>OX638122.1:16651666-17940000 GCA_951804975.1 Anthophora plumipes | reverse complement strand
ACCTAACCTAACCTAACCTAACCTAACCTAACCTAACCTAACCTAACCTAACCTAACCTAACCTAACCTAACCTAACCTAACCTAACCTAACCTAACCTAACCTAACCTAACCTAACCTAACCTAACCTAACCTAACCTAACCTAACCTAACCTAACCTAACCTAACCTAACCTAACCTAACCTAACCTAACCTAACCTAACCTAACCTAACCTAACCTAACCTAACCTAACCTAACCTAACCTAACCTAACCTAACCTAACCTAACCTAACCTAACCTAACCTAACCTAACCTAACCTAACCTAACCTAACCTAACCTAACCTAACCTAACCTAACCTAACCTAACCTAACCTAACCTAACCTAACCTAACCTAACCTAACCTAACCTAACCTAACCTAACCTAACCTAACCTAACCTAACCTAACCTAACCTAACCTAACCTAACCTAACCTAACCTAACCTAACCTAACCTAACCTAACCTAACCTAACCTAACCTAACCTAACCTAACCTAACCTAACCTAACCTAACCTAACCTAACCTAACCTAACCTAACCTAACCTAACCTAACCTAACCTAACCTAACCTAACCTAACCTAACCTAACCTAACCTAACCTAACCTAACCTAACCTAACCTAACCTAACCTAACCTAACCTAACCTAACCTAACCTAACCTAACCTAACCTAACCTAACCTAACCTAACCTAACCTAACCTAACCTAACCTAACCTAACCTAACCTAACCTAACCTAACCTAACCTAACCTAACCTAACCTAACCTAACCTAACCTAACCTAACCTAACCTAACCTAACCTAACCTAACCTAACCTAACCTAACCTAACCTAACCTAACCTAACCTAACCTAACCTAACCTAACCTAACCTAACCTAACCTAACCTAACCTAACCTAACCTAACCTAACCTAACCTAACCTAACCTAACCTAACCTAACCTAACCTAACCTAACCTAACCTAACCTAACCTAACCTAACCTAACCTAACCTAACCTAACCTAACCTAACCTAACCTAACCTAACCTAACCTAACCTAACCTAACCTAACCTAACCTAACCTAACCTAACCTAACCTAACCTAACCTAACCTAACCTAACCTAACCTAACCTAACCTAACCTAACCTAACCTAACCTAACCTAACCTAACCTAACCTAACCTAACCTAACCTAACCTAACCTAACCTAACCTAACCTAACCTAACCTAACCTAACCTAACCTAACCTAACCTAACCTAACCTAACCTAACCTAACCTAACCTAACCTAACCTAACCTAACCTAACCTAACCTAACCTAACCTAACCTAACCTAACCTAACCTAACCTAACCTAACCTAACCTAACCTAACCTAACCTAACCTAACCTAACCTAACCTAACCTAACCTAACCTAACCTAACCTAACCTAACCTAACCTAACCTAACCTAACCTAACCTAACCTAACCTAACCTAACCTAACCTAACCTAACCTAACCTAACCTAACCTAACCTAACCTAACCTAACCTAACCTAACCTAACCTAACCTAACCTAACCTAACCTAACCTAACCTAACCTAACCTAACCTAACCTAACCTAACCTAACCTAACCTAACCTAACCTAACCTAACCTAACCTAACCTAACCTAACCTAACCTAACCTAACCTAACCTAACCTAACCTAACCTAACCTAACCTAACCTAACCTAACCTAACCTAACCTAACCTAACCTAACCTAACCTAACCTAACCTAACCTAACCTAACCTAACCTAACCTAACCTAACCTAACCTAACCTAACCTAACCTAACCTAACCTAACCTAACCTAACCTAACCTAACCTAACCTAACCTAACCTAACCTAACCTAACCTAACCTAACCTAACCTAACCTAACCTAACCTAACCTAACCTAACCTAACCTAACCTAACCTAACCTAACCTAACCTAACCTAACCTAACCTAACCTAACCTAACCTAACCTAACCTAACCTAACCTAACCTAACCTAACCTAACCTAACCTAACCTAACCTAACCTAACCTAACCTAACCTAACCTAACCTAACCTAACCTAACCTAACCTAACCTAACCTAACCTAACCTAACCTAACCTAACCTAACCTAACCTAACCTAACCTAACCTAACCTAACCTAACCTAACCTAACCTAACCTAACCTAACCTAACCTAACCTAACCTAACCTAACCTAACCTAACCTAACCTAACCTAACCTAACCTAACCTAACCTAACCTAACCTAACCTAACCTAACCTAACCTAACCTAACCTAACCTAACCTAACCTAACCTAACCTAACCTAACCTAACCTAACCTAACCTAACCTAACCTAACCTAACCTAACCTAACCTAACCTAACCTAACCTAACCTAACCTAACCTAACCTAACCTAACCTAACCTAACCTAACCTAACCTAACCTAACCTAACCTAACCTAACCTAACCTAACCTAACCTAACCTAACCTAACCTAACCTAACCTAACCTAACCTAACCTAACCTAACCTAACCTAACCTAACCTAACCTAACCTAACCTAACCTAACCTAACCTAACCTAACCTAACCTAACCTAACCTAACCTAACCTAACCTAACCTAACCTAACCTAACCTAACCTAACCTAACCTAACCTAACCTAACCTAACCTAACCTAACCTAACCTAACCTAACCTAACCTAACCTAACCTAACCTAACCTAACCTAACCTAACCTAACCTAACCTAACCTAACCTAACCTAACCTAACCTAACCTAACCTAACCTAACCTAACCTAACCTAACCTAACCTAACCTAACCTAACCTAACCTAACCTAACCTAACCTAACCTAACCTAACCTAACCTAACCTAACCTAACCTAACCTAACCTAACCTAACCTAACCTAACCTAACCTAACCTAACCTAACCTAACCTAACCTAACCTAACCTAACCTAACCTAACCTAACCTAACCTAACCTAACCTAACCTAACCTAACCTAACCTAACCTAACCTAACCTAACCTAACCTAACCTAACCTAACCTAACCTAACCTAACCTAACCTAACCTAACCTAACCTAACCTAACCTAACCTAACCTAACCTAACCTAACCTAACCTAACCTAACCTAACCTAACCTAACCTAACCTAACCTAACCTAACCTAACCTAACCTAACCTAACCTAACCTAACCTAACCTAACCTAACCTAACCTAACCTAACCTAACCTAACCTAACCTAACCTAACCTAACCTAACCTAACCTAACCTAACCTAACCTAACCTAACCTAACCTAACCTAACCTAACCTAACCTAACCTAACCTAACCTAACCTAACCTAACCTAACCTAACCTAACCTAACCTAACCTAACCTAACCTAACCTAACCTAACCTAACCTAACCTAACCTAACCTAACCTAACCTAACCTAACCTAACCTAACCTAACCTAACCTAACCTAACCTAACCTAACCTAACCTAACCTAACCTAACCTAACCTAACCTAACCTAACCTAACCTAACCTAACCTAACCTAACCTAACCTAACCTAACCTAACCTAACCTAACCTAACCTAACCTAACCTAACCTAACCTAACCTAACCTAACCTAACCTAACCTAACCTAACCTAACCTAACCTAACCTAACCTAACCTAACCTAACCTAACCTAACCTAACCTAACCTAACCTAACCTAACCTAACCTAACCTAACCTAACCTAACCTAACCTAACCTAACCTAACCTAACCTAACCTAACCTAACCTAACCTAACCTAACCTAACCTAACCTAACCTAACCTAACCTAACCTAACCTAACCTAACCTAACCTAACCTAACCTAACCTAACCTAACCTAACCTAACCTAACCTAACCTAACCTAACCTAACCTAACCTAACCTAACCTAACCTAACCTAACCTAACCTAACCTAACCTAACCTAACCTAACCTAACCTAACCTAACCTAACCTAACCTAACCTAACCTAACCTAACCTAACCTAACCTAACCTAACCTAACCTAACCTAACCTAACCTAACCTAACCTAACCTAACCTAACCTAACCTAACCTAACCTAACCTAACCTAACCTAACCTAACCTAACCTAACCTAACCTAACCTAACCTAACCTAACCTAACCTAACCTAACCTAACCTAACCTAACCTAACCTAACCTAACCTAACCTAACCTAACCTAACCTAACCTAACCTAACCTAACCTAACCTAACCTAACCTAACCTAACCTAACCTAACCTAACCTAACCTAACCTAACCTAACCTAACCTAACCTAACCTAACCTAACCTAACCTAACCTAACCTAACCTAACCTAACCTAACCTAACCTAACCTAACCTAACCTAACCTAACCTAACCTAACCTAACCTAACCTAACCTAACCTAACCTAACCTAACCTAACCTAACCTAACCTAACCTAACCTAACCTAACCTAACCTAACCTAACCTAACCTAACCTAACCTAACCTAACCTAACCTAACCTAACCTAACCTAACCTAACCTAACCTAACCTAACCTAACCTAACCTAACCTAACCTAACCTAACCTAACCTAACCTAACCTAACCTAACCTAACCTAACCTAACCTAACCTAACCTAACCTAACCTAACCTAACCTAACCTAACCTAACCTAACCTAACCTAACCTAACCTAACCTAACCTAACCTAACCTAACCTAACCTAACCTAACCTAACCTAACCTAACCTAACCTAACCTAACCTAACCTAACCTAACCTAACCTAACCTAACCTAACCTAACCTAACCTAACCTAACCTAACCTAACCTAACCTAACCTAACCTAACCTAACCTAACCTAACCTAACCTAACCTAACCTAACCTAACCTAACCTAACCTAACCTAACCTAACCTAGCCTAACCTAACCTAACCTGGGGCGTGAGTGGGCGGGGCGTGGGGCGTGAGTGGGCGGGGCGTGGGGCATCGGGGGGTGAATGGGCGGGGCGTGGGGCATCGGGGGGGGTGGGTGGGCGGGGCGTGGGGCATGAGGGCGTGGGTGAGTGGTGTGGGCTGGAGGAAAATGGATGAGAGAGAGAATGGAAGAGAGAGAGGGAAAGAATAGAGGAGAGAGAAAGAATAGAAGAGAGAGAAGGAGAAGAGAGAGAGAAGGTGGAAGAGAGAGAAAGAATAGAAGAGAGAGAGAAGGCAGAGGAGAGAGAAAGTGTAGAAGAGAGAGAAAGAATAGAAGAGAGAGAAGGAGAAGAGAGAGAGAAGGCAGAGGAGAGAGAAAGTGTAGAAGAGAGAGAAAGAATAGAAGAGGGAGAAAGAATAGAAGAGGGAGAAAGAATAGAAGAGAGAGAGAAAGAATAGAAGAGAGAGAGAAGGTGGAAGAGAGAGAGAAGGTGGAAGAGAGAGAAAGAATAGAAGAGAGAGAGAAGGTAGAGGAGAGAGAAAGTATAGAAGAGAGAGAAAGAATAGAGGAGAGAGAAAGAATAGAAGAGAGAGAAGGAGAAGAGAGAGAGAAGGCAGAGGAGAGAGAAAGTGTAGAAGAGAGAGAAAGAATAGAAGAGGGAGAAAGAATAGAAGAGGGAGAGAAGGCAGAGGAGAGAGAAAGAGAAGAGAGAGAGAAGGCAGAGGAGAGAGAAAGAATAGAAGAGGGAGAAAGAATAGAAGAGGGAGAAAGAATAGAAGAGAGAGAAAGAATAGAAGAGAGGGAGAAGGTGGAAGAGAGAGAAAGAATAGAAGAGAGAGAAAGAATAGAAGAGAGAGAAAGAATAGAAGAGAGAGAAGGAGAAGAGAGAGAGAAGGCAGAGGAGAGAGAAAGTGTAGAAGAGAGAGAAAGAATAGAAGAGGGAGAGAAGGCAGAGGAGAGAGAAAGAGAAGAGAGAGAGAAGGCAGAGGAGAGAGAAAGAATAGAAGAGGGAGAAAGAATAGAAGAGGGAGAAAGAATAGAAGAGAGAGAAAGAATAGAAGAGAGAGAGAAGGTGGAAGAGAGAGAGAAGGTGGAAGAGAGAGAAAGAATAGAAGAGAGAGAGAAGGTAGAAGAGAGAGAAAGAATAGAGGAGAGAGAAAGAATAGAAGAGAGAGAAGGAGAAGAGAGAGAGAAGGCAGAGGAGAGAGAAAGTGTAGAAGAGAGAGAAAGAATAGAAGAGGGAGAAAGAATAGAAGAGGGAGAGAAGGCAGAGGAGAGAGAAGGTGGAAGAGAGAGAAAGAATAGAAGAGAGAGAAAGAGTAGAAGAGAGAGAGAAGGCAGAGGCGAGAGAATGTATAGAAGAGAGAGAAGGTGGAAGAGATAGAGAAGGTGGAAGAGAAAGTATAGATGAGCGAGAAAGAATATAAGAGAGAGAAAGAATAGAAGAGAGAGAGAAGGCAGAGGAGAGAGAAAGTATAGAAGTGAGAGAAGGTGGAAGAGAGAGAGAAGGTGGAAGAGATAGAGAAGGTGGAAGAGAAAGTATAGAAGAGAGAGAAAGAATAGAAGAGAGAAAGAGAATAGGAGAGAGAGAAAGAATAGAAGAGAGGGAGAAGGTGGAAGAGAGAGTAAGAATAGAAGAGAGAGAGAAGGTAGAGGAGAGAGAAAGTATAGAAGAGAGAGCAGGTGGAAGAGAGAGAGAAGGTAGAAGAGAGAGAGACAAACAGCAATGGAAGTAATACGGTAGGTAGATCAAGAAGAAGAATGTTAGCCGAAAGCAAAGTACAGCGGGTATAGGTAAGGTAGAAAGAGATAAACAGGAAATATCTAGCTAGCTAAACTTATAGTAACTTAGAATTTCGCAATTTCTGCAGCTTGAACGATGGAACGTGGTGTCTGCAGCAACTTCCGGCGATTTTTATTCAAATTGCAACTACGAATCTTAATTAAAACCGATTTTAAACGAATTCGCAGCTCTAAGGACATCGACCCGCCATCTAGCGGCGAAAGGCGGGACTATGCATACCTCGGAAAGAAAATTCCGAATGCGTCGCGCCATCTTTCGGCGAGAAGAGAAACTACATTGCTAGTACCTATCGCCACCGCTAGATGCCGCTACATCCTACTGGCTATCACTCGCGATTTTTTCGAAAACAAACTCCCTGTTCATCAATTTTCTACGGTATAAATTCCGTTCCTGAACGATTGACAATTACTCTAGACGTTCTGCTTTGTCGAATGTATCAGCACCTGTCGTTCACATTATCCACAAACGTTGAAATTAATATTGTCTGCTGTTTCAAATATGTTGAATGTGCTTTGCTCGCTTATACAACGGTTTCCATGACGCTATTGGCGCACTTAAAATAAATATAGATCTCTAAATAGATCTCTTAATACATGTATGCTTCCTATTAAAGACAGAAATACATTTCGATCGTAAATTACTTAAAACAGAACTCAAGGTAATCTGTATTAAAATCATAACGTTGTAACTACAATTCTCAAACGGAAACAGAAAGTAATACACCTCTAATTCTTCGGTAAATTCATGCTTTCGAGATTGAAATTTGGTGATTTCACAAAATTGCATGAAAAAAAAAAACATTGTGTACAATATAAATGTGCAAAGCTGCTCCCCGTTGTATATATATATATAGAACATCTGCAATTCGATTCTGTCTGTGAAACCATCCGACCTATGTTGCTATAATTTTGTAATAGTTGATAGATTGTCAATGAACGACTACATTGTCTTGGTTTCTATATTATGCGTGACATTTTAATACCTTTCTTAGTTTCTTCGGCTGGAATTCCTACATAGTTTACCCACAACCTGTTAATAGTAAATATTTTATTAGAAGAAGATTAATACTTTCGCAACAGGAAACTAACATGTGCTTAACACTCACCACATCGATCTAGATGTTTGATTAACTGTCCTTCTTAAATTCTACTGAAATAAATGTAACGTAATAGTAACACGTATTTCTTTCCTTCCATTCCTTTCCTAATAGTCGTTATTATCGTGCTTCCTCTTCTGACAGCCTTGTACAGAGTTTAGTACAGAATCGTCTCCCCCTGACGTTTCATATGCGTGGAAAATAATAAACAATTCACTGTATCTGCTACAAAATTTAACCCACGACGATGGCATATATTTGGAGCAGTTTATAGGATCCCTTAGTATTTATCTACGAAAGACGAATTTGGTGGCAATATTATTAAGCAAAACAATGTAATGTGATATGTTCTGCAATATGACATGGAAAATATGAAACAGACCTGTTCTATTCAAATTTTACATCTATACCTTCTCAACTCTTTTTCATTTACACCTCCAAATTTTTTTGTGCGTCTACAAAATCAATTAATTTCAATACTGCATACGTGTTGCTATTAATTTATACATTAAAAAGAAAAAAAAATTATTTATTTATATAAACCGAATATGATTTACAACAGCAAATACTTACAAATAACGCTGATGCAAACCTAATACTTAGAAGTAACTGTTACTAAGTTGTAAGTGGTACTCCGATGTGAAATGCTATTGGTCCGCATTGACAGGAAAATAAGAATCCATACACCAATTTTCTATAATTATAATATGTATGAATGGTTCTACGAAACACAAACAGTGGAATAAGAAAATACAGACAAGTAAAAGTTATTGTACCTTAAAAAAACGCTTCTCGTTCCTACATTTGCCATAATATCGGATGTCCTACTGATATAAAACTTCTTCTTGCTAAAACTGTTATTATTATGATGCAGGACAACCACTTAGGAATACTTACGTAAACGTGCAGAAACTATTGAACCGTAATCATACCGTACAGATTAAAATTCGAATGTTTCCACATAGATTCAACAATTATCTGCAGGGCATTCCACAGCACAAGGCGTCTACAGCAAGTTCCAGCAATTTTCCCGTCCAATTCCAACGATGTACCATAATCGAAAGAAAACCTGATTGATAAATACTTTAGATGTTCTGCTTTGTCAAACATATTAGCACCTGTCCAACAAATTATCCAGGAACGTTGAAATTATCATTACTGTACTTTAAAACACGTACAATCAGTTCTTCTGGTTCATAGAACAGTTTCTCTGGCGTTATTCGTTGTGTTTCTTGCATCACTAACAGTATCCTGCAAAACAGGTGCATAAATCTTTGTAAAAAAAAAAAAATGATGTTGATAACTGTAATTACAACGAATAAGCACACACTACCACCAACCTGCATAATTTCTTCAAATTACCACAATATTTGCACTATGCATAGAGTAGCTGTCTCATCTGTGCATTTTTCTTGATGATATGGTTAACTGCAGCTAGAACAAACGATAATTAGTCTGTAGGTAATGATTACAACGGTGTCGAAAACATGTACAGTTCCTATTGCAGACAGAAATACAATTCATTCATAAATTACTTAATGTAAATGAAACAGGTGACACAATCAGCATTGAAATGTTAAAGATGCAACAAAGCTTCTCAAACACAAAGAGAGAATGATGCATGCCTCTGATTCTTTGGTATAAGGTTGCCTTTGAGATTGAAATTTCATCATTTCACAGAATTATGTGGAAAACATAGTCTGCGTGCGATACCAATACATAAAAACTGTTCCCCATTGCGTATCCTCCTTCCAAACATTTAGAATTTGTTTCTCTCACTGAAACCATCCGATTTATGTTGCTGTAATCGTACAATGGCTGATAAATTATCGATAGACACATCCATTGCATTGATTTCTATATTGTGCCTGATGCTTTCGTACCTTTATCTCTTTCTCTGTCTAGAGTTCCTGTATAGTTTACCCATAGCCTGTTCGTAATAAATATTTTGTTAGAAGGAGAATATCTTATAATCAATAACATCTTCACAAGAGGAAACTGATATGCGCTTACCACTGAGCATGTAAATCTTGATGTTTGATTAACTGTTCTTCTTAAATTTTATTGAAATAAATCTAACGTAATAGTAACATGTATTTCTTTCCTTCCATTCCTTTCCTAATAGTCGTTTTTGTCGTGCTTCCTCTTCCCACGACTTTCTACACAGTTTTGTAAATAACCTGCTCTGCTTGACGTTTGACAAGCTTAGGTTATGGTCGAAGCACAATGTCCCATCTACCAGTGGGAAATGAAAACTAGTACCTTCAGCGGAATCCCATAGATGGCAGTAAAGGCGGCATATGATTGTGTAGTGCCCGTACATGAGACAGTGTTGCCATTTGAATTTGTTCGCGCGCGCACATTTTCAGAGTTATCCTGATAATGGCATGCATTTGGGGGAGTTTACACGTTATCCGTTCCATTAAATCAAGGATCCCAAAGTATTTATACACGACAGACGAATTTGGTGACAGTATTATCAAACAAAGAACAGTGTATTGTAATATGTTCTACAATATGACATGGAAAATACGAAACAGGCCCCTGTTATTTGAATTTTATATCTATGTCCTTCTCATCTGCCTTTTTTTTTTTTTATCTGTATCTCCAAATTTTGCAATTCTACAAAATAAAATTATTTAAATATTACATACGTGGTGCTACTAACTTATGCATAAAATTTATTTGGATAAACTGAATATGATTCAGAACACATAATACTTGAAAATTTCGTTGATACTAACCGAATATTTAGAAATAGGTAGACACCAGTGACAATCCAGTGAAACGGTGTTGCTTACCGTTGGCCGGTAAAGTGGTATCCATCTATCCACCAATTCTTTATACGTATGATATATGTGAATTCTTTCTCAAGAATTTCCACATATTTCCAACAAATGCAAACTTTGGAATAGGAAAATATTTGTGAATAACCGTCATTATCCTTTAAATACGATCCTTTGAGATCGAATGTTTGCGCTGCTCGTTAACAAACTTTCTGTTTCCATCGATAATATCTGATGCTATGGTAACATTAGACTATTTCGTGCTTAAATAGTTGTTATCACACGAGATTGCGACTTGAGACCATTGATATAAGCGAGCAAAGACTGTTCAACGCTAATCATACCGTAAAAATTAAAATTCGGTAATTTCATTCAAAGTATTTGATAGAATATAAAATTTACGTTTACTTCCTTTAAACATCGCCTATCTAACAAAGAATCTATTGTAACTAAATCATGGAATTCGCCCTTTCCATTAAAGATCATACTTACGCTTGAAAATTGCCTGCCTAATTACAAGTTTGTATTATATCCTGTCTATTTTGAAAATCTACAGGGATATAAAAGGAAGAAAAGAGAAGTGTCAGCAAGATGAGACGAATTTCTTCTTTGCTTCTCTGCCACCTGCAACAGACTCAAATCGAAACGAATTTAGTAGCGAAATTGTACAATTCCCGATATCGTTTCCTATTTTCATTTTCAAGACGACTGAATCGAAATTATTTATTTGAAATTGATAGAAAACGGGAAAAAATAAATCTCAAAATCAATCGCGGTGAGTGCTTCGTTTAATTTGCACGTATGAAAAAAAAAATAAAATAAAAAAAGAAAGAAGTTACTGTTGGCGCAACACTAATCATCTATGCACTCTTTAATTTTTTTTGTACAATGCGCAACGCTAATAACGGAGAATCCATGGCAGCTGTACACAGGTCTGCTGCACTTAGCATCACCAGCTTTGTGCAGCTTATTCAGCTGCTTCTGAAGGTGATTCGAAAACGAGAACCACTTCCACCGTGATCTCGGTGGAAAAATTTGGGCATTTCGTCGTAGTCGCAACGCTAATTAAAGTCAAAACGCGATTATTCATGAACGCAACGCTAATTAAAGGAATCCCGATCGATCGAATGAATCAATCGCGTAACACTATTGTTAAAAAAAAGGGACAGAAGAAATAGACTGATTTAAATTATATTTACTCTGAATGAACTTTAATATTACTCTTAAAGCAAATAATAGCAACTGAATGGGGATCGAAATAACGAAATACGTGTAAGAATTAAATACATAAAAACAACCGCGTGTAGTAATGGCTCGCAACTCTAATTTAAAACACGTTCTCAATTAATAAGCAACACTAATGCAACCCGTACGTATTGACTCGCAACGCTAATTGAAACCGCGATTTGCCCAATAGGAGCGTTGCACCTGCTGAAAAACACAACTACATACTACTCTACAAATACTACACATGCAAACGAGCACAGTGACAAAGTAGTAACAAGAATGACTCTCCATCCAGAGGATGCAGAGCCATTGATAGTTGCCCTCTTCTTTGGCAATTTTGCCGGGCCTCTTCGGCACATGGCCTCTTCTTTTCTTCGAGCGCGATGCCCGCTGAAACTTAACTCTACGCTCGAGATTCCCTAAGCGTATCGCACTATTAAATGAAAGAATGAGTTTGCTGTGACGATAGTTAGTTAGGTAGATGGAATGACAACGAATCGTTGCCAGTACATCCACGCAGAACCTCGAGCAGAATAATTGGTTGCGTTTCGTTTCGAGGCCTGTCCTTCCGATCGCGAGCGCGAAATTCGAAAAATCGACGTGTGTAGCCGGTGGCGAGTGGCATGCTCCACTCACGCCAGATACACCTTCGATTTTTCAAATCGGATTTCCTGAAACAGGTTGATCACATACGAAAAGATGCCTACCCGACCAGAGACTGTGTCAACCTGCCCGGCCCTACCTACTTACATCTAGCAAACACACCAGAAAATATGCTACCTATCCTACCTGTGTCTAGATTTAAAAAAAGAGCAAAACACATTCACACCAACACATTCGCTCCACGGTTCTCACGCAAACACCCGGGCGCAAAGGCCTACACTAGAGAGAACGTCCCGGGACGCCTCCGACGCCCGAGAGTCGATCGTACAACCATTCACGCTCTAATTTACGTACCATTTTCCTGAAATCAGCTGACAAAAGGTTAGCGACCATTGCATTCACGCAACAGAGGAACAAACGAACGCCGATTTTAACTTGGATGCGCGACCGCGTGGTACAATTCAAAATTACCAGGGAAATATTAATCAGAATCGACGCAATTCCACAGCCTAACCATACACACAAACCACGTGGAAAATACGTCGTGCACGATACGCTAACCCATTGTCAACCGCTGAGAAATTCTGTTATTTTATCGACTAGTGTCATCGTGCCCGTCACCTTTCACCCAATCAAGTAGCACCTGGGCACGTGAATGGGTTCTTGGCAACGAACACGGAAGGGGTTAAATCTGAAAATCCTGAGCTAGAAATGCATTATCGTATCATATTTCATCTATTACGGTCTAACAGCTATTATCTATAACCGGCAAACATTCTTCGACACGTTATTTCTTTAACTTTTACTTTATTTTTTCGAATCGCTACTTCAATTTTATTTCATTATTAATGGAACGTTAAAGATATATCGTGCCAGCAAGGAGAATTCTGTACTTATTTCTAATCGAGAGTACTCTAAGCAAAATTGAATTTGAAAAAGAGACTTTAAAAGATTCTAAAAAGTAATATACTTTGATGATTGAAAACATCGCGTATCAAATTATCCTCGGACGATATCGTTGTCAAAGCAACTTTCACGAAAAGTAACATCCAAAAGTGTCACTTTGACTTCGAAATCTATCCGTCGCATCGCGAGATATTTTCTTGCACTAGTTTTTCAATTTCGCATTGTATTTCTATCTTTCGTAAATGGCTCGACTTTCAAATTGGTTTCGTGTATTTATCCCGGCCGAGTGGGAACGAAAATGATACCGAATAGGGATGGCAACAAATTTAATCGTTCGGTATTATTATTGTTGATATTATGCATTCAACGCGTGCAACGTGCATTTCATCAATGAAATAAAGGGACTTTGGTTTCTATTCCTCTGATGTTAACAATCATCGACGCGATGTAATAACAGTTTTCAA
Source organism: Anthophora plumipes (assembly GCA_951804975.1). Lineage (NCBI taxonomy): Eukaryota > Metazoa > Arthropoda > Insecta > Hymenoptera > Apidae > Anthophora > Anthophora plumipes. The sequence goes on along the minus strand of OX638122.1, from coordinate 17,926,236 downwards.
ACAAACCAAGTCGAAGGACATCCGACTTCTACTCTACGTATAACGCGAAAATTATTCTACGATCTTTCTCGTTCAAATACAAATCTCTCGTTTGCATACTTATAATTCATTATTTGACAAGTATCCAAGTTAATGTCTTCAATTATATCTACTTCTTGTATTGTAACGAATGGAAAGTCGTCGGATTGTTAACAATAATAAAAGGAAAGGGGAAAGAAAGAACGCGTCGCGGCGTGCAAGAAAATCTATCCTGATTTAAGAAATAAACGACAAAGTAATGTTACTACTCGCGAGTGTGAGATATTTACACACACCCACGGTCACCGTGCTCGTAAAAAATACTACGTAATACAACCAGTCACCCGTGTCGATTCGGACCAAACGTCCTACGACATGATTGAGTGACCAGAGGAACTTAAAAGCATGCGACTCACATTTCGCAGAATGTCAGGATATCATCTAGGCCACTGCTGCGAACTGCTACACCACCGGAAGAAGTCGTCCAGGACGTTGGCCAAACGAGTTAAACAGCAAAGACAGTCTGAAAAAATCTGTAGAAGCACCGAGTGTTATCATTTGCTTTTGAAATTGAACGATTATTTAAGAATTTTCAAATAATCCGCGTTGAAATCTTTACTACGTAACGAAATAATTCTTTGCTACATTTACTACGTTAGAAATTGTAATTTTCAATCTGACAAGGGTAGTAGATATATGTAGAAATATAAAGAATTCAAGAATTAACGACTTTTTAAATGGAAAAGATGGTGAAAAGCGAAAGATCGATGCAATAAATCGTAAATACTTACATTTTTTGCTCTGAGAGCTCCGTCTAGTTATTTTCTTCGACCGAAGCACTGAATTTAATACCGGTAACGAGTTGCAATTACAATGGAAAGATTTCAAATGAAGCTATTAACGCGACCGTACAAATCGTGTCCGACGAACAAAGATAAACACTGACTCTATTTTCGCGTGTTTGATTTTATCGTGAAATTACTGAATTATTACTAAATATTTAAAGAGCAGTACTGCTCTCAAAAACAACAACAAACTGGTAAACAAGTACGTGACAAACACTGACTCTACCGACCGCATTGCGCGCGGTCAACAAGTTCTCTGAAAAAGAAGCTGTTTATTAGTCGAGGGAAAGGGGAGGGTAATCAATCAAAACACAGATGTTTCTTTTCTTCGTCTTTTTGTTTGTTTGTTTGTTTTCATTCCCACGGAGTATCCGTGACGAAAATCTGCTGTTAAATTTCTTCGTCTCTCTCTCTCTCTCTCTCTCTCTCTCTTCTCTTCCTCCCTCTTCGTCCATCAGACATGTTAATAAAGGAGAAATATGAATTTGTACACGTGTGAATTGTAAACAAAAATTATCGCGTTCTAATTAAACATTTTAATTAAACGAATGCAACAAATGTTAAAGTAAAGTATTAATTAATTAAGAGAAAGTAATATGAAAGTGTAGTCCTTCTAAAATACGTAGCACGAATGATAGAATACGAATAGCTCAACATAAACACGTCGACACCTTGAAGCTCGGTATCTGAATGACATCACCTCGTATTGATAACACCGACATCCGACCGCGGTATACCGAGTGACGGGGGTGAACACGTTTCACGAATTGTTTGCTTTCGAAATATTCAACGCGACGAACAATAAGTAAAAAGTAATTAACAAAAATGCCTCGATGCAGTCGAGGTGGGCGACGTGTTTACAAGTTATTTTGTAACAACAAATTTCACGGTCACGTACGTTGAAGCTAAGTCACGTACGACAAAACCATCGAAATATTGTTCGATCTATGTAATAATTTATACGTCCGATTCACGTTGAAAATTTGTTTAACAATAAACCGATAAGAATAAATCTACTTACACAACTGCTAGAAGAAATTGCTCCCATAGATTTCCCGCGGTTTCGGTCAATTTCAATTACCAACTGTCATGGCGTTGTACGGGGCTGTTTGAATGTTCCTTCCTTCGAAACTTCCTTACACTTTAGCATGGTAAAAACACTGCAACAGAATAAAGAAAAGGTTTATTTAAGGAGAACGATTCACGTAGAAGATAAAGGAGAGAAAATTAGTGGGAGACAAAGTAAATTTACGTACCTTTTTAACAGATGTGTAACCACTACAAGTCTACACCCTGCACGTCCAAAAGCGACTGACGGCGCGCGCAGCGCACGGAAAGCGGTAAGGAAAGAGGAAAGAGGCAGGAGTGGGGGTAACTGCGTCACCTATCAAGTCAAATGAGCGGTATTTTTTGAAAATACGATCATACGAAAATAGGAAAATATGAAACTACGAAAATACGAAAAAGATCAAAATACGAAAATACGAAAATATTGATTACGAAAAATTGTCTATGTAACATCCTACCTTTAAATGCTTATTGTCTTTGTAATAAACGGATATGTTATGATTTCTATATCGCGTATTCTTTCTTGGCGTATTGCTCGTACCGGAAAACTCCGAAGTTTTCGAAATCAATTAACCATCCAGTTACGTCAAAAGCTTCTTTGACGAATTTTAGTCGCACGGAAAGGGAACTTTTTAAATAGCATTGTCATGGTAAACACTTTATCCAAAGTAAAATTGACACAGTTCACTCGCACGTAACGTTCGACAAGTTAAACTTTGTCGATTTTTGCGGTGGAGCACTAATCAGTTGCGTCGTATGTAATAATATAGTAAACCGTCAAATTATCGAAGAAATTAACATCATATACTTTTAACTATCACTTGATATCTAATGTAAACTCGTAGAAACACAATTGTTTCGAAGATAAACGTTCCTTTTACACACAATTCTTCCTGTACTTTCGAACAGTGATCGGGGACGTTCGGCAACGCTCGGAATAATTCGGTTGGCGGTTGGCTATCCCTAGATTCAAAATAGAAAACATTCACGATAGAAAATGTTTCATTGTTTAAAAATCTAATAAAATTTCTAGTAACCTAAGTTACGCTAAATTGAGATCACTTGATAGAAAAAAAAACGTACTTTTAGTAATTATTAATTTATTAGGAAAGGAGAATTCACGCAGACCAGTGTCGATTGTACCGTTGGGAATACTAAGCGAGACAACTCATAGAGGGAATAGTTTAACGAGTTGCTTCAACACGTATTGTTACGAGACTTACCATAGTCCCTTACACCCTGTCCAGATAGGGCGTAACTTTATCGAATTGACTATTTCTGACGTCAAGTTTAAACAAATTTCAATCTATCCTCGAATCATCGTGCTCCATCTACCAGGAGGAAATCAAACTAATATCTTCAGCAGCTTCCGAGAGATGGCAGCTAAGTCGATGCATGCTTGTGTGATGCGCATACATGTGGCGCTGTTGCCATTTTAATCTGCTCGCGCGCGCACACTTTCAATCTTATCCCGATGATGGCATATATTTGGGGGAGTTTACAACATCTTATTCTATCTCGTTAAGAAATAAATCCCAAAGTATCTATTTACGAAATACCAATTTCTCGACATTGTTATCAATTAAACAGTATACTGTATTATATTACATTCTACATGCAGGATATGAAATAGATCTGCTGTTATTTCAATGTTATACCACTTATGCATGTCGTCGTGTTTCCTTTATTACGCTTTTCAAATATTCCAGCTGTGCAGAATTCATTAATAAAACAATCGTATACATGATACTGTTATGTTGATAAACTGAATAAGATTTAAAACAGTCAAATGTTTTGAAATTGTACAATATTTAGAACTTCCCCTTCATCCGCGAGTTACACGTATGTGAAATGGTATTCGCGGGAAACGAAATAGAATCCATACACCAATGCCATAAAATAGTATATGTATGAACGATTCCACCAAACACAAATACAGAAATAAAAAGATGTCTACGTGCAAAAGTTATTATCCTTTGTCAACCCTTTGCGATTGTATATAATGGGGTGCTTTAACACAAAAATGAATGCTCAGCAATATCCTGCAGAGCATTCTATAGAACAGGACGTCTATAGCAATTGCAAGCAATATGTTAGTCAAATTCCACCAACTTATCTTATTATAAGAAAGTTTTGACGAATTCCTTACTCTAACGGTAGGAATTCGTTCCGTAATGATTGATAATTATTTTAGACGTTCTGCTACGTCAAATGTATCAGTATCTGCCAAATGGACTATCTAGATTTAACCATCTTAGATTTTTAATGAGACAGCCGATGTGTAAACTCCCCCAAATAGTAAACTCCCTAAATGCAGTGGGGATGCCATTTAACTTCGCAAAGGGTGGTTGAACAGGGCACGGTAGGGTAAATTTTAGTGTACGTGGTGCCATCTAGCGGCGAAAGGAAGAACTAAAGTATTAGTACATACTTCCGCCGCTAGATGGCGGGACATCGCGGTAAATGTTGCCCCGCTAAATTGAAATCTTGCCGGAAATTGCTGAATTTGTTTAAAAACAGTGAAATTTAATTTGTACGGTGTGATTATTGTTGAATTGTCTCCACACGGCTATTTAAACGTTCTCAACTCGTTGTTCTGTATCATAATAATAGTTTCAGCAAGAAGAAGTTCAATATCACTATGGCATCCAGTGTTATCGATGGAAATGGAAATTTTGCTAAAATGTAAAGTCTAAACATAGGAATGCTGAGCGTTTTCGAGGTATAATAACTATTACTTCTATGTATTTTCTTATTCCACTGTTTGTATTTCATAGAACTATTCATACATGCTATAATTATACAAAAAACTTGTACAGATTCGTATTCCTTTTCCTACCATGGCTGAGAAACAGCGTTTCACATGGGAGTACAGCTGGTAAACAGTTAATTCTAAATATTCTGTTTGTATCACAGATGTTTCTAAATATTTTCTCTTCTGAACAATATTCAGTTGATCTAAGTGAATTTTATCTGTAAATAGATAGCGCGCCGTATGTATTATTTAAATGAATAGAAACTAAGAAAGGTATTCAAATGTCAGGCATAATATAGAAACTAAGGCAGTGTAGTCGATCATTGACAATTTATCAACCATTACAGAATTATAGCAACATAGGTTGGATGGTTTCACAGACAGAATCAAATTGCAGATGTTCTGAAGCCAGATATCCAATGGGAAGCTGTTTTTATACATTTATATTGCACACAAACGATGTTTTCCATGTAATTTTGTGAAATCACCAAATTTCAATCTTGAAAGCATGAATTTTCTGAAGTATTAGAGGTGTGTATCACTTTCTGTTCGTGTTTGAGAAGTTTTGTTGCATCTTTAACATTGTGATGCAGATTATATCGTGTGTTTTAATTATATTAAGTAATATACGATTGAAATGTATTTCTGCCTTCAATAGAATCTATCTATGTTTCCCATAACGTTGTAATCGTTACCAAAAGGCTAATTCTCATTTGTTCTAGCTTGAATTACTCGTATCATCAGGAATAATGCAAGGATCAGGCAGCAATGCAATGCATAATGCAAATATTATGGTAATTTGCAGAAAGTGATGCAGCTTGGTGGTATTTTGTCTGCTTATTCGTTATAATTATTGCTCTGAACATGTTTATACAAAGGGATCTGTATATATTTTACAGAATACGATCAGCGGTACACGAAACGTAAAGAATAGCGTAAAGGAAACCGTTCGATAAACCAGCAGAACCGATTCAATCGATTTTCAACGGCAGAAATAATATTTCGAATGTTTCTGGATCATCTATTCGACAGATGATGATACATTTGACGAATCGGAACGTCCAAGGTAATTAAGAATCATTGAAGAGCGAATTTCTACTGTTCGAAATTGATCAACGGCGGTTTCGTTTCGAAAATTCGCGCGCTTTAGCTGCGCAGTGGGGATGCCATTTAACTTCGCAAAGGGTGGTTGAACAGGGCACGGTAGGGTAAATTTTAGTGTACGTGGTGCCATCTAGCGGCGAAAGGAAGAACTAAAGTATTAGTACATACTTCCGCCGCTAGATGGCGGGACATCGCGGTAAATGTTGCCCGGCTAAATTGAAATCTTGCCGGAAATTGCTGAATTTGTTTAAAAACAGTGAAATTTAATTTGTACGGTGTGATTATTGTTGAATTGTCTCCACACGGCTATTTAAACGTTCTCAACTCGTTGTTCTGTATCATAATAATAGTTTCAGCAAGAAGAAGTTCAATATCACTATGGCATCCAGTGTTATCGATGGAAATGGAAATTTTGCTAAAATGTAAAGTCTAAACATAGGAATGCTAAGCGTTTTCGAGGTATAATAACTATTACTTCTATGTATTTTCTTATTCCACTGTTTGTATTTCATAGAACTATTCATACATGCTATAATTATACAAAAAACTTGTACAGATTCGTATTCCTTTTCCTACCATGGCTGAGAAACAGCGTTTCACATGGGAGTACAGCTGGTAAACAGTTAATTCTAAATATTCTGTTTGTATCACAGATGTTTCTAAATATTTTCTCTTCTGAACAATATTCAGTTGATCTAAGTGAATTTTATCTGTAAATAGATAGCGCGCCGTATGTATTATTTAAATGAATAGAAACTAAGAAAGGTATTCAAATGTCAGGCATAATATAGAAACTAAGGCAGTGTAGTCGATCATTGACAATTTATCAACCATTACAGAATTATAGCAACATAGGTTGGATGGTTTCACAGACAGAATCAAATTGCAGATGTTCTGAAGCCAGATATCCAATGGGAAGCTGTTTTTATACATTTATATTGCACACAAACGATGTTTTCCATGTAATTTTGTGAAATCACCAAATTTCAATCTTGAAAGCATGAATTTTCTGAAGTATTAGAGGTGTGTATCACTTTCTGTTCGTGTTTGAGAAGTTTTGTTGCATCTTTAACATTGTGATGCAGATTATATCGTGTGTTTTAATTATATTAAGTAATATACGATTGAAATGTATTTCTGCCTTCAATAGAATCTATCTATGTTTCCCATAACGTTGTAATCGTTACCAAAAGGCTAATTCTCATTTGTTCTAGCTTGAATTACTCGTATCATCAGGAATAATGCAAGGATCAGGCAGCAATGCAATGCATAATGCAAATATTATGGTAATTTGCAGAAAGTGATGCAGCTTGGTGGTATTTTGTCTGCTTATTCGTTATAATTATTGCTCTGAACATGTTTATACAAAGGGATCTGTATATATTTTACAGAATACGATCAGCGGTACACGAAACGTAAAGAATAGCGTAAAGGAAACCGTTCGATAAACCAGCAGAACCGATTCAACCGATTTTCAACGGCAGAAATAATATTTCGAATGTTTCTGGATCATCTATTCGACAGATGATGATACATTTGACGAATCGGAACGTCCAAGGTAATTAAGAATCATTGAAGAGCGAATTTCTACTGTTCGAAATTGATCAACGGCGGTTTCGTTTCGAAAATTCGCGCGCTTTAGCTGCGCAGTGGGGATGCCATTTAACTTCGCAAAGGGTGGTTGAACAGGGCACGGTAGGGTAAATTTTAGTGTACGTGGTGCCATCTAGCGGCGAAAGGAAGAACTAAAGTATTAGTACATACTTCCGCCGCTAGATGGCGGGACATCGCGGTAAATGTTGCCCCGCTAAATTGAAATCTTGCCGGAAATTGCTGAATTTGTTTAAAAACAGTGAAATTTAATTTGTACGGTGTGATTATTGTTGAATTGTCTCCACACGGCTATTTAAACGTTCTCAACTCGTTGTTCTGTATCATAATAATAGTTTCAGCAAGAAGAAGTTCAATATCACTATGGCATCCAGTGTTATCGATGGAAATGGAAATTTTGCTAAAATGTAAAGTCTAAACATAGGAATGCTAAGCGTTTTCGAGGTATAATAACTATTACTTCTATGTATTTTCTTATTCCACTGTTTGTATTTCATAGAACTATTCATACATGCTATAATTATACAAAAAACTTGTACAGATTCGTATTCCTTTTCCTACCATGGCTGAGAAACAGCGTTTCACATGGGAGTACAGCTGGTAAACAGTTAATTCTAAATATTCTGTTTGTATCACAGATGTTTCTAAATATTTTCTCTTCTGAACAATATTCAGTTGATCTAAGTGAATTTTATCTGTAAATAGATAGCGCGCCGTATGTATTATTTAAATGAATAGAAACTAAGAAAGGTATTCAAATGTCAGGCATAATATAGAAACTAAGGCAGTGTAGTCGATCATTGACAATTTATCAACCATTACAGAATTATAGCAACATAGGTTGGATGGTTTCACAGACAGAATCAAATTGCAGATGTTCTGAAGCCAGATATCCAATGGGAAGCTGTTTTTATACATTTATATTGCACACAAACGATGTTTTCCATGTAATTTTGTGAAATCACCAAATTTCAATCTTGAAAGCATGAATTTTCTGAAGTATTAGAGGTGTGTATCACTTTCTGTTCGTGTTTGAGAAGTTTTGTTGCATCTTTAACATTGTGATGCAGATTATATCGTGTGTTTTAATTATATTAAGTAATATACGATTGAAATGTATTTCTGCCTTCAATAGAATCTATCTATGTTTCCCATAACGTTGTAATCGTTACCAAAAGGCTAATTCTCATTTGTTCTAGCTTGAATTACTCGTATCATCAGGAATAATGCAAGGATCAGGCAGCAATGCAATGCATAATGCAAATATTATGGTAATTTGCAGAAAGTGATGCAGCTTGGTGGTATTTTGTCTGCTTATTCGTTATAATTATTGCTCTGAACATGTTTATACAAAGGGATCTGTATATATTTTACAGAATACGATCAGCGGTACACGAAACGTAAAGAATAGCGTCAAGGAAACCGTTCGATAAACCAGCAGAACCGATTCAACCGATTTTCAACGGCAGAAATAATATTTCGAATGTTTCTGGATCATCTATTCGACAGATGATGATACATTTGACGAATCGGAACGTCCAAGGTAATTAAGAATCATTGAAGAGCGAATTTCTACTGTTCGAAATTGATCAACGGCGGTTTCGTTTCGAAAATTCGCGCGCTTTAGCTGCGCAGTGGGGATGCCATTTAACTTCGCAAAGCGCACGGTAGGGTTAGGTGGTGCCATCTAGCGGCGAAAGGAAGAACTAAAGTATTAGTACATGCTTCCGCCGCTAGATGGCGGGACATCGCGGTAAATTTTGCCCCGCTAAATTGAAATCTTGCCGGAAATTGCTGAATTTGTTTAAAAACAGTGAAATTTAATTTGTACGGTGTGATTATTGTTGAATTGTCTCCACACGGCTATTTAAACGTTCTCAACTAGTTGTTCTGTATCATAATAATAGTTTCAGCATGAAGAAGTTCAATATCACTATGGCATCCAGTGTTATCGATGGAAATAGAAATTTTGCTAAAATGTAAAGTCTAAACATAGGAATGCTAAGCGTTTCCAAGGTATAATAACTATTACTTCTATGTATTTTCTTATTCCACTGTTTGTATTTCATAGAACTATTCATACATGCTATAATTATACAAAAAACTTGTACAGATTCGTATTCCTTTTCCTACCATGGCTGAGAAACAGCGTTTCACATGGGAGTACAGCTGGTAAACAGTTAATTCTAAATATTCTGTTTGTATCACAGATGTTTCTAAATATTTTCTCTTCTGAACAATATTCAGTTGATCTAAGTGAATTTTATCTGTAAATAGATAGCGTGCCGTATGTATTATTTAAATGAATAGAAACTATAGGAGTACAAAATTTGGAGATGCAAATAAAAAAAACGGGTGAAAAGGTATAGATGTAAGTAAAATTCAAATAAATGTGTCCTTTTTTAATTGTCAATGTCACAATCTAGAGCATAAAACAACACACTGTTTATGCAGGATAATACTGCCACCAAATTCGTCTTTCGTAGATGTTTCCCTTGGGACCTTGGAACTCCATTGAATGTACTGGGCACCGTGTAAACTCCCCCAAATATATGCCATCATCAGAATAACTTTGAAATTATGCGCGCGCGAGCAAATATAAATGGCAACGTTGCCTGTCGTACGTGCACCACTACAGTCATATGCCGACTTAGCTGCCATCTGTGTGATACTGTTGAAGGTATTAGTTTTAATTCGTATCGGTAGATGGGGAACCATGCTTTGTCCATCTCTCTGAGGGAGGGGTAAATTTGTCCCCAGATATAGCAAATTGTTTTTTAATTTCCGTACCTATCAAATGTCAAGCAGAATCGGTTCCGCAGGAGACTCTTTACAAAGCTGCTGAAAGAAAAAGCACGATGCAAACGACTAATAGGAATGGAATGGAAAGAAAATAGTACATGTAACTATTATGTTATGTCTAGTTTAATGCAAATTTACCCTACGATTAATCAAACATCTAGATTGATGTGGTGAGTGTTAAGCACATATTAGTTTCCTCTTGTGAAGGTATTAATCTTGTTCTTCTTACAAAATAGTTACAATTAACAGACTCTGGGTGAACTATGTAGGAATTCCAGCTGAAGAAACTAAGAAAGGTATTCAAATGTCAGGCATAATATAGAAACTAAGGCAGTGTAGTCGATCATTGACAATTTATCAACCATTACAGAATTATAGCAACATAGGTTGGATGGTTTCACAGACAGAATCAAATTGCAGATGTTCTGAAGCCAGATATCCAATGGGAAGCTGTTTTTATACATTTATATTGCACACAAACGATGTTTTCCATGTAATTTTGTGAAATCACCAAATTTCAATCTTGAAAGCATGAATTTTCTGAAGTATTAGAGGTGTGTATCACTTTCTGTTCGTGTTTGAGAAGTTTTGTTGCATCTTTAACATTGTGATGCAGATTATATCGTGTGTTTTAATTATATTAAGTAATATACGATTGAAATGTATTTCTGCCTTCGATAGAATCTATCTATGTTTCCCATAACGTTGTAATCGGTACCAAAAGGCTAATTCTCATTTGTTCTAGCTTGAATTACTCGTATCATCAGGAATAATGCAAGGATCAGGCAGCAATGCAATGCATAATGCAAATATTATGGTAATTTGCAGAAAGTGATGCAGCTTGGTGGTATTTTGTCTGCTTATTCGTTATAATTATTGCTCTGAACATGTTTATACAAAGGGATCTGTATATATTTTACAGAATACGATCAGCGGTACACGAAACGTAAAGAATAGCGTCAAGGAAACCGTTCGATAAACCAGCAGAACCGATTCAACCGATTTTCAACGGCAGAAATAATATTTCGAATGTTTCTGGATCATCTATTCGATAGATGATGATACATTTGACGAATCGGAACGTCCAAGGTAATTAAGAATCATTGAAGAGCGAATTTCTACTGTTCGAAATTGATCAACGGCGGTTTCGTTTCGAAAATTCGCGCGCTTTAGCTGCGCAGTGGGGATGCCATTTAACTTCGCAAAGCGCACGGTAGGGTTAGGTGGTGCCATCTAGCGGCGAAAGGAAGAACTAAAGTATTAGTACATACTTCCGCCGCTAGATGGCGGGACATTGCGGTATATTTTGCCGTGCTACATTGAAATCTTGCCGGAAATTGCTGAATTTGTTTAAAAACAGTGAAATTTAATTTGTACGGTGTGATTATTGTTGAATTGTCTCCACACGGCTATTTAAACGTTCTCAACTCGTTGTTCTGTATCATAATAATAGTTTCAGCAAGAAGAAGTTCAATATCACTAAGGCATCCAGTGTTATCGATGGAAATAGAAATTTTGCTAAAATGTAAAGTCTAAACATAGGAATGCTAAGCGTTTTCAAGGTATAATAACTATTACTTCTATGTATTTTCTTATTCCACTGTTTGTATTTCATAGAACTATTCATACATGCTATAATTATACAAAAAACTTGTACAGATTTGTATTCCTATTCCTACCATGGCTGAGAAACAGCGTTTCACATGGGAGTACAGCTGGTAAACAGTTAATTCTAAATATTCTGTTTGTATCACAGATGTTTCTAAATATTTTCTCTTCTGAACAATATTCAGTTGATCTGAGTGAATTTTATCTGTAAATAGATAGCGCCCCGTATGTATTATTTAAATGAATAGAAACTAAGAAAGGTATTCAAATGTCAGGCATAATATAGAAACTAAGGCAGTGTAGTCGATCATTGACAATTTATCAACCATTACAGAATTATAGCAACATAGGTTGGATGGTTTCACAGACAGAATCAAATTGCAGATGTTCTGAAGCCAGATATCCAATGGGAAGCTGTTTTTATACATTTATATTGCACACAAACGATGTTTTCCATGTAATTTTGTGAAATCACCAAATTTCAATCTTGAAAGCATGAATTTTCTGAAGTATTAGAGGTGTGTATCACTTTCTGTTCGTGTTTGAGAAGTTTTGTTGCATCTTTAACATTGTGATGCAGATTATATCGTGTGTTTTAATTATATTAAGTAATATACGATTGAAATGTATTTCTGCCTTCGATAGAATCTATCTATGTTTCCCATAACGTTGTAATCGTTACCAAAAGGCTAATTCTCATTTGTTCTAGCTTGAATTACTCGTATCATCAGGAATAATGCAAGGATCAGGCAGCAATGCAATGCATAATGCAAATATTATGGTAATTTGCAGAAAGTGATGCAGCTTGGTGGTATTTTGTCTGCTTATTCGTTATAATTATTGCTCTGAACATGTTTATACAAAGGGATCTGTATATATTTTACAGAATACGATCAGCGGTACACGAAACGTAAAGAATAGCGTCAAGGAAACCGTTCGATAAACCAGCAGAACCGATTCAACCGATTTTCAACGGCAGAAATAATATTTCGAATGTTTCTGGATCATCTATTCGATAGATGATGATACATTTGACGAATCGGAACGTCCAAGGTAATTAAGAATCATTGAAGAGCGAATTTCTACTGTTCGAAATTGATCAACGGCGGTTTCGTTTCGAAAATTCGCGCGCTTTAGCTGCGCAGTGGGGATGCCATTTAACTTCGCAAAGCGCACGGTAGGGTTAGGTGGTGCCATCTAGCGGCGAAAGGAAGAACTAAAGTATTAGTACATACTTCCGCCGCTAGATGGCGGGACATTGCGGTATATTTTGCCGTGCTACATTGAAATCTTGCCGGAAATTGCTGAATTTGTTTAAAAACAGTGAAATTTAATTTGTACGGTGTGATTATTGTTGAATTGTCTCCACACGGCTATTTAAACGTTCTCAACTCGTTGTTCTGTATCATAATAATAGTTTCAGCAAGAAGAAGTTCAATATCACTAAGGCATCCAGTGTTATCGATGGAAATAGAAATTTTGCTAAAATGTAAAGTCTAAACATAGGAATGCTAAGCGTTTTCAAGGTATAATAACTATTACTTCTATGTATTTTCTTATTCCACTGTTTGTATTTCATAGAACTATTCATACATGCTATAATTATACAAAAAACTTGTACAGATTTGTATTCCTATTCCTACCATGGCTGAGAAACAGCGTTTCACATGGGAGTACAGCTGGTAAACAGTTAATTCTAAATATTCTGTTTGTATCACAGATGTTTCTAAATATTTTCTCTTCTGAACAATATTCAGTTGATCTGAGTGAATTTTATCTGTAAATAGATAGCGCCCCGTATGTATTATTTAAATGAATAGAAACTAAGAAAGGTATTCAAATGTCAGGCATAATATAGAAACTAAGGCAGTGTAGTCGATCATTGACAATTTATCAACCATTACAGAATTATAGCAACATAGGTTGGATGGTTTCACAGACAGAATCAAATTGCAGATGTTCTGAAGCCAGATATCCAATGGGAAGCTGTTTTTATACATTTATATTGCACACAAACGATGTTTTCCATGTAATTTTGTGAAATCACCAAATTTCAATCTTGAAAGCATGAATTTTCTGAAGTATTAGAGGTGTGTATCACTTTCTGTTCGTGTTTGAGAAGTTTTGTTGCATCTTTAACATTGTGATGCAGATTATATCGTGTGTTTTAATTATATTAAGTAATATACGATTGAAATGTATTTCTGCCTTCAATAGAATCTATCTATGTTTCCCATAACGTTGTAATCGTTACCAAAAGGCTAATTCTCATTTGTTCTAGCTTGAATTACTCGTATCATCAGGAATAATGCACGGATCAGGCAGCAATGCAATGCATAATGCAAATATTATGGTAATTTGCAGAAAGTGATGCAGCTTGGTGGTATTTTGTCTGCTTATTCGTTATAATTATTGCTCTGAACATGTTTATACAAAGGGATCTGTATATATTTTACAGAATACGATCAGCGGTACACGAAACGTAAAGAATAGCGTCAAGGAAACCGTTCGATAAACCAGCAGAACCGATTCAACCGATTTTCAACGGCAGAAATAATATTTCGAATGTTTCTGGATCATCTATTCGACAGATGATGATACATTTGACGAATCGGAACGTCCAAGGTAATTAAGAATCATTGAAGAGCGAATTTCTACTGTTCGAAATTGATCAACGGCGGTTTCGTTTCGAAAATTCGCGCGCTTTAGCTGCGCAGTGGGGATGCCATTTATCTTCGCAAAGCGCACGGTAGGGTTAGGTGGTGCCATCTAGCGGCGAAAGGAAGAACTAAAGTATTAGTACATACTTCCGCCGCTAGATGGCGGGACATTGCGGTATATTTTGCCCTGCTGCATTGAAATCTTGCCGGAAATTGCTGAATTTGTTTAAAAACAGTGAAATTTAATTTGTACGGTGTGATTATTGTTGAATTGTCTCCACACGGCTATTTAAACGTTCTCAACTCGTTGTTCTGTATCATAATAATAGTTTCAGCAAGAAGAAGTTCAATATCACTAAGGCATCCAGTGTTATCGATGGAAATAGAAATTTTGCTAAAATGTAAAGTCTAAACATAGGAATGCTAAGCGTTTTCAAGGTATAATAACTATTACTTCTATGTATTTTCTTATTCCACTGTTTGTATTTCATAGAACTATTCATACATGCTATAATTATACAAAAAACTTGTACAGATTCGTATTCCTATTCCTACCATGGCTGAGAAACAGCGTTTCACATGGGAGTACAGCTGGTAAACAGTTAATTCTAAATATTCTGTTTGTATCACAGATGTTTCTAAATATTTTCTCTTCTGAACAATATTCAGTTGATCTGAGTGAATTTTATCTGTAAATAGATAGCGCCCCGTATGTATTATTTAAATGAATAGAAACTAAGAAAGGTATTCAAATGTCAGGCATAATATAGAAACTAAGGCAGTGTAGTCGATCATTGACAATTTATCAACCATTACAGAATTATAGCAACATAGGTTGGATGGTTTCACAGACAGAATCAAATTGCAGATGTTCTGAAGCCAGATATCCAATGGGAAGCTGTTTTTATACATTTATATTGCACACAAACGATGTTTTCCATGTAATTTTGTGAAATCACCAAATTTCAATCTTGAAAGCATGAATTTTCTGAAGTATTAGAGGTGTGTATCACTTTCTGTTCGTGTTTGAGAAGTTTTGTTGCATCTTTAACATTGTGATGCAGATTATATCGTGTGTTTTAATTATATTAAGTAATATACGATTGAAATGTATTTCTGCCTTCAATAGAATCTAATTATGTTTCCCATAACGTTGTAATCGTTACCAAAAGGCTAATTCTCATTTGTTCTAGCTTGAATTACTCGTATCATCAGGAATAATGCAAGGATCAGGCAGCAATGCAATGCATAATGCAAATATTATGGTAATTTGCAGAAAGTGATGCAGCTTGGTGGTATTTTGTCTGCTTATTCGTTATAATTATTGCTCTGAACATGTTTATACAAAGGGATCTGTATATATTTTACAGAATACGATCAGCGGTACACGAAACGTAAAGAATAGCGTCAAGGAAACCGTTCGATAAACCAGCAGAACCGATTCAACCGATTTTCAACGGCAGAAATAATATTTCGAATGTTTCTGGATCATCTATTCGACAGATGATGATACATTTGACGAATCGGAACGTCCAAGGTAATTAAGAATCATTGAAGAGCGAATTTCTACTGTTCGAAATTGATCAACGGCGGTTTCGTTTCGAAAATTCGCGCGCTTTAGCTGCGCAGTGGGGATGCCATTTAACTTCGCAAAGCGCACGGTAGGGTTAGGTGGTGCCATCTAGCGGCGAAAGGAAGAACTAAAGTATTAGTACATACTTCCGCCGCTAGATGGCGGGACATTGCGGTATATTTTGCCCTGCTGCATTGAAATCTTGCCGGAAATTGCTGAATTTGTTTAAAAACAGTGAAATTTAATTTGTACGGTGTGATTATTGTTGAATTGTCTCCACACGGCTATTTAAACGTTCTCAACTCGTTGTTCTGTATCATAATAATAGTTTCAGCAAGAAGAAGTTCAATATCACTAAGGCATCCAGTGTTATCGATGGAAATAGAAATTTTGCTAAAATGTAAAGTCTAAACATAGGAATGCTAAGCGTTTTCAAGGTATAATAACTATTACTTCTATGTATTTTCTTATTCCACTGTTTGTATTTCATAGAACTATTCATACATGCTATAATTATACAAAAAACTTGTACAGATTTGTATTCCTATTCCTACCATGGCTGAGAAACAGCGTTTCACATGGGAGTACAGCTGGTAAACAGTTAATTCTAAATATTCTGTTTGTATCACAGATGTTTCTAAATATTTTCTCTTCTGAACAATATTCAGTTGATCTGAGTGAATTTTATCTGTAAATAGATAGCGCCCCGTATGTATTATTTAAATGAATAGAAACTAAGAAAGGTATTCAAATGTCAGGCATAATATAGAAACTAAGGCAGTGTAGTCGATCATTGACAATTTATCAACCATTACAGAATTATAGCAACATAGGTTGGATGGTTTCACAGACAGAATCAAATTGCAGATGTTCTGAAGCCAGATATCCAATGGGAAGCTGTTTTTATACATTTATATTGCACACAAACGATGTTTTCCATGTAATTTTGTGAAATCACCAAATTTCAATCTTGAAAGCATGAATTTTCTGAAGTATTAGAGGTGTGTATCACTTTCTGTTCGTGTTTGAGAAGTTTTGTTGCATCTTTAACATTGTGATGCAGATTATATCGTGTGTTTTAATTATATTAAGTAATATACGATTGAAATGTATTTCTGCCTTCAATAGAATCTATCTATGTTTCCCATAACGTTGTAATCGTTACCAAAAGGCTAATTCTCATTTGTTCTAGCTTGAATTACTCGTATCATCAGGAATAATGCAAGGATCAGGCAGCAATGCAATGCATAATGCAAATATTATGGTAATTTGCAGAAAGTGATGCAGCTTGGTGGTATTTTGTCTGCTTATTCGTTATAATTATTGCTCTGAACATGTTTATACAAAGGGATCTGTATATATTTTACAGAATACGATCAGCGGTACACGAAACGTAAAGAATAGCGTCAAGGAAACCGTTCGATAAACCAGCAGAACCGATTCAACCGATTTTCAACGGCAGAAATAATATTTCGAATGTTTCTGGATCATCTATTCGACAGATGATGATACATTTGACGAATCGGAACGTCCAAGGTAATTAAGAATCATTGAAGAGCGAATTTCTACTGTTCGAAATTGATCAACGGCGGTTTCGTTTCGAAAATTCGCGCGCTTTAGCTGCGCAGTGGGGATGCCATTTAACTTCGCAAAGCGCACGGTAGGGTTAGGTGGTGCCATCTAGCGGCGAAAGGAAGAACTAAAGTATTAGTACATACTTCCGCCGCTAGATGGCGGCACGTCGCGGTAAATTTTGCCCCGCTAAATTGAAATCTTGCCGGAAATTGCTGAATTTGTTTAAAAACAGTGAAATTTAATTTGTACGGTGTGATTATTGTTGAATTGTCTCCACACGGCTATTTAAACGTTCTCAACTCGTTGTTCTGTATCATAATAATAGTTTCAGCAAGAAGAAGTTCAATATCACTAAGGCATCCAGTGTTATCGATGGAAATAGAAATTTTGCTAAAATGTAAAGTCTAAACATAGGAATGCTAAGCGTTTTCAAGGTATAATAACTATTACTTCTATGTATTTTCTTATTCCACTGTTTGTATTTCATAGAACTATTCATACATGCTATAATTATACAAAAAACTTGTACAGATTCGTATTCCTATTCCTACCATGGCTGAGAAACAGCGTTTCACATGGGAGTACAGCTGGTAAACAGTTAATTCTAAATATTCTGTTTGTATCACAGATGTTTCTAAATATTTTCTCTTCTGAACAATATTCAGTTGATCTGAGTGAATTTTATCTGTAAATAGATAGCGCCCCGTATGTATTATTTAAATGAATAGAAACTATAGGAGTACAAAATTTGGAGATGCAAATAAAAAAAACGGGTGAAAAGGTATAGATGTAAGTAAAATTCAAATAAATGTGTCCTTTTTTAATTGTCAATGTCACAATCTAGAGCATAAAACAACACACTGTTTATGCAGGATAATACTGCCACCAAATTCGTCTTTCGTAGATGTTTCCCTTGGGACCTTGGAACTCCATTGAATGTACTGGGCACCGTGTAAACTCCCCCAAATATATGCCATCATCAGAATAACTTTGAAATTATGCGCGCGCGAGCAAATATAAATGGCAACGTTGCCTCACGTACGTGCACCAATCCAGTCATATGCCGACTTAGCTGCCATCTGTGTGATACTGTTGAAGGTATTAGTTTTAATTCGTATCGGTAGATGGGGAACCATGCTTTGTCCATCTCTTTGAGGGAGGGGTAAATTTGTCCCCAGATATAGCAAATTGTTTTTTAATTTCCGTACCTATCAAATGTCAAGCAGAATCGGTTCCGTAGGAGACTCTTTACAAAGCTGCTGAAAGAAAAAGCACGATGCAAACGACTAATAGGAATGGAATGGAAAGAAAATAGTACATGTAACTATTATGTTATGTCTAGTTTAATGCAAATTTACCCTACGATTAATCAAACATCTAGATTGATGTGGTGAGTGTTAAGCACATATTAGTTTCCTCTTGTGAAGGTATTAATCTTGTTCTTCTTACAAAATAGTTACAATTAACAGACTCTGGGTAAACTATGTAGGAATTCCAGCTGAAGAAACTAAGAAAGGTATTCAAATGTCAGGCATAATATAGAAACTAAGGCAGTGTAGTCGATCATTGACAATTTATCAACCATTACAGAATTATAGCAACATAGGTTGGATGGTTTCACAGACAGAATCAAATTGCAGATGTTCTGAAGCCAGATATCCAATGGGAAGCTGTTTTTATACATTTATATTGCACACAAACGATGTTTTCCATGTAATTTTGTGAAATCACCAAATTTCAATCTTGAAAGCATGAATTTTCTGAAGTATTAGAGGTGTGTATCACTTTCTGTTCGTGTTTGAGAAGTTTTGTTGCATCTTTAACATTGTGATGCAGATTATATCGTGTGTTTTAATTATATTAAGTAATATACGATTGAAATGTATTTCTGCCTTCAATAGAATCTATCTATGTTTCCCATAACGTTGTAATCGGTACCAAAAGGCTAATTCTCATTTGTTCTAGCTTGAATTACTCGTATCATCAGGAATAATGCAAGGATCAGGCAGCAATGCAATGCATAATGCAAATATTATGGTAATTTGCAGAAAGTGATGCAGCTTGGTGGTATTTTGTCTGCTTATTCGTTATAATTATTGCTCTGAACATGTTTATACAAAGGGATCTGTATATATTTTACAGAATACGATCAGCGGTACACGAAACGTAAAGAATAGCGTCAAGGAAACCGTTCGATAAACCAGCAGAACCGATTCAACCGATTTTCAACGGCAGAAATAATATTTCGAATGTTTCTGGATCATCTATTCGACAGATGATGATACATTTGACGAATCGGAACGTCCAAGGTAATTAAGAATCATTGAAGAGCGAATTTCTACTGTTCGAAATTGATCAACGGCGGTTTCGTTTCGAAAATTCGCGCGCTTTAGCTGCGCAGTGGGGATGCCATTTAACTTCGCAAAGCGCACGGTAGGGTTAGGTGGTGCCATCTAGCGGCGAAAGGAAGAACTAAAGTATTAGTACATACTTCCGCCGCTAGATGGCGGGACATTGCGGTATATTTTGCCGTGCTACATTGAAATCTTGCCGGAAATTGCTGAATTTGTTTAAAAACAGTGAAATTTAATTTGTACGGTGTGATTATTGTTGAATTGTCTCCACACGGCTATTTAAACGTTCTCAACTCGTTGTTCTGTATCATAATAATAGTTTCAGCAAGAAGAAGTTCAATATCACTAAGGCATCCAGTGTTATCGATGGAAATAGAAATTTTGCTAAAATGTAAAGTCTAAACATAGGAATGCTAAGCGTTTTCAAGGTATATTAACTATTACTTCTATGTATTTTCTTATTCCACTGTTTGTATTTCATAGAACTATTCATACATGCTATAATTATACAAAAAACTTGTACAGATTCGTATTCCTATTCCTACCATGGCTGAGAAACAGCGTTTCACATGGGAGTACAGCTGGTAAACAGTTAATTCTAAATATTCTGTTTGTATCACAGATGTTTCTAAATATTTTCTCTTCTGAACAATATTCAGTTGATCTAAGTGAATTTTATCTGTAAATAGATAGCGCCCCGTATGTATTATTTAAATGAATAGAAACTAAGAAAGGTATTCAAATGTCAGGCATAATATAGAAACTAAGGCAGTGTAGTCGATCATTGACAATTTATCAACCATTACAGAATTATAGCAACATAGGTTGGATGGTTTCACAGACAGAATCAAATTGCAGATGTTCTGAAGCCAGATATCCAATGGGAAGCTGTTTTTATACATTTATATTGCACACAAACGATGTTTTCCATGTAATTTTGTGAAATCACCAAATTTCAATCTTGAAAGCATGAATTTTCTGAAGTATTAGAGGTGTGTATCACTTTCTGTTCGTGTTTGAGAAGTTTTGTTGCATCTTTAACATTGTGATGCAGATTATATCGTGTGTTTTAATTATGTTAAGTAATATACGATTGAAATGTATTTCTGCCTTCAATAGAATCTATCTATGTTTCCCATAACGTTGTAATCGTTACCAAAAGGCTAATTCTCATTTGTTCTAGCTTGAATTACTCGTATCATCAGGAATAATGCAAGGATCAGGCAGCAATGCAATGCATAATGCAAATATTATGGTAATTTGCAGAAAGTGATGCAGCTTGGTGGTATTTTGTCTGCTTATTCGTTATAATTATTGCTCTGAACATGTTTATACAAAGGGATCTGTATATATTTTACAGAATACGATCAGCGGTACACGAAACGTAAAGAATAGCGTCAAGGAAACCGTTCGATAAACCAGCAGAACCGATTCAACCGATTTTCAACGGCAGAAATAATATTTCGAATGTTTCTGGATCATCTATTCGATAGATGATGATACATTTGACGAATCGGAACGTCCAAGGTAATTAAGAATCATTGAAGAGCGAATTTCTACTGTTCGAAATTGATCAACGGCGGTTTCGTTTCGAAAATTCGCGCGCTTTAGCTGCGCAGTGGGGATGCCATTTAACTTCGCAAAGCGCACGGTAGGGTTAGGTGGTGCCATCTAGCGGCGAAAGGAAGAACTAAAGTATTAGTACATACTTCCGCCGCTAGATGGCGGGACATTGCGGTATATTTTGCCGTGCTACATTGAAATCTTGCCGGAAATTGCTGAATTTGTTTAAAAACAGTGAAATTTAATTTGTACGGTGTGATTATTGTTGAATTGTCTCCACACGGCTATTTAAACGTTCTCAACTCGTTGTTCTGTATCATAATAATAGTTTCAGCAAGAAGAAGTTCAATATCACTAAGGCATCCAGTGTTATCGATGGAAATAGAAATTTTGCTAAAATGTAAAGTCTAAACATAGGAATGCTAAGCGTTTTCAAGGTATAATAACTATTACTTCTATGTATTTTCTTATTCCACTGTTTGTATTTCATAGAACTATTCATACATGCTATAATTATACAAAAAACTTGTACAGATTTGTATTCCTATTCCTACCATGGCTGAGAAACAGCGTTTCACATGGGAGTACAGCTGGTAAACAGTTAATTCTAAATATTCTGTTTGTATCACAGATGTTTCTAAATATTTTCTCTTCTGAACAATATTCAGTTGATCTGAGTGAATTTTATCTGTAAATAGATAGCGCCCCGTATGTATTATTTAAATGAATAGAAACTAAGAAAGGTATTCAAATGTCAGGCATAATATAGAAACTAAGGCAGTGTAGTCGATCATTGACAATTTATCAACCATTACAGAATTATAGCAACATAGGTTGGATGGTTTCACAGACAGAATCAAATTGCAGATGTTCTGAAGCCAGATATCCAATGGGAAGCTGTTTTTATACATTTATATTGCACACAAACGATGTTTTCCATGTAATTCTGTGAAATCACCAAATTTCAATCTTGAAAGCATGAATTTTCTGAAGTATTAGAGGTGTGTATCACTTTCTGTTCGTGTTTGAGAAGTTTTGTTGCATCTTTAACATTGTGATGCAGATTATATCGTGTGTTTTAATTATATTAAGTAATATACGATTGAAATGTATTTCTGCCTTCGATAGAATCTATCTATGTTTCCCATAACGTTGTAATCGTTACCAAAAGGCTAATTCTCATTTGTTCTAGCTTGAATTACTCGTATCATCAGGAATAATGCAAGGATCAGGCAGCAATGCAATGCATAATGCAAATATTATGGTAATTTGCAGAAAGTGATGCAGCTTGGTGGTATTTTGTCTGCTTATTCGTTATAATTATTGCTCTGAACATGTTTATACAAAGGGATCTGTATATATTTTACAGAATACGATCAGCGGTACACGAAACGTAAAGAATAGCGTCAAGGAAACCGTTCGATAAACCAGCAGAACCGATTCAACCGATTTTCAACGGCAGAAATAATATTTCGAATGTTTCTGGATCATCTATTCGACAGATGATGATACATTTGACGAATCGGAACGTCCAAGGTAATTAAGAATCATTGAAGAGCGAATTTCTACTGTTCGAAATTGATCAACGGCGGTTTCGTTTCGAAAATTCGCGCGCTTTAGCTGCGCAGTGGGGATGCCATTTAACTTCGCAAAGCGCACGGTAGGGTTAGGTGGTGCCATCTAGCGGCGAAAGGAAGAACTAAAGTATTAGTACATACTTCCGCCGCTAGATGGCGGGACATTGCGGTATATTTTGCCCTGCTGCATTGAAATCTTGCCGGAAATTGCTGAATTTGTTTAAAAACAGTGAAATTTAATTTGTACGGTGTGATTATTGTTGAATTGTCTCCACACGGCTATTTAAACGTTCTCAACTCGTTGTTCTGTATCATAATAACAGTTTCAGCAAGAAGAAGTTCAATATCACTAAGGCATCCAGTGTTATCGATGGAAATAGAAATTTTGCTAAAATGTAAAGTCTAAACATAGGAATGCTAAGCGTTTTCAAGGTATAATAACTATTACTTCTATGTATTTTCTTATTCCACTGTTTGTATTTCATAGAACTATTCATACATGCTATAATTATACAAAAAACTTGTACAGATTCGTATTCCTATTCCTACCATGGCTGAGAAACAGCGTTTCACATGGGAGTACAGCTGGTAAACAGTTAATTCTAAATATTCTGTTTGTATCACAGATGTTTCTAAATATTTTCTCTTCTGAACAATATTCAGTTGATCTGAGTGAATTTTATCTGTAAATAGATAGCGCCCCGTATGTATTATTTAAATGAATAGAAACTAAGAAAGGTATTCAAATGTCAGGCATAATATAGAAACTAAGGCAGTGTAGTCGATCATTGACAATTTATCAACCATTACAGAATTATAGCAACATAGGTTGGATGGTTTCACAGACAGAATCAAATTGCAGATGTTCTGAAGCCAGATATCCAATGGGAAGCTGTTTTTATACATTTATATTGCACACAAACGATGTTTTCCATGTAATTTTGTGAAATCACCAAATTTCAATCTTGAAAGCATGAATTTTCTGAAGTATTAGAGGTGTGTATCACTTTCTGTTCGTGTTTGAGAAGTTTTGTTGCATCTTTAACATTGTGATGCAGATTATATCGTGTGTTTTAATTATATTAAGTAATATACGATTGAAATGTATTTCTGCCTTCAATAGAATCTATCTATGTTTCCCATAACGTTGTAATCGTTACCAAAAGGCTAATTCTCATTTGTTCTAGCTTGAATTACTCGTATCATCAGGAATAATGCAAGGATCAGGCAGCAATGCAATGCATAATGCAAATATTATGGTAATTTGCAGAAAGTGATGCAGCTTGGTGGTATTTTGTCTGCTTATTCGTTATAATTATTGCTCTGAACATGTTTATACAAAGGGATCTGTATATATTTTACAGAATACGATCAGCGGTACACGAAACGTAAAGAATAGCGTCAAGGAAACCGTTCGATAAACCAGCAGAACCGATTCAACCGATTTTCAACGGCAGAAATAATATTTCGAATGTTTCTGGATCATCTATTCGACAGATGATGATACATTTGACGAATCGGAACGTCCAAGGTAATTAAGAATCATTGAAGAGCGAATTTCTACTGTTCGAAATTGATCAACGGCGGTTTCGTTTCGAAAATTCGCGCGCTTTAGCTGCGCAGTGGGGATGCCACTTAACTTCGCAAAGCGCACGGTAGGGTTAGGTGGTGCCATCTAGCGGCGAAAGGAAGAACTAAAGTATTAGTACATACTTCCGCCGCTAGATGGCGGGACATTGCGGTATATTTTGCCGTGCTACATTGAAATCTTGCCGGAAATTGCTGAATTTGTTTAAAAACAGTGAAATTTAATTTGTACGGTGTGATTATTGTTGAATTGTCTCCACACGGCTATTTAAACGTTCTCAACTCGTTGTTCTGTATCATAATAATAGTTTCAGCAAGAAGAAGTTCAATATCACTAAGGCATCCAGTGTTATCGATGGAAATAGAAATTTTGCTAAAATGTAAAGTCTAAACATAGGAATGCTAAGCGTTTTCAAGGTATAATAACTATTACTTCTATGTATTTTCTTATTCCACTGTTTGTATTTCATAGAACTATTCATACATGCTATAATTATACAAAAAACTTGTACAGATTCGTATTCCTATTCCTACCATGGCTGAGAAACAGCGTTTCACATGGGAGTACAGCTGGTAAACAGTTAATTCTAAATATTCTGTTTGTATCACAGATGTTTCTAAATATTTTCTCTTCTGAACAATATTCAGTTGATCTGAGTGAATTTTATCTGTAAATAGATAGCGCCCCGTATGTATTATTTAAATGAATAGAAACTAAGAAAGGTATTCAAATGTCAGGCATAATATAGAAACTAAGGCAGTGTAGTCGATCATTGACAATTTATCAACCATTACAGAATTATAGCAACATAGGTTGGATGGTTTCACAGACAGAATCAAATTGCAGATGTTCTGAAGCCAGATATCCAATGGGAAGCTGTTTTTATACATTTATATTGCACACAAACGATGTTTTCCATGTAATTTTGTGAAATCACCAAATTTCAATCTTGAAAGCATGAATTTTCTGAAGTATTAGAGGTGTGTATCACTTTCTGTTCGTGTTTGAGAAGTTTTGTTGCATCTTTAACATTGTGATGCAGATTATATCGTGTGTTTTAATTATATTAAGTAATATACGATTGAAATGTATTTCTGCCTTCAATAGAATCTATCTATGTTTCCCATAACGTTGTAATCGTTACCAAAAGGCTAATTCTCATTTGTTCTAGCTTGAATTACTCGTATCATCAGGAATAATGCAAGGATCAGGCAGCAATGCAATGCATAATGCAAATATTATGGTAATTTGCAGAAAGTGATGCAGCTTGGTGGTATTTTGTCTGCTTATTCGTTATAATTATTGCTCTGAACATGTTTATACAAAGGGATCTGTATATATTTTACAGAATACGATCAGCGGTACACGAAACGTAAAGAATAGCGTCAAGGAAACCGTTCGATAAACCAGCAGAACCGATTCAACCGATTTTCAACGGCAGAAATAATATTTCGAATGTTTCTGGATCATCTATTCGACAGATGATGATACATTTGACGAATCGGAACGTCCAAGGTAATTAAGAATCATTGAAGAGCGAATTTCTACTGTTCGAAATTGATCAACGGCGGTTTCGTTTCGAAAATTCGCGCGCTTTAGCTGCGCAGTGGGGATGCCATTTAACTTCGCAAAGCGCACGGTAGGGTTAGGTGGTGCCATCTAGCGGCGAAAGGAAGAACTAAAGTATTAGTACATACTTCCGCCGCTAGATGGCGGGACATTGCGGTATATTTTGCCGTGCTACATTGAAATCTTGCCGGAAATTGCTGAATTTGTTTAAAAACAGTGAAATTTAATTTGTACGGTGTGATTATTGTTGAATTGTCTCCACACGGCTATTTAAACGTTCTCAACTCGTTGTTCTGTATCATAATAATAGTTTCAGCAAGAAGAAGTTCAATATCACTAAGGCATCCAGTGTTATCGATGGAAATAGAAATTTTGCTAAAATGTAAAGTCTAAACATAGGAATGCTAAGCGTTTTCAAGGTATAATAACTATTACTTCTATGTATTTTCTTATTCCACTGTTTGTATTTCATAGAACTATTCATACATGCTATAATTATACAAAAAACTTGTACAGATTCGTATTCCTATTCCTACCATGGCTGAGAAACAGCGTTTCACATGGGAGTACAGCTGGTAAACAGTTAATTCTAAATATTCTGTTTGTATCACAGATGTTTCTAAATATTTTCTCTTCTGAACAATATTCAGTTGATCTGAGTGAATTTTATCTGTAAATAGATAGCGCCCCGTATGTATTATTTAAATGAATAGAAACTATAGGAGTACAAAATTTGGAGATGCAAATAAAAAAAACGGGTGAAAAGGTATAGATGTAAGTAAAATTCAAATAAATGTGTCCTTTTTTAATTGTCAATGTCACAATCTAGAGCATAAAACAACACACGGTTTATGCAGGATAATACTGCCACCAAATTCGTCTTTCGTAGATGTTTCCCTTGGGACCTTGGAACTCCATTGAATGTACTGGGCACCGTGTAAACTCCCCCAAATATATGCCATCATCAGAATAACTTTGAAATTATGCGCGCGCGAGCAAATATAAATGGCAACGTTGCCTCACGTACGTGCACCAATCCAGTCATATGCCGACTTAGCTGCCATCTGTGTGATACTGTTGAAGGTATTAGTTTTAATTCGTATCGGTAGATGGGGAACCATGCTTTGTCCATCTCTCTGAGGGAGGGGTAAATTTGTCCCCAGATATAGCAAATTGTTTTTTAATTTCCGTACCTATCAAATGTCAAGCAGAATCGGTTCCGTAGGAGACTCTTTACAAAGCTGCTGAAAGAAAAAGCACGATGCAAACGACTAATAGGAATGGAATGGAAAGAAAATAGTACATGTAACTATTATGTTATGTCTAGTTTAATGCAAATTTACCCTACGATTAATCAAACATCTAGATTGATGTGGTGAGTGTTAAGCACATATTAGTTTCCTCTTGTGAAGGTATTAATCTTGTTCTTCTTACAAAATAGTTACAATTAACAGACTCTGGGTAAACTATGTAGGAATTCCAGCTGAAGAAACTAAGAAAGGTATTCAAATGTCAGGCATAATATAGAAACTAAGGCAGTGTAGTCGATCATTGACAATTTATCAACCATTACAGAATTATAGCAACATAGGTTGGATGGTTTCACAGACAGAATCAAATTGCAGATGTTCTGAAGCCAGATATCCAATGGGAAGCTGTTTTTATACATTTATATTGCACACAAACGATGTTTTCCATGTAATTTTGTGAAATCACCAAATTTCAATCTTGAAAGCATGAATTTTCTGAAGTATTAGAGGTGTGTATCACTTTCTGTTCGTGTTTGAGAAGTTTTGTTGCATCTTTAACATTGTGATGCAGATTATATCGTGTGTTTTAATTATATTAAGTAATATACGATTGAAATGTATTTCTGCCTTCAATAGAATCTATCTATGTTTCCCATAACGTTGTAATCGGTACCAAAAGGCTAATTCTCATTTGTTCTAGCTTGAATTACTCGTATCATCAGGAATAATGCAAGGATCAGGCAGCAATGCAATGCATAATGCAAATATTATGGTAATTTGCAGAAAGTGATGCAGCTTGGTGGTATTTTGTCTGCTTATTCGTTATAATTATTGCTCTGAACATGTTTATACAAAGGGATCTGTATATATTTTACAGAATACGATCAGCGGTACACGAAACGTAAAGAATAGCGTCAAGGAAACCGTTCGATAAACCAGCAGAACCGATTCAACCGATTTTCAACGGCAGAAATAATATTTCGAATGTTTCTGGATCATCTATTCGACAGATGATGATACATTTGACGAATCGGAACGTCCAAGGTAATTAAGAATCATTGAAGAGCGAATTTCTACTGTTCGAAATTGATCAACGGCGGTTTCGTTTCGAAAATTCGCGCGCTTTAGCTGCGCAGTGGGGATGCCATTTAACTTCGCAAAGCGCACGGTAGGGTTAGGTGGTGCCATCTAGCGGCGAAAGGAAGAACTAAAGTATTAGTACATACTTCCGCCGCTAGATGGCGGGACATTGCGGTATATTTTGCCGTGCTACATTGAAATCTTGCCGGAAATTGCTGAATTTGTTTAAAAACAGTGAAATTTAATTTGTACGGTGTGATTATTGTTGAATTGTCTCCACACGGCTATTTAAACGTTCTCAACTCGTTGTTCTGTATCATAATAATAGTTTCAGCAAGAAGAAGTTCAATATCACTAAGGCATCCAGTGTTATCGATGGAAATAGAAATTTTGCTAAAATGTAAAGTCTAAACATAGGAATGCTAAGCGTTTTCAAGGTATAATAACTATTACTTCTATGTATTTTCTTATTCCACTGTTTGTATTTCATAGAACTATTCATACATGCTATAATTATACAAAAAACTTGTACAGATTCGTATTCCTATTCCTACCATGGCTGAGAAACAGCGTTTCACATGGGAGTACAGCTGGTAAACAGTTAATTCTAAATATTCTGTTTGTATCACAGATGTTTCTAAATATTTTCTCTTCTGAACAATATTCAGTTGATCTGAGTGAATTTTATCTGTAAATAGATAGCGCCCCGTATGTATTATTTAAATGAATAGAAACTATAGGAGTACAAAATTTGGAGATGCAAATAAAAAAAACGGGTGAAAAGGTATAGATGTAAGTAAAATTCAAATAAATGTGTCCTTTTTTAATTGTCAATGTCACAATCTAGAGCATAAAACAACACACGGTTTATGCAGGATAATACTGCCACCAAATTCGTCTTTCGTAGATGTTTCCCTTGGGACCTTGGAACTCCATTGAATGTACTGGGCACCGTGTAAACTCCCCCAAATATATGCCATCATCAGAATAACTTTGAAATTATGCGCGCGCGAGCAAATATAAATGGCAACGTTGCCTCACGTACGTGCACCAATCCAGTCATATGCCGACTTAGCTGCCATCTGTGTGATACTGTTGAAGGTATTAGTTTTAATTCGTATCGGTAGATGGGGAACCATGCTTTGTCCATCTCTCTGAGGGAGGGGTAAATTTGTCCCCAGATATAGCAAATTGTTTTTTAATTTCCGTACCTATCAAATGTCAAGCAGAATCGGTTCCGTAGGAGACTCTTTACAAAGCTGCTGAAAGAAAAAGCACGATGCAAACGACTAATAGGAATGGAATGGAAAGAAAATAGTACATGTAACTATTATGTTATGTCTAGTTTAATGCAAATTTACCCTACGATTAATCAAACATCTAGATTGATGTGGTGAGTGTTAAGCACATATTAGTTTCCTCTTGTGAAGGTATTAATCTTGTTCTTCTTACAAAATAGTTACAATTAACAGACTCTGGGTAAACTATGTAGGAATTCCAGCTGAAGAAACTAAGAAAGGTATTCAAATGTCAGGCATAATATAGAAACTAAGGCAGTGTAGTCGATCATTGACAATTTATCAACCATTACAGAATTATAGCAACATAGGTTGGATGGTTTCACAGACAGAATCAAATTGCAGATGTTCTGAAGCCAGATATCCAATGGGAAGCTGTTTTTATACATTTATATTGCACACAAACGATGTTTTCCATGTAATTTTGTGAAATCACCAAATTTCAATCTTGAAAGCATGAATTTTCTGAAGTATTAGAGGTGTGTATCACTTTCTGTTCGTGTTTGAGAAGTTTTGTTGCATCTTTAACATTGTGATGCAGATTATATCGTGTGTTTTAATTATATTAAGTAATATACGATTGAAATGTATTTCTGCCTTCAATAGAATCTATCTATGTTTCCCATAACGTTGTAATCGGTACCAAAAGGCTAATTCTCATTTGTTCTAGCTTGAATTACTCGTATCATCAGGAATAATGCAAGGATCAGGCAGCAATGCAATGCATAATGCAAATATTATGGTAATTTGCAGAAAGTGATGCAGCTTGGTGGTATTTTGTCTGCTTATTCGTTATAATTATTGCTCTGAACATGTTTATACAAAGGGATCTGTATATATTTTACAGAATACGATCAGCGGTACACGAAACGTAAAGAATAGCGTCAAGGAAACCGTTCGATAAACCAGCAGAACCGATTCAACCGATTTTCAACGGCAGAAATAATATTTCGAATGTTTCTGGATCATCTATTCGACAGATGATGATACATTTGACGAATCGGAACGTCCAAGGTAATTAAGAATCATTGAAGAGCGAATTTCTACTGTTCGAAATTGATCAACGGCGGTTTCGTTTCGAAAATTCGCGCGCTTTAGCTGCGCAGTGGGGATGCCATTTAACTTCGCAAAGCGCACGGTAGGGTTAGGTGGTGCCATCTAGCGGCGAAAGGAAGAACTAAAGTATTAGTACATACTTCCGCCGCTAGATGGCGGGACATTGCGGTATATTTTGCCGTGCTACATTGAAATCTTGCCGGAAATTGCTGAATTTGTTTAAAAACAGTGAAATTTAATTTGTACGGTGTGATTATTGTTGAATTGTCTCCACACGGCTATTTAAACGTTCTCAACTCGTTGTTCTGTATCATAATAATAGTTTCAGCAAGAAGAAGTTCAATATCACTAAGGCATCCAGTGTTATCGATGGAAATAGAAATTTTGCTAAAATGTAAAGTCTAAACATAGGAATGCTAAGCGTTTTCAAGGTATAATAACTATTACTTCTATGTATTTTCTTATTCCACTGTTTGTATTTCATAGAACTATTCATACATGCTATAATTATACAAAAAACTTGTACAGATTTGTATTCCTATTCCTACCATGGCTGAGAAACAGCGTTTCACATGGGAGTACAGCTGGTAAACAGTTAATTCTAAATATTCTGTTTGTATCACAGATGTTTCTAAATATTTTCTCTTCTGAACAATATTCAGTTGATCTGAGTGAATTTTATCTGTAAATAGATAGCGCCCCGTATGTATTATTTAAATGAATAGAAACTAAGAAAGGTATTCAAATGTCAGGCATAATATAGAAACTAAGGCAGTGTAGTCGATCATTGACAATTTATCAACCATTACAGAATTATAGCAACATAGGTTGGATGGTTTCACAGACAGAATCAAATTGCAGATGTTCTGAAGCCAGATATCCAATGGGAAGCTGTTTTTATACATTTATATTGCACACAAACGATGTTTTCCATGTAATTTTGTGAAATCACCAAATTTCAATCTTGAAAGCATGAATTTTCTGAAGTATTAGAGGTGTGTATCACTTTCTGTTCGTGTTTGAGAAGTTTTGTTGCATCTTTAACATTGTGATGCAGATTATATCGTGTGTTTTAATTATATTAAGTAATATACGATTGAAATGTATTTCTGCCTTCAATAGAATCTATCTATGTTTCCCATAACGTTGTAATCGTTACCAAAAGGCTAATTCTCATTTGTTCTAGCTTGAATTACTCGTATCATCAGGAATAATGCAAGGATCAGGCAGCAATGCAATGCATAATGCAAATATTATGGTAATTTGCAGAAAGTGATGCAGCTTGTTGGTATTTTGTCTGCTTATTCGTTATAATTATTGCTCTGAACATGTTTATACAAAGGGATCTGTATATATTTTACAGAATACGATCAGCGGTACACGAAACGTAAAGAATAGCGTCAAGGAAACCGTTCGATAAACCAGCAGAACCGATTCAACCGATTTTCAACGGCAGAAATAATATTTCGAATGTTTCTGGATCATCTATTCGACAGATGATGATACATTTGACGAATCGGAACGTCCGAGGTAATTAAGAATCATTGAAGAGCGAATTTCTACTGTTCGAAATTGATCAACGGCGGTTTCGTTTCGAAAATTCGCGCGCTTTAGCTGCGCAGTGGGGATGCCATTTAACTTCGCAAAGCGCACGGTAGGGTTAGGTGGTGCCATCTAGCGGCGAAAGGAAGAACTAAAGTATTAGTACATACTTCCGCCGCTAGATGGCGGGACATTGCGGTATATTTTGCCGTGCTACATTGAAATCTTGCCGGAAATTGCTGAATTTGTTTAAAAACAGTGAAATTTAATTTGTACGGTGTGATTATTGTTGAATTGTCTCCACACGGCTATTTAAACGTTCTCAACTCGTTGTTCTGTATCATAATAATAGTTTCAGCAAGAAGAAGTTCAATATCACTAAGGCATCCAGTGTTATCGATGGAAATAGAAATTTTGCTAAAATGTAAAGTCTAAACATAGGAATGCTAAGCGTTTTCAAGGTATAATAACTATTACTTCTATGTATTTTCTTATTCCACTGTTTGTATTTCATAGAACTATTCATACATGCTATAATTATACAAAAAACTTGTACAGATTTGTATTCCTATTCCTACCATGGCTGAGAAACAGCGTTTCACATGGGAGTACAGCTGGTAAACAGTTAATTCTAAATATTCTGTTTGTATCACAGATGTTTCTAAATATTTTCTCTTCTGAACAATATTCAGTTGATCTGAGTGAATTTCATCTGTAAATAGATAGCGCCCCGTATGTATTATTTAAATGAATAGAAACTATAGGAGTACAAAATTTGGAGATGCAAATAAAAAAAACGGGTGAAAAGGTATAGATGTAAGTAAAATTCAAATAAATGTGTCCTTTTTTAATTGTCAATGTCACAATCTAGAGCATAAAACAACACACTGTTTATGCAGGATAATACTGCCACCAAATTCGTCTTTCGTAGATGTTTCCCTTGGGACCTTGGAACTCCATTGAATGTACTGGGCACCGTGTAAACTCCCCCAAATATATGCCATCATCAGAATAACTTTGAAATTATGCGCGCGCGAGCAAATATAAATGGCAACGTTGCCTCACGTACGTGCACCAATCCAGTCATATGCCGACTTAGCTGCCATCTGTGTGATACTGTTGAAGGTATTAGTTTTAATTCGTATCGGTAGATGGGGAACCATGCTTTGTCCATCTCTCTGAGGGAGGGGTAAATTTGTCCCCAGATATAGCAAATTGTTTTTTAATTTCCGTACCTATCAAATGTCAAGCAGAATCGGTTCCGTAGGAGACTCTTTACAAAGCTGCTGAAAGAAAAAGCACGATGCAAACGACTAATAGGAATGGAATGGAAAGAAAATAGTACATGTAACTATTATGTTATGTCTAGTTTAATGCAAATTTACCCTACGATTAATCAAACATCTAGATTGATGTGGTGAGTGTTAAGCACATATTAGTTTCCTCTTGTGAAGGTATTAATCTTGTTCTTCTTACAAAATAGTTACAATTAACAGACTCTGGGTAAACTATGTAGGAATTCCAGCTGAAGAAACTAAGAAAGGTATTCAAATGTCAGGCATAATATAGAAACTAAGGCAGTGTAGTCGATCATTGACAATTTATCAACCATTACAGAATTATAGCAACATAGGTTGGATGGTTTCACAGACAGAATCAAATTGCAGATGTTCTGAAGCCAGATATCCAATGGGAAGCTGTTTTTATACATTTATATTGCACACAAACGATGTTTTCCATGTAATTTTGTGAAATCACCAAATTTCAATCTTGAAAGCATGAATTTTCTGAAGTATTAGAGGTGTGTATCACTTTCTGTTCGTGTTTGAGAAGTTTTGTTGCATCTTTAACATTGTGATGCAGATTATATCGTGTGTTTTAATTATATTAAGTAATATACGATTGAAATGTATTTCTGCCTTCAATAGAATCTATCTATGTTTCCCATAACGTTGTAATCGGTACCAAAAGGCTAATTCTCATTTGTTCTAGCTTGAATTACTCGTATCATCAGGAATAATGCAAGGATCAGGCAGCAATGCAATGCATAATGCAAATATTATGGTAATTTGCAGAAAGTGATGCAGCTTGGTGGTATTTTGTCTGCTTATTCGTTATAATTATTGCTCTGAACATGTTTATACAAAGGGATCTGTATATATTTTACAGAATACGATCAGCGGTACACGAAACGTAAAGAATAGCGTCAAGGAAACCGTTCGATAAACCAGCAGAACCGATTCAACCGATTTTCAACGGCAGAAATAATATTTCGAATGTTTCTGGATCATCTATTCGACAGATGATGATACATTTGACGAATCGGAACGTCCAAGGTAATTAAGAATCATTGAAGAGCGAATTTCTACTGTTCGAAATTGATCAACGGCGGTTTCGTTTCGAAAATTCGCGCGCTTTAGCTGCGCAGTGGGGATGCCATTTAACTTCGCAAAGCGCACGGTAGGGTTAGGTGGTGCCATCTAGCGGCGAAAGGAAGAACTAAAGTATTAGTACATACTTCCGCCGCTAGATGGCGGGACATCGCGGTAAATGTTGCCCCGCTAAATTGAAATCTTGCCGGAAATTGCTGAATTTGTTTAAAAACAGTGAAATTTAATTTGTACGGTGTGATTATTGTTGAATTGTCTCCACACGGCTATTTAAACGTTCTCAACTCGTTGTTCTGTATCATAATAATAGTTTCAGCAAGAAGAAGTTCAATATCACTATGGCATCCAGTGTTATCGATGGAAATAGAAATTTTGCTAAAATGTAAAGTCTAAACATAGGAATGCTGAGCGTTTTCGAGGTATAATAACTATTACTTCTATGTATTTTCTTATTCCACTGTTTGTATTTCATAGAACTATTCATACATGCTATAATTATACAAAAAACTTGTACAGATTCGTATTCCTTTTCCTACCATGGCTGAGAAACAGCGTTTCACATGGGAGTACAGCTGGTAAACAGTTAATTCTAAATATTCTGTTTGTATCACAAATGTTTCTAAATATTTTCTCTTCTGAACAATATTCAGTTGATCTAAGTGAATTTTATCTGTAAATAGATAGCGCCCCGTATGTATTATTTAAATGAATAGAAACTAAGAAAGGTATTCAAATGTCAGGCATAATATAGAAACTAAGGCAGTGTAGTCGATCATTGACAATTTATCAACCATTACAGAATTATAGCAACATAGGTTGGATGGTTTCACAGACAGAATCAAATTGCAGATGTTCTGAAGCCAGATATCCAATGGGAAGCTGTTTTTATACATTTATATTGCACACAAACGATGTTTTCCATGTAATTTTGTGAAATCACCAAATTTCAATCTTGAAAGCATGAATTTTCTGAAGTATTAGAGGTGTGTATCACTTTCTGTTCGTGTTTGAGAAGTTTTGTTGCATCTTTAACATTGTGATGCAGATTATATCGTGTGTTTTAATTATATTAAGTAATATACGATTGAAATGTATTTCTGCCTTCAATAGAATCTATCTATGTTTCCCATAACGTTGTAATCGGTACCAAAAGGCTAATTCTCATTTGTTCTAGCTTGAATTACTCGTATCATCAGGAATAATGCAAGGATCAGGCAGCAATGCAATGCATAATGCAAATATTATGGTAATTTGCAGAAAGTGATGCAGCTTGGTGGTATTTTGTCTGCTTATTCGTTATAATTATTGCTCTGAACATGTTTATACAAAGGGATCTGTATATATTTTACAGAATACGATCAGCGGTACACGAAACGTAAAGAATAGCGTCAAGGAAACCGTTCGATAAACCAGCAGAACCGATTCAACCGATTTTCAACGGCAGAAATAATATTTCGAATGTTTCTGGATCATCTATTCGACAGATGATGATACATTTGACGAATCGGAACGTCCAAGGTAATTAAGAATCATTGAAGAGCGAATTTCTACTGTTCGAAATTGATCAACGGCGGTTTCGTTTCGAAAATTCGCGCGCTTTAGCTGCGCAGTGGGGATGCCATTTAACTTCGCAAAGCACACGGTAGGGTTAGGTGGTGCCATCTAGCGGCGAAAGGAAGAACTAAAGTATTAGTACATACTTCCGCCGCTAGATGGCGGGACATCGCGGTAAATTTTGCCCCGCTAAATTGAAATCTTGCCGGAAATTGCTGAATTTGTTTAAAAACAGTGAAATTTAATTTGTACGGTGTGATTATTGTTGAATTGTCTCCACACGGCTATTTAAACGTTCTCAACTCGTTGTTCTGTATCATAATAATAGTTTCAGCAAGAAGAAGTTCAATATCACTAAGGCATCCAGTGTTATCGATGGAAATAGAAATTTTGCTAAAATGTAAAGTCTAAACATAGGAATGCTAAGCGTTTTCAAGGTATAATAACTATTACTTCTATGTATTTTCTTATTCCACTGTTTGTATTTCATATAACTATTCATACATGCTATAATTATACAAAAAACTTGTACAGATTCGTATTCCTATTCCTACCATGGCTGAGAAACAGCGTTTCACATGGGAGTACAGCTGGTAAACAGTTAATTCTAAATATTCTGTTTGTATCACAGATGTTTCTAAATATTTTCTCTTCTGAACAATATTCAGTTGATCTAAGTGAATTTTATCTGTAAATAGATAGCGCCCCGTATGTATTATTTAAATGAATAGAAACTAAGAAAGGTATTCAAATGTCAGGCATAATATAGAAACTAAGGCAGTGTAGTCGATCATTGACAATTTATCAACCATTACAGAATTATAGCAACATAGGTTGGATGGTTTCACAGACAGAATCAAATTGCAGATGTTCTGAAGCCAGATATCCAATGGGAAGCTGTTTTTATACATTTATATTGCACACAAACGATGTTTTCCATGTAATTTTGTGAAATCACCAAATTTCAATCTTGAAAGCATGAATTTTCTGAAGTATTAGAGGTGTGTATCACTTTCTGTTCGTGTTTGAGAAGTTTTGTTGCATCTTTAACATTGTGATGCAGATTATATCGTGTGTTTTAATTATGTTAAGTAATATACGATTGAAATGTATTTCTGCCTTCAATAGAATCTATCTATGTTTCCCATAACGTTGTAATCGTTACCAAAAGGCTAATTCTCATTTGTTCTAGCTTGAATTACTCGTATCATCAGGAATAATGCAAGGATCAGGCAGCAATGCAATGCATAATGCAAATATTATGGTAATTTGCAGAAAGTGATGCAGCTTGGTGGTATTTTGTCTGCTTATTCGTTATAATTATTGCTCTGAACATGTTTATACAAAGGGATCTGTATATATTTTACAGAATACGATCAGCGGTACACGAAACGTAAAGAATAGCGTCAAGGAAACCGTTCGATAAACCAGCAGAACCGATTCAACCGATTTTCAACGGCAGAAATAATATTTCGAATGTTTCTGGATCATCTATTCGACAGATGATGATACATTTGACGAATCGGAACGTCCAAGGTAATTAAGAATCAATGAAGAGCGAATTTCTACTGTTCGAAATTGATCAACGGCGGTTTCGTTTCGAAAATTCGCGCGCTTTAGCTGCGCAGTGGGGATGCCATTTAACTTCGCAAAGCGCACGGTAGGGTTAGGTGGTGCCATCTAGCGGCGAAAGGAAGAACTAAAGTATTAGTACATACTTCCGCCGCTAGATGGCGGCACGTCGCGGTAAATTTTGCCCCGCTAAATTGAAATCTTGCCGGAAATTGCTGAATTTGTTTAAAAACAGTGAAATTTAATTTGTACGGTGTGATTATTGTTGAATTGTCTCCACACGGCTATTTAAACGTTCTCAACTCGTTGTTCTGTATCATAATAATAGTTTCAGCAAGGAGAAGTTCAATATCACTATGGCATCCAGTGTTATCGATGGAAATAGAAATATTGCTAAAATGTAAAGTCTAAACATAGGAATGCTAAGCGTTTCCAAGGTATAATAACTATTACTTCTATGTATTTTCTTATTCCACTGTTTGTATTTCATAGAACTATTCATACATGCTATAATTATACAAAAAACTTGTACAGATTCGTATTCCTTTTCCTACCATGGCTGAGAAACAGCGTTTCACATGGGAGTACAGCTGGTAAACAGTTAATTCTAAATATTCTGTTTGTATCACAGATGTTTCTAAATATTTTCTCTTCTGAACAATATTCAGTTGATCTAAGTGAATTTTATCTGTAAATAGATAGCGCCCCGTATGTATTATTTAAATGAATAGAAACTAAGAAAGGTATTCAAATGTCAGGCATAATATAGAAACTAAGGCAGTGTAGTCGATCATTGACAATTTATCAACCATTACAGAATTATAGCAACATAGGTTGGATGGTTTCACAGACAGAATCAAATTGCAGATGTTCTGAAGCCAGATATCCAATGGGAAGCTGTTTTTATACATTTATATTGCACACAAACGATGTTTTCCATGTAATTTTGTGAAATCACCAAATTTCAATCTTGAAAGCATGAATTTTCTGAAGTATTAGAGGTGTGTATCACTTTCTGTTCGTGTTTGAGAAGTTTTGTTGCATCTTTAACATTGTGATGCAGATTATATCGTGTGTTTTAATTATATTAAGTAATATACGATTGAAATGTATTTCTGCCTTCAATAGAATCTATCTATGTTTCCCATAACGTTGTAATCGTTACCAAAAGGCTAATTCTCATTTGTTCTAGCTTGAATTACTCGTATCATCAGGAATAATGCAAGGATCAGGCAGCAATGCAATGCATAGTGCAAACATTATGGTAATTTGCAGAAATGATGCAGTTTGGTGGTATTTTGTCTGTATATTCATTGTAATTATGGTTATGAACATCTTTTTACACAGAGATCTGTGTCTATTTTACAGAAAATCGGTCAGTGCAAGAAACGCAAACAAGAGCATCAAGGAAACTGTTCCATTAAAGAGTAGAGCTCATCCAACAGCTTTTAAACAGAAGAAATGATAATTTCAACGTTTCTGGATAACTCGTTCGGCAGATGCTGATACATTTGACATAGCACAACGTCTAGAATAATTATCAATCATTATGGAACGAATTTCTAGTGTCGGAAAGTGATTATCGTTCGTACATGTCATAATTATAAGGCATTTGTGTATGGATTCGTATTTCGTTTCCCGCCAATGCTAGCGAATACCATTTCATATAGGTGTAATTCACTGACGTAGGGTAAATTCTAAATATTGTATAATTTCGAGATATTTTCTGTTCTAAATCATATTTAGTTTATCAAGATAAGAGTATCATGTATGTGATGGTTGATTTCATGAATTCTGCACAGGTCGAATGTTTGGAAAGCAGAATAAAAGAAACACAATGGCAGGCATAAGTGGTATAAAATTAAAATAATAGCAGGTCTATTTCATATCCTCCATGTAGAATGTAATAAAATACAGTATACTGTTTAATTGGTAACATTGTCTTCTATCGCGTTAACTAACAAATCTCAAAGTATCTATTTACGAAATACCAATTTCCCGACAGAGTTGTAAAGTCGCCCAAATATATACTATCTTCGTATAAACTCGGTAAATGCGCTCGCGCAAGCAAATTAAAATGGCAACAGTGCCTCATGTATGGGCACCACTACAATCATATATCGATTTAGCTGCCATCTGCCGGAAGTTGCTGAAAGCATTAGTTTGATTTTCTCCTGGTAGATGGAGAACGGTGATTCGATGATAGATTGAGATTTGTTTAAACTTGGCGTAAGAAATAGTCAATTCGATAAAGCTACGCCCTGTCTGAACATATAAGGTAAGTCTCGTAACAATACGACTTGAAGTAACTCGTTAAACTGTTTCCTCTATCACCTGGCTCGAGTAATATTCCCAACGGGACAATCGATACTCGCTTGCGTCGAATCTCCTTTCCCAAGTGTCTGAGAAACCACGTTCAAGAACAGTATAACAAAATAGTTACGGTTTTAAATTAACATCGAATACTCCAGCTTAAATTAATAATTACTAAAAGTACATTGTTCTTCATCCAAGTGATCACAAATTAGCGTGACTTGAATTACTAGAAATTTTATTAGATTTTAAAACAATGGAACATTTGATATTTGGACACCATTTTCTATTTTGAATCTCCGGATAGCCAATTGCCAACCGAACTATTGCGAGCGTTGTCGAACCCTCCCGACCACTGTTCGAAAGTACAGGAAGAATTGTGTGTAAAAGGAACGTTTATCTTCGAAACAATTGTGTTTCTACGAGTTTACATTAGATATCAAGTGATAGTTAAAAGTATATGATGTTAATTTCTTCGATAATTTGACGGTTTACTATATTATTACATACGACGCAACTGATTAGTGCTCCACTGCAAAAATCGACAAAGTTTAACTTGTCGAACGTTACGTGCGAGTGAACTGTGTCAAGTTTACTTTGGATAAAGTGTTTACCATGACAATGCTATTTAAAAAGTTCCCTTTCCGTGCGACTAAAATTCGTCAAAGAAGCTTTTGACGTAACTGGATGGTTAATTGATTTCGAAAACTTCGGAGTTTTCCGGTACGAGCAATACGCCAAGAAAGAATACGCGATATAGAAATCATAACATATCCGTTTATTACAAAGACAATAAGCATTTAAAGGTAGGATGTTACATAGACAATTTTTCGTAATCAATATTTTCGTATTTTGATCATTTTCATATTTTCGTAGTTTCATATTTTCCTATTTTCGTATGATCGTATTTTCAAAAAATACCGCTCATTTGACTTGATAGGTGACGCAGTTACCCCCACTCCTGCCTCTTTCCTCTTTCCTTACCGCTTTCCGTGCGCTGCGCGCGCCGTCAGTCGCTTTTGGACGTGCAAGGTGTAGATTTGTAGTGGTTACACATCTGTTAAAAAGGTACGTAAATTTACTTTGTCTCCCACTAATTTTCTCTCCTTTATCTTCTACGTGAATCGTTCTCCTTAAATAAACCTTTTCTTTATTCTGTTGCAGTGTTTTTACCATGCTAAAGTGTAAAGAAGTTTCGAAGGAAGGAACATTCAAACAGCCCCGTACAACGCCATGACAGTTGGTAATTGAAATTGACCGAAACCGCGGGAAATCTATGGGAGCAATTTCTTCTAGCAGTTGTGTAAGTAGACGCATCATTTATTCTTATCGATTTATTGTTAAACAAATTTTCAACGTGAATTGAACGTATAAATTATTACATAGATCGAACAATATTTCGATGGTTTTGTCGTACGTGACTTAGCTTCAACGTACGTGACCGTGAAATTTGTGTACAAAATAACTTGTAAACACGTCGCCCACCTCGACTGCATCGAGATATTTTTGTTAATTACTTTTTACTTATTGTTAGTCGCGTTGAATATTTCGAAAACAAACAATTCGTGAAACGTGTTGTCCCCCACCACTCGGTATGACGCGGTCGGTTGTCGACTACATCGACACGGGGAGATGTCATTGAAGTACCGGGCTTTGAGGTGAAACGACGTGTTTACATTGTGTTAGTCGTATTCACATATCCTGCCATTTCTGCTACGTATTTTAGGTTAACTACATTTTCCTGTTACTTTTAATTAATTAATTAATACTTTCCTTTCACACTTGTCGCACTCGCTTATTTAAAATGT
This sequence comes from Anthophora plumipes, assembly GCA_951804975.1. Lineage (NCBI taxonomy): Eukaryota > Metazoa > Arthropoda > Insecta > Hymenoptera > Apidae > Anthophora > Anthophora plumipes. Next base: position 17,884,103 of record OX638122.1, on the reverse strand, counting down.
TTCATTAGAACGCGATAGCTTTTGTTTACAATGCACACGTGTATAAATTCGTATTTCTCCTTTATTAAGATGTCTGACAGACGAAGAGAAAGAGAAGAGAGAGAGAGAGAGAGAGAGAGAGAGAGAGACGAAGAAATTTAACAGCAGATTTTCGTCACGGATACTCCGTGGGAATGAAAACAAACAAACAAAAAAAAAAAAACGAAGAAAAGAAACATCTGTGTTTTGATTGATTACCCTCCCCTTTTCCTCGACTAATAAACAGCTTCTTTTTCAGAGAATTTGTTGACCGCGCGCAATGCGGTCGGTAGAATCAGTGTTTGTCACGTACTTGTTTACCAGTTTGTTGTTGTTTTTGAGAGCAGTACTGCTCTTTAAATATTTAGTAATAATTCAGTAATTTCACGATAAAATCAAACACGCGAAAATAGAGTCAGTGTTTATCTTTGTTCGACGAACACGATTTGTACGGTCGCGTTAATAGCTTCATTTGAAATCTTTCCATTGTAATTGCAACTCGTTATCGGTATTAAATTCAGTGCTTCGGTCGAAGAAAATAACTAGACGGAGCTCCCAGAGCAAAAAATGTAAGTATTTACGATTTATTGCATCGATCTTTCGCTTTCGTATTTTCACCATCTTGTCCATTTAAAAAGTCGTTAATTCTTGAATTCTTTATATTTCAACATACATCTACTACCCTTATCAGATTGAAAATTACAATTTCTAACGTAGTAAATGTAGCAAAGAATTATTTCGTTACTTAGTAAAGATTTCAACGCGGATTATTTGAAAATTCTTAAATAATCGTTCCGTTTCAAAAGCAAATGATAACACTCGGTGCTTCTACAGATTTTTTCAGACTGTCTTTGCTGTTTAACTCGTTTGGCCAACGTCCTGGACGACTTCTTCCGGTGGTGTAGCAGTTTGCAGCAGCGGCCTAGATGACATCCTGACATTCTGCGAAATGTGAGTCGCATGCTTTTTAGTTCCTCTGGTCACTCAATCATGTCGTAGGACGTTTGCTCCGAATCGACACGGGTGACTGGTTGTATTACGTAGTATTTTTTACGAGCACGGTGACCGCGGGTGTGTGTAAATATCTCACACAAATTGATTCATTCGATCGATCGGGATTCCTTTAAGTAGCGTTGCGTTCATGAATAATCGCGTTTTGACTTTAATTAGCGTTGCGACTACGACGAAATGCCCAAATTTTTCCACCGAGATCACGGTGGAAGTGGTTCCCGTTTATGAATCACCTGCAGAAGCAGCTGAATAAGCTGCACAAAGCTGGTGTTGCTAAGTGCAGTAGCCCTGTGTACAGCTGCCATGGATTCTCCGTTATTAGCGTTGCGCATTGTACAAAATAAATTAAAGAGTGCATAGATGATTAGTGTTGCGCCAACAGTAACTTCTTTCTCTTTTTATTTTATTTTTTTTTCATACGTGCAAATTGCAATTTAAACGAAGCACTCACCGCGATTGATTTTGAGATTTATTTTTTCCCGTTTTCTATCAATTTCAAATAAATAATTTCGATTCAGTCGTCTTTAAAATGAAAATAGGAAATGATATCGGGAATTGTACAATTTCGCTACTAAATTCGTTTCGATTTGAGTCTGTTGCAGGTGGCAGAGAAGCAAAGAAGAAATTCGTCTCATCTTGCTGACACTTCTCTTTTCATTCGTTTATATCCCTGCAGATTTTCATAATAGGCAGCATATAATATAAATATATGCTATATATACATACAGGATATACGCATATATATTCATACAAGAGAAATATAAACTTCTAATAAGGCAGGCTATTTTTAAGTGTAAGTTTGATCTTTAATTAAACGGCCGAATTTCATCGTTAAGTTGCAATAGATTCTTAAATAGGTAGACTATTTTTTATATTAAGTTAGATCTTTAATTAAGCAGGCGATTTGTAAATTAAGGTATTTAACACCAATTCTTAGTTGCGTAGGCGATTTTTAAATGAAGTTAGATCTTTAGTGAAGCAGGCTATTCGTTGAAACTTGATTACTTGCATAGGCACGTTTTTAATAAAAATTCAGTGAATGCGTTACCACGCATTGCTATTTATAATTTTTTCGTTTCTATTATTTGTCGTATTTCGATCATGTGTGAAGAGCGTGATATAACACTGTAACGTATTCTATAACAGATTTCTAATTTTTACACCAGAATGTTGTTTTTATTTACTTGTTTTATGTACCGAAATATTTCATGCGCTAGATACCTACTTCACATAACATTCTTATCGAGTGATCAAAAAGTATAGAGTAATGACGTATGCATAAAGTAATGTTCCGTATAAAGTTAGGACTGCTTGCGATAATCTAAGCTTAAGTTTAATCCTACTTTAAGGCAGGTTTCGGCTAGGTGTAAGATAAGTTTAAGTTAAGCTGCACATTATGTATAAATTAATGCAAATTTGTCGTTCAGGTTTCAAATAATATCAATATGTTAACACATTGTACCTTTTTTTTTTGTGCTTCTTACTTTTCTTTTTTCTTCTAATTTGAATTCTTCCATAGAGTCCTCCCTCCTGCTGTTGTCCGTTTGTATAATGTTCGAAAATTCGAACGTATTGCAAGTGTAGAGTGGTCGCGTAAAAAGTGGGTGGATGATGCGTTTAGTGTAATCAATTTTACACACGTTGAAGATTTAGAAATTCAAATAGTGTGATGAAATGAAACCTTTTCTGCTTAGTCCATAAAATAAAGTGAGTTGAAAAATAAGTTTGTTGATAAGATAAAATAAGTTATCATAAGGCATTAGAAAATATTCTTTCCACCTGCCGATAGACATCGTGGATAGGGATGCGTGCCTTTTAAATTTAAGCAATTAATCGTAAGATAGGATTAATTTCTTGTAAGATGGAAAATTGTAGATATCGTCGATGTAATATAGAATAAGCGGTAGTGGATATTGACCCGAGACTGAATAATAATTTTTAACTTCAAATAGTGCATAAGATAAAATTGGTTAGAAAATAATTTAGTTTGTAAGATAAAATATGTTAGCATAAAACATGAAAAAAGATAATCTATTCACCCACCGATGGACATCGTGGGACGCGTGTGCGTTCTAATTTTATCATGTAGTTCGTAAGATAGAATAAATTATTTCAAAATTATACCAAGTACCATGTGCGCGCTCTCGTGCCGAGATATGCGATCTCATTCGTAGCTAATTATAATAATAAAATACTTTCTTTTTACTACCGTCGATAACAAGCGTTATTCTTTTCCCTTTTTTTTCTTTTCTTTTGTTTTTCTTTTCATCTATAAAACGATAATAGCGTGTGACGCGGAAATGGTAACAGGGTTCCAGAGCCCTGCGATCGTGTGATCAGAAAAAGATGATATTGGTTGAGTAGCTACTCTACACGTATACAGACACACGCGCGCGCGCGTGCACCCACCTAACGGCGGGAGGACTTGGAACTTGACATAACTGATTGATTAAATTTGTAATATACATGTATGTTCTATTTTGTTAAGTTTTTAGTATGAATTCTTTATGATTGCTACTATCGTTATAACGAATCGAAATATCAGCACGTATACAAGATTGAATACTTTTGGGTGGCACCTTTGTGCACGTGTTAATTCTTAATAGATGCGAAAAGAATATCATCTTGCATTTAACTTTTATTATATAATATTATGCCGTATTTCAGTTACATAATTTTAAGTGTTCGGTATACCCTATTAATCGTATAGGCGTGCATGTATCTACAAAGATATTTGATACGTATACGCCTATACGCGTATGCGTATGCACACAATTATGTGCGCATACTGGTGCGTGTTTTACGTTTATAATCGACTTTATCAATATACAAATAATGGAAGACATGGCAGCACCTAGAAGTGCTGTTCAAAAGACGACCTCTTATCTAAAACGTTCGTAAAATTCATTTTTCGCAAAATTGTTGTGTTGACTTTTGTTTGTTTGTTTGTTTGTTTATTTGTTTATTTGTTTATTTATTCGTGAGTAGCCTCATGTCGAAGTTGACGCAATTGCTGCTAGAAACGAAGCGCGCGGTACTCCTCTAGTCGCAAATTTGTAAGTAATGTCCTAATTATTGTAGGTAAACAAACTGCGAGATGAATAGTAATAGAATATTGTAATTTTTAATCGAATTTGATTCATCTTTCGTATTGTGCATTGAACGCGTTTAATTGTAGATTATTAAACGTATCTTTAGGTCTTACGATACACCCTGCGATATTCAACGATATGTGATACTGCAGAGATAACGGAAGTAAACCACCTTTCTCAACCGTCGTTTAAATGTACGTACATATGCGTATCACGTTGTGTGTATTGCACACGTACGTACACAAGTACTTACGGTCACGTTGTTACCTACACAATAGACAACGCACAAGCATCGTTTAATATTTTGATTAACATTAAATCAATAGATCTTAATGAAACTGTTAGGTTTTACAATTTCTTATTGTCAATAAAAAAGACAGTGCTACAACGCTTCGCTTTCTATTCGATATTTCGTTGCTCCAAGCTTTGCGCGCAATAGTCCATCGATCTGTTTCTTCTGTTCCTTTTCATAGAGCTGTAAATAGCAATTTGACGTTCGAATCGCTGAGCGATATCGCGTACATTTTTTTTTTGTTTTTTTTTCTTTTTTTGTTTTGTTTTTTTATACAACAGAGTTTCATTGATAATCGTACGAAGCTTAAGGGGGGGGGGATATAAGAGAGAGAGAGAGAGAGAGGGAGAGAGAGAGAGAGAGAGAGAGAGAGAGAGAGAGAGAGAGAGAGAGAGAGAGAGAGAGATGAAAGAATAAGAAAGAAAAAGAAAAGAGCAGGATTAGCACTTGCAGTAGAATTGTTGTTGGCCTAATATTACGCTCAGAAGCTAAATACGAAATGTTTAATGTTTATGTGATACACGCGTACTTTTATCCTGACATCGTACGCGCGACGTAGTATATACGTGTATAGTCGTACGTACGTACGTACGTAGGTATGTTAGTACGTGATCCGAGTAAGAATTAGTAAAATGGACAATTTTGGCAATTACACGTCGGGAATCGCGAATGACGCAAAATGCGAAAGTGTGTCGTGGTCACAGTTTCACGAACGGGAACATGGACGCGGTACATGTTGTATATGTGTGCAATGGAAATTGCAGTAAACCCGTTGTCAGGCTCTCTCTTCACCGTTTAAGCTTTTTAAGAATTTTCAAGTGTCGCGTGCTTTCGCGAATTAGGAACGCCTTGGGATAGCTTTAGATTACAACATGTTGTAACGCCAAGTGACACGCATGCTCGGAGCATTAAACGCAAAATTGGCTGTACTCGCAATATGGCTATCGTACCGACATAGGTAAACGCCGTAATGCCGGTTATAAATGAGAAGCCGATTAAGACATATTTATCCTGCCAAGTATGTAAGTTATTTTTTCATTCGGTTCAAATCAAGCAGAAAAATAATAAAGGGTATACATATACGTATATATTTGGTTCGACTGGAGAAATTGAACTGATAAACGATAAAGATTAATCGACACGTTGCCCCGGCGATGATCGAACAACACATTTACGTGTATTATATATCGTACCTTACCACGTCCGTTCGAATACGTATCGCGAGTATACACGCACTTTTGATCGCTTTCGTTTTACACATTAGGACTTAGATTTGACGTAATACGATTAGGAATTATTCACAATTTCTTTCGCACCCGAATTTACGATGGGATATGTAATCATAGATCAACATTAATATTATGTATCTGTATATGTACATGTTTGCGTGCATGCGCTCGCGTGTCTATCGAAGGCGTGAGAACGTGAATGCGCGTGATTTATGTGTTTGCGATACTCATAGGCATGTAAAATTAGCATATGCACGTAGTCTGCGGAAATAAGTTCCTTTCTCGTTCTCACACGCGCACACACGCGCACACACGCGCACCCGCATTCGCATACGCATACGCAGTCGCATGCACACGTTCGCTCACTCGTATGCACGTATTTGTCAAATATATAGAGATATTGAACCGATCAACTAGTATACCATTTTCATAACTGTTTCATAGAAACGACAACGCTAAATTCATTTCAAAAACGTTAATTTGTAATTTTGTGTGTGTGCGTGTGTGCGTGTGTGCGTGTATGCGTGTGTGTGTTAACGTGTTAGTGTATGGATATGTCTGGAATCAATTCGAACAAAGTCACGCGAGCCGTGTTGTCGCGAGGGTACTCGAAGCAGTCGCAATAACCAACGTGAAGGATAAATGAAGACAAGGACGACTTGCGCTACCACAAAACTTGATCTCCATCTCTTCCGGATGATAATTTATACATTTCGGAGGTCTGCGGCGATACAGACGCTCTCTTCTTGCGGTACAAGCTCCGGGCTCTGTAAGAGCCTCTATAGGTTCGATGCTTAGTTGTTTGCTCCCGCATGGGCATAACGTGTCGACCACTAGCAGAATCAGGTTCGTGTGACGAATCTTTTGTACACTAAACGGCCTGAAAATAGAAAATATGAAAAATATTGGCGAGAGTTCGGATCGGAGAATTTGCTCTGTTTGGGTTTCCGATCAGCAACGATCTTAGGATTTCGGATATAGATTGAAATATGTACAAGTACCTCTCGCAACCGGTGACGTGACAATTGGTTAACTTTCCTTTCAAAGGATTACTTTGTCCGCTGGTATTGAGCCTTTCAGGCTGCAAAATATAAAGATCCGTTTTCTTCTCGCAGGACCTTAATTGTCTCTGTGAGTAATGAGCGGCGAATGTAGCTCGCGTTGTCCCGGGAGAAGAAGCTGGGGTTGCAACAGCGATCGATGGAAGCCTTGGAAACACGTCGTTTTCTTCCGGTATTGGTTCGTCGGTTGGTTCTCCACCTGTTGCAAACGATTCAAACTCGTGCGCTTCTCCGAGCGTATCGGTTAGGATCGAGTTGTCTGTAATTAAAACGAGCTTGAAATTACTATTTCTAACTACGCGATTAGCTAACTGTGCAGGATAGTTTGGTTAGCACGCGAAAACTTGTTACCGTCGAGTGGTCTGGAGGGTTCGCCAGCGAACGCGAAGGCAACTTGCCATAAATTCTGAAAGTTGAAGCCAAATGCCAGGCTCCAAAGGAAATTTCCCAGTATCACGATCGTGGTCGCGATTGATTCGGAAAATGTTCGCGGCGCGGCCGATTGATGGGACTCTTGAGGGCTACATCTGCCCTGATAGTCGGTCACTGTTACTTTCCTGAAATGTACAACGAAATGTTCCTCCGAAACGAAATTTGCCACGAGAACCTACCCTCGTTCGTTCTCTTCTTACTCTACTCCCTCTCGAATATCTAGTTCCTACCTATAGATTCTGTCCTGTACCAGAGAATCCATTATAGTACCGTCGATCTCGCCGAAAAACTTTCCGGTATGTTCGTGACGTTCGCTGATGATGATGAACCCGTTGTTGTCCAAGATGTAGCAATCCAACTCTTCGGAAGCGCAATTTTTCTTACAGCTTGTACCGCTGCACTAAAAGATGGAAAAGAAAAAGAAACTTGGAGAAAGATGAAAGATGAAAGAAGCAGATTCTCTAATAAACGATTCTCTAACTGTTGCTTCACTTCAAAGCGATCTTTAGAAAGACAAATTGAATCGTTCAACTGAAATGGTTGAAATAATCAAATTGACCGTAGATGTGATGTTACCGTAGATGTGATGTTGACGAAACGAGACGCCAGGGAAGAATGTTGAAACTGCAAACCTACGACAGCTGCCGGTGCTTTGTGTCCTTTCCCGATAAAAACCGCGTGAGTAGCGGTGACCAATGGATTAGGACTGTCGGCTGGTGTTGCAGATATATAATACAGAAGATGTACATAGGTGAACACACATGTACGTATGGGTATATCAGATGATACTTACCAGCGTCAAAGGGTACGCTGAAGACAAAACTTTCCGGTTCTACGTAATGTTGATCCACGGCGCGTTTATACCAAGAGGAATCCATAGCTCTCGCATACTTCTCGGCAAATGGTCTATGACAAACGAGAAGATTCTCCTTTCAAGACTTCTTTTCCTCTTTTCGATCCAAATAAATACTAGAATATTCTTTTCCGTACGTTAAGACGAAACCTTTCTACCGATTGGAAATTAACCAATAATATTAACTGGTTAAAACGTTTGCTGCCAAGTTGAAAAGAAGTGGGTATGCCCCCTGGCTTGAATTCGTAATCTCAGCCAAGTAGTCTCAGGCACTATTAGGCCGAATCTACATATGTACATAAGCCCTCTTGCCAGCAAACGTGTTAAACTCAACGTTTTTTACATCTTTTGTCGTTGCCAAAATGGAAAACGTGCACAATTACGTACGAGAAGAAACGTTGGAAAAAGAAATTTTTATATTAAACGATGATAAGCAGCATATTTGACATTTACGATTCATCGGTGGTTTCTTCGCTTTGTTGATGCTCGTGCCAACGAAACAGACCGCTTCTAGTTGCGATGAAACTCCGTGTTACACCAAATGTGCCTTTTCCTTGACTGCAAATGCGAAAGCAGTTATATGGAACGTAGTGTCGATGAAACAAGAGAACGATGAAAAAAAAAAAGAGAGAGAAAAAGAACGTAAGATGATGTTGTTGTTGTTGTTGTTGTTGTTGTTGTTGTTGGTGGTGGTGGTGGTGGTGGTGGTGGTGGTGGTGGTATTACATTGGATGATGAATATGAATTATTTCCGCGTAATACGATGTGCACGAGCATTTGTGTGTGCACATGAAAATAAATTTGATGTACATGTACGACGTCTGTGATCAAACAATCGGATACCTATTGATTCTCGGTGAACTTTGTGTGGCTAAAGTTGTATGTCTCGGAAATAAAATGTGAATGTGAATAGAAGTTTGCAACTTCGCATAATTTTTAAAATAATTATACACCGGCATCGTATTCTTTTTACAGCTGTTGAGAAATCAGGAAAATTGTTTGGTGTGTGTGCGTGTGCGAGTGCGTGGGCGTGTGCGTGTGCGTGTGCGTGTGCGTGTGCGTGTGTACGCGCGAGCGAAGAAAGGAAACGAAAGGAGAAGGAAAAGATCGACGAAGGGATGGTTAGGAAAATTGTGGAAAGTTTTGTGAAGCGAACGATTAAAGGGCGACATTAAGGAGATCACCGTGCAATATCGACAAGTGCCCTTATACAAATAATTGTGCATAATGGATTACCTGTGCAGCACAGCCATCAGTATGGCAATAGGGCTAGCGGTGGAGACACACAATATAAAATGTAATAAAAATATGCAATAAAAGATAGCATTGTAAATGAAAGAGATTAGCCGTTGCGCATAGTACGTGTCACGTATAAACGAATTATAAAAGTTAGTTAATACACGTTATGTACAGGTATACTCTATGTTCTATATGTTTATGCATACTAATAGTATGCGAGATCACCGCTATTCGGTGCCACTTTGATTCTTTCGCTTGAACAAGTTTCCTGTTCCTTCCTCTTTCTCTTTCTCTTCTAGTTATTCTTCCAGTTGAACATGTTTTCTTCTTCTAGTCCCCCTCCTTTCATTTCTGCTTCTAATTCAAACACATACACACACTATCTCTCTCTCTCTCTCTCTCGCTCTCTCTCGCTCTCTCTCTCTCTCTCTCTGATTTCTCATCTCCCTTGATTCCGCTTCCTTCCTGATAGCAGCGTTCCTTCTCAGTTAGCATAAAATAGGGTGGATTTCGTTAAGCGACACGACTATGCGAGTCAACGGCGAGGGAAAAGTAACATATTGCGACGCGTTGTACGATATAGAATAAGAAAACGCGTTATTCAATAATCGGTGCGTGAAAAAAACCGCGCGTGCTTGCTTGTGCATTGCAGTGCGTTGTCAATATTTCCACTATAAAAGTGTCCGCGCCTCTGGGGGACATGCATCCGTGTGATTTTCACTCACGCGAGCGACTTACTTTTGATACTCTTCTTTGCGCATCGCACCTCTTTTGTCGAAACCATCGGTGACCAAAGCGTCCAACACGAGGGATTGCACTAATCTTTTGTCGCCTATAGATAATTAATCCATTGGTCAGCGAGGAAACCGAGTTTTATGCTGAAAACGCAGACGTAGAGATACGTATATATGTACGTAATAAGAAAGATAATTACAGTAGTAAGCATCCTTGTCGGGTTTGCTCGCTTGCTTATGGTGCGAGCTCGGATTCCTTGGTCTCAAGGACATCCACTTCCACCCCGGGACTAGCGTTCGCGCCAGGAAATAGAGAACGCGTTTCTCAGGGGAGGGGAACCACTTTTCGGAAGCCGAACTATATTCACAGTAGACCCAGTCGGGATGCACTTTCCAATTGTTTCCCTTAAAATACTCGGTTACTGAGAACGCGAAACATGTCCAAGGTTTTTATTTATTCCATGAAAAGAGCCGTATGAATCGCCGAAAATGATTTTCGATAATTCCTCACTTACCATTTACTATAGCGCGTTTAATTTCGTGTTCGGCTAACAGTTCAAACATGCCGTAACCCTCGGGCAGTGCTAGTCCCAATGAGAACGGCGTTCCTTCTATCGCTTTATAAAAATAATTGTGACGTCTAATTGTGACTCGCCTCTGTATGTGTGCGTGTGTGCGTGTGTGCACGCGCGTACCGGAAAAAAAGAAGATTTAATTAACTAGGTTAAACAACGAGAATAACACAAGTGTTTGTTCTATATTATCGTAATCGATGACGACAATTAACAACACTTTGGTCTCATCGCGCAACGTGCAAGCGCAAAGAAACGTTGCCCGATATCTCCAACACACCCCGCTTATACTGACCATGTCATCGTAATGAATCTTGATCGCAAAGTCGGTCTCCCCTTCCTTTTGGTCGATCATATCATGCCTCAACTGCAACACAAAGAGACATAGATAACGAAGAAGCAAGAAGAGGAAGAAGAGGAGAAAGGTATCTAATTATACAAGTCGATAGTGTATCATCGAGAGCAACTTACATCGAGAAGGAGGGAATTGTTCAACGGATGGGACGGTCCATCGTACTCGGCAAGTTCGACTTCCGATAAGTCTACGCTAATGTACGTGGGTTTTAACGTTTCCTCGTACTGTAAAGAAAACAACAACAACAACAACAACAACAACAACAACAATGTGGATAATGTAACACGACTGATTCGTGTTACCATTGATAAATTGACAGTACGTGAAACAGTCGAATTCGATTTGTAATTTAAGTAATATGCTCTTTGTTTAAACTTACGTCCACGTTTCCTGGCTGCAGCGACAAAAAGGAGGGAAATAACGATGTGAAAAACAGTGAACGTCGAGAGTAGAGAAAGTTTTGAATGAATTTCTCGAAAATTACTCACCAAAGGTCGTAAATCCGGATGATATAGAACACGACCGTTATTATCGACGATAAAGGAGTACCCGTTAACGCCTAACTGAAAATCGATAAATCGATAAATCGATAATTGAACCAAGAACACGTCTCCGTATTCTTGCTTCCTTCCTTCCTTCCTTCCTTACTGCCTGCCATACGCGTGCCTACCTTATAAGGGGGAACCAATTTCTGGATCTCTTCCACGGGTACATCGGTACCTACGATACCCAACAAGTTGGCTGTTTTTACCTGTGAACGAAAGAGAAAGAGGAAAAGTGTCGCAAGCATCAATATGTTGCGTATGAATATAAAAAGGGAAATTATCTTTATATTTATCTTTATCTTTATACGATGGCATAACGATCGTCATCGATCAAGTAGAAAATGAGGAACGACATGTAATATATAAATAAATATCAACTATACACATTACCGTATAGTTTCGACGATCTAGAATGGGCGCGGTAACCGATGTCATTAGCTGTCCAATGTTCTCCTTACCATATCGTCCGCTCTGGAGAAAGATGAAAAAGTTTGGTTAGTAGTATAGTTTGGTAGTAGGCATATAGTAGGTATAAGAGTGTGGTGATTGTATGAAATACGTACCTTTCCACCAACGTAAACTGGACTCCAATGAATAGGATGATCGTGTTGATAGAGTACCATAGGCCGAGCGAGCACTTTGACATATTCGAAAACTTTACTCTTGACCTCCTCTAATTCGGTGATCCTCGCGTAAAATCCTATGAAAAACAAAAGGGACGAAAGTGGGAAAATAAGAATCTCTGGTTAGAAAATGTTACAAAAGTGATATTCTTTCCTTCGAGAGAAAGAAAAAGGGGAGAAATACCTTTGTTCGCGCATGCTGTATTGCGTAATTCCGGGCTTTTGTCACCTCCGATTAGGTAGGTAAAAATACGAACGGGCATGTGGGGCCAGTTATATCGCTTGATCACATCTGTAGGTAAGCCAGCATTATCGGAGGTAATTATCATAATTGCTTGATTACACTGACTTCCTTGTCCCGTTCTATTGTATCTGTGAAGAATTTCAAACGCAGCTCCGAGAGCAGCCGATATATTCGTCGGCGTTTCTTCGTGCTTGATCGAACCTGTTGCTACTTTCAGCTCTTGTATATTTTCCGGTGATGCTTGAATCAAACTATCTTTGAAGCATTGAACGATCTCTTCCGCGGTGTCTCCGTAACGATAAACATTAACGTAATCATCGGGTCCTAGAGTGTCAAGTATGGTTCGAACGGTGGACGTGGCCAGACGTTTATTCTTCTCGGAAGCATAACACTCGATGTCGACTAATATTGCCAAGTCTTTTGGGCTATTCGCAGCACCAACGAACCAATTAGAAATACGAAAATCGTATACATCTCGAACAGGTCGGTTCGCATTTGTGCTTGACCCGGATGTTCCTTCTCCGAGCGGTGGCCAAGAAATTGCTGCAACGAGGAAATTGGTGTCGTTTAAACAAGTACAATGAACAGTGCAATATGGGGGTTTTGATGAGCCTACACCCAGACGAGGAGAAAAAGAAGATACAAGTTAGAGATATTTATAGAAAATAGAAGGCACGGTTTGTTTGTTCGTTTCTTTACCAGGAAAACGTCTTAAAAATCCCGAAGTCGCTCCGTAGTATTGCCAGGAAAGTGATGGATCGCTTTCGTAGTTGTTAACGAAGAGTAAATCCAAGTATTCGCTCCATTGGATACCGGCGGCTACTTCGCGATCTGGAAGAAAATATGCAGAATTGTGCGAAACTGGTTTCCTCGCATGTCTTGTTACCAAAATGGAGAAAGAAAGAGAAAGAGAAAGAGAAGGAGGGGTGCATACTATATAGCAATACTCGGCAATACCCACCGTCGTCTTTGACACCAACAGGTAATAAAACCGTGGAAAGGGTAACATTGACAGCTAAATGATCAAAGTGTCGATTAGAAGAGAGGAAAGTATCTAGACCGGCGGCACCGCCGGCACCGCCGGCACCGCCAAACGTTTTCCCATCGCCGGCAGAACCGTCGGAGCGCTGAGAAGCGTAGTATTTCGGCGATACGTTCCCATCTCTCGGTGCCGACACTGCTGCTTGTTCGGCGCTCTCTACCAATCTCTGTAACCGTAACCACGCCTTAATAATATCGCATTAAACAACATGCCCACATCAAGCGGCACATCAAAAATCTCACCATAACGGCGTTCATTTTAAAATCCAACATATTCTTTACTTCTGCGACCATTTCTCGCACCAAGACGAGGCCGTCCTTTCTAACAGCCTCAGCCTCCATTTCGTGATACTTCTGTAATCAAAGTAGAAAAACTAACTGCACGTACTCTTTTATCCTCTTCCTTGAAATTTCGCTGGTATCGCTTTAGGAGATACTTGTCTGAACAACCAATAATACCGAGAAAATCCAAATTTTATTCGAGTGAAAAGCACTATTCGAATGAATAATAGAACGTGTACATATGTATAATATAAGCGTAATTTTAAAAAACATCTTGGAAATTTCCCGACGTTTGTTCTTTCGTGTCTCATGCAACACTGATCGCCGCTCATACTGGAACTGGACGAGCTCCTCCTCTCCCCGAATTTCCTCAGACTTTTCTTTTTATTTACGAATAACGAATAAATCCGAGTGTTAGCTATCGCGTTAGCTAATAAAAGCTCTTCCACCGCTGTTCCGAAATAAAAGTTGCTCGACTTGTGATGTCAACTTGTAATTGTTTCAGTTCGATTATTAATAATTGCATGCAGTAGCTGCCGAGGTAAGAAGAAACTATAAGTAGTCGATTGTATAGACGATGCGGCATTTGGCAATGCACGCTCGTCGTATAATCGCTCGGATATTACCAACGAACGAATAATGAATAAACGATCGAGGAATTGTAACCGTCGAATAACGAATACACACTTTCGGCGAACCTGTTCTACTTACAAACGGTTCAACTGTCTTACCTATTGACGAAGAATTTCCTTACCCTTTGTATTTCGCTCATTTTCGTAACTTGTTTGCCAAACTCCCATAGATCTACGCCAAATTTCAACGCCCAGTTTTTCACTCTGTAAATGACAATAAGAGTATCTAAAGTTTATCGGTCGGATCTGAACCTGTTCAGATGAAGCACAATCCGTTTATTTTCCTTTCGATACATTAGGATCAAAAGGAAATTCGCACGTCCGTGTATATACGTGTTCGAAAGATTCGTTGCACGAAATCCTGAAAACCTGAAAACCCAAAATACTGAATGATAAAAAGCAGCATCGATGAACTAGTGAAAAAAGAAACGAGGGAAATCGATGCTTTTTTTTCACTTTGTGATTACACCGGGCCTAAGGTTAGATAATTATTTTGACGCAACGAGGATTGTGCAAAACGTCGTCTATCCGAACCAAAATCGAAGATTATTCTGCCCATAATCAGTTTCTACATGTCATATAACATACGTTCGAGTGAGTACCATTGATGCATTCGCATATATTATGTACGTACATGCTCACGTGCGCACGCACGTAGCTACGTTACGCATACACGCCGATTCTGATCCTCGTTAATCGACTGTGTACGCGTAACTCTGCACGCGCCTGCGTTCTTTTTCATTCTCGTTGGTTTCCTTTGAATCGTTGAAAGTATTAGCTATTCCTCTTTGATGCAATTGGATGCATAGACGCATATATACATATATCTTCTTTTTTCATTCTTTACATACACGTATGTAGAGAGAGAGAGAGAGAGAGAGAGAGGGGGGAGATGGGGTGAGGAGGGGTGGGGAGGGAATCTGTAGACTGGAATGAAACGTCTGGATATCCTAGTATCGAATTGAATGTATTTAGAATATACATGTAAATGTTACACTTTGGGGATTCCTATTTTGCCCCTCCCTTCCTAGGGTCTACTGTTATAGGTAAAAAATGGTGTAGGTTGCATCTACTGGTACATCGGTAAATGGAGAATAAATGATTACAATTTCCTCCTAATCTTCCTGAATTATTTTGTAGACTTGACTGAATCAATTCCTCGACTGTTTCCTTGTACGTATGGATAGGTAATCACACTCGGAATTTTCAGTTGTTAAACTGACATGGAACCGACCGTCTCTCGACCCTTCCCCGAATCTATAAAATTGTTTGATACTTTTCGCAAGATATCCACGCCCTTTCAACACTCACTATCATTTGGTCTGGTTCTCGCCGAAGCAACAACCCCCTTGATTATTTGATGATTCTACTTGTCGGTTGATCAATTATCGATTGGAATGGTCGTGCAAAGAATGGGAAAGAAACCGTAAAAGTTCTTACTCGTTATGAGGTATATCCTCTTCTTGTTGATAACTCGATCGGATCCACAACAGCAACAACACTCCATAGTGCACAAGTTTTTTCACGGACAGAAACAACATTATTTCGCCGCTAACGATGGCCAGCCGAATACGAGTGAATGATGAAACGAACGAAGGAACCAATCTTTTAAGGAAAACGTACACGTTAATTCCAAGTAACTTCTCGAAAAGAATTAGTCTTACCGCTCCCTCGTAGTAGCGATCGATCGGCCGGAACACGCGAGTCAGCGTTACGTGCGTGAATTTACCGTTTCGATGAAATCTTGTTTATCCGTATACATGTACGTATTCGATAATGAACACAACTTTGTAACGCTTGTATACGCTAGTACGTAGAAGCTTGCACGTATCGTTCTTCAAGACCTTCTTTCATCTTCTTCTCTGAACGTGCTCTTCGCACCAGACGATCCAACCTACGCGCTAATCACATATCTGCCAAACGAAAAAACCTCCTTCCATTTCTCCTTACGTATTTCGATACTCTTTCCGACGTTTCCTTGCGGCGAACACTTGAACTCTTTATTCGTGCGTCTATCGTTAACCGATCGTATTTTGCTCTTCTATCTTTATAATTCCAAATCGAGTCGTTGTGTCAACGCCGTTGTCGATGATAACGATAAGAACCACTAGACGGCGATGAGGACAATAGTAACGAATCAACGGGACGACGTCGGCGGCAACGAAGACGACGATGGTAACGTTGACGGTGAGGGTGACGGTGAGAGGATGGAGGACAAGGACGAGGACGTGGATGAGGACAAGGACGAGGACGAGGACGAGGACGAGGACGAGGACGAGGACGAGGACGAGGACGAGGACGGCAGAAACGATGACGATGACAATAGCAGATGCGTACAAAAGAGAAAACTCGTGAGGAAAAGCAGTAACCAATCAGCGAAAATTAGCAAACACGTAATAATTCACCTCCAACGCGCAGTTTTTCTTCGTAAACATTTTTCAGAACATGACACGAGCTTCTCTAACGATCGAATCATCTCAAAAACAAAACTGTCTTCAACGTACACGCGTATGTGAACACCCGATCGACCGATCGCCCGAAGGACCGAACGACTAACCAACCAAGAGACAAACGAAAAAAACGATCCTACGTCAGACCAGCCCCCGGATAGTGTGTAGAACGTCGTTCCTCTTTATTATCGTATCCTTTCGAGGCGTACGTATATTTTCCTTTTCACGAATAAATGAGACATCGTTCGATGCGCTGTCGACACGATTCGTTTGTGCGATTCACGATTGCACCACCGATTACCGCCTTGTCGCGCGATCTCTCAAGTATGTTCACACCGTAACGCGCAGAGAACCCGAAAGAATGAAGGACGAGGGTGGGATAAGGGAGTAGCGTACAGAGAGAAGGAGAAAGAGATAGAACGGGAGGAGGGCGGGGGTCTGGGGTGTCGGTCGGGCGTTAGGGTGGGGGTGGAGGTGGTTGCGCGAAGCAAAGAAGGGGAGTGCGGAGGAGATATGGAGGAAAGAAAAAATGATAGAAAAATCGAGTGTCCGCACGCGGTGCGAGCGCGCGCGAGATCACGAGGTGATATTCAATTATTTCAATTTCGCGGCCAAGCTTGATGCGGCGTTCCTTCCCGGATAAGAGTAAGGATAACCGTTACACGCGAGGCGACGCGACGGCCTCGTTTCAATACCACTTTCTCGTGAAATTCGGGCAAAGATGGTGTACGCGACTCGTTTTATGCTCGGACCAAAGGTGGCTGGTTGGCTGGTTGGTTGGTTGGTTGGCTGGCTGACTGGCTGGCTGGCGCGGGCGCATCAACTCTTACTACGTCTACTACGGGCACCCGTCCGTTTTAGGAGAGTAACGCTATTCTATGGGTGCGAGCGTCTGTGTACTCGCTACCACCCTCAATCCCTACCACGAACGCTCGCTCGCTGGCTATCCTACCCCCTCTAGGAACTATAGGGAAATGGGAATGTAGGCAGTCGACCAACACCACAGCTAACGGTTATGGTAGTAGTGCTGTTGGTGACAACGGACTAGCAGCACGCGGAGATGATGCCAAGGCGATGTGCAATAGGAAGGGTTGGTTAGGTGATGTCAATGGTGGTAGTAGCTAGTGGTGGAACCCGCTGCTGCTGTTGCGACGATGACAGCACCAGCGACAACAGCGGCAACGACGGCGTTCAAGATGAAACGGAACTAGGGGAAGAGCAGCTTAGATTGACGACGCTGAGGTAGGGGTGTAATGGGGAAAGTAGGAGGTGAAGGTTGCAAGATATGGAGACGAACAGAGACGATACGAGGGAACGGAGATATAGCCCCAGCAGCATCGGGAAGGAGCTCTTTCTCTCACGAACGACCGAAAACGAACGAACGAACGAACGAACGAACGGGGATAAGTTTAGGATAGAGCGGAAGAGAGAAGAGAGAAGAGAGGCAAGACGCGAGATGCTCGAGCGACCTCACACCATAAAGGAGAGATGCTTGCTGCAACCGGCCGCGCAAGCTCGGCATCATTGATTTAACGCGTATCCATACTTTCACAAAGCAAAGTCTACTTCCTAGTTCCTAAGGATTCCGGTAGCTTGCCGAGTTCTACTCTTTCCATGTTAACCCTCCACCTCCTTCTCTTTCGTTTCGAACCGCGATTTCCAAATGTATCGCATCATTTACAAAACGCCAACAGTCGATTCCGTTTCCTTCGCGATCAACTATTATTCTTCGACGTGTAGCGTTTCAAGAAAAATTCATCGATAGCGATCACCACACATTTTTATTGTATCCAGTTTATTTCATCGGATCGTTTATCGTAGGGAAGAGTATCTTTGAAAACTACACTATTTATTTATTTATTAGCATCTTTATTTATTTACTAGTGTAAGAATTACAACTTTTATTTTTACAATTTCATTTAGTCGAAGTTTAGGTAAAAAGAAAAAACTTTGCCATGTATCGCAAAGTTAAAACATACAAGTTTTCGATCATTCGTTATGTGCATTTTTCTTATCATTTCTACATTTCGTTTATTCTTTAAAAAAATTCGTGTGTACGTATGTATATGTATTTATATAGAATATCTCAAGTAACAACTTAGCATAAAACATCCTTATTCATAGACCTTACAAACCTTAGTTGCTGAATATTTTGTTACCACTATTATTATCCTTATTATTGTTACTACTAAACGCTATTATTACCACTATGTTATTAATGCTACAGTTATAATTATCAATACTATGATCGTTATCACCATCATTGCCGTTACCATCGTTACCATTATAATGTTTGTTACACGATTATAGAAAGTAAAAGTACACAAATATGTATTTTGGCTAAAAAGGGAAAGACCTCGCCATGAATAGTCGTCCATGAATAGTTTCTAGAAACAGAAAGAAAGAAAAAGAACTACGCAGCTTGATATATTATTTCGTTCACACGCATATTAACGATAGGACGAAGCTCTTGCTGAGCATAATCCTCCGGCAATGGCAACTGGGACACCATCTGAAGTATCGACGTAGATCTGCTCTCGTTCGATTGTAACAAGCTTCTAGCCAAGTGTAACGTCCTCTTAGCTATTTCCGCTTGGCAAAGTCTAAAACAAGTTGGAAAGTCAAAAACTGGTTGAAAATGTAACGTGCGTGTCTGTGTAAAGAGGGGAAAATTATATCACCTGTGCTTAGCAGTTGGACATGGAAACTGATTGATCTTGGATGGAAGACTTGATAATCGCTGTTTCAGCGACTCCAACTTGGAACTTATTACACACGAATCAGCACCGCGCAGCAAAGATTCAAGATCCATAGTTATTTCCATATACTCCCAAAGTAATTGTCCTTGGTAGGACCAACCGCTTACAGTACTGCTGCACTCCGGAGGAATCAACGGACGTAATAGATCGCGCAGATATTCGTAATTCTCTGAAGAGAAAGAACAGAGAACAAAAAGATGATAAGAAGCTGTAACGTTTTTTTTTTTTTAATATTCCGTTTATTAGTAAGTACCGTTTATTATAGCATCTGCTGCTAAATGCTCAACGATAATTTCATGAGCCGTGTTCCATTGTTCCGCTTGAATGAAATAAAAAGCTGCTTTCCCATATCTGCAAGCAAACAAACGAATGGTTCTTTTATCTTTTTTTTTTTTTTTTGCAATAATTGAAATGCTAGATAAATCACATTGCCTCTCGACCTTTTATAAACATATAGGTGCAGACCAAAGATTCCGAAAATGTGGCTATTTTATGTTAAATATTACAATGAAATATGAGAGTAGTTGACATATTCGTTAGTAGGGTTAGACAATACGATTACAACAAGTTAATATGTAATCAATGCACCAACCTTTTAGACACGTAACTTTTGACAGCTTTGGCCTGGTGAATCCAAACGGAAGGTATACCCAGTTCCTCCCTTAAAAATTTTTCTCGTTCTATGTAATCGGTGATATCGTCTATTTCCACATGCCGTTGCAGTAAATGCATTACCGCGGTTTTCCTTTTTCCAGCATCCCTTAGATGCAACATGACAAATATAGCCCAATGCCACAGTCCGTATGCTTCTAGCTGTGTCGCGAAATTAACATGCGTTAAAGTGGCGACATGTTCCGAGAGATGCGAATAACCCAAAGCTAAAAGTACTTGCTGCATCAGCCAGCTGTGGTCGAATAAAATTATTTTAGATAAACGTAATGTGAATAACGGACATCGGGACATAAAATTGGATAAACTTGTGAAGGGCAAGGGAATCGGTAGGCTACCTGAGTCTATAATCCAATGGGTCGGCAGTATGCGTCGCTGGATTCAATAATTCTCCCAACGTATGGTTGCCAGTACAAAATAATTTCAAAAGATGAAAACAGAGATCGTATATTGGTTTCTCATTGTTCACTACCTCAATTTCATAATCGTCTCCTTTGTATTCAGGTTTTGGTGGTGTCGTATAAGTGTACGCTGTCTTATTCGTATCGAAAGATGTCTCGTAAAGCTCCAACGTGTCCCTTATCGAAGCAATTGGAGATGAGAAATACCTACAATGCAGATAGAGATGTCGCGAAACGCACAACGTTCATATAACCCAAGGATACGCGAAACATTGTCTCACTGATAAAATACAGAAGGAAAGTAGAGCAGAAGAAAAAAGAAAAGAGCAAAACTATGAATGTTACCACAAATGAACGGCCAGTGCTCTCTTCCAATCGAAACCTTCGCAGACGTTAATAAGACCATGTTTACTGGGCACAAGTGGTTCACCTGCCACCAATGCGAAAAGCTTTAGTCGATCCAGCGAGATGTTCTCGTCGACACCAGCATCCTGCCATAAGGCGAGTTGCTGCTTTATTAAAACTTTTATAGGCATTCCACTGCGTAACTGTGCCATCAATAAAGCTAAACAATGATCGCCCACGTCTCGCGCTGTTTTACACGCTTCTTCTAGTTCTAGAGCTTTGAGATTCCATAAAAATTGGAAAAAAAAAACAGAAAACATCATTTCCAACAGTTGAACTGTTAAATACGTAGAGGTCTCTTCGTAAAATATACATACCAGATAATAAGTGCAATATCTTTGTTTCGTTGCTGATATCAGCGTCTTTCCACTCGAGCGTTTTCCGTATAACGTTTCTTAACCATTCCCCTATAGCTTCTCGCCGCGCCACCACTATAATATGATCTTCCAGAGTTTCTGAAAAACAATGAAACGCCTTAGCACATATCGACATATTTTCTGCGTAACCGCGTGCACATAACATCTATCGTATGCATGCGAGAAAGAATGATACAATAATACATTTCAAGGATTCAACTATCGAAGTGATACCAATGAAAATGCATACCTGTGGCAACATTTACATCAGCCAAGATACCCCAAAGAGCCGCGCAGAGTTTCCAAACGTTGGCAACGTACGAGGCGTAACAATCTGTAGCGTATTGCTTCGCATATTCTTCGGCTAAACTACAATGAGCGTGTAAAGCCATGCTCGCTTTATTTGTATCTACGTCCACGTTAAAAACTGGACAGTCTCCCTCTTGGTTCATAATGCGATGCGATAATTGAATTTTCAAATGGCCTTCTATGCTTTCCTTGAGTGGCATTTGTAAAAAGAATAAAAGGGAAAGTGGAAAGTGGAAAGCGAAAATACTCGAAAATTCGTAACTCGAAAGAAAAAGTGTTATAATTAAAATTTACCTCGAACGCTTGAACATCCGTCCCGTTACCACCTAAAATTTGTATACGCTGAACTATCGCGACAGATGTACTATCTCCTGGGGAGCGGCCGCACACGTAAGATCCAATATGTTCAAACGAACTGTGCAACGGAACATCGCTCACCTGTTTTTGCGTACTCAATGTTAGTAAAGTCAAACCGCGTCCCCAACTCGGTCTGAACATTCTTCCCATTTGTATACCTGAATGAATCACATGGAAAGGCACATATTCATTTGTAATATTAATTAGGCGAACTCTCGACGAGTAAAAGCTTTACGATGAAGAAACAAAAGCAACTGTTCAGTTTACCGGTATCAGCAACGGAGCGAGATTCTAGCTTATGTATAATAGACTTTGATAATGGAATCACTTCGGAATGCCACTTAAGAATTGTAGTCACCGGAGTTATCGGAGGGTCCGGGAAACCTTTTCCATACATCGCCGATTTCGTAATAACCACATCCAACGAACGTTTCAACTTGGTGTCTGCTGCGACATAAATCGACAATTGATTGTTTGTTAGTTGCTCGTTGCACAAAACATGAGAAAACGTTTATTTACGTTTATTTACGTTTATTTTCGCCTATTTCATTGTTCGATTTTACCTGTTGTCTTCGAAACTGCCGGTTCTTCGTATGTGATTGACGACATGCGATGAACCGTTAAATTTGATCGCAATATCGGACTGTAGATAGCAGACTCGTGTCTTTGATCTTCGTCAAATATCCGAACGGTATCCATAAAGCATCGCAATGAGTCTTTTTTATGCCCGGAATGAAGTAAGGCACGACTCGATTCTAAAAATACAGTTTTCAAGTAACAAGTATCGTTTATATTATACAGGATAAAATTTTACCGCGGGAGGGAATTTTACCTTGATCGTAAACCTCGTTGATCTCTTCGTCGCTACCGTCGAAAAAGCTGGCTTTCATTAATTGCAGTTTATGACTATCGGTACCCAAAATACGAGCGTTATCACCAGTTGGACTTATCGGTAACTGCTTTTCGCGATTATAGTCTCCTGAAAGAGCGATTAACAGTATAGAGCGAGAGCAAAAATACAACCAGTTTAATCAACTTTATCATGTATATGCTTATTAAGTATGCTTATACCTTGTCTGAAAGATCGTCGTCCAGCGATTGGCTCCGACAGATGTCCACGCACACCTAGATCCAAGTAATCCCCATTCGCTGTTTTCGAATCATTTGTCGTACTGTCCTTGTTCTAATTGCGCATGAAAAATGAAAATCCATCGTATAACAATGCACACACACAAGCCTAGCAACTAGTTTATAGAATTTACCGGGACTTTCGATTTGTCTACCACCAACTTGATCGCAGACTTTTGTTGAGATGTGGCGCACAATTTTAATCTTTTCGGGTCGTTCACTGTAGGAACGTTATTATCATCTTCATCTGAATCGCTTAAACCGTACTTGGAGAAATGATCTACCTGAAATGGCGACCGATGTAACGGTAACAGATATACAAGATTAATAGAAAAGAAAATTGCTTGCTTGCGATGTTACCTTAAAAACCCAGGAACCGGTTTCGGGTCGATATTCGAGGAATCTAGTATCATGTTTTGCCGATACTCTTCGTAATTTTTCTTCGTAATCCATCCCAGCCAGCCGGCGAGGATCGGTAATGGGTTTGTGCAAAGATTTGTCGTGCGGCCATACTCTGTCTAAGGTAACTTGTGCTTTACGATTTAATCCTTGCCCAACGGGAGGCTTTTCTTCATCGTCCGGGTAAATGATCACTTCTTTATGGCGAAAGTGTACGATTTCGTCTAAATTCAGACCGTATATATCAAATGATTCGGGGAAATATACATTCCCGTAACCTTCCCGGCCAACTGTGAAATTTGGTACAACGCAGGTTTCTCCGCAAACGTAATCGTCCAATTTATCGAGCGGTGGAATTGTATAATAACCTGCACGTTTCAATGTCACTTTTGCCGCGTTCGCCTGCCAGTTTGAGTTTTGTAAGGTTGAAAAGGAATTTTCCTCTAATTCTTGGCTCGAGTCGGAATTCTGAGTGACAATATCCGCGCATATTTTATCGGTCAGAGATGAATTTTTTAAAGACGTATCCGTAGAATTGTTCATTTCGGAACAAATCTGATTGGAGGGATTGGCATTGACGTAAGGCCGCAATTCGGTAACGGTATTATTTATCACTTCTCCGGACGACGATATGTGCGGACCGGTAAATGGCGAATGTTCATCCTCGAACGATTCTTCTTCCGAATTTTTAATCGTCGAATTGCGCGGAAGGTTCGTCTTCAACCAAGATGATGATCTTCGATCGTTGTTCGCTAATTGACGATTGTTATCTTGACTATGATTCTCTTTATCTACGGCTTCGATAGTGGTATCTTCGATATACGAATTGGTTAGAGACACCCGCTCTCCTCCCTTCGTAACAGGTGATTGTATATTTTTGCCCATGGTCTGCGAATTTTCGTTTGGCGATGAAATGATCGAGTTCGATATCGACTTTGGACGTAACACTAAGCGCTTTGCATTTGGACGAGGTTGAAACGCTTCTGAAAGTGGATCCTCCTCTTCCAGACCTTCGAACATTGACTTCTACAAGAGCATTTTATCATCTCGTTCACATACAGTTTTACATATAAATTAACTGACAAAATGTCTTAATTACACCTTAAATTACAATCTAAATTTACCTTTGACAATTGTGCAGGAGTAACTACTTTGGCTTTAATCTTCGGTGATTTGTTATCTGCGGTAACCTTATATTGTGGGCCATTCAATATTTTTGAAGGTGCGTTCGCAGGTTTCAACAATTCTTCCGTTTTCCCTGAAGCCTAAAATTAAAGCCGTCGCGTTCTTTGAATATTTCGACAGTACAATATTTTGATATACCCGTTAATGTATAATATTGTCGAAGAAGAATTTACCGGTAAAAGGTTCTTTAATAAAGGCGAATCGCCGAATGGAGCAGACACCAGGGCTAAAATCTGTTGGTGTACCGGTACTGTCCCCGAACCCTTTGCTTGAGCAGTCGTATTTCTATAACGATAACGAGGTGAAAAGTAAAATTATATTATATATAGCTATATTTATATATAATATAGTGGAAGAAAAAAAATATGGTGGAAAAAAGAATTGTTTAAGATGATTAACATGAATTACTAAGTACCCAGCACCGAGCAGTCCCATTCCAATACTCGTTCCTACGTTCGAATTGGTTCCAAAAGTTGATGATCCAAACGATGCCGATGTGTTAAAGGTTGCATTGTTCCCAGTGTTTCCGAATAAACCACCTGGTTTCTGTTGGCCGAATAGAGTAGAACCACTACCCAACGTCAAACCAGTATTTGTACCTGTAAAAGTAATGTTGCGCTTAACGTAAGTAAAGAACGAGGAGAAAAGCATTACATTATATTTGCTTGCATGACATATCGAACGATCTGGGTAGTACTCGATAATATTCTCCCCACCTTCTTTCACTTTCTTCGAAAGAAGTAAAGAGAATGGCAAGATCTCTAATCCGTAAGAGCGTTCATGTTCGTTCGTTCATTCTTTCGTGAATAATGAAAGAAACGTATCTAAACGACTTACCGAGTCCAGTTGAAGGTGCAGAGGTACAACCAAAAGAGAATCCAGATGTTTGTCCTGCAGGTTTAAAAGATGTATTAAACAATGAAGAACCAGAGTTTTGACCTGCAGTGAAACCTGTTGTGGTTCCAAAAGTGGATGCTGTAGGTGGACAAAAACTCGGTGTTCCGAAACCTGTTGTTCCAGTTGATTTAGCACCAAATAAGGTTGTACCCGGATTATTAGATGGAGTTTGACCGAAGCTGCTGAAGCCAGTGTTAGACGACGTAGATGGTACGTTGAACGCTGATTTGTTTTGATTGAATAAACCGATACTCTGTAAGAAAGCGAGCAAATATCTAGAGATTAATACACGATATCGTCCACAACCGATGGTAACGAGTAACCAGATCCTTCTTATTTCTTCTTCGTATTACCTGATTCGATTGCGTTGAACCAAACGTAGGCGCGAAACCAGTATTTGGAGCCGTATTAATACCGCCGAAACCTGTACCAGCAGTTTGGTTAGTATTGCTGGTTGCGAAGAGCGGTGTTGGAGCTGCTGCTGTAGATAAAGCTACTTGTACTTTGTTAACACGAACAGCTTACGTATGCGCATATCTGCATACGGATATTCTGATTACGAAGCGGTGTTAAATGCCATCGGTCGCGCATCGAATGTTCGCGTATTATCGATGTTATCTTGGTCAAAAAGATAGTTGATACTTACTACCGAAAGGTTTGTTCTGAGTATTACTACCAAATAAATTTGTGCTTGGAGTAGAATTGAAAGCAAAATTGTTGGTTGTCGTCGTCGATGGCGTACCGAAGTTTGTCATGGGTTTTGAAAACAAACCGCCCGAGCCAGATTGAGTAGTTGCTCCAAAACCTCCGCTCATACCAAAGCCTAATTTAAAATGTACGAGAAAAAACATTCTAAACATTCTAATTTCATTGGTAAAGACATACGGATTGTTCGTAATTTTAGGAACAGTCTTCAAATACTGTATCACTTTATCATTACGATATCCACTATATCTAACAAGTATGCAATAACTAATTTATTTTAGAGTATTTTACCCGTTGTTGCAGTACTAGTACCTGCCCCTGCATTGCCAAAAGGTGAAGGTTGTGCTGGTGCACCAAAAATTCCTGTACTGGGTCCTAATCGGCGAAGAAGTAAATGTACAAATAAGTAGAAAATATCGTGTAAATAAACATGAACTCGATATTATTGATGTAAAAACACTGATATCACTTGCAACGAATCTCGTTATAAAGGTATCCGTATCTGATAAACTTGTTGCAACGTGAGATTACCTTTTCGTCCCACGGAATAGTCCTCGAAGCGTAACTCCTCGTAAGATTTTGATTCGTATTCTTTCATTGACGCAATGCAACAATGCCGCGCCGATATAGTATGAGATATACCATTTTTCGACATAGAATCAGTTGTAATGACGGGAGTAAATTTAACGACAGTACCAGTCATAGCTGTGGTAGTAGTATTTGTACTGCCAAAGGCTGAAACAGAGAAGAGTAGAAGTGAATACCTTATGACGCTTATGCGGATATGACACGATACGATACGATATTTACCAGGCGTTGTACCAAATAAATTTGTATTTCCAGTGGTACTACTTTGTCCGAAAGGTGTGGTTTGTTGAGGTGATTGTTGAGGTTGCCCGAATAAATTAGTTCCAGATGTAGCACCAAAGCTAAACGCAGCTGGTTTATTTGATTGCCCGAATGCCGAGGTTGCAGTGCTTGTACCAAACAGATTTGTACCTGCATTCTGCTGGCTGCCGAATAAATTGGTGTTTGTATTTGTTGTACCAAAACCTGCAGAAAAAGTAAAAGAATGAAAATAAATCTATAGTTACACCACCTACTGCTACTTCGTGTACTTGTTTGCACAAAATGTTTGACTAAATTGAAAACCGAGTGAAAAAAGAAGAAAGTGCAAAGGTGGCAAACCCTTGCCACTTTTGTTATATCAAAGTTAAGTTGTAACTGATAAAAATGGTCTACCTCCGAAAGATGGCTGAGTAAATGCAGGTGGAGTGGTAGTATTGCTGAACAAGCCACCGGTCGTAGAGCCTGCAGGCTTTGAGCTGAATAAAGAAGTATTGCTACTACCAAAGACTGGTGCAGCGCCAGTGCCAAAGCTGGTTGTGGTAATCGGTTTACCAAATGCGGACTGCCCGAACGGGCTGGACTGTGTCGCTGTACTGAAACCACCTACGATTGTTTAGAAATTGGCAAAACATTTAGAAATATAGGCTTTTAATTAGAAATTCGAAATATCACATTTCACTTACTGAACGACGTATTTCCAGATTGACCAAACATGCTTAATACTTGAATTTGCTTTCAATACTTATTGCCACCTACGATTACAATGTAGTAGTAAATAAAACAGTTCATCTCAAACATTTCAAATTGAAAAATATCGTTATAAAAAAGAAACATATTTAAATTAATCGAGAAATTAAGGTGAAAATAAGGTGAAGGAGAAAGAATACTTGTATCGATACGTGTATTTTTTTTTCTCTCCCCCCCCCCCCCCCCCCCCCAACGTTAAGAAAGTTACAGTTGAAACGCGACGAATAGGCGCGAATTGTCATTCACTGCAGTTACAAATGATAGAATTGTTAAAACTACTATATATATATATATATATATATATATATATATATATATGTATGTATATATGTATCTGTTAAAGTCGTTTGTTACACTTTCACGAAAGATTCGTCTTTCGAAAACTTCACTCCTTGTAAAATTTATCTTTACAGGAGTAAATTGAAACAGAGGTTACGTAAATGAAAACTTTGGACGTGAATACCTGAAAATTTAACAAATAAAATAACATAAGAAAGGATAATTTATCATCAACACGCACGACTTGTTCTGTTACACTACCAATTTCGAAATATATATACATAAAATTAGTGGTAAAAGTACGCACACATTACACACACAGAATATACGTCGTAGAATCGCAAATCTCAAAATTCGATCGATAGTATAACGACGATATTGTAAATTTGGTATACCAATAAATCGGTAACTATCAGGGTAGGCAAGACAAGAAAGACAAAAGTACTACGATTGATCAAGTTGTGTTTCATTGGTTCATTTATATTTAGAAATTTCCTTTTCTTAAATTGCAATTACAATTGCAATTAGAGATAAAGATGCTTGAAAGACTTTTAATTAATTGAAAAACAAATAGGGAGTTTTATTACGCGGTTACGTTCTCATCTGACATAGGAAAATTCTCAAGAAAAGAACGATCGTTATTTGATAACTATGCACCTATCGTATTGTAATAGGATTTATTGAATAAAGTACAGATACGTAGATTTAAAAATAAATAATGAAAAATAAAGAAGAAATGAAAGGGTTTACTAGACCACTGAATTCGATTAGCATGAGATCCAATAGAAAAACAGACAAATTTCATTTGAACACACATGTACATGGGTACATAAATATATACGTATAAATACATAGGTAGTATACACGGGTAGAATGCATTTGTAGAAATAATGGCTGACTAGTGCTGTTATCGCGCACAGAGAGAGGCGATATTATGGACTTAAATTTAGTGGTTCGAATCGAGAATTGTAAAGGTTCTATAGTAGAATAAACAACAGATGTTGATAGAAAATTGGATGATTTCAACTGATCAAAGTTAAATATTTGAATACAGAGACGTTGATAATTCGGATTTGGATAAAATTTCCAGTTCCATGTACGGATAGAAAAATGAAGGGAAAAAAGTCATAAGACAGAGACTTTTATCGTGCAGTAGTTTTATTTATCATGCGACTTTTTATCAAGCAATTCAATGAAATTATATTGTTTGAAGGAGAAAGGATACGTTCGGTCGCGATGCGACTTGTACGATACATTTCATGTTGCTTTCTTCAGTTAACTACATTTGAGCTACACTCCTTTGTAATTCATTGATTTTTTTTTCTGTTTACTGTGGCAAAACATTTGGTACATCATGGTACATATACCAAGTGCATATACTTACAATTTTTGGGCAATATCACCCACAGAAGTTGTCGAACTGACATGTTTAATGCCAAATGGGGTCGTTATACCTTTTGAGACTAATCGCAATATCACCTTAGCTGAAATTAAAGAGGTGAGTTGAAATCAAACGAAATAAGCGTCAAATTACTTTTCTCGTAGTTGATATGTAAGGAAAGTTGATTTTGGGAAATACCAATGTAAAATATGTACATATACATATATATATTTATGTATATATAGGATCTGTGGGACGAAGCTAGCAAGTATCCTCTTCATGGTACGTTGAAAGATGCTCCGTCCTATGTATTCTCTTGTGTCAACTCCAATGCAGAATCTGAAGAATTACGAGATGAAACCAGACGTTTGTGTGACATAAAACCATTTTTTTCTGTGCTCAAAGTTATAGAGCGTGAAGGTGTTAAAAGTGATAGGAATTTAGATTCTCAAATTGGCCTTCTAATCGGTAAAGGATTGCACGAGTTTGCAGCATTAAGGAATTCTGAGGTGAACGACTTCAGATGGAAGATGCGAGTTTTAGGAGATGAGGTTGCAATGGCAAGACAAAAGAAGTCTTGGATGGAAAAAGTACGTTACCAGTTTCCTACACGATTAGCTCCAACTGCCACAATACCAAAAAATATCGAATGTCGATTGAAAGATGGAAATATCGTTCTTGTTACTAGATTTGAAAATACAGAGGTAAGATAACGGATAGTTTATTACTTTTATTTCATTACGAGTTAAATATACATATATAAAAATAGAAATGTTTCGTTCCGTTGAACAAGAAAGTAATGTACGAAAAAAATATACGTCGTTAATCATCGACATCATTTGATATGAAAAGAACAGGATATTTACAATCCATGGTTGAAGATTTTTTAGAGTCGTCGCTAGTTTTCTCCGTGATTGTAATATTCTCGGTGAAACGCAGAAATTTGGTAGATCTGTTCTCCTTATTACCAGTATTTCGTTCGCGTGCAAAGTCAGGCGAATTTTCCTGCTTGTTCGTTGATTGGTTGTAAAGTTTGCAGTCTTCTGGACTGTTAATCGCACGAGTATTCTTCGTTTTAGGGGAACAATTTGATAAAATCGATCGAGCAGAATTCTCCGATCGTTGTTTCAAAATGGATTGGTTCTCACGAATTGTGGTAGTAGCATCGTTACGTGTGAAATCGTCCGGTTCTTTGATCATTTTATATTCCGCATCGTCTATGAAGTCTTGCGCAACGCAAACTTGAGCCTTTTAAAATCAAACAACGATTTTACGAAGCAATTCTTGTTGATGTAATTATGTAACAATAAGATAAAAATATTTACCTCGAAAGAGGAAGCTTTGTTTCGCCAATATTGCAATTGTTTGGTAATAATAATTTTTGCTTCTTCTTCTACCAGTAGTTTCGTACAAAGATCTTCGACTTGGACACGGAGCTTATCCGTTTCTTTCCTTTTAGCATCTAGCAGAGACTGAAAATATCTATGCGATGTTCAGAAAAGGACCGAAAGCAAAAAAAAAAAGGTAGGGTAGGTAGAAAATAGAGTAATAGATGTATACATACGTATTCGTATAATCTATCGACTGAAATGTACACGTAAATTTTATACCTGAAAGAAGCATCGGTACACTTGAATTGTTTCGAATCGTCGTTCTTCTTGATCTCTGATTTCAATTTGTTCTCAAGATCTGATATTCTGCTTTTATATTTTTGAATTAACTGTTCATTTTCCGTCAAGGTATGATCCACGTCATTTTCCCACTTTCTAAGTATTGCGGCACGCTCTGCTCTTAGCATTTTCATTTCAGCCATTTGCGATTTACATACACGTTTTATTTCTGCATACTTGTCGCGTAATACGTTCATTTTGGTAACTGTGTCCTGCCGACGATCTTCCACTTCGGCAAAGAGTGAATTACCTAAAAAAAGGAAGAAAAGGAAGTGTGAAAACTTGCCTGAAAATAGTCGACTCGCGGCCGACTCGGCCAACTCGGCCAACTCGATCACTCACCTTTACAGGTTTCACGTATAGGCTCAATCTCCAAGGATGCGGCCGCCTCGGCCCGTACGAGGATAAGTTCTGCGCGGGCATCCTCCAAGGCTTGATTCTTTTCATCAAGCTGTTGTTTAGTGTTCTATTTAAAAGAGTAGCATTTCATATTTGATTGTTTCTAGAACGATAAAAAGTGTAGGTGATGTTATCGTAAAAAAGAAATAAGCAACCGATACACTCCTCACCCGAGAATAATGTTCAAGTTCGTCGCATCGACTTTTCAATTCTTCGATCGTTTGCTCTGCACGTTTGTATTTGTTTTTCTCATCCGTTAGACTTGTTAAAAGCTGATCGATACGAATTTTCAACAAGGTGTCCGCTTCGAAGGAAAGATTCGCAAATTGATTAGCGATAACTACGTGTTCAGTTTCTACGCATGGATCGACAGCTCGTTGAAGCTGCAATTCTTCAATTTCTTTGGTTTGTCGTGCTAATTCCGTTTCAAAGTTTGAAATTATGTTTTCATAGTCTTTCGTGAGAATACGATGTCTGAAAGGAGAGAAGAAGGAAAAAACGAAGAGAAAGATGATAGAAATATGGCGAATAAAATCTGTTTCGAAAGGTTGATTATTACTTTTTTTCGATTTCCGAAATAATTATTTCTTTCTCCGAGGCTTGTTGCTCTAAAGTACGTTCGAGTAATTCATTTGCTTCTTGAACTTCTCGTAGCATCGCTTCGTTCAATTGGAGTTTTCGCTTCAAGTTGTAAATTTCTTGTCGACATGTTTCGTATTCGAGTTTTAATAGATTGTAACTATGATCACTGACTCGTTCCGAATTATCGATATATTCTTCATCGACGGTTTCCCCGTTTATCGAATCCCGCGTCGACATATTTTCAGGTTATGTTAGCTTGTATACGCGTATATCGAGAAATTAAACGAACCAGCGAGAAGAAGGTTGCGAAAAGAAATCAAGCGTGTATACACAAGTGTATCTTATACGGTGTTTCTGTTGATTACGGTTCGTTTGAAATGAAAAGCAAGAAGCCTTATTTCGACATACAATGTAGGTATTTACAACGTATATACCGTACACCCCCCACCCCTCTCTGTCACGCTTGGTCGTATTCCCCGCTACCCATTCGTATACATGCACGAGAACGTTGACAAGTGTCGAGGGGGGGGGGGGGGGAGTCGAAAAGGCGGGAAAGAGCGTGTAAAGTAATGCATAAATAAGTGTCCATTACGATTACGAAAAGGATAATCGTAGAATTTGATTTTCAGACGGCCTTTACGTTCCAAATGTCACACACCGCAACACCATATCAATTACTGGTATCTATTTTAAATAAACGAGCAAATACTTTAATGTCGAGAGGACACCCGAACGATTTTACCTTGAAGGTTTGCGGGCAAGAAGAATATCTAATAGGAGATTATCCTTTGATACAGTTTAGTTATATTCAAGATTGCCTAGCGAAAGATATTGTTCCAACGTTGGTCACATTAAGCAGAGATAGCGTCTCTGTCGATCAGGAAAATACCATAGAGAACGCAGAGGCGGACGCTTTGCAACGTACAAGGCCTTCCTTTTCTACGCTTACTCTACGCAAAAAGGGTAAACATATATCCGCTTGGAAAATAGAGGAACCGTTCGTTTTTACCGTGAATGGGATATCACGATTAAACTGCGATGCCGCTCATCGTACTGTTGAGGTATCAGCTGGGTGGTATAATACCTAGTTATACAGTCTAGTTATATAATTTAGAGTTTTCTCACCTACTTTCTCGAGAAGGCACCTAATTTATTAATCCCTGTTACACGCTCTTTTTGTGCAGATTGGTCTTCAAGCTGGTCTTTTTCACGGTGGAAAATCTCTGTGTGAGAGTCAAAAGACCAAGGAGACGGTTGTCAATTCGGACGGTAGTTGCGAATGGGAGGAAACTTTAAGATTCGATATTAAAGTGCGGGATATACCGCGAATGGCTCGGCTGTGTTTTGTTCTATACGAAATTAGTAAGACTGCGAAGGGACTGAAGAGTCGTAGATTAGTTAGAGATACGAAACAGGAGTTTTTTATAAATCCATTATGCTGGGCTAATACGACCATATATGATTTTAAGTCTCAATTAAAAACAGGAGCAATGACTCTTTATACGTGGACATATGCCGAGGACATGCAAAACGACGATTTGCTGCATCCTCTTGGAACGGTAGTGTCAAATCCTCATAACGACGGAGCGGCTGCTTTAATGTTAACGTTTCCCAAGTAAGTCTTCTTGTACCTCTTCCCTCCCCCCCCCCTCTCCCTCTCTCTACGCCACCCCCTTTTACGTGGGGACGTAGATGTACTATGATTGAAAAGAATGTTCTCGCGACAGTTACGGGAAAGACAAGTCTGTTCTTTATCCAACGCCGGAGAAAATGGTGGAGTACGCAAGGAAATTACGGGAATCGTCTGCCGAACGTTCGATTCAAGAAGAGCCCGAACAAGAATCTGACGTTGGTAAGCTGCAGCAACTTGAGCAACTTCGATTATTAGCGGACAGAGATCCGTTGCACGAGCTTCACGAGCAAGAACGAAAAATAATGTGGACGTTGAGGCATCACTGTCTTCTCGAGATCCCCACGCTTTTGGCGAAATTGTTGCACTGCGTAGAATGGAACGATCACAGGTGATAATTTAAATACTCGAAATACTAAATAATAGGATATTTATTTTAACGTCGTCCATTTTCATAGAAAAAGAGAACGTTTAAATCTACTTTCCGATTCTCGACGTATACAGGGAAGTAGCTGAAGCTACAGCGCTGGTGCAACAGTGGCCGAAATTACCCGTTGAAAAGGCACTTGAATTGTTGGATTACGCTTACGCCGATCAAAACGTTCGAAGTTTCGCCGTGCGCTGTTTAATGGACGTCAGCGACGAAGATTTGAGCCTTTATCTATTGCAGTTGGTGCAAGCATTGAAGCACGAGAATTATTTATCCTGCGATTTAACCGAGTTCCTATTGAGGCGTGCTCTGAACAATCGAAGGATCGGTCACTTTTTGTTCTGGCATCTAAGGTTTGTGTGTGTTCGTGTCCTTTCTTTTGCCTGCATCCGTCCGTTTGGTACACCCCCCCCCCCCCCCCCCCAGTAGATACAAAGAGAAACGAAGGGTACCTTGTCTCGTGTTTCTGTGTTATCTCTTACAACGATGGTTTTGTTGCCAGATCAGAGATGCAAGTAGGTGCCGTATCCGTTCGCTTCGGCTTGATATTAGAAGCGTATTGTAGGGGAAGTCAGCAACACATGCGATCCCTCTTTAAACAAATGGAATGTCTGGGTAAACTAAAGTGTGCTTCCGAACAAATCAAACAGCGGAAAGATCGTAAAGCTGCGTTGCAAGGTTTTCAAGAATATATTCAAGAGCCGCATTGCCAAGAAGCGTTGTCGAACGTTCTGAATCCGTTGGATCCGAGCTTTCGGTGGAGACGCATCAAGTGAGTGTATTCGCATAAAGAGTCGGTTGTTGTTTTCTCAAGTATATTTCAATGGTAATTCATTTGTCGAGAAATTTCTTTAACGAACATTAATAATAAGGAGCGGGTCGGGGTGGGGGTCGGATGGGGGATTTACAGAATCGAGAAATGTAGAGTGATGGACAGTAAGATGCGACCGCTTTGGCTCGTTTTCGAAAATGCCGATACGTTCGGCGACGATATTTACTTGATATTGAAACACGGAGATGATTTGAGGCAGGACATGCTTACGCTACAGATGCTACGAATCATGGATAAACTGTGGAAGAGAGAAGGTCTGGATTTACGCATGAATCCTTACGGTTGCATATCGACGGAGAATCGAGTCGGTATGATCGAAGTGGTTCTAAACGCGGAAACGATAGCGAATATTCAGAAAGAGAAGGGCACATTTTCGGCAACAGCAGCTTTCAGGTATATGTTTAACTTGCATTTTCTCTCGTCTTTCCTTTTTATATATTTTTCTGGTTTTTCATCCACCACTTGGGGGTGGTCTCCCTCTCTCCCTCCTCTTTCTCTCTCTCTCTCTCTCTTTTCTCTCTCTCTCTCTCTCTCTGTGTGCGTAGACGAGGTTCTCTGCTCGCTTGGCTGAAAGATCATAATCATACGGAAGCAGCATTAAACAGAGCTATCGAGGAATTCACGTTAAGCTGCGCGGGCTATTGCGTGGCTACGTATGTTCTCGGAATTGCCGATAGACACTCGGATAATATTATGGTTAAGAAAACCGGTCAGCTGTTCCACGTTGATTTTGGTCACATACTTGGGCATTTTAAGGAGAAATTTGGATTCAGGCGTGAACGCGTGCCGTTCGTCTTGACCAATGATTTTGTCCATGTGATAAACAAAGGGCAAACGAAGAAAGGTCAAGCGGTTGAATTCCAACGATTTCAGAGTCATTGCGAACAAGCTTTTCTCGTTCTACGACAACACGGAGGTCTAATATTATCCTTGTTTGCTATGATGATATCAACAGGATTACCGGAATTATCATCGGAAAAAGATCTCAACTACTTAAGGGACACCTTGGTATGCTGGCATTATTCATTATTCCTTTTCTCTAAAAGGAAAGGAATCTGAAAGCTTCAATCGGCTTTTCGGATTCAGCAAAACATTATACATTGATTAAATCTTTTGAAATTAGGTACTCGAGATGTCTGAAAGCGAGGCACAAAAGCATTTCAGGAGTAAATTTGACGAAGCTCTTTGTAACTCGTGGAAAACTTCGTTGAATTGGGCTTCTCACAATATGTCGAAAAACAATAAAACAACATGAACAGTAGGTATGGTCCGATCGAATGTGTACGTAAGGGAAGCGAAGACAAAACAGATGAATAGATGCGCCACACACACACGCGTGCACCCAACAGGCATACATACATAATACATATACACAGAGATAGAAATAGAATGGAAATAGAATGGGAGAAGAAAGAATTCTTTAGAAGGTGTGTGTGGGGGGGGGGGGAGACATTGTTGTTACATTGAAACGCGTAAAAATGGAATTGGATGGAGGAGATTTTCGTCGAATGATGCGTACCGAAAGGAGAACGATGTATCGTTGTTGATTATGAGCAGTTATTTTGCTCGGTGGCACCGCGTCGTGTGTGTAACAGCGTAACACGCGTGCGTGCATACTCATAATCTCTCCTGCTCTCCTCTCCTCTTCTCCCGTATACACAGCACGCCCTGTATTCACTCGTTCACGTGTGTACGTGCACGTAAGCGAGTTACCTACCGAGCGAGTGATAGCGAACGTACGCGTGTTTATTCATTCGTACACCCCCTCCCTCCTCCACCACCACCTAACCACCACTCGACCACTTTTAACAGGTGGATGGAAAATCAGAGCGAAATACGTATATAGTACATATCATTGGTTGACATTGCGTATGCAAATGAAAGAAGATACGCGAGCGTTTCTTTGAAAGAAACGTGTTCCCGACATCCCGCTTGCCGCACTAGATCCTCGCAGTATCTCGTGGCTGTGTCGTTCTATCAGCACTCTTCCAACCTTTTCGAATACGTAGGAAGGAGCGTTGAAAGAGTTGGATGTTAGTAAAACACCTCGGAATAATCCACAAAAATCTCAGAATCCTAAAATACTATTGTACCGATTATAATAAACGAAGTTATTCTTCATCCATTTTGTTCACATTGCCACCATCCCTAGAAAAAATGACAGGTAGACAGGCATACAAACAAAAGATAATTGAAGAAGAGAAGAAGCGCGTGTTGTCATAACAAAAAACAGAAGGTGGAGAAAAATGTGATTGTTGTACCGGAGATGATTAGATGGCCGCAAGGCCGTTGTGCGGATTCTTTTACTTGGTTATTGGTTGGTCGGTTGGTCGGTTGCCGGTAAGCTCGTGGATCAGTGGAGTCGCGTTACATAAGTTGACACGAAGCGGAGGAAGAAGGAACGGTGACGAAAGGTGGGAGACTAGCAACCCGAGAATGTTACGTACTTGGTTTGCGGCTACCACGCACCGAACCTCTACACACCGTACCTAGTGTTACGTAGCGTGTGTCGAATCTGTTTCCGAAGCGCGTGGTTATTTTCTACTCTCCTGCTTCGGTACAAGTATCATACAGGAAAACGAACCAAGTTTCTTTCGAGTCTTTTCGATAAAGGAAGTTTCGCGGTGCACGCACTTTGCGTTCATCTTCGCGTGCTAAACAAAGCATCGTAGATTGTGCGTATTCTATTCGTCGTCTATTGAAACCGGTTCCATTACGACGATTCCATTCCAACGCGCTGGGATGCGGATTTGCAACATTGACGATCGCTGATCGTACATCGATGCTGTTGATTGTCATCGCCACCGATTCAAAGATATAATAAATAGACAGGCACAGATGAAGGAGCTGATTGGAAATTGATCGATTCGGTGATAAAGAAAGGGAAAATGACTGCTACGGAAGAGACCGAGCCGCTAATTTCATCGCGTGTTGGTGCAAGCAGCTGCGGAAATAAACCAGGAACTGTCTCTTACGATGCGATCACAACACCGGTAAGCAACGATAATTAGAACATCTTTTGTGTAAGTACAGAGCGAGTACAGAGCGGTATTCCGCCGCTATACGTTGTGCCATGCATATATCGCGCTATCGCGTATATCGTGCCTTTTTCGCGCCCGATAAAATTCTTCCTCCTCCACTCCGAATCCTCTAAAACATACATATCTATGCTGCATAGGATATTCTTCTGTTACATGTTTTCTCTTTACTGTTTGATCGTAGGGAAGAAGCAAAAGAGACGCGACGTCGAGTAGAACAGATCCCGAAACATCGGCGGCGGCATCGTCATCGTTCAAATTGAAACGAATTTCAGGTTCCTCGAGCACAGGGTTAACGCCGTTGGTAACCGCAACCGTGGTGGTACCTACGTGTGCGCGTACAGGTACCACCGAAGGAAATACCGAAAACGAATCAATTACATACACGTGGAGCGACTTGAACGTATATGTCGCTAAGAGAAATGAAAAACCATGGCAAGTTTTTCTAAGGGGGAAGAAACCGATTGAACGAAGGCATCTATTAAAGGACG
Source organism: Anthophora plumipes (assembly GCA_951804975.1). Lineage (NCBI taxonomy): Eukaryota > Metazoa > Arthropoda > Insecta > Hymenoptera > Apidae > Anthophora > Anthophora plumipes. The sequence goes on along the minus strand of OX638122.1, from coordinate 17,845,500 downwards.
GTAAGGATGTAGAAAGAGTGAAGGGAATCGGAGCAGTGCGATACGAGGATTAGGTACAAGTTAGGTATCCCGATGATTAGCTTGAAATTGTGTTACAGTATGCGGTGTAGCTTATCCAGGTGAATTGCTGGTAATCATGGGATCATCCGGTGCTGGTAAAACAACGTTACTAAACGCTTTGACGTTTCGTTCGGGTCGTGGGGTAACTGTATCCGGTGTAATGGCTGCGAACGGACGAAGAGTATCCTCGACGATATTGACATCTAGAACCGCGTACGTGCAACAGGATGATTTATTCGTTGGCACTTTGACCGTTAAAGAGCATCTTCTATTTCAAGCTATGGTACGCATGGATAGACGAATACCAATGGAACAGAGAATCGATCGGGTACATCGTGTAATAAACGAGGTAAAAAAGAAAAAAAGAAAAGAAAAGAAAAGAAAAAGGAAAAGGAAAAGAATGACAACAGAAATAGAAGAAAAAATTAGTTTGTGCGTAATTAATGGTTCACGGTTTCAGCTTGCCTTGACCAAATGTAGAAATACGGTGATTGGTCAACCGGGGAGGATCAAAGGGCTTTCTGGTGGTGAAATGAAGAGGCTGTCGTTTGCATCGGAAGTTCTTACCGATCCACCGTTGATGATTTGCGACGAACCTACATCGGGTCTCGATTCTTTCATGGCACATCAAGTGGTTTCCGTTCTGAAAGATCTAGCTGGTAGGTTGACGTTACATCAATACGTACATATATACAAGTATGTAATAGTAGAATTGATGATGATATGTCGTAGCGCGTGGCAAAACTATCATTGCTACGTTGCATCAACCCTCGTCGGAACTATTTGCCCTTTTCGATAGAATTTTATTAATGGCCGAGGGAAGAGTAGCCTTTATGGGTACACCGTCGCAAGCTTGTGCCTTTTTTGACACGTGAGTAATATTTAGTTTGTTGTAACGTGGTTTCTTCGTTTTGGAAGAAAGCGAGAGAAAGCGAGAGAAAGCGAGAACAGCTGGTGAACGAACTTTTCAGACTTGGCGCTGCGTGTCCCAGTAATTATAATCCGGCGGATTACTTTGTTCAAATGTTGGCAGTTGTGCCAGGACAGGAGATATCCTGCCGTCATGCGATAAATACCGTATGCGATGCCTTTCAGAAGAGCGAGCATGGAATGAAAATCGCATTGGAGGCAGAAGCGATAAATGGTGAATTTGAAGATTCTTTGCGGGATTCAAAGTATTCCAAGGGTAACCGATCACCGTACAAAGCAACCTGGTGCGAGCAATTCCGCGCGGTTCTCTGGCGATCTTGGTTGTCGGTGATCAAGGAACCGATTCTCATTAAAGTTCGCTTGTTGCAGACTATCGTAGGTGTCCCTTTGCAGAACAAATGTTTCCTCTTTGTTTTTTATACTCTATTAATCCCCCTTCTTGTCCAATAACAAGAAGAAGCAGAAGAAGCAGAAGAAGAAGAAGAAGAAGAAGAAGAAGAAGAAGAAGAAGAAGAAAAAGAAAGTAGTTTCGTTCCTTTCCTTTTCTCTTTTTCTTTTTCTTTCTTCTTCTTCTTCTTCTTCTTCTTCTTCTTCTTCTTCTTCTTCTTCTCTTTCATACAATTTTATACGAAAGCTCAGACGTTTTCCTTCTTACTCTAGATGGTGTCTCTGTTGATCGGTGTCGTTTACTTTGGCCAACGATTAGATCAAGACGGGGTAATGAACATCAACGGTGCTTTATTTATATTTCTCACCAACATGACTTTTCAGAATGTTTTTGCCGTTATCAACGTAAGATTGATATTTTCTTATGTAGACTGTAACAGAAGTAAAAAACACACGGCACACATTTGTGCTGTTCATTTTCCTGTGTTCATTCGTTCCGTGCATGCATGCGTGCGTGCGTGCGTGTGTACGTACGTATATGTATGCGTGTAGGTTTTCTGCGCAGAGTTGCCGATATTTCTACGGGAACACCGAAACGGTATGTATCGTACGGACGTGTACTTTCTATGTAAAACGCTAGCAGAAGCGCCCATCTTCGTAGCTGTACCGCTACTGTTCACCGTCGTCGCTTATCCCATGATTGGGCTGCATCCGGGGGTCGATCATTTTTTCATTACTGCTGCTGTCGTCGCTCTTGTTGCAAATGTGTCAACATCTTTTGGTACGTTGCCATGTTGCGTGTATAAATGTATATACTCTCCTACTTTCCAATTATCAATGTTTTTTATCCTGTTTCTAGGCTATTTGATATCCTGCGTTAGCAACAACTTGTCCATGGCGTTGTCTATAGGACCACCGGTGATAATACCGTTTCTATTATTCGGTGGATTTTTCCTAAACACAGCGTAACGATTCACAAATTTCAAATATTCAAACATAGTCCCCGACAACTAATTTACGAGTGTGCGTGTACAGCTGATGAATAATATTCCGCAGGTCTGTTCCATTCTACTTCGAATGGTTCTCTTATTTATCTTGGTTTCGTTATGGTAACGAAGCGCTTCTTATCAATCAATGGTCGGATGTGGAATCTATCGCGTGTACAAGAAGCAATGCAACTTGTCCAAAAACTGGACGAATGGTTTTGCAAACGTTCAATTTTAAGCAGGTTCGCGACGTATCCGTGTAATCCGAATATGTGTTCTTTCAAGCTCGTATTACATACTACTATTGTGAGCTTATGAATTTTAGGAGCATTTCTCGATGGATATCGCCTGCCTTTTCTCCCTAATCGTTGCATTTCGTTTCATGGCATTTCTCGCCCTATTGTCGAAGACGCAGCGCAATTCAAAACAGAAGTAGGAAAGGAAGGAAGAGGAAAAGGAACTGCGTTGTATGTTGGATCGCGCACAACCAGCGTCGGTTTTCAGATGCCCATTCTCAACGACCGTTTGATAAAATTTCCTTATCCTCCTTTCATTCTTTACTTTGCATACTCTCCTTGTTTCACCCGTTAGCCTAGTTGACTTGTTGTTATTATTATTATTATTATTATTATTATTGATTCTACACTTGTTAGACATACTCTCGTAATTTGTACCCGTACTATGAATTAATTAAACGCATTTATCTAAACGACGAATGATTTTTCTTGAAGTGATTTACAAATGCGAAATAGTCGGTATACGTAGAAATCCGTAAGCATCGATGGCGGTATGTTCCCGATTGCTCAACACCGAAGTAGCACTGTTGTAGAGAAAAAACGTGCAAGTTTTTTTCAGCTTGGTTGTTCGTAACGCTGCTTCGGTTGTTTCCAGTGGTACGCATTTACCGCAAAGAAAGAGGAAAGAAACGACAGTAGGGTGGCGGTGGCGGTGGCGGGGGCGTAGGTGGACGTGGACGTGGGTAGGAAGTGGCGGAGCGTGTGCGGTGCGGGGAAATGGGAAATGGGAAAGGAGATAGGACGGGGTTGCCGATGAGATTGAACGCAACTCGGTGTCTCGGTATTTCTTTGGTAACTGTTGCGGGTAACAAGTGGTGGATGGCAAGAAACGGCAGACATACCGTCGTTCGCTATCACCCTTCCAACCATGGATTCTTTCCGATACCGCTGACTAACCGGTTGTTACTTATACCGTGCGAGCGCAAACAGAAAAGGAATGATAACGAAACATAATACGACGAGATATACATATGTACGTACCTACGTTTGCTCGATAATACAGGTGGAACGTGTGTATGCTTAGATATACTTTTTAGTAAAATGCTTGAAATTACACCTTGTCGTTCTCTTTAATTTATCGTATTGTACTTTTCGCCTATTCCACAAACGTCGTCGCCCTGTTGCGGAAAAACGCCACTTTTCTCATAAATATTTGGTACACGGTACATGGGTAGAAAGGTAAAAAATACCTGCGATACATGGAGGAGGAATTCCTACGACGTAAATCCTTGTACAAGACACGTATAGGGTTTCCGTCTTCGATTACCGTAATGCCTCTAATCTGGCTTCCTTTTGCGCCTCCGAGTCTCCGAGTCTCCGAGTCTCCGAGTCTCCGAGTTTTCGAGTCTTCTCTTTCGGTTCGTTCTGCATTCTTACCAGTTGTCACAATGTAGAGACAGCAGAGAAATTTTTCATCTCGATGGAACATCAGTTTTAAGTTTTTTCCATCGCGCTCACTTTCTGCCCATGCTTTATTGCGATTTTTTTTTCTTTTTTTCTTTTTTTCTTCTTGCACCTTATTCATCTTGAAATGTTTAACTTCAAATAGATATTTCTCCCGGATTCAGGTACTTGGATTGCATCTTTATCGTTGTCGAATGATGAAACTGGTATAGTTGATGTTAAGTACAGTATCGTAAGTACAGTTCAGAAAGAAGCAAGCAAGAAGGAAAGCAAGACATGTATGAGTACGAGTCGGGTGGTTGTAGCGCAAGAGCTATCGCGTAGCAGTATACTTGAGTTCAGTAACAATCCCACCTTGGTGGAGCGACTCGGTTCTACAGGTTGGTTGGTTGATCGTACGGTCGGTCGGTCGTTTGCTCGATCGATCGATCGAATTTTTTCGTTTGATAATCGAAAATTTGAAACTGTAGCACAGTGCGATAAGACGGAGTTCCAAAGACTTTCTATTCAATCGGGATGCACATTTTAGAAGAAAATCAGTGCTTTCGTAAAAATAACGACGACCCGATGGATGATAAAGAGGAAGAAGAGGAGGAAGAAGCGATTCGATCGAGAGGTGTGACACTTTCGTGGAAAGATTTATCGGTATATGTGATGGACCGTGGCCGAAGAAACGTATCTGGTCAGCTAATCGACAATGGTACGTATAATAATGGCGCGTTAACTTAAATTTCACCTTATCCATCGTAGAATAATGCTAAAGACTATCCAAAAATACCAAAAAAATATTCCCATACATGGAAGAATTTTATTCGATTTCAGTGCGTGGTGTAGCAAAATCTGGCGATCTAACAGCAATAATCGGTGCAAGGTAGTCGTAGAGATTGTAACAACTGGAATAAAAACGTGAAACCACGCGCGTTGCGTAAATTCATCTGAATTATTCTAATTTTTCAATTTAGCGGAGCTGGTAAAAGTTCATTGATGGCAGCTCTGGCCTTTCGTACTGGGCGTAAGTATGCACTGGCCTGCTTTTCAATTTAAACACCATCTTTCTAACTACCTTTACCTCTTCCCTTTTTCCAGCTGAACTTTTAGTCCATGGTACCATACGAGCAAACGGGCTGCCGGTTGATTCTTCTTACATGATGCGAAACAGCGGTTACATGCATCAGGAAGATATTTTCGTTGAAACAATGACGGTGATCGAACATCTTTGGTTTATGGTATATGATTCGTTTCGATTTGTTTCAGCCGCATTTTTCTCAAATACTCTTTCTCTCTCTCTCTCTCTCTCTCTCTCTCTCTCTCTCGCTCTCTCGCTCTCTCGCCCCTCGCTTCACGCTCTGTTCCGCTTGTCGTTGCAGGCTCGAATGAAAGTTGACGGTAGGACGCAGATGTTGGATATTGGAGAAAAAATCGATCGCTTATTGGAAGATGTTGGTCTAACGAGCAGACGCGACGTACGAATTGGTAGTGGCGTCGACGATAGAGTATTGTCCGGCGGTGAAAAGAAGAGGTTGGCCTTTGCTACGGAAGTACGATACAACCATGCTTTTCACACGCTTACTACTTTCTGTCTCCCTTGTTGCTCCATCAATCGCCGTGGTGGGGTGTCACCTACTTACTTGTTAGACCCTTGATATTCGTTGATGTTTTCATGGATTTCCTCCATGAAAAGTTGTTAACAGATCCGAAAATCCTATTCCTGGACGAACCGACAACTGGACAAGATTCTCATTCGGCGAACTGTCTGGTTTTCCAATTGAAATCTTTCGCAGCGAAAGGACGTACCGTATTATGTACCATACATCAACCAAGTTCCGCTATATTCAATTCTTTCAACCGAATAATTCTGATCGCCGAAGGTCGGGTTGCGTTTGCAGGTCCAATCGATGAAGCGGTTGAATTTTTTGCAAGGTACAAATCTTTAACACGACGTCACTTCTCCGAATTCACAATTCTATTCGTCATTCGCCCTACAGTCAGGGCTACGAGTGTCCGCGGAATTACAATCCTGCTGATTTCCTGATAACGGTCGTGGCTACGAATTCGAAAACCGAGAACAACGAGAAAATAGCAGAAAAACTATGCGACGCGTTTTCAAACAGTGAAACCTCCAGAGAAATTGACCGAATGTTCGAGAAGCAACTATCTCAAACGAGACACTCTTTAAACGTGAGCAATTATTTCTTTCTCCCACCACCACCTACAATTTTGCTTCTTCCTTTTGTACAATGTCAACGAATGGTATTCGTGCATGCTCTTCTCTTTCTTTCGAATATTTTAGCCGACATCAAAGTTACATCTGCACGCTGAATTTCTCACGTGAGTATTGAATGAAATAAGATCAAGTATCATGATTGTTTGATATCGTTCAGCTATGTAACGCGTATACTACGTTTATTCCTCTATAATAGGAAAAAGGAATTACGATACTTTTCCCGGCTTTACTGGCTGATTTACCGAGATTTCTTGCAAGTTATGAGGGATCCGTCGATACAACTAATTCGAATGTTCCAAAAAGTGGTAAGCGTGAGAGTTGCTGATTAGCAAGCCTGTACAATTGTATCGTAGCACAATGATCGACGATGTAACAAATTTGACAGATCGTCGCGATAATCGCCGGTTTATGTTTCGTGGGTTCTGTGAATCTCGACCAATACGGAATTCAAGCTACGCAAGGCGTAATTTTCATCTTGGTATCAGAGAACGCGTTCTTCCCGATGTACGCTACATTAGCCTTGATTCCGGAGGAATTGCCGCTTCTTCGACGAGAGTACCGGACAGGAATGTATCCCGTTTACCTCTACTACATCGCGCGCGTACTTTCCTTGGCAAGTGGATGATGGAACTTTACATCGATTTTTGGAAACGATGCGAAAAGTGAACGTAAAATGAATTACAGATACCTGGTTTGATAATAGAGTCTCTGTTGTTCACATCGATAATATACTGGCTAGCTGGATTGCGAGCTAACGTCGAAACCTTTGGATCATCGTTACTTGTCATTCTGCTTATCATAAACGTGTCGACTGCGTGCGGTAAATTGTATTTTATATATATATATAAATCCCAGGGAAGTAACAATTGCTGACGAATTGAACGCGATCGTATTTCAGGTTGTTTCTTTTCGACGGCATTTGGAAGCGTACCGTTGTCGATGGCCTATTTGGTACCCTTCGATTACGTTCTCATGATTACCATGGGTCCTTTTCTCAAATTAGGGTAACCTTAAAGATAACAAATGGATTTATCATCTTTTTGTCCCTTTTTTTCTTTTTTTTTTCTTTCCACTTTTTGACCGCTTTTGGTGCGCCTCTTGTATTGAATTTGAGTTTCGGCGAGAAAGGCAGAATGACGGGAAGTGTAACGAATGAACAAATTCTCGAGTAAGATGCGCACCTAAGCAAAATCAACTCGTATTTCAGATTGTTTTTTCTTTTATTTTCAAGATCATTACCACTATATATTCGATGGGTGAAATATATTTCTTGGTTACTGCATGCCAGCGAAGCGCTTACGATTCTTCAATGGAACGGTGTCCATAATATATGTAAGTCTGCCTGCGTAACTGTTGAGCTACATCCGCTTACACATACCTAGATATATGTATCCGCTTATACATACATGTACATATAATGGTTGAATAAGAGCATGCGACGTGTACGGTTTTTCAGCTTGCGAGACGGCCGATTCTGAATTACCTTGTATCACCGAAGGAGCCGTAGTTTTGCGTCGTTACGATTTTGACGAAGCTAACTTTTCGATGGACCTGGTGCTAATGCCCGTTATTTATTTCATCTTTCATATTCTTGGTTACGCGTGCCTGTGGAATCGTTGCAGATGGAAATGAGAATGTGCGACGATTGAAATATTTATCCATAATTATATCGCAGTACGAGTTGCAACCTGAGAAATTGTTTGGTTTTTCAATGTATTACGAGAAAAAAGTAGAGCACGAAGAAACTAGAATTCCTTCCTTTTACGACAAACATTTTCCTGTCCCCCTCAGCTTTTATCGATCCTTACCATCTACCGATATCAATATCGCTCCGCTGTCGTCAAGTTTACGCTCGATCCATTATCGACGCGTCTCGCGTTCTCGAGCCGCCGTCGTGATCGATGATCGGTACACCGGTTGATGTTACATCGGTTGTCCGACGTATAGATGTCATACATGTACGTGCAGTCTAGGAAAATAACGTGTCTGGAACTAGAAGTTTGTCGGTTACGGAAGGGAGGTGGAAGAGAGCGAGCGGTAACGAATGGTGGGGCAGCGAGGTTAGCCCGTGTGCGGTAGAGCGAAGAGGAAGGGAAGAAATTGTTGAAGAAGGAAGAGACGAGGTGTGGAGATGTAGAGGAGTAGAGGAGGACGGTTAAGAGGGTAATGGCGAGTATGAAAGTGGCGTTTCGTAACTCTCTTTCCTCGAACGGTGGAAATTTAAATAGGTGGAAAATCGTACAAGAGAATCGTGCGTCGGATAGGAAAGATTACTTTTCCTTGGATTTCCGACGACACAACTAAATCTATGAAGCTGATTGTCGTCGGTGTGCTCGTTTCTGTTAGGCCGCCATGTTACCGTGCCGTGTACCGTGTAGTATCGTATCGTGCCGTGGACGTTGAGTATCATTTTCGTACAAAGGTTTGCAAGGTTGTCAAATTGTTCAGCATACGTGCGATTTCGTTGGATGCAAAGGTGAAAAATGAAATCGACAGAAAGCAGTTGTACCAGGTGTTTCGCAAGCTAACCTATCGTCTACAGATGAATCGGAGCGTCGTTGATTCAATTGACATGAGGTGCGTTTGCGGAGGGCGGTCCGCTGCTATTTATTCTCTAGTATAAGTTAAGAGGAGGAACAAGTGTCAGAGTGATATTATATAGAAATAGTACAAGTGTTTCTCGTCGTTTACAATTATGTTTCTACTGCTGTGCGTATGGATCGTCAGTCTAGCACGAGTCATGTGTCGGTTTGCGGAGGTGTGTTAATGTAAACTGTAGTTTGGAAAATCGCTGATCGAGAAATGATTGTGTGTTGGAAAAGGAGGCACGTCACCCGCCGAAACACCATCTTTTACGGCGAGCGTCCTACGAGGAACACATTGGCTGGCGTTTCGTTTTTCGACATGTCTGTTTATAATTGGTACGGATAAACTTTCTAACAGCGAGGTAGAAAATGAAAGGGGGACAAGCGCAGTTTCTTATCAGCAGGCAATTTATCGCTGTATCACGGAAGACGAGGGAGTAACGTCAGGGGCGCTGCGAGCACTCGATGCGCGACACTTCCTACTAAAGGTGTGTACTTGATGTACCTTTGATTTTGTTTTTCTTCGTCTCTCTCTCTCTCTCTCTCTCTCTCTCTTCTTCTCCCCCCTCTGTCCCTCCCACTCTCCGTCTTCCACACATTCGTTTGCACATTCACACCCACCCACCCACCTTTCTCCTGCCCCGAGTATCCCCGTCCTCCCTCTGATGCCTCCCATTTTTCAATCATGGTGTATTTTGGTTTTCTGCGTGAAAAATTGTTTTACCGTCTGTCGGTATTTAGTATTTGGTATCTCGTTATCGTTGTTCGGGCTCGTCGCATAATTACGAATCACGATTGAGACTCGTTGAACGATTGCCGCGTGAAATTTTAGAAAGGATGGAATAAGGAAAAAGTAACGTAAGAAGATGGGTGGAAAAAATAACGCGATGCATTCCCTTATTTGGTTGTATTCTTATCGTGATAATCGTGAGCGACGATATCAAACGACGGTCGAATCGATTGGAATTTATCTGTCGTAGCATGAAACGGTTAGGGTATTTTTGGAAATGAGCAAATCGTTCTGTACGTCGGGACGATTGATTACCTTGAAGAATCGTTTCTTCGAAAAAGAAACAGTCGAAATTGCGGTTCCGCGTGTTATCGCAGACTAACGGTAAGGAGAAAAGGCGCGAAAATGACGACGGGTCGCGTACCACGGTAATTTCTCGATGAGGCTAATGGACAGTGAAAACGAAAAGGGCAGAGTCTGATATTTTCGGTAACCGCAATACGATAACCAAGCGTATATTTAGATATTTCAAAAGACTATTACGCACAGAACTACACGATCTTCCCCTCGATTCTCCGGTGATAGAGAAGACGATGTTCGTTTTCCAATACGAAAAGGTTGAAAACGGCAGCAACGGTAGCAGCTATGTACGATTGTCACATAGTCTAAAATATGCTAAAACGCATGTTTTAACGTTGACGGTGATAACAACGCACATGCGAATAATTGCTGGGAACTAGAAGCGGTGATATACATATTGTATAATGCATCCACAGATACGCGCATGCAGGTATTGAACAGAGAAATATCCTGAACGAGACGTTACGATTTACCGCTACCGTTTTATTTAGATCGGAAAATGTTTGTTTCAGATACCGAACGATCCAAGTCGAAGTGAGAAATAATCGGAATATCTTCCGTCCAATGGAGATTATCGAACGCCGTAGATGAAGGCAATTATATCCTTCCCTGTTTCTTGAATTTTCCATAATTCCGCAAAAGAAACGAGATCGAACTATGTACATACGTATATGTACATATACCGAAAGTTGCCGTAAAAGGTGGAAGAGAGAAAGACGATGTAACAGAGCAGCGCCTATTTCTCTTGTGTTTCTTTTCTCCTTTTTTCCTTCATTTCTTTGGGGGTTTCTTGTTTTGTTTTGTTTTCTTTTTTTGTTCTTTTGTTTCGCTCCGAGGACGAAATCGAAGGATAAAAACAAGTAAGCTGGAACAATATTGTTCCGAATGGTGTGATTTATATCAAGAAAGTATGTCGCGTTACAGAGAAAGTAGAATGGCCCGCTGAACGGTCCGATGTATGCGTACATGTATTAACGTATTAACGCGGATATGTGTGGTATACGTGTGACATATACAGGCGAACTCGATACGACACAACTCGTACGCATTGTAAATATGTTACCTGTAAACATTGTAAAACAAAGTTTACCGGTAAACTCTACAATTGTTCCGTCTATAGCAGAGATTAGGCATGTAACGTATTTAACGTATGTAACGTATGTAACGTATGTAACGTATGTAACGTATGTAACGTATGTAACTTGGATTCCGATTTCGAGGGTACACCAAAGTGATTGTTACGTTGTGTGGGGGATTCCATCAGGTGATACCAATTTACACGAGAACGTTGAATTATCGGTTGCTTTCAGGAAACAGCACAATGGCTGAGGACCGAAATAATTGCCAAGGGTTGGTCGGGCAGGCGCACACGGTACGTAAAACCAAATGATCGTGCCAAATTTTGATTCGGTTTATTTTGGTGAACTAAGCTGAGAAACGAAGCATTTTCGAGAAGAAAGGTCAAGTATTGAAGCGGGAGAGGGGCATTAGGTGAAACCTTCCTCCTCTCCGAGGAACGGAAAGTGAACCATTTTTCGTTTTTAACTTAACTAAGACGCGTTCGCCTGTTGATGTTGATCACCCGAGACAAAAGTCGTTTGCACATGTCTCAAGATATCATGCCCGATACATATTGTTACATTTCTTCTCGCCTTTGCTGAAATCGCTTAACCAAGGAGAATGAAAAGCAAAGATGAAGAGCAAGAGTAAGAGTAAGAGTAAGAGTAAGAGTAAAATGACGAAAGAGAGAAAATGGATTCTTTTTCTAGGTAGAACATGGTTCACCACCACCGCCAGCACCGACACTTTCAACGGGATCAGGAATCGGATCGGTCGCTGGTACGATAGCAGCAACGAGAAACGTTCATCGTGACGATTCACCACCTCGCGGACCACGAACCTTGTTGCTGCGTCGTGGGGATAATGGTTTCGGCTTCACTCTTCGTCATTTCATCGTTTACCCACCAGAGTCTTGTTGCGTAAGTGTATATACATATACATGTACATACATACACACGTGTGTATATACATGTGTATTCGAATTAACACATCCACACTTTGACCGCGAACGTTGCTTGTTTTTTGAGACATGAATCGATTCTCGTTAGATGCTACCAGGACACGAACGAACTAGAATCGACGAACCGATGGACACGATATTCGTGAAACAAGTACGCGGAAATTCACCGGCAGCTGATGCAGGATTACGTACAGGGGATCGTGTGGTTTCCGTAGACGGGAAGCCAACGCGCGGTGAACAGTACGCAAAAGTGGTTCAACGTATTCAACAGGCAGGACCCTGGCTACGACTTTTGGTCGTTTCGAAAGAGGACGATATTTTGCAGAGATACTTTGGCGAGACTGCGCATAATCCAGAAACGAATCAACGGCCACGGTTACGTTCTCCAGAAAGGAGCGCCGGCCCAAGGCAGCGCAGATCGGTCAGTATGATTCCTGGGTTGTCACCAAGGACGAGGCAATCTTGGGTCTGTTCCGGAGCCAGTTCGATGCCGGATCGGCCAACCGACGATGCTGTTTCCACTCGAGATCCAGATATTTGTTCGAACGAATTTTCCAAAGAAGCCGCGCAACAAACGCGTGGAACTAACGGCGGCGGCAAGACGCAATCGCAGCTGCAATCGACGAAAGCCGTATCATCGATGTATCGTTGTAAACCTTTTCAAGAGGCAACTAGCCTCTACGTATCGCCAGTAGTGGACGAGAAGGTACGATTACGAAGTCCTCAACAACAACAACAACAACAGCAACAGCAACACTTTGCGAAGGATACTTCGAGTTCGAGCAGTGTACAGTCGTGCGATAGATCGATACAACCTGAATCGAAGTACGAGAGGTACGACGTTTACGACAGGACACGAGCAGAGTCCATCTATTCGAGAACGAATAGTGAACAGATTTACGACAGGATCAAAGATCCAATATATGAACGCGTCCGATTCGGAGAGCCGATACGAACGAGCCTCGATGATCAATCCCTGCATCAACAACAGCAGCAGCAGCAGCAGCAGCAGCACCAGCAACAACAGTATTATCAGTCTCATCAGCAACATTCGAGCCTGACGCGATTCCCTTTGTCGCGAGCAGAACCGCAGGTACCTATTTATCGGCCAGCTGGGAGAAGGGTGACATCACGTCGTGCCAGCGAAGGGAGTACCAGCAGTTCGACGATGAACAATTTCGAAACAGCAAGTTACGTTAGCACGGACGCGCTTAGATCTTGTGAACCAGGTTCCAGATTCAGCATCGATTCCAGAAGAGATTCGTCCCCGGCACGAAGCAGCGATCCACCTTCTTACGATTGCAATGCCACTCTGCAAAGTAGAAATGGACATTTAATCGGATGTAGAATGGTACTGGACAATGGTAGTGGAAGTGGCGCAACTACCGGAAGTGCGACGGCTATCGACGATTCCGTTATTATGACGAGGCTTCGAAAGAGTTTCGAGCAAAAGGAAGAATTTTTGCGCAGACCGAGCCATCCAATCGGTTGGTTTCTACCAGAAGAGAGGCCAGAATCTCCTACGCGAAACAACGGTTCCATAGCTGCGGCTGGTACTGCGATTCCGCGAGAATTTTACGCGAGGCCGCAAAAGTTCCAGAAACAAATTTGGCCACCGAACGACCCGAAACAGGATCAGCAGCCGTCGAGTTTGAGAAACGCTGTTCAGGAGAAAAATGTTGCCGGTGGTAAACTCGCGTTGGATAAATCTTCCTCTAATCCGAATATTCAAAGGGTAGTCAAGAGTAGCAATAGCGGTGGCGGCGGCGGTGGCGGCGGTGGCAGCGGGGGTGACGAGAGTGGAGAAATCGAGTACTTTGATTCTCGAAACGAACTGTTGCCCGAAGAGTCGTCGAGCGGTGGTTCGGTTCATCCGTTGGAACATCATACCCATCAGCAGATGATCGGTGATCGCGTAGCTACTACTCCGTCCGTTTACGAGGATCGTCGCGATTCGTTCAGTTCGAAAGAGTCGTCCGATAAGCATCAGCCGCAATTACAACGAAGTGTCGGGAAATCAAGCAACTTTGTTGGAACTTTATCGAGGATACATGAAAATGTAGCAAGCGTTGGGACTCTACTCGCTTCGGAGCGACAATCAACAGAGGCGAGAAACGGCGCCTCTTCTCTGCCTTCGTCCCCCGGGCCCGATAAGAAAATAAGCGACAAGTTTCCAACTCTGCCGCAAGGTCTTCAAATCGTATCGAAACGAGCAAAGCAGTTCGAATCGGGACGGTTGTTGAGCGACGACGACGAACCGACCGGTGATCGAACCAACCTCTACAGAAGCGAACTCTCGAGATTGTCGAACAAGCGTAGCGTACCAAACGTTGCCGTCCGAAAGAGAGAATTCGAATCGAAGGCTGAGGCTCAGGAACCGAGGAGAACGACAGCCATGTCGACCAGGGAAACGAAATCGTTGGATACCGGTGAGTCGTTGCACTCTATTCTATTCTTTCCTTGCTCATAATCTCGGAGAGGGGGGTGGGGGGGTCGCGAGTAAACTTTTGAAGAATGGAGGAACCAATCGAGGTTTCACTACCGTTTCTGTGAATATTTAGGTAGCGGATTAAAGGGAAACAGGATAATTCCTGTAGGCAGCAGACGCATCCACTGCGAACCACCGACTGACTATAAGATGCTAGAAGGTAGAACAGAGAATCGGTTTGGTTAAATGTTGTGTTCACCGATGTGCTTTCTTTCTTTCTTTCTTTCTTTCTTTCTTTCTTTCTTTCTTTCTTTCTTTCTTTCTTTCTTTCTTTCTTTCTTTCTTTCTTTCTCTTTTCTCCTTTTCTTTTCTTTTCTTTTCTTTTCTTTTCTTTTCTTCAAATTCTGTTTGACGTTGTTTTCTTTTCTTCTCATTTGGAGGTTATATGCCTTCTATGTATGTATCGAACGGCACAGTGTTGAAAACCTATTAACATCGTCAACATCGTTTCGCTTTTGATATTATCCCTTAATAACGTTCAATCTAATAACGCAGTATCGACTAATCTGTGACAGAGACACCGAATTCATCGAGGATCGTAGAGTGTGAAACTGTGCGGCCAAGAATTCGCAGTAACAGCGCGGAATCGTGGGAATCGACGAGTGCGAGTAATTTGTTGATGATAGATAGCGGTGGCAGACATCAGTGGCTACAGCGAAAGGAGGAAGACAGCGAACGGAAACGAGATAATGCGAACGAAGAGGAAGCTGGTGGATACCTTGATGCGACGAACGCTGTAATTACCGGTGGAAAGGAGAAAATACTCGAGAAAGGGTGTTGTAGGCGGCAGCAGCAGCAGCAGCAAGATGATTACTCGCAACTTATCGAAACCGATCGTGGTTAGTTAGTACATCTGTATCATATACAAAAATTGTTAGGTATAATGATCGATTGATTCCTTTGGTGATTCAAAGGTGTCCATCCGGCGGATAATGACGTGCACGGTAATGGAGTTGTGTTCAGACGGCAGAAGAACACGCAAATCGGTAAGTCTGCACAACATAGCGGTAGAACCGCGATGGCAACGTCGCGGTTACGTTTGTGTATAGGTTTTGTTCGTTTTTACGTTTCGCTATGTGGCGGCATGCTGTTGCAGCGGACGAAGATCGTGCAACGAGAAGAGTGTCGTACTTGAAAGCAACTTGGGGCGAACGAATCCACGTCGACAGTGATTTCGAACTGAGCGATTCCGAGCCAATTATCCACACCTCTAGAGGGTAAGTTGGGAATCGCTGACCACCATGAAACAGGAATAAGCTTTTCCTCGAGATTCATCCTACCACCCTTCCCTCCTTTTTATTCATTCGTCCGCTTTCTCTCTCCCTCTCCCCATCCCTCATTGTCGCGAAACATTTGCCTGATCATATCGTCACGTCGTCGTCATCGCCACCGCCACAGTTAGACGACTCGCGAGTATACACGAAACTTTTTCTTCGTCCATATTTTCAGCCTTCATAAGAGGTGGCGGCTACCACTGCTTCCAAACGATATAGCATCGCTGCGACGCATCTTCGAGGAAATGACTCAGTCGACGAGCTTGAACAGAAATATTCATCGGTGAGGAGAATAGTGTGGATGCTGAGAAAAGCACGAAGATGCTGCATTAATATCTTCGCAATCGTTTTCGCGATCCTCGCAATATCGCCGGTTCCCGTCGTCCTCCTCCTCCTCCTCCTCCCCCCGTTTTTAACCCTGAAGACTCCTTTCGTTACCGAACTACTCGGGGTAACAAAATCGGACACCTAGTAAATTGTAAACTGCTTCTCGCCATTACTCACTAATCTCTAGGAGGGAAGTGCGTGCGCCTCGCAATTTGGCTGTACTTTTGTGTTTGTAGCCGGTAGTAGATGGATAATCCGATTCGACGAAAGAGCGAGAAACTTTTCCTCGATGGTCCGAGTATCGGTGGATCGTGAATTGTTGAACATCGACTGTATTGAATTTTGTTAAAGATGTATTGGATTTTTTCAACAGCGGCGATGGCGGAGGAAGCGGCGGGAATGACGTGTGCGCTAGTCGAGAAGCAACGCTTGGTGGTATCGTAAAAGATATCGAACATGTGGAACGAGAGGGACTCCTTCATGTGAAATTTACCGTACTCGATGGCAAGGTAAATACGCACAAGTTGTTGCGCGCGATTCACATGCCTTCACTTTTCGTCATATCTGTCTCGTCGCTTTTTCGAATAATCGTTTCAGCGATCTTCCGATCGTTCGTGGAAGCAGGTATGGGGTGTCCTTCGGGGACCGATTCTTTTCTTCTACAAGGATCGTCAAAATCAGGTATCGAACATGTATACAGATTTGTATATCGGATATTTTTTACATCGTATTACGTCCAGTTTTGGTAATTCGTTCGAACGCTTTCAGTGTCCTTCGGTGACCAATGACGGTGAGAATGTCACTCTAAGTGTAGACGTAAGGTGTTCCCTTGTAGATATCGCGGAGGATTATACGAAACGCAAACACGTATTACGATTGGCGAATCCGAACGCAGAGGTATTGTTGAAGACCGAAGACGCGGCGTCTATGGCGCTCTGGTTACGATCTTTACACGAGCATGCTGCCGCTGAAAAACCATCGGTAAGTAGTAGGAAAGAAGTGAAGTAATTGTAGCTTTGAAACAAGTCGCTCTAATTGACGTAACATTCAAGTAACAATAAGAACGATTACTGGAGCAAAGATTTCCGTGTTTCAGGAAATCGCGCACAATAGTACTTTGAAGCAACAGGCTGTCCCGCAAACTCCATGCCCCACCAGTAGTTCCTCTGCGTATCCAACGATCGGCGTCGGGAACGCCTGTACGATGGCGATATCGAGCGGAGGTGGTGGTGCCGGTGGTGCCAGTGGTGGTCAACGATTGAGTCCTTTGCCGGGGCATAAGGGTATTAAGAAATTAACGTCATTCAGGAACAGATCGCCGACCGGGCAATCGCCGATCAACAAAACGCGAAAACCGAGCCAAACGATCGAAAGTTTGGTTTCTCCAAAGACGAAGACGTGGAAAGGTAGAGTGGCGAAGCAGCTCCGAAGGATGCACGGTCAAACCGGATCTCCGTCTTCGCCGACAACGCAACTACCACCGGAGGGTGCTACTTTCAAAGTACCGTTAGAGCTTTGCCCACCGTCGTCGTTCTCCGAATACGTGCCGTTGATCGTGGAAATGTGTACCAGTATCGTTGAAGCAAGAGGTCTCGAAGTAGTCGGTATCTACAGAGTACCCGGTAACACCGCAGCTATTTCACATCTGACGGACAGCGTGAACAAAGGATTCGAAAATATCAATCTTCAGGATCCCCGGTGGAGCGACGTGAACGTGATATCCTCCCTCCTCAAGTCCTTCTTCCGCCAGCTTCCCGACTCGTTGTTGACTGCGGAACTGTATCCGATGTTCATCGACGCGGATAAAGTGGAAGATCCTCAACGAAGAATGACCACGATTAGGAAGCTGCTGAGAGATCTGCCGGAACATCATTTCGAGACGCTAAAGTATTTGATGTTTCACCTAAAGAGGATTGTCGAACGTTGCGAAGTGAATAAAATGGAAGCTAAGAATTTGGCGATCGTGTTCGGGCCGACGTTGGTGCGAGCCAGTGGTTCCAGGGACAACATGGTCACTATGGTTACCGACATGTCGCACCAGTGCCGGATCGTTGAAAGTTTACTGAACAACGTCGACTGGTTCTTCTCGGACGATGATCTGGACGATTTAAGCAGACTGAGTGTTAATCTCAGTCTACCGACAGCGGACACCAGCGAAATCGAGACGACAACTTCCGTTAATAATCACAATCTTTTATTAAACAATATTCAGAAGGTCGAGGGTGGTGGTGGTGGTGGTGGTGGTGGTGGTGGTGGTGGTGGCGGCGGCGGCGGCGGCGGTAGCAGCGGTGTTGTACGCGAAATGGCATCTGCCAAAGACATTGTATCTTCCATCATATCCGCGGCGAATCGAAAGATACAAAGAAGAAGAAAAGGTCAAGACGAAACGGACAACAACGAAAATCACGAGGTGGAGAAGTCGAGGACGAAACAAGAAGGGGAAAGCCTGCTGCCAAATCGACGGAGCATGGCGTTGAACGAAAGACAATGTTCCGTCAGCGAGATCGTATTGATGCACGAGAATAAGTCGAATCGTTCGAATTCCGACGATCGGTCTCCGACGACGATCGATGGGGAAACTACGATTGCGAGTGGCATTATTACCACCCCCGCCGCTACTATTGGTGAGACCGATAGACTGACAACCGGCCCCTTAGTTAATAGCTGCGAGGATGTTCTCTTGTTCGACAAATCGAACAAGTATTCGAATCCCACGGTTGAGTCGATTCGATCGATTCGGTCGATTCAACCGTCGACAGCTGGTCCGCGCTCGGCCGTCTCGTCTGCCTCCGAGTCGTCGTCGCGACTCTCTAGCGAGACTGGCCTGAGCTGCTTCGACGCGAGTTCGACCCTCTCGAGTGCCTCGAACGATACAAAGCAAAGCAACGACGAGATCGCGATAAGAACGTACGCTGGATTAAGCGCTACTACCCAAGAACGCATACGAAGGTTCGAGCAAGAAACGAAAGCGATGCTACAGAGGGATCAAAATCGGCAAAGGCGGGAAGCGGAAAGAAGGGAAGAAGAACGGCGAAGAATCGAAATGGAGTGGCAATTGGCAAAGCGGGAAATGGAGAACGACGATCTACTCGACAGTATAGTTGATACTGCTGTTACGACGACGCCGCCCCCTACGTATCTTTCATCTGCGACTCGCCTGTCCACCTTCAACGAGCAATCTTTCCACGACGTTGGCTCTCGATCGACCCCTCGAATTCCACCCATCTCGATAGCTGTTCAGCAACACCCTACGTCGGTCAGACGAGTCTCGCAACTCACCGACGAATCGAGCTGCGACGTTACGATTCTGGCCCCGGAGAACGTTTCGAGCACCATTTTAAAGAAGTTAAAGACCGACATAGAGGTAAGAGATATTCGATTGCGCGAATCCTGTAGGAAAAGGAAATGTGTCGTACAGGTCCTAAATTCTCGACATTTCCAGCAACAGGTACTGGAATCATCGACCTCGTCGACGTTACCACTGCCGGTTCGTTACGGCAGCTTGGATTCTCTGCACGAAACGCACGACGTCTCGCAATCGTCGCTCTCACCGACCAGTCAACAACGAAAACTTGTTTCGAGCGACGTCTCGGACGATGGTCAGTACTACCGATACTACACCGATTCTTTTCTTTAATCTCCCAAGCATCGACACGTGTCATTTTCGCGGTTCGTTCGTTACTCTAAAATTCTTCGTCTCTCTCTCTCTCTCTCCCTCTCCCCCCTCCGCCCCCCTACTCACCCTTTCTTTTCTCTCTTTTGCTCTCGGAGGGGGAGAGAAGTTTCAAAATGCGCGAACAAATTGCGAATATTGATACGAAAGCGAACATGCACACGCGCGATTTTGACGATGGTCACGATAACAATCGCGAAAGAAAATGATCATGAAACGTATACTACCTTCGTTCTATGTATGTATGTATGTATGTATGTATGTATTTATTTATTTATTTATTTATTCTCTTTATATTTTTCTCTATGTAACGTTGCTTCTGACGCTCTTGGTGAGTGTAGCTGGATCTTGTTTCCTTCAATGGACTCAGAAGATTCTGACCATTAACAAAAAGCTTTCTAGGTACTCTTTTTTATTTGTCCCTCGTTGTTGTTTCAGCGATTTTTACCAACAACTGTTTCTCGCATACTGTACGATAGATGCATATACGGTTACTTTATTCAGTCTTTCCTTGTTAACGTATTAAGATAATCGTTCTCTCTCTCTCTCTCTCTCTCTCTCTCTCTCTCTCTCTCCCCCTTATTTGTTCTCGTGTTCGTATTCTTCGGGCTCTTCTTTCATTTGCTCCTTTATTTTGCAGCATTACAGTCACGAAAACGATCGGTGGTGAAACGTTAGAACGTGAAGCGATGGCACGCAGCATTGAACCTAGTTTAAGCACACTGTTACGAGTTCGTTTTTCGTTCGTCGCTTTCTTTTCGTGCATGCTTCCTGCGATTCATCGTTATCGGCGATAAATATCGAGTTCCGTGGATATAACGATGACGGATGAAAATTCCAACTATTTCTACGGAAGGAGGAAACGTTTACCCCCTTTTTACTTTACCTTCTCTTCTCTCGAGTAAAACTCAATATTCTCGATTGTACCTGCATTCGGCCATTTTCATTTGGAGATTTCTCCTCTCGCGTTTGCATGCGTATGCTATGAACGATGATGTCGCTCTCGCAAGCACTTGGAATCGAATTATTCGTCGAATATACGAAGCTTGGCCATATACGTGCTTGGTTGGCTTACTTTTAGTCTCCTGCTCGTTCTTCAGATTCACTGCGCCTGAAATCTCGATGTGTACGATTAGAGACATTATTTGTCTCGCTCTATTTTCGAAACGATCGTTGACAGCTAACGTACGTACATGTATGCACTAGGAAATCTATATTTGGCCGAGGATAGTTATATAGTACGTACCTGATGTTGAAGGTAGGGGGATGTGGGGTTGTCAGAGTGGGTGGAGATGGCTAGAAAAGGAAGAGATAAGGAGAAGGAGGAGGCGGAGGAGGTGAAGTAAAATTGGGTAACGAAAGTTGGGGAGGGAGGGTGGAATTTAGTGTTGAAACGGGCCCCGGTGGCGAGGGGATGGAAGCAAGCGAAGGCAATTGGATCGATCAGAAGGAAAGATAGAAGGAGGAGATCGAGACGAGGGATATGGGGTTGGTGAATGAAGGGTGGAGAGAGGTGGGGTGGGGTGGGGCGGGGTGGGGTGTGGGCAGGAGACTCGCTTGCATTCGCTGGATGATGTTTTGCTAGTTTGTTGACGACACTCACGCTGGTTCGCGGCACTGCTGCAAGAAGCTGTTAGTTAGAGAGCGTGTTCTCGAGCGCTGTGGACTGGCTAGAAATGATGACGATGCGAATGCGTTGAACACTCTTAGGCAAACGGCAAACCCCGGTTTCTGGTGGTACATATCGTCCCACTTGCACGGTACCGGAAGCCCCCCTGGTCCCGCCTCGAAGACACCACCGGACCCATCGTCAATGCCAATGTCGATGCCGATGCCGATGCGAATGCCAATGCCAATACCAATGTCAATGCCAATATCGATGCCAATGCCGATGCCAGGCCGAATGCAAGTGCCATCAGTGGCAGCAGGTGTGTCAGTGTCGCCATCCTCGACGTCGTCAGACAGCACCGCAGCCGACGTCGGGGTCGCGCGACGACGACCATCGACCCTCGTCGTCGCACCCTCTTCGGGAGTCCCGGCCTCGGACCCCTCCGAATTCTCCGAGCCTAACGAACCTAACGAGCCTAACGAGCCCGTCGAGCGCCACTCACCACCACGAGGGGTGACGTCGTCGGGCTCAGGGGCCGGATTCTCTTCCAAGACTTTGAACAGATTCCTTCGAGGTAAATCATTTGGTCTGCAGACAGGAATTTCAAGTCGCAAACTGCTCGACTAAGGCTGGCTCACACGAATGGCTTTTACCACTCTGTATTTATTTTATTCCCGCTAAGCGCACGCTAATAACTTTTCTTCCTTCCTCTCCGATCCGATCCCACCCTATTCACACAACACTTGTGTTTCTCTCGCTTAGACCGTCTCTTTCATTCGACGTCTTCGCTGTTCTCTGTCACATCTATGTACGTGTTGTTCCGTTCGAATCTGGTTAACATCCTGCCTGCCGCTACTTTTTTTCCTCTCCTTTCTTGCTTAAGAATTCCCCCTTTCCTTTCCATCTGATGGCAGAAGTCTGATCGAGAAACTTGTACGCGCCACCGATATTCACTTTTTCCTCTTCTCTCCCCTCCCCTTCTCTTCTTGTACTTGTGGTTGTGCAGCGCACAATGCATAATTACAACGCGTGGAAAAACGCAGGAAAAGAAGAAGAACGAAGACGAACGAGTTCGATCGTAGAGAGGGATTAATCGAGCGACGATGTACCGTCACCTCGATAACTGCCTCTTCGTGGTAGTTCCGAACGTGGTATATATATATATATATATATATATATACACACAGTTTATCCAAGTGGCGTTAAATATTGTAGCCGGTGTTTCATCTACCGGAGCTTTTCTAATGAATTCTTCAAGCACGACCGTAATCTTTATTTTATGGTTGAGCTGAACGATCGATCACTGTTGGATGCTTGTTGTGTTGTGTATCTCACGTTGAATCGTTCGCTTCCGATTTCTACACACACACACATACAAACACATATATATATATACACACATGACGCCATATTCGAAGCGATCGTGTACGTGATTCGATTAATACGAGTCGATTAAATTACAGGTAGCGATCTCTTGACCAGCTTGACGACCACGTTCGATCGTAAGTGGAGGTCCCTGGTAAATTCGTCGAATCAAAGCACAGCTCGTGGACCCGGCCCGGAAAACAACAACGCCTCCTCGTCCGTTAGCGAGGACGAGGACTCGATGGCGGCTGGTGTAGGGACGCGAGATTCGCGGAACTTGCGTAACGCGCGAGGAGGAGGGCTGCACGTTAGAGGGGAGGAGATGGACGACGAGCGTAAGACTAGCAATAAGACGAGTTCTGTTCAATCTACGGATTCCGGTTCGTTGGTCGAAACCTACCGGGATCCGAGCCTTCATAAAACATCCATCGAGAAGCATCGTCCATACGTTCGTCAGAAAAATGCAAGTATACTACGAGTCGAATTAAACGAAACTATTATATAATTAAAGTACCGTCCGTCTGATTAGTCGGTTTTGTTGTTCGCGCAGGATGCCCCGGAAAAGGACACGGATTCATCGGTATTGGAGAATAACGGCATGGTCGATCGGCGGCGGCTCGATGCCGATGTACCGGACAACGATCGGAGCGCAATTGTACGACGAAGAATCGAATCGAAGCAAGAGCAATTGCGCTCGAGCAAAGAGACGATCCAAGAGCCATCGTCGGATACGAACGAGCCGCAAGGATGCTGTAGGATCGAGAAGGAAACGGCGTCCTCGGCGTCGTTGCTCGACGATCAGAAAGATTACCGACGCGACCTCGATGATTCGACCTATTCGAACAAGCTCGAGAAGTTCGAAAGTCTGACGAACAACTTGGAGGTGAGATCGCGGTTAAAAAGATCGGAGTCTTTGAACAAGAAGTCGGAAAACACCTCGTCCAAGTTGAAGAGGTCCGAGAGCTTGAACAAGCATTCCGCCGAGAGACTCTCGTCTCCGACTAATGGCAAGCTGAAACGGTCTGAAAGTTTGAACAAACATTCGGAGAGGTCCGATTCTCCAAACAGTAAATTGAAACGGTCAGAATCATTAACAAAAACTGAAAAAACCGAATGCAACATCAGCAAGAGGCGGCAATCTGTTCGAAAAGACAGCGCGACGAAACTGAAACGAAAGAACGGTATGCCAGAACGATCAATCAAACGACGGCACACCGTAGGCGGTACTAAGGATTTTGATAAGGTACACTGGTTGGATAACAAGTTACAGGTTGAGACTGAGAGGGTCGTTAGAAACGAGTATAGACCGAAGAAAAGTCAATTGCGTACAAGCTCACCGGACTTGAGTACCGGTCGTATCGGTCTCACCGATGCTGCCAGTTTTCTTATCGAAGTCAGCTTTCGTGGCCCGAGCAATGTCGTTTTTAACGTAACTAACGCTCGTCCACAATCCTTGCCGGATACTAGCTTAGCTTCCAAAGTATTTAAAGTACCTCTCGAGAGTCACGTGTAACGTGTTTCCTATGTCGTGGTGTAACGACAAACAAGAGAAAAGGAGGAGGAGGAGGAGGAGGAGGAGGAGGAGGAGACGACGACAATTTTTAAACGCCAACGCGTTTCGTTTTTTGCTTTTTCTTCAACAAGCATTTATATCGCAGCGTGTCAATTACTTATTTACTTATCGTACTTGTAAATCGTGATCGTGTGCAATCTTTTTGTATATATACATAGGATACGTAGATTATGAAACTGTCGAATTGTGGGTAGGGTGTGGGTATGGGTGCGTGCGAGTGCTAGTGTTCGTTATCGCCACTACAGCGAAACGACTGTTTAACAGGAGGAGTCTGTATTTTTTAATAATACGGGGTGGATTCAAGCATATTTCACATAGCTTTACATTCGATCAAACACTTCGGCTGTGTAACGTTGAGCAACCCGATCGACGTTTATCGTCTATCTATGCATTTTACGCGTATTTAGGCGTATTTAGGCATATTTATCTAAACAGCATCCATCGAATCTTCTCCGCTGGTGAAATAAGTTCGGCGTTTAAATTCCGAATTCTAGAGGGCAACCATTGCCACAAATAAAACTATCAACAGTCTGCAAGATAAACAGCGACAACCACTGGTGGTCTGAAATCAGCTGTGTATATGTATATCATGCTCGCGAATTTTCTAAACGTCACGGTAATGTTCTACGTACGTCGAGACTTCTACGTGGCATACGAAACCTGATAAGCTGATATGCTGTAAAGCAAAGCGTTCTATAATACTGCTCTGCCAGCAAGTTCGTATATCCTTTTTTTCGCGCAGTCTCTAGACTTTCCTGTCTAGGAACAGGAAGAAAGGCATCACGATGAATTGGATCATTTTTAGGCGCAGAGATCCTTTTGCGTCTTTCTCCGCCTTCCTTTGTGCCCTTTCACTCTGTTTCACGTTATATCGGAGCTTTCCAAATTGAGAGATTATCTCAACTACAACTAAGAACGGTCTCCACCGCTTCTTTTTCCGTGGGAAAAATCTCGTGTAATTCGTCATCCGGCTGATCTGATTTTCTTTTCTTTTCTTTTTTTCAATAATCTCTGTTATCATATTGTAGCTACTAAAGAAATAGTAGCAGCGATTCGCGACTAATCGTTTTACTTCTCTCCTCAGGAATAACATGCGTTCCATCGACTATTCTATACGTGTACACACAGACTGGATTCGTTCGTGAGTTTAACACGAACGGCGGTGGTATTCCTTTTACCTGAGCAATCGCGGTTCCCTTCTTGAACTCAAGTTGTTGGATCGAATCCTAAGATCGTGTAAGGCGGTATCTCACCAGCCTGGCAATCGATTTTCTCGTACATATAAATATATATGTACGCAAACGAAAGAGACTATAAGCCGACGATGAAACGATATTTATTTTAAATCCGTAACAATCGTGATACTGTTATTTATTGAATGTATCGAGACTCCTGCAACCGAAGGATATATGTATCACCCACTACGGACACGCGATATCGAATTTGTAAATAAATCTTATATATTGCTAATTTAAAAAGGAAAGAACCAATACGATCGATCGCCCTTATTTCCTTAATTATCCTTACTATCTATCGATCAAGTCTTGGCTCCCGCGTTAGCGCGATACGAGACTTTCGTATCACCCATGGGGTACTATTATCGATAATGATAATAAGTTGCTACTATTAACAAGCATCAATTCTAATTTCGGTCTATTTCTTCAAAGAAATAATACGCACGGTTTATAGACTATCCACCTGGAGGGTATCGAGCACTGCTGCGCTGTCGTACGGGTGAAAGCGCGCGGCGGGAAAAAGATAAAGATGTTTCTTAAAATCGGTCGAAAAGTGCAATTAATTTACAAGCTTAATGTACGCCGATTAAAAGTCATTTCTAAAATTTCCTCGGTCTAGGGGTCTTAGTGGCTCCATCTAACCGGAAAGTCCTGTTACTAAACTCTATCTAGAAATCAAATCCTGATTACCTCCTTCGCGTAGTACCAGTAAACTGTTGTAAGATAGGTAGGTACCTACATATACATTCAGGGCGTATATCTTTACGCTAGATGGCGCCATGATGCACTTGGAGTGGGAGAATTTTTCTTAGCAGAGAGAATCAAATTGCAAATATCTCGAATAAAGGTATATGTTGTAATGGGAATACTTTAGTACCACGTTTCTATTAAACTTTCGTTTATTATTAACGCGAATGTGACAAGCTGCCGCAAGGTGCAGATAATTCTTAAGGTTGCCCTTAGGCATGCGTATGCGAACAAACGTTAGTTTCGAAAGGACGTAGATGGCGTTGTTACCGCCACATAGGTATTACACGCGTATTCATACTCTTAAATACGTCTAACGTGTTCCGGTTTTCTTTTCAAACTGTGCGCCATTTGCTTTCGAACTTTTTGAATTGATACGATTGCAAAAGTATGAACGTAATAAGAAACGAAAGAATTCTTCAACCCCCGAGGAAACGATGCGGAGTAAAACAGAGAGAACTGAACGTTCCATTAACAAAGTATCGTACGTAGCGATTGTTGTAAATTGAAACGAACCCCTCTTTCTATATTAATTCGATGTTATTTCTCTTTCCTTTACCTTCGATTCTTACGGAGATATGGATTTGGTTCGTGTAGATTTGTCAGAATTTGATATAGAGAAAAGGCGACGAACAAATTGGAAGCCGGCAAGCTCGAGTTACTTGAAAAGTTCAAGATTACAAAGCTTAGGACGATCGACGAAACGCACACGCCCTCCGATATCGTCCTCCTTGGTGACTAGTATGTCTCGTAATTACGCTTCTAGGTAAGTCTCATCGACGTACAGAAGTATATACATAGATAAGGCGAATGGTAATCGTACTCTCTACTCTGTGTCCATGTCGTTAGAACTGAAACAAGAGCAAGAACGGGTGGTGGTGCCTCGAGCTTACTTGAGACTACCGGTGGTGCCGTTGTTCTCGGTAAGTTTGTCGCTGTCTTTTCTCTTTCGATGATTCTCGCGTAGGTATATACACTCGATTAATACTCGACAACGATCTTGCGACAGCTGTAACGACCGGTCGAGGTGACGCTAGGTCTGAAGTCGGAATTGCCGCGTTGGATATCCGCTGTCCGCACCTGATTCTTTGTCAAATCAGTGATTCTCAAATGTACGCGAGTACATTGAGCAAATTGTATCTATTCGATCCGATAGAGGCAAGTCTTTCTCGATAGTGGAATCTGATCTTATGAAATAAAATACACGTATACCTATCGTTTTCTTTCGTTTCACGAACCGATGTTCTAGGTATTAATGCCAGATACCATTTGCGAGCGTGTGCCGGGTAAAGGTGCACTTTACCGTACGATTATGGAGAAATTTCCCGAGTTAGAAGTAACATCGATATCACGTGTTCACTTCAACGACACTGTAGGATTGGAACGAGTGAAATCCCTTTGTATCGCCGAATACTCATCGGTGGAATTATTCGTTAAGCAAAAGTAAGTTACTTTGCGCGCCCCCCTCTTTCGTTCAAACTGATCGAATTTTCACATTTCACGTTTTGCAGATACTACGCGCTAGCAGCGGCCGCAGCGCTACTAAAATACGTCGAATACGCGCAACGTGTCGTTTACTCTCCAAAGTCTATCAAGATCGAATTTCAAGGTTCGCCAAACGCTACTACGATAGGTACGTGTGCGTATAGGAATGCGTTTCAGTCGTACGTGTTTATTTCAAATGCAAAATATGCAAAAAATATGCATAAAATGTAATGCTTTTTCTTAGATTTGGAAAGTGCGCGAAGTTTGGAGTTGGTCCAGTCACAATGTGGTCAACGAAACGTTAGTCTGTTGGGTATCCTAGATCGTTGTTCAACGCCGATGGGTAGAAAACTTTTACGGGCCAATATTCTCCAACCTCCCTGCGAAGAACGCGTCATTCTCGAGCGACAGGCTGCCGTTGCCGAACTAACGTCCAATTCTTTGTTACGCGCTCTTCTTCAGGTTCAGATACATATACAGATATGTATACATACATATAATCGTAGCTGTGTTACTTGCACTTTTCTCTAATTAAATACCACGAAACTCTTTCGTAGCCCACAGTGCGGCGACTTTACGGCGCAGACAGGCTTTTAACTTTATCGACAACGCCTGTTTTCCACGAAAATAGCGTGCAATGTGCGGAGCATAATTTAAATTACGTTTTGCTGCTGAAAAATTTGTTGGACGTTGTACCAGAACTTGAGAGGATATTGTTAGCTGCCGAGAGTGATCTTCTACGCAAAATTAAAAAGGTTTTTTTTTTATTTTTTCTTCAACGATTGCTTTTCTTAGGCATATTGTTGTATGTACATATATGTATACATAAATATGTGTACACACTCTGTTCCCTAGAAGCTGGAGAATCGCGAATTTCGATCGATACTGAACCGAATTCTCGAAAAGATACATTCAGATGCCAGATCCGTAACAGGATATACATCCTCGAATATGCAACGTTGTTTCGCCATAAAAGCAGGAATTAACGATTTATTGGATATCGCGCGTCGAACGTACTGCGAGTTGATCGACGATATGAAAAGTCGGTAAACTATCAACGAACCCATCTGTTTTTTTTTTTTTTTTTTTTTTTTTTGAACAGCTTCTTTATCGAAGAACGAATTGACCGGTCCCCGTCCTTCTATCTTTATAATGTTAGCTATGGTGGAAAATTTGGCATCTAAATACAAGTTAACTTTGTCGTTGAACTGTAACGCTTCCCTCGGCTATCACTGCCAAGCGATACTACCCCGGAATTCGAATGCAGAAACCTTCGATCTACCGTCAGAATTCATAGAGGTATTTGGAATTAGTAGAGTAACGGTAAGTAGTTAGTAACGTAATCCGTTTTCGCGTTCGGAACGTCACACACATATGTAGGTGCGGCAGAGTAGACGAATGTACACCATGACTACCAATGCGCTCGCCACCTTGTCGCAACAATGTAAAATTGCGTGCGAAGAATTACATCTAATGAGTAACGTGTATGTATCGTTGATACATAGTGTGTATAGAAAATACTATACTCTCTATCGTTCTGTTTCATTCATTCTGAAAATCTCACGTTTCGTATACGTAAATAGCCTGCTGTGTGATTTGCTAAAAAGTATCCGAGAATACGTCGGTTGTTTGTTCCAATTGAGCACGGACGTCGCGGAACTAGACTTGATCGTCTCTCTTGCTCAAGTCAGTTCTCTACAGACGTATGTGAGGCCAACATTTGGATCAAAACTGGAATTGCACGACTCGAGGCACCCGGTAATGGAAGTTTTCGGTCTCGATGCACCCATACCCAATAACGTGGTATGCTATTTATTCTCCTCTTCTTCCTTCTCTATCTACTACTACTAGATACGCGAAACCCTTTTCATCTCACTTTCCCATTACCGTTGCAGAATGCGTCGATATCTCGGAATCTATGCATAATCTCTGGACCTAATATGAGCGGCAAATCGACTTATCTCAAGCAAATCGTTTTGTTGCATATAATGGCACAGATTGGATGTTCCGTACCAGCCAAGAAAGCAACGTTTCGCATAACGGATCTGATATTCTGCAAGATAGCCGTTCGCGATGATATCGAATGCAACGCTTCCACGTTTGCTCTTGAGGTAAGAAAAGGGTTTTCCTCTGATACAGACGGTACATGATCAGTCATTTTCATATTATCCTTTACAGATGAAAGAGGCGCAGTATATCTTACGATCCGTTACGCCAACTTCGCTGATCGTTTTGGACGAATTATGCAAAGGTACTGCAATCGAAGAAGGTGCTTCGATCGCGTGGGCCATATGTGAACAACTTTTGTATACGACTGCTTTTGTCTTTGCCGCCACTCATTTCTCTTACCTTACGAAATTGGCCGATTTATACAACAACGTGATCAAGTACAATCGTAAAACGTTTGCCTATCGCCGTTTCTCGACGAACCGTCTTTTACGGTATACATCATATATTGTACCTATAGTAACGCGTCCCCCATTTCCATACATTTCAGTCGACACTTTGAAACGATAAGCGTACAAGAAACAGAAATTGAGAATTCCTCTAATCGGCTAACGTACACTCATCGACTAAAACTTGGCGTAACACCTACCGACGATTATGGTATCGTTTTAGCTGAATTATCCGGTTTACCGAAGTCAGTTGTACAGAAAGCACGAAAATATGCTTCTGAACAAGTAGTGGTAATGTCGATAATCAACAATTCATTTTACCTTGAATTCTACTATTACTACTACGACTATTATCATCATCATCTTCATTATTACCATTATTGTTTTGTAATAAGAAATGTGTCTACGCATCTCCCAACAGACTGCTGATCGAGTTGCGACTAACAAGTCCAGAACAACACGAAAGAAAACATGTTACGACGATACCCTGATGGAATTGTACGAGAATTTACAAGCTGATACATTTAATCGAGAACACGTGACTTTGCTTGTGGAAGACTTTGTAAGACTCTGGAAACAAATGAATGATGCAGGAAATACGGAAGAAGAAAACGGAGGAGGAGGAGGAGAAGGAGAAGGCGAAAAAGAAGAAAAAGAAGAGCAAAGAAAAGGAGAAGGAGAAGGAGAAGGAGAAGGAGAAAGGGAAGAAAGGAAAACAGAAGATGTTATACTTGCTGTATCGAATTGTAGTATCGGTACAGATACCTTGACCAAGACGTTTCAGACACAAACTGAAAATCACAATTTTTTGAATAACTCATTCCAGTTACCTGACGAACATAACGAACATAATACGAACTGTAACCATACATTTCATTCGATGGATTCTTTATCCTTTCATTCACCAGCAACCACGAGTATTTCCAACAAATCCGCGAGACTTTCCATTATTAACAAAACTGTTGCCTCTCCTTTGTTCAGGCACGCGTCATCGTTAATGCGAATATCCACCAAGGATAAATCAGTATTGAAATTGCATGAATATTGTCTCTCGGATGAAGATTTCGAACCAAGCGACATAGTATCTCCTACCTCTAATTTTACCGGCAATATACTATGCTCCGACACAGAACGTTAAGTCTTAAAAAAACGTAAATTATCTATATTATATATTTATTGTTGTTACTGGAAGTAAGTTGATTCAACGAAACTTAATATTCAGTTGTGCAAATTCTTTTTGTACTTTTTTCTTGTTTCTTTCACACTCGTACTGCGAACGACGACACCAAAGTGTTTGCAAATATATACGCAACCTCTGTTTTTCTTTCATTTCTATGTCTCGTAGACTTTTCATGGATAACGTTAAAAAGAATAAATTAATTTTGCTTTTACACGTATTGTGTGACTTCGTACACGTTTCGTCCCAACAACCTTTTCCACCACTTTTCATATCTTGCTGTTCTTTTTCTTTTAGAAATACGTTGTCAAATGTATCAACCTGATGTAATGATATCGATATCTTGCACGATTTAAAAAAAGTAGCCGAAAAAAACAAGTAGTTTGAGAGGTTTTTCTTTCACTTTTAATCTTTTCGCCTTACCTATGGATCTTTATGTTCACCAGCCGTTCGTTCGCTTTGCATTCGAAAGCATCCCTGTATACACTTAAATATACATTGTTTAACTTCTTTTCGCTTTTCGATCTGTGCTCCCTCTTTCTTTCTTTCGTTCAAGCTTCTTTATCGTCTCTTCCGAATGCTAATGACGCCTCCCGTTGAAATTAACCTCTTACATTGCACAAGTATAGGTTAAATTTATCTTTGATATTTAATCGAATTTTGCAAAATAGTTCCAAATATTCGAATCATGCTAAGAACTTTTTAAAGAATTTGGAAGATTCGAAAATGTTTGTAAATGTATCTAGTGCTTCAGGATATTATAGCCGTTGCATTTGCCGTTGTACGATTCTACAAGGAGAATTATTTTCTTCGTCGACCGTATATTAATTCGAATGAAAGGAAAGATGTTGACGCGACACAATGTAATTACAGAGCCTCCTCATGTCGAGGCGATACCTATAAATCTCGTTGCTACCGAGGATGGTCGAACGCTTTTAGCACTGACAGGTGAAAAAGTTGTATTGATGAAACTTGAGTGATTTATAAGAAAAATTGATAATAATTTGTTGACATTTTTACAGAACATAAAGACGGTATGTTGGAAATTGTTGCAGCTCCTGTTACATTTATAGGTCAAAGTGGAACAGCTGCATCATTGATAGATGTAAAAAGTCTGAATGGAAATTTGATATTGCATTCGGTACATTCTCACTCCATATTTTATCCTTTTATACCAACTATACTATTTAATGTCTCAATTTTCAATGTCACATTTTAGCCTGTTTTTCAAATAAGTGTTGAGGATGTTATCGGTGGATCTGAACTTGAACAGTCTATGCAAAATCTTGAAACAGAATCTGATAATGCAGAACATACAAAGATACACTCCTACATGGATGTAAAATGCAAGAAAACAATTACTCAAGAATATCAATACCTTTCTCAGAATGATCCACTAACCGAAAATGAAAAGAGTGGTAATTCTCCCAAACAAAAGTCAACAAGTGCAATTGTGAGAAAAAATAATCCTGGAAGACCTAAGAAAAATGCAACTCATTCTTTGCAAGTAATTCAATACTATAATTATCTCTAATTATTCAACTGCTGTTGCATTTACCAAATATATAATATTTCATTCTTCCCTGCTCTCTCTCTCTCTCTCTCTCTCTCTCTCTCTCTCTCTCTCTCTCTCTCTCTCCTCCCCCTTCTCTCTCTCTCTCTCTCCTCCCCCTTCTCTCTCTCCCCCCATCTCTAATTCCAACGAATAATGTGTAAGAAAAGATAAGCAAAATAAATTTTCTTTTAACATTAGGGCATAGAGAGTTTAAAATGCGACATTTGCCAACAAGAATTTGTTAAACAAACATTGTATCGGAAACATATGGAAAATCACGCGGAGGAGAAGCCACATCGGTGTCCAAAATGTTCTGCATCGTTCAATATACCGGTAGGATGTGACGGATAAATACACTGATATATAAAAGTGCTATATATGTATATATGGTAATAACACGATATAGATAAGGGTAGCCGTCACCTCTCATTTTTCAATTATCGTTGTAGACAAACTTTACGCTTCACATGGCAACGCATAATACGGGTGAACCGAAATGTCCAGAATGTGGTAAGAAATTTGCGAGAATGGCTAGTTTGAAGTCACATATGTTGTTACACGAGAAAGAAGAAAATCTGTTCTGTACAGAATGTGAAGATGCATTCTCGACGAAAGTAAGTTTCGTTATTAAAAATTCTATCTTGATCGCACCTTAATTTTCGTCGTTAAAGACAGGGTAAATACACGCACGTTAAGTAGTTGTTAGTTCGAGGATCATTCGTGAATTTCAAGCTAACAGTTGTACCATTTGTGAATATGACAGGCTCAGTTAGATGCACATTTGAAACTTCATGGGGAAAAATGGACGAGTGAAGAGGTACGAAAATGTAAATTATGTAATAAACAGTTCAGTCAACCAGCCTTGTACAGGCTTCATATTCGTGAACATTACAGGGTAAGAAATGATACGCTTAGCGTTTGTTATAGTCAACACCTGTCGTGTTACTACTTGATCTTTGTAATATTTGTATCTCATAGTTGCAGACAAAAATAGTAAAGCAAACGAAAAGGGGAACGAAACACAAAACAGTGTATAAATGTACGATATGCTTAAAGTCCTTTCAGAAACCGAGTCAGTTGGTGCGGCATATTAGAGTGCATACTGGAGATAAACCTTTCAAGGTAAGCCTGCCGCGATTTTGTACAGTAATGTCTTTCGATTGATGATCGATCGTAATTTTTGCGATATTTCAAAGTGCACCGTGTGCGGGCGTGGATTCACGCAAAAGAGTTCGTTACAAACTCACACATGGCAACACAATGGTGTTCGGCCACATGCCTGTGAGCTTTGTAATGCCAAATTCAGCCAGAAAGGTAATTCTTCGATAACTGTGTTTGCGATACAAGCCTGATAATATCGCTTTTTACATTAGCCTGATATTAAAAGTGAACCTCACATCCTGCAGGTAATTTAAACGTTCACATAATGAGAGTTCACAACGTCCCAGAAGGTGAACACATTTACGGATGTAATTATTGTTCGTGCGTATTTAAAAAGCTTGGCAGTTTGAATGGTCATATGAAACGTATGCACACCGATATAAACGAGGTAAATTACAATTACAAATAAATCGTATTGTTGCCAAGATTGCCAAGGTGCGTTCAATTTTTAGGAGAATGCCACCGTTGATAGTACTCAGTCGGCTGATACTGTAGAATCTGACATTCGCGCAACCGTCGATAATGTTATAACTCAATTGGCGTCTTTGGAGTCGAGCGCAAATGAAACAACGAAGTCGTCAAATTTCGAATCGTGCATGTTAACGGAGAGTATGAGGAAAAAAGATATTCTGCAGCAAGCGCTGAGAAATAGCGGTCTTCCTAGTAAAAATAAAATAACTGAAGGTAACGCGATGCGCTCGAGAACTGCAAGATTATGACAAAATTGTTTTTAGTTAATACTTTCCCGTTCACGAAGCTTGTTTGTCGAAGGTACGTCAGAAACGAAAAGGTTCGAGGCTCGCACCAACTTTGTGACATTGCTGGATCGTGCACCTGACGGTGCTACGAGGTAATCCCTTTTATTTTCCGATTTTTCTTAAATCTATTTGCTTGATGCAAATGAACTTGGTTGGTATCATCGTTGTTTTTGCTCCTGTCATTGTTAAGCTGCTGCTGCTACTACTACCACTGTTGTTGTTGTTGTTCTTTGTTGTTGTTATTGTTATCATTACCGTTGTTGTAGAAAATATTTGACGATAAAACAACGGTGCGTAGGAAACGTAAGATGGTATGCGTGCATCTTTTGTCATAAAGAATTCAAGAAACCGTCAGATTTGATACGTCACTTGCGTGTACACACACAAGAGAAACCATTCAAGGTATGCGGTCGAGCCGTTACACGTACAACGTATCTTTACATTCTCCCTATGCGTGCCACTTGTACAAACTTTTCTCTTTAGTGCACGTACTGTTATCGTTCGTTCGCTTTGAAGTCTACCATGATAGCACACGAACGCACCCATTCAGATGACAAAAGGTACGCTTGCGGTTCTTGCGACAAAACATTCGCCTACCATGGTAGCTTAATTGCTCACACCAGGTGAGTGCTGGTGACATTTCCTTTTATATGACGGGAGTTTATCGACGATCATAAAGTAGTGAAATTGATTTGATGGCAGA
Organism: Anthophora plumipes; assembly: GCA_951804975.1. NCBI lineage: Eukaryota > Metazoa > Arthropoda > Insecta > Hymenoptera > Apidae > Anthophora > Anthophora plumipes. Next base: position 17,809,992 of record OX638122.1, on the reverse strand, counting down.
TTGCACGGAAAATTGGACAAGCGCTGTAACAAATCTGTTGGTAACGATAAGAATGACACCGATACGCGCGCGACAATCGATACCGATACTTATCACGGCAATCAGTCGAAAAGCCATACGACCAAGGGTAAATCAAAATTATCCCCGGAAGCGGAAAGCCTTGTCCCGCAAGTAGTTTTGCAGGAACCGCTGGTAATAAGCGATGCAGGCAACAAAATTTGCGTGGCTCAGGTACCTTCGAAGGAGAAACGCGTTTATGAAACGGCAGCTGATCCAGCTAGACCGCACAAGTGTTGGGTTTGTCAGGCGGCTTTCAGAAAGATCAGTCATTTGAAGCAGCATCATCGTCGCCATACGGGAGAACGTCCTTATAAATGCACAAAATGCGATAGGTATATATGTATATGTGTATTTTATTCTCAATGTATATTAGCAAGTTATCAATTCCCGAATAACACATCCACCCTTCTTTCTGTCTGTCCACCGTTCTTTCTTGCTTGGATACACACACATATGAGTGCACGGTGTTATTAATTCGGCGTGCGAGTAACGCATGTTTTAAATCATGTTTCAGGAGATTCACGTCGAATAGCGTTCTAAAATCGCACTTGCATACGCACGAGGATTCGAGACCATACGGTTGTTCTATTTGTAATGCGAAATTCTCTACGCAAAGCAGCATGAAGAGACACTTGGTTACTCACAGTAATAAAAGACCATTCATGTGTCCATACTGTCACAAGACTTTTAAAACTTACGTCAACTGTCGGAAACATATGAAAATACATAAACACGAATTGGCACAACGGGTACGGTAATTATATTCGTATAGGAAAGAGAAAGAAGAAAATAGAATCGTTGTTAACGACGTGTCGTTATTTCTTTTTCTCGATCCGTAGCAATTGGAACAAGAGAAAATTCGGATGCAAGAACAAGCTTCGGACAAGTCGAATTTGAAGGAAAATTGTAAAGAAGAAACGGCTCTCGAATCGTCTTGTACCTCCTCCGTCTCTATTACTACCATTGGTACCACCGCCACCAGCAACATCTCTGTCATTACCACTACCGCTGCTGCAGCTGCCAATCCAACCAACACTACTACCACCACCACCACCACCACCACCACCACCACCACCAGCGCTAACTCTACCATCGTCGCAACATCTTCTACGTTTTCAGATAATCTTCAGACACTTTCTCGTCTTGGATCAGTTGAAATATCGTTTCAACCGCAGCTCGGGACAGAGTTTTCGCAAACTTTTCCCGAGTTCGAAAGTATGACTGACGAAGAGAAGGGAAAGATAAGACCTGTTTTACCGACAAATTGCGAATCTACAACGTTTATTAATCGTGCGTGTTTGAAACTCCTGCCTTTTTCAACCTTCTAAACGCAATTCCTTATTTTTTCTTCCTCGTCTGTTACAGAAAACGTATCGGGAATAGCGGTGACGAATCTAGAGAATTCGCACATGTTGCACGCCGAGGAAAGTGGTTCGGTTACGTTACCGGTTTACTCCAGCGATCAGACGCTCACTCCGGTAGATATTTTATCTATCAACAAAGTGCCTGCCTGTATTATACGTGAATGTAACATAGCAGGAAATCGTTTGACAACTTAACTGTTCGATAACTTTTTAAATGTAAACCCTTTATACACATGTGTTGTAGGAGAGTATACGGGAAATCGAAGAAACGTTGAGTCAACAGTTTTTTAATATCGGGATGAATCTTAGTTTAGATTCAAGGCATTCGAACAATACGAATATCAACGATTTTGGTAATATAAAAGAAGAACAAACTCAACAGCAACCTGTGTTGAATATTATATACGAAAACAACAATAACAATGATAGTAATGAAAACGTGGGACCGTCCGGAGGGGATATTTTTGCGCGACAGTTAGATTCATTCGGGATAGATCACATTGCGTTGCAAGTCGGTTCAAAGTACTATTACCATTTTTTATAAAAATCTTATATATTAACGAGCGAAGCACCGTTCTGTCTTTCAGTCTGACGCTGAAATCGATATCGGATTGAATACAAATAATTCAACTAGTATGGCAAGTATATTACCTAGAAGCGTAAAAGAAGAGCATCGACTCTCAGTTTGCGTTACAACGCCGGATGATGCGAACGACGATCAATCGGGGAGATCTAGCGTCCAGACGGTAGTATTTATTTCTCAGCAGAATTTTCCAAGAAAAGAAAGTGGTACAGCGAATGAATTGGGAATAGAAGAAACGGATAGGGACAGTAGTGGTGACCAAGAACAATGTACAATCAATCCCATACTGTTGACGTAAGTTTATTATATACTCGCGCGTTACACGAAATAAAAGTGCTTACCAACAATACGATACATTTACGACAAATCGTGTGAAAAGCAATTCGTGCATATATTTGACTTGTCTAGAGAAGAGATTCGAGAAACATCTCAAGATTTCAAGATTCGTACAAACGTGCACAAGATGTCGTCCGATGATCCAGAAATCGTGAAAACTGCTGTTGGGAAAGTACCTCGAATAGGATCTAATCTGTTGCAATGTCATATGTGTAGTCGACAAGGATTCACAGCAGTCGGACTAAAGGTGAATGCTTTCAGATTTGGACAATGAAACGTTCTCTTCTCTCCTTTGTCTCTTTTTTCTTTTTTCTTTTTCTTTTTTTCTCTTTTTTTTTTTTGTTTTTTTTGTTTTTCTTATCGCTGTTTCAATATGTCCGTACGATCGTCGGTAAAATATAAAACATTTATAGTAAAGACATATTCACGATTCAAGGAACATTTGACAAGTCATCGTGGAACGAAAGAATATCAGTGTACAGAATGCTCTTCGCGATTCTGCACGAACGGTGGATTAAACAGACATTCGAAGATACATATTATTAAACAGTGAGTATCGTGCAAATATATTGCTTTGCGTTTACTACGATTACTCTGCTCGCGTCCTCGTGCAGGTCGTTCAAGTGTCCGTCGTGTGGGAAGCACTTTGATGATAGGATTCATCTGCGATCGCACAGTAAAATACACGAAAACCCGCTCTGGAATGCTACATCTTCGAGAACGAACGAGGCTTCGGAAAATTCGACTGTTCCATTGGAAGTGCAACCGATCGCTACCAGTGATTCGCCGCAACCGTTGAACAGTGTCGCTATAGATCCGGATGCTGCCGTTTCCGAGAAAGTTCTCCTAGACACAGTGGCGGAGAAGGAAGTGATGGATCGAGTGGTAGAAGTAAGTTACCCGTCCACACCTAATCAAGCTTGCTGTTGCGCTACGTATCGATCGTACAAAAGTAAAGGATGGTGGAGGAACGTCTAGAGGTGATTAAACAATTTACGAATAACACATCGTAGAGTGCCTTGATGGAGAAAAAGGAACGAAAGGAGTACACAAACAAGTGCAAGTATTGTCCGAAAACGTTTCGCAAACCGAGCGATCTCATACGACATGTACGCACGCACACGGGGGAACGACCGTACAAATGCGACTATTGCAGCAAAAGTTTTGCCGTAAAATGTACTTTGGATTCGCACACGAAAGTTCATATCGGGAAAAAAACGTTTCGCTGCCATGTGTGCAGCAGTCTATTTGCGACCAAGGGCAGCTTAAAAGTTCATATGCGATTACATACAGGTAAGTGAGAATATAGGGCATTGTTTAACAAGAAAAATTCTTGTTAAAAACGCTTATTTTCACAGGTTCGAAACCATTTAGATGCCCTATATGCGATTCGAGATTTCGAACTTCCGGCCACAGAAAGGTACACCTGTTGAAGCATGCACGGGAATATAAAGACAATCCAAAAAGAAAACAGAAACACATGAAAGTTGCGGCTATAGCCGAAGTAGCGGCGGATCTTGAAAAATGTGACGGTAGAGAAGGACAAACGAGCTGCTTCGAGCCGGAACAACAACAACAACAACAACAGGAGCAGGAGCAGCAACAGTTCCAACAGGAACCACTATCGCAAACAGCCACAGGATATTCTCATTTGGAAACGATTAATATCGAGACGACCACTTCATGCTTATCCGATCAAATCAGCTTCGATACAGATGCTATTGTGCCGAATAACAATCAAACCATAGTGTCTGTAAATGAAAATAATCAGTTGGTTACAAATTTACATTTTCTTCTAACGAATGGACTTGTTACCATTCAAACTGAAGAATCATTATTGTCACAGTCAGGCACGAATTCGCATCATGACACGAGCATAATTCGTAATTCCGCGTGCGCATCAACGACGCTCGACGCCGGTACTGTAGTTGACATGAGCAGCAACACCGATACCACTAGCGCATACACCAAGGAAGAAATTCACATTGGACATATGTTGAAAGCGCAGTCGAATAATTGCCTGGTAAAAGTAGCTGGTTCGACGATGCAGCCGATGGAACCGTTACCCCCGGGGCTTTCTTCCCTCGAAAAATCTGTACCGGTAGTAGTAGGCAAATCAACAGCAGTTAAAGGAAATTCCTCGAAGAAGGAATGTGACATTTGCGGGAAAGCGTTTACGAAACCCTACCAAGTAGAAAGGCATAAACGAATTCATACGGGTGAACGTCCGTACAAATGTGATTTGTGTACGAAATCGTTTGCTCAAAAGTCAACTCTGCAAATGCATCAAAAACACCATACTGGCGACCGACCGTATGCTTGTCCGTATTGCGAATATTCCTTCACGCAGAAAGGTAATCTTCGAACGCACGTTAAACGCGTTCATCAGTTAGACACTGCCGATATGAAGAAATGGAAATGCGTGCGTCAACCCTTTCTGCCGAAGATATCTTTTCAAGAAAACATGATCGAAGCTAAGAGCCTGAATCTGGAGGACATATCGTTTGTCGAGTGGTCTTAAATAATACTGCAGAAGCGATACAAATATGATGGTTAGAGCGGTCGCTACGCCTCACTGAGATAAGTACGGAATGTCGATCGAACATCGGTTAATATCAGAGACAATAATAGTCGACGTTCTTCCTATGTGTACGATAATAATATAACATTGAATAGTTTGTTGGTATATACGTGTCGTTGATCAAATAATTTCTCGCGTTCGATGTATAATATATAACCCACATTCGCCAATTTGTATAAAAGGAGAAATAAATTTTTAACGCATAACGTTGTTTCGATGTTGAAACATTTATTTATCGTTGATCACATACTACTAATGCCTATAATTACATTTTGTTTCAGTTGTTGGACAACCATTCGGATGATTTCCATAAAACCAGCAGGCTTTAGTTTTCGCTGGTGGCAACGACAGTAACTTCTTTCTCTTCGATTTCCCGTCAATTCTTTCCGTTCCGGGTATTTTGAACTCTACCTTCCCTTGTGCAACACGAAATATGTGACTGTGATTTTTCAGTAAAGTTTGAAGTCCTCCGCATTCTTTCCGTAAACGTTTCATCATTTCCCTCGGTACCGATTCGGCAATTTCGCGCAATTCGAGGCATCTGCCGGCGTTCCAAAGCTTCACCTCCGTTCCCTCCACTGAGATAATACGACCCCTTTCTAATAACTGATTCGACACGATACCAACGATACTCGAAATTAACGTTTTCTCCAATTGCGTACAATTCCGTACTTTTTCCACTTTACCCCTTGGCTTAAAGTCACAAATCCACCCGTTGACTGTATCGTCATTAGCAATGTCGGCTGCCTCGACCGATTCGTATTTTTCTCGAATCAAAGTTGTTTTCGCACTTAGCATTCGTTGAATGCGATCCTCCCGTTCCTTCGTCTCTTCGGTATCTGTCTGCCATCCGATCAAACAGATCCGTTTCGTCGAAGGGATTCTCAGTTTGTCAACGTGCGTTGTAAAACCACATTCCACGCAAATACTTTTCACGTAATCGATGTATTCCGAGTATTGACTCTTGGAAGCGCAATATCTTTGATACTTGGCGCCGTTCAGCTCATACGGGCAGCAAGGTAACAAAAAGAAACGACAATCGTTGGAGCTGCGAGCAGCAATCACCGGAATCCAGGGTGTCAACTCATCTGAATGGTTTCCTATGATCCAGTCCACTCCTGGATATACCGTTGTAGAGGAAGGAACGATGGTCGAAACCTGTAAACAAATGTGTAGTATATACCTAAGAATTAATTTAAAAAAACGAGGAAATACTGTAGAAGTTGCATTTACGCACGTACTTGCAACGGCGTTTCTGCCGGATACGAGTCCCAGATTTTTCGCTTCCGTAAATCAATGCCTAATCCACGATGACCTTCGTTGAACAGAATGTACACGAGTAAACCGTTGCCACAACCCAAGTCTAGAAACGTTTGTAAATCGTTGCTTTTCCTCTCGAATCTTTCTTTTTCCCACAACAGGAGCAAATAGGTAGAGATTGCGATGTCCTCGTAAACAAATTTCATCGGGTCTGTGTTCTCTGGCCAATTTTTTATCAACCTCGTACTATACTTTTCTTTCAATTCGTAATACAATTTTGCATATTTTTCAACTGAAACGAGACTTAAGGAAGGCAACGATTTCTGTACGATCCTCGATTCGCTTTTCGTCCATTTCAATATAGACGGGAAAAGCTTTTTCTCCAACCACTCTATACTAGAATCACGTATAACGTTGTTCGATTGATACACGTGAAGGGATGTATAACCATCTGTTTCTTGCTGTAACATATACGCCGTTGTAGGGCCAAGAGATTGTTTCACCTTGAAAAGGGGTTTGTGAATGTTTATCACGCTATTTTCTTCAACTGACAGTAGAAAAAATTCAATGCCAACGGCAAATATACGTGGTACACGGGGTAACTGTTTCGTCACGTACAAGCGGCTCTTTTTCTCGGATGTTACAGCAGTCACCTGATGATGAACGCGTAATGCATCTAACAGCCGCGAGCTATCGATATCGCTTTTCTCCTCCTCCTCCTCGCCCTCCTCGTCGTCGTCCTCGTCGTCGTCGTCGGTTAAGCATGAAATGTCCAAATTATCGATACGTTGAAAAATTTCAAAGATGTCGTAACAGACTTCGATATTTAGTATTTCAACGCAAGCGAGAACTCTACGGTTTACAATTTGAGGGTTGTGACACCAAATATCGATAGCATTGAAGAACTGAGACGCACAGACTTTATTTTCCTTTCGTGTTATGGTTCGGAAATCCATCTTTTAAACGACACAATCAAACATTCTTCCCTTATTACGAGATAACTTAGACGGCGAATCTAATACACGTGAACACAACAATTTAGTATACTCGTTATTTTTCTTCTATCTTTGTTCTCTCTGCTTTCATATACTAGAAATCATACGAAATATTTCGAAATATTAGAACACGCGGAAAAACATATGTAGAATACGTACCGACAAATTTGAAAGATACAACGTACTTTGTTAAGGATCCATTCTGCATCCTGTAATGACTTTTCCATAATTTGCTGAACACGATCTTTGTCTGGTTCGATTAAATGCTGTTTAAAGCTCTGCGAAATCAAGCGGAAAAAATGATGAAAAGATAGGTTATGCGGGATGTTCGTTAATTAAATAGGATCTTGTGATTAATTTGCTATTGAAACATATTTAGGTTGAGAACAAACCTGTTTAACCGAATGTTTGTAAAACTGCTGTGCATCCTTTGGTAACCTTTCGCATTCTCGCAGCAAAAACTTGTAAAGATGCTTCGGCGATTTTAAAGCTGCATCCCGTAACTTTGAACTAGCCATCTCTCTCTGATGAAAAATACAGAAAAAAAAAATGCACGTATAATTGTGTATGTGAGAAACAGTAGATTGCTACATTACGTAACAGACTTTTATCATTTTTACCAAAAATGTGAAGAACAGGCTAAACGTAAACTTATTTATAAATTTGATTGCTTTATTATAGCACAAGTTTATAACCAATATATTCTCTCTAAATTAAACTCACGAAGAGGAGCTTACTTTTGAAACGTAAAAACACTCTACGGACTTTCGTTTCGATGAACGTGAAAGAGCTAACACTAAGAAAAGATACAGGTGTACAGTTGTGCAATTTTTTATAATGGGACGTATTTAACAGGTATGTAACGTATCGAAGAGTAAAAATATACTAACAAGTTTTTGTGTCATGTACCTATATATAAATATACATGTACACACAACATACAGTAGGTACGGTCAGTGAAAATAGTTTGGGGATGTTTAGGTTTAGAGGCGCTGCGTGGCATTCGTCGACAATACGATTGAATTGTATAATCGTTAATGATAAGGTTAATGCAGTATGATAAATTTACGGGAATGTATGACGAGGGCTTTTTTAAAGAATCGATGGCAAACAAGCGTGGATGGGACTTTGTTTCGTTCGAAAAGTAGCAGAGGACACCCGACTGCCGGCATAATAGGTAATATGGGTTTACACGTTCGTTGATATCGTACGTTTATATTGACTCATTTACATTGACCTTGAATAAATGTCTCTTGTTTAGTTATTGGAGATGAAATTCTAAAGGCACAAGTAAAGGACACGAATTCTACGTATGCGTGCAAGCTTCTCTATGAACATGGAATCAAAGTTGAAAAAGTGGGTTAAACTGCGACGCATTTACACTTTGCATGTCAAATTATGCGCGATCACTTTTCGTTCAAAGCGAGTCATTTGTTCTTCAAATTTTCTTCCTACCTTTCCCTCTCGTCTCCTCTTCCCTTTGTCATTTTCGTTTTTTTTTCTCTCCACAGATCTCGATCGTACGAGACGATCTTGAAGATATCGCGAATGAAATGAGAGACTTTTCTAAGAGATTCAATTACATTCTTACATCTGGTGGTATAGGACCAACTCACGACGATGTTACATACGAAGGTAATTGTTACAAAGTTCGCACGAACGTATAATTCAATTTCAATAATGTTATACCTTCTAGCTGCAGCATTGGCTTTCAACGATAAGTTACATTATCATCCAACATTGGTGGATATCATACAGAATCGTTTCAATTGTGGAAGCTTTCCGTCACCAGCTTATAAAATGGCACATGTAAGTGATAAGGTGTATAGAAATTTTGATTATTATCCAGGTGTGAATATATAAGTATAAATGTAAATCCATATTTACTTATTTATCATATTTATATATGTGCACTTAGACAGAATTGAAAATTAGTCTGCACTTTGATCTTAGATACCAACTAAATGTGTGCTGAAATTTGGCGTCGACGAGGCTACAGGCCAGCCACTTGTTCATCCGTACGTGATAATAGCAAATATTTACATGTTTCCTGGATCACCCATGTTTTTTGAAAATTTGTTTCGAGCCCTGTGCAAGGTATAGTAGGTTAACGGTTGGCTTGATCGTAAGGTGACAGAGAGGAATGGTTTTGTTTTCTTTTACAGGAATATTTTGTTGGTTACAAACGCTTTGCAATGAGTGAAATTTACATAAACGCGAAGGAAGAATCGTTCGCAGATATTTTAAGTTCAGTTGCGCAAGAATGTCCAAACGTTTCCTTTGGTTCATATCCGGAACGTAATAGGTAAGAAAATAGGTATTGCATGATTTGAAATAGGATGAAGTAGTTGAGAATACTTTGCAGGTATTACAAAGCACGTGTGACCATCGAAAGCGAGAATGAAAGGGACATGGCAACAGCCAAGAGAATGTTTTGCGAACGCATTCCGAAAAATGTACTGGTAGATTACGATTGTATGCCATACGTCGATTGTCTGAGAAAGTACGAAACGTTGATTAAAAGATCTGAGCGTCGATCAGTTTATGAGAGTTGCTTCAAGAAATTCGTGTAATGCCCCTTCAACTGGAAAAAAGTATCGATTGCTTGGTTTAATTGTAAGGCTATGTCGAATGTTTCTTTGTTTTCTTTCTGTTGTTTCTCACTTGTAGAAATTACTACGAGAAACCTGAAGAGGTGTGGATATATTTGGACAGCAGCAAAGAGTCAATCGTTATGATACATCTTGCTCGTATCGCAAACGATAAATTGTGGCAAGGTGCGAAGAGGAGAAAGTTGAATGCTATTTGCTTTAATTCGGATACCTTAAAGCCGACTGAGAATAAATTTATCCAGGAAGTTTGCGATAGGTTGGTACGGCAGCCCGTTGAGACATTCAAGCAGGAGATTTGAATTCGTTTGAGAAGATACAAACAATTGGTTTTCCTAGATACGACGTCGAGTTAGGCAGGTTAGCGTACGAGAAAACAGACTTTGCAACGTCGCTCAAAAATCTAATCGCATGGAAGCCAGAATTACGAACATTACTGGTTGGGAAACGGTTGAACGGCAACGAAAAAGAACGTTACATACACGATAACGTTACACGATTAAACGATAACTCTTCTATGCTTGTGGAAGTATATTTTCCTCTTATCGATTGGACGGACGAAGATATTGACAGTTTCTTCAGTTCCCTCTCCTTACCTTACCATACGATAGAAAGTTAACCAAACTGGTAAGAGAAGCAGAAACTCTGTCATTATTCCTCTTTTCCTTTTTTTTTTTTTTTCTTTTCCCTCAACAGTCCGTTCCCTAGTTTTTGTCCCGTACTCTCTCGCTTTCCTCTGTTTCGTACACATATCTATGCAAATTTGTGCGCACGTACGCAAAACTTTCTTCATACATGCAAGCAGATTGTCTTTTCATAGGTAACGGACGAAAGATGTAAGAAAGTACCTCCATGTTTCGGCTTACCTAACTATGTATCGATTCAACAGCAGAAATTTTCATTATTCGCAGTAGCAGGGGAGAGCAGAAGGGAGCAGAAGGGAGCAGAAGGGAGCAGAGAGGAGCAGAAGGGAACAGAAGAAATGAATAAAGGAGAGTTGGAATACAAATGACTGGAAATGATTTTAAAATGACACAAACCGTCTCAGTAGTTGTTGCATTTCTTTTCACCTCTTCTTAAGTTCCTAACCATCGTGAAAGTAGAACGACGTTTTTCGATCGAACGTTGTTAGGAATGATTCGAGCGGGATCGGATTTGGGCTGTTAACCGTCTGTATGCTAGAAATATCTCTCCCCTCCCCTCCCCTCCTCATCCCCCCTCCTTTCTCCCCCCAGAATGCAAACAGATTGATAAATAAATCCAACCAATGGGAAGCTAATGACATCATGTTTTCACGATAGTTCCGTATATTTGATGGGGGCAAAAGAAAATACAATTTAATTTTATTGTTTTACTATCGGCCGCCTGCGTGCATATACGCATTGCATAGCTACTAGAATTGTCAGTGGGAGATTCGCGAGTTGACGGTTAGCGTACCCTTAAAAAGAAAGAGGTAGAAGTAGATGCGTAGGAAATTTGGATTGACGCACTAAAGAAAAGGTTGGATCGTGTTGGAACGAGCTTACAAGTTCAGAGAAGAAGCGCGAGGAGTGGATGGGTGGATGGTGGTACGTTGAGCTCGAAGAAAGACTATCCGAGTTCGTGTTACAAATTTTTCACCGGTAATATTGGTAGCGCCAAAGAAAGGGCTGGTAGGATGGTAGTGAGGTAAAGAGGGTTGTTGCACACGGTTGAAGAAGGAGGGGAGTCGTGGAGGAGAAGCGTTGTCAGCTCCCCTCCTTTCCTTTGAAATTTCATTTCGAGTTAAAGTATTTCTAGGTTTTTTCCTTTGAAAGTTTAAAATGAGAGTGGGTGGTAGTTGGCCGTCGTGGTGGAGTGGTGGAAAGGTGAAGTAGAGAGGGCGATAAGAAGGGGAATGAATCGCTCCTAGCGGAGCTACGCCCATGATTCTGCAGTTTACGGGCCGGGTAGTATGCACCACTCTCCTCCATCGAGTCAACCACACACGTAACACACGTAATCACCAAACACCGCGAGTTTCCTTTTCGATTCTCGAACACGCCCCGAGGCAAAAGTGATGAAAACGAAAGGGAAACGCAGCTAAATATGTTTGAGATCGTTTGTTGATCGTTTGGTCTAGTGTCGTGGCAACTCTTTCTTCTCCTGATTTTCAAACGATCAGAGATGATCACGATTGAAGCACCACGAGTAATAATATCGTCGAATGTACTGTAATTGTTTTCCTTTTAAATTTCTGCTCGGTGTTTTCTTGTAAAAGAAGGATGGATTCAGGAAAGTAAGAGGCAACGGTAGTTGCAATTGGGATAAAAGCGAAGGGGCCGAGCGAGGTAATCCACGAGTGAAACGAAACAGAAAAAGAAATTGAGGAGATGGAAAAAGTTGGGCGAGAAGGGTGGGGTTAGCGGTGGTGGAGGGGCCGGGGGTGGGGGGAGCGGGGGTATGGTAGGGCGGGTGGATTGTCGGGGGCTGAGTGGCGGAAACGAGTCTCATATTTCACCGGAGTATTTCATTTGAGTTTGAAATTGATTGCGCGATAGTAGAATGGAAAGAAGTCGATGATACAAGGTTGGCGGAAGATAGAAAACAAGCTGTCCAACTAGTTGACTAACTGGTTATCTAACTGATTGGTTGGTTCTATACCTCATTCATCGACCGACTGACTGACAACGCGAAGCGATTGATTAACCGACGGACTGATCGTAAAAGGTTGTCCGACTGATTAGTTGGTTAGTGGAAACGAGTCGCGAGTAAAAGGAAAATATGAGCGAGCCGAAGAGAAGGAGAGAAATACCGTCTCGAAGCGTAAAAAGTATGTTTGAACGGAGGTAAAAGTGTAGAAATGGTGGACGAGTGATTGTTGAAATATTGGAAAAGAGAAATTTTTAAATGGTAGTTATATACACGTAAAATAGTTACTCGTTACGTACGAATGAGGAGTATAGGTATACAATGAGATAAGCGATAACGTTGAACTGGAACGCGAGCAGGCTTGCGATAAGAGAATGGTGTAGAAAGGAAACTAGTAGGCTGTTTAAAAATTGAAACGGACAGGAAGCAAAAAAGAAATGATGTGAATGATGGGTTGGGCTTGGCGTAATCGTAGATGAGAAGGACGATGGTAAGATGGTAAGGATAGCGGGAGAGGTAGGTGTTGACGGCGGCGGTGGCGGCAGCAATGACGACGACGGCGACGGCGACGACGGCGACGACGGCGACGGCGACGGCGACGGCGGGTAGCGTGGTCGATGGAAGTGGTCGCGTGCTGGTCGCGTGCCGGAGGCGGAGCCAAGCTTCGACTCTCTCGCGTGCCACCTCCACCCTAAAGTTCGCGGTCCCTGTTGCACCCTCCGACACCCTCGCGGAACAGCGGGGTGCTCTTCTACTCGTGACGCCCCTCGGTACTCTTTGGTTCCCCGTATCTTCCCTTCTCTCCACCGATTCCCGAATCTACAGTCGCTTCCTCGTCGGTTATTGATTCCCTCGGGTAGCTAGTCCCGAAAAGGGTGCTAAAATAGAATGAGCGCGATCGAAGAAACGAAAGTGCAGATGGTGCAGAGGAAAGGGAAGAGGCTCTAGAATAAATTCCACGTATGTATAAGCGTTAACACGTCTCTTTAACTCTGTCTTTTCCCCCATCTCTCCTATGCTGCTCCTCGTCCGTATCAGACACGAGGATGGATAGGCTTTGGTAATTTTGCGTATCGCGAACTCGGTTAATGGGATTGAAAAAGAGGTACATCTCTACTTGCCGAGAGGTTTTTGGCGGGTGATCGATAATCGTTTGATCGAGGGCGCGGGACAAATGAACAGATAAATCGGAGATGGCCGGCCTGTCTCGCCTGGTTTCTTCATCGGTGTGAATTCATTCGGAAAGAGTAGGATGATACGAACGGAAACGACGATGGAAGCGTTATATACACGGTAGCGAACTAGACGCGTGTTCTCGCGTAGAATGTGAATTGAAAAACGTATCGAAAGAGGGGCGAAGGAGGGGGAGAAGGACGAGAGAGAGAGAGAGAGAGAGAGAGAGGGGGGGGCACAATTAACGAAGCTTCTGGGGACGTCGATTTATTAAATTTCCTTGATTTATCCGCGACATTATCCATCCTTCGAAGTTCTTGTTTGCACAAACTTGTCGTATTGAGAGCAGCGCTCTTGAATCTCGAAACTTTGCAAACTCTCCGTCTCTTCCTCTGCTTCCGCCTCCGCCCCCGTCCACCCGTCCTCCTCCCTTTCGCCTACACCCGCAGTCCCTCCCCCCCCCCCCCCCACCCCATTCCATTCCCCGTGCTTTCCACCCTTTGCCCCTGTCCCCCACGGTGTACCCGTACACCGTGCCTACCCCGTCTGTCCGCCTCGCGCCATGCCGTGTAACCCTGCTTTCTTCTTCGTGTAAACTTGTACACCGATGTATAAACGTAGCGCGTATGTACGTATACGCACAGTTTACGCATTCGCTCGCGTGTACACGTACTATTTACACGTGCGCATAGTTACGTCCCTCGACCGGGGGACTTGTTCGATCTTGTTGGTTGGTCCGCGACCGTCCATCCGTCCTTTCCATTTGGTTCTCGTCGTTTTTGTTCCACACCACCACCTCTCGTCTTTCCTCGTTCGTTGCTGTCCGGAGTTGTAGTACCGTACGATTCAACGGCATAACCTATTTTACTTTCGAAAACTCAACGGATCAATACCAACGGGAATGCGACGAAGATGAGCGAGCGGATGGAGAGAATTGCGCAAGAGGAGGAAGAACGAATGCGAACAAGATGGCATACCCAGTTTCTTGGGTAATCCCTCTTTTCCGATCGGTGGTCGAGCGATTATATTGCATGGAGGCGTAAGGACACGGTCGAGAGGACGCGTAGCTGGACGAACCAACCGATCGAGTGGAATCGATAAAGATCGAGTAGCAGCAAGCGTCGCGACGGTGAACGGCGCGGCGGCAGGTAGCCGGAAGAGGCAACCGCGTTGCGCCGCCGACTGGTACCATACGCGATATATGTATAGAAATACAGGCAACCGAATCTTCGGAAAGAGTTTCGAGTTGCTACGGCACGAGACCGTCAGCTGGTGAGCAGAGCCCTTTCGCCTTTCTTTTTCTTTACCTTCCCCTTAACCCCAACACTCCGCACAATCCCTCCCTCACTGTTTGCCTCTGCCTTTTTCTGTTCCCTTCCTCCATGTCCTCAGGTCTTCTCCACTCCTCGTCTTTCTGTCCTATCGTTCCTTCGTTCCTTCGGTCCTCTCCAGAGAAAGAGGCACGGTCCGATATCTTTCCCCGTCGTCGTTTTCTTCGGTTTCCACACAGTCTTTATACTCGGACCACACTGACACACGGGCGTGGATTCGTGTAACCGGGAGCTCGGGGAAGCTTAGGGACGTTTGATGCATTCAAGGTGTACGATTCGATCGTGATTCTCCGATCGAAATTCCATGAATTTAAGGAGATGCAACGTGGAATGTTATCCCGTGGCTGTTCGATTCGAAAGGATATTCCAAGACTCGCGACAGATTTCAAAGTGATCGTGGAAGCATCGTCTGGACGGATATCGCGATATGTCGCGCGTTAATCGTGCTAATTATTTTGCGTCAGATCGCTCGACCGAGAGGAGCTTTGTAGAACATCGATATTGCTCAGTAGCGATGCAAATTTTCTTTTACGGCATTAGACGATGCTCGATTTAACCGTACAGTTCGTTTCATCGAACGCTTCGATGAAGCGCGTCAGCGTCCTGCGCTCGCGACAAGCGTACTAGTTTGCTTGATCGCGGTGATCGACCAGAGTATGTCACTTTTTCTCATTACTTTCCAAATCTCTCTCTCTCTCTCTCTCTCTCTCTCTCTCACTCTCTCTTTCTACCCTCCCTCGAGAGCTCAGAGGACAATCGTCAGTTCGAGGCGACAGTATGCTGAAGCATATTTATAGAATCCGCTCGCTTCTTCCAGCGATGGATTTACGCGTTCTGCTTCCTGTTCTCCCGGCCCAAAACTGATCGAGAAGTCGAAATAACGAGCATATAGGCTGCGTCTAAGCATACATGTGTATATATATATATATATATATATATATATACACGTATATCCATCGATAAGTGTGTTTTGGACGAAAAATCCATTTCGCTTGAACTTTACGTCGAAATTGAATGTTTCGTAGAGACGAAAGGTGGATGAAAGGTAGTTGGCAGGAATGGCGGCAGGAGGAGGGTGGCGTTGGCCCGAGAGAGGGCTGCGAGTGAACGGGGAATACGCACCAGGAAGGAGGAAGGAGGAAGGAGGAAGGAGGATGAGACGAAAGCGTGCGAAGGTGAAACCGACACAGGAGAGGTGTATGGAATAGGAAGTACGACAAACGAAGACTGATCTAGCCGTGGGGGGAGAAGGAGCCGGACGGCTGCACACTCGCCAGCCTCTTCTCTAAATCACGTTTATCAGAGACGGATGGCAGTATCGAGGGGGTGGGGGGAAGGAGGTGCGGCCAAGCGAGAAAAGAAAAGGAACAAGCCTGTGAATGCGATACGATGACAGAGAGACGAGGGAGAGGGGGAGGAGGAATAGAGCGAGTGTCGGAGGTGGATAGCAGCGAGCGAGAGCGAGCTGATAAGTTGTCGAGTAGCGGAGGCGCGATTCGCGAGGTGCGATGCGCGATGCGCGAGGCAAGAGGCAAGAGGCACGAGGAGGGCGCGAAGAAGGGAAAGAAGGGAGAGGAAGCGGAGGAACACGCGGATATTGATTCCCGTGGGGGATATGCGCGCGCCCGACGAGACTCGGAAATCTAAACGTATGTACGATGCTTTGGCGGACGTACAGAGAAGTATACGCGTCGCGCGGCATGCGCATCTATATCTCGACTGATCTGAAGAAAAGGAGGAGGGAGGGGTTGGGGGGGCTGGGGCCGAAACAAATCACTTTTAAAGAAAATGAGAGAAGGAAGGTAGGAAGGAAGGAAGGAAGGAAGGAAGGAAGGAAGGAAGGTACCCAAGGTACCAAGCAAGGTGACCCATTCCCCTTAGTCGAGACGAATCACATTGTGCCATTGTCCGACACCGCTCCTCTACTACTTTTTCGCTCGCGCGATTCTGCACCTGTCCCCGAAAGCAGGGTGATAAAAGTATCGCCGTATCCGGAATTAGGCTGACGGTGTAGGGTCGACGGGGAGCAACGGAAATGGTAAAGGAAGGGGCAAGAAAGAGAACATGAATGGGACGCGTGCAACCTTCGTGCAACTATTCTACTAGAGTGTAGAATATTCGTGGCACGATGTGAAATCAACCGGCACCGCTCGAGAATCGCTTTGTACCTCGAAACAGAGAGTGGAAACGTGAGGAAGAAAGAAGAGGGGGCGAAGGGAAATGCGGCAGGGTGGATTCGATCTCGCGAGCAGGACCCGCGTCGATATCCTGTAAATGGTAACGCGTTGTTAACGACTGGGTACCTATGTAAGAACGTCGAGGTTACGGCGAGAGAGAAGCATGCCAATGGTTAGATTCGAGGCGATATCACGTTACAACTATCGTACAAACTATCAACTCGGTCACCGGTGCTCGGGTCTGTTCCGAAACCATTACCGCTATTTACTACCACTGCTTACCAACCATTACCTACCGCTACCTTCCACTACCTACCACCACCGACCGCTACTTGCCACTACCGTTACCACAGCTGACGCCACCTCCGATACCTACACGCGACTTTCATGAATGAAACCCACGTGCGATCCACGTGACCGTTCACATCGAACCCGTAATTTCTAGTCTTCGACCCTGACCGATCTTTCCGTAGCTTTCTTCCTGCCGCAAGATTAGCCACAGCCGAAACAGAAAGCAAATAGGCCAATCCTTTCCTCGTTTCTTCTCACCAGACTTCCTTGGACCAGACCTTGGACGTTTTCGTTACGTTACGAGGTACGAAGCAGTCGAGTATCCCTTAGCGCTCGATACAGCGGGAAATCGCGAAATATCGTACCCTTTGAGCTCGACGAAGAATGTTGGTTAAAGAGTAACGTGCACCCGAAAACAAACGTAGGAGGCTTTGTCCATGATATATTATATATATTCCAAGTTTTATCCATCGTTCATTTGGTATACATGTATATACATCCTAGTTTCTCGGCTAGCCTCGAAGAAAGTCGTTGGCCAGATGCATAAACAAGCATAGAATTAGACGAAGGATAATGGAAAGGGGCCAGCCAGGGAACGAGAGATGGGCAGATGGATAGACCGATGGATGGAGGGAGAGAATGAGAGAAAGGGGGAGTTGCACTGTTACTACTACTAGTGTCACCGTTACCTCCACTACCATTTCATCTACACCCCCACCTTGCTAGTATTACATCCACCACCACCACCACCACCACCACCACCATCGATAATATGTCCAGCAGCGGCGGTGGTGGTAGCGGGTACGGCGGTGGCGGCGGCGGCGGTAGCGGAGGTGGCAGCGGCACCAGCACCGACGTCACGCTCGTCCTCGTTGCTTTCGCTCTCAGCGTCGACGTTGCCGTTGCCGGTACCGGTGCACGCAGTCAGTGGTCGCGGTCGGTGTTGGATGGTTAGAAGGAAACAGATACGAGAGAGAGTGTTGTGTGTGTGTGTGTGTGTGTGTGTGGGCGAGGGAGAGAGAGAGAGAGAGAGAGAGAGAGAGAGAGAGAGAGAGAGAGAGAGAACGAGTGAAACGAGACGCGTCCCAAAACGCGGAACGCGGTGGTGAGTCCACGTGCTTCGGCTACGCAACCGGAAGCAGAAAACCGGTATTCGGACGGGTAACGATCCCGTGATCTCGATTTCGCTAGAACTTGAATTGGACTAAATCAACTTTCTTCGTTTGAAGGAACGAACGATCGATCGAACGAACGAACGGGCGAACGGACGAACGAACGAACGAACGAACGAACGAAAGAACGAACGAAAGGAACGAACGAAAGAACGAAAGGAGCGAACGGACGGACGAACGAACGAACGGCGAACGAGAATAGTGACATAAACGCAAAGACGATACCTACAAGTTATCGGGCTTTACTTCTCCGTATGCGTGCTTCGTGTCTTGCCACGCGCCGCACCCGTTTCATTTGTGCAGGATAAAATAAAACTGAAGGAACGGTAGAGGGAAAAGAAAACGTCTCTGATAACGACTGTTTGGTGATTGTTCCGAGAAAGAGGTGTGTATATAGATACTTATGTCGAAGTAAGAGCGGCGATTATTCGGACCACAAGTTCTGGAAAGCAAGGGGAACGGTGCGTGGTTGCGTGTTTGCGTGTTTCCGTCTAGATACACACCACTGAAGTTTGGGAAGACAAAGTTTCGATTGAAGGAATCGGAAGGTGTAATCTCGTGCGAACGTAGCCCGGCGCGGACAATCGATCGATCGATCGATAGGCGAGAGTATCCGGCGTGGATCGGCATTCGGACAGCGTTGGTCGGGTCGAGGAAGAAAAAAAGATCGACGTGCCGGTGCAAGAGGCGGGCAAGGTGCAAAGGGGAACCGGGTGAAGGAGGGTGAAGGAGGGTGAAGGAGGGTGCCCGCGAGCAGCGAGGTGACCACGGCAGAAGCCGCGGGACGATGAGCGACGGCATAGTCGGTGCAATCGCGATCAGTCTGTTCGGTATTGGCCCGCCGCGAAATTTCTTCTCGCGCCGTACCACCGACGATTTTCATTGACGGAAGCCTCGTTCCAGGCAGCGAGAAGAAACGTCGGGACAGCATGGACGCCGGTTACACGATTCTTGGCAACGACGTCGAGGTCTGCAGAATGTTCGACCAGTTCTCTTACAAGGTCAGTTTCTTTCGCATGGCTTATCCGTTTTTTCAGACGATGAAAAACCACCAGCTGCACCCTGTTAAACGCGTTGATCGTCAAACACCCAAATTTCAGGTTGCGAGGAGCAGGATGTTTAGCAACGTATCGCGTGTCCCGACCCGTCCCGACCCGTCCCGACCCGTCCCGTCCCGTCTCGTCTCTTGTTGCTCCTTGTACAGCGTCGTTTCATATCGTTTTTGGCAATCTTTTTTGCGATACCACCTTTAGCCCGATTTCCATGTTCCAGAGAGCAATTGTTCGAAAGCGAATACATTAATCACTCAGATCGTTCGAACTGCTAATGACGAGACAAGGATACGCTTTCGATGCAAACAGTTGAAGATAAGGCAAGATAACGTATTAAGAAATCCAAGAGTATCGACGAGTAACGTGCAGAGCATGGTGAATTAAAAAGGTTTATCAATTTAGAGGTTAACCCATCGTGTTGCTACATTTTCGCCCTTTCGTTTCCGCGTTCGATCTCTCGGGACGTAGGGACGTCCTCCAGGTATTTTTTCCCTCCTGGTGCCCCCGAGTATACCGTAGCGTATATAGGGTACTTGTTTCGGCAAAGAGTCGTACCATTTTAGCTACCTTCATTTTAGCACACGGTGGTGTACACCTTCTTTGACCGTTTCAGCTTTTCATTTGGTCCTCTCTCCGTGGTTAGATGGAAACAAAATGAAAGGCGAACTGCTGGGCTGCTACCAGGGAGCTAGTATCCATAAAAGGATGAATAAACGTAGATTGAAACGGCATAAAAAAGCGTACACTGTTTTGTCTGTGCGCGCGCGCCTCTCGTGCGTGTGTGTGATCGGCGCAACGGCCGCGTTTCCACCACGATTTACACGTGTATACTATCCGTCGCGTCGAAGCAAAAATGATAATTCCCGTGATCGCGGCCGCGCAAAGTAAATTGGTTGATCCCAACGAAGGTCGATAATTGAATTCGCTTATCGCGACGCGTTTGTAAAAGAGGTTGCTGCTCGGTGGAAGAGAAAACGCGTTTGTCTCCTTGCATGCGGTTCTCGTTCCGTTTCTTCTCACCACCCTGTTTCCTCCGTCACCGGCTCCGTCACACCTCACCCCGCCTCGTAGATTTCCGAGTTTCCGAGAGGACTGCAAGGATTATGCGAATACGAACATAGCAGCTTGTACGAACCGACAGAAATATACTGGCAGCGTACGTTTGCTTTCTCTTTCGCTCAAGTAGACGAGCTGTTTCGCGGGGAAAGTGTGTCGCGCGATCGAGCACGATCGCGCAAAGAATCGCGAAGCAAACTGGACCGCTCGGTTTGGCTCGTTTACACGCTCAGTCGGATTCGCGGTTGCTGTCCGTCCTCTAAAGATGGAGGAAAAGTGGAATCGTCGATCGGGAGGTTTTGTCAGGACGAGTAAACAAACGGCGAGGGATGGCGAGTATAACGTGCGAGCGGGAGGAGTTTGCGGGACAGCGCGCGAGTGTTTTAGCGGTAGACCGCATCGGGTAACCGGACGCGGAATGTCGGAGTGTCGGAGTGTCGGAGTGTCGGACAACGAGTAGCGGGCAGCGGGCAGCGGGCAGCGGGCAGCGGGCAGCGGGCTAGTCGGTCGCACGGAGGAGCCACTGACAAAATCATGAGCCACTTGTTGATCGGCCAATGACCATTCGAGCACCGTACACCACTCGAACGTCGTTGGACAAAACGACCCCCGGTACGATATTCCGCTACGGATCCACGGCGGATACTCGGTGAATTGAGCTGCGAAAACCTCCGTTAAACCATTCGAAACCGGACACCCGAGAGAATCGATCGCGATACGTCGTAGAGGAGGACCGTAGTGGGTGGGATGGAAGGAGGGCGAACTTTCCCGCCGCGTCGTCTACCACCTCCTACAGTTTACGAGCTTTTTTACTAGACCCTTTCCTCCGCCGGTAATCCCATCTGTGACTGTGTTCCTGGCATGCGGGAAGAGGAACGACCCTCGATCGTTCGCGGTTGAAAAACCGCGAGTTATTCGAGGATCGCGTCGCGATCGTTCACAAGCGTGAATACAGCGTGAACGAAAAATAGACGGTCGAAACGTGGCGCCTGCCGCCACAGCTTTATCCCCATATCTTCGGTTTTTCTCCGTTCGACCGCGGTGCGTACCTTGGTTCCCTTCGCCCTTCCCGGCCCCCGCCGCCGTCCCCTGTGTCCCTTTTCCCCCTGCCCTCCTTCACCCTCCTTCGCCATCCTTCGCCCTCCTTCACCCTACTCTTTCCAGCGTGCCCGACCTCGCGAGCCAGCGAACCCGCGAGTCTTCCTCCTCCCCACCCGTGCCTACCTTGTTCCACGTACCCATCTCCTCGGCCGGTGCCCTCTCCCCGCAGTCTCACCCTAGCCACCCACGAGACTCCCCCAGACTCCCCAACGTTCGCGAACCCCCAACCACCTCCAGCCGCGCCGCGCTCTGCTTGCTTTCCTCCTGTTTCCCTTTCGCCTCTTTCTCGCACCCTTCTCTTCTCTTCTCTTCCCTTCCCTTCCCTTCCCTTCCCTTCCCTGCCTGCCTGCTTGCAACCCCCTTCTCGCTCTCTCTCTCTCTCTCTCTCTCGTTAAATCAATAAGCCATTCGGTCCGCTGCCACACTAGCGACGGGCCACTTTGCCCGATTTTGTTTCCGATCGAATTCGCTTTTGCGCGCTTTTGGCCACTCCATACCGAGGACCGGGTGGTGTGGAGTGCCAGGCGTCCACCGGAAGAAGAGGAAAGGGCCACGCTGATACAGTGTTGCTCGTCTCGATCGAGCGATTTCGAAACCGAGCGAAATTAAAGGCTGCTCTCGCCTTTGAAGCATCCGCGATTGGGGGTAAGGAGGACCGCGCGGGGACTGGAGTAGGTGCATGTAACGGGAGTTGCGAGAATATCGATGGCGGGAGAGGAGAGAGGAGAGAGGAAGTATAGGGGTGGAAGGGAAATGGAAAAGAATAGGTGAGCGTAGGTAGCGAGCGACTTGGTAAAGCAAGCGAATAAAGCGTAACGGAGAAGCGAGTTCGTTCGTATTCGAAAGTTTCGGAGCAAACTCGACAGCGAGGCAGTCGAATACAATGGCCGGGTAGAAGTTTCCGCGAAACTAAACAAGTTTATTTAACTTACCTCGGCACACCGGTTCCCACCCCCACCCCCACCCCCACCCCCATTCTCCCACGACTCTTCTAGAGTCGCATCTCCGCGCGGAATCTGCCCTGCGAACTTCTTCTCCCGACCTCCTTCCTTTTCCACCACCCATCAAATGCGCTTCTTCTTCGCCATCCTACCGATCTTCTCTCCCCTTTGCTCCTCTGCTCTGCTCATCTCATCTCATCTCATCTCATCCCATCTCATCTCATCTCAACCTCTCCTCTTCTCCACTATTCTCCTTTACCTTCCGCTTCTCCACTTCTCTCCGCTGATATCCTACTTGCATGGACCCGCCCCTGTACCTGCAATAACGGCAAGTTTTCCGAAAGTTTCCGACAGATTAACGACTATTGGAATTGTTCGAGTTATGGAAGAGAGAAGCGCACCACCACCACCACCGGCGCCGCCGCCGCCGCCGCCGCCGCCGCCGCCAGCATCGGCTCCATCTCTAACAGCAACGAAGAAGAGGTTCCAAAACCTTTCTACGCTCGTACTGTTCGACTGACGGACTTTTCCATCGACGCTTTACCACGGATAGCAACGATCCGACGATAAAACACAGGAAATGTACGTTGAGAAAAAAATGACCTGCTCGAATTCGAAGATCGACAAAGGCACAGCGAAGCAGGATCTGTTGTTCGCGATCTCGAAAACGATATTAGCTTCGGTTTAAAGGACGAATAAAGAAGAGAAAGGAAACGAAAGGGAGAGGAAGAAAGCAGCGGAAGAGCGGAGGTGGGAGGTAGAAGAACGGTTGGGAAGAGAATTGGGTGGGAATGGTTGGCGGAGTGTCGGGGACGGGGACGGAGACGGGGTGGGAGGTGGAGAGGGTCCGATTTGGAGAAAAATGAAAGAGACGGTAACTCGTGAGCGTAGTTTCCTCTGCGTCCACCGAGTACATGCCACGAAATGGGATACATACGTGTGCTGTATATCTTCTTTATGGCAACCATTAACATATTTTTTGCTGTGCGTATTACCATACAATAGTGGCGCAAATATTACAACTTATGGCCGTAAATCAAAGCGCGGGAAGGGGTGGCCTGGAGAAGACGGGACGCCGGGAAAGGAAGGGAAAGGAAGGGAAAGGAAGGGAAAGGAAGGGAAAGGAAGGGAAAGAGAACGGAAACGGGAATGGGGAATGGGGAATGGGAACTGGAACGGGAATAGGACAGAAGGGTACGGGATAGAAAGGGATAGAGAGGGGCGAGTGTGTGTGGGAGGGAGAGATCGGTGTATGCGTTACAAGAGGAAGCAGGTTGTAGCCCGGCCTAGGAGAACAAGCCGGCAGTTCTTTCGCTTCCACGTATCCTGGACGAGATATCGAGTCCTCGCGTTGACGACTACGGAAAGATCGTTGACACGGCTTGCGTCACCGAGAACCAATTCTCCTCGATGTCGGACGCTTCTTCGTCAAGTTTGTCGTTCGGTGAAACATTTTTCTCTCCTAAGCCCCGTCTCAGTAAGCTGGTCCGTACCGCGTTAAAACGGAAAAACGTCGGAGAAATTTCAGATAATGTTCAATAGTAAATTAAGATATAATAACTTTCGTGAAAGTTGTACGACGGCGAAGAGATGGAGGAGAAGAAAAAGGCGCGGGTGGCAGAGGGACGAGGGGATCGGGAACTCCATTAACTTTTATTTCTCCGGGAAAGTAAGTTTGCCCCCTCCCGTGCTCGCCGAGGACCACCCACCACCCCGTCTCTCGCCGTCTCTCGCCGTCTGCTGCCTCCACGGCTCCTCTCTCATCCCTCTGACGCTTCACCTCGTTCACCTCCCTCCTTGGTCGTTTCGCGTTCACCGGCCGGAGCCTCCATCTACTCTACCGCCGCTGCCTCCACCGGGCTAGCAGCCCCTCCATCGCTCCTCCCCGCCCCCTACCTCCTTGCCATCGCCTTGGTCTCCTTCGTCGCGCTTCTTCGAGAGGATTCCCCTCCGTTTTCTTGTCCGCGGCTCCCCGCCGCACCGCCGCACCGCCGCACCGCCACACCGCCGCACACCGACGGAGTAGCTCGCCCGCCTCCCACCGGTACATCTCTCTCGGTACTTGGGTGCCTTGGTGCACCGATGAAACTTTGTAAAGCGACTTAGTCAAACTTTAATAAATTCCTTCGTGGAGTTTCGAAGCGGTTCTACGCGGGATTGCAAATGATTACGTTTCCTCGCACGCCGCCACCGACCACCGCTCTCGAGCGTCCTATCCCTTCTCTTTCTCTCTCCCCCTCTGCCTTTGTCACTGTTCTCTATTTCGTTGCCTTACCGGTGGTAGGGCCGCAGACAATAGACACACGTCCAAGAGGCCGTTCCGAAACGAACCGGCGGGGCGATTTCGTGTATATATATATGTATATATGTACTCGATGGTAGAAAAAGATCCGACGACGGAAAGGGGTCGCTTTGCTGCCTAGACTTTTCGGGTAACGTCGGGGAACCAACGTCGCGATACGAAACGAGATCGAATTCCCATGGCAACGATCTCGATTAGATATGAAGTAACAGAACGGAGAGCAGAGAACGATCTAGATAATGTATTCGGTACATATAACGCTCCAGATACAATATTTATGTCTCGATGCATTTCGCTAGCAGTTCATTATTCATTCCGTAGCGGTGAATAAGTATTTCGAAGTATCGTATCGTAATCAAATCGTATCGTATCGTATCGTATCGCGTTACTTGAGCACAGCCCGGGTGTACCGGTGTGCGTCTGCGAAATTCTCACTCTGACAATAAGAATCACCACTGTCCGATCAACTTTGCTGCACGCGTCAGCGCTCTTTACAATTAGTTCGAAAACGATTGCTCGAGGACAGTTGGTGCGCACGAGGCGCAACAGTTTTCCGAAATCCGCTCGATCCGCGCGGCTCTCCTCTCCTCTCGTTGGAAAGAATAGGTCGTCAAAGTTGCAACGTTTGCTGCATCGTTTAGAGCGTGGTGTTGTTGGTGAAGGCGCGCGAGCGCGCCCGTCGCAGGGGAAATAGATAGAAAAGTGGTCGGGGGAGGAGGCGAAGGCGAAGGAGGTGGAGGAGGAGGAGGAGGAGGAGGAGGAAGGGGGGGTGGAAGGGAGGCGCGAGGGAAGGGTGGGAGTGAAGGAAGGTTCAGGAGAGCAGAGAGGAAAGCTAAGAACGGTCCGATCCGTAGAGTAGACAAGATTCACACTTGTTGCTCCCTTCTTGGTCGTATGGTGAAAAGCCCGCTTATCCGAAGAATTTCCTGCGGTCAAAAGGTCACGTGGTTATAGCACGCAATCTTCCCTTTCTTCGGCTCGGTTTCCACGCATTTATCTAGATTTTCGCGGGTCCCCATGTTTCCCCTCCAGCCTGTCCGATGATCGAGGAGAACCGGCGCGAATAGGAGAATATTAACGCGAGGGGCGGCCTCGATTTTCGCGTGCAGGAGAGTGGTCGCGCGTGCTTTGCAGCCGCGATCGAACAACAACGGCTTGGAAAAAATTCGAAGGGGGAAACGCGAGGGGAACAGTTGGCGGGAACGGAGAAACGCTCGCTTACCGTGACTGGTAATAAGAGATCTACGCGAGATAAGCGGACGCTCGTTCACTCGCTCAGTCGCTCATCCGCTCGCCCGTTCGTTCGTTCGTCCGCTCGCTCGCTCGCGTAATAAGTAAAACCGGTTTAACAGAGCGTCGACGATAATACGAATCAACGACACACTGTGTGTCTATTCGGGATAAAGATGAAACACTTTTACGAAGGGGTTGTCGGTCGACCCGCGACCCTGTTCGTTTGGCGAGACGAGAGGGAGAAACCGGGAGGAGGCCAGCGAAACGCGAAAGTGCAAACATGTAGCGAAAAAGGAAAAATACTCCATAGGTATGAACGAACGAACGAACGAACGAACGGCGAAAAGAGAAAATCGCTACGCCGCGATAAGCCTCGGGCGATTATCAGCTGTGTAAACGCTAGCCCGAAGAAATTTGTAAAATCAACATTTGTCCGAGATGTTGAAAAACACTGTTTATGGATCTTGAAAGAAGCGAGAGAGGGAAGGACGAATGAGGGGCGCGAGGGCAGGAAGGCAGCAACGTTTCGTAGTCGACGTTGGTTCGACTCTTGGAACTGTCGCTCGGTTTTCTCGGCCGAAGCGGCGGCGCTAGACTGTCCCGCGAGGGAATATCGATTCGGTCGGTTGGTCGGCGGCAGGCCGGCCGGTGTTTGGCCGTGTCTTTTCTTCTTCAAATTTCTCCAGTTGCGAATCCCAGCTAGGTTTCGTTCTTCAGGAATGTTAAGATGATAAAATGCCGATACTTTGGAGGAAACGTTAGGAGCACCCGTACTGTCGAAGGCGCGCAAGAATGTATACATACAGGTTAACGCGATTGGAATGCCACTGAAATTAAATTTACCTTTCACGGGAACGTAACGACTCTTTATAAACTCCGACGTAACCGACCGCTTCCTCGAGCCGTGGCTCTCCGTTACCATCGCTCTGTCGTGTCCTACTTTCCTGCCACCTTCGAGTAACCGTGTACCGGTGGATAACGCGACGTCTACCACCGATTCTAGGTGTCTGCTTTCGTACGAAAAACTCTAGGGGCTGTTTGCACCGCGGTCTGCGCTTTTGGCCCGCCAGTCCTTTCTCGCTCCAAACTAGATTCGAACGCCGCTAGCTGTTTTCCGAATGAAGTAGCAACCAGCAAAGGTTACATTTGCAAATCATTCTACGAAATTGAAATCGACGAGGATCTTTCTTCTTTCTTCGTCTTCTTCCGCGTTTTCACGCCGAATTTCTCGCTGGAGAAGCAAGGTTGACGTGCCCGACTGTCGCGCACGATCCCTTTCGTCATCGTTTGACCGTGCGCGCGTCATACGTCGCGAGTCCTCTTTCCTCTGTCGTGTTGCGCCACCGGCCTCTTTCAATCGTCCACACCTCCCCTCCGTCCTCCGCCAGTAACGCTCCCTCTCTCCGCAATCCCGTCCCCTCTTCCTCCGACCCTCCCGCCCTTCGCCGCAGCCATCGCCGCTCCGGTTGCCACCCGCGAAACCCCCACCCTTAATCCGCGGTCCCTCTCCAGCCTTCGAAACGACCCCTTTCTTCTCCGATGTCGCGTTCGCAGCTCGTTATCTGGGCCACAAAACACGAATGTCATTCGCGTGATTCAACGTGATTCCAAAATAAAATCACACGTCGCACCAGAGACTGTACGTATGTATGTATATCGAAAGCGAATTTCACGTTATCGCTGATTGGCGGTCTGGTGGAGCGCGTCGTTTCGAATCACTGTCCCGCGGGTGTCGATCGCGAGAACGTGCCCTTTGCTTTTACAGATGAATCGCTGCACCCGGCCGTTGGTCGCGCGCGACTCGTATCGAATCTCCGTCGATCTACGTCCTTCGATCCCCGATGCCCAACATCCGCGCGTGATACCTTGCTCGCTGTTCGTACATCTCTAGATATAGAGTAGCCGCGGGGGGAGAGAGGGGAGGGGGGGGGGGGGTGAGAAACACACACACACACACACAGAGAGAGAGAGAGCGAGAGAACAGCGATTCGCTGGCAGAACGTAGAAGAAGAAAAGAGGAATTTCGGGTCTGGAAGCGCGCGAGACTTTTTCGAATCGCTCGTCGTTGTTGCGCTGTATCCTTTTGCGAAACGCGTAAACACAATAGCATACATAGAGTGTATCGACACATTGGCAGAACAGGGGGCGCGCGCTACTCCACTCCCCTGTCGCGAAATCTCATCCCCACCAGCGACGCATGCCAGAAAAAGGAACCTCCTTGAATCATTCCCGCGCCGGCCGCCGCGAGGAGCGCGCGTCGTTTTGCCACGCTGTCACGAGTTACGCCACGAGTCGGAATACGTTGTGTATGTTACGCGTCGAACCGAAACTGACTTATGCGACGCTGTGCTTTAATCGGATGCTGATATACGTGTTTATCTGTACCGATCTAACGTAACGAGACCGCGTGCTAGTGTTGTGAAATCGTGCCGCGTTTGCCGGAGCATCGACGTTTTCCTATTCTTTCCTCGAACGACGAAGGACCGTCGTAGTCGAATAACCATTGCAGTTCCTTTCCTTCGTTTCGCTCCTTTCCCTTCCACCGAGTTTGATTCGCTGCTTCCGAAAGAAGACGCGTTCTCTTAGACGTCTTCGAGGCAGAGTGGTATTGCGTAAGAGCGAAAAATCGCTCGTGGTGCGCTAACGGTACATACGCGGTGCACCCTCTACGTTGCACGTGCACCAGATAACCTGTATCCTGTCCCGCGACGTGTCGGTGGTTCGTCTGACCGGTAGGTAAGTCGTCGTCGATTATTTCCTCGTTGCTGTAAACTTGAACATGTTCCACGTGTGGTTGTTTTCAACGATCGTTTCTTCAACGTTCAGCAGTCGGATGTAAGCGACGAATCGCGCGTAACGCCGTCAGGAGAGGTTACGATTCACCGTTTCACGAAACTAATCCTGCGTTACTTTCGGAGTATGCACGAGATACACTCGTAACGCCATCTATCCGCCGAGTAGCGTACCAATCTTACGAACGACGCCGATTCCTCGATTTGGAAAATGCTTTTAGATCGTCGTTGTTTCTTCGAATCGATTTCTCGAGCGATTCACCCATTGGAAAAGCGTTACCGCGTTACTGTTTTTCGCTACGATTCGTCCGCGCTTCTTCCTTCCTTCCTTCCTTCCTAATCGCGGAGGAGGAACGTAATTCTTAGGAAGAAATTGAGGAAAAAGAGAAGAGGGAGGAAGGAAGGAAGGAAGGAAGGAAGGAGCTAGCCGTGGATTACAAATGGTGGTGAGGTTGAGTAGGAGGAGAGCGGAGGAGCGAGACGGCGAGGGGGTGCGACGGAGAACAGGTTTAACATCGGTTACGCCGAGCAAGAGACTCATTCGTGCATGTATCTATCGGATCTCTAACTTTCGCTTTGCTCCTCTGTTTCTTGCCACAGATGTCTTCACTCTTTCCCCAAATCCTTTGCTTCGCTTTCCCCAACTATTTCTCCATGAATATTCTCAGCGTCGTTGCACCTAAATGGGTTGATATATTGTATGATCAACGTCGAGTTATACCGTGGGTTTCTTTGCCGATAAACGGAGACCACTGTGGCCAGAGATACGAGCGCAGTCGTCGATCGAATGTTCCCCTCTTGGCGAGCATCGAGGAAGGAAAGGGTCGTTAAGTGGAGTAATATCGTTCGATAATACGCGAAAGCATATCCCGTTTGATATCTATCGTATGCTGTAGCCCGACTCGGCTTTTCTCGCTTACTCGTCCCTTCTGACCTGTCTACCTATTTATCTATCTTCCAACCTACCAACCTACCAACCTACCTACCTACCTATCTATCTATCTATCTACCTGCTTGCCGGCCTCCCTGCTTGCTTACCTGTCTACCTACCTACCTACCTACCTACCTACCTGCTCGCTTCCCTACCTGCCCGCCTGCCTGCTTGCCTGCCTGCCTGCCTGCCTGCCTGCCTGCTGTTACTTCTGTTGGGAAAAGTAACATCGTTGCACCTTACCAGCTTCTATCCCTTTCCATCGCCGACGCTGTTCCATCCTCACCCCCGTTCTCTGCATTCTTTGCTTAACCTTTCACTTTTCGAATTACTGTTTGAGTATAGTAATTGTTCGTTACCCACGTGAAATAAACAGATAACGTCGGAAGTAAATAAACGCGGTACGTTGATTTTTCAATCGAAATTGACAGCAGACTCGATTTTACTCGATTTTACTCGATTTTACTCGATTTTACTCGATTTTACTCGGTTTCACGAAGGGGGACGCGACGCCACCGTAGCACCTGCTCGTCGACGCGCGTTCCGATGAAAATCATACCAGGACAGAGGTATATGGGGCCAAGCGCCGACAACGAGGATCGAAAGCCGTCTTCCAGATGGCGAGAATAGGGCATAGCGGGTAGAGTAGGAAGAGTTTTTGCCCAGTCTTTTGTCTCGCGCTTCTCGTTTCTTCCATAACGCAACGAGAAGAGAACGCGAGGTTTCGTATCTCGATAGTGGTAAATATGGGAAAAGGTAGGGAAAATTGAAGGCGATCCTTCGAATGGAATAAAATTGAAATAAACGTACACGGGTCGATGACCGTAGAGGAACGCGAATAACGCGCTTTGTTAAGGGCAGGTGGTTGTGGTGGTGGTAATGGTAACGGCGGTGGTGGTGGCGGTGGCGGTGGTGGCGGTGACGGTGGTAGTGGTGGTGGTGGTGGTGGTGGTGGTGGTGGTGACAGTGACGAGCGTAATCGAGGGCGGAAGAATCGAAGCCGTGTGTAAGGCAACGTTACTGGAAACGTAACGTATTTAAGATAGAAATTGTCGAGGGATTAGACAGCCCGTGGATGGATGATTCTACGACGGCTTTCGAATGGACAGAACCGTATCGCGTACCTAAGAGGGATCGAGGAAATGAGTGGATTTCGAAAACGCGACGGCTGAAAGGTGGAGGCTGGCGAGACCGTCAGCGTAGCGTATAGAATCGACTCCCGCCGAAAGGCCGTTGACCTAAGGAAGAAGCGCGTGTCCCGTCGTGGAAAAGATACCGAGTCGCGTCGAATCGGTAGATCGAGACACGATACTAGGATCTAGACGATGCTATATCCTAACCTGGCGTTTCGTCGCTAATCGAACGCGCCCGGTCTGTTTCAGAGGAACGAGAATCTCGACTTTTCGTTGAACGTCCCACAGCATCATCATTCGACGGCCTACCACCACAACGGCTACGCCATGGCTGATCAGGTATGTTCGATCGACGGATCGATCGTTGACAGAGGATGAACCGATTCGTGTGCCAATTCGCGGGCACAGTTCCCATCCTACTCCCCCTTTCTTCTTCATCATCTTCTTCGTTGTCTTTCTACCTATTTATCCGTTTATATATCCGTGGCTATCATCCGTATCTATGCACCCGATAGAAAAATGTCACGGTTTCGGTAACCGTTGAGCGAGAAAAGAAAACGGTAAAAATCGGCTTCGCAAGACGGGGGCAGCAGGAGTTAGTTTCGCGTTCCGATCGCGGAACTGGCCGCGGATAGACGGGTGGTGCGAGCAGCCGAGAGGCAGAGAGAGCGAGAGAGCGAGGGGTGCGGGCCGGTGGAGGCGGCGGAGGCGGCGGAGGCGCGCGAGCCCCTTCGCTCATGGGGAATGAAGGGAGCGAATGGGAACGCGAGCGAACGAAGGGGGTAGAAAAGATACGACTATCTTGGTTCGGCCGGATAGGCAGAGGACGAGGAACCGGTGATGGCGGGGTTGGGAATGGGAATGGGCACGGGAGAAGAGGCAGGAGCGTCGAACGGGAGAGAAGAAGGGGATCGCTGCGCGGGTGACTGAGGGCCGGGGTGTGGAGGGAAAGAAAAGTTTGGAACCGGTGGAGGAAGAAGATGGATAGACGCGTAGTCGATTCGGAGATGGAAAGGGAGTAGATGGAGGAAGTGGCGGTGCGGGAGAAGTATGAAGAGGAGGATGAGGAGGTGGAGGAGGTGGAGGAAGGGGAGTTGAAATAGGACGGGTACGCGTACACACGGGCGGCGACGGAACGGTACGGGACGTGGCGCGGTGGAAAGGGGAATGGAGCATGCGAGGGAAGGAGGGAACGAAACGATAGAGTAAGAGAAACATCGCGAGGTAAGGGGCAACGCGCGCGATGGGTACGCCGAGGGAAGAGAGGCAGAGGTGTACTCGATCAATAGGCAAGTACGTTCCTTCAAAGGAAAATTCCTGACGCTATTAAATCCAATTTAAAAACTTTTATTCCCCGTGGCCCGACTCGCTGCGCACGGCAAATGTATTTTCCTTCGTTCCCCGCTCCTCCAAAAGGGAATAAATTGCTAAAAGCATTTCGAACGATACGACGCCGCCGCCGCCGCCGCCGCCTCCAACGCCTCCACCTTCTCTAGCCTCGTCTGTTTCGTCGATCGAGCAATACGATACGACGTCCGAACGGCCGAAAAGCTGCGGGAACGCGATCGAGATCATCCCCCCTCCGATGGCTCGATCGCTCGATCGCTCGATCGCTGTAAGCCAAATCTCCCTCCGCGGCGAACCTCTCGACCACATTTCCTTCAGAATCGCCAGGTTCCTTTTATTCGTAGACCTTTCACACGCCCAGCTTTGGCGACGAGGATTTCGATATACCGGCGATTCATGCCCTCTCGCATCAACAACATCAACAACACCAACAGCATCAACACCAGCAACAACAGCAGCCGCCGCAACAGCAGCAGCCGCAGCCGCAGCCGCAGCCGCAGCAGCAACAGCAGCAGCAGCCGCAACACGATCCGATGCACGGCTATCAGTCTCAGGTGAGTGTTGGACCGTTCGGTGGGAGGAACGAGTACGTCGGATTCCTTTCATCTCGACTATCATTTCGATTCATCTCGAATCGCGTTCGCAGATGATGCAGACCAGCGGTGTTCAGCAATCCCCGGATGGGTTGAATCTCGACCCCGGTGGATATCAACAGTCCCTTTACCTACAACAGGAACACTCGATGCAGCAGATCGGCGTCAGGTAAGTGCTCCTCGATGGGAGTTCTCTCGAGTGCTGCGGCGATCTACACGGTAATCCTTTCTCGATGCATGTTCCTAGTTCCTCGTATACGGGTACGCAAGCTTCGTACGCGAGTATGAGCTCTCCACGGCAACAGCACGGAAGTCAGCAGATGATGTTGCTTCAGCAGCAGCAGCAGCAGCAGCAGCAGCAACAACAGCAACAGCAGCAAGCGCAAATGCAGCAGCACATGCAGTACATACACACTCAACAGCAGCAGCACCAGCAGCAGCAGCAGCAGCAGCAGCAGCAAATGCAGCAGCAGATGCAGTACAGGAGCCCGACAGGTGGAAGTCCGCCAACGATACAATCCAACACCGTTCCCGAGGCGAACAACAATACCACTACCAGCGAGGATAGCGACGACAGTACGCCACATTCCGGAATGGTGAGTAGTCGGCGTCGTTATTGTTTGAACCTTGGGCGACGGTCAGAAAGGAAGCACGGAATGACCGTAACGACCGTCCTTTCTGCAGATTACAGGGATCAAACGACCCTCGCCAGAACCGACCGACGTTGGAGCGAAAAATCAGAGGAAACCGAAATCCCAGAAGAAGAAAAAGAAGAGGGACCCGAATGAACCGCAAAAGTGTGTGACTCCTGTTTTCTCCGCTCGACTCCAACTACGTATATACTCTTGAACCTAACTCTATCACTGTTTCGCAGGCCTGTCTCGGCGTATGCCCTCTTCTTCAGGGACACACAGGCTGCTATAAAAGGACAAAATCCAAATGCGAGCTTTGGCGAAGTGTCCAAAATCGTGGCATCGATGTGGGACGCGCTTGATACGGAGCACAAGAACGTGAGTGTTTCCTTCCTTTCCCTTTATCTCTCTGTCGACCACACGCGCACACGTGCGCGATAAAAAAAAGAAAAATTACATTTTTCCAGGTGTACAAAAAGAAAACCGAAGCTGCGAAGAAGGAGTATCTCCAGGCCCTCGCGGCGTATAGAGCATCTCTGTTGAGTAAGGGAGCTGCCGAGAATGAACAACAACAGCAGCACCAGCACCAGCAACAGCAACCGTCGCCACAACAGCAACAAGTTCAGTACGCGACCTATGGGAATTACGGTGGAAACGGAACACCCGGAAGCATATCGTATCAGGTCTACAGTCCACAACCTCAACCGCCGTCGCCGCAACAACAGCATCCGCACTCTCATCCACACCAGCATCACCAGCAATCGGCACAGCAGATGCAAATGAAAAAGTCTCCTCATCACTTAACCATGCCAGGAAATCCTCAGCAACAGCAAGCACAGCAGGTAAGTAACATCTCTCTCCCTTTCCTTGTCATCCTTCTTTGACGCGCTTCTCATTTCTACATTTCCCTCGCAGGCTCTGATGGGGAACCCGATGCCGCAGGCTCATATATCGCAACAGCAGCAACAACAGTCGCAGCAACAACAGCACATGCAGCAACAGGTTTCGCAACAGCAATACATGCAGGTCAGCTGTGGGACTTTGTTATCGCTTCCTCCCCCTGCCGCTGTTTTCCTTGGTTACGCTACCCTAAGCCTCCACCCAACCCCCCACCACACCCCAAATACTCCAACGCTCGGATGAACCAGCGCGCGCCACTACAAACTCTAACGGCCGTTCGTGCAGCCTCTCCTACCCTTTTTCCACCTTTACCGTCACCGTTTTTCCCGTTTCGACTTCTTCAAATCCCTGCTAGTTGTAACCTAATCGTTGTTCTCACTTTATTCCATCGCGACCACAAAACTATCTATCGCTGTTTTTGCAGATGCCGCAACAGCAAGTGCAGCAGATGCAGCAGCAACAGCATCAATCGCAGCAGCAGCAGCAGCAGCAACAACAACAGCAACAACAACAACAACACCAACACCAACAGCAGATGATTCACACAAGTCCGCCGAAGAGCGACTCGTTGTCCAGTCCTTCGGCGACGGTGAACTCTTCGGTGAGCCAGGCGGCGAACATGACCGGCCAAAGGCCGGCGTCGAACGCGTGTATACGTCACGGGTGTCCAAATCCCGCTGTAGCGAACAGCGAATGGGAAGACGAGTACTGCAGCAACGAGTGCGTTGTTAGCCACTGCAGAGACGTCTTCACCACGTGGGTATCCTCGAATCAGAATCCACAACAAAATTTCTCGACCGTGAAATAAGGGCAACGCGTTGTAGCCGGTTGGGGAGAAATATGCGCGACGACCGTACCACGAATTTCCTACCGTTTGCCGTAGCCCTGGAACGCGTACCAGCTCCTCAACACCCTCTGTACATACGTACACGTATATCGACAAGAAGGAAGAGGAGGAGGTCGCTCCACGTAAAATCAAAAGAGACAAGCGACAATGGAAGCGCGGTTCGCTGTACCTTTGCTCCATAGATTTCGTTGAAAGACTGTCTGCGTCGCAGCTCGATGCCCGTCAGTGCCGATCTTATTCGATACCCTTTCACTTTTCCACTGACTGAGTTTTCACGCGAGGACGGGCAACGTTGCTGCGCGAGCAGGAACGAGTATTAGAACCGCCAAAGGACGACGACGACGACGACGACGATGACTGTTAATCGCAAACGTCTGAACGAGACTGCATTTCTTGAACGTTTTAATTAGGGGCCGTTTAACGCGATAGCTGATAAAAGTCATTTCGTATAGATATATCGGCAGACTTTGGACGATGCGTGTTGATATTTGTAAGTGAGCGAGGTTTTGGAATGAACGAGCCGGGTACCGGTACAGAATTGACGAGCCTGCTCTGCACACTTTTCATCTGCCGAGGAGGATACGCTTCCTCCGCGAGATTCTTGGACTAGTAGAAATTCCCAGCCGATTAAACGTAGACGACCTATCGAGAACCAGGGATGCGGCGACGGTGACAGCGACAACTGCGAGCGTATCGAAACGTCGATCGCGAAAAAGTCGCGCGATGAAATGGGAATGACGAGAGAAATAAACTCTGGTGCGACTCGGTGACGCAACTTATTTTTGTATAATTTTACAAACGATCGAAAAGTCGCGGAAAAGAAGAATGTATCGTCTAGAAATGCTAGGGTAGAAAATGGGAAATGACTCCCGTCTCGTTGAACGAGAGTAGGCCATACCGCGTGTTCGTTCGCGTTTCTGCGTATCGTTTCGTATCGTTACCGTACGGTTTTGCTTTCTCGCGACAAACCGGACGAATCGGGTAATTGCCGACTATTGGAGCCAAATGTAATCGTTAGGCGACGTCCACGTTTACGTCGTATCTTTACAAAGTACACATGTATACGTTCGAATTTGCGGATGCGAACGAGGCGAGAGGCAAGTCGAGGTTATTTATTTCGAGAGAGCACAGTCTTCGTTCGAGCGGTGAACGGAATTTTTTCGATAAGGACGCATTTCTCTCGTCTATTCCAGACGGTGTTTCCACACGATCTCTAATTTCAGGAATACGTATTCGATTAGCGCGCGAGCTCTTCCGCAACGTTTCCGACAGGACAGGACACGATTCGACAGAACACGACACGACACATGCACGTTAGTATGCAGACGTGACATACGCGATACCGCGATACCGATAAGTTTCTTTTTCTTCGATCTTTTCTTTTCGGCAAACAACCTTGTACATATAAGTGAGGGATAACAAAAGATTACTCCATAGATTCTTAAGTCCCTACGATGTAAACATAATCGATAGTGTAACATATTGATAACGACCTTCGGTACATATATTATAGAAGCGTATAAATAATATAAATGTAAAAATTAATCGGCGACGTCGTGCATACATGTATACACAAGTACGTACGTACATATGCATGTATACGTATACGCGACACACGCCTGTATGCACGTATGTATATATGTATATGCACGCGCAACAAACGAAACGATAATTGCAACCTGCGTTATCGTGTCCGGTTGAAAACACTATATTAGAAGGATTGTGAATTGGCCGAAGGTGCTCGAATCCTGAGCGAACGAGTGTCATCCGTGAATGCGAAAGGCTAGAATTTTTCCAGAGTTAGTCGTAATCGCGTAAATCTGTATACTGAAGTAGAAGAGGAGAAAGAAGCCGGAGAAGAAAGGGGCAGAAAGGAAGAAAGGAAGAAAAGACGAAAAGAGAAAAAAGAAAATAAATTTAGAAAATATCCAAGCAATCGTATGTCGCAGAGTATATATTATATCAACACCTTACGACGTCGAATATCGTAGGCGTTGCGCGCATATAAAGACGCGTAACGGTGACTCGCGATACGAGTTTACATTTTACTTTCCAGGTTAACACGTTTGCTGCCGCAAGGAAATCCTAAGGAGGTTAGACGGCCTCGTCTGTCGACGACGATTCGACGGTGGCAGCGAACGCGTTAACGCCCCTCTTCCGATTTCCCAGATCGATGCCAACGCGATTCCGAAACCTCAGCCCGTTAATCCCGTCCCGTCCTGTCTCACCTCGACCCGTTTGTGTAATAATGGGGATAGGAGTGAACGAAAATCGAGTTGGAAGCGAGCTTGTTGCGTTCGGTGATTTCTTAGGCCCGGTCCTTGGCGGGTCGTTGTGCTTCACGAGGTCTCATCACGAGGCGCTTGATAACGCACGCGTGTGCCTGCTGGTGACGTATGCATGCGTAACACAATGACTATACTTTTTATTTAAAATTACTTTACGAGGTACATTTATATACATAAAAAATGTATGACTAATACATTTAAGCTTACGCAATATGGACATATTCGTACACGTGCAATAACGTAATCGTAACACTTTTTTTCCATTTTCATTCTTATACTCTTCAACTTTAGCTTTCTCGTCCTGTTTTTATTTATAGGAGTATAGTCGGCTTTCGATGCGAGTCAACGATATACACATACATCTAACTTGTATCGATTCGGTTACGAACGATACCGGAATGTTTGCAAGTTTCTTTGTTCGAAACGAATAAAACTCTCGCAGAAAAGTCAACAACAACAACAACAACAACAACAACGGCCAAACGATCGTCGCACGTGATGTAGGAAAGAGAGGCAACGAAGCGAGTTCGGTCGTGTCCTGTCGCGTCGATAAGATTCGAACCCGGTCGACGCATCCTTCGGGAAAGAGGGGCTTTCGAAAAGAAAAAGAGAAACGGAATAAACGAACGGGGAAATGGGAAAGGGAAGTGGAAAGGCGAGGGGGGAGGGGAGGCAAAATGGAGGGAATTCGAGCTCGCGACACGAATCGATCGAAAAAATGTTTCGCGCGCTCGATATTTTCGTTAATTTTTGGTAAAAATACAGGACGATACACGACGAACACATGAGATTCTTGCAGGCACATATACGTCCTACGTACACGTGTATTTCTTGTACTCGCGCGACACACACACACACACGCGCGCGCGCGCGACATTCTCACCAACACCTTTATCGTGGAAACATTCGATTCGTGTACACACACAGCACAGTGCGCATTTTCGTCGAACGTACGAATCGGCGGAGATTGTTCGCCGATCGACGGATTCACGCGCTACTTCTCCGTGTTCTGTCGTAAAATGCACGACACAAAAATAAATGCTGGTACTTCAGTTACACGTACTCTTGCCTTCGAAACACACAAAACAACCACATACGCGCGTGTACATCTTCGCACTCTCTCGCTCTGATTCTTGTACTCGATCGGTCGAACGACATTTTTACAGATTCTACCATTGTAAACATTTCTCATCTTGAACTAATCGCCAGCTTGTCAAACTCCTCCGTTTTCTTAAATCTCCTTTCTTCTTCTTCTTTTCTTTTTTTACAAAATATCACAAAAATCACACCAGCCTTTGTTCGCGATAAAACAACGCAACAACTAAAGATCGTGTTATGCCGCTCGAAGAAAGACGACGTAGTACGAAACGTTGCTCGAAAATGGAGACACGGAGAAAGTTCGGTGCCACCACGCCACAACGTTGTCTCTTCGTGTGGTGCGCCTCGTGTACAGAAGAAGCGCTCTAACTCTCCCTTCCGCCGCGCGTTTCCAACGGACATCGATATCGTAGTAATTCGTGTCCTTAGTAGCGACAATCGAGCGCGTTAAGTTTCAATTTCGAGGGGAAAAGAACGAGGTTGTCGGGTCGAACGGACGCGAAAGAATAGAAAAAAAAAAAAAAAACACTTAAAGCTACTGTGTCTTTTAGATTTCGACGAGAGCGCCGCGAGGTCCACGCGATCGTGAATGAATAGAAGCGGTTGCTCGGTTGCTTACGTGGCTCGAGTGTGCGAATGAGTGAGTGAGTGAGTGAGTGAGTGAGTGAGCGAGTGAGCGAGTGAGCGAGTGAGCGAGTGAGCGAGTGAGCGAGTGAGTGCGTGCGCGCGGAAGCGAAACGGAAGAGGCGCGCAAAGGCTTGTTCTTTGCTCATCGATTGCCGGACGAATGAGAAACGGCATGACGAGCCCTGCGGCGACCATTTCCAAAGACAACGCGCGACGAGCAACTCTTCTGTCTTCTCGGGTCGTTTCACTTGGCGTCGTCCTGTTCCATGGGCTCCTCGGAAACTTCACGGGAATGTTCTGGGGTAGTCCTGAATAAGAAGCAGAATAAAAAGGGAGCGTAGAGTGGAGAGTGGAGACGGAGTGGCGAATTGTAGGAGGCAAGGGGAGGTGTGCTCACGTTAAATTGGTAGGCTGCTGCATCGAAAGAGAGGCCATCGCGGAAACCGTCTCGGTTTCGTCGCGTTCCTTTTGCCCGGCTTCGATCGCGCTCATCGACACGGTGTGCGCGTTCAGCTTGACGCAAGGCCAGTGCGACATCTGGAGGGAAGAATAAAACGAAAGAGACGCACGGTGGGTATAGAGAGAAAGAGGGAAAGAGGGAAAGCTCGTTTGCGCAGCAGTACCTGAACAGCGATGGTCTTTTGCAAGGTGTCGACCGCGTTTTGACAAGGCGTCCTGGTGAGCTCCTCCTCCCTCAGCTGGGACGGCTCGTCGCCGAGCAGAGCTCGGACGCACTCTTGCGCGGAATCGCAGATCGCGGCCAAATCGTACCCGCCCTCGAGAGCGAGGACCACCTTACCGTTGGCCAGGTCGAGCAGCTGCTGCGTCATCTTGCCGAAGCAGGCAGGGCTGACCTTGTAGCCGCCGAGGGGCGCCGGGTGGCCGACGGCCGCGTCAAATCCCGCGGAGACGAGGACGATACTCGGGTCGAATGCCTTGGTGATCGGCATGACGATGGCACGGAACGCGGCGAGGTACTCGGCGTCTCCCATAGGCGGGTTCAGGCCCCCGGACCAGGCCACGTTCACGTTGTAGCCCAACCCCTCGCCTGCGCCGCACTCGGTCGGTCCGCCCGTTCCTGGAAAGAAGTTACCTTCGTCGTGCCTGTGTATCGACAGGTACAGCACTCGCGGGTCGTCGTAGAACATTTGCTGCGTCCCGTTCCCATGATGGACGTCCTAAACAGAAAGCAAACGAGTCGCGCATTCTTCTTTGGTTTCTCATCACTCTCTGTTCACCGGTTGGGGGAGGGGCTCGGACTGTTTCGCGACACGCGGCTTCGCGTCAGAAGGGAAGAGAACAGAGGGGACGAACGGACGGAAAAGGGGAATGAGACTCGCTCTTACCCAATCCAGGATCAAGATTTTCCGAATATCGAGTTTCTGCTGAAGCAATCGCGCAGCGATCGCGACCGAGTTGAAGAAGCAGAAACCCATGGCTTGGTTGGTCTCGGCGTGATGTCCCGGCGGTCGTACCACGGCGAAGCCGTTCTTAATGTCTCCCATGGCGGTTTTAAAGGCCAGATCGACGACGCAGCCGACGGCCATTCTGGCAGCCGGCGCGGTATTCAGTTCGTTCCACGTCGTGTCGGAATCGACGCCCACTCCGCCACAGGGTAGCCGAACGAAACTCTTGATTGGCAGCTGAGAGAGCTTCGATACGTCCAACTTTTGCCGATTCATCGGATTCGTTCCTGCGCGAAGCACACTTTACTCTCTCTGGCCGCGCGCGCGCTCGTGCGCCGCACAATTAATGTAACGGTGGGGAGATGGAGACGGAAGGAATCGAGGGAAAGGTTGGGCGACGATGGCGATGGCGATGGCGATGGCGATGGCTATGACGATGATCGTGATGGTGATGGTGATGGTGATGGTGATGGCGGGCGATAATCGTGACAAGCACGAAGGAAGAAGAAAGTACGAGAGCGAGAGAGAGAGAGAGAGAGAGAGAGAGCAACGGAGCGCACTCACCGAAGAGGAGGGCGTGAGCTTCGCTGTGACAGGTCTGAATCTCCTCGAGGGTAGCCTTGCGCGACCGTATTCGATCGCATCGCTGCAACAGCCCGGTCTCGGAGAGTCGCGCCCATACGCTCTGCAACCTGCCCCCGTGCTCCGGATGACCGCGAACCGTCTCACCGCAGACACAGGCGTGCTTCAACATTAACGGGTCGTAGGCCAGGCCGGTGGTGGGTCGGTGGGAGGGGGCCCGCGCGAACAGATCGCTGCCGCCACCGCTGGTTTGGCTCGCCTGAGGACCTGCGTCGCGTGCCCGGCAAACGCACACACACCGCTGTCAGTCCGTGATCGATCGAGCGCGAACAAGCTCGGCGAACCGAGCATCGAGCGAAGAAGACACGGCTGCTGCTTACCCAGGTGAACCAACGGACTAGAGAGCGCCCTGGACAATGGCCTGGCACTCGGCTGGCTGCTCCTGTTCCCCGCCCCGTAGGCCGTCGAGGACTCGTTCGAGATCTGCAGGGTGTGCCTCATCATCAGATCCCTCTGTTGCTGAAGAAACTGCTCCCGATCCCGTTGCTGTTTCGAAATCTCACTCTCCTCTGCCACCAGATCCTTCTTCCCCCCGGTCAGATCTATCACCTCGGACTCCTCGCTCTCGGCCGCCTCGTCCAGCTGATTCGCTTGGCCCCGGGAGCCGACTCGCGTCAGGACCGTCTGGCGAATCTGTTGTTTCAGGTAGTTGTGCGCCTGCTGCTGCTCGTGCAGCTGCTTCTCTGCCAGGTACTCTTCGTAGTGGGTCTGCGGCGGCATTATACCACCCTGTAGCATCGGATGGCCCAACGGTAGAGGTGCAGACTGAGTCCTGCCTGCGGGAGAGGTTGAAAGCAAACGAAAGGAAACGTGAGAGCGATACGAGAAGATTGTCGGTAGATTGGTCGACGACGAGGAGAAGATCACCGCGCGTGCCAGTTCCAGCGATCGCGATCCGCTACCTTCTCACGCACACACAGACAGACACACAGACAGACACACACACACACACTGTTACACGCATCTTTCTCGGTTCTGAAACGGTCGAGAGATCGCGCGACCGCAGGCGATGGCACGCGCACTGCAAAATCGGCTGGCAGGAAAGAAGAGAGAACATACTACCTAAAGGCCGGTGACCAGCCTTTTGCAGCCTCGCGTGCGCTACTTGCGTGTCCGTGATGGGTGCTGCCGTCGCCGTACCGTGATACACCGAGGAGGACGGGTGCTGCCTGCTGGTTACAGACGGATGTTCCAGATTCTGCATCTGTTTGTGAACGTAGCCGCCGCTCGACGCCGCCGCCGCCGCCGCAGCCGCCGCTGCTGCTGCAGCCGCTGCCGCCGCCGTCGCGTCCCCACCTTCGATCACAGTCAGCGACGGATAAAAGGGCAAGGTACCGGGCAACATTTGTCCGGTGAGCGGCATCCCTAGCCGAGCCGTGAATGCCGCGCGTACCTCCGCTTCCGAGACCGTTGCCAGCTTCGTACCAGTCTATGGAAGCAAAGAAACGGCGAAGAAAAGGAGGGAAAATGGGGAAAAAGGTGCGCGCGTGGTACGCAGGATTAAGTTAGTTCCCTCCGAGTTACTCACCGTGCTGGAACTGGACGGAACGTGGGGCCGACCGAGCGAGATGTTCGGCATGGACGGTGAGCTGAAGAGCGAGAGATCCGACAAGCTACCCTGCTGGCTGCTGCTCGTCAACGGACCGCCGTACGCGGTGTTCTCCGTCTCCTTGGTGGGGAAAACAAGAGAAGGAAAAGAGAGGCAACGATAAAGGCGTAAACGCGGAAGCGATCGAACAAGGACGCGTATCGTCGTTCTAGCACTGACCTCTTGAATCGCAGCCGCGTTCGCTCCTGCAGTGGGACTCGCTTGAGAATTGTTGACGGTTGGCGGTGAGTTAGGCCCGGACTCTGGATTACTGCTAGAATCTGGAAAAGGTTCGATCAGCGAGCGGCGATGAGCGGTCGCGGTTTGCCTGAAACGTGCCGCGAACGAGGGCCGGAATTCGAGCGGTTTTTCTCCTTTGGGAAAAAACTCCCTCGTCCCGAATTCCGTCGCGCTAAAGGGATTTCGGCGCGGTATTCGCGCGCGTCGCGTCGCCCTCGACCGACAGAGAGGAAGAAGAGGCGGCGACGGCGGCGGGCGACGCGACGATATCGAGATGTACGCACGCATGTTAATCGGTAACACGAGAACGGTTTCTTGTTCGACATGCTGTT
Source organism: Anthophora plumipes (assembly GCA_951804975.1). Taxonomy (NCBI): domain Eukaryota; kingdom Metazoa; phylum Arthropoda; class Insecta; order Hymenoptera; family Apidae; genus Anthophora; species Anthophora plumipes. The sequence continues at coordinate 17,766,369 of OX638122.1, read as the reverse complement.
ACTGGACACTGGCAAAAGGCAAAAATCAACGATCGATTAATCGTAAAACGACACGGGTGCAACGAATCGTTGGCTAATGCTCACGCAGGAAGAGTCGACGATCGAAATGAGTAATTTCGATAAAGCTCGATCGAAGGACGTACTTGCTAGCAGTGACTTCCGTTTCAGGTGCGACAGCAGGCGATCCTTCCGGCGTGCCATCAGGGGTGAATTTCTCGACGCGGCCATGTTCCTCTCCACGCGTTGCTTTAGTCGCACCTTGAGCAGATTCGGCTCCGAGGCTGGCCAATTTTAGCCAGGGTTAGTTGTTGGTCGTCGTCGTATCGGGCCGGAATGGTGTGTAAAACGGGGGAATAGATGCGTCGGGAATGTCGGGAACCGCGTGGACAGGGATCTCGGAAGGAGAAGGATGCCGTCGATAGGTTCGCTCGATGGGAGGAGGAGGAGAAGAACGAGGGTGGTTGCAGGCTAGTCGCACGAGCTGTTTTCTGTACGTGTACGTGGCGTGCCGTGCCGTGCCGTGCCGTGTCTGTTTCGTAGTATTGGTTTCGTAAAAGTCTACATGGGGGTTGATGTATTTTGGACAGGCAAGATATTTGGACCGCAAAAACCATGCTTTAGTTTAGGCATTCTACTATCGTACATAGGCACACATAGAAAGAGAGACTACCTTCCACCAAGAATATATATGCTCATCACTCGACACCACGGGGATTTTTATCGTACGACATGTATACGCTGATGCGCGCGGTATATCTACCTGTTTTCCGGAGAGGAAAGTCGTCGGCGAATTTTTCCTGGAGCATCTGCGGCATACGGTAGGGATGCGAGGCGTTCGCGGTGCCCACCGAGTCCACCGATTGCGGCTGCTGCAACCTGGCCAACACAATTTCCCGGTTCTTGTTCAGTCCGTTTCGCGTCGTTCGCTCAGAAGCGCGATCGAATCACTCGGCTCGACCACAAACACTCGAGTACATCCCCGTACCACACTTATCACTCTCTCTCTCTCTCACACACACACACACACACACACTTTCGCTCGTGTGCAAGAGGGAGAGTGTCGCGATAAGAGCAGAAGATAGAGGGTTGGCGGTGACAACGACGAAAGATACAAAGACTGGGAAATAACGCAAGCAAGGAGGAGAAAGAGATGTTGCGGACAAACGGGCAAGAAGAAATATAGCAAAATACGGAAAGCACGGGGAAGGTGATGTACTCGAGGTTAAGTCGTCCACCGAAAAGGGGTAAACCCGCGTGACACGCGAGAACCGCCAATCTCGGGAAAATCTCACCAGCTTCTGTATCCAGGTGTACCAGGCACGGCCCCGTTCGCCGCTGCCGCGGCCTCCCTTTGCTTCTTGTTCACGAGGAAACTCTGAAATCGTAAGGTACCCCTCTCAGCGAGGCCTCGCGCGTAAAATCATCCCCCTTTCACTCCTACAACTTTTACTCGCTAATCCGCCATTCGCTTCTCTACAAACTACCTAGCCCCCCCCCCTATCCCCACCCCCAGAATACCTGAGAAACTTTTATACTCGACACAACCTATATATCGCCACCCACCCCCGAACTTTTGTCTTTGACAGTTTTACACTCTCCTGTTATCCCATCCCTTTCGATCCTCGAGCTTGTCGAGGTGACAAACAAGATTCACCCACACCGCGAATGGCCTCGAACCGACGCGACCGAGGCTCGCGCGTCTTCCAAGTACCTGCAGTCGTTGTTTAACCTCCGTCGATGCGATCGCGCTGTGATCATGCTTGTCCTTTTTCCTCAGCGCTTCGAGTCTCTCCTTTTCCCTCCTCTGCTCCTCGAGCTGCTTCTGCTGTTCCCACATCTACGGAAAGAGAGAAACAACTTTCGTAACTGCACGCGTGTAAAGAAAACAGGGAGCTGTGCGATCGCGAATCTTGGACACCTTGTAGAATCTCGAAGCGGAGGACGATCGGGAAATGAGAGAAAAAACGGAGAAAGCGTAGGTGGGTAAGAGTGACAGAGATGATATCTAGATAGATAGATAGAGAGACAGACAGGTTGCGGGAGAGGGGGATGGGGATGGGGATGGGGATGGGGATGGGGACGGAGGGAAGAATAAAGTGTAACGAAGGTGGTGGAAGAGAAACTGACGGGTACAAGAGGACATCATCACCGCCGCCTCCTCCTCCTCCTCCTCCTCTCTGGAGACGAATGACGCGCTTGCCGGTGGTTATTCCATTCCGAACAGGGGACGCGGTGTCGTGGCTGTCGTTCCTATTGCGCCCTCGGTGCTACACGATATGTGTAGTCGGGTATGATATAGCCGAGCTTAGCGGACGCGCATCGATCGGATTTACGAGCAAGAGGAATATTCCACTGGTCTTTCGACTCGGGCCACCGGCCGGACTCGGCTCGAGGAGGAAAATTACGGTGGCTCGGGGAGGCGGCAGGAGACTCCTAGCCCCGTTAACGAAGGAGCGCGATAACGCTCACCTTCAGCTGATGCATCTCCTGTTCGTGCAGCTCGGCCAACTGTCGCTCTTGCGCTTGGTACTGCTGTCGTAGAATCTGCTGCTGGAGCTGATGGTGTTGCTGCAGCTGAAATCAGAACCGACGCGTCTAGGTTAACGCTCGTACCCGTTCGCTCGACGCACAGATTCGAAATCGGATCGCGAGTGTCGGTCATCCCGCTTTCTCTATCGAGCTCCATCCAACCACTCTGTTCGAAAATATCGCGGGCGCACATTGCGAGAACGCGAAAGGTCGCGGCACCACGAGACACCGCGCAACAAATGCCAGTAAGGTTCTTTACATAGGCAAATACGCGATCGGATAACGAGTCGGTAGCGGAATAAGCGCCGGCAACCGGAAGCGGGTTCCCTTCTTCCGACGAGCGTCGCCGGTTCCTACTTTCTCGGCCGAACCTGTGCGTCGAGGCGAGCAATAAAGTGAAGGAGACAGAAGACGAAGGTGAAGGTGAAGGACAGAAGGAAGAAGAAGAAGAAGAAGAAGCAGAAGCAGAAGAAGAAGTAGTAGCAGTAGTAGAAGTAGTGGTAGTAGTAGTAGTAGTAGTACTAGTAGTAGTAGTAGTAGTAGTAGTAGCAGTAGTAGTAGTAGTAGTAGTAAAAGAAGAAAAATGCGACGACGACGGCGACAATGAAGACGACGACGACGACGACGACGACGACGACGACGACGACGACGACGACGAAGAAAAGTAAGGAGGTGAAGACGAAGAAGAAGAAGAAGATGATGACGATGAAAATGAAGAACAAGAGGAAGAAGCTGAGAAAGACGGACACGAGGGGAGAAGGTTCAAAGTGATATCTCGAAAAATTACCTCGAGTATCTTCTGCTGAAGCGCATGGCCTTGAAGGGCGGCTGGATCGGCGGAAGCGATGTGATAAGCGCTCGATGTCAAGGTGGGCGCAGCAGCGCCAACTCCTCCGACAAGGTCTCTTGGTCTAGACATCGGTGAACCTGGCGTGTCCCTGGCCATCTCTGTGCATACAGATCGAGTTCGAGTTCGAGTTCGAGTTCGAATTCGAGCGAGAAGGAGACTGATAGAGACACTGCGTGTGTGTGTGTGGGTGTGTGTGTGTGAGAGACAGAGAGAGAGAGAGGGGGGGGAGGGATAGAGCGAGAGAGACAGAGAGAGAGAGAGAGAGAGAGAGAGGTGGGGAAACGCTCGGTGTTCGATCAGTTGCGCGATTCCGGCGCCGCGACCGCGAAAAAGGCGAAGAACTTAATCGTTAAACGGTCGGTCGAGGCTCGATACCAGGGGGTCGTGCTTATTTTTAGAAACGTTATACGCGCCGACACTACACAGCGCCTTTCTTTCGGTTGCGTTTGTTCAAACTTGAAACTGCAGCAACGAAATCTCCGAGGGTCGAGGATAGAGCGTTTAGAGCGATGGAAATCGCGGCAGACAGCTATCGCACCTGTGTTACGTTCGCGCTGGGCTTACCTTTCTGCGGCAGATGCGTGAACGCGGACGCGATTTCGACGCTTCTGTAAGCCACGTCTTCTGAAACAAAAGCAAAGGGTACCTCGTAAAGCAGGTTAGCGGCACAACCGGTGAATCCTTCTCTATCGGAAGAATCGTTCCGCCGCTGTTTCACGCGGGGTGACGAAAGAGAGACGAGCAAGTGAATCGAGATCGAAAGGAAAGGGGTCGCGAAACGAGCGAAACGAGCGAACGATCGAGCAGAGTCGAGTTAGCGGGCAAGCAGAGGTCACTGCACGCTGCATTCCTTTGAGTCAAGTCCAAGGTTAATCGCGAAGGAGGGCCGTTCCCCGACACGTTCGCTTTCCTTTCTTCTTTTCTCTCTTTTCTTCCTGCTGCTCCTCCTGGTTACCGTACCCGAGACGCCAGCGAACGGGAATCACGGGAATCACCGGAGAGCGGTCAGTCTCGAGCGACTAACCTGCAACGTTCGCGGGCAACATTCGCCGTTCGAACCTCGCGCCGCCTTCTCGACTTGCCCGAGAATTCAGCCGGTTCTACATCTTGAACACAACCGATGCCTGCGGTCCAATTTGAAAGGAAGAGAGCGCCGTTCCCCAAACGCCTGCTACTACCATTCACCGACATCGAAAACCAACGGCGTCGAAGCTGACGCCTGTTTTGCCAATCAAGAGAATTAGGCGGTCGCATTGATTAAAGTAATTGCCGCAAAAAGTATCAGCCGGATGTGCGCGTTTAAACCCCGCCTAGTTATCAATTACGATAAAGTTGAACGTCGGCATCCTGGTGGAACGCTTTGGTGGAAGAAAAATTGGAGGAGGAGCCGCGGTTCGTTGAGAGACGGTGTGAATAAAGACGGGGGAGCATCCGCGAAAGAGGAATATAAGGCTGGAAGGGAATAAATCGTAGCGAGAAGCATCGCAGGCAGCATCATCGGCCATCGGCGGGCGCCTCGGTGCAAAGTACCGTTATTATTAGCGAACGAATGTCGGTGTGTAGGTCAGGCGAGTAGCTGATGTAGAAAGAGAAAAAGGTCACCGCAGTCGGTTCAGCGGAATCAGCAGTAGGTCGTATTCGACTCGCGGTTTCGCCTTTCGTCGTTCGTCTCGTGGAACACCGCTACCCGAGTCACCGTTCACACCAGGAATCCGCAATTCGTTCGAAAAGAGGCGAGCCGCATTGGTTTACCAAAGACAGGTCGATGCAAGCAAGACGAGAGTATAGAGAGGTAAAGAGAGTCGAGGCGAGTTTTTACTCGTGTTCCTGGCCGGTGGCCGACTAGCTAAGATTAGACGAACGCCCGCTATATATAGGATGACATTTATACACGCGCCTACTAAACGCGAGTTCCTCCCACCCTTCGTCTCGCCCTCTCGCCCTCTCGCCCTTCGTCCTCCTCCGCAACTTTCCTTCCCGTTCGTACCCGAGTTGCTCTTCCCTTCCTCTCCAGATCTGCCCGAATTGAAAATGCCCTGGTACGTACCTAGTTGACCCGTACGATACATATTGCGAGCGAGGATGGCATTACGACGCTCGGGTAGCTCCTCCAGTACGCTACGCTGCGGCACGGAGGTACGAGATTAACGCGGACGCGTTAACGTCGTTTATCGCCGTTATTCGTTTTATGCATTTCATCGTTCCTCGGCCCTTCTACAGGCAACCACGGGAAATTCGAGATCGCCGGTAGGGAGAAGGAAGAGGTGAATCGTTCAGGATCGAGCAGAGAGAGAGAGAGAGAGACGTGGTGGGCCCAGCAGTGAAAGATACGGGAGACGAACCGCGTGGGTGTACGCGACTCGGTTTCCTCGAAGCGAGAGTGACCAAGAGGAAGGAAGACCAATGACCCCGGCGGCGGTGTGCAACGAAAGCGATATCGGAGCTAACGTTCGTGCTCTAGGCGTAAGAGCACCGCGTCCGATTTAATCAAGGGCTGTGGTTGACTAGTGAACGGTACCCGCGACGCCCGTGAAATAGTCGCGGGACGTTTCACAGGTTGAGGAAGAACGAACGGAGGCATGCTCGATCGAACGACACGGTACTTGACCGTTCGCGTTCTAAATTGATCCCGTAACTTTCTCTAAGTGGCGCGAATCGTTCCAATGACGTCAACCACCACGTTTCAGTTCTCCCTCCTCCTCCTCCTCCTCTTTGTTGCGTCGGATTCGCGAATCGCGGATATTCCATTCTACCTACGTCCTTGATCACAGCCGATCGTTTAGACTTTCGCCGATTCTTACCGAATCCTTCTTCGATACGTAGTTTTAGTTGGTGCGCGTCAAGCGATTCGATTCGATTCGACTGGATTCGACTGGACGATTCCGACGACGACGAAAACGGACAGAGGTAAAGCTGCCGGATCGAGGAGAAGAGAGCGGAGGATGAACGTTGGTGCGCTCGTGATATTCGTATTCGCATGGCGAAGAGAGTAAAGAGTGCACATGCGTGGTAACGCGTGACGTGACGTGGTGTTTGCGAATCTCGTGGGCATACGCGGACGAGACGATGTGCTCGTGTCATCCGGCCACCCTGTGTTGGGGGTTCGTTCCCCTGTTCGTGGCTGGTCGTGCACAGATGCGTTCGCGAACTCGTTAGAGAACCGGTCCTTTCTCGCAGCGCCGTCAGCTATCGTTTCGGCGCAACGTTATTAAAAGCGACGCGAAACTCGCCAATGGAAACTCGAATCGGTGAGAATGGAAGGGGCAACGCGGTGGAGACGAGGTGGAGACGAGGTGGAGACGAGGCGAGGAAAAGAGAACGGGGCGAACGATGTTAGAGATATGAATGCGTAACGAAGCACCGGTGCTCTCGGATACGCGCGTCGTCTCGGCCAGCAGCAGGCACAACAGGTGTCCGGCGGTTCGTTCAGAAATTGGTTTCGAGTCGTGACGACGCTTGAAGAATCGCGGCGACCCAGACCCCCACCGCCACCCCCCTCCTGTCGAGGCATCGCGACACGACGTTTGAATATGCGAGAACGACGAACGGAAAGGAGAAGAAGCCAGGAGGTCCGAGAATGAAAGTGTGAAGAAGAAGCAAAGGAGGAAGCATGGCGGGTACGAGCGCACCGTCGTCCGACCGCTCGGTCGAGCAGCCAGGAGGAATCGCGTCTCTCTCTCTCTCTCTCTCTCCAACGAGTCTCTCTCCCCGGTGGTTTTTACCTTTCGCCTCGGATCGAATCGATACTCGCGGAACGCGACGTGCGGATATCGAGTTGGAGGGAACAACTTGGCTGCTGGTTACATAGCGATCGCGCCCTGGAAACTGGAACGTCGGACAAGGTGTTCGAAGAAGGATATCGGAGCGGGAGAGGGAGAGGGAGAGAGAGGGGGGGTCAGGGAAAGTACAAGAGGAAGAGGCGAAGCAAGTGGCAGGTCGCAGACACGAAAGAGAAGAAACAGATGGGAAGGGAAGGAGAGTGCGCGGCCGCGCGTAATCACGCGTTACGAAAGCATACACCTTTGTTTGGAGGAAATTGTCACTGATCCGAGGGCGCGTACGGCCACTCGTACCTCACTGCCGCGCAACACCACCACTCTTTAATCACTCTGTACACCAGCGAGCAGGCACAACTAACGCGATCGGACTTGAAACTCGAGGATTCGACAGAGGCGGGCGAGAATCGACGAGCAACAGTCGACGGCGAAAGTGGGCGCGCGCACGTCACGGCTAACGCGAGGGAAGTGTGCGCGCCCCGCGCGCTACCGTCTCTTTTGCGATTCTCTCGCATTCTCTGTGGGTGTCGCGAGCATTCGCTTGCTTGCCTGTTTGCTTGCTTCGCTTGCCCGCTTGCCCGCTTGCCCGCTTGCCCGCTTGCTTTTGCGACGACAGCGCCCTACCTCGCGAGGCTCGCGAATCTTGGCTATTTATAGAGGCCCGGTATTGTTGCGTCCAGCGTGTTTCTCTGTGGCGCGCGCACCATCGCCACCGCCGCCGCCGCCGACGACGACGGCGACGACAACGACGACGTAATCGTAAAGCTGCTTCTCTTGCCTCTGCCCCCAACGATCGCGCTCCCTCGCTCTCTCGCCCGCCCGCCCGCCCGCCCGCCCACTAGTTTATACGCACACCACTACACCCCTCTGTCAGCCAGCCTACTGCTCCGCGTTCTCCGTCCGCCACAGCCCCAACAATCATCGACGCAACCACCCCGCGTTCGCCACCATCTTCCTCTCGTCCTTTCCTAGCCGCTACGCTCCAACATCGTTCAACTTGGACTCGTCCCCTTTTCCTCCTCGAAGAATATCGCGAACGAAAGCAACGGACTGTGCCGCATGGCGAAGCGAAATCGATCGCAGCCTGGATTGGTTTCGAACCAAACCTCGTGAAACGAGAAATGGCTTGGAAGCGTTTTACTTTTAATTGCATACGTTACCGGACATTTATTCCGAATCCGTCGTTTTCTACCTGACGCAACTTGTTCGACGGGGGTTACGCAACGTGTGCGCTTTCCAGGAATATCGTCTATCGGTAGCGCTAACGCGCGAGAATCCGATAACTGTGCACCGTAACGTTGACGTTACACCGTTACACCGTTACACCGTTACACCGGGCAGATGCGGAAAGAGACGCGCGGTCGGACGGGAGCAGGTGGTTTCTGGCGGGCCATGATCAGAACACGCGCTACCACGGGCTGCTAGCACGCGCGAGCACGACCGCCGAACGGCTGTCGAAACCACCTTGTACCGCGACCGTTTCCCTTCGCCTCGATTCGATCGATACCCTGCTGCTGCTGCTGCTGCTCCTCCTAAACCCCCTCCTCTTCCGTTCGGCTTCGTGTCGAAAGAAGGACCGCGAGACGGCGAGTTGCGAGAAGGGTATCTTCCGAAAATAGGTGGCAAGGTCACCCGTCCATTCTCGGACCTTCATCTCCTGCTGTTGTTCGTCGCTCCACCCTGAATACCTAACCCGAGGAGCGTATATCGATCGTTCGAGCCACCGAGCCGATAGCGAAACGCTCCTTGCTGAACGGAGCAGCAGCCGACTGGAGAACAGCGGCATCCTTTGCGCGTGGAAGAGGAAACCAACACCCCTTCCTTCCTTCCTTCCTTCCTTCTCTTCGATTACCGGCAGTGCTCGGCCTTGACGAAGAGACTCGACATTCCGCCAAGATACCGATCTATTTCCTAACCGGCGATTACACACGCCCCAGCTGGGTAAGCGTCGTATCAACGAGGAGCGAAACGCTGGCAAACGAGGGGCAGGGCGGGGGTTTGGGGCTTGGATTTTTCTAAAAGATGGCGCGTTGTGGGTAGCGGCGCGGCTCGTGACTCTAATCCATCCAGGGTCTCTCGTCACTTCCGACTATTTATAGACGACCGCTCGATATGATGTACCAGCGTTATTTTTAGCGGCTTACCTAGCTACGGCCCTTTCACCCCTTCGAAATAGCACTCGGGTAGACTCGAACGAGAACGGCATTCGTTACGCGCCTAACGTACAAATACCGCGGTTATTCGTCCGCTCGAAAACAGGCAAACTTCTAACCAATTATCTCCAACGCCATTATCTCGAACTCGCGGGACCACTTGTAACGCCGATTCGAGGAGCACCGTGCGGTGCCGTTGTATGTAATTGCACGATGAACCTGAAAGACAACGTTTATTTGCGCAGCCGATCGCGTAACTAGGTTTAATTACGTGTTGGCGCAATTATACCCTCAAATAGCTGAATCGATACGAACGCTCCAAACCTCCTACACCCCGACACGTTAGCCCGATTTCCCCTACGAATTTCTCAACTGGAGCGGCCGCGTACCGAGCGGCCAAGCTGGGATGATATCGCACGTTCGCTCGTGCTTCTCTGCGTCCCTGAGGCTGTCGACGCGCGTTCACGCGCCGACCCGCGGCAACACTCAACAGACGGGAGGGGAGGGGGGGGGGGGGGGGAGAGAGAGAGAGAGAGAGAGAGAGAGAGAGAGGGCGGGGCGGGAGGGTGAAAATTCGCTTCGTAGGTGGTCCGTCGACGGTAATACGCCGTATGGCGTGCTAGGACAAAAATAGTGGCGGTCCCGTTCGAAAATACCGGCTGCTAAAAATACGTGCAAAAATAAACGTCTACACGTGCAAAAACAGGCATTAATATTCGCTGGCCGTCCAACGTTGGTGTTTTCATGGCACCAGCGTGGAACGACGGGTGAACGAGGAGCCGTCGGGTTGGGCCAATAGGGAAGGAAAAAACGTCGCTCCACTTGTTCAACCAACGTTCAGCCAACGTTCGCGCATCGAAAGGAAAAGGCGGCAGCGGTTTCGAACGCGGAAGGTCGCGACGGTATCGGTTCAGTCGCGCGCGCTCGCGGTATTTTCAAACTAGCTTGTGGAACGCATACACTTTGGCGCCACACCGCCGACAGCCCGGAGCGTCGCTCGCTTTTACTGACTCATCGGGAAACGAAAGCGACGGCGGCGACTAAACCTGTCGCCGTTGCGGTCGCGACCACCGCGGGTCGCGAAAAGATTCGAGAGGCCGAATAACCAGGCTTAACACGCCCGCCTCTTTCCTACCGTTAATCGACTAGGACGACAGCGACGCCGCCAAGATCGATAGAAAGAACGTTGGTGGAAGAAGAAAGCATCGAGTCGATGCGCGACAGGGTGGCAGGAGAAGGCTAAGAGAGAAACGGATCTACGGTCTACGTCGACCTTTACACGGATCAACGACTATTTTTACGAGATGTTATTAGGCTAGGTTATTGGTTGCGGCTGCGGTGTTTGCCTCCCTTCCATAGATGCCACCGTTCGCGAATCTGGGTTATGTTTACTACCCCCTCTCGATTTCTGCAGCTCGGCGTACACCTTCCACGAGATTTACGCGTGCACGTACTTTGCCGCCTCCCACGCAAACACGATACCGAGCACTCGCTCGTTGTCTGGAAAAGGCACATACGCGCCAGATCGAGGAGGGGGATGGTTTGCCGTGCAACGAAATCTAAGAGCTGTAAAACGAACACCATCGAAGAAGCGGCAACCTCCGTTCACGTAGCAACGAGCTGTCGCGATAAAAATAGAAATAGCCGTGGCGATCGATTTGCGCGTTTGTTTCCGTCGCGTTGTCCAACCTAGGAAAAGCTGCCCGCGGTGAATCTCGCGATCGATTCGATTGAATGGGAAAGAGAGGGGGGGGGGGGGGGGAGAGAAGAACAGTAGAATATAAACGATTGTTTGGCGAATATAAACGATCGAGTACTCGTAGCGAACGCATCACCACCCACACCTCCGGAATGGAGCACGTTACGATGCGACAAAATTAGCACGGGCACAATAAGCGATCCCGCCTTCGCTCGGAAAAATAGATTTGGCACGCTACCAAAGTTGGGCTTTGAATAGATCCGAAATATATGGATCATCGTGGTCTTTTGCGTTCCTTCTCCGCGTGGGTATGGCACAGGAGCCAGCCAGGAGCCTGGTGAAAGCGATCGTTTCCCCGAGCTGCGAATCCTTTCGCGACCCCGTGGTACTTGTGATCAACTACGCCTCGCACGATCCTCGCGACTTTGCAACGATCCGTACAACCGGCCTACGGCGGAATTACGAGGTTGGAAATCGACAAGCGGAGCGAAAATAAGCGGTGTCGTTGAAAATAAACTCTAGAGACTATTTTACGCGCGTGGCTTGTTCGCCGCACCGTGGTCATTTCGTTGTCACCGCCGCCTTTGCCTTCGCCTTCGCCTTCGCCTTCGCCTTCACAGCTTTCCGCCTTCGCCTTCGCCTTCGCCTTCGCCTTCGCCTTCGCCTTCAGCTTTTCGTCTTTGGCTTTTCACCTTCGCACTATCGCGACAGGCGCAGATACATAGGTCGATCAGCAGCTGTTTTCGGTCGAACGCGATCAAATTCAACGCGGCAGTAAACTCGATCGCGAGCGTTTTCTCGGCGAGCTCTGCTTCCAGTCAGAGGTGTGCCAGCTGATGGTACTTCCTTTGTCTGTTACGAGGTATGTAAGAAAAGCGAAAAAAAATCTGTTACTCGGATCCACGGCACGCCGCGCGGGTTCGTTGAAGCTTAGCGCTCGAGAACAAAGCGCATCGATTAACGGGGTTCGTTAATCCGAGCGTCACGCGTATCGTCGCGAGGCTCGAGGAGCACCGATATAAATAGCACCGTCCGCCGCGCTATTTGATAACGACCGCGTCGCCGCTCCTGCCGCTCCCGCCGCCGCCGCTTCGTCTCTCCATCGACGAATCAATCTTTCGCTAACGCGCGTTTCAGCTCACGGCGATATCAGCGAGAATAATGGCTGGCCCCGGTGGCGGATCGATACATACAAGATAGATACCTATTATTAGATCAGCTCACGTTGCTCAACACGGTTATCAGCCGCAACAGCGCAATTGCAATCAAATTTTTGTAAGATTAGGTGACGCAGGGGCAGGGGCTAGGACACGCGTACGCAGCGAGGGTCGTCGAAGGTAAGAAATCGGAAGGGACTAGGGAATCGGGGAGCAGGTATCGTTCATCCTCGGCGTTTTGAAACGCTATTCGCAGTTGTGTACGAATCAGTCGGAGAGCGCGACGAGTCCGTCCGATTCGCGACGTAAGCTCGCCAATATGTGCGCATGCATAATGCCAAGCATAACCGAGTAGTTTATTTATAACGTCGCGGAAATACACTCGACGCCTTTATTGTAAAAGGTTGTGTAACGCTGGTTGCGTGTTACGTAACCGCGAGAGAGGAGGTACGTTGATGAACGAACGCGGCGACTAGGCGCGAATAGGCGCGAATAGGCGCGTTTCGACGCACGTATTCAAGTACGTACCGCTTACGTATGTACATATGTCGTACACATACGCTCGAACGAGATGTGCTGCCCCTGCTGTCTCGTCGGGTTCTTTGCACCTTGGAAACAACGTCCGCGAACATGTAGCGCGAAACTGTCCCGGAAGGAGAGCTATATAATACTTCGACTGTCTTTAATCGAGCTAGTTTCAATGCAACTAGAAAAATGATGGCGATTATTGGCAGAGCGAATCGAGTTTTGTCACTGTCGTATCGTAAAATCCGTTGCCGCCGCAACAGCAGCAGCAACAGCAGCAGCTTTTCCAAGAGCGAGGGGAAAAGGATAGGGAAGAAAGTGTTGTGGGTTGGGGGCGTGTTGACGGGGATGATCGGTGGCTGTGCCGCGGTCCTCCGCTTTCTCGACGAATCGTGCGTGAAAGCGTCCGAAGGCATAGAAATCGAAGTGCCGAGCTATCCCTGGGGATTCAACGGCGTGTTCAAAGCGTTCGATCACTCTGCTGTGAGAAGAGGATGGCTGGTTTACCGAACCGTGTGCCACACGTGTCACAGTTTGCGATACGTAAGGTTCCTCGATCTGCTCGAGGTGACGCACTCGCTGGAAGAGGTCAAAGCGATCGCCTCCGAGTTCGAGGTTTCGAACACGTTTCTCCGCGTTTTACTCTTATCGTTTCGCGAACCGGCTAACCAGACCGCGCGAACGAGATTCAACGGGACGATGCGATTTCCTTCAGGTGGAGGATGGTCCCGACAGCGAAGGGAATATGTACATGAGACCGTGCAAATTGACCGACTATATCCCGGATCCGTATCCGAACGAGCAAGCAGCCAGAGCCGCTAACTTTGGCAGTTACCCGCCGGATCTCTCCTACGTCGTTTTCTCACGGTACAACGGCATCAATTTCCTCTTTTCCCTGCTCACGGGATGGATGGATCCACCGGCAGGTACCGAACTGGCCGAAGGACAATACTTCAACATCTATTTCCCCGGAGGATTCGTCTCGATGCCAAGCGTGAGTTGTTTCTAGAGGAGGCAGGGAGCAAACGGAGAAACGTGAACCTCGTTATCTTTCCTCCTCTCCTGCATTCCCGTAGATGTTGTTCCCGGGCATGCTCGACTACGAGGACGGTACGCCGGCCACCGAGTCGCAAATGGCGAAGGACGTCGTAGAATTTCTCACCTGGACGGCGGCACCGGAGCACGACATGCGAAAAATTATGACGATCAAAGGACTTGGATTGTTCGTCATTTTTCTAGTATCGATCGCGCACATGTACAGGCGGTACTGGTCGTACGGAAGAAGTCGTCGTATAGCTTATGTACCAAACTACAGGATTGCCGTGCCGCAACCTCCGAAATCTGCTCCAGGAAATAAGAAAGGTGGCTCGGTACCCATCCGATAGACACTTGGCCCATTCGCTTTCGACTTGACTCGACTCGACTCGACTCGACTCGATTAGATTCGATTAGATTCACATGGTAGCGCGGGAGCAACATGTGCCATCGGTAATCGTTTCGCAACGCGCGGCCTTGACGGTGCTTGTATACTCGATCGGGCCGTCTAAAAATAGAAACCTCGAGAAACCGTGCAACAAACGTTACATCGCTTCTCCCCCGCCGCCGTTCTCTCTCTCTCTCTCTCTCTCTCTCTCCCTCGCTCTCTCTCGCTCTCTACACTCCGTTCTCAGTCTTTTTGCTACTGGTCAGTCGTTGGCTTAGACGTTCGAGACGACGAGCGACGAGCGACGAGCGACGAGCGACGGATCATGGGTCGCGAATGACAGATGACGACGGTCGCTGATCTACCATCTATTTTCGATACCCTAACGGTCCCCGCTGCGTTCCGAGATGTATTTTTACCTGTTTCTTCTGCGCCCACTTCGCGCCACCGCACCCCACCACGGTTTTTCCACTCTCCTGACACAACACCCCGTGTATTACCCGCCAAATCGCTCCACCACCGAAATAGCCGCGACTCGTCCGAAATATCAACTACAACTTCCTTCTCTCTCGCCTCTGCTCTCCTCTTCCTCCTTCTTGCCACCGTCTCTCTTCGCGAATTACGGTTTCGCGTTTACTCTGGTCTGGTTTGGTCCGGTAAGCGTCGCGTCGATGATCTATGCGCACGTACGACTCGTCTCGCCGCTCAATGGCAACAAGTGCGATCGCAGAGGAGAAGGGGTGGCACGGATCGAAAATATATACCAAACGATGAATGAACCTTTGCCGCGTTGACGTTGAGAATGCGCCAACGATTTCGCGATCAACCGTAAGAAACGAGACGGCCGTTATCGAGGAGACTGCGACGACTTTAAATCACGTTTGAAATCGTTCGAAATTCCGTCTCGAAAGTTTAGCGAGTCGTGAATTGCCGCGTGTACGGGTGTGCGTGCGTGTCTATGCGTGTGCGTGTCTATGCGTGTGCGTGCGTTGCTTCGTTGCCTCTGTTCTAGCTTCGAGGCCTCTTTTAGCGATGACATCGTCGCCACCACGATGCCGCCGACAAAACCGAATGTCGCGAAACGAATCGGG
The DNA here is from genome assembly GCA_951804975.1 of Anthophora plumipes. Classification (NCBI taxonomy): domain Eukaryota; kingdom Metazoa; phylum Arthropoda; class Insecta; order Hymenoptera; family Apidae; genus Anthophora; species Anthophora plumipes. The sequence continues at coordinate 17,751,166 of OX638122.1, read as the reverse complement.
ATATTACGCGCGAATCGACGTAGAAACATCTAACGTAGCTCCGGATAATTATCGGCGGGAAGCGGATAGAAATGGAAAGCAGATAGCTCGTTGCGACGATCCAACGAAAGTTATTTTTGGCAACGTTAGACGACGACAAAGAGCCGTCGTCGTTCGTGACCATGGTCGTGGTCGCGATCGTTTTCCGATACTCGCGTCACGGTGACTCTGCGATCGTTGGTTCCCACGCTGCTCGAATACCGTCAACCGCAACCGTGGGTCGCGTCGACGACGACCTCGGGGGTGGTGACGCAAGGGCGAGGAGCACCTCGTTCCGCCTCTTACACCTCCCCTTCCCCTCCGAATCGCTACCGCTATTCCTCCCCCTTTCCCCTCCTCCTGATATCGAAAATTCCCCGACGATCTGCGTGAGTGAAGGATGAAAGTGTAGCACGCCGCGAGGACTTACCTTTGGTCGCGACGGCGCTAGTTCGCGCTTGCTCGCTGGACATTCTGTTTCCTCCAACATTCACCGAACCCTGCATTTACCGTCAACGCTGCAACCTCGTGACCCCTCTTCTCTGCTGCTCGCATACGTTCCCTGCAACGCGAACAAGCAATTGTTTTTCTACAGCTCTGCCGCGCACCACTCTTTTTACCAGAGTTTACCAGAGTTTACGAGAGTTTACGAGAGTTTACGAGAGTTTACGAGACGCGGCGTAATTGAAATCTGCCGCAACCGGAAATCGAATCCCCTCGAGTTCACGTGACGCGCAAACCGCCGGACGGCTTTTTGGCAACCACTGTCAACGGAAAATCCACGTTTCTCGCCGGCTTGGATTTATTCTGGTATCGTGCGTCGCGTGTCGTGCGGCGCGTGCCACGTGCCAAGTGTCGCGTGCCAAGCGCAGAGCGCAGAGCGCAGAGCGCAGAGCGTCTTCGAGGGAAAGCTCGAGGATGATCGCGGTGAATAGGAGCGTGCTCTAAACCGTGGTCTATACGCACGGTTCACTTGTAACAAAGATCCTTCGAACGATTATCGCGGCCGCAGAAAACGATCTTGGTGCTTCGTCACCGATCTATCGGGAAGATTGCGCGCATTGTATCACCGATGTACCAGCGCCACATTGATCGACGACTGGTGATAACGCACGCGAACGCGTTCGTCCTTGTGTGCATGCAGAAATATACAATCGTGCACCACCGACAACTGCCGTAGCAAAATCCAAGTGGCACGATTTATCGGATTACGAATCGCGAGAAATAGAATCCTTTTGTGATCCGAACTATGAGAACCATTTACGTGAGAATAGCTGACGGGACGCGTCGCAAGCAACGGTGTATTACCAATTTGATCGATCGCTTGCTTGCTTGTTCAACCGTATGCTGCCAGGTGGAGAAAACGTCTATTTGCCGAAATCGATCTTTCTCCGACGATAGCAGCATGCTCATTTGCGATTACAACGAGGACCGTAATGGTATCGGTGGTGAGGATAGTTGAGGCCCGTGTCAGCGTCGGTGACGATGGTGGTAGCAGTAGGGGGTGGAATAGGAGGTGGTCGTGTGGACGGCAGTGGAGGCGCTGGTTGTAGCGGTAACAGATCGAAAGTCCCGAAAGCGGTCACTCGTTGTCGTCGTCGTCGAAGCGCTTCGATCTCGCGAAATGTAAGATCCAACTTTCCCTGGCGTCGACACGAACCCACCCAGCTTGAAACAAGGAGCGACGTATGCTTCACGTCGAAATAATATCGCACATAAACTGTCGTTCAATTCGCCAACTTTTAGATAGAGTTTGATCGCACGACACGTGGCAAAAATGCGACGCGTAGATTCGTGGAGAGTGCTGCGTGTACGTGTGTGTGTGTGTCTGTGGGTGTGTGGGTGTGTGTGTGTGCTGCGCGCGCCTTTACGCGTGTATGGGTGCGCGCGGACCGAAAGAGAGGGAGAGGGAGTGAGAGGGTAGGCGAAGGAGGGAGGGGAGTGAGACGATGGCAAGAGGAGAGACAGCGAGAAAGGCAGGGAGAGAGGTAGGTAGGGAGATGATGGCAAGGAAGGGACGGTGAGTAAAGAGAAGGAGACAGAGAGACGCACACGCACACGCAGAAGCAGAAGCACCCGCACACGCACACAGGCGGAGACGGGAACGAAAGAAAAGCGAGATGGAGCGAAAAGAGAAGAGCAGCGAAGGAACGCCGCGGAGAGGTAGCGAAGACAGGAGAGCGAGCAATGGTCGCTACCGCGCAAATTCATCAACATCGAGACTTACTGGTAACGCTGCGCCACACCTTCGCGAATTACGAATGCCTCGGATGTTCCGCGATGGCACTCCACGTTCTCTTTTACCACAAACACTCTGGACGCGGGCAAAACTGTACGCGTAGAAGGAAGAAACGCTGGTCACTCGCGAGGCACACTCGCGATACGCCTTAGACGGAGCGTATATGCATGGCATGTATATACACACACGAGAAACATAAAAACAATGCGATCGCGCTGCTACCTCGACGTAGTTTCTCCAACTATAACGGCTCGTCCGATTATTGCCAGATGCACTTGGTTACCTTGGTAGCACGCATGCGTTTCGAGACACGAGGAACGCGTAAATTGGATTCTGCGGATCAACGCGTAACGACACCACTAAGTTTCTGCGCACAACGACAACTCCCTGGCACGTACGAATCGGCCAGAGAACTTTCTACGATGTCATCCGTCAACGCTTCATCGCTCCCCACGAATATCGCGATCATGTATAGCTACGCAACTACGCGACGAACAATCTCTAACCTACAACTTTGCGAATTGTCGCAGGCTTGCCAACTACCGACTGTTCCATCTTCCCCTACCTCGAACGAGGAGGATTGCCACACGATGACGTTGCAGGTGCTCCTTCCTCTTCTTTCTCCTTCTTGTTCTCTCTCTCTCTCTCTCTCTCTCTCTCTCTCTCTCTCTCTCTCTCTCTCTCCCGTACTCGTGCGCCTGCGCCTGCGCCATGCGCTCACTCTAGGGTATTTATCTCTCGAGAATATTTACGCAATATCCCAAGTCGAGTACCCCGACGAGTTTATTTCTCTAAATATAATTCCGAAACGATTTTATACGCCTTTCGAAATTCCTTTTTCAACGTTTGAAACAATTCGCTCTCGATAGTCGACCGGTCGGTTAGCTGCGTTTCTATTGGTTCGAATCTGGGGATTTACATGGAAACTTTTCTGCCGGTAATTTATTTCTTACTCCGATTGGGGCACCTCCATGTTACTTCCTGCGGTGTGTTAACATCTTTTATGCATTGACGGATTGGACAGTTTTGTTTCTAAACTTGTCGGTACGTTTGATCAAAAAATTGACGCGTTTAGGTTACTTTATATCGATATAACCGTAACGATAAAATCAAGAGAGTTGGAAAGCTTTCGAATTGCGAAATGTTTCGCAGAAAAACATAGACGCTACGAGAGCGAGATCATCGATTCAATTCTACTTGATTTGCGAACTTTACGTACGTGAGTAATTTCTAGTTTTCTTCTTAATCGTACCGTGTGCCAATCGCGTTACAGACTTAACGTTGCGCGTCATCGCGATTTCCTTTCTCGTCGATTTGTTATGTCGGGAAGTTTTTTCATACAGATAACCTCTCGTCGATCGACACACATCGGAATAATCGTCGTCATCGTCGTCGCTATTCCGTACTACGTTTATTAAAAATGTCTTGGATATTTGGAAGAAAGAAACAGCAGAAAGATACTCCGCCCGATTCCACGGAGGAGGACCAGTCGTCGGAACAAAGCGAGGGATTTGTCCATGTTCCAAGGTGGCCAGGGACAAACACAGGCCAAGAAATGGCTACGTATCCCAGCGGTAACTTGTACCCGTACGTTCCACCTGTTCCAGAGCTTGGTCAGCTGTCGTCAGGTGATTCGTCTAAAGACTTGAATCAGGGAGATACTGCGCATTATTTAAACGGTGTTCCATTTAAACTGTGCAAACAGCTAGAATATAATATGAACAATGATTCGGAGATAGACAAGCTTCGAATTAGTGAGATTTTATCCTTCATAGAGAAAATAGAGGATCAAAGTTACGATTATAGCTTCTCCTTGGAAGAAGGTATCGTGGCAGAAATGAACAGTAGGACCAAGTGAGACAATTCCGTTGTATCTTAATGTATACTTTTGGGAGATCGCAGCACGCCACAGTCCGTCTAACGCGACGATGCTTTAGTCGATAGATGGAAACACCCGCTTCTTTTCTTTTTTCTTTTTTGTTCCTTTTTACTGATGGCGTTTAATAAACTACAATCGTCGCGAGTTATCTTCCCTAGGGAAGATAATCTCCTAGGGAATCTTCCCTATGGAAGTTTTGACGGAAAATTCGAAGAAAACACACTTTGAGCGATGTACGAGCACAAATTGATTTATTAAAGAAGGTGTGCGACTTGATGCGTGTACGGTGTAACATAACACTTGTCGATAGGTTTAAGTATAGGTTTAATCTTGTCTATATCTGTAACATACGTGTAATTTTAAAACGTCAATGTGTGTTTTGAATAAACGTTGAATCAACAAATGAGATCGATTCGTTCATCGAGATAAGACTCCATCATCGTCCGAGTTGACGATGTGTTACACACTCGCCGAGTGTAGTCTAAAGATGGACAAAGGCAAAACGTACGAGATCCGCGCGCTGTCCAAGCTGCAGAGAACCAACGACTCTAATTCATGGAAGAAACATGCAGAGCAGGGTCATGATAGCGACGAGAAGACAGAACGGCATCCAAGTTTTAAGGAAACCTAGAAAGCTGAGGAGAAAAGAATACTGCATGCGTACAGGTGTTCGATGACGCTGATAAAGTTCCGTTCGCGTTTGCCTCTTACCTCACGTATTTCCCGTGTACGAGCATAAGAAGCGCCAGCTTCACCATGTTCCAACTATTCGAGTTATCGTACGACATTAGGTTCAATGCTCTAGCTACGTGAGAGTGACAGTTGTCGCAGCATATATTGTGCTGTGAAACGAAAGATAGATTTAGGTAGAAAGTGTCGCGGGAGGGATTTCGGATGTTGAACGTGTCGAAACACCAACCATCCTAGTTTTATAAATTTCACTGGCTTCCGCGACAGCGGAATCCCACCCTTGTACGCCTCCTTTGGCCTTGGCATATTTCAACTGCCAGTATTTCGTAGGTTTCCCAAACGTCATATTATCCTCGGAGACGTGATATGGACCGGCAAAGTCCCGTATTACGCCTGCGGAAGTGGCGATGCCCATGTGACCGATGAACGGTAAAAGATACCTTAACAGCGAAACGAAAGTAACCGCTTAGAGATTACGTTTCGCGGACGAATATCATCTAGAAATTAACAGCATCGATGTACGCATAGGAAACCGATCATCGATTCTAAAGCACACGCAAGCTAAAACTGTAATTTGTCCTATGGACGAACCGTAAGAGCGCGGAACGCAGTCTAGGTTATTTTTCAGCTGTACTCACGTCAAAATCGGTAACGGTGTCCAAACTATACAAAATGGAAATCTCTGTCTTTCTACATTAATAGTAAGATCCACATTTGCCATTTTGTCTGAGAACACTTGCGATTCGGTCAACAATTGGTTCTCTTTCATGTTTCGTTTTATCCGTGTGCGACACGCAGCTGTATACACACTTGTACTCCTCTCTCTCTCTCTCTCTCTCTCTTGTTCGCATATGTCCACTCTTGTCTCTTTCTCTCGTGCATACGTACCCACGCTTCTAGAGTCATCTGACGACGCTTCGTAGAAACAAAGTTGGAATATATCGACGGGCGCGCGATACGATAGCGCAATGGTAGGCAGAAACGAGCGATTCGCACTTTGTCGTGAATATTAGCCGAACGAAACGAAGTAAATAGAGGTGCAATCGGATTAATCGCTTGCAGAGTACCGGTGATATCGTTCGACTTTTGTTATCTTTCGGAAGCCTTCGTTCCGGTGTTCAACTTTCGGTTGGTAGCGTTTATTCGTAGGATCGTAGTTTGCTACGTTTTCTAGAGCAGTACGACACGGCTACGATACCATTTCCGCGAGAAGGAGGTAGCGGCGAGGAAGTAGCGAAAAGTTATGTAAAGATACAGGTGGTATACTGGCGAAGTGAGAGAGGAACGATGGGTGGGCGGGAGAAAGAGGGAGATGGAGGGTTGGGGGAGACCGAACGCGCAAAAGATACCATAAAAATGCTTTATACCGTGGTAATAAGAAGGTACGTAAGAGCGTTGCGACCTAATGAAATTACGCGCGTAATCGCGATGGGTTTCTCGAAAGGCAGAAGGTTTGGTTCTGTCGGCAGAGAGGATGTGCCACCGGTTTCGACTCGGTAAGTTTTTCCATGTTGTGTAGTTGCGCCCGTAGCAACGGTGCTGAACGCGTCTAATGTTCGTATTGGAAGTAATCGTAGGGATACTGTTGCTATGGTGGTCGATCGCGGCGGAGAGCGAAGGAAACGTGGTCCGCAACGAGGACATCTGCGGCCTTCAGAATGGCCGACGATTGTACCTGGAGTTGGGCGAGAAGGGTATTCTGTACGCGAGGAACGTCTCCTTCGTGAAGAACGAGCCACGACAGGCGGATGACCCGCGCGTTTACACGAGCAACAGCTCTCACGCTCAGTGTAGCCTCGAGCTGGTCACATGTCCCTCCTGCGTGATAATCGTCACCTTCGAAACTATCGCGTTGTCGCATCACTGCGGCGACGGCAGCGTCACGATGGACAGCCCGTGCAGGTACATACGACATAGCTAATCCGACGAGGCTCGATGGAACTAGACGATCTCGTTTCGTCTTCGTTTCCCAGATGCGATTACGTTTGGATCTCGGAGCCACCGTACGAGGACGTCTCGGGAACACCGTTTTGCGGATTGTACGCGCCGATCACGTACAGGTCGAGCACGAGAACCCTCTCGATCACTCTGTTCTACAGTCAGTCGCATAAGCACGCGTTCACGCTCGAGTATACGGCGGAGCGTAAGTGTTTTCGATGATCCGTGGTGGTGGGGGGCTAAGGTAGCGAGGGGGTGAGGGGTAAATCGGCTCCGACTCCGACTTTTCAGGGAACCGATTGCACCTAAGGGGAACGAAACTGACAGCGACCGGTCAAGCGGCTAAAGGATTGAACAGCACCGGTGGTGGTATCTTAACGTCGCCGTTTTTCCCTGCCCGATACCCACGGGATCTGGGGTTGGAGTACGTGGTCACGTGCCCGAACGAAGCTCCGTCTTGTCGCATCAGACTGTTGTTCAGCGACTTTCAATTGGCGACTGTGTCGATAATGGAGGTAAACGAAGAAAAAACGCGGCGCATTTCTCGGGATTTCAATGGGGTTTTATCGGGATCTTTTATACAACCGTGTATATATGTACGTACGTATATATATACGTGTATGCAGTTTTACGATTGGAACGGGCAACGGTTGGACGTAAGCAGCGGTGCGAGATTTCGTCCGCCGGTGATAATGAGCTCCGGTCCCTCGTTGCTGATACGATTCTATGCGAACGGCGGTACCGGATTGGGTTACAAGGCTTTCTATTCTTTCGTGATCGGGCATCCGTTGGACAAGTCCGTGCAACCGATAACCGACTGTGGCGGCTACGTCGAGAACCTCGGCGGTGCCATCACTATGATGGACATGGTCGACGATGGGGTAAAAACGTACGACTGCGTCTGGCTGATTCGACCACCGAAGAACTTTTTACACATGAAGACGCACATGTACCTGAAGGTGGTGACGTTCGCGGACATGGGTGAGCGAGATTAACGCAACGAATTTGATTAACTTGGAAGCGGAAAGAGGAAAATTTGTTCGTTTTGTGTTCCCGGATAATCCGATTCAGCCGGCAACACCGAACTGATCGTGAAACAAGGGCCCACCTCGGCCCTTTTGCCACTCGAGATCCTGAGGCACCCGGCAAGTCAAGTGCAGCCACCGAGGCACAGAGAACACGTCGCTCCCGTGACCAGCGGGTTTCACGTCAGCCTTCGGGGAACGTTCGGCTCCTCCTCTCACCTGGCGATTGCCTACGCTGCTTTCAGCTACATGGGTGAGCGTTGGGATACTTTGAAGGGTTCTCGTAGAGAGAGGGAGAGGGAGAGGGAGTATAGAGAGGAACGTTTGCAGACTGCTTCGCGGGTTCCGACTTTCTTTGCCGCAACCACAGATGCATACCGAATCAGCTGAATTGCGACGGTTTCGACCACTGCGGGGACAACAGCGACGAACCGGCGACCTGCTTTCAAGGTAAAGTCTCGCTAGGCGTATCCGGTCTTTGTCCAACTCTACGTAGACGTGTCGCGTAGATTGGGAGGTGGAACCTCAGGACCGAAAATGGCACGTGAACAAGGCCAACTATTACTTCCCGAAGATCGATCGGTATCCAGACTTGAAAACGGCCACTCTGGTCTTCGTTGCGAGTAGCCTTGGTCTGATCGTTCTGATATCGGCTTTGATCATTCTGCTCTACAGAATGGGTGCCAGGGCGAGGCAACAGCGAGAACTGCAGTCGAGGTTGCAAACGATCAGCGAGCTCCTAGGTATGTAGGTAGAACGACGTTTGTCGTCGATTTCTCACCGTTATTTTGGACAGTGTTCGATATTGCAGACGGAGCGCGGATCGACGAGATCTCGGTGTCGGACGACCCGCCTGTGTACGAGGCCCCACCTGGCTACGACGAGGTGGTCAAGTTCGGCCTTGACTCGGAGATGGTCGGTCGCAAGAAGAGAAGAGGATTCGGACGAGAACCGCGCAGTAGAAATTCTCCCTGCCAGAGTTGTTCGTGAGTAAAACGAGTACGAAAGATCTCGGTCTGCGCGTATAGATTTCGCGGTAACGTTGTCCCTCCTCGAACGATCCAAGCATGGATGTCGGCCGAGCCTCCGTCTGCTCGATCACGGAGACTGCGAGCACCAGCCGTGGAAGTAGTCGAGCGACGCCGATTCCTGGTCAAGAGAGTAGCAGCGCGTCGGCAGTTTCGAAGAATCGGACGACACGTGTACCCGAGAGTCCACCGCCTCCGTACGTCACTCCTCCGGGATCGATGTCGCGAAAGTTTGCCGTACCTGGATTAACCGCCGCTTCTTACAGAGGCCGTGAGTCTGTTGTCCCTACAATCAACGGTCATTTGTCGCGCGTCGTTTACCACCTGGCTTTCACGTTTCTATCGCGATGCTCCGTCAGGTGAACTGGAGGAGAATGGGCACAGCGGTGGCTGCGACGACGACGACGACGACGACGAAGGCGAAGGCGAAGGCGAAGGCGAAGGCGTGGAGGAAGAGGGAATCGAGCAGGCGACGGAGGAAGGACCAGAGGACGGAATGTCACGGCGGGATTGGTTTCGTCGAAGCGGTGGACAGTTCTCGTTGCCGCTGACAGGAAACGGCGAGGTTACGACGTCGTCGGATGCTCTCCAACGGGCCTCGCTCTCGGCCGACGCCGAACTTTTCGGTGTGTATTCGCGGAATCGCGACAACGCTAGTAGCAGTTCGATACGAACGGTCGACGACTCGTGCTGTGATTCACAGCGGAAGATCTCGTGCGTTGCTTCGACCGACACGATGCCGGCTTACGGAGGCGAAGGAGACGACGTAGGAGAAAGGTCCGAGGAACGAGTCAGAGGAACGGGCAAACACGATGGCGAGGAACTGGCTGCGGGACAGCGAGGAGCCGAAACGTCGGAAACCAAGGAGCGCGGCGGAGGCAACGTTAAGTCGGAGGACGTTGCTGTATGTTCTTGCGAGGGAGCCTGTGGCTGCGCCACCGTTCGTCCAACGTTTCTCCTCAAAAAGCGATCAGCCGTTTCTGGCCATCTCTGGCCCCCTCGCCGCATGCCCACGGAGCAGGATAGACGGGTGGAAGGTAATAGGGAAGAAGAGCGACGGCAACGACGACAACAACAGGAGGAGGAGAAGGTGGAGTCTGAGGCGGAGGAGGAGGAGGAGGAGGAGGAGGAGGAGGAGGAGGAGGAGGTGGAAGAAGGAGGAGCGGAAGGCGAAAGGGAAGGAAACTCGAGGCGATCGAGGAGGAGCAGCACGATCGTCAAGTTGCTGAACGGTACGAAAGGTGGGAAATGGCAAAACGGCGGAGGCTCGACGATCGCGTCTACGGCAAGTTCAACGCCATGCGGTACCCTTCGAAGATCCACGAGGAAATTTTCGGTTTGTTCGCGCGACGCATGTCTCGGTAGAACGTTCACGTCGATCCGATCCACCGGCAGCTACGAGAAATTGAGCAACGGCGAGTTCGAGACGACGCGCAACAGCTTGCTGCACGCTTCCGATCCGGTAACGATAGGCACGTGCGGCGGTCAACGCCGGAATTGCCGACGATACTCGAGTTGCGATTTGGAAAGTCTTTACGAAGGGATCAAGATCTTGGACGGATTTTTGGCGCGCAGAGGATTGGCGGTCGCGCACACTCGCAAACAGTCGGTGACGGTGATGCTGTTCGGTACCCCGGCGCACGGAGCGACGACACGCCGCGGCTCGGAAGAAGAGAGGATTCGCGAGGTTGTCCGCGTTTCACGATTCAGCCTGGATGCGTTGTCGTCGAACTGACCGATTCCACAGGTTCGAATGGACGGGAACGGAAGGAGGGGAAATGGCCAAGAGAGGAAGAGAAAGAGAGAGTTTCGACGCTTTACGCGAAATATCATTTATTTCTGGTACACTCGTAGCAAGCGAGCGAGGCACACGGTGCTCGTGCGCGCCGAGTTTTTCACACGGTATTTTCGTTGTGTAATCTTATCTCTCGGTGTATCCAAGTAAATTGCGTTGAAATAGACGTAGTAAAATATATATTATATGTATGTATATGTATAGTATATGTGTGTGTGTATATATGTATATTATATATATGTATATACTATGTATAGGCATGCACATACACGCGTATATACATAGAGATTTAGCCGGTTTCGTAGCCGTGACCCATGTGTGTATTTGTTTTGTGTGTGTGTGTGTGTGTGTGTGTGTGTGTTTGCGGTTACCCGAGTATCTCTCGCTCGGCGTTGAGTAGTATTAGCGAAGAATAAGAAGGTCCGCGAGTTTGCGAGTTTGGCACTTTGCTATACGGTAGGAGTAGGTAGAAGTGAAGAGGGGAGAGCATCACTTGAGACAATAGCAGTACTGTTTCATTCCGGTGGTGAGACACTCGGCGGCAGAGGCGTAAGAGTTGATTCGGCTGACGTCGTGATCGGTGACGGTGAAGGTGCCGTTGTCGTCGTGGTATCTCATCGTAACTTCGAACTTGCCGCCACCGGGGCTGACCTGAATCATGTAAAAATAGGCGAGGCTCGTTGAGTTTGCATAGTCGATAATGCGGTCGACTCGATGCAGCTTTTTCAGACGAAGTTTAGCGCACAGCCGTCTACCCTTCTTGTCCCGATATCCGTCGAGAAGGCTATCGACGTGTTCGAGAAAGGCGCGGGCTCCCTTCTGGACGAACGGATCGCGCGCATCGACCGACTCGAAGGCGGTACAGGTGCACCAGTGGGAGGAGATTCCCACGTCGGAGCAACCCCTTTCTCGCGGCACCGATCCGTCGAGCAGGCTGCGACAAGCTGGACAGCCCGGTGACCGGTCCGCTTCACCTCCGCTTAACCTCAACACGTCCCGAAGCGTCTCGTAGAGGTCGAACGGCGAGGTCAGACGATGCTGATTCGCTTGCACCGAGGAATACGCGTCTGGTCGTTCGGCACGAAACCATTCCGGCAACCAGAGATAGAGGAACGGCAGCCGTTCCTCGTACCAGCCGACGAACGTGTTTCTGATCGGTCCCCACCGCATCCCGTGGTCGCTCAGGAACACGATCATCGTGTCGTTGAGCACACCCGCGCGTTCCAGCTGCTTCAGCTTACCAAGAAGACGGTTGTCCATCGACGACAGTCCGTTCGCGTTCTCGTGGCTGACGCTGATGGTCCAGAAGAAGCCAAAGTACGGTTGACCGAGGAACGCGCGGCTAAACTCGAGCGCGTAGTCGAGGACCCTGTCGAAACTGCTCTCCGGACCGGTGCAGTACTTTAGGCCAAACCTGAAACAGGTGTAGGGGAGATAAGGAGAGCGGGAACTCGTCAGCTTTTTCCCTCCTACTTTCGTTTCGCCGAAGGCTAATAGAACAGCGTGTTCGAGGTGTCTCGCTCTCTACCTTTTCTTCACCTTTAGCAGCTTCTCGCAGGCGAGCATGTACGGGCGAAGGTAGTAATCGGTCGGTGGCTCGACGAACCCGACTTTCAGATAGTTGAAGGTGTTCAGAGAAGTCTCGTCCTCGCCGTAAGCGGTCGCGTAGCCAGCTTCGCGGAAGTTCCGCCAGATGAAGGGGCACCGATCGAGCAACCGTGGCACGGTAGGCTTGCATACCGTGTACGCCTGAGCTTGATTCTGTCCGGTCAGGATCGCCATTAGATTCGGAAAGGTGTTGTCGCCCATCTTGTTGTAACCGTTGAAACGGACCCACCCGCTCTCGAGCAGATACTTTTCCGTGTTTGGCGCGCTGCGCATGAAATTTAATCGGCTTACGCTATCGATGCCGAGCAACAGAACGCTCAGCTTCCTGGAGAGCGGCATAGAGGGAGCGACGGAGACGTTGAAACGATCGGACACCTTGTTCACGTTCAGGATCGCGTGAACGTTCTCGTAGATCGGCTTACCCCGTGGTTTACTCTTCACCGTGCAGCTGACCATCGCGGCGTCCGCCTCGGCAGGCAGCGCGCTCTCCCCCTGGAACCTCCGACATCGTTTCACCCTGAGAAAAGAGAAAAGAGAAAAGAGAAAAGGGAAAAGGGGGGAGTAGCAGCCGCGAACAGCCCTCGATCGGCCGCGCAACGACGGGGAACAAACACGCTTTAGATCGTGTTTCCTGCTCCATTCTCTCTTTCTCCCTCTTTCTCGCGCCCTCGCACGCACGCACGCACGCACGCACGCACAGCAGACACCCTCTCCCCCCTGCTCCACTCTACCAGACTGACGGATACTCACACGATCGACGAGTCGACGTTGTTGCCCTTGGTCGTCGAGTGCTTCTCGGCCCTGTACACCGGCGACCAGCAGCACTCGAGGTCAGGATAACGCGCCACGGCAGCGGGATCCACGTGGAGGACGACGGTGCCGTTTTCCCCTCTGGTCAAACCGGTCAGCCGGGGTTCGTTCGCGCAGCTTTCGAATTTCTCCTTCTTGACGTAAGCGCGGATCGAAGGATCCACCGGTTCCTTCGACAGCATGTGACACCTCGGGTTCCACACCAGATACCCATCCAACGTTCCTGTAGACCCCGAACTGGCTCTGTGGCACGCGTCTTCCTTACCGCTACTACTCTGACTTACCTTCCGCGATGTTGTACGATTTGTAAACGACGGCCGAGTACCGCGGCTCGAACTCGTAATCTCCCTCCTCGAAGACCATCACGTAGAAGCCGGCGAGGAGGACGGCCGGCAAGAGGAGGAGAACGAAGGTGGGCCGTCGAAGAAGGCAGTCGGGAAGGAAGCGGAAACGTTGAAAACGTTTCTTGAATTTTCGCGCGTATCCCTCGCGGTCGCGCGAATCGATTTCACAAAGTCCGAGGCCAGTCGCCGTCGGCACCTGCTTCGATGTTCGCCAGAACATCTCTCGACCGTGTGTCGGTTCGACGCGACCGCTGCGATCGGCGGAAGCACGGTGATCATCGGGCTCGGGATTCCCGTTGCTTCCCGTGATCGTCACCACGGTGAATTTCACGGGACCTCGCTTTTCCGTACGCTGCCTCCCGTCCGCGTTCAATCGCGTTCAAGGCGGTGTCTCGCGGCACCTAACCGAGTCCCAATTGTCGTCGTAAATCCGTCGCAATTAGTGGCCAATCGACAAACGACGCAACGACGCAACGACGCAACGCGACGGATGTTAAATTCGTCCCGTCGGCCGACGCGTCACTGCCTAGACAACCGTGCGCGTGTACGATTTCCCGAAGTTTCGCGAAAGACGTGCCTCCGGGAGGACTGGGGAGAGCAGCGAATGGTTAGGAGCGGTTAACTATCGACGCGCGCCACCCCTCCAACGTGCTAGGCTCGCTTCGCGCAGATGCGCGCATCTCCACCAATTTCGAATCGAAACGTGGCTGAATCGAATGCTCGTATCCGCGGAGAATTTATACATCCGCCGCACCGAAAGGAGGATCGTTGAGGATGGGAGAGAGAGAGAGAGAGAGAGAGAGAGAGAGAGAGGAGAGAACGACGAATTGGTCGTATGGTTTGCCCGTTTATTCGTCGAATTGTCACCATTGTCACCGCGTATCAAATTACAGAAGAGGATCAGATCAGCGAAAGGGGGGAACGATCGTGTCAGAGATGGAAAACTCGTTTTTCCCATGGACAGGGAGGAAGGGTTTCTTTCCCTGGATCATGGCGCGGTAACAACAGCATTAATAACGCTATCAGTCTTTTCTTTCGCGAGCCTCTTTCTTGGTTCAAGTACGTTAAGGAAACGGCGAACATCCTGAAACAGACGACGATACGATATCTCCTGTATTTTCCTCGTTATCACAGCAGAAACGCTAACGGTCGTTTCCTCTGGCGGAACTAGCGATAAATAGAGAAAAGATACGAACTGCAAACGGAACAACGTTTCTCGTCGGATCCGTCGCCGCAACCGTCGCGGCCGCTGCAGGCGATCGCGTCCGATCGGCACCTGCCGTTGTCGCACCTGAAAGGGCACTGCCTGGAGCTCAACCTTCGGCGGTTCCGCGTTCGACAGGCTCCCCTCGGCTCGTCACTTCCGTCTCGACAGGACACCACGGCGTTACAGAACTCGTACGCCGGCAAGCATTGCCCGTTGTTGCATCTGAACGCTCCGCTTGGACACTCTGAAACACGCTCGTCCGGTGTTGGTTCGGTCGGCTCGCGGATGGAAAGGAAGCAGGGAAATGCATACACACACACACCCACACACACACACATATGTATATATATACATTTAGGTGATTAAAACTGAACGTTGACAGAAAAATATACCAGAAGAAAAAAAAACCAGCCTCCGATACTTCTGTAGGGCCTTTCCCGCAACGTCCGTCGCCCTCAACTGTCTTTTTCGCCTGGAAACTGAGTATCGACACTGATACTTTTGCATGCGGAGTTTTCCAAGGGCAACTGTTTTACTTCCACGAGCGTCGATGCGTCTTGCATAAGATTGGAAAGAAAAAGCTGAACGCCGAGGTGTTAACTTACTTCGTCGGTCGTTACATCCTAGCTCGTCCTCGCCGTGTGGACAGTCCCTGCGGCCGTCGCACAGCATCGCTCTCGACACGCAAACGTTGCTCTTCTCGCAGATGAACGCTTGCCGCGGGCATCGCGACTCTCCCTCGGAGGAGCACCAGGCTTCGTCCGAGCCGTCCGCGCAGTCTGGTCTGCCGTCGCACACGAAGAACCAGCTGATGCAAATCCCGGTGCTTCTGCACTGAAAGGTTCCAGCCGCGCAACCGGTGTTGTTCGCGGTACAGCTACCGTTCCCTTGGAACCCGCACTCGCACATTCCGCCGATGCACCGCGAATACGGATCCGCCAATCGACATTCGCCGTCAGAGACGCACTCGTGTCCTAGAGTGACCGGTGTGATCGCCCCCTCTGGGCTATCGCCCTCGTGACGATCCGTTTTCGAGGCTAAAGCAGCGGCCGTCCAGACCGTCGGGATGCTGGTCGACTGGGCGATAGCCTCGACTACGATCGCATCGTCCTCCCGATCATCCTCGTCCTGATTGATCCCGATGGTCGATGAGAAGGGGTTGTCGGTTGACTCGCCCGTTAAATCGACGAGGTTAGGCAAAGTCGGTAGGGAGGAGGAATTTTTCAGCCAAGCAAGCTGAACACCTGAAACGGGGGTAAGAATCGGGGTTGCATCGAGATTTCGGAACATTGGATCCGTCGAGATGAGATTACCAGTCTCCTCCTCGTTCTCCTGTTCCCCTTCCGCATTCTCGGCTAGCGTGGTTTGTGCGAGGCTCGTGACATGGTCGAGGAGCGGCGGAGGCCTGACCAGATCGTCCGGTCGGCAGACGTCGTTTTCTCGTCGCATCGGTGCCGTGCATTGGCAACGGCCGAATAAGTCGGGGATCAAGAAATCGCAATGCGAATTTTCCTCCCATAGTTGACAGTGGGCGTGCTGGTAACAGACTTGGCCGAGTTTCGCCGCTGAAACGATTCTCGTATGGTTTGTCCCGTCGCGAGGAAGGAGAAGACGAAACGCGTGCGCGCGCCCGCGCGGGATCTACTTACGACCTAGGCACGTGTGTCGGCGAAATTGAAGGAAACCTTGGCTGCAACCGCAGAAACCGTCCAGACAAACGCTGTTGGCTACTTTCAGGGTGCATTGCTCGTCGACGAGACACTCGTGGCCCAAAAGGGTCGCTGTATCGTCGTGAGAAAGAAAAGGGAAGGGTGTTCTCCTTACTTTTCGTTTCGAGAATTAATTAACGAACGTATGGAACCGCGAATCGACCAATTCTCACCTTCGAGGCAGTGCGTTCTATTGTACGCGGCGAAATAAGGCAAACAGCTGCAATAACCACGATGACAGTAGCTTCCGCGAATGTCTGTTTCGCAGTCCCCGTCCGTGATACATCGGTCACCCAGGTTGCTGCCGCTGCTGGTTCCCCTGCTCGTCGCCGTACTCTGGATCGACGGCTGAAAAACGCGTGGAAATATCTCCTATAATCAGCCTGATCCGCGCGACCTTCTTTGCCGCCTCTTTGCATATTATCCTCCTTCCTCTCTCTCTCTCTCTCTCTCTCTCTCTCTCCCGTTCCTACGATCGTCGCAGTCTTCGCGAGCTTCTCACGAGTGCCAAACACAATGAGCGTGCGTGCAGTTCACGGTGAACGTGGAATCGCGGAAGGAACAGGCCGAAAGGGGAAGAAAGGCGGAGGGGAGAGATTCACCGGTAGAACTTGGTAGAAGCGAAAGAATAGTTGAAGAAGAAGAAGAACAAGGAGGAGGAGGAGGAGGAGGAGGAGAAGGGCGATGAATGGCGTGACGAACGAGGCAGATGGAAGACATCCGTGTGTCCAAGTACGACGTGAACGCGCGCATCACACCGTTACCTTAGCCGCTGCTAGCTAGTTACCTGCTAGGTGCTAGAGTAAACCTGCGGGAATCGTACATTTCTCAGAAACACCGTTTCTTTCGCAACGGAAAGACCAGCGGTTATGTGTGCGCGTGCAAGCGCGTGCAAGCGCGTGCAAGCGCGTGCAAGCGCGAACGCGATGCGACAATCTACGTGACTATTGCTCATCGAGTTAACAAATCGCCTCTCCCTTATCAGACACGCTACGCTATTCTTCGCTGCTTCCGTTTTGATAACTTTACGCATATATATTTTTAGACGAAAAAACTCACCGAGCGGTCGAGAAACGCGAGAAGTAAAAGAACGATCGTTCCATCGGTGCAGCGCATCTTCGTTTCGACGCTTCTCCTCCCTTTATGCTCTTGTTATCTCTGCGTAAATGGTGAAACCGTGTGGAATAGCGCGGAAACACGCGACAAATGCAGCTGGTACCCGCGAGTGCCTCGGTATGACTGAAACCCACCTAAGAACGGTCCTCCGCTGCTTTTGGCCCCCGTGCACGAACGACGGAAAAGCGGACACAACAGTCGCGTTCCCTCGCTCTCCCACCTCTTTACCACGCTCCCGGTCTGCTCGGTCTCCCCGGTCTCGGTCTCGGTCTCGGTCGCGGTCTCGATCTCTCAATAATCTCTTTCTTCCTATGCACGATCGTTTAGTTTATTCATGCTTTTGACCGAAAAGCAGCTGCTTTTCCATCTTTCGGAATTATCGTTCGATTTTCACCGATCTAACAGCGAGCGCACAACTTGAAAGAAAGAAGAGGTGGTCGTTGGAGCGTTTAACGAATAATTCGTGTCACGCGCAACTTGCCTCGCGATTCATTAGTATTCCAGAGTAAGACGAACGACGGCGCGAGCTCGGCCGTCTGTCTTTCACCCTTCTCTCCTTCCTGCCGTCGCTCCCTTTCTCGTCAAATCGGTGCTGCGCGCGATGACAACCGGTGCGCATCTCGCGGTGCCCCTTATGTAATTCTTATCCCTCTCGGAGGATCTCTCGCAGAGTGAAACGGCATTATCCTAACCGTTCCTAACTTGCCCTTATTTTTTTCACCCGTTTCACCCACGACGTCCTCGTGCCTAACCCTTCCGGTCGGACCGCTACGTCCGATCGGTGCGAAACGACAAGCGGGAAACGGGAAGGGGGAATTCAGACGAGTCGTGCGAGAAACAGGAAGCACCGCGGTGGACTACGCTGGAATGTAAATGGAGAATCGACGGAGACTCGAACAAAAGAAGAGTCACCTGCGAGAATCGCCTAGAACGCATTGGACGTGAGGTAAAAGACCTCTGCGGAAATGCCGTAAACCGTACAAGGATCGGCCCCACAAAAACAAAACAGTGACTTCATCGAGTCGCTGTTCTGCAACCCCGAATAAGTATCGGCACCGTAACAACGTTCTTCGATTCGTGTCGCGTCCCATCCCATCTTATCGACCCCGATCGTATTCGCGTCGATATCCTCTCCTTTCAATTCGATACAGCAATTAAACGCGCCAATACAAAAATTATCCCTACCCGATGATGACGATGATGGTGGTGGTGGTGGTGGTGGTGGTGGTGATGATCCGAAGAAAATGACAGAATTAGGTGCTATTGTAAAAGACCGGAAAAGAAGACCGATGTGTTCCTTAAATCCACCAATTCATCTATGGATTACGTATGTATGTATCCGTGTTTGAGTTTGTGTATTGTTACTTCGCACCTAGTCGTTTCACTCGCGATTAATTTCCTAAATGTGCGAATAAGGATATCCGGTGCGCTTCGATATCTAACTTCATTTATCTCTTCCATTCTGAACGCGTCCCCATTATGCGCTTTTATCCGACCGAGTTATCTGTAAATTATGCTACAACGCCGGTGATTCTTCCCCACGCCTTCGACATCTTATTCTTCTTCGTTGCATGGCTCGTTGTTCTCTTCGAATTAATTAGATCTTATTTATTAATTTTGCCGCTCGTCTATTCGCATCCTTTTTTCTTTCTTCGCCGAACAAACGACTCTTATTCGTTCCGAAGAAATCGCGCATCGTGAGTAATTCCTCGTTAAAAACACCATTTCACCAGTTCGATTCGAAAGTGTTACGATACGATTACGATCTGAAAAATGCTTCTTCCAACCTTCGATGCTACGAATCATAGAAAATGATTAAGCTTTCCGTGTGGAATCGGATTATCGTTTACAAACGTCCATAGCCAATCGTAGCCAATCAGCGTGAGAGGCATCGTGAGATTTTACTTACGCTTTAAAAATCTCCAAAACTAACCTACTATGGAATCAACGGTGTTCAACCTTTCCCTTCGAATATTTCTCCGCGAAGAAAGGATAAACAGAGAAAAAGTGTAAAAGTGCAAAGACGTGAGGCAAGCATTTTCATTAAAACGGCCATGTACGTTACCCTTAACGGATACTGTAAAAGTTACGCAATTCGTTCGGCAGTTCGTCCATGTGTGTCGCTCCTGTCGACTGCGTTGTTCGGAGAGTTGGTTACAATTACAGGTTAAACGTTTGAGAAATTCCAAATAAAACATGGCATTTACTTGTAAGAAGATCATTTTCAATCCGGGTAAGTGGACGTGCAAAATTTCCTTCGGTTCACTATCGAACTTTAACATTCAGTCGAACAGTACGACGCAATTACACCACGTAGGTAACTCTACGATCTCGTAAAGATGGAACTTACTCGAATACAAAAGGAATTAAAGAGAATCGACTTTTAATTCTTCGTCCACCAAAAGCCTGTCACGTTTATTCTTTCTGTTATACGTTTCTTTCATTTTTTTGTTCCAGTGCTCAAAAATACTGTGAAGCAGCTCTTCTTTGTTGAACGTTTGGTTAAACACGTAAGAAAATTATAATCATTTTCCTCGGTGTCCTTCCTTTATCCCAATTATTGCCCGATTATTCCACCCTGAAATTCTGTTTGTTTCGTTTTCAGCAATTTCATGGTCAATTACAAGCAGGATCGTATTTAGCGAGTGTGATAACTCAAAGATTGTACAGCACGAAAAAGGTGTACAGTAGAGAAAAGCCGCATTGTAACGTTGGTACGATTGGCCATGTAGATCATGGAAAAACAACACTTACCGCAGCTATCACCAAAGGTATTTTCAATTCGGACACACTCCCCCCCACCACCACAACCACCCCCCAACCGTTACCAGCGAAATCGATTTATCGCGACCTTACTTTTTCTAACTTGAGCGCGACTTTTCTTGTTACGATATAGTTCTTTCCGAAAAAGAGCTAGCGAAAGCGAAAGAATACAGCGACATCGATAATGCACCTGAAGAAAAAGCACGTGGTATTACGATCAACGTGGCTCATATAGAATACCAGACGAATAAACGTCATTACGGACACACCGATTGTCCAGGGCATGCCGATTACATCAAGAACATGATCACTGGTACTGCGCAAATGGACGGGGCAATCCTCGTCGTTGCTGCTACCGATGGTACTATGCCACAAACTAGAGAGCATCTCATTCTTGCCAAACAGATTGGTATCGAGCACATTATTGTTTTCATAAATAAAGTAAGTTTCTTCTTAGGGAAAAAAACAAAAACAAAAGTGCATGCAGGATTGCTCGTCTAACGGGAAACGAAAACTTTCGTAAGAATTCTTCTCGTGTAATTTCAATGGTTCTCATCAGTTTCTATTTGTTTCCGAAGGTCGACGCGGCGGATGAAGAAATGATCGAGTTGGTAGAAATGGAGATAAGAGATTTGCTGAATGAAATGGGCTACATTGGTGCCGAAGTACCCATCATTAAGGGGAGTGCCCTTTGCGCGTTGGATGGTACAAATCCAACGATTGGGCGGGATGCGATACTGAACTTACTAGATGCCATAGATAGTTATATTCCGACACCGATCAGGGACTTGGACAAACCGTTCTTGTTACCGGTAGAAAGCGTTTACAGTGTTTCAGGCAGAGGAACAGTGGTCACCGGCAGATTGGAACGTGGAAAAATAAAAAGAGGCACGGAATGTGAACTGATCGGTTTCAACAAGATGATTAAGAGCACGATAACGGGAATAGAAATGTTTCATCAAACGCTCGATGAAGCTCACGCAGGAGACCAAATGGGTGCTCTGCTTCGGGGCTTGAAGAGAGAAGATGTCCGGCGAGGCATGATACTGTGCAAACCAGGTACGATGAAAGCTCATGATCATATGGAGTGTCAGGTATATATGTTGACGAGCGCGGAAGGGGGCAGAAAGAAGCCTATCAGTAATTTCATACAAGTTCAAATGTTCTGCAAAACGTGGGACGTGGCGACTCAAATTCAATTGTTGAAAAAGGACATAGCCATGCCTGGTGAAGATTTCAGGTAAATCCTCGAATGTTGTTCGAACGGAAACATCTTCTTCAACGTTTCTTTCTCTTTCTAGCGTTGTACTCAAACTGATAAGGCCGATGGTGTGTGAAAAGGGGCAGCGATTTACGTTAAGAGATGGAATGAAAACTTTAGCAACAGGAGTGATTACGAATTTATTGCCAAGCCTTAATGAAAATGAGCGAATAGCACTCCTCGAAGGTAGAAAGAAGGAGAAGCATCAAACAGCCGGAACTCCTTGAACTATTTCGTGCATTTAATACGTCTGAACGAACGGATTAAATCAAGTAGAATTAGATTCGAACATGTATATTATTAGTATTCCTAACCCGAGTCGACCTTAGCCATCATTTTACATGTACATGCATTTTGTCGACTATATTCCAGTCTTTTCTCATTTGGTCGATCGTCGCCAATCAGTTTTATCTGTTAAGTGGTTCTTGCCCGCCACTTTATTACTGTTACCAATGCGCTCCTATTATTATCATCACTCTGATGTTATTATTTATCGTACGCATCTCGAAATTATCCCTTACAAATATGTACCATTGAATAAAGTATTCTTCTTTTACAGAATATCATTCAGCTTGTTATTTTCAAGATTTTATTATCCAGAATGTAAAAAACTTTTCTCCCTCTTTTTTTCGCTTTTCGCTTTTCACTTTTCAAATGTACCAAATTTACCAAATTCTCACAGATGCAAACGTATTACACGCGCGAATCGTTAAACGATTCGAGAGTGTCGTAACTTTAAAAGAACAGTTCAATGACGATTTATTGAGTCCAATACATCAACGGTACAAGCTATTTCGAGCGGAACAAATGAAATACGTACTAAGTTGTGTATTTCGCACTTTTCGTTCCTGCCTTGTGGTATGTTCTCTTACCATCCACAAAAGTGCTATGATATTTTCTGTACACGTTTACTCGTGCGTTTCCGCGTTATAATCGCGATAAGCAGTAAAACGAGGGAATTTGGGAAAGGAACGTATGCGACGCTTTATCTGTCTCCTAACGAAACGGATGTTTTTGTATAGAAAAGAAAAACACTGTTTATATAATTTAAGTTGAACAAATCATACATTCACCTTCGCTTATAAAAATAGTAAACAGTCCCTCAATATCGTGGACAGGCGCAACTGACTACAAACCGTGCTTCGCTCCAATCGAAACATTTCAAAATGCAACACTGTGCTTTAGTAGGAGTCGTAGATTATTCACAAAGACCGATTGCTGCACTGTTTGTCCAATTGATACTACGCATCCGTACTTTTTCTTTCTCCGTCCATCGTCGTGTCTCGTAATTTGTGTGTATTTGTATGTAGCAGCAAAGGTTACATTATCAATTGGTAACGATCGAACTACTTTGATAATTTTCCCAATTTGATATACACGTGTTTTCTGTATTTCTGCGCGTGTATGTGTGTGTGTGTGTGTGTGTGTGTATTTTAGCGTAGTGTAGTGGATGTGGGCGCGCGCTTTGTAAACAGTGCCTTCTAACATTAGCGTTTCAATCGCACCGAAAGATTCTTTCTTACAGAATTAAATTCTTCATTTTACTTATCGCAACGAAACAGTTTGCCGACGTTTGCCCGCTCGAACGTTGACAATTTACCTGTTATTTCTTACCGCTTTGACAAAAATGCCACAAAAAATGGGCCGATAATTTAATTTATCAAGTCATACGTTCATTACACTAAATACATTAGTTCGCACAACATACGTATACGCACGCACGTACGCGTACGCGTACCCAACCCAGGCATGATACGCAAGTGACGGAAAAGATCGTGGAAATAAGTAGAACGTTGAAACGTCGACTAATTTTAAGCGACGATACGTAAAATTTCATCGAGGTGAGCGATGTATCGATCAAATCGTACAAACAAATTCGATGAAAGATACGCTATGTGCTTGCAATCGTGTACAATACTCGTATGAAATTTAATATATCCCCAAACACGAACGTTTTACGAGTAAGAAAACGATATTCATCAATTCCTGGTATCGCGCTTCTTTGAGATAAAGCTCGAGAGCCGTGAAATCGCAGAAATATGTATATATATATACCTCTGTCGTTATTAACCGTCCGATATGAAACATAGAAATGTACGCGCAAGCGTTAATTCTGTTCAAGAAAGAATCTTCGTTTTATCGGAGAGGCACACAAGTACACAATTGTACTAAATACAGTTGTGTATGGTTTGCCCCTAATTTTATCGTACGCGCGATGTAACAAACTAGAGATCTTCGTCATCTTCTGGTAACGCGGTCTCTTGGGCTTCCTTTAGGTCTTTCTCGATTTGTTGCTGCCATTGTGGATCCATGGTAACCTCTGGTGGAAGAAGGGCTGGCATCGCGACAAATTCTAGATTCGGGTCGCCGATTAGTTTACGCGCCAACCACAGGAAAGGTTTCTCAAAGTTGTAGTTGCTCTTTGCGCTAATATCGTAGTACTGAAAATACGGAAACGGTAATTTTCTGTTTCAAACCTGCGCATCATCCATTGCAAAGGTTGGGTACACAAAAGATATATCAGATTAGAAGGACAAACATCATGGTTTGTAAGCTTGTAAATTATCATCAACGAAACTTACAAAACCAGAAGACTTAAGAGAGAAAGTTGGAGAGGTTTAGAAACATTTGCTTACCTGAAGGTTCTTCTTCCGATGAAAAACAATACTTTTTGCTTTTACTTTTCTATCTTTAATATCAACCTTGTTACCGCAAAGTACGATAGGTATGTTTTCACAAACTCGAACCAAATCTCTGTGCCAATTGGGTACATTTTTATACGTCACTCTTGACGTAACATCGAACATAATGACAGCACATTGTCCTTGAATGTAATAACCATCCCTAAGACCACCAAATTTTTCTTGGCCAGCTGTGTCCCAAACGTTGAATCGAATGGCACCTCGATTCGTGTGGAAAATCAAAGGATGTACCTCTACCCCCAAAGTTGCGACATATTTCTTTTCAAATTCACCGGTCAAATGCCGTTTGACGAATGTCGTTTTTCCAGTACCACCATCGCCGACTAGTACGCATTTGAAAGTAGGTATATCAGCTTCTTGTGCCATTTCAATATCGACGATTTATCCAATGATCGGAGTGACAGACAGAGATCTGGAAAAGCAAAGATGACGCTCGAAATGTATAAAAAAGCGATTGACGAAGGAAAGAGAGATATTTGGTGCATAGGGTAATCAGGATGAAAGCGAAGGTGCGACGGTATACGAAAGCCGCGAATACATATATGGTCGAAGGATCGTACGCCGTTGGAAGCAGCTAGAGATCGAATCGCGGGAATCACGCATTAAAAACGTGAACGACGTGATCGCGAGATTCGTTTGAACAGAAAGTGAAATAATTCGAAAATGATACGCAATCTTAATTGCGTAAGCAAAGGAACGTATGAGAATGCTACTATATCGTATTTTCGGTATTAAGAAGGAAAGCCGGTTGGCCAATGCATCCCGCGCTCTCAGCCCTTTGGCGACGTACAAATTCACCACGTTCCGCTAAAAAGAATGGCGCCTCCAGTATGTAACACAAGCTTTCGGGTTAATCTTACCACACGATTACACCGAGTTTTATCGAAATTCCAAAGGATCGAATTAACCGACGATTAATTTATAACGAGTCTGTGAAAATTCGAGAATATAGGTATGAAATTTCCCGGCAAGCAACGTGTACGTGAAAATGACCGATAAAACTTACCTGCAACACAGACGTTACGGCTCACAATGGCGTTCCTTCGACTCGACGATAGGGGTCCGCATTTTCGTCATTCGTTAAACAGAATGTGATCGAAGTTAAAACAAGTATCGAATCGATGGTGTATGAAAAAATATACTTGGAAAATTTGTTCGATGAAATTATTAAAATAATGCGGGTATCGGTGTTTTTTTTTTTCTTGAAAAATTTCAGCAAGAACATAAGGCGATTTAGCGACATCTATTTCATGCGCGCCACATCGAGCCGGTATCGAAGAATGTTAGTTTTTAACGTGGGAATTAGATTCTATACGTATATCACGTGAAACGATGTATTGGCGCACGAGGGCGCGTTAAGTCTGATATATTTACCTAACCAGGTAAATATGTATTTTTTTTAACGTATGTACATGCTTTCAAGGTTGCTGTTTATTTCTTACTCCTCTTTCTCTTTAGTTTCTCATATTCTCCTTTGTTTTTCTCCTTTCAGCAATCCAAGTATCAAAACTAATCGAAAAACTCGGGTTAGGTTTTCTTAAAACGCGCTACTAGATATTCTCTAGATGACTTTGTGTAACGAGTATTTCTATTTTTTCCATTCGCCTAGTGAATCGTGAAATTAGGGAGAATCGTAGAGGCACGTGTATAAAAAATGAAAAGGATTTCGATCGATTCCTGGAGAAAGGATCGAGCGTTATTGTAATTTTTTAGTATCTTTACGGAATCGGGAAAATGTGGGCGAATGAAAGCTTCGTTCGGCACAAGTGGTTGGCTGGGTATAGGTGGTTTTTCGGACGGGACAGAGGGGGCGACGTATCGTTAAGGTGGGGCTACGGTGAAGTCTAGGTTCGCTCCTGAGCATAGTTGACGTCAGCGACGCATGCGTAACAAAACGGACGGCACTGCAGAAGCAGGCGAGTTCGCGAGTGTATCGATTTTACGATCGTGTCTCTCGCCGCTAGTGCGTCCGTTTCCTTTAGTTTTTAGTGGTCGTGCTCATAGTACATGGATAAAATCGTGAATGGGATTAGTCGCTAGTCTCTTCACTTCGTACACCCGCTGACTCGCAACACTTTGTCACCCTCGCCATGACCAAGGATAGATTAGCAGCTCTCGTCGCGGTGAGTTTTCAATAGTTGCACACATTTTTCGAGAACGAACAGACTCACCGAACGGTGAATTTACCCGTTAACCTTTTCTCTCTCTTTCTCTCCCCCTATCACACACACTCACACACACACACACTCTCTCTCTCTCTCTCTCTCTCGCGCGTCTCCTTCCTTCATCCTTTATCTTGCTAATTCACACGCGTTTTCCTTCGTTCTCTTTCTCTTTCTCTTTCTCTTTCTCTGACGAATCTCGATTCATGCGTGCTCGTGTTTGCGATATCGTTGACTTGTGTCTCTGCGTTTTTCGCATTTCCCTGACGATACGACGATACGACGATGTATCTTGTTCGATACGCATACGCGTTACGGTTTTCCGTTGTTTCGTTCGGCGAGATGAAATTCTTCCCTTCGGAATGCCACTTGCCGAACGAATCGATGTTCGTTCAGATTTAGTTTACGAATGGGAAAAAAGGCGTTTCCGAGGTGTCTACTTGACTGTCAACCATCGAATAGTTGAACAGAGAAGAGAGCAAATGAGCGAACAAGCAAGAGAGCAAATAAGCGAGCAAGCAAGGGAGAGAGAGAGAGGGAGAGAGAGAGAGAGAGAGAGAGAGAGACCAATGCCTCCTGTGACTGACAGGTGTTTGCCAATATATGTTTTTCGTCATCGGTTATTTCGTAACGATGACAGAGTTTGCGATACCGGCATAAGCACGTTCAAGCGGATATTATCTGATGGAAGATTTACTCTTTTACACGTAGTTGAAGAGCATCGCGATACATTGTTCCGAGTGTTGACGGGTATTTTTATAGTTTGATCGGGAGGTAACCGATCGTACGTAGGAATAGAGTCAGTGTCGATGACTCAGAGGCGGCGACTAACACACACTTGGGAGAATCGTGTATCTGGGCGTATCTGAGCACACGGCATGCATCCGGCAAATTTTTTCCTCCCTTTATTTCTCTCCTCGTCTCGTTTTCGGCACTCGGTGTGGGATTTTTACGATTCGCATTTCGGTGTAAAACCGCGCATCCTGAATTCTGGTAAACATCACCTGTCGTCGAATAAAAAACGACGTATCTCCTCTTTTTTTCGAAATTTTTTTCGAATCCCTCGCAACGTTCTTCGATAGAACTTTGTTCGAGGGCTCGCAAAGAATTGCCGATCAAATAATTTGGTTGCATCGTGGACGGAAATTTCTTTAGCCACAATACCCTTCATGTTGGATTAATTTCTAATCGAGTTCCTCTAATTTTCTGGGATAACGCAAACGAAGCCAGACAAGAACGAGCCAGTGTTACCATCGACTTTTCGACATTTGTTTATATCGCATTGCGATCGACTTGTAAGTTCGAATTAGCCAGGGAGAGATGTGGCGCATAAGGAGATGAGCCACGAGCATGGGGAACGCGGGCTCAACTTGCATCTCGTAGTAATGGGAGTCGGTTGGTTTTCGATTGGTCTATCTGCGAAAAACATGGATTGTTTACGGTTTACAGAGGGAACCTCGATATTCGCGGGTATATACATAGATGGAGTGTGGTATATAGAGAACGAAGAGATGAAAGGAGAACGAGAAACGAAATCGATATACAGAGTCTCGCGGTGAATTTTGCTTAGTCGGCACTTGGCTAGGCAGATAAGTTGAGAAGGTGAGAACAAAGGGTTAATAAAGAATGAGAGGAAGGGAGGGGAGGGAAATGAGGAGGTGGGTGAAAATAGTACAATAGCCCGAATATATAATAGATGTATTAAAGTAGCATAGGCAGAAGCGGGTTAAAATCGACGGCGGCGCAACCAGTGCGAGCTCGATTCGTATTTGGAACGCGTTTGCCGCGCGCGCGACACTTCGAAACTATCAGAGTTCTCGGTCGCGGGGTGAGAAAGACGCGCGGATATCGATCGCGTAGCGGGGCAACGGTAGTTGATAGTACCGGACTCTGGATACTCGTTAGTTGGCCGGCAAAAAGGTATCGTGTGCCCGATGGAATGCTCGACGCGTGTACGCGCGAGGGCGGGCGTTTGTTAATCGGAGCCTCGGGGCATAGGAAGTATCGATTCGGCGAGTATATAAATTGCAACCGGTCAGTTTTTTTCACACCACTTTCTTCAACGAGTCAACGAGAAACGGTGTTCGTCAAGGAGAGTAATCTCCTCGGGAAGGAGAGCACCTCGCGGTTGGTCACCGGCTTCGAAGGAGGTCACGGCACGAGTTTCTCAACCGGATAGAGTTGGCTCGTGGCTCGTGGCTCGTGGCTCGTCGCGACGTTCCCCTCGCGAAAAGCTTAACGAACTTGCTCCTTCTCTACAGAACAAACAAAAGCAAATGGCGAAAGCGAGAAGAATGTTGGAAAAACGGTAGATGGAGATTTGTATCGATAACTGTGGTTGGATTCGTTTCGCTAACGAAACTTGCGTTGATCTGTTTCAGGCCCAGTCGGACGACGACGATGTGGCGGACGATGTGTCCGTCAACGTCGGCGGGCCCGAAGACTTCATGACCGAGTTTTTCGCGGAGGTGAGTAGTATATCGAGAAACAACCTGTATGCTTCGCTTATTTTCTCCACGAGCAATACGGTTTTTCGTTTTTGTCTCTTCCTCGCGGATGCAGACGGTACTCGAACGGCTGCAACTCTCTGCGGCTACAGCGAAATCGCAAGGTGACACGCGGGGTTACACTTAGCGAACGTCGTCGATGTCGAGGCGCAGGAAGAAAACTCGTGTTCGCTTCTGTTCGATTGAATTCGTCTCGATATTGAGGAATTAGGTCGAGACGACACCGAACCGAATCGAATCACCTTTGAAATATAACCAATGTCCGATACATTAGTAGTCGGAACGATACGCGGCGGTTTATGCGATGCTCGATTCGCAACCGGAGTGACGGCGATCACGCGGTTGTTCGGGAAATGAAAGGATCGGGCAAAGAATCGAAATTGGAGGTGAGGCGTGAAGCTACGTAAAGACACACGCTTACACAAACGTGGACAATTGACAAAAGCCCCAGGTGGCAATTGGTAAGCAGGAGAAGTTCCGCTGCGAATGATTACGCGTATCGTTGACATTTGCGTTCGATGGAACGTGCGTGGGCTCGTTTTCGTATCCGACTTGGTTCCGTATTGGTCCCCGCGTGGGAAGAGGCAACTTCGGTGAAAAGGTGAAACGTAGCCGTAGAAACGACAAACAGGGTTATTTCCTCGCCTCTTACCATCCCGAGCATGAGAGCCCCGTTAGCTACACCACCCTTTCTTTCATGTCCGCGAGCTTAGAAGGGGAAAACGGAGCGAGGAAAGGGTGTAAGAAATGCCTCTCTCCTCTGTTCTCCTTTTCGTTCTTCTTTGCAGTTTTCCTCGATGGGACAGCAAAACTGGCAACCTATGGTTTTTAACGCCTTGTCATTTCTGCATAGGTGGAAGAGATCCGCGCGATGATAGACAAGATCCAAAAGAACGTGGAAGATGTGAAGAAATTGCACAGTACCATCTTGTCGGCGCCACAGACCGACGAAAGTGAGTTTCAACGATCCCCTTACGCTCGTAAACTTTTCGCGAATCGGTTTCTTTCCAGCCTTCCTGCCTGTACAGGTGTTGTACGGCGGCAGTGTATCGCGAGTCTACAGTTCCCATTTTGCCGATCCACAGACGTTTAGGAAGAAAATCTTTGTCGATGCGATTCCTACGATCTTCTTAAGCTCCGCGTATCCCGTCGATCCCATCTGCGATCTATTCGACGAAACGACGTGACGAGGGTAGATAGAAAAAGGGGAAAGCAGAGATTCCTTTTCCGCTGAAACGATACTTTCGACACACGTACAGGCGCACCGGCGCACAGACGTGCGTGCTAGGGTAGAAAGTATCTTTACTATTACCGCGCGCGCCACTGTTATTTCTTCGGTCGTCGTGCGACGATACGTTCCAACATCCAACATTCAGACAGACGTTGGACTTTCCCTCGTCTCGTATGACTTCCCGACTTCCCACCCTCCGCTCTTTCCGATTGCCGGCTTTGCAACAGGATGCGTTAGGGGTCCCGAAACCCTAAACCCCAGACCCCTTGGGAAATAGCAGAGGTTGTTGCAGTTTGTCGCGAAGAAGGCGATCGTAACAACGGTGGAAGATGAACTCTCGGGGTTGCTTCACGGCGAGAAACTCGCGAGCGAGGGAGAATGCGGTCGATGCATCGCAGACTCGCACGTAGATATTTTCGCTTCTAGCTTTGGCAACCGGTGCAGTCAGCCTTGTGGTGGTAAAACGGCCTATCGTTCTTTCATCGTTCGGGCAATGCTCCTTCTCCCGCCTTTCGATTTGAATTGCCGGAGAGGAGGGTAGACGGAAGCTTATCCTGAGAAAAGCAACTTGGTCGAATAAATAGGTCGATAGGATGACTCGCTTCGCTCGATCGGTCGAATCGATTCGCAGTGTGACTGGGGGAGAGGTGGAAAAGGGGAATGAAAGAAAGGTGGGAGGGAAATTTTTCTGGGACGCGAAACGCGCTCGCGATTCGATCGAATTCGAGCGTCCCGTGTCTCCCGGGCGTGCCGAGTTCTCGAGAGGCTTTAGAAGTGGGTCTGGCACGTTTCCACCCTGTATTAACCCAATTCCATCGAGCACCCTCGACGCAGGAGAATGCGCACACACCCTCGTCCATCGCCCACCTCCCGCCGCACGCCTGACGCCGATGGAAGCGCGTGCACGCGTTCACGAGGCCAACGGACCACCCCGATCGAATTCCACCGAACGGGATTTCTCCTCGAATCTCGCTTGAATCTCTCTTTTTCTATAGCGATACGGCCCTTGGTTAGGTTAGCGCTCCTAATCTTGTAGCGTCAAGAGGTGACGTTACGCTCGATACGGATCGACGCGGCGGAGCTCGAGGATTATTTCGTTCGATGAAATTGATCGCGGAGCTCTGCCGGCTAAGCGTACACACACAGCGAGGATGGAAAGTGGCGGAGGGGAGGGTTCGAAAGGGTGAGCTATCGGACGATAACGAGGTCAGATGGAAAAGACTGTGCCGATGACAGGAGGAAACGTCGGTCGGCTGGAATCGAGTGTCTGTCCCATTTTTCCCCGTTCTCAGAGCGAGGAATTCAAGCGATTGATCGTCGATAGAGGATCGCATCGAAGCCTCCTTTAACTGATTTCGTATAGGAGCGTCTTCGAGCGTTAGAAAATGAGCAAAGCCGATCCTTCCGGCGATTCGTTCCAACTTGGATGTTCGTCGTCGAATGCCATGGGTGGTCGAAATAGAAAGAGCGCAGAGCGAACCGTTACATTTCTCCTTTTACGTTACAGAGGTCAAAATGGATTTGGAAGACCTGATGTCCGACATCAAGAAAACGGCCAACAAAGTCAGAGCCAAGTTGAAGGGTAAGTAAGAGGAAAGAGATCGCGAAAGTGCGAGTTTCTCTTGAACGTGAGAGCGAAGAAGGGAGGAGAAACGTCGGTGCAGTATAATATATAAACTTGACGAGGTTACGTTTTCGGTGTTCAGTGATAGAGCAAAATATCGAGCAAGAGGAACACACGAACAAATCGTCGGCGGACTTGAGGATACGCAAGACACAACACTCGACGCTTTCGAGGAAGTTCGTCGAAGTGATGACAGAGTACAATCGAACGCAAACCGATTACAGAGAACGGTGTAAGGGAAGGATACAGCGACAGTTGGAAATCAGTAAGCGGGAATAAACTTGTTCGCCGAGGTGCACGCGCGCTCGATTCTTCTTTTAACCCGAACGATTTCTCTTCGCTTCTAGCCGGTAGGACGACTACCAACGAAGAACTCGAGGAAATGCTGGAACAGGGAAATCCGGCCGTGTTCACGCAAGGGGTAAGCTTGCCTCCCTCCTGCCTTTCTGCACCCGCACCACCATGCTCCCGTTTAGAGATTATAAAGATAAATATAGAATGTATCGAAATGACGCGGTACCAGCCTGTTATCGAGCCGTGTATTCTTTCTCGCAGATCATCATGGAAACGCAACAAGCGAAACAAACCCTTGCCGACATCGAGGCGCGTCACGCGGATATCATCAAACTGGAGAACTCGATCAGGGAACTTCACGACATGTTCATGGACATGGCTATGTTGGTAGAAAGTCAGGTAAGGTCTTCGACTTTCCCGACCGCGCCACTGTACAACCAGCACCAGCACCCCTACGACCCAAACACCCCCTTTTGTTTTCTCAGCCGATGATTCTTCCCCCTCGCGTTTGTACTATTGTATTTACTGCCTTTTCGTTTCTTTCGCGTTCGATCTATCCGCGCAGCAGATCGACTCCTCGCGGAGATTCCGAATTTTATCTCGCTGTATACTGAGGACCGACGTTACACCTGCACCGAGTTTTTTTTGTACGATTAGTTCGCGTTTCTCGAGAATTTCGATTGCGCGCAACGATTAACGACAGGAGAAAGAGGAAAGGGAGGAAAGAATGAAATTTGAGAGGGGCGTAGCGCGAACCAGTGTAACTTTTCTCTCTCGGGCGAGTAGTGCTTCTCTCGAGCATGCGGCCGTGTTTACCGAGTTCTGTCGACGCGAGAAATTGCGAGTACGATCAGAACTCGCTTTAGAATCTTTTACGTGGAAAGGTAATATGTAGTAGGTTGCATTCGTTCTCGGTGCACGCTCCTGTAAATTTGATACGCATGGCATACGAATAAACGGCTACAGAGGTAATGGCAATAACGGCAACAAGTTGATATTAATATCGGCGGTATTAACATGGCGATAATACGAGAACGTCAAGGTAGTATTCTTCCAGATCGGCGAGAGCGAGAGTGAAAACGCGTTGATCGAAGCAACGAAAGAAATTGCGGAATCAACGCGTTTTTATCCATCGTCGGTATGGCCTCTCTCTCTCTCTCTCTCTCTATCTCTATCTCTATCTCTATCTTTTCTTTTCTTTTTCTCCCCCTGTGTTCAGCGGTGCATGCGAACAAACATTTCAGCTTGTTAACCGACTAAAACTAACAACGCTCTCTCTTCTCCTGTTACGCTGTGTGGATTCGCGCCACGCACCTACTTTAGGGTGAGATGATAGATCGCATAGAATACCACGTGGAACACGCGGTGGACTACGTGCAGACGGCTACGCAGGACACCAAAAAAGCGCTCAAGTATCAAAGCAAAGCCCGACGGGTGAGTCCTCCCCAGATGTTACGCGAAATCATCGATTTTTCGTTCGCGTCTAATTGGTCACTTTTTGTTTCTCTCCTCTCTCGGTCCTTGCTCTCTGCTCCTTCCTGCTCCCTCTCCCTTTCTTCTTCCACACGGTCCACGTCTTCACATCCTCGATCATTCGCCGTTACTTCAATTTCCCCTCATTTTTTGCATTTCTAACGTTTTCTTCATTTCGACATTTTTTCCCTACTATCCGATGATATCCCTTACGCTTTTGGTTTCTTTTCTTTGCTTTTTTCTACGCCTGGTACTACTTTCCCCTTCTTTACTCCTTTCAAACGCGCAATCAAATAACGACAACGCTTCACCATCACTTTTCCTGTCACATTTTGTACAATCGAAACGATGCTCGCGCACCTGTGTGCGTTCATGCGTTCGGTGTGCATTTACTATGTACGGTATATGTATTACGCGTTCCTTCTCCCTTTTGATTGCTTTCTCTCTCTCTCTCTCTCTCTCTCTCTCTCTCTCTCTCTCTCTGTCCCCCCTCTCTCGCTCTGTCTATTTCTGTCCCTCTGTCTATGTTTGCGCGCGTGTACTATATCATATATACATATATACATATATATACGTACGTACATACATACATGTATATGCATATGTATGTATATGTACGCATACATATATGCATACACATACAAACGAACGCAAACTCTTAATTGTACGTATACGGCTATGTTTGTTGTATACATGCATCACCATATTTGTGTCTCTCTACTTGTGTCGCTCTGTCCTGTTGAACATGAGTGTGCTAATTGTGGCTCCGTTCATCAACTGTTTCGTCCATTGTATGTTATACTAAAACTCTGCGTACTAACCTCTGCTCTCTAACCGACTAAATTTTTGGTTCGTGACTCGGCTCGGCGCGTGCTTGCGTGCGTACACGTACGTGTCCACGCATTCACGCTGCTCGATTTCTTTTGCTGTCACGTGGGGTGGTGTCGCGTGCGTTACGACGGTGTGGCTTCCACTATGGTCTGCGTCTGTGCGTGTGGTGTATGTGGTGTGTGTGGTTGTGTGTGGGTGTGGGTGTGCGTGCGTCTGCGTCTTGTACTACTTCTACCTATGTGTACACGTCCGGTTGCACGCGTACGCGTAACGATTAACTTTGGGTATATATCCTCGTTGGAGACACACGATCCACCTCGCGCTCTCTGCCATCCGTTTTCTCCCTCCTCCGTCCGTTCTCCGTCTCCTTATCCCTGGCACGGCACGTCACGTCACGACACGGCACGGCACGGCACGGCAGGGTGAATTGGTGGACCGCATTGAGTACTTCGTCGATCAGACCGGTGACCACGTGGGCCAGGCCCGAGGCGAGCTGATCAAGGCCGAGGAATACCGGAGCAAAGCTCGTAAGGTAAACGAATCCGATCCGGAACGTTTGATCGCCGCTGGATCTTTATCCTTATCTCTCGGGCAACAATCTGCGCATCGTTATCACCGTATCTATTAGAAAGTTCAACGGTCATCCAGCGACGATCATCGACGGTTATTCATAGACAACGTTGTAAGAAGAGACCTCGAGGATTCTCGATGACAAAATATTCTCGCTTTCGGTTCGCGACTTGTCTTCTTCCACCGTATCCTTTTCCACCCTTTCTACGTGTTGCACGTTTCACTCGTCGTCTACACTCCTCGTCTACACTCGTCGTCGAACCTCCATCTACACACGATGTATCCGAACATTTGTACATCTGTTGCACGCAAGCCCCACGGAGAAATTGCCGACGCGAATGTTACTTGCTCCATCGAATCGTTCTCGATATTTTACTTTTCCCCTCTGCCGCATACTTTTCTATTCGCTTTGCTTTCGTCGGAATTTCGTTCGTCGTTGTTCCGTTGCGATCGAGCGCGCAAAGGCTTATTCTTTCGTAGATGAACGTGTCGGTAGCATGTGGAATGTCAACGTCGTCTTTGTACGCTTTTCTCGTGTCTTTGGAACACAGTCGCAAACTTTCGAATTCGAATCCGCGTTGCAGATTTAGTTCGCGAAGCAAGAAAAGTTCGTTTCGCTTATATTTCTTCTATTCCTCTGTTTGCCTGCCTGCTGCCTGCTGCCTGATGCCTGCTTGTTTCTTGTACTTGCTCTCTATCTTACTCTATCTCAGCATCGTCTTCTTCATCTTCTTAAGTGTGCAAAAGTCGATGCGCCTTCCGCTTTATCGCGAAATCGTGGAAATGGCGCAACGTCTCCCTTCTCTCTCTCTCTCTCTCTCTCTCTCTATCTCTCTATCTCTCTCTATCTCTGTTGCTGTCTCTTTTTGTCTGTCTGTCTGTCTGTCTGCCTGTCTGTCTCCTCTGGTGATTCCCGCACCTTGTTCGCAGTTGGTCGGATCCGTTCGTCGTCGATTCGATGGACGGCGCTTGACCGGCCTCTCATACGAATCGTATCTCTTTTTTTCTGTCCACAGAAAATGATCTTCATCATAATCTGCGTGTTAATATTGGCCGTGATATTAATCGCCATAATAATAGGATGCCTTCCGAGAAGCTAAACGATTCGGGAAACGCGCGCTACGAATGGGTTGGGGCAGCTTGCGGCACGGCGCGGCGCGGCGCGACGCGGGCGTGGCGGGGGTGTGGAAAGATCGCGGGTGCGGGACGCTCGATCGACGGTAGAACGGAATGGAATTTTCGGGTGGAAAGGGGCGGAAGAAGAGACGCGCGTGGAAACGAGCCGACGGCTAGAGGAGGGTAGTCGTTGGAACGATACGAGGGACGACGACGGCGAGTACGCGTACAACGGAATCGCCGGTTCCGGAACAATTGCTTTCCGACAAACCTGGAACCAGCTTTCTGCCGTCTTCTCCATGCTCCACCACACGTGCACACACACACACGGACACGGACACGGACACGGACACGGACACGCATACACACACATTCAGCCAGTTCTTCTAATCTTCTAAACCGAGCAAGATGTTCGTTAACGCTATAACTAACCTAACCGCCTATCGCTCGTTCCACTAACGCGCGAAACACTCCTATCGACGCCAATCGCCGACTCGTCCTCACCCCCTCACCCCCATCAAGTTCATCATCAAACCTTTCAACTCTGTTACACCCTCCTCGCTTGTTCTCTCTTCGTCGATTTTCGTCGTATGTCACGGAGAGTACGTTTCGATTCTCTCGAAGAATGACTCGGGAGGAGGGGAAGAGGCGAGTCCGCGACACGCGTAACTCGATTCTTCCTCGTCATTTCGAGTTCGCTGCATCCTCTCTGACGATTGTGTGTGTTTGCATCGGGACTCGTCACCCCGGAGCGCGAACGGGAGCTCGGACGAGAGAGCTCTCCGTCGTGCTTCTGCGTATCTGCGTATCTGCGTTTCTACGTTTTGCTGGACGCAGGAAGAACACGGGGTGCGTTCATCGAGTGACGACAGTCTTGTGTTTTGTTCGCAGAAATTGATGTTCATCGTAATTTGCCTAACACTAGCGGTCATCATTCTCATAATTATACTGGTATACGCGTTGTAAGAAGATAGGAGGATTTCAGGGAGGCAGCAGGGAAGAGCGGACACGAAAGTACAGGTCGCTAGGAGACGAAATGTTAAAGACACACGGCCACACGGCCACACGGTTCTCTGACTCGAAGGGGGATGTCAGCCGAGAGAGACGATCGCGCGACGAGAATACCTGTTCGCTCGAGGAAAGGGCACCGCGTGGCGTCTTTGATTCACCGAAATACTCGCGTTCTACTTCGATTCGATTCGATGGTAACGGCACGCCTCGTCGACGTTTCGCTGGCTTTTCCGTTTATTCCGCGACCGATTTCACTCTTTCTCGGCTTCCAACTAGGATGTACCTTGCCCCGAAACGATCGAGACGCGTGCACGGGAAAGAATTGAGCGAGAACGATCGTGCGTTTGATGCATACGAACGGACTAGATACAACCAAGGAGGTGAGGTTTGTTGCACGGCAGGGGAAAGGGGAATGGGGGAAGGGGGAGGGAGGGGGCGTGTAACGGCGACTGGATGGGAAGGATAAAGTTCGCCGGATCGCGAACTGGCAGAGACGAGTGGCACACGCAGAGAGGCACGAGAGAGCTGCGTTTCGCGAAAACAGGACCGAATATATATAGCATGAATGTGTGTCTGTGAATGCGCGCGCGCGTGTGACTGGTGTGATTGGTAAACGCTCGCGAGCGTGTTACGACGAGAAAAGAAAGGAGGCGTGACGCAACGTGGTATGTAGCATGGTACCATCAATCAGAAGATCGTAGTTACGTACGGTAGGGGAGATCGCTGCGTTGCGTACCGCGTTGTAATTGATCGTCATGTTTTTGCCGATCCGTTGATGCCGAGCGCAGAAGAAAATCATGATCATGATCTGCCTCGCCATACTCGCCGTCGTTCTGGCCACTACCATCGGTGGATACTTTGGACTGTGAACGCCGCAATCAGGTATCTCTTGAAATCCCTTTGATCTCGATCGAACGTTAATATTCGTTCCACTGATTCTGTGTCCTGTCCTTTTATTTTCAGAAGAGTCCAAAGACGTCGCTGTCATCGTCATCGTCGTCGTCGCCGTCGCCGTCGCCGTCGCCGTCGTTTTTGTCGTCGCGCATGCGAACGCGAAACGTCGGCAGCGTCTGTATCTAAGCAAATCAGTCCGGAAACGAAGCGTTCTTGTCGAACAGCTCGTCCTTTCGAAGTCTACAGATCGCCGTTGTCGAGCGACCGCGACCGTGAACGCAACTGCAACCACAACCACGCCACTACCACCGCCACCAGCAACAACGTGTGGTCTTGATCGCGATCCCGCTCGCGGTATCCTCGACAGGCCTGCGCGAACTCACGCGTGCCTGCTCCTCGTCCCACGGATCGCCGTTGGATTCCTCCTTCTGTTACGCTTGGACGTGCACTAGTTCCCCGCCTGCCGACTATCCACGCGAGAAACGAGAAGCAAGAAGAAGAAGAAGAAGAAGAAGAAAGATGCATGTACTCTCGTTGTACGAAGAATCGCCGTCGCGCCGTCGCGCCGTCACCGTTCTTTTCCGTAGCGATCGTTGTCTGTTGCGCGACAACTTCTCCACCGTTCATCCAGACTTTTCTTCTTTTTCGCTTAGCTCCGCTTCGCTCCACATCGTTACGTTTACTTCCTCGTTAAAAGTAAACTCGACGTGCGGCTAGTTTCACCTCTAGTCCCGCCTCGTTCATCGAAAACCGTAGAATTTGCGCCAGGCGGTAGAAATCGTTTTCCTGGTATGCTCGCCGTTTGCCAAGTACGTTACCCTGCCTCCAGTGACCTCGCGAAAACCCGTACGCCCATTGTTCATTCCTCCTAAACAAATCTATCTTCCTCCGAGATAAAAGCGACAGACGCGAAGATGAACGACCATGTGAACCATGAGAGATATTTCGTGGTTGATCGAGGACGTATCGTAGGGGCGGGGGGAAACTCGCGTTTAAACGTGGACGAGGTTGTCACGATGCTCGCGTAATTGCTGTTCGGCCTACGAACAGAGAGAGAGAAAAGAAACGAGGGTGTTGGCCGGTGGCTATAAACGCCTCGTTTCTCGACGCGTCTCGTTTAAAACCAAGCCTAAATGCCCAATGGAGTTTTTCTGTAACGCGAGACGCTGCGGGGCTACCGAGCAAAGTCCTCTCGTTTTTTCGCGCCGGTGTTTCGGCGGCTGCGGTAGCTGCGGCTGTGTCGAAAATATCACGCCCCGCAACACCGCGACTACCTACCGAAGTGCATTCTTTTGACTGTGATTTTTAACCGAGCTTGGAAATTAGTTCTTTACCGATCTCTCGGATCTATATCGAGCGCGTTCGAACCTAGCCATTATAGCTTCGAGACGTGCACCACGCCGTGCACACTATCACTCGCTACATATCATACGATTCGTCGAACGAGACCTATAGCTTTCTATACCGGGTATACCTCTATTCGTGTTTCTCCTTTCCTCTCTTTTTGCGCGGTGTACTGCTCCGAACCGAGAATCGAACAACGTCACAAACGATCTGTGCCCGAGGAGGGAGGAGACAGAGAGGTGGTAGAAGCATCGCGACGGTACGCGCAAAACTGGGATTCGGTCCCTAAAGTATGGTGAGGGTAGTGAAGCGATTTCACGCGATATGAGTCTATCGCGGAGAAAGCGCGAGACATTCGCGAGAGCGCAAAGGACGAATTTCCAAGTGCGTCGTAACGTTAGGATAGCTTTCGTTGGACGGAATGCGCGGTATACATCCAAGTAGTTTGTTTCTCGCTTTCGACGCTGGTTGTCATCGTCGTCGCGATTCGCGGAATCAACTTGATCGAGCGCCAGAGAAAAACGAATGGAAACGGTCTACGAGTTCGTGTTGCACGAAACGCCATTAGGGTATTGGGTCGATGTATGGTAACCGCTTCGCTCCCCTTCGCGAATGAACACACGTTTCCTTTCGAATCGAACGCGCTTACTATCGTTGATCTTTGTCGAGTTTGTCGCCGCGACATATTCGCCTGTCATACGTGCGACACACACAAAATCATCTGTTTTTCAGTTCAGTTCATGGTTAGTGAGCACGTTTAGCCGTGCTTCGAAATGATCGATCGGTCAAACGACTGATTCGCAACGACAATAACGATGACTATGACCACGACGACGACGACGACGACGACGACGACAAGGACACGCTCGCAGCACGTCTTTCGTTTTTATTCGTTCGTTCGGTCGGTCGGTCGGTCGGTCGCGACGGTTGACGCGAAATCGTGGAGAACGACATGCTGGAAGGAGGAGGAAATGTGGGCGCAACGACGAAGAACACGCGACAAGGAGAGAAGAGGAGATCTATAAAGCTGCAGCAATAATATAATATAGGTGTTACGGGGGAAGGAAAAAGAAAAAAAAAAAAGAAATAATTAACGCTAATACAATCGTCGACGATAAAATCTGCATCATACCGATGTATCGTATTTACACAAAGTGTATACATATTTAATGCTACATGTGTATATATACGTATATCGGCGAGGGCGAGGGCGAGGGCGGGGAGGGGATGCGCGGTGTCTATGTGTGTATATAGGCATATCTGTATATATACACGCACACGGAGAGAAGTATTATACGTATATATACACGTAAACGTATAATACGATATATGAGCGTGTACACGCGAAACACACAAGTACGTACCCATATACATGCGTGAATGCATACATACACGAGTACGTATGTACTTGAACATACATGATAATGTACACGCACGCACACACATACAGACACGCGTTCACACGAACATATTACATGTATATATGAATAGTTAGTCGGCACAGTCGAAAAGAGTAATATATTAACGATGATAATTTATCATTCGCGATGCCTATTGCTCGTATAAACTATCGTCTGATAATTCGCTCTCCGAGCAAGGAACGGGCGACGTTCGTTAATGTTTTGTTGATTATATTATATGAACGTTGAGGTACATACAGTTAAAAGATTATGGGTTAATGTTTCAGAATGATATAAGAAAAAGGGGAAACGGAGAAATAAGAGTAAAACAGAATTACGCTACACACAGGCCACGTTACGTACGTTGCTGTAATAACGATATTAACGCAATGCGATAAATGCGATGGTGGCGGCGATACGATGGTACGATAACGATATGGAAGCGTGGCAAATGCGATAGGAGGCGAACGATGCGATGATAATGATAACGATAATTAACGATACTTCAAACCACTTTGCATTGTACAGAAGCATACTGATTGTTAGATTATTAGGTAGCTGCGTTGCCACGATCTATTATTTAATCGTTGAATACGATTAAGCGGATAATAAGAAGAGGAGGAGGAGCAGAAGAAGAAGAAAAAGAAGAAATCCCTCTGTGACGTGCCGTAAACAACGGCTGTTTAGGCTATTCCCATCTTCTTCTTGCCGTCTTTTTCGTCGTCGTCGTCGGAAGACGAAGAAGAGGAAGAAGAGGAAGAGATGGAGGAGGAGGAGGAGGAGGAGGAAAATGAGGACGAGGCAGACAAAATGGAGCGAAAAGAATCGTTTCTCGTTCGGAGAATAGGGGAACGGTTCCATTTCTCCCATGGAGAGTTCGTGGAAGGCTTGGGTCTGATCAAGGGACATCCTTCTCCAAAATTGGTCCGTTCGCGTTTCGCAAACGATAGGGATCGAATCGCGCGCGCACCAAGCGTTGCTGATTGATTCTCTCTCGGTGTCGGTTCAACGCTTCTACGTTGAAAAAGTATGTGAATCGCGAACGTGCAATCGGCCTTAGAATGATAATATCGTTTAGCCGCGTATCGCACCGAGACGAGAGATCATCGTCATTCTCATCACCGTCATCTTCATCTTCATCTTCATCTTGATCTTCATCTTCATCTTCATCTTCATCTTCGTCGTCATCTTCATCACCATCGTCATCGCAAACTCTCCCCTGTACGCATCACTTTTTCTATATCCGAGCCTTTATTCGGCTAGCTTTAAACGAAGAAAAATATCTCGTACGTTGTTGTTAGTAAACTTTTCCTCTGATGCGTGCGCGCTCGTGTGTAGCGATTCCCGCGATAGGAATTGAAGAATCAAACGTTGCTTTTTTCGTACCATCGAATAAGTTTCTTCGGGCCATGTCGTCGAATAGACTTTGTAAATCGGTACACGCACGATCGACGTTCTCGGCGGTGCGAGCAGCATATATAGTACACATTCTGGCCTAAGGACTTTAAGAAAGAGAGGCTTTCTCCTTCAAATATTATACTATACTATTACCTGTGGCTTCGTTGATTTCCTTTTGTTAAAAACGAGAGGAGATCTCGTCGAACGAATCTCCGATCTTATTCCACGCGACGTTGCTGTTTGTCTGTTCATCTGTCTTATATCTGTCTGTCTGTTTGTCTGTCTGTCTGTCTGTCTGTCTGTCTTTCTATTTCTCTCTCTCTCTCTCTCTCTCTCTCTTTCTTTCTCTGTTCCTCCCTCTCTCGCTTCCTGCCATTACTTTTTCGATTCATCGTCGCGCGAATCGTCGCTATCGTTCACGAACAGAGGAGGATAGCTACCGTGTATCGATGAACGAGCAACGCGAAATGTGTTCCAAGGAGGAAAATTGTCGGATGAAAGACAGGACCGACAGATAGGCTGAGCCTGCTGTTTAGTAGCGGACCGAGTAAAAAAATACACACACACACACACACACACACACACACACACGCGACAGAAAAACAGGAATCGTGACGAAGCAGAGGGAACGCTTCAGAGACCTCTAAAACACGACAAAGTATCGAGAAATGTACATTGGTCGTGTCGCATCGGTGCAATTATTACTCTTCGAGAGACTATTTCAATAACCTTATGAGTGTCAATTCCACTTTCGTGCGTAAATCGTAAGTTTGCGAATGTTTTGAAAAAAAAAAAAAAATAATAAAATAAAAGAACAAGCGAACAAAAAATAAAGAGCGATCGAGAACGGGAGTCGGCGTTAAATCGTAACGATAAGAAAGGTCGCGTGGTCGCGTCTCTTGACCACCATGCGACAAAGTGAGATTATTATAATAAATTTACATTACTGAGAAACTAATTAGGGAATGAGAGAGTGGGAGAGAAAGGAGTAGAAAGTGCGAAAGAAATGAGCGAACGAACGAACGAACGAACGAACGAACGAACGTGCTGAAGAGAGGAAGAAAGGATGGAACGATTGATGAACGTAATTAAAAGAAAGGCGGGAAGGAAAAGGGGCATAGAAGAATAAACGCGAGAGACGGGATGATGAATGAACGAGCGTTAGCTGTGGAAGAGGTAATTTGAGCGAAAGAAAGAAAGAAAGAAAGAAAGAAAGAAAGAAAGAAAGAAAGAAAGAAAGAAAGATAGATAGATGGATAGATTGTGGTGTTGTGTGCGTGCATGCGAGAGAGGAACCGAGCACGAGAGAGATATACAAATTAAAAGAATTTAGCACGTTGAACAATGGTATGGAAAAATACTTTTTATCGTAGACACTTCTACTACTAGATGAGAACTACGCAAGAACGAAGAAAAGGCAAAAAAATGGAAAAAGAAAAAGTAAAAAAGAGGAAATCTGTATTAAGAATTAATTATTAAAAAATAAATCAACGGTGTTTTTTCCGCCTATGAGTAGTCGTATTTGCGTCGAGCGAGCGCACGGATGCATTCACTTCTCTCTCTCTCTCTCTCTCGAACGAGGAGACAGAAAACACGATAGATGGTTGTTTCGTTTTCGTCTTTAATGCGATATTATTGTTATATTATCATTATTATTATCGATACTGTACAAAGTTGGCAATAATCTTAAGAGATACACCGTCGTAACGCGTTTAACGACGAGGTGTTCGACGAGAAGGGAACGCGGTTGCGGCGAGGTCCGCGCTCGACGTCGATCGATCGATCATCCAACGATGTCAGAAGAGAAATCGGGACCGTCAGCTAGCTGGTTGTCCCCGTTGGTTAAAACCGCATACAGAGAATTAACGAGAAGGATCACGCGAACCTGCCGATTCGCACCGTGCGTTCTCCTTCTGCAAGCACAAAAATCATTCTAGCTCGTCTTCTCGGGAAAACAAAAGCTAGCTAGAGTTTTCTTTCTCGAGTGGCGGCGGAGAGAGCCCGACGCAAGGCTGTTAACGCGGGCTGTTGGGCCGAACGAAACAGCCACCGAATCGACGTTCTTTCCAAACGTCCTTTCGACTTTTCGATTCACCGATTGATTTCCCACCTCGCGTTGCGCGAGTTCATCTTCGATCGATTAATGTAGCTAAAGCAAGCGACAAGCAAACACGGGGGAAAAGAAAACAAAAAGAAAACGAGGACAAAAGCAGAAAGAAACCAAGCCAAGCGTTTACTGTACAACTCTATTCTTTTACGTTAACGACTTACTATTCAGTAGACGAGTAGGATATTTTACATTACCGAAAACATGGTAGCGTTAATTGTCTTTCCCTAATTTTATATATCATCGAAGATACGTATCCGCAGGAATAACGATTATAGACAGCACTA
This sequence comes from Anthophora plumipes, assembly GCA_951804975.1. NCBI lineage: Eukaryota > Metazoa > Arthropoda > Insecta > Hymenoptera > Apidae > Anthophora > Anthophora plumipes. The sequence continues at coordinate 17,706,785 of OX638122.1, read as the reverse complement.
CACAGTGAAGTTGAAGTTACTACTATACGTCTGTAGATAAACAATGGTCCGTAAAGAGATTTTAAAAAAACCGACACGATGTTCAATGTATTTAACGATCTTCTCTCTCGAAAGATGAACAATATACAACAATATGTAACGGGAGTGAATGTTCCGCGTCCCATTCATTCGTCTCTCCTTTTTGCCCTCGTCGTTTGACGCGCCTATCCACCGCGCGCGCGCACAGCTACAAGGGGAACAAGGGGTTCGCTTACAAGAGAAAAAAGAAAATGAAAAACAACCAATCCTGCGTTACGACTTTTTCTCTTTATCTTTTCTTCCTCTTTATTTGTCTATCTTTCTTCTGTCGCGTGCGACGGCCGTCGCAAAACCAACAGCAACGAACGATCGAAGAAGAGGAGATGATGGAGGTAGAGTTGAGATTGTGGAACAGGAGAGAAGAGAGAATGAACGAAGAAGCGGCGAGGAAGGGAGGAAATACTGGGAATAAATATGTGGTAAACGGAGATCGATCTTGGATATGTACACGTACGTATATAGTCGTATGGCGAAAGAAAAGCTACGAGGGCTTTGAAGAATGAAAGGTTGGCCAAGTTAAACCGTTGGTGCACTGGGGCATAAGACCGCGTCTTCGAGATCCGACACGGTCTTTGCTCGATGTAACAGGCCTTCGACGAAGTCACCGTCCCTTGAGATCTGTTCCGGTCCTCGAAGAGCATGCTCGCGAACGAATCGAACCACCAGTTCCGGATTCACGTAAGACATGGTCAGTCGGCATCCCCAAGCGATCAAGGCCAATGGCTGTAACGCATTCCAATTATTTTTCTTTGACAAAGTTTCGAAATTGATTGATCGATCGATCGATCCTCTACGGAATTAGTAGAGGCGTGGCGGAAAAGGTAGTCGTACACTTACGCGTTCTTCGTCCAATAGATTGTAAGGAGTGATCACGTGTCGGCGTAAACATCCGGCGAGTAAGCTTTTCAGTCGTGTCACCTCCAATGGATTGGCACACGGATGGTACAGCCCGACGATTGCTCCGTGCTAAACGACGAGGAGAACAGGTCGCGAGATAAATACGATTGAAGATTGACGGAGGAGTGCACTAATTGTTGATCGATTCTTTCGCGTACCTCGAGACTATGGAGCCATCTCTGCTTCGGCAAAAATTTATATTCACCGTAAACTGGCCATAAAGGTCTGTGCGGCCCGCTGAAAGTAACTCGCAATTAACGCGTTTCGTTAACGTAAACGACACGACGATAGAACCGGTAGGTTACTTACAACAGTGGGATATCGTCGTCGTATCGTATGTCCTCGTACATGCATTTATGCGTAGCCTGCGAACGTTCCAGGAGTTTATCTAACGATGAAGTATTAACAACGATCAAACGACACGTATCGATACTTACGACGTAATACTTTGAAATCCGTTCACAGTATATGTCCGCTATCGTATTTCGGTCAGGAAGGATTTTCTTGCCGTAGCAAGTGTAACTGGTTGGGCTGCCATCCCAATCTACGGTCAGGTTTGTCTAAAAGGAAAATGGTGTGAACGGTAGGAAAAATAATCGGCTGGCGGTTGAAAATGATACCTACCTTGGCATCGTCGCAATGTACCGAGGGATATCCCATCGGTACACCGTGAATAGATTGCCAGGATTGAAAATCAGACGTTTCCTCGTTCTTTGGGAATATCTTGGGCGGTGGAGTAGGATCGTCCAGTTTCTCTGGCATCCATCGTCCTCTCCAATTCTCCAGCTCATCGTCGTTCACGTTTCGACGATTCTCACCGTTTTGCGAGTTGTACGCGTACTTTCGAAGCAACCGTAACCGGTCTAAGTGAACGTTCCGCAGGTCCTCTGTAACGTTTCCGAACGAAAATTACACCTTCTTACACTTCTGTCTCGTTCTTCTTCGCTATTTTCATAGAATATTTGGCGACGGCGTCGTTCGAAGGTTAGAGAAAAAAGACGCGCGCGTCAGCAGTTGTTGTCGAGCAACGATCGAAGGCGACACATCGACAATCGCGTCACAGATGTTTGAACAAACGCGTGTAATATTCGTGTGATTACCTTCGACGTAATCGTCACCGTTGAAAGGCTCGTTTGCGACGTTGCACGCGACAAAACAGCACCCAAACAGAACCAGAACAATCTCGGTTTTCATTTTCGCGAGGATGACGCGACGGTGGTTCTGGCATATCGATCGATAGCTCTACCGTAGATGTGACGCGATCGCCATCTTACGACTTTGAAAGCAGCTTTTAGGATGACATCCGTCGCAGAGGTTGTTTCCTAGATTCCAGGCGAGGTACACAATAGACCTATCGCTTTATGGTATATTGTGTCCTTTGTTCTGAAATACCGATCGTGTAAGAAAATGAGACGTCTTGTTACGTCATGTATAATAGGTCTGACAGTCTGAGGAATTGAATACTCTTCGGCCAATTTTCAAAAGCATCGCCCTCTTTTCTCCGCCTAGCGTATTCGGCCGACGCGAACCGGGCGTACCATACGAATTATTCCTTTTAAAAATGAACTACTTGAAACTGAGAATCGGTGTTTGTTAACAATTTGCCGACTATTAACCACGATGCGAGAATCGCGTTAATGTTCCACACGATCTTTCGTATATCGAAACGCGAAGGGCTAAGAAAGAGGTAGGGCAGGAGAAAGAGGGCGTTACTCGTGAAGATCGGCCCAAGGGAGCAGAAGATAATCTTGAAGCCTGGCGTACTGGATTGGACGGACGTTTAGACCTGCTGACGATCTTTTGACAAGAGTAGATAATAATATTAAAGCATCATAGCATCACGCGCAAAGATCAACGCGTAAAAGAGGAGAGGAGGGTTAAAGTAAAAAGACAGAGAAGTGCATTTAGCGAACAAGTTTATTAGATTGTTAGTTTATTCTGTTTCGATAGAATACATCGACATTTCGCGAGACAAAATCGTTCGATCGAAGAAGCGCGCAGTTTCCTGCAAACCGATTTAACGTCTGTTCCGACCAGCCATTAGCATCGTCGAACGTTCCGGGTAATTCGATTAATTACTCGAGTCCCGTAAGTGGTTATGTTGTCGTGTGTGCTACGAGTATTCCCTTTTCCGAGGTACAATCGTTAAACGATACGAGGGCTGTTTTTCAAATCGATTTGTCGTTTACACGACAACAGGTATCGTACAGGTTCGTCGTTGGAACGTTGAGGTTAAGAAATAAAAAAAACGGCCAATCGTCGACTCGCGTGTAGCATGTTACGTGAAGGTCTGGGCGAAAAAAATGAACTGGTCGTAAGGCGACGACGACCGCCATCAGCGCATTGCTCTCGAGGGAAGAAGACTCTGGTTTACTCGTTTACCCATTGACCGTAACCTCTTCTCGTTCGAGCTGTTCTGGTCCCGCAGGTGTCGTAGTTCCAAGGTGAACAGACCGAGGAACTCTTCGAACGTGTCGAGGCTTTCCAGAGAGAAGAGAGATTAGAGGAGGAGGGTGATAAGGGTAGAATTCGTAGAACAGGCTGTGGGTGTATCGTTGAGTAGCTGTCAATCGTCGTATCGCGGCGCGTTAAACGAGGTGAACAACTGAAAGCAAAGGTGTATACACGCATAATCTGGACTGAATTGTAAACATTACGTCGAGTGGTTGCATTAGCCCTATCTTCCACCCGTATCTTCGCGTTCACAACTATCGTTAATCCGATGGAAACGGGCTAGAGGGAAAATTGTCTCTTCGCGTTTGCTGCAGGTCCGGGAAGGGAAAGGTTGATTCGCGTTGGTTATTCTCGAGAGCGATAGGAAAAAAAAAAAAAAAGAGAAGAAAGCGATAAGGAACGATTCGTTGATTAGAGGCGTATCGAATTGAAATTTGGTGTCTTTTAGTGAATTTTAGGATGTCACTCTGATAAGCGAGACTCTCTCTCTCTCTCTCTCTCTCCTCGAAGATGAGGGAAAGCGATCGATCGGAGGTGAGAAGGAGGAGAGAATAAAGTCGGTATTAGCGGAAAAACGGGTGGTTAGTTTCGTCTGTTTTGGTTGTCCGTGGTTGAGACGCAAGCGACGGCGATAGAAATCGGCTTGAGCTGCCACTTGCTTCGAAGGGATTCCGGTAGCGGTGTTTCCGGTAGCGTGCTGTCGTTCATGTACCAGTCTTTGGACAAGGTGGTTACCTCGCGTGGCCTAAGTACGTGCACCTAGAGGAGAGAGTTAGACGAACGGTAGCGTTTCTTCCCCGAGGGATATAACCGAGAGCAGAAACGAGTAGATTTACCGTGTAACGAAGGAGTCTGCACGAGTGAAATTTACTCTGACAAGTTTTCGGTTTGCAATGCGAAACAGTCAGATATCTCGGATAGTGACCGTCACCAAGATCCCTTATTTCGTACTGCGACTCGCAGGAACAGGTCGACTGTGAACGATCAACGGGGAAAATTAAACGGGGGTATATGTGTATAGATCGATGAGAAACTCTGCGTCGCTCTTGCGATACTCGTATTGTTTAGGAATAAAGAATGTACTCTGGCCGAGATGCGTATCCATGCAGGTGCAAGATTTTCAGAGGCAGCGATTCGTTTTCTTTGAGCCGGTGAAGATTCTAAAACGGCGTATAGTGGTAGCCGGTTGTCGAGGTTACTGGTCCAAGGGGAGCGTTCTTCGAGTATCTCCGTGGTTCTAGGTTCGAACGATCGATGCTCCTCCTGCAGATTATTCTCCTGCCACCGACGATGTCGAGTAGACGATTCTGCAAGTTGCAACTGATGGTGCAGCAGCATCTGTATACGCAGAGAGGAGAGACGGGGTGGTTCGTCAGGCAAGACGCCGTTTCCAAATGTTGTTTCACTTTCTCCTTTTACTTACGCAGACTATCAAGATCTTCATATTTCCGTGTTTCGTACGCGCGATCCTCATCGACTGGACAATCCTGGCTGTGCCCCGGCTGGTCTTATATGCGAGAAACCCCCGCAAAGAAACGCGTTTGCGTTCGCGTTCGGATCAGGAGACGAAGAATCCATTAACGTTACGCGATATCTCTTTGAAAGATGAAAACACATCTGACGAACGGTCCTTTGATTTCCGTGACACCTGTCGTCGCGGCATTTCGTCTCACCTTTTCTTCTTTTCCGTTTGCGGAGGATGCGTGTATTCGGAGCGGGAAGAAAAGGGCGGAAATAATTCGCGCGAGTAGCAGCAGAGCGAATTTAGCTGATTTAGGATTATGACGATTTCGCTCGAGTCGGAAAGAGGGGCGGGCGCCTCTCGAGCCGTTTCTCTTCGCGTTCCCGTCGACCGGATCTCCTATAGATAGATCGTAAAGCAGGTTAACGAGACGTGTTGATAATCGTACTACGGGTGCCATTCAGTGGGAAAGGGCATAGGACGGTGGTAGGCATAGGACAACAGTTGCATACACGCACCTGTTTTGCCGTTTCACGGCCGGCAGAAATTATTTTCTGCACCAGATACGAGCAAGATCGATCGCAACAACGGCATTTTCCCTTTCTGCTCGTCCCTTTCCTCCCTCGTTGCTACTGTATCGTCATCGGTTGAGCGTCCCCTTGTCTCCCTTCGAGAGAAGAGAGGACACGCGTCTCTCGAAGCTAAAGCCGGGAAGAAAATGTGGCAGACGGAACGGAGGGGTGTGTCGATTAGAGATCTCGCGAGAGTCTGTGTCTGAGAGAAGGTGTCTCTTGAATTGATAACGAAAAACTGTTTGGAGATGGTTCGGTTGCTTGGCGATGCACCGCGTAACGAACAGGTCTGGAGAATCGAATTTTTCGAGGGGCGGCTTGAATTATCGCGAAGGGGGAGGAGAAGGGCGATGAATCGGCGACGCGGCGCCTAATGGATTTCGGTGGCGAGAAGTGGCGCGTGCGTCCTCGGCCCACTTTTCACCCCTCGAGCAACTGTACTCGACTCTCTATATAATTGGAGGAAGCACGAGGTGAACCGGTACACGGCACGCGAACACCCGGCTCGATTCTCGCTCTCCCTGATACAAACCACCCGGTTTGCTCGCGCTTCGATTCGCCAATTGCCGACCGTCGATCCTTGCATCCTTGCTGAACGACATGGCCAGTCGCGCCGCTTCTGGACTCCTCTCGATCGCAGCTGCAACTGCTGCCTTTTCGGCAACGGTTCTGCTCTCCACCGTTCAGGTAACCCTTTTCGTCGTACCTCTTCGACTTGTTACGTTTGCGTCGCGAAGCGCGCGGCTACCGATTCTCCTCTACAACCGGAGAACTGTACAACTGTAAAACTTTCTTTTCTTTCTCGTGCCTGTGATCGGTGACCGATTGTTTCATACATACATACCTTGGACCGGTTCGCTTGGACTCGATCGCTTGTTCGAACTTGGAAGCGACTCTTAATCGAATTGACTTTTCTGTAACGGGTATGCTCGGTTTCAGGCTGAAACGAACGGTTTGCGACGAGATTTCTCATACGGACCGGCCAGCCCGGACTTTTTCGTTGGCTACATCGACGATCGCGGTAAGCGAGGAACTTATTTTCTGTCGTTTCGTATCCTTGGCGTTACATTTTGTCCACTTTGAGAAAGTATTCGTTGCGCTTGCTTGCTTCCTTTCTCTTTCCCCCCCCCCCTCTCTCTCTCTCTCTCTCTCTCTCGCATTCCGTATACGTGAATGTACATGTGTATGTAGAAGAAAGGAGGGGCACACAAGCGGATGGTGAAGGGACGATGCGTGTATGTCCGGCGAAAGGGGTGGTATCGGCGAAACGACGTAGTGAACGAAGAACGCTCGACGAATTTCAGGAGAGATGCTGTCGCAGGGTGCGCAAGAGGAAGAGCAGCAGGCGTCTCGATTGGTAAAGGTGGAAAGCGACGGGAAGGAGGCGCGGTACAGCAGAGGATCGGTTTCCCGAATGAAGGAGAAGAGCCGCTACCTCCGGGACGAGGAGGACCGTTTGGGGAGAAACCTTGACCAAATCGGTGGCGGCAACCTGTTGCGAAGGGGTCTGCAGGAGGAACGGAACCTCGATCAGATAGGTGGTGGGAATCTGGTTCGCGAGGTAGACGCGCATCGACGACAGGAGCAACGGAACTTGGATAAGATCGGTGGTGGAAATTTGGTGCGAGAGCTCGACGGCGTGCTGGCCGTGGCGAATCAGCTTCGCAGGAACTTGGACCAAATAGGGGGAGGAAATTTGGTGCGAAGCTTGTCAGACTCGGCGCGTTCGAGAGCTGCCGAACCGTAATCGGCCATATAAATAAATAAATACCATAAATTTCGACCTAGCGTAGAGACCTTTTAGAATTATTCCGTTTGTATCTCGTTTACAGGAGCAACGAACGAATAAAGGCTGAGCAGAACCTCGCTACGCGTTTCCGCTTCTTTTCTTTCCCTCTCTTCCCGCCCTTTCTCCCACATTTCTTTTTTCCGATCGCTCCTTCGAACGATTCTCGCCCATTCTCTAATTACTTTCTCTCGTTCAAGACACAAAGGACGATGCCGCTGCCACCAGCATCACCGGTAATCGACGCGTTCGTCCGTCGACGTGGATTCGTTACGCTCGCCCCGACATGGATTTCCCGTTCGTCGAAGACGCCTCGTCGGAAGATTCGCCTGCTGCAGTCAGGTAAGCACCAGCCATCCGACGTTCTTTGCTTTCTCACTAGGTGCTTAGCCCGGCTGAGCATGGAGTTTGGTGTGTTCGCAGCAGCAAGAGCAACCGTGACTTGGACAAACTCTGGCCAGCCGATCGAGCGTTGCTCGTCGAACGATTCGTTAAGCGAAACATCGACGAGATCGACCGGACGGCGTTCGACAATTTCTTCAAGCGAAACATCGACGAGATAGATCGCGTCGGCTGGGATGGGTTCGTCAAGAGATTCGCCAACTACCTGACCACCGCTGTCACCTGGCCGAATCGTCCAAAGAATCTAAAACTAAGAGCTAACTAGAGGAAGAACACGCCCCTCTAGTTAACTCTTCGTCCTCTCCCCTTTTCGCCCTTTCGCCCCTTCGAACCTGACAGCGACCGACGCGCGAAAAGGCAACCGTGAACCGTGAACGAGACTGCTGTTGGTTGGAAAGAGTTGCAAGATTTATTTCGTTTCACCGAGAAGACGCACCTCCGGCGTCGTGATCACTCGAGCACGACCGTCGATTTTCGTTTTCTGCCCCGAGGCGACGGTCACCTCCAGATCGACGTCCTCTCGTATCGCCGACGATTCCTTCGAACTTTCACCTCCTTTCTGCTGCTGTTTACTTCTCCCAGGCGCTACCGCCGCCGCCGCCGCCGCGGCGATAATCCTTTCGATCTCCGCGGTCACGTTCACCGGCGTCTCGATCCTCACGCTCTCCCGGTTCCGATCCATGCGCACCAGCTGTCGATTCATCGAAAATTCAATCGATCCACCTGTCGAAGCACGAATCGTAGAAAATGCTACCTCGATCACGTTCTCCTCGAGGCTCGCGAATCGTTCCAGCACCGTACCCAATTTCACGCTTTGAGTGGTCAACCGATCGGTAACTCGCAGTTCCTTTCCAACGTCCTCTTTGATCTACAATCGCGGCGAAAACGTTCACGCGTACACCTCTTGTTCTACTCGAGAGAGAGAGAGAGAGAGAGAGAGAGAGAGAGAGAGAGAGAGACGTATGCGTACCTGCTCCATTCCGTTGGTCACCTGTTCGCCGATATAACGAATATTGTCGCGCGCCTGATGAACCTGTCGACAAACGAAAACCTAACGTGTAATTGGCACGCGGTCTCGCGATCACCGATATACGTTACGATCGTGGCAAACTCCCTCATCTCTTTCACGAGCTTGCGTCGCTGTCTCGTGGCTGCTAGAAACTACAAAAACGAACAATATCACGTTCACACGTGTTTCCCTCTTTGTCCATCCGCTGAGGTAACTTACGCGTTGGCAAATATATAACAGTAACGCTACGTTCGCGACCATTGGGATCGCGCTGCCGAGTATTTCCTCTATCAGTCGCATCGTTGAACGCGCTAACGGTTCGATCGGTTCGACCAGCAGGATTACACCATTTGCACCGTTTTGCCGAATCGCTGCTTGATCAATCGGCGATTACCGTCAAAAATTTACATCGTTTTCGATCTACCTAAAGTTCGCCGACGAAACAAAAGAACCGTTCAAGGGCAACTTCGTGGAACGAAGGACGCGAATAATCGGTTGCTGTCCTACGTACCGTTCAAACATTTTCCTCTACGGTAGGAGAAGAAAGAAATTTAACCTTGAACCTTGCCTTGCCTTGCCTTGCCCTTCCCCGATTCTAAATTGCACGTGGAAAAACGTACACGTTACACAAGCTTTCTAATCGCTTCTACGTATCGTTTTTTCTCTTTCCCATTTCAAGTACAATACTCCCTCTCGGCTATACCGTTTACGACAATACCTTGGTCCTTTCGAAATGCTCACGAACATGCTGTATTTATCGAGAAACCAATAAAATATTCGATCAACACGATACCTGTGTTTCCTTTGTATCTACGGTCCGTCTCTTCGCACCTATGTACATACGTGACTTTTTGTGATATTCTACCGTTTATTTTCCGTAATCGATATTTTTACAGATTTATCAAACTAATCTCCGGAACCGCTAACTTTTCACGAGAATTTCGTACCAACAGTTTCCTCGATCTGTTGTTGTTATTGTTGTTGTTGTTCCTGTGTTGTATCTCGGCAGATAATTTTCGTTATGTACCTACGCAAGGTATTTATAAGTTACAGCTATATGCTGTATGGCTGTGGGTACTTTACTTTAATGCGTACACATGTATGCCCTCCAAGCACGTACATACATATGTACATATGTAGCTACGTGCACAAGCAAGTACATGTATACGCGTGTTGCTAGAATTACATCGATCCGTGACCACGGGCACGTGCACTCAAGCGTAAGGACTTTCAGTTTAATGCGATGCACGATAACGTTTATTCGACGATGACGTAAATATTTGACCATGTATACAATCGAAAAGCTTGTGAAACTGAAAGCTGAAGCTTTTCCTCGAAAATACGGCGACGATTATTCGAACGATATCACCATCGTTTCAGATTAAACTGCTTAGAACGATGACAAGATAACAATCGACAAACGTACGAAAATTCATCCACTCTTCTCCTTTTTTACGGGTGTTGAGGAATATAGGATGACGGCGGAAGATACTTCTCTGCAACAAGTTAGAAGAAGCGGTTTGAAAATAGCGGTATTGGAGGTTGGAGGGAATGATTAGGTGGTGAAACGTTGCATTTAGCAGCCGTTGTGGCGCCACCAGTCGCCAGTGAGTTCGCGCACGACCGTTTCGAGGGCAGCGCTAACCACTCTGTGACTATTCCGCCCGTAGGATCTCCAAAAATATGCAAAAATATGAGAAACTCGAGAAAATAGGAGAAGGTAAGCGTTTCAAATTTCCCAAGCCTGCTTATTCTTCGCCTATTTTCCCGAAACCTCTTCCTACTGCTTCTTTTCTACGCGTCGTTCAACGCCTTACACACCTAACCGTCTACAAAGTGTATACATGTACTCTTTTGACAGCCGATGGAGGATGCATCGTTGTCGCGATTCTCCCTTACCGACTAACGTTTCCCTGCTATTTTCCAGGCACTTATGGGACCGTTTTCAAAGCCAAGAACCGCGAGACACACGAAATCGTCGCTTTAAAGAGAGTTCGATTAGACGAGGACGACGAAGTAAGTTTATCGTCGAGCCGAGCCGAGCCAAGCCGAGCCGAGCTACCTGTCCTGTCGTTCGATTTACCACGATTACCACCACCTCTTCCGTTTCACGCAGGGTGTACCGTCGTCCGCCCTCAGAGAAATTTGTCTGCTGAAAGAACTGAAACACAAGAATATCGTCAGGCTGTACGACGTATTGCACAGTGACAAAAAGTTGACCCTAGTTTTCGAACATTGCGATCAGGATCTGAAAAAGTATTTCGACAGTTTGAACGGAGAGATCGATTTGGACGTTGTCAAATCTTTCCTGTAAGTATCGTACTACCTGTGCTTTCCGAGCAACACCGTGGATTCCGATTGGCGAAACATCTAGGCTTTAAGCTTTCACCTCCCTCCTTCAGGTATCAACTGTTGCGCGGATTGGCATTTTGTCACAGTAGAAATGTACTTCACAGAGACCTTAAGCCTCAAAATTTGCTCATCAACAAGGTACAATTTTACAAATTCCATTAGCTCGATCAAACGCGAAATCGTACGCGTTCACGATCCGTTGCGCGCTTTACTCTTTAGAACGGGGAGCTGAAATTGGCTGATTTTGGACTGGCGAGAGCCTTTGGAATTCCCGTTAAATGTTATTCCGCAGAAGTCGTCACTCTGTGGTACCGTCCTCCAGATGTTCTCTTCGGTGCGAAATTATACACGACGTCCATCGATATGTGGAGTGCTGGTTGTATATTTGCTGGTAAGTAATCGCGAGGAGAGCGCGCGAGAGCGAGAATTAAGGAATGATAGAGTAATGGACGCAGAACTGGCAAACGCCGGCAGACCGTTATTTCCTGGTTCGGACGTCGACGATCAACTAAAGAGAATATTCAAGTTATTGGGATCACCGACCCAGGAGACTTGGCCGAATTTCACCAGTCTACCTGATTACAAGCTTCTGCTACCTTATCATCCTGGTCAAGGATTAGCTCAAGTTACGCCGAAACTGAATTCCAGAGGCAGAGACTTATTGCAGGTAACGATATCGGTGGTGAATATCGTGAAAATAGTCGTAAAGTTACAACGTTCCTTGATTCTTCCAGAGGTTGTTGGTGTGTAATCCAGCGTTACGGTTATCAGCGGATGAAGCAATGGCGCATCCCTACTTCAACGATCTAAACCCTGCCATCAAAAACGACCGTTGCCAGTAGGGAACGTCAGGCTAGATCGATCGGATCGGACAAAGTTCGTTTGTTAATATATATACATGAAGAAAATACTATTACTATTGTAAGTGTATATTTCGCACTCGGTGGGTCGTTTACGATGCGAGATAAAGCGGTCCTGTTTTATAAAGAATGTCCAACAGAGTAATCAATAAATTGTCAATTTTATCAGCGACGACGATTTTCTATCGGAAACGAGCAGAGTGCGCGGTGTACTCTAGAAACGCATTGTACAAAATATCGCCAAAGTTTCGTCGAATAGTATTATACGCATACACACACACACACACACACACACACACACAGACACAGACACACGCGCGCGAGATATGTCACGTCTAATCTTTCTATGTACGTTTCCACCTTCGTTTCCTCACTTGCTTTCGTTTATTTGTAGACACGTTTGTATATTTATTAATTTATTAATTTATTGATTTATTAATTTATTAATTTATCGATTTACCGATTAAAAGTTTATGAAATAACGTACAGGTCGAACGATTAAATACAATTTCTTAAAGATATAACAACGGACTCTTCAAATACACCTTTACATCGCGTCAAAGGGAAACCTGTGCGCTTCCTGCAGCTTCTCGATCTTATCTTCTCTTCGCTCTTTCCAGTAGAGAGCGGCTATAATCAAGGATATTAAACCGCAGGTGCCGGTCAAGGCAGCGGCGCTGAGCAAAATCAATTTACTGGGAGTTACAAACAGTTGCGCCTTCCATCGCGATGGTTCTAATATGGGATTTGGAATGACCACCATCTGAGAATTGGGAATGATCTGTGGCCACTCTCTAGACCTGCCAGCAACCTGTCGAACGAATCAGGGTTAGATAAAACAAATTTACAAGCACGTTGGGGGGCCTGGGAATGCTCAATAAGCATTCGCAGCCTCGTCTCGTTTCACGCATAGTTACCCCAATGGTGAGCGCGTCGACAAAATTGGGCGTCCTGCCGAGGCCAAAGGTCGTGTATGGTAAATTCAAGGAGAAGTGCGCGCTTTGCGGCAGCTGAGCAGCGATCGCATTTCGCGGGCTTCCGTCCTGTGTGGTGGTCCGATAGGCTATCGACGGACCAGGAAGATTCGTCCCGTAAGTTCTCTTCTTCTTGCCGAGCGAGCCCGGCGAGATCGGGTACATGCTATTGTTGCGACCTGTCAGTACCATCACCTTGACAAAGTTCGCATCGTAGTCGAGGCTGTTTTTGAACGCTGCTGTGCGATAGATGTTGCTATTTTTATCTACCTCGACCAAGATCACGTCCAAAATACCGTCCTGATAGAAATCGTAAAATACCGCCATTGCGGTTTCGTTCTGAAAAGGATTCAACGCCTGCCATTTAACCTCGAATTTTCGGGCAAAGCCTACGCAGGAATCGCAAGCGACGTTCTTGAGCAAATAGGACCGCTTCTGTTTGGTGTTTGTCGATTTCAAAGTTGCCAAGAGATCCGGATAACCGTCCATGTTGAAGTCACCACCGCGAAGGGTAATCGTATCGGTGTATCGTTGCCCGTCGGGATTCACGAAGCCCCACAAAACGTTATCTCCATCCCGGAAGTTCACTTGTAAATTGTACCATCGGTCGGAGAACATCATGATCGTGCTGTTTGTGCATGCGTTGTCGAAACAGAGGGGCAAAAGTAAATCCATTTTGCCCGTCAACTCCACGTCCAGATAAAGCGCCTGTCCGATCACACCTTTGAAATTCTCCTCCAGCGTAATGTTATAGGGAAATAGGATGGCCTCTTGAAATTCGAAACCATTACCGATACCTAACCAGATCTCGAAGTACTTGGTTGTAGTGACGACTAGATCGGCCAAGAAATCGTTATTCAGATCGAGGTAGGCGTTCGAGTGTGGCTGACCGATCGGTGGGTGGGGGCCTCGTTCTCGCGTCGTTTTCATCGGCACCGATTTAGGGCGTCCCCTGCTCTGATCGAATATCCAGAACGTCCTCCTCTGCTTTTCGTCCAAGCCAAATAAATCAATTATCATGTCTTGGTTGTAATCGAGAGCCAACGGTTGCCCTGTCATATTGATCAGCGGATGATCCTCGTTCGTGCAGTTCAACCGTCCGTTTCCACCCCATAGGACGTAACCGTGCGACAGGTGCGTCTCCTTGTCGTACGTAATAACCAGCACGTCCATAAACACATCTCCGTCAAAGTCTCCGGGCACAACGCCGACGACCATCCGTCGGAAGGTGCAGCTCAGGTCGGAGCTCGGTCTCAGCAGGGGCTCCTGCTCGGCAGCCAGGAAAATTTCAACGGTGGTGCCGTTTTTACGCAGCATGAACACATCGGTCAACTCGTCGGAATTGAAATCGCCGAAAGCGGCTGGCATGCCGTCCAATACATTCCCGAATACCGCTGGAGTTATATCGCTGCATCTTACCGCGATCGCTGCCGCGACTATTTGTACGATTATCGACTCGATCCGCATCGTTTCCGTTCTAGTTTATCTGCAACAGAAACATCGACGAATTGCAACTTGTTTTATTGAACCAAGAGGCATAAATCGCATGACTCATCCTCGAGGAGACGTAATCCGAGACGTAGTCGCAAATAAATCGGGGATTTAACCTAGAAATTGATGCGCGTACAGAAGAATATTTCGAAGGCAACCTGAACACGTAACACATTCGGTGACTGTACGTTGCGAACCCGATCACTTTTCGAGATAGTTTTCGATCACGATAATAACACAGTGGGTTAGTTACAGTTGAAAAAAGTATTCACAGACCTACCTGACGGCGTAGTCGTTCATTCTGCTTTGACAGCTGATTCGCGATCGTGATACCCCGAACGATCGCATCGTTAACTATCTCTATCTCGCGTAACTGTGTTATCAACAGTTGGCGCGTTCCAAGTATCGGCAATCGATAACGTAGTTTTCTTGCGAATCGATTTAGCGTGTGGTAATTTCATCGAGGCAGCCTGACTACGCATCTATGCACGTAAACGAACAGGTATATACCGTTGCTCGCAGTCAGGAAACCTTCCAAGTATTGGATAAAAAGTGACAGAGGGAGAAAAAGAGGGAAACAAGTTTTGTGGTTGTTGAGCGATGCTTTATTTACCCGTGTATACGTTGGGTACGTGGTTTGCAAATTGATGATAAAAGGAGAATTTCGTACAGTTTCAAGAGTTTGCGTCAACTTTTTTGCGCGTAACGGTCATAAATATTTCTATAAAAAATATCAATCTTGGCTTGATCGGTCACTTTACAATTGGTCGCGTAACAAAAATTTGTGCGTCGGTAACGCGTCCGCACATACGCTAGCTCGGTTGGCCACACAAATACACACCCACACATACACACCCACACGCGCGCGCATTCTGATACGCAATTAACCGCGCACGTAGAACATGTACAGACTCTGTACCGTAACGAAGAAGAAAAAAACGAATTGAACGTGTTGTAGATGCGTGACCAAATCTTGAATATCCTTGCGCACGCGAGAGAATTCGACAAGGAGCGTTTGGTCGCGTTTCTGCTGTAGCAACGATTAAAATAAGTGGCAGGTTGCCAACGGTAATCGAAACAACTTGAGACAAATTTGTCAAAGGCACATTTTGTGTAAGACAATCACAGTGAAAACGCAGGTACTTTGAACCGATCCGCAACTGTTCGTGTATATGTGGCGACAGCGAACGGAATTTGGAAGATTTTTACTCGTGGCTACGTTACGAGTTGAACAAAGCAAGGATCGCGACATTTTTCCACGTACGACAACAATTTATGTGCTCGTGCGAACTCGCAATACCAGTCGCGATCGATAAGGTACACCCGTAACAACGGCCTGCATGTACGGGTGTAAAAAAGGGGAAATAGACGAAGTAAAGGGCATAGAGTTTGAACGTTCTCAGGCTATGTTTCGCTCTCGCAGCAACGTTATTTCGGCAATGCTTTGGCGCTCGTTTATCGTGCGATAATTTAACGAACATGACTACGATGGTAACGATGACGACGACGGCGATGGCGACGGCGACGATGATAAAAATAATAATAGCAGTGACGGTAATGATGACGACTACAGTAATAGTAATAATAATACCAACAACAACAACAAGAATAATAATAATAATAATAATAATAATAATAATAATAATAATGATAACAACGGTAATAATTAAAAAAGAAAATGCATTCCACTATGCAGATATAAATTTTCCCTTTAGAATGTTACTTTGCCGTTACTTAGCGTACTCAACCTTGCTCTCTCTCTCTCTCTCTCTCTCTTCCTCCCATTTTCTATTCTTTCGTTCAGCTTTGTACACGTTGCATAAATAAGTAGGAGTTATAAGCTGCCTAACATCTACAACTTGGTAGAAACCTATGCGTAAAAATATCTACAATATTTATAAACCATCGTTGTGTTGCATCGTGCTGCACGCAACGGTATTTCCTGCTTACTTTGGAAGCAGCGTTCTTTCGTTATTTCTCGCTATTCGTATCGGTCATATATGTACAACACAAAATGGCAGTTGCTCGCGATAGAAAGCGGCAAGTAACGAACGGAGACAGACGCGAGGATATTTGTTCTAATACTGGTGTCGCACTCATCCGTTCTTCCGTCACGAACAGACGTCGCGTGTCACGGATTGTCTAAGCGGCGCGCTCGTGCGATTTTGACGGAAACTGAGAAAATGAGACGTGCCAAGACGAAACGAACTCGTTGAGATCGAAGAAATTTCGGTGTGATTTTTATTCCGACTCTACTCGGCCGTGTCGAGGCACATGTGATATCTTCGTTAAACGAAATGGACACACGCACATACACGCATACACTCATGTATGTATATATACTATAAAAATGTAAAATTATCAGCTTTCTCTCCACTTCTCCCCGCCCGCCCAAACAGAAGCTTGCATAACAGAATTCTCTCTCTGTCTCTCTCTCTCGGCTCGTTCACTCGCATTCTCACAAGCTTGTCATCCTCTCCCGCTCAATCTTACGCACACGCATACGCACACGACACCACACAGTAGAAGCAGGCAGGCAGGCAGGCAGGTAGGCAAGCAGACAGACAGACAGACAGACAGACAGACAGACACAGGCATATTCGTTCCGTGGCTTGTTTGTAGATCGTACAGGAACGTGACATTCGATTCGACTTACTTGTTGAACAAATATTTGCGTGTGACTTAAGTTGGCGCACGAACGAAGAACAAACAGCAAAGATATGCGCCGGAAGAAGAGACAAAACGTCCAGGTGGTTCCATTGCAGAGTTCTGTGACAAATCACGAACGTGGTTTGTCCTCGAGCATGCGTCATTCTCCTATCGCAAATTACGCGCGTCCGTTCTTTCTCGTGTCTGCTCTCTTTCGATTTAGCGTTTGCGCACGCGCCTCTCGACGCACGCGTGCCCCCTTCTCCTCCTTTTCCTCCTCTTATCACCCTCTCACACTGCTCCTCGCTATCACCATCGACGAATGTGTTTGAAAGCCATGACCAACTCTGAGGAGGGATTATTAGCGGCGAGGAGAGGAGAAAAAAAAGGAGTGGGCGTGCACGTGTGCGCTCTATACCCGAGGTGGCAAGAGCGAGGAAGACGAAGACGAAGACGAAGACGAAGACGAAAAAAAGAGGAAGGAGAGAAGAACACGTGACGAAGATACGGACGCAGCGCAGACGTAGACGAGAGAAAAAGCAAGCAGCACACAGCATTGCCAGGTCAATGTTGCGTCTCGTTGATGGTCTTGACGCTTTCCAAGGTTTGCTTCTCTTGCTGCCTCTCTTCGTCCTTGTCCGGATTGTCCCACGGCTGACGTATCCCAGAGCCGAATATTATGTAGAAGAGGGCGCAAACGATGTACACGCCCGCCGAGATCATGAAGACCAGTCTCCATTTCGCTTGGGTAGGCTGAAAAGGAGAAGAGGCGGTGAAAGGTGATTTGGGGCGGCAGGTTCTCGCGATCGTCGGTGAGAGAATTACCGTTCCAACTATTATATATCCGGCGGTGATGGGCGCTAGCAGGCCGGCAAGATTTGCCAGACAATTTGTAAAGGACATGAGGATGCCAGCGAACCGCGGTGAAATATCGAGATGGTTCACTTTGAATCCAGAGTAGATACCACCGTTGAAGCCTACGCCAACGGTCAGGATCGCCACGGTTAGCCAGGAGTTGCAACCGGTATAGGAGGCGGCGATCAGCGCGATCGCCGGCCCAAATTGACCGATGCTGTTGATAATCTTCCGCGTGATCGTGTGATCGAATTTGCCGTTGGAGATCATCCAGTCGGCAACGTGAGAGATTACCATCGAGAATATCCACATGGCCAGATACGGAAGGGAGGAAACGGTGCCGTTCTGAAACACGGACGACATAGCTCGCTGAATGGAATCGATGCTCTCGGCTGGACGTTTCGTCCGGTTAACATTTCGCTCTTATTTTACCGATTTAATGTCAAAGTGTAAAATTTGCTTCATAAATGTGGGCAGCTCGGTCATCAGCGTTTCGTACCCGTAGTTTTGACCCATGTGCGCTATCAGGATGGCCCAGAATGGTAGCGAGGTGACGATCGAGAGCCATGGTACCGGAGGAGACTGCAGAGAGAGGGAGAGAAGGGGTAATCGGAGAAGAACTAATCGGGAACTAATCGTAATAGTTGGATAGAATACTCACGGATGCTCCAGCGCTACCCCATAACGCGCTCAGGATGTACTTTCTTTCGTCCTCGGCGATACGAGGATGGCTTTCTGGGTCTTCGTAGACCAAAATGAGGAAGGCGATACACCAGATGGTTCCAACGGCGCCGAATACGTAAAAAATGGACGGCCAGCCACCGTCGAAACCGTACTCAGACAGAATACCGCTCAGTGGCATCGAGATCACGGTGCCAAATTGGGCGCCTGTATCGGGAGAACCGGAAAAAGAAAACGAAACGATTACCGATACTGACAAGTATTTGCGGGACAAGAAAAGGTGGAGCAGAAAGAAGAGAGTGGCAGTGGCAGTGGCGGCAGCAGCAGCAATAATAGTAACAGGTAGCAGTAGCAGCAGTAGTGATAATAGTAGTAGTGGTAGAAGAGGTCCCATTGGTAGGCGGCAGGTATGAATAGCGAGAAAAAAAGGTATCGTCGAGACGAACGGGCTTACCGGCGTACACGAAGGCTCCCATCCTGCTGCGCTCGTTCGGCGGTATCCACTTGGCCAGCATCGCGTGCGTGCAAGGCACAATTGGACCCTGTAATAGGGATAATCCATTCCTAGGGGCAGGAAATATACCCGAACGATCAAAAACCGATCAACGAGAGAAGATCAAGGGTTTTCTTTCTATTTTCATTTTGTCGTTTGCACTGATTCGTGACTTGCACTTTTGCAACGCGTCTGGGTGCCCGTGTGTTGCAAGGGCACACTCTTCCTTGATCTTTCGAGAAAGAGCCAAGGAATGAGAGAGCAAGAGAGTGCAAGTGATTATGTGTGTGTGAGAGTGAGAGAGAGAGAGAGAGAGAGAGAGAGAGAGAGAGAACGGAGGGTGGGACGCGAGATCGAGATCGCTTACCTCGCCCAGGCCTTGAATGAATCGCACGACCATGAGCCAATAGTAGCCAGCACGAGCCGATACGGGAACCAACAGTCCAAAGACAGAGTTGATCAGCATACCGACGCCGAGAAAGTATTTGGACCCATAACGTTTCGCGAGTATACCGAATGGTATTTGCGTAATGACGTAGCCATAGAAGAAGGAGCTCAGTAGATAGCCCTGTTTCGTGCTGTCCCACACAAACTCTCCGTCGCTGCTGCTTCCTGCGTGATGGCTCTGCGGCAGAAGCAACAACATTCAAATCTCGGCCAAAGTCCTCCCGCAAGGATTAAACTTCCAGATTACGATTACGATCGTGATCGTGCACTATTTTTCACCGATCCTCCCTCTACCGTTCAGGCAGGTGGAAACCGAGACGGTGGATAAACGATTAGATAAGCGATATCTGATGAGAGAGCATGGTTAACGAGAGCGAGCAAATATGCACGTCTCGTCGAAGACTTACCGCTGCCGCAGAGGAAGCGTTCCCATAGTCGCTTCCGCACTCGTTCGTCGGGACATCCTCCTTTTCGGTGATGGCGGTGTGATTGACCATCGCGACGATCGCCACGGACATGTTCGTCCTCATCACGTACGCGTTAGCCATGCCGAGGAATAACATCAGAGTGACTACATGACGCGAGCCCACCCATGCTGCAACAGTCGATACGCGTGTAAAAATTGTTGGACATTCAGAATGCAATCGTCCGTTCGATCGGCGCCAAACAGTCGCGAGTTACGTAATCGCGCGAGAAGGAAGAAGAGATTAGGTAGCTACATGTGTGTAGTTGGAGCTGCGGTCGAAAGAAGGGCAGGGGAGGAAAGGTATCGAAAAGGAAGAGGCGGAATCTGTATGGTATCGCGCGAAGGCGGAAGGAACTCGGCACCGTCCGCGCGCGGTCAAAGAGGTTCGTGAAGGACGCGAGGACAAGGTCGCGATGCGAAAGGTGGACGGTGGACGGAAGATGCGCACGCGACCCTTTCTCCGGCTAGGTAAATCCCGAGCGACGCACGGCGTTCCTCCGTCCGCCCCTTCGAACCGCATTCGAGAATACGTCCGTTATTTATACCGCGTTGTTCCTGCGACGACAGATGTCGAGATAATAACGCGACTTAATAATAGAATCGTTGCAAGCTTTATTTTCGGAGTGCAACTTACCATGACGCTGATTAGCTCGCGGCGAGAGCAAAGTTATCGATGGCGAATACGTATCGCCAAGGAAGAAACTTGACCGCGACCGTGAAACGAAATCTCTTCTCGCGTGGCAACCGCGAATAACCCTTCCTTCTGGTGCCCCTCCCCCCGCCCCACGTTGCGATACAAGTTTTTCGGTAACGCGACTCTGTACTTTGAACGTCGCGTCGCTAGCAATTTACCGAGAGTAAATTCTCGCTCCCGGGTTAAACAGCTGCGCGATATTTGATTAAGCTCGTTGCTTGCGCTGGAAACTTTTTCAACGCATCGATCGCACGTTCGCGAGCAAATTCCTATGGATCTTGCCGCGTCCTTGTCCTCGAATCTTTGTGGACAGAAAGCTTTTTTGCTTTCTGAGAGAGTGATGTGTGTGTGGGGGGGGGGGGGGGGAGAGAGAGAGAGAGAGAGAGAGAGAGAAGGCTGGCAGGCGCCGAGCACGTGGCAGGTCGCGGTCTATGGAAATAGCTGAGGAGGCGCGGCGACGCTGTTGCCGCCTTTATAATCGCCGCATACCGTCCTGGACCTGTGGGAGGAGGTGAAGGGGAAAGGGAGCGGTCCGGCATCGCACGTGACAGCACGACCGACCGCCGTGATAATTGTCGCGATCTTTTACGAATATCGGTTCGAGTCGCGTCTCTGTTCGACGCGACGTCATGAGATACTCGGAATGGACGAGTAAGCGACAAAGTCCGTTTTTCAGGGCAACGATTGTCTCTGTACATTCGTCGATCCCGAATTCATGCTGGAGAGAATCGCTTCCCCTCGGGCCCAGTTGGTGCAATTTTTATCGACCCTCTTCCGTTGTTACGTTCCGCTCGTCGAAGGAAACGAAAGAACATTGAACGGCACACGACAATCGGAGAAAAATTTTGGACGTATAATGAGAGAGATAGAGAGAGAGAGATCGAACGCCTTTGTGCGATCATTTTTCACGTAGTCGCAGCAGGTATAGGAATTGAACGCATTGCGTTGTCAGGTTGGAGGTACGATGGAAAGGGAAAGGGCAGCAGCACGGAACGCAGAAAAAAGGGGAACAGACGTGGAGAGGTGTGGAGAGGAGAGGAGAGCGAGAGAGCTGAGAGTGACGGCGAGAGCACGTGGTTTTAGGCGAGGCGAGGCGAGGTGAGATGAGGTGACGCTACGGCGACGCTACGAGCGTGGTTTACGGGGTAAATAGAGACAGAGGGAGAAAGAGAGAGCAAGTTTTATCGGGCCGGTTAGCTCGTTCGTTTGGCTACCCGACGATAGACTCGGCGACACGAGGCAGCTAATCGACACGGTAACGGTTCGAGCAAAATCTGTAGAACATGTGGAATTTTGAGAGAGCAAAGAATAGTGTTGGCATACTTTTCCGTTTTCGCGTAGGTCTGTCCTCTTCTTCTAGGCCCGGCTGCTCCCATACCAGCACGTGGCCATTTCGTCCTCTGTTCTCTCCGTTCGCTCTCTCGTTGCCGTTCATCGCACACTCGACACGCGTACGCAATCACACACGGAAACGATGCAAGCCGCCGTCGACAACGACGACGACGGAGAAAGAGCAATCGAGTGTCCTTTCGGTTCTAAATAATTACTCGCAAATCGCGAACGGGAGCTTCGATCTCTCGAAGCGAAACAGACGAGATTGTACACGCCTCCCGAATTTCTCACTGGCAGTAGACGGAGAGAAATGGCACTGTTGCGTGTAACGTAGCGTTCCCGTGCTTTAGATGGCAATGACGCGACATACGACAACGACTACGGTGACGACGACCAGACGAAACGAGATAGAAACGAGCCGCACTAGCACGACGACGGCGACGGCGACAGAGACGACGACGACGACGACGACGACGACGACGACGACGACGACGAAGACGGCGGCGAAAATGACGGCACTCGATCGAGATACACGTTCGGACGCGACCGACTACTCACTGTGCGTTAGTAATATCGGCCTCTGGTCTCTATGAATCGGTTGACGGTTTAGTTTCCACCGATAACGATGATTAACAACGATCCCGTAGTCGAAAGCGAGTCCGCACCTGCCTCTTTCTCACTCTCTCTCACTTTCTCTCTCTCTTTTTTTCTCTCCGTCTCTCTCGTAGCAACTCGCGGCGAGCGACGCGGGAAGCACCGGGGAGAAAAGGGGGGCCGTCTGACGAAACGAATCGTCCAACCGACCAAGACCCTTGGGCCAATCGCCTTGCGACCCTTGCCAATCCTTCGTATTCGTTGGACGCGTCAGCGCCATCTACCGGGCAATGCCCGATTCCGCCAATAGAAACGTCGCGCGCGAACCTACGCAACTGCTGCCGCTGCAATTTCGAATCCTCGTTCCGGTCGCACCGAATTACTCTTCGATTGCATCCGCCATCCCCTTCGCGACCTATTCCCACTCGTATCCTCTCTTCGCGTCCTTCGGTTCTCGATCGAACGTGCGCAACTCTTTCACGAGTTTCCGTAGTTGGCCGACGTGCGTCCCGTTCAAAAATATCCACGAAAATTACGTAACCGAAAAATTGCCGGCGGAATTATCGCGCAAAGCGCACCCGGCTACGTACGTCTTGGCCATTGGTTCCGATCATCTTTGCGATCGACGCTCGATTCGTCGATCGGACGCTATCGGAATCCAGGCGAATTCCTCGGAACTCGTTATCTTCTTTCCACAACGCGCGAAGCTGTTTAGAAATGGCGTAATTGCGGTCGCGGTCGCGTCATGCGTCGCGTATTACGAGCGTCAAGGATCCACGCGCAATCGAAAAAAATACAATCCCTCCCTTCTTCCCTTCCTCCCTTCCTCTGATCGCGCATCGCGCATCGCACATCGCGCATCCCGCATCCCGCAACCCGCCGGCCCGCCAGCTAATCTTTCTTAAAGTTTAACACGTTATCGCGACGACGAAATCGCTGGAAACAAGTAGATTGAGTGCCGCGGCGAAATGCGGTGAGTCATCGTCAAGATGCTCGTGTTGCGTTTATTTAACGAGAGACTCGATCGGCGATTAGCTGCAAGGTCACACCGGCACTCCTCCGTTAGGCGGAAGGAAATTTGCGCGGCGCAACACCTCCAATTTCGCGATTCTGTCGCCGCGTCATCGATTTAACGAGCGTAGATGTTTTCGTACGAATCGCTCGCGGAAATTGCATCGCGACGACCCTCTGAAAAGTTCGTATTAACCGCGCCGCCGCCAAATTGCGTTCGAAAATAAAGATACGCGATGTGTCGGCTATTGATAGAATCGGAGATCTCGCGTGCCAAAAACGCGGTGCAGCGTGGACGAGCGCACTGTCGCACTGTGCAAGCATTCCGCCGCTCGGAATTTCCCCCTTTTTCGTTGTCGCCGTTGTTCAATTCCTTTTCCATGTCCAGCTGCGATTGTCCGGGATAGGATGACGACGAAATCGACACCATCGAAGGATTATCGAGTTTGCAGACAATCGCGTCAAGTCACGAATTGCCAGGTTTACTACGCTTTACGAGACATGGTTATTCGAAACAGGTTCGTTGCGTAACGCAACTTGTTATCCGGACCAAGTAGAATTTGTCCACCTGGTGGGATCGTGTTATTATCCTCGGTCGATAAAAATGAACACGACAGATCGATCGATAAAGCGAGACCTACTAAGTCTAAATGTCCCCGAGGCCGATAAGGGAGAGATGCTCGTGCTTATCAACGTGTTACCTTTTGCAAGCAGGGCAGCGAGCGGAAGGGAGAAAATTGGCCGAATTTTCCGTTTCGATTGGTAAGGTTCGTTCTCGAACGGACAACGAACGGACGGATTTCGAGAGGTTTTTATCTCGGTTACGTATATCCATCCTGGCATGACCTCGATGCTCTCGGGACTCGCGAGACTCGCGACACTCGCGCGAGTCCACTCTCGCTCAGGCTTCGCTCGACTTGGTATCGTGCGTGTCAACAGGAAACGGTCCGGCCCCCGAACGCATTATTCACTTTGTAAAGTGGAAAATAACGTCCGCCTCGGGCGAAGATCGAAGGAACGTGGCGGCCTGTTGATCCGGTAGCATAGCTGCGCCGGAAGCGTTCGCCGGAAGACGAAATTGAAAGTAACGCGTGAAAACGTAGACGTCTAGATAGAGGTCTCCGCCTTGGAATAGAGCGTCGTCGATCTTTCCTTTCTTTGAACTTTTCAAAGGATTCGTGTCAAGGTATACCACACACGGTTTTCGCTATTTCTGCGAACGCGTCAAGAACGACGACGTTCCTCGAACGTTTGCGAACGTTGCCCGCCGTTCTCTTGCGAAATCCGTGTCTTTTCGGCTATCTCCCACTATCCCCCCTATCCCCGGCCGTAACGGCATGCGATCCCTCGGATCGGATCGGATTAACCGCGGTGAGGATGATTTAAACGCGTTGGCGTCGACCGCCATCGGCGAGGATCAATTAACGCGGCGGCGTCCACCGTTACGGAACGTTGCTCGCGGCCGGTATATGTATGCGTATACGCATGTATACATGGTCTCGTATACATCGGAACGGTCTTGGTACCCACATACCAACATACATATGGTATAGTTAAATACGTCCGCTCGAAACTTTCTACTTTCGTGCTTTCGTCGTCGGCGTTGCCGTGTGACACGAGCGAGCGAAGGAACCTGGCTGACCTGCCGTGATAGATTTTCCCCTCCGATATTCGACAACAAACGTTCGAATCGCGATGGAAGGAGGGGAATTGTTCGATTTCGAATTCCCGGTACGCCGTAATTTCGAACCACCTGTACGGTGTGCGATCGATTAAGTCATCGCTTATTGGAATTCTGCGGCGTTTCGCGGTGTGCCGATCAATTGTTTCCGCCTGGCTGCCTCTTTGTTATTGGCTGCGCGTGTTTTATCCGCTCCGAGAACATGCAACGATTACAGTGCTAGAGAGAGAGAGAGAGAGAGAGAGAGAGCTGCTCCACTCGGTCTATTATACATTATTCAAGAGAACGTAGATGAGGCTTGGTAGAACACTCTGTCCGTTCTAGCAAGGTGCTGTCGAGGAGTAACGATTATCGTCCGGTGGTCTTGATCGCGAGTCGATTCGGCCTCGAGAGTGCCTCGAACATTTACCACCCTCTAAAAGATAGGAAGGTGGTGGATATAGATAGAATCGGCGCGTGGACAGACGTGCTCGTTGTGCATTCCTGCCGTGAAAGGGTAAACGGGGAAGAGCGGGACCGGCCGCAGAATCAAGGCCGGTCTGGTCTACGAACGGAAGAAGAAGAAAAAAAAGGAAAAAAGGAAAAGAAAAACTGGTCTGTTGCATATTTATGGAGTATGGTATGGTTGCGTGCGTCGCAACTAATCGCGTACCATAGCTGCCGGATGGGTTGCACCTCCGTAACGCGTATCTATCGATTCTGGTTCCATCCTCTGATCTTAGACCAGATTTTCGACGTCAGAGCCATCGTCTAGATGGGAAGAAAATTTGCCGATTTCGCTCTGACCGCGTTATCGTCCTTCCTATGGTATCGTACGCATCGATGGGATCTGTCGAAGTTCAGATAGCCACGTACGATTTGCCGCACGTGAGACGACGATTAGAAAATAGAAAATTCTATCGTGTCTACAACGTTTCGGCCAGTTATGAGTTTCGGTAAGTAAAACGAAAAGAGACGTTTGATAAGGGGCATGGACTTTGACGAAACTGCGTGCGTCCATACGTTGGGTACCTTGGTTCGGCGGCAGTAACGGTAGAGGAACGTTGGATGTTTCGGCGCGCGATCGGTGGTCACGTACGTTCTCGGTAAAAGAGCAGCGTTTCACTCGCGTATCTTTCGCCTTCTCAAAGTCCGGCGAGAATCGATAGAGTCGTGCAAAAACGTGGAAGAGCGTGGAAGAGCGTGGAAAAGCGACAGACGTGTACGAAAAGTCGCCTCTACTGTTCGCAGGGCGACGAATGGAGTTGCAAGTAGGTCGCGCGGGATATTCTTTTCAATTGGAGAGAATAGACACGTACGGCAGGTTGAATCACGGCGAGCGACGAGAAGGCTTATCTTCTTCGAGAACGCGGTTGCTTCTTTTTCGGAAAAAAAGGAAAAAAGAAGAAAAAGAGAAATCGCTTATCGATCGCGACCCAGACACGAAGAAAGGGTGTTGCCAGCAATCTCGAGCACGGGTGTGAGATTCTTGGATCGATCGTAAATCGAGGGGAACGTTGCGGAGCTTTAAAGCGCAGCGTGAAACGCTCCTCTGTGCTTTGCGTCGTATCGATGCGAGCATGTGTCACGCCGCGGAAAATTATTTCGAGCCAGTCAGAGAAGGAGAAGACGGAGGAGGAGGAGGAGGAGGAGGAGGAGGAGACTTGCGACACGTCGCTCGTATCGCTAATTTCACCGTAAATCTCGTAAAAAATCAAGGTGATCGTATGAGATAGCGCCGTAGGAAGATTGGTTGTTGTCGCGTATGGTGCATTATCTCCGCAGGGATACTGCGCGCGCGTCTTCTGTCTGCTCGCGGGAGAACAACGAACCTAGGGATACATGGAACGCGAGGCTAAGAGAACGATAGATGATGTTTACGCGGACGAAGCAACGGAGCAGGGGGGAGAGAGAGAGGGAGAGAGGCGGAGAGAGGCGGAGAGAGGCGGAGAGAGAGCCCGGCGGTGTGTAGAAACCGTTCGTTTCTCTTTTCGATTAAGTTGCTGTGTTCGGTGTTGCTTTTAATTCGAGATACAATCGATAGTGTTAATGGTTATGCAAATAGAGCGTGTCTTGTTACGTAAAGCAAACGCGATGGCCCGCGGCGCGTAACCGAACAGGAGGAGAAAATTTCGCAAACCTCGAGGGAATATCGCGGGAGAGGAGGCCGATGCGAAAGGGAAAGAGAGAGAACGGAAAGAAAGAAAGAAAGGACTCACCGGTTGGCACGGGCAGCTCGGTCTCGAATACCTCGGGCCTCTTCACGTCGGACTTGCGGTTCACGGGAACGCCGTTACTGGACATGCTGATGGTGTTAAACGGCTACGGCTGCGGCTGCGGGAAGTGGTTCTCGATAGCTACTCGAGATCGCAATCGACGGAACGTAGGCAAAATCTTGCACGCCGGTCTCGCTGCTACTGTTGGGAACGCTGCCGAACTCGCGGCACTTAGCCGCAAACACCTAGTGGACGTTGACCAATTAGAACACGCGATTCAAACCCCACCGGCGACCACCGCCTCCCCCACGCGCAGATATCGCATCTCCTGAATCGAATAGCCGCGGGAAATCAAAGAATTTTGCGGTTCTCGTGCCTTCCAATTTTTTTCCTCCCTCTCTTTCTTCGCGTCTCAACGTCTGCTGCCTCCATCCCTATCCACTCCCTGATTCTAGCCTGCCTCCGTTTCGTCGCTCAGTTCCCCCGTCTCTCCCTCTCTCGCCGATTCTACACGGTACGGATCTCCTAGGACTCCCTCCGCTCGCGTTCTCCGCTGTGGTATCAACGCGCACCGTAGTATCGAGTAGGTGCAACACACCTTTGATCGACCCTTCCTCCCACCCCACCACCCCACTTTTTCCAAATCTTTCGAAATAATTTCGTGGAAACGAGAATTACCGAAGATGATAAAAGTAATTAGAAGATCATCGATAGTGGTAAAAGTAAAAGTCGAAAGATTTGGTAAACTTTCGACGATGAATAGCGTTTTCGTCGACGAGTAGCGGTGACTCGTGCACGCTTAAGCCTGCAAATTATTCCGAGCACGAACTGTCTCGCTTAACGAGAGACCTCGACGTTGATAGGAATCAACGATTCTCTCGGCGTTCGTGCTCGCTCACCTCGACCTCGTCGTCGTCGTCGTCGTCGTCGTCGTCGTCGTCGTCAGAGGTCGACAAACCATCGTCGGTTATCGGTTCGTCGTGGCTTAGAGACCCGTTCGTTTCAAAGTTTGGAGGAGAGCGGGTGAGGAGAGGAGGTGGAACGTGCAACAGGCTTGTGACGCGGTTGAGCTTAAACTTCAGATCCGGTAATCCTGAGCACGCGTTGCTCATCGCGATAGCACAATATCGCAGACCACCTTCCCCGCGGGCGTTGATACTGGCAACTCTAGGTGGGCTCGGCGGCGCACGTGTCAATCACTAACTCGTCACGCGATACACGGAGCCGATGCAAGTAGCGCGCGTGCAACGTCGCTCTTCCTCTCGCGAGTATCGCGTTGCAACCCACTCTTTCTCCCATTTCCGTTTCACCTCACCACCGCCGCCGCCGCCGCCGCCGCCGCCATCGTTTCTCCGTAAGTCTGGGAAACAAAGCCCTTTCCCGCCATCTGTCCCTAAACTGTCAGCTCTGTAATCGCGATAATCGCGGCCTGGCTTAGCGTACCTAATCGTTTACCGTCTAACGTCTACCACCGGCAGATCGATCGACGGACTGATCGATTGGTGAATTTAGACGATCGTGCACCGAGAATGCCTACTCTATGCCGCTTCTTTCGTTTTACCGCGTTACGAACCGACGCTTTCCTTTCGGCTAAATTACACCCTCGTGGAAAATCGATTACGTTCGTGGCAATATGTCATTTGCAGTGGCATGCAGGGTCCAGCCGAGCTTTTGAATATTTCACCGATCACGATACGTACGCGTGATGACCGTGACGACATCGACTCGAAAGAGAATCTAAGCGAACGTCGGAGGCGGATTTTCCTACGATTCTCCTACCATTCTCCTCGCGTATGCATCATGTTATCCCTCGCGCGCATCTTTCCTTGGCTTTTCGTATCGTCGTTCGCGTTCGCGTTCGACTCGTCGTCGGTCGTGCAGCTAATAGACGACATGGTCACCGTTTTGCTTCCCCCGGTAATGCTATCGGCGCATCTCTGCCAGCTCGGGGAAGGTAAGAAAGGTGAATTAACGGGGTAAACGCGCGCACACCTGCACACCTGCGACCCATCTCCTCTTGCAGACGACGTGCTCGAGCTTTCCAGAACGATGTCGAGGAAGGGATTGCAGCACGAGATCCACCAGGACCTCGAGGAGTTTGTAACGCGGGCCCACGACACGTGGGAGCACAAAACGTTGTACGTGCTGGACCTGGATTGCGACTATGCGTTTTCACTTTTAAAATCGGTCCGTTCCGCGCACCTATGATGATTGGGTAGAAGGTAGCCGGAGTATAGAGGAGAAATAATAGTTTCTTTTCGCGATTCTCAGGCGAACGGTACCGGGATGTTCATGGCACCGATCAAATGGTTGCTGATCCAAGATCGCGCGACCGTATCTGGGAACTCGGCTAGGGGCATAGAGGAAACGTTCGAAGACATGGCCGTTTATCCGGACAGCGAGGTGATTCTAGCGAGAAGAGTGGAGGCGGGGAACACCTTCACCGAAATAACGTCCGTCTACCGACCTAGCCCGTTCCGCGGCGTGATAGTGGAGTACCGGGGGAACTGGACGAGCGACGGCGGAGTCCGCCTGGTCAATTTCCACGCAGCCTCGCGACGAAGGAAGGACCTACTTGGGACACCGTTGAAATCCTGCCTCGTGGTATCGTGATATATCGGCACATAAAAGCTTACGATTCGGTTTTCGCCGCGGCGCACGCATCGACCGGATCCAACCTGATCGATCCGTTTTCATTTCGGATTAAGTAATTACACGCGACTGATTAATTTGCCGGGCAAACGATAAGTCAGCGCGATAAGATACGGAGAAGACCGGATAACAGGTTTCGCGCGATCGTGCCCTTGCGCGAGCGGAACGGAAAATTCACGAGCGTAGATCGACGCGATAAATCACCGTTGCGTTTGCATGTTCCCGCAGATGACCGATCCTGATACGATCAACCATCTAACCGATTATGAAAATAAGCACATAGATCCAGTTACGAAGGCCAATTATCCTTGGATCCTGCACATTGTCAGTCGAATGAACGCAACGTGAGTGTTCTCTTTCCTTTCGCCCTAAAAGTCTCCGTGCCGGCAGCGTTACCGGTTAGGTTTGCTATGGTTTAGCGTTAGCTTTCGCATATCGAACACCTGGGGATATCAAGGAGGGAACGGCTCGTGGAGCGGTATGACGGGGATGCTGCAGCGTCGAGAGATCGATATAGGAGGTACCGGGACCTTTTTCATAGTGCAGCGCATCGGTGTGCTCGAGTACGTGCAACTCTACACCCACACCAGGTAACCAGATCTCGAATCGCTAGACGGAAATATATAGCTATGTATATACCTATCCGTCTTACTGTCTGAACGAAACCTTCCACAGATCGTCCTTTATATTTCGTCAACCTCTGCTCTCGACCGTCAGCAACATATTCACTCTGCCGTTTCAACGTTCGGTTTGGATAGCGATTGGAATTCTACTGCTGATGGTGTTAGCCTTGCTTCACTTCACGTCCAAGTGGGAATTTCATCGTCGCGCGTCGTCCGCCACGGCCAACTATTGGCAGCAATTCAATCCAGCCGAGCAAACGCTTAGCGATAATTTTATGGTAGTATTGGGAGCAGTCGCGCAACAAGGTGTACACTTTTTCACCTTCTTTTCCCCTGTCGAGAAACCTCTCTCTCTCTCTCTCTCTCTCTCTCTCTCTCTCCCTACTGGACCAAACGAACCGATTCGTTTTGTACACAGGGTACTCTTACGAGCCATACCGTGTTTCCCCACGAATCGTCACCCTGATGCTTTTGATCGCTGCCCTGAGCCTCTACGCTTCTTACACCGCGAATATCGTCGCTCTACTTCAGTCCACCACCGATTCCATCAAGACGCTAACCGATCTGTTCCATAGTCCGTTGAAACTGGGTGCTCAGGACGTAGTGTACAGCCGATACTACTTCAAGGTACGAAGGTATCGTGATAATTGGATAATACCGAACCGATTCCGATTCCGATTAAAATAATACCGACGCCGTTCCGAATGATTTCTCTGTGTCCGACGACACAGTCCTTCGACGATCCGATAAGAAGAGCCATAGTGGACCAGAAGATCGAACCCAAGGGTCAGAACGCCTCGTGGATGACGATACAGGAGGGAGTGCATCGCGTGAGAAACGAATTGTTCGCGTTGCACGCGGAACGGGGCACCGCGTACAAGATAATGCAGGAGACGTATCTCGAGGAGGAAAAGTGCGGAATCACCGAGCTTGATTTCATCAAGGTGTTGTACCCCCTTTTGGTGGTTCAACTTCGATCCCCGTACCTGGAGATCGTCAAGAACACGTAAGAGTCGCGCGATTACGGAAACGGCGTACCTAACCTAAACCTAAACGAGTCTTTCTTCCTAGAGCAGGGCTCTGCTGTTACGCGAGACCGGGTTGAAATTTCGCGAAGAATACCGCCTGTACACGGAGAAGCCGAAATGCCAAGGTCAGACGGGGTTCGTCAGCATAGGCTTCACCGAGTGCTACTTCGCGCTGGTCTCGATGGGCTACGGGACGCTTCTCAGTCTAGTCGTATTGGCCCTAGAGCTATTGTGGCAGCAACGGTGCGAATCGATCGACTTTGCTTCGATAATCACTGCGCCGTTTCGCGATAGAACGGCCGAAAGCGACGCAGCTGCCTGGAAGCACGGTGACTCGCTCGAATTTTTCGGGGAGGAGATGTTTTCGAATAAGGCTCAGCAACAGGAGGAACAGCAGCGACAGATGTAAACGGACCGGATGTCGACGAACCGAGAAACAAGGTAAGAAAAAAGTGCAACGACCAAACTTGAATATATTTCTTCTATAGACCGTCCTTTAAACGTGTTACGTGCGGGATGGTAAAAAGTGTCGATAATAGTTCTTTGTAAATTCTTGCATAAGATCCAAGGTGCAATCGGGTAAGTCCTCGACGCATTTCGCAGGGTTGCCGGCGAAACGTGTGAACGACGGGACCACGGTTTCCGGTGGAACGACAGCTCCGTCCTCGATGTAGCAGCAGTCTTTCAGGACGCACCTCCTTCCCTGCACAGTCAAACAACAGACCACGATTCTTACCGATGTATCGCCCTCTCTTACGTAAAACCTCCACGTAAAATAGATAAATCCCGTTCAATAAAACTTTCAACGTGTATTGCACACGTGTACGTACGATCACTGCGTTTTTTCCTATGTACACGCAAGAGCCGACGATAGCTGCGTTTACCACTGCTCGTTCCCCTACGAATACGTGATCGCCCAGTGTCAGCGGAAAGAAGGCGACGCTGAAGAAAGGAGAAACGATCAGAGTTGGTTGTTCATCTACGACGAAATCATAATTCGAATCGACTCGTTAGAATCGTGCTACCAACCCTTTGCTGAATTTTTTAAACGGCGGCCTTATCACGGCTTGCTTGCTGATAATGCAGTAACGTCCGGTCCTAACGTTCGCCAAATCACCCCTGATTATTGCATCCGACTGCACGATCACCTTTCCGTACAAAACGATACCCCGCGAGCCGGAAAGAACCGTCATCCTGCTTACCTTGTTCCCGGTTGCCTGAAATGCCAAAAATCGTGTGCGAGAGGTTAGATTCTCCCACTCTTCTCTTTAACCACGTCGAATACCTTCTCCATCCTTTCTTTCTCCATACCGTTTCGACGTATTCCCCCTTGTTGTAATATATGTCCTGAGGTTCCATGTCGATACGAATCCCGAAAACTTTCCCGAAACGGCCGAAATTCCAAACGATCGACGAAACGTCACAAAGGCCAGCGTCCACGCCTCCTCGTTCGTCTGTCGATGCTGTCGCAAGAAACTGAACGGTCCCGCCATCTACCGACGGCGCTAGGAACTAGCAGACCCGTGGCGGCAAACTCGATTCGATTCGCGTCGGACTAGACGGACGCCACGGGTCGTGCAGGTGGATCGCGAAACACGTTCCACTTCTGCAAGCAAACGTTCGGATTCGCCAGGGAGGGAGGGCGAGAGAGGGCGAGGAAGCGATCTATTCGCTGCGATAAACTGGCAATTGGCTTCGAACGCTACGACTATCGAACGTCGTCTACGTGACCTAGCCGCGGGTGTGGCGAAACTAGAGTGTGTTTTCGAACGGTAACGCCATGGTAACGGAAAGGTGGAAAGTCGCGTTAAGGGGGCGGTTGGAAATGTAGAGAAGAGTAGTAGGTGTCGTTTGGTATTTGCGATGTCGTTGTTCAAGACGAAGGAATGGTGGCGGACGAGGTGCGGAGCGGACGAAACCTTCGACAGGTACAGCCTGTTAGCGGTGCCGTTGTTCGGGGAAGAGAAGAAGGACATCCTGATAGTGGGAAGCCACGACGGCTACCTGAGGATGTACAGTCCTTCCTCGCAGTGGCTGGAGGAAACGAAATCTCCGACAAACTATAAATCCACCGACCTGATGATCGAGACTCGAATCGGCGATTGCATCGTGGACGTTCAAGTGGGCAAGTTCGTCTCGTAAGTGTTCTTCCGTCGAGGATTTCGAAAGGTGCGCCGGGTCAAAGGGGAGAGAGAGAGAGAGAGAGAGAGAGAGAGAGAGCGATACTGTTCGAATAATTGCAGGGGATCGCAAGATCTACGTTTGGCGGTATTGACATCCTCGAAGCTCCTCGTATACAACGCGGTTCTGGTAGAAGAATCCACGGAATACGGTTTGTTTTTTCGGTTTCGAGGAAAGCGTCGCGGCGATACCAGTCAATTACTCTGACCGAGACGGCGCGTATCGCCGCGATTCCCCCCCTCCTCACTCATCGAACCACCACGGGAAGGTTTAGGCAATTGGGCAGGAAACGTTGGTCGTTTGCGACAGGTGGCAGGTGCGAGTTGAGGCTCGTCTACGAGCACGCGTTGGCTAAGTTTCCTGCCTCGTTGACGACAGGAGCGTTCGGCGGTGTACGCGGCAGGGACTTTCTCTGCGTGCAATCATTGGACGGCACGCTTCTCTTTTACGAGCAAGAAGTGTTTGCGTTCAGCCAGGTGCTCAGGAATCGTCTGCTGGCCCAGCCAATCGTGTACGTCTCGCGGCACGACCTGTTCGTCACCGGCAGCTCCTCCTGGTTCCTCGAGTGTTACAGGCACGTGCGAGCAACCAAATCGGAGTGTACGATAATCTTTCGTATCGCGTGCGTGTTCGTTGCGTAGGTACCAGAGCATGGCGGAGAATACGAGACGCAAAGAGGAACGGGGCGAGCAACGGCGACCTAGCGGTACCAGTCTCGAGCCAGATTGGAGTTTCAACATCGGGGAGGCCGTTCTGGATATCGAGGCTGTCACGTTGTCCAGCTTCGAGGTTGGGATTCTGGTACTCGGCGAGAGACACCTCTACTGTTTCAAGGACAATTGCGCGACGGTGAAGTACGCGAAGAGGCTCGAGTACAGGCCGGTCTGCTTTCGACCTTACGTTATCGGTAATTGGCTCGGTTCCCCGTCGAGAGCGCGGGGATCGATCGATCGGCCGCGTAAACAGATCGAATAACGCGAAACACCGTTGGAGAACGAGCGCGTTAATTGACCACTGTGCTTTCAGAACCGGATGGGAAGCTGATGGTGCTCGTAATCGCCGGCACGGGCACTCTGATGATTTACGAGGGCAGCACGCTCAAGTGGTCAGCGCAATTGCCTTTCGCGCCGGTCACCGTTGCCAGAGTAGAACTTGAAGTAAGTCAAGTCGACTTCCGCGACAAACGACCCCATCCTGTCTTCGGCGACCTCGGATGTCGATAACGTCGACGGGGGTGGGGGTCGAGCGGTAATTAGCGAGAAGCAACGATCAGCGAAAAAGGGTAACGTAATCGGAGCGCGAAGAAGGACGTACGCGGTTTGCAATTATCGTTCGGACCTTATCTTTCCGTTATCGCCGCGCGCAGCTTCGAGCAAGGTTGTGGTGGTCGTCGTCGTCGTCGTCGTCGTCGTCGTCGTCGCCGTCGTCGTCGTTGTCCTTCCGGAAGATACAGCAACGACGTGTAGACAGGAACGTCGATCGAGCGATTCAAGCGATTAAGATGGTTGGACGTTTTCAGCACTTGCAGGGGGTGATTGTTGTTTTGTCGGAGGACGGCCGGCTGGAGGCTTGTTACTTGGGTTCGGAGCCGAGTATGTTCGTCGCGCCTCCTCTTCATCCACGGGGATACGATTACGCGACTGCCGAACAAGAATTGGCAGAGCTGCGGGCCCTGTTGAGGAAGAGCAGGGATTCTGGTGAGAACGATTTCTCAATTGCAATCGAAATTGCAAACCGAGGGGCTAGATGACGTAGGATCGAAACGTTTCGACAGAGAATCAAGCTAGCGACGCAGATGTGGACGCGGAGCTGATCGTCTCGGTGAACGTTTCACCGGAGTTGAAACCTCGCGTCAACTCGGGGGGCGAGCGATATTTGGAAGAGGAGAGCGAAGCGATGCAACAGCTGACATGCACCGTCGCTATACATCTGTCCTCGTACGCGACTCTTCGTGATCTCGAGGTGTGCGTGGACGTTTCCAGACCGCTGGCAGCGACCAACACTTACTACGCTCTTCCTATCCTCTGTAAGCGAGCTCAATCGGGCTAAATCGGGCTAAATCGAGCTTACATTTTCACGTACTCCTCTCAGGTGAACGCCACGTGGCGGAGACTGACGTGTACGTGGACGACGACTCGCCAGCGATATCCTCGGAGATCGTAGTAACCGTGACTTATCGGACGGATGCCGGTAACTTGAGGGCGCTTCGGAGAACAGGCCGACTACCGTTAAAGATGATGCTGAGAAGCAGCCCGCCAGAGAACGCGGCCACGTTCGCGAACGTGATCAAATGCAGCGATTCCCTGCTCGGATTCGTTCACCTCTTTCCTGGTAAATTCATTTTGACGAGGTTTCTGCCCGTCGTTGAGAATGAGAACTCGCGACGGCGATGGTTTCAGAATTCAGCGCGGACGAGTGTCGACGGCAAGGTTGGAACGCGCTGGGACTACGACACTCGTACTCTGGCCACACGGTCACCGTCGTTTCCGGCAATGCTAGCAATCGTTATCGAGTTCAGAGCAACGATGGATTATCTTCGACGTTGGTCGTCGAACGCTTGATCGAGAGACTGAGAGAGAGGAGCAAGGGAAGCCTGGCGAGCAGCATCGGCCAGAATCAGCACCAGCTGGTGCATCATCGGATAGAGAGGCATTTTGATGCGCGACGGGAAATCGAGAGGATAACGGTAGGTGTCTCGAACGTTTTCCACGCCCGGTAGCACACTCGAGTTTCGTCGAGTTGTTCGTTTTCGAGGGCAGGCAGAGATCGGACTGCTGACGGGCCAGCTGAGGAACGTCGAGAGGAAGATGCTGCGTGCGGCGAGAGAGAGAAACGAGCGAACTCTGGCCGACACCGGGCTGCCGTTTCTCTTCGAGCTGACCTATCGCGCGATCTTCGCGCTCCTCGAGCAACTGGCCAAAGCGCGAGCGGTAAATCGATGGTTTCTGCCCGGCCGACTTGTCCTATTCCGGCCCAAGTGTCTATTCTCACTTTTGACCAATCGTAGGAACGAGAGCGAGCTGCCCACGAGCTTCGATGCAGCCTTCGATTGCTATTGCTGTTGCTACGAGTGAACGTGACCGACGAGAACAAGTACGCGTTGCTCGAGGCGGCGATCGGTTTCGCGCCGCGTTCTTCCGATAGAATCGTAGGTATACACGTAACGTGTACCTAGATCTCTGTGTGCTCTAACACGATCCTCTTCGACTCAGGATTGGGAAGAAATCGCCGATGCGACATTAGGCACGCTGCTTAAGTCCGTTTCGAGGAAATCGACCGTTTCAGAGACGAGATCCTCGACAACGTGGAACGCCCTGGTCCCTATCTCGTCCGGCAAGGAGCTATCCAAGCTGAAGAAGCGTCTGGTCCACGCGATCGAACGACTCGACGGCTCCAGGGAATCGGATATCGCGGAGATCGAGACCACCGACGGCCACGACGGCCACGACATCGCGCCTCCTTAACCATCTTTCCTCTTTTCGAATCTACGCCTCTCCTGCGTCCGTATTTGAGAAAACAGGATAGAACGGGCAGGGGCGAGGGGTTAAGGGGTTAGAGGAGGAGGAGGAGGAGGAGGAGAAGCTGTTTGACGAGAAGAACGAGAGAATCGATCGCGATAATCGAGCATGAATCTTTACGTAAGTGGACGCGTGTTCGGCGGTAGGATAACTTTATTCGATACGGTCTGCGAGGAACGATTCGTGGCGCGATTCGTGGCGCGATTCGTGGCGCGATTCGCGGCACACCGCGTGCCATCCGACAAACCCGATGAAACGCGTTGCTCCAACTGCCGCGACGATGATTCATTCTGGCGCCGCGATTCTGCTTTTCCGACTCGTTAATTAATCGAAGGATCGCGAGCCGCGAGTTTCGCCTTTAGCGCCGGGATCGACGACAGTGCGCGCTTTGTTCGATCATTTTCTTACAGTTAGACGCATCGGAGGTGCCGCGATAGAGTACTCGAGGATCGACAACGATCGAACGATTCGATAAAATAACGAAGGGTAAATAATAATCGATCGGGCGTCGCGCGGTGCGGCGCGGGGACCAGAAACGCGTTTGCCAGCGATAGCCGAGCTTTTGTTCGAGGCCGTTTCGAGGAAAGAATCGTCGTGGTCGGAAGCGACGCGTTGGAGGAGAGACCGCATCCTCGATGAGCCATCCAGCGACAAATAGACACGCGAATATTTCCTCTCTCTCTCTCTCTCTCTCTCTCTGCGTGTGTTTCGTCGCGTGCCTCTCGCGCTCGCTGGATCGCCCGGTGGATCGCCGGAATACACCGGTGTTTGCAAGAAACTTTGCTCGAGATTCGTTGCGAGGCGTTTTCCGGCCCGGTAAAGTTCGGCGCGTGCTGCTTCGCTCGAGACGGCCAGCCGTTACCGCCTCCGGAAGCAAT
Organism: Anthophora plumipes; assembly: GCA_951804975.1. Lineage (NCBI taxonomy): Eukaryota > Metazoa > Arthropoda > Insecta > Hymenoptera > Apidae > Anthophora > Anthophora plumipes. The sequence goes on along the minus strand of OX638122.1, from coordinate 17,668,470 downwards.
TGATTGCGAGCGCCGCTAATTAGCTTACCAGCGTACACCACCACCGATAAAGCCTGGCTGACTGGTTGCCTCGCCGCCATCCCGCCTCGTCACCTCTTTGCCTCTCTCTCTCTCTCTCTCTCTCTCTCTCTGTCTCGGCGTGCAGGAACGAACGAACGAACGATTCGTCGACGAGTTCTTTCGAGCGCTCTCCCCCTCGCACGTCCCTATCCTGGTTAAAGCAGGATACGTCGTTTCCGGAAACGTTATCAAGATTACGCGCGAACCGTTCGCCGCAACCTTCTTCCTTTTTTACGCTCGAGATTGCGTCGCAACGGCCTCGAGAGCGCCTCGTATGGAAAGGAGAGGACGGTTGTGGTGTTGCCTTTGAATTTCGTGTAGGGGGAGGAAGGGGGATGGCGACGGTCGACGGTGCGCGTATGATTTAAAAGCGGTCGACCCCCGGGGACCACCAATGGAGTCGCTCTTTCCGGAGGAGGACCGTACAGTCCCAGCGCGTGGAGCGGTTAGGTTAGGGATAACGAGGCGGTTGTCTTCGCAACGGCGAAGCCAACGGGGCCTCTTAGGACTCTTCTTCCGACCAATTACCTCGCTCTCCTCGACTTTTACCCTGAATACCTGTTGCCTCGGTTTCGGAGGTCGATAGTCCGTGACCGATCCGACCGTGACGAACCCCTGGTCCCTCCTCGCGCCTCTCTCGTCGCCGTCTACCTGACCTACGTTTTCTTCGAATCGATCCCCGACTTTCAATTTTTTCGCTCGCCTTATCTAAAGAAATCGCGGCCGTGCCAGCGAGCATTTCTGATCTAGGACGTCTCGCGTGGTCGGTCGGTCGGCACGACTGCCAAAGGGAGAGAGAAAGAGAAAGAGAAAGAGAAAGAGACTCGTCGCGTCGCTTAATGGATCCATAAATCATCCGTAAGTGGGGACGAGGATCGGGGCGCTGGCGGTTCCGACGTCTTCAAAGATTCGACGAAAATCGTTAAACCCGCGCAACGAGGGTCAGGGAGATGAACGAAGAGATAGGCAAGACTCGCGTAAACGACTCGCTTCCGCGACCCTCGCAAAATTTACAGCCTTCCATCTTCTAGCCGAGAGTCGGGCTCGAGTTTGCGACTCGGACGCCTATTTCACCTGGTGGGTTTGCTTACCGAGGGATAGAAGAACAGTTCGTAGGATTCGCCGAAAATAGGGCTACCGTTTCTATCACGAACGCAAATTTCATCGGTCGAATCTGTTCGAGAAGGAACGCTTCTTCTAGTAAAGCGTGGCGAAGCGAAGAGAGAGAGAGAGAGAGCGGGAGGGAAGAACAGCACCGTTTTCGGTGCGAGTCTGTTCAACGTCTCAGCGGTTAGTTTATTTTCCTAATTCAAACAAATTTCCCATCTATGCGACCGAGTTTGTTACGCGTAGCTGAAACTCCCGCGTTTAACTCGCTTCGTAGTTTGTAGTTTCTTTCGCGGAGCAGAGAAGCGCCGGGAACGGGAGGATCGCGATCGGTGAGTCGAAAGCGAACCCGTCGCTCGAGGTTTCGCCGCCTGAGGTCGCGGGAGAGACGTTTGGCGCGTGCGAAATCTCGAAACGACCTTGCCACGCGGTAGAAAACTCGAAGGATCGATATCGGACGCACGATCGTGCCTTCCGCCGCTTAGATTCGATTCGGGTCGGGTCAGGTCGGGTCGATCTGGAGGCGGAGCGCGTCGCGACGCGTACAGGATACGCGCGCAAGGATCGAACCACGTCCGTCGATCCGTCGATCCGTCGAACGAGCCTAACGAAGAGGCCGCGGAATCGAAATAGAGAGGATATCGCGAACAGATATCGCGATGCAACGGTACTTTTCTCTTGGAACCTTGACAACGTGCTACGCGAAATTTCTCTCTATTCGATGGAGGACGCGCGAGGTGACCTTGCGCTCGTTACATAGAAGAAAGCAAAAGCGAGTAACGCGGTTGCAGTTTGACGCGTCGCGTCGGTCTTTGGAACCGAGACCGTTTCTCCTTTTTCCTCCCTCTCTCTCTCTCTCTCTCGTGTCTGATTCAAGCTTGAAGAGATCGATGGTAGATCGCGGAAAGAAAGGAAGCTCGCGGTAATGGCGAGCGAGGGTAACAGGAGGCGTAGTTATTAAGCGGCGCGCGTTAAAGCAGCGTCGGCGGATCGCAAAGAACGGAGAGCAGCCTGTACACCGGTGTGTATCGGCTTCTAGCTTTCTTACCGTGGCTGAGCGTAGGGGCGCGCTTCCACGAACGAAGCTAACGAGGTAGGTACTCGTTACGAACGTCTGCGCGCGGGATACTTGGCATCGCCGAGATGCGGACGAGTCCGGAGAAGTAGAGAGAGACTAACAATAAGAAGAGTGAAAGGAGGAGAGGCGGAGAGAAAGAGAGAGCGGCGAGGAAAGAGGCTCTCCGGAGGGAGAGGAAAGGCGAAGCACCGTCGATAAGCATCTTCGATATGTACAATAGCGAACGGAGTAGTCGGTGGTCTCTGTCTCTCCTTCTCTCCTTCTACCCCTCTCTCTCTCTCTCTCTCTCTCGCTCTCTCGCTCGCCCTCCCCGTCCGTCCTCTTCGCTGAACCACGGAGCAAGAAAGGAAGAGATGCATACCTAGCGCCCGTTCCTTTCGCGACGAATCGAATTGATTACAAACTCGTTAATGACAATCGAGGCTAATGCTCGCACGCGCCAATCGGCTGTCACGATGAAATTACTATTTGCGCGGTACATGTATACGTATACTCCGACACCGGATATCTCGTAAAAACGCGGTATTGTTGAAATACGCTTTACCGATAGGATTATCGAAGTGGAACACCGTCGACAGAATGGCCAGATTTCGGAGACGTGGACGGCGTGGACGGCGAGGAGAGAAGTCGTGCGCGATCGTCGAAGTTCAGCTGCCGGGGTCGAACCGGCTCTCCGGAGGAATCGGTATTTTCCAGCATTCCGATCGAAGAGGGACACGCGCGATAGCCTCTCTTCTATTTGCTTCTCTCGCAGCCGGTCTACGAGAGATAAACTTTTTCCTTCACCGGCGATGCTGTTCGAGCTACAACGCCACTTCTCTTTCTGCTCTCGTTTTCTCTCTACGAATTGCCGTGTACCTTCGAGTTTCCGCGAGAAGGATCGCCGCCGTTTTTGCTTCGAACGGAACGAAAATTTCCAAACTGGCGGATAATCGAATCGGCATGGCAGACCGCGTTGCGCCGCGGCAGAAACGCAGGAACGAGAGAGCGATCGCGACCGAGTTGGAGCGTTCTCCCTCTCTCGGTCGAAACCTCGCGCAGTTTCTCCTCCGCCGTTCTATTCACCGGTGGTTTCAACCAAGAACCCACTCTCTATCGCAGCCAACTGCTGTTGCCTCCTCCTCCTCCTCCTCCTCCTCCTCCTCCGCAGCTCTTGTTCCACCAAGCTGCCTCCGCTACAGCCACTTCCAGCACCGCCGCCACCTCCACCAGCGGCGACGACCATCTCCGACGCAGCCACCACTCTCGGCCCTTCCAGTCGCCTTTCCCCGCCGTGCCTCTCTCTGGCTAGTCCGAGGCAGCTACGGGAACCTCGTTACTCGAGCACCGATACGGTGGTGGAACTGGCAACGGAACTTTAGTGCAGCTGCGGCGAGCAGCTGACGCGGAATCGTTCGTAGTTGGTGGCCGGACTCGCGCGGTGAGCACGCATTAACCGCTCTCGAATCCTTGGGCGTCTCGAAACCGCCGCGACCACGACAACGGTAAAGACGGCGACGACGGCGACGACGGCGACGACGGCGACGAAAGCAACGAAAACGTCTAGTGTGGGGTGGTCCTCTTCTCTTGTTTCGTTTGCAACGCAGCTCGCGAACCGGTCTACTACGCGAGCACGGGTAGAGTGTGCGCAGAGTGGTGTTCACAGGGAGATTCGAGAGAGGACTCTGGAGGAACGAGACCGCGTTTCGAACACGTCCAGGGGCTATCCCGGTCGTCAAATGAACCAAGTGCCGATCTATCGCGGGCAACGGACAGTAGCCTGGTCGACGCGTCGGCGCCGAGTTGCACGGCTGCGTGGCGATCTTTCCAAGATATCCTCGGCTTCGGTAAGTCTCGATTGCCCTCGTGTTGCGCCACTTTGTTGTTCGCGAACCAGACTTCATCACCTCGGTCTGACTCGATGCGACTCGATGCGAGGAGAGAGAGAGAGAGAGAGAGAGCGGTAACGGTGGTAGATGCGCCGATGCTCTGCTCGAGTCCGATTCGCGCAAACAGACGAATATAGATAGGCGGGACGAGTCGCGATTGGAATTTCCGTGGTGGCACCCGGAGGGTCGAGGTAAAGAACGGACGATAGGTGATCACGCGCGATAGACGATCGAAGACGGCGCGTAGCCGTCTGACAGCTGAGTTCGCGGTGCTAGATGTCGCCAGAGACGCGGTCCGCTTTGTCCCGCTGATCGCTCGAAACTCGCCGGCTCCTCCTCCTCCTTCTGCTGCGGCTGCGGCTGCGGTTGCTACCGCTTCTGGCTTCTCTTTCTTCCACTACGCTCGTAGCTATCCTCGACAGCAGCGAGTTGTAAAGCAGGCGCGCGCGCGCTCTTCCCATGGACTCGCATACCAACGCACGAGCCCTTCTCGTTCTACGCACCTGTTCCGTTGTTGTCGTTCCGTCGTGGCGTGCTTGCACGCGACAGCTCGTGCCACTTACTTCCAGTTACTTCTCGAGAGCCGGCCTGTCTCGCCTCTCTGCCACCCGTGAAGAAATCTCGCGCATCAGTCTCCGCGATCGACGCTCTTCTCTCTTCTCCTCTCTTCTCCTCCCTTTTTCTTCCTCTTTCCTTTCGATTGTTGCTTCGATCATGGACGAAAACATGGACGAGCCTCGTCGTTCGCAATCGCGAATGCTCCGGTAAATTCGCGCTCGAGCACGCGAGGCCGTAGCCTTCCCTCTCCCGTTCTCCGCCTTTTTTTCCATTCTCCTTCCGATTCTCTTTCCCTTTCTCCTTCCTCTCGCGCGTCCCTCGTGTCTTTCGTCTCGTCCCCTTTCCACTTCTACCTCTTCTTAATCTCTCTCTTTCTCCGATTAGTGAATCGCCGCACTCGACCGCGTTTTCGCGCAAAGAGGATTCCGCGTTCGAATTCCTTACCGATGGATACTAAACAGTTCGAGTCGTGGCAGAAAAAAACGAGGTAAATAAAGCGACAAAGACGCGGTGTGTCGTCGTTGGCAGACGAGCGTGTATATACGTCGCAGTTTCTCGCGACGAAACGAGGCAAGTCGAGATCTTCCGTAACAGATCGATGGACCGATCTTCTCGTTCTCGAGACTCTCGAAGAAACGAATCGAGTCGCGGTCCTTTCCGCGAACGTACTGTCCGCCTCACACTTGACCGCCTCGAGGAATCGACGGCGGCGGCGGCGGCGGCGGCGGCGGCGGCGGCGGTTTACGTAACGTGGCGAGCAATCGAAATAACTTTTCGCTCGGCCGCCTAAGCGAGCGGTACGGTGGTGATATGCACGCTCGTCCACACTGGAGAAGCTTCACAGGCGCAACACGATCGGAAAAGAAGAAGAGGAAGAAGAAGAGCGTCGCGTGATTCACGACGTATCCGGTGGTCGTCGATTCATCGGCCGTTACGTACCGCGGTCGCCGCGCCACGGCATTTGCATTTGAATGGCCGTTCGTTTCGCGATCGAGTCGCGCGAGAAGACCGAGAATCGACGTCCGGTCGCCTTAAGACTACCTGTCGGTTTCATTCCTCATCTTCTTATCCTAAATCAGAGATAAAGGCAACTTGTCCGGCCCACTAGGGGACGAGAGCAGGCGGAGGTGGCGGCGGCGGCGGAGGCGGTGACGGCGTTGGAAGCGGTGGACAGGAGCTCCAGGAAGAGCGGCACAGGGCGAACGGTGACGGAACCTAGCCAAAGGCTTTCTAAGCTCTCTCGGCAACGGTGACGACGACAACGACAGTCGTAGGTTTGGCCGCATTTTTTCCAGCCGACAGTAGGAGAACGCGCAAGATTCTATGCAAATCTCGATCTCGGGCATAACCGCCTCCGGACGAGGAGACTTTTCGAACGGCGGGGAATCCTCGAGGCGAGAGAATCGAGGTTGTTTCAGTTCGCTGGCGGGTTCGCGAATCGATTCTGCGCGATCGTTTCGCGGCTATGGAGGACACTAGCCGGCTCGTAACTGCGCGGATTCTTGGAACGACCGCAAACCGGCTGTTACGGATTTCCGAAGAAAGATTCCGTAGGTTGCGCGTGACTCGTGAAAATATACAGAGATCTAGCGCAAATATACTCGGCGAGGGAAGGTTACGACAATAATCGTTGGATGGACGACGGTGTTGCTGGCGCGAGAAAACTCGCGGCCGTTCTCCGTAAACTCCGTAAACTCCGTAAGCCACGCTCGGCGGATCGTTCCTTTCTTCTCTTTCCGTTTGCCCGCGACGCGACGAGGGTTATTACAAGGAGGGGCGCGCCGCTATCCAACCTTGATCCGAATTCGCGCGCGCTTTTTCCCGTCGAGCGTCTCTTCGTCGTCTCCTTTCCTTCGTCCCTTCGCCGTTTCAGTTAAAAACCAAACAGCCGAAGGAATAACTGACGGATGCTTCTGGTTTCTCCTTTCCAGTAAATCGCCGTCGTCGTTTCCGCCGGCGAGAGCGACTAACACGAGGACGAACGCGCGGACGAAAGCGAGAGGTGCGATATCGAGGATGAAGATGAAGATGTCGCGATCGTCTTCGAGGCCTTTAGCTCTAGCGCTGGCCCTGGCTTTCCTTTCCTCGATAGTTTGCCGTTGCGACACATCTGAGAGCATAATAGGTGAGTTACGCCGTCACGGAGTAAGCGCTTTAGCGAGGCGCTCCGTTCGCGGATTCAACGGTGATTCGATCGCGATCGAAAAGATGAACGAAAGAACGAAAGAAGGAACGAACAAACGCGAACGAGGCGCGTCACGCTCCATTTGCGTGTTTTAAACGCTCTATCTATTCTTAGTCTCTCTCCATTATCTGCCGGTCTATTTGCGCGCGGCGAGTCAGGTCGAATCTCGCGATTCATCGAATCGCGAGAGAGAGCAGGTCGCGTATCTATCGCGTTTCTCCGAAAATCGCGCTCGTCCGACAATTACGACGAGCTGCTGCTCCCTCTCACGCTTACCCACTCGCTCGCTTGCTCACTTTCTCTCTCTTTCTCTCTCTTTCTCCGTACCTGTCGACCTCTCGATCCGCGATCCTGGAAATAGCAAAAGGGATCCGAAGAGAGGGAGAACCGTGATCGTTTTTCGAGTGAGACGGGTCAAGTGTCTCGCGAACGAACGCGTTTCCTCGTTTCGTCCTCGGGCTCGCGTCATTCTCGCGAAACGGAACTCGCCGCGGACGAGAACAAAAGAGTCCGGGGGAAGGGAAACAGCGAGTGAGAGGGTAGGGCTCGGAGAGAAAGAGAACGCGAAGGAAACTGTCGACGCGAACGCCAACGCCGCGCGTTCTTTACTCGCACACATTCCTGCGCACTTTAGTGGAATCACAGAGAAGAGCGAAAAGAGCGAGAAGAAAGGAGAAGCATCGGTAGGAGGCCTAGAGAAGTGCAACCGATTAAAAATGCGACCGATTATTCGGTACCGCTCAGGTTTTCGGGGTTTGCCGCGTACCCGCGTCCCTTCTCGCGACTTGCGCGCGACTCGGCGAAATCAAGAAGATGACGAAGCGAGGAAACGGTACGTTTGTACGGAGTGAAAGGAAGGAAGGAACGGGAATAGTATAGAGATGGCACACTTGTTAAAGAGAGGCTCTTAAAGTGTGCAGGAATATGTGCGCATACGAGGGAACCGAGAGGGACGTTGACGATGGCTTCGCCCACCTAACGCTACGTGCATCATTTTCAATGGTTCGCTCCTGTGGAAAAGAATTTTTCCCCTTCGATGCGCGTATCAGCACGTGTCGAACCAAGCAGAGTAAGTAGCAGAACGAAAAGACGTATTAGCTACGCGCGGCAATCCGTAGCCAACGAGGAAGCATCGAGGAACGCGAAGGTCGATTCGCGGAACTGCCGTCGTCGTTTGCGGATCGCGGTATATTACCTACCGGTGGATTATCGGCACCCGTAATCGATATCGGCTGACCACGACGCGTACCGATTACCCTCTCTCTCTCTCTCTTCCTCTCTCTTCCTCTCTCTTCCTCTCCGCTGTCAATCTGTTGTACCCGCGATGGACACACGCAAACGCATTGTCATTCGCCGTTCGCGGCCTCTGTTCACAGGAAGCCGAGAGACATGCGACGTCGAGGGAGAAGATTTCACCGTGGACAAGATTCCGAACACCAGGTGTTTCAATTGCTTGTGCAAGGTAAGTCGAGACGCTAGCCGTATCTCGACGCGGTCACGTAGGTTCGCGCGACAGGTTGCGCGCGGCCAGGATCGTACGTCTGTCCGTTCGTCGTTCTTTTGCTCAGACTCGTCGATACTTGCTTATCTGTTTCTGCAGACCTATCGGACGCTAAAATTCTTCTAAATACGACGTTAACAGAACTGTCGGCGGCCGGGACCATTATCTCTGCGTGGGTTTCGATCACTGATTCTCTCTCTCTCTCTCTCTCTCTCTCTCTCTCTCTCTCTCTCTCTCTCTCTCTCTGTCTCTCCCCTCCAGCCATTCCCGCTCCACCGATTCGCGATTCTTCTTTCGTAGACACGTATATACATACGTTCGCAGCGTGGTAAAAGAAGCGGAGAGAGCGGAGACGATCGATCGACCTCGAGGACCTTTCGGGTCTGGTTCGGGGTGTTGCGGCGCGCGTTTCGATTTCGCTGGTGGATATCGCGCAAACGTGAACGGAAGCCTCGTTCCCGACGTCTTTACCGACCGTCGTCTTAATCTTTGTTATTTTCGAGAGCTGCGACCTTCTCGCGTTACTCGCTGTACGAGAGACCACCCGTGACCCGCGTTAAATTGCTTTACGTAATTCGAACGGCAGATAAACTTCAAGGGTTTAATTATAGGCCGCGATAACGCAGAAGCGAGAGAGAAATAATTACGCCGGAGATGGACGGTAGGAGGCGACGAAATCGGGTCGGGAACCGATTCGCTCGCTCGCTCGCTCGCTCGCGACCTCGTCCACCGAACATTCGAACACGTTCCACAGTCGTCGAATCTCTCCTCTTCTCTTCTCTTCTCTTCTCTTCTCTTTCGCAGAACGGCTTCGTCGAATGCAGGAAGCAACAATGCCCTAGCATCGAGGGTTGCTACACGTTGCTGGAGCCACGTGAGGACGAATGCTGCCACAAGTGCAAAGGTATACGACGAAATTCTCGCTGAAGCGCGCGTCCAAGAGAACGAAAAAGAGCGTGCGTGTGTGCGTGTGTGCGTGTGCGTGTACGGAGACGGGTGGGATAAGGAGAGCGTGCTTCACCGAGAGGAATGTCCGGGGCGGAGCATTGTTCTCCGGGGCACAAAGACGCTTCTGTTCGTCGATACTGACCGATAAACTCGAGGAACTTCGGCATCGAATGTGTTTACACCGGCATCCCCGTCCGCCGACAGATGCTCTTTTCGGCCTTATCTCTCTCTCTCTCTCTCTCTCTCTCTCTCTCTCTCCCGCTCTATTAATTACGTTAGGCGTGACGCAAGCTCGTCCCTGGTCGTCACTGGATAGAGCAACTTTTCCAAATTCGACAAACCGAATTCGCCTCTCGAAGGAGCTCGATCTCCCCCCCCCCCCCGTCGCTGTCTGTCCCAATCACACCGATGCGATGCTGAACATTTCCCATTTACCCGTGAATATATTTCGAAAAGGTTGCGTGCGCAATGGAGTGTACCACGGATCGGAGACCGAGTGGACCGAGGGAAGCGATCCGTGCCGAATCTTCACTTGCAAGGCTGGAGTGATCACAGAGTCTAGACTTCACTGTTACACACCGTGCTCGAATCCTATCCCAGCTCCGGCTGGTCAGTGCTGTTCCGTATGCGCGGGTAAGTAGGCCAGCAGCTTTTCTTTCGTTTATTTACGATTGCACAACGGTTGGGAGACGGTACAACGTCTGGTGGTTCGTAGGATGCCACGTGAACGGACAAATGGTGACAGCGGACAGATCGGTAACGACCACGGAAGACCCTTGTGTCACTTGCAGATGCAACGGTGGCAAGCTGACCTGCGCGAAGCAAGCCTGCCCGGTACTCCACTGTCCCGGTTCGAGGATCGTTCACGATCCCGGGGAATGTTGTCCACGTTGCACAGGTATAGAATCTCTCTCTCTCTCTCTCCCTATCGAGATCGCCGAAGACACGGCCGATCCAATCTGGCAATCTTTCGGCACCTGACCAACAGGCAGCGGAAGGTACCTGTCACCGCCGAAAGGAGCGTGCATGCTGGGCTCGGTCCTCTACAATTCTGGCAATCAGTTCTACCTGGACCAGTGTACCAAATGCAGCTGCTCGAATTCGGCTGTATCTTGTACTCGAGAAACCTGTCCGGTGCACGATTGTCCCGCTGAACACCAAATAGTCCTGCCTGGTCGATGCTGTCCCCAGTGTCTAGAGGTGGAAGAGGTTCGACCGTCGTGCACATACGCCGGCAAAACTTACGGGGCGAGTACTTTTCCGCGAGTACCACGCGCACAGCTGGATCGAGACTGGTTACGCTACGTTGGCCCCTCTTCAAAGATGTAAAGATTCTTTTTTGTCCTAGGCAGGATGGCGAAACTTGGAAGCTTGACTCGTGCAAGGCATGCGCTTGCATGCAAGGTAAAGTGCGGTGCGCGATGCCGATGTGTCCGCCGCTCAATTTGCCCTGTCCTCCAAACTCCAGGCTAGAGCACCCCGAGGGCCAGTGCTGTCCGCGTTGCGTCGAAAGTGAGTGTGCTGATATGTACACACGCACACACGCACACACGCACACACGCACACACACACACACACACACACACACACACACACACATATATATATAGAGATTGAGAGAGAGAGAGAGAGAGAGAGAGAAAGAGTCAAGGTTGTCGGGCACGTTCGAATAGGCGACGGCGTCTGCACCGTGTTCGGGGACCCGCATTATCGCACCTTCGACGGCAAGTTCTACAGCTTCAAGGGATCGTGCAAGTACCAGCTGGCGAGCGATTGTTCCGGGCACACGTTCAGCGTGCGGGTGACCAACGACGCCAGGTCGTCGAGATTCTCCGCGTGGACGAAAACGATCGCCATTAAGGTGGGGGAAAGTGCGAACCGGACGCGGTGGCGACCGATCGAGCTGACTCGAGTCTGTTTGCGGTGGCCGTAGGTGGGCGACTTGAAGGTGAATCTCGGTCAGAAGATGCGAGTGAAGGTAAACGGGAAGAAGGTGGAGGTGCCGTATCGCGTGGCGAACCGGCTGGACGTGAACCGTACGGTGGACAGCATAATCGTGAGCACGCAGATTGGAATCAAGGTTCTCTGGGATGGGATCAGCTTTCTCGAAGTGTCGGCGCCAACGTCGTACAGAGGCCGGCTCTGTGGTCTCTGCGGAAACTTCAATTCCTTGCCGAAGGACGACTTTACCAATCGAAGGGGCAGACTGTTGCTAGATCCACAGCCGTTTGGTCAATCCTGGCTGGTAGGGGGAGGGGCCAAGAGGAGTTGCACCAGGCCGAAACCAGTCGGCAACGTCGACCGAGCGAGGCGATGCAGAGGACGAAAGGATCACCGGTAAGGGAAATGAACGAATCGTTCGCGTTCGCTTACGCTTGCTTTGCCTTATTCCGTCTGCTATGCTTGGCTATTGGTTCGCGAGAACCACGCTCCCGATGAAACCACGCGCGGATATCTCTGTCTCGATATGCTCCCAGGTTGTGCAACCGGCTGAGGTCGCAGATCTTCGACGCCTGTCACAAGAAGGTGAACCCGACCATGTACTACAAGGCCTGCCTCCAGGATATGTGCGAATGCCCCAGTGAGAACTGCTACTGCGAGTCGTTCACCGCGTACGCGCACGAGTGCAAGAGGCTGGGCATCCAGTTGCCCCATTGGCGAAAATCGACCAGATGTCGAACCGGTTGGGACCAGTTCTCGGGATCCGGGACGTTGCTCGGTCCACGTTTCCCTTCATGATCCCTTCCTCGTCCTTTCTCTCGAGCCTCGGGAGAAGATAAACAGACAGACAGACAGACCGACAGACAGACAGAGAGAGAAAGGGCGTATGTACGCGTGTGTGCCTGTGTGCCTGTGTGCCTGTGTGCGTGTTCTATCCCTCGCTCTCCCTGTCCGCGTTCGTCGAATGGAAATTCTCAGCTAGTCACCCGCGTTTGTTCCACGCCGATCGAAGCGGTTCGCGCGGACGAACAAACGCTCCACCGTGTCCCGACGATTGAACGTTCTTGCTCGCGGAAACGACCTGCTCCTCCTCCTCCTCCTCCACAAATTCCTTCCTCTTCTCTTCTCTTCGCGCGATCCTTTCCCGCAAAGCTCGGACGATTCCAGAGCACCGTGCAGTATTTCGGCCGATGAGCAGGCTCGCGGCATACCGTCTACGTCCTAGAGCGTCTACTCGCTCGACCGCGCGCCGATACACATTCTCCTCCTCCTCCTCCTCCTTCTACGTTATTCTTTTGTTACATATTTAAAAACCTACCTTCCCGCTAATCCTTCCTTCCTTCCTTCCTTCCTTCCTTCCTTCCTTTTCACGGCTTTCCGTGCGTATGTATATACATAAACGTGCACTCTTCGATCTTGATGAAATATCGTCGATTGTATTGTACATAGATTCGTAGGGCCAAACTTGCTGAGGAAACGCGTCGATTTATCACGCGACGTCCCTTTACCACGATCTTTATATTTTCTTACCCGTCGCTTTACCACCCCACTATACACTTTCGTACGTTTCTATAACCTCGTCTCGATCCTCGTACACAATTCTATTCCCCTCCAACTCCCTTTCTCCTCTACCATCCACTTTATTTTATCTGATACAAAATGTACATAGCCCGAGTATAGACACGCGCGTATACGCGTCTACGTATATCGACATAATCGTGAATGGTTCACGAAAGAATCGCAAATATACCGGAGATAGTCCAAAGCATTAGCCAATTTGTATCGAGTGTAGTGTAGAGAAATATTCTGGCACGCATCGAATACGAACGAAATAAATCAATTATATTCCTAATTCGTCTTCTCTTTCGTCCTTTCGTTCGAGTAAGGAAAAAGGAAGGATCTACTTACCGATATCGATTTCTCTCCTCCTGTTCAACTTCGAGACCTACTGCAATTGGTCCAGGTGTAAAAATGACTTGGTCGAACGATCTGTGCTTTCCTCGCGATACTATTCGACGGCGAACGTACGTACATAGACGCACCGGTTGGAACGAAAGAGATTCTCCTCCTCCGAGAAACTGGGAAGGTATATCTGGATCGTTGCAACCGGTATTTTCACTCGAATCCGATATTAATCCACGCACGCAAAGTCACTGAGCTAAACCCCGGTGAAGGACGAGGAAGATTTCAAACTGAAGTTTAATTGCGCGCAAGAGATCGGCGTCTAACTAGCTCGTAGGAGAAACACGAGGGAAGCTGCACGAGACGCTGATACCTTGTACCACCGATTCGATAATTGGAACACGACCTCGATAGCGATTAAGGTTCTTCTTTTAATCGCGACGGCATACGAGTTGTACGGAAGAAAATTGGAACAGGTTTACCGCGCTCGAACGGTCAAACTTTCGCCAACGTTTACTGGTATATTTAGAGGTGCACAAGTGGCGTCCTCTCGCGGTCGGAAAGTAGCAACGAGAGATGGGAAAAGTAAGGCAATTATATACAGGGCGCGGCAAATTTAAACGATTGAAACGCAGCGACACGAGTAAACTTCTTTCTCATGACACGATTCGAAACTTTTATTACGACATTATAAATGCAGAAAAACATTTTAAAAATATGTGTGTACGAGCGAACGTGTGTATATAGTCATGCGACGTGTAATCGAGAGAACAACAGACTTAATTACAGCTTCGAGTGTGAACGGAGCTATTTACGCGGGATTACATTCGCTATATCTTTCGAATATCCTTCATTTTCTTCTTTTCTTTATTTCTCTTTATTGATTATTAGTAGTATTGATTCTTCAGTCCGAACAGACAACAGGCAAACTGGTCGATCGCTTTACCTTTGATACGATTCTTTGCATATCGCGTATTCAACGAAAGACGTAATCGACGAACAAATAAACCGAATAAAACGGATAAATAAAGTTGCAAGAAACTATCTCGTTATACCAAGCGAACCTTTCTCATTTTGTATGAGAACAATTTCGAAACTTACCCAACTACTCGTTTTGTTCCTTTCTTCAACTTTTTTCTCCATGGAAGGTGAGAGCACGCGTAAAATTGGATTCGACAAATGTGCCTGCTGTACGTTACATCGAAACTGCATAGAAGCGATACCGTTCTCTACCCCTTACCTTTTAAATGCAAATCTAATAAGAACAGTAGACTGAAAGTGCAGGGTAAGAAAGAGGCAGGGAAGGAGAAGAGAAGAATCCGAAAGGAAAAAGTAAGCTATCGACGGTCGAAGTGAGAGGAAATTGATCGAAAGGTAGAGAGATGCGATGTGTAAAAGTAAAGAGAATAGAGAAAATGAAATCGGCACTACTGTTGTCAAAATCACTGTGTTACAAATTCACGTTACGACAACGCGACAGTTCGACCCGACCGATCGTTCGACAGTTAGACTTGTCCGATACTCGATTTTTTCAGCGTTCCTTCGTTTAATCCTATCAGTGCTTGTTTACAACGTTCGAATGTCGCATAGAGGCTAAAAAGAGCGCTACGAAACGTGTCACACGAAATAGCGACGAGGAAAAGTATGTATAATATGTATATGCACTTCCTACTCGAAGACGAGCAGGAGAAGGAAGAAACGCCGTCAACACGGTTACACGGTGGATTCTTCGTCAAGTTTGATTCTTTTTATATTTCTTCTTTTTTTTCTGTTATTTTCCTGGTTTTTTCTTCTTTTTTTCCCCTTTTTTTCCTCCTTTTTTTCTGTTTTTTTTTTCTTTTTTTCTTTTTTTTCTTCTTTTAGTATAAAAATAGATCTCGAGCGCAGATTACGTAGTCTCGCGCCAGATCATTTAGGACTTAAATGAAATTCATCGGCCAAGCTATATCTCTGGAATGTAAATGTTCCGAGACCGGTTACCCTGTACGTGTCGCATAGCGAATCCAAAACACAATTTGCGCGCGATAATTTTAGACTTTTCGGTAAATTAACGTTAAACGAAGATTTGCCGTAGAAACGGGCCAAGCTTTATCGTTACGCGAGTGCCTCGTTCGAGAAATAAAGAACGCGTTTTCGGCTTAAGATATCAGAGGGGTGAACCGTCGTAAAATGGAGCACGGTTCTGGATTCCATCGCGCCGGGTAAGAGTAGAATACCGACGAGACTACGTAAATTCGCCCGATCGAAGAACAAGATTGGATCACCCGCTGAATAAGGGGGCGAGAACTACGTAACGATATATTTGCTTATTTATTGGAACACGCTTAATAAGACGTAATTATTATTTCCGATCTGTTCCGAAACTCGCGGACTCGTATCTTTCCGTTGCTGGACAACCAGGCTGATCGAGGGCAAAGTAAATACAGTTCGAACGATACAACGACTGCAAAGACACCTACTTTCTCTCTCCCTCGCTTTCTCACTCACTCAGTTACACATTCACTCGCACGCTCGTTCACTCCCTCCCTTTCTCTCTCGCGCGCTCTCTTCCTCCGATCGTTCAATTCCGATGCGAAACGGATTGGCAATCACGTCTGTTTAACTCGTCGATCGAGTAATCAGATCGAAAATTCATTGGTCTAGCTTTAATATATCCGCATTCGCTACAGGTAAACGAAACTAAAGGTAA
The DNA here is from genome assembly GCA_951804975.1 of Anthophora plumipes. Lineage (NCBI taxonomy): Eukaryota > Metazoa > Arthropoda > Insecta > Hymenoptera > Apidae > Anthophora > Anthophora plumipes. The sequence continues at coordinate 17,652,633 of OX638122.1, read as the reverse complement.
AAAAGTTGGGTCCGAGTGAAAGAAAAAGGTACGAGTCCTTGGTGAATACTTTGTTCCTGAAAGTCTCCTCGACGAGTGAGCTTCGCCAACCTTTTCAAACATACGCGAGATGTATTTAGCTATGTCTGTTTCACGGCTTGCAACGCCTGCCGCGATCCTCGAACGCGTCTTATTTACCTCGACCTCCGTCGTTCAACGATTGCTCCGTCACTCGACGAGTTGCGAACGCGAAGTGTATAAAAAAGGAGACGCTCGTCAAAGTCGACGAACCGATCAACTATATATATATATACACCGTATATATTTTTCTGTGTGTACGTGTACGTGTGTATCTAACTATCCATCTACGACAATTACGCGGAATTAATGAACAAGTAATAATTAATCGTACTATCGAGCGTCGGCTTATTTACCGACTGACCGACCGAAAAAGACAAATCGAGGATGAAACTATTTCTAGCCATTTATTTCCTTCACCTTCGTCCTTTGGGACGCATTTTGGTTCGCTTTCTTATCGACGAGCCGTTCTCGTTCTCGATCGTACGAGACGGAACAGACTCGATAGAAAAAGGCGTGTATCATCACTGGGACCACGATATCGGGCACGAGAAGTGCTTCTTTGTCCGGAATGGAGCGCGGCCGTTTCCCTTCCACGATTTCGGGAGATCTCGAAAGGAACAAGTTATAGGAAACGGGGAAGTCAAACTGTATATGTGTGTGTGTGTGTGTGTGTGTGTGTGTGTACATCTCGAGGGTCGAGATAACGATGTTTAACACACGGCGGATCCATACCAATCGGACGTTCGAAAGGAAGAGACAAACGAAGAGAAAAATAACGTTCGATTTAACGAGCAAAAAAGTAGTTCTACATCTCGTTATCATCGCGAACTGCTAAACGCACTATCGTCTCTCGGTAGCACCAAATTGCAAGTTCGTTTTAACAACGTCATCGTCGGCTACGGGACATACTCTCTCTTGGTATTGAATTATTTATAGGACATAGGTGATCTTGCCACAGACGTTTGAAACGAACGAACGAACGAACGTCGTAAGGAGATTCTTGCTCTGACAACCGACTAAGCGTAAGAAACAAGGCTGATTGTACCTGTAAAAGTTCATACGTACGAGGTGCATGCACGTGTATACGTGTATAGCTATGCGTAAGTGCCAAGTGTAAAACGGATGTAGAAGTGTGAAACGAGAATACGAATCGAATGTTTGTAAATTTGAATAGATCGTGAATTCGTCGTGCATGTAAAGACTTTGAGTATTACGCGTATACGTACTTGAACTGCTTATGAAGATTAAAAGTGCACCGTCAACGTAATGACTCGCTCGCGATGACTCGTAATAAGTGTATCTATAGGTATATAACCATTATAACGACGAGAATCGTATAATTCGTTTCTTCAATATGTATCATCTATATTATAAATATTTGTGTGTGTGTGTGTGTGTGTGTGTGTGTTGTATATACTCTAGAAGGCAACAGTAGAACCTACTGAGGTAAACGTACAACAATGACGTACGCGGAGAATAAGGACAGGACAATTAGGAAGTTTTCTCGATTCTTGACCGAAGGGCGGGAGAAAGCACGATCTTTCCCCCGTTATCGATCGCACTTTATTTTCGTCCTTTTGTCACCGTGTCAAAAATACAAGGTGAAAAGTTTCGAGTCAGTTTTGCGTAAAAAACGCAAGCAACGCGTGTGTACTAACGCGAACGCGAACGCGATGCTCGAAGCAAGGGAGTATGAAGAGAGATAGAGAGAGATAGAGAGAGAGGGAGGAGGGGGTCGGGGCGAGACGAGGTGAGAAGGACGGAAGAGAAAGAAGGTGACGTTGAAAGCCCTGAGTAGCGTAGAGTCGAACGGTGAACACCAGGGAGTGGAGGAGGGTGGAGGAAAAGGTACGAGGGGATTGTAACTAGCCTGTAACTTGAAACATTCTATCGATTTAAATATGTTGCACGAATTCTGGATTGAGAAACGAGAAACCCATAAACTCCGTTTGATCCAAGTTCATCATGAACAACTTGTCCGTGGGCGTTAGATCTGTCTTCTCCGAGGTGAACTGCTTGTCAAAGTTGCTCACGTCCTTGCGATGTTTCTAAAGAGTGAGAAGCGTTCACGCGTTACTCTCCCCGAACAATAATCTTTTCTATCTCTCTAACCTAATCGTTGTCGTTCGCGTGATACACGATACTCACGATCTTTGGCTTGAACGGCGGTTGAACCTCGCGATTTTCAATCTTCTCCCAGTCGATGCGTCGGAAGAACGCGTGGCTACGAACGTCTTCCTCGCCGCGTAGTCCACAGCCCAATCTCTTCACCGGATTCTTGGTGAGGAACTGAAAGCACGGCAAGTTTCAGAAGGAGGGTGATTCGTGGTGGAGAATTCGTGGCGCAACTTACCGCTTTGCAAATTTCCCTCGCCTCTTTCGACAAACTCTTCGGATAGTTGACGTTGTGCTCCGTAATCGCGGCGAACAATTCCTCTTCGTCCTCTCCGTCGAACGGTGGCTGGCCAACCAGCATTTCGTAGAGCAGCACACCGTATGCCCACCAATCGACCGATTTTCCATACGGCTGATACAATATAATCTGCAACGAACGAAGAAACGATCGATACGTGTGTCGCGCCGCGGGGCACGCGTTAATCAACGTTTCATCTTCGAATATCCTCGAGGGACACTGACTTCCGGAGCGATGTAGTCCGGTGTTCCGCAGAACGTTTTGGTCGTTTTGTCTCCGTTGATCCCTTCCTTGCACATTCCAAAGTCGGCGATCTTGATGTGACCGTCTTGATCGAGCAAAACGTTGTCCAACTTTAGATCGCGATAAACGATACCCCGTCCGTGCAAGAAGAAAAGACCGATTGCTATTTCGGACGCGTAGAATCTGCGAAAAGAACGTTTTTTAACGAGAAGACATTCGGAAATAACGAATTCCATCCAACGACCGAGATGGACTTACACAGCGACAGGTTCTTTGAACTTGCCACATTGTTGAATCTGATACATCAAGTCTCCACCGTTGACATATTCCATGACGAAGTAAAGTCGATCCATAGTTTGGAAGCAGGAGTGCAGCTGCACCAGGAACGGTGGTTTAGTCGACAACGCCAAAACGCGTTTCTCGACCATGGTACACTCTACGTCGTCGTCCTGGATAATTATATCCTTTTTCAAGATCTTGATGGCGTAGAGTTCGTCGGTGCCTTTCCTTTCCGCCAGCAATACCTTTAATTCGATCGCAAACTAAAGACATGTGTATGCATGCGTGTGTATACATATTACGTGTAGGATAGATATACGTATGCATGTACTAAATGTACGTAACGAACGGGCAACTGACTTTTCCGAAGCTGCCTTTGCCGAGCACCATGAGGAAGTTGAAATCGCTCGCCCTTATCAAATCGCTCTTGCCCATGTTGTGCGGCACTTCCTTGTCCTGAGTTGTCGTCGACTTCTTCGTGACCGATGTTTTCTACGAGCCACAGTTCGTAGTGTTTTAAACCGAGGTGATCAATTTTCATTGAATTCTCGCAAGTAGGATTCTCGGTGGTTTAACGTACTCGCATTTTGACCTTCAACTCGGCAAGATCCACACCCTCCTCCGGCACAGGTACATTGTAGTAATCTCCTTCCTCTTGGGTGAGAAGCTTGAACCATCCGCTGGCTGGTGCTTTGATAAGTTCCGATATTCCGAACGAAAGCGAGCCCATGAAATCGTTTCTGGACGTTCGATCCCAGTCCCATACTTCGATCAACAACCGCCTGTCTTTGTCTTCGGGTTTCAGGTCGCTGAAAAGTGAACCGGTGGTTTGCAAAAGTAACGGAGTAAAATACGCCTGACCACTTACAAAATGATCGTCTCGTTCCACTCGGGATTCAACGAGGACTTGATCGTCTTTGTTTTCTTCTTTACGTTGTCCGAATCCGGGATCAATTTCAGCTTGACGTAAGGATCCGACAGGCCGTTCGGATCCATCGGAATCAGATTTCGTCCCTGTTTCACTGGAATAGGCGGTAAACGTAAAGCGTCGCAGGGTTCTTCCTGGCTGCCCGAAATCGTAAGCCTGCCCCCGGACGAGCCCCTTGTTCTCGCGGACGAGCAACGGAGAAAGGGAAAAATCTTACTCACGTACATCTACGCGATAATCAACGACCGTTCGACGCTCCAACCTTGAATCTCGGAAGGAATGCTTCGTTCGGCCGATAATAAAGATCTTACGCGTTCGTCAGGGCTCGGCTTGCTGTTAGCGATAATCTCTCGTTCTCTCTCGGTCCACTTTGCGGCCAAGTATGTTCGACGGAAGCGTCGATAAATCGATCCAAAGAGATATTTTTAATGGCAATTATCGCGGGAAAGCGTAGAAAGCGACTAAATCCGTTTACGAGAGCCGTCTTACAGCTCTACACTCTCGATAAAGTTGCGGCCTATACGTGGCCTGTACGTGCCTATACCACAAAGTGGAAAGGCGATACTTTCAATTAAGCAACCATGATACATCCGAAAGATTAGGCAACCTTTCTCCGTTGTTCTCCCATCGAGCAACTTCTTCTTCCCCGCGGGGGAAAGGTATTGTATAAGATAAATAGGCCTACCTTCGACGGTGAGCTTGCTTCCGGAACACGAGATGTTCAAGTTTATGCGACCACGTCTTTCCGTATGATCGCATCCACAGAGATTCGGCACGCTCTCCTCGCACCTCTTGTGTACGTTCATGTCGCATGCTACGTTATATCAGATCACCATCGATTATCATCATTTCCCGAGGTACGCTGGGGCACGTTAACGTTGCAGCCAGACCGGCAATCTCGTTTACTTCTTATCTTTTCTTTTCTTTTCTTTTCTTTTCTTTTCTTTTCTTTTCGACCGATTTTTACTTAACAGGTAGCGTTGATTCGAGCAGCAGGGTTGCAGGATAGGCGCGGCTCTTCACGCGTTTCGTTCGCTATCGAAACTGCAGCTGCCGATCGTCTCTTTCTCTCTTTCGTTAATACTCATTTCAGGCCGACTTGTCAGAATGAAAGAACAAATCGAGACGTGCGATCGCGGCTGCAGTCGAAAGTGCACACGCGCGAGACTCGACGAACAACCCCGTTCTGGAAATCATGCTCGGACAGCGGAGGTTCGTGCTTGAATCGCAAGATAACGGGTACATATGTACGAATTACCAGGTGATTATCGTCGACTGTTTGGCCGGGGTCTGGGGGTCCGAGGGATGGGGAACGACACAGCTATTTTCTATTTCCACGCCAGTGGAGCAACTTTAATTTTCGAATTCGTATCTAACGTTACGACGATAACACCTCGTAATTTTTACCTGTCGAGCGAAAGGTGAAGTACAACGAGAAGCGGCGGCTATAACAAACTAATGTAATCGTCGGATAATAGCCGTCGGATATATTACGTTGATAGGCTAAATAAACTGCATCTCGACAAGTGTTAAAGACGATAGGGAAAGAAACCGGAGGGGGGAAACGATCGCGAAATTCTCTCGCGCGTATGCGAGGAAATAGTGCGAAGAGAAGAAAGAAAAGAAAACAAAGAAAAGGGAGTGAAGTGTTGCAAAACGAGACTCCATCGAACGAGTTCAAGGGACACGCGAGCGATATACACATGTAGAGAGGTTGAATAAAAAAAAAAACACATCAAGTATCCCAGATAACACGAATCAATCGGCAATCGTTTAGCAATGGTAGAGAATGAAAAGGGCTGTTGTCTCGTAACCGTTCGAAGGGACAATTGTTGCCGTTTACGTATACGTTCCCTTCGCTAACGAGCGTAGGGCAAATCTACCTATTACGATAAATATTATTACAAACATGCAATACAATAATGTATCTTATGTACAACAAGTCTAACAAGTATACAGATCGCGAATAGGTACCGTATCTTGCGAAAATACATATGTATCCTATGTATAGGTATGTACAAGCCAGCCGGTGAGCTCTCGTAAAGCTCTCTGGGTGCGGTAGGACGTGGCAAAGAGAGCAACGCGGGGCAAGCAAGCTAGGAGCTTAATAGGCGAACAACCAAGTGCAACGTTCCCTTCTTCCTTCGAGACGGAATTTTTAGAGGTAACGACGCGACGGGTGCAGCGTTACCGGTGATCGTCGAACCAAAACACGAGCAACAGGATATACATATATCGACCAACAGCCAAATAACCAGGTGGCATTATCAGGGGAAAGTAAATGTCGAGCACCGCAAAAGAGGTGATACGTCAAGTACAACATTTTCTAATTTACATCCACGGATCTGTGGTTAGATCGTAAGATCCGTTGATTTTGCTTTTTTTCGAAAGCGAATCGTACCTGTTCGATTTATTTCTCCGCTTGCGCGTCGATCTCCGATGTAATACGCGTTGGTTTTTTCGGACACGCGCGAGCCTACGGAGCGCGTTAAAATAAACAACGTGGAGAAAACGTGAAATGCAAAAGCCCGTGGAATGTTCGGAAACACGTGTTGAGAGTGTCACAGCCAAGTGGTTCGATCGAAACGGAAAAAGATCGTAGTCGAATTGAATAGTAACAATAATAATAATAATAAGAAGAAGAAGAAGAAGAATGGAGAGAATGTGAGGAAGGAAAAGGACGAGGAGGAGAAGACTTGGGAAGGAAGAGATTCCGTCGGGAGAACGAAATTGCAGCGGATAAAACGCGCAGTCATGCACAGACAACGACAACCGATTGGTCGTTGTTCGAAACTGAACGCGACTAAATACTCGATCTCGTTCCCCTAACGTGAAATTCTGATGGGAAATCCTTGATATTTCTGATAAAATCCAACGTTTACGTTCTACCGGAGCGATCTAGGTAGAGGGATATACCTAAGAAGGCTGATGCGAACTGCGCGTGATAGCGATGCTCTAATTTCGGCAAATTATATCGAGCATTTACATACATGGCAATCGGGCGACTGCATCCTATTCGGGCACAGGAGAGATACGTAGTGAGAGAACGTCGTTCGTTCGAGAATTGGACGGATCGTCGGAAATTGTTCGGAAATTTCGCGATATGCGTGTCGCTCCAGCTGGATTCGAGACGGAGACAGCGTTCTTTGAGACGGCCTTCTACTCGAGAATAGTCGGTTAAACGCGCGACGCTGAAACGACGCGTCGCAACGACGTCGGTCGCGGCTATTTCCTCTCGAATCTAGACGAACGCGAGCTCCTATTATCGAAGATGGCTACGTGAGGAGAAAACGCGTGCGAGAACTAGCCGCTTCGTGGTATATAGTACTTATCGAGGACGGAGTTGGTTGTTTGGTTTGAATGGTTTGTTAACTACCTGAACATTTAAGTCCCTGATGCGCGATACCGTGAAGCATCGAGCCGCAGTGGTCGCAGAAGGTTGGCGTCAGGTACGTGAAAACCTCCCATTTGTGTGCGGTGCTCATCTGGGAACAAGAAAGAGCGGCCCGGGGAAGCCCGGTCCTTCATTGTGATCTAATCGTCGGATTCCGGAAGATACCGTACAACGGCCGGAACCGTAGCCTCTACCGCAACCGAAGCTACCGCCGCGTCGCACAGTGTATCAAAATGCCAGTGTATCCGCAGTGTGGCTGTACTTTTCGATTTCTTTTATATTCCTACATCATTCCCTCCGTCCATCAATCATCTCCGAGTTTTTTCAACATTTACATTCACATCTGTGATTCGCGCCGTCTTCAAAACTACCGTTTAACGATAGAATCATTTAACTTCTCGATAGCTTTATAGATGATTACCTTCGCGTACGCGTACGTCGAGTTCAGTTTTCCGGGTTTTGTCAAAATCTCGCGATACTTTCGGCTACTTCTTTTATCGTTTAATTCGAATGCACGCGAGCAAAGGTTCGCAGACTAGAGGAGCATGATTTATGATGTACCATTGCTAACAATTACCTTCCGGATGACAAGGTTTTAGTTCTAGATAGTAGGACTACACACCCTTGAGATCAAATATAATTTTGGACGATCAGAAGGCTGGTTTGAAACACTGTGCGTCGCGTTCGTTCGACCGTATTACAACTCGACGGTATGATGGCTTTTTCAAATATATGTCCATTTAATGAAGGGAATCCATCGTCCATCGTGGATGTAGAGGAAAGGTAAATCTCGTGGTTTTTCGATTCGCGAACGAGAGGAGAAAAGTCGTGTTTCGCGGAAGGTAAAAACTTATTTGCCGCGAAAGGGACTCGGTTGCCTAGGTGGTCGGTAACGCGTTTTGCTTCGCGTCTGTTAAAATCGAGGTTTGCTCTCGCAAATTCAATTTAGACAGTTGTTCGTCGGAGCTCCGTTGCGGAGTAGAGTTGAGAAAACAGGTGACGAAAGAAAGCGAGTGGTCGGAGGGGTGGGCTTGGATAAGGAAAAGTCGGCCCGTGAGCGGGGGCTTGGCGCCGGTAAGGAGTCGCGGAGAGAAGTAGCAGGCCTTGTCTCGCGCACGCTATCCTAACGCTCCCGCCGCTCCTTTACTTCAACGATTTACGATTTCTCGAGCTATTCTTCCGCCTCCCAGTCTCGAGCGTTTCATTCACTTCCTCGCCGTTCTTTTCCCAACTTTGCCACTCGCTCCTTCTCGTCGCTCCTCTCTACTCCCCCTAGTAGTTAGTAGAGCTCTCGGGGCACCGCTTAAGGCGTTGTTCCTCCGCGTTACCAGACCATCCGCGCGCCTCTCCTAATTCGTCATCGTAGCTCCGATGCTCGATCGCCTATTCTCCAAATATTTTTCTCCACGCGAAAAGGAAACGAACACGTACGTGCACGAACGACGCAGAGTATCTACCTACCGATTTTGCGGTGAGACATAAAACGACGTATAAATGAAAGTGTAAACAGTGCAGGATAGATTAGTCGATGTAGACACGTAGAAGCGAAAAGACACGTAGAATATAGACACAGATAAACTGTACAGAGAAAGGAGAAGAGTTATTTACAGATAAGATGTAAAGGATCAGGAAGCTACCGTTGTCCGAAGCATTTCTAGAATCTTATAAAAGATATTACGAAGCGTTTCCCTCTTTATCTTGCAAACTAACCGATACTCTCCCTCTCTCTCTCTCTCTCTCTCTCTCTCTCCCTCTCTCTCTCTCCCTCCCTCCCTCTTTCTCCCACCGTCTCGAGTAATCCTGCATTCTATTTATCTGAATCTACATTCACGCGAACAGATACCCGTTCGCTATTTTCTATTCATTCTCTCAGCGATATCCATGCGTACGAGAGTCGTGTGATCCTTAAGTTAATACACAAATTCACCCATCTCGAGAAACACGGACAACTATGAGAAATCATCCATCAAAGTAACGTAAATATCAAGCTTCGTCATCCAAAAGGCCAAGCTAAATGTCGTATGTACGACTACTATAACGAACATCAACGTCTGTGCACACACGATGTAGAAGGTAGAACGGGGACAAAAGGTGTAAACGTGCGTGTGGCGGATGGATGCGTCTCACGCGCACACGTTAACTGTTTTTTTCTTTTCTTTTCTTTTTTTTTTATATACAAGAACAGAAAAAATCTGTGAAAGTGTCGGGGTAAAAAACGAGATTCGTCTAGCGATGTGTGTCCGATTCTTGCAAAGTTTTCAACGAATCTTATCGAACAAAATTGAACGTTTCGGTGTATGATCGGTGCTCATCGCTAGATTCGTCACCACGGCCACAAGGATACGGAAAAGGGAGGGAGAGAGAGAGAGAGAGAGCGAGAGAGCGAGAGAAAGAGAGAAGGAGGGAGATGGAGAGAGAGAGAGAGAGAGAGAGAGAGAGGGAGAGGGAGAGGGAAAGATCTCGTTTCCTTTCGTCTCTGAAACCTTCCATCCCTCTTCGATTCTCTCTTTCGCTCCGTAAACCCTTTATCCGAGAAAAGTAAATAGGTACACGTTCCTGTGCGCACATACGAGTAACGAACACATATATACGTGTATGCGTGTTAATGCATAATAGGAATACACGTCCGCAACACGTAGAACATTCAGAGGCACAAAGAGCGATCCGTGCGATCAAGCCGCACGATAGTCAGGTACGAAAAAGCTTGCCGCGTGGATCGTACTGTTACAGGTGAGGGAAAACCCGGGAGAAATTAGTAAACTCGCGATCGAACGTCCAGTGGTCGTTTTACGCGTGGCAACAGCCAAAGAGAATGATAGAAGCGTTCGGACAAAAATCGAAGGTACGATGCGAGTCGAGCACTTGCGAAATTCGCAAGCGTTGCAGGCTGCTACGTACACGCACCGGGAGCGTTAAACGTTTCACGACAGTGGCAAGCTTTGCGACAGAGAATATTTACAAAGAAGAAAGAACAAGAGGATGAGAAAGAAGATGTAGAGAAGAAAAAAAGGGAGAAGTGGAAGATTAGAAGAATACGAGAAGAAGACGAAGAATAAAGCAACACCACGGACAAACGGTGGGCCAAAAGACAAAATATACACGATTAGTTATAAATGTGCGACAGTGTCTGTGTCCTTTTTCTTTTCGTGTGTCTGTGTGCGTGTGACTGGTTGCGTGTTCTCGTTTCTTTTTTTTTTTTCTTTCGATTTTCTTTGGTTTTAATAATGATACCTTGGCACTTCATGCCCTGGTGGATGACACCATAGAGAAGACTACCGCAGTGGTCACAGAAGGTGGGGCTGTTGTAGGTGTGTTGCTTGAATTGGTGCTTCGTCCGCGTGTCCTGCGTTATTACACCATTACACCGTGCACACACACGCAGACTCTCGGGTGATGGCGCGGGGATCGTGGTCGGGATCGGGATCGGGAGCAGGATCGAGTGGATCGATCGTCGTCGACCGTCGACGTTCCCTGAACGTTAACGGGTAACGAGAAACAAACTTCGCTACACGGAGACGCATCACGGCGGTCGGAATAATCTGGCGCGAGTTAGAAATGGTCGAGAAGCTGCGGACAAAGTTCGAACCGGTAGTGGTAGGAGCGGCACAACCGTGGCGGTGACACCGTGGTGGTTCCATTAAGGCTTTCAAACTACGAAAGCGCGAACTCGATTATTGCCTTGGCTGCGCTGCTCTGACTCGTTACCGGTAACTCACGGGCGGTTCTAACGTGTTTGCCTACCGACCGACAGATCCGATACTTGGATCCTTCTTCGTATTCGAACCGTCGATGGTTACGAGACGAACGGCGTTGGAAATCGACGAGCGTGCGATCCACACGACGGGACTGCAAGGATGGATAGATGGACGGACGGATGATTTAGGTGTATCGAGAAAGAGTCATCTTCGAAGCACAGAAGCACAAGGAATTCAGCACCAGGGCCAAGGAGAGAACGCTAGGACATTGATCGTTTCGTTACTCGAAATTCCCAAATGGGAATAAAAAAGTATTTGTTTCCGCGGTGATCGGGGGAACGTTTGCGATTCGTTTAGCAGCTTCGCGGAAGTGTCTGTACGGGAAAATCGTTTATCCATCGCCGTTCTCTCGAGGTGCAACGTCGACGAGTCGCAAACGTTGTTCCCCTTCAAACGATTTGGGCCAACTTTCCTTATATCCGTCCGCATAATTATTCCGTGTTACAAGCGTGGTTAAACGAAGCGCAGAAAACGCTTAGGCCAATCGTGCGCGGTGCGAGAAAACGTGGAAAAATGTGTGTATATATATACACACATATGTATGTGTGTGTGTGTATATATATATATATATTTTATATATATATATATATGTATATATATAGCTCTTAGCCCCGGGTGTCCTTTCCCTGTTTATTCCAGCCGAGGATCATTCTTATTCTTAATCTTCTACATTGCCCTTTTCATTTCGGTTTTGCCGACTCGTATTAGCTCGTTATTTACCCTCCTTCCTTCCTTCCGTCTTTTCTCTCTTTCTCTCTATCTATCTATCTGTCTATCCATCTATCTATCTATCTATCTATCTATCTATCTATCTATCTATCTATACATCTATCTGTCTGTCTGTCTGTCTGTCTGTCTGTCTTTCCCTCGATTCTCTCGATCGCTCGCTTGCTCTCCTTTTTCCTCGTTCTTCGATTCGTCCAACAGACGAGTGTGGTTCAAGTGGAGAGAGATAATCTGGTCGGTGGGAGAGTTTTTCTTTTATTTCAGGTTGGCACAGAATATTCCGTTGAATCGATTGTATCGTAAAAATATGTACGCTCGACGGGCGTTTCGTCGACGGAAAGCTCGACCTCGATATCGATCCGGTAGCGACCTTCCTTAACCGCTCGACGCTTTTCGCAGCAGCAGCAGTAGCAGCAGCAGCAACAGCAGCCATCGATACGATACGCTTGGCCCGCTCCGCATACACTTTGTTAGGTGTACGCGTGTTTAGCGCTCGTGGCATTAACTAACGCGTGTTTTGCTGAGAGCGGTGGGCGAAAGTGCCGACGGCGCGGCGTTAAGTGTAATAATTACGCTCTCTTCTTTCACTTTTGCGCCTTGAATCGCGCCTCGATTCAACGAAATCTGGCGGAAGAAGGGTGGTAGTACGCGAGCTAATTGAATCGCGCAGAGACCGCGCGGCGTTTCTTTTTCTTCAAAACGAGACGTATCTCGTAGAACGTCCTTGGCTTCGGACGAAAGAGAGAAAGGCGTGATAAAAACTGCGTCGTCGAAAAAGAAGGATAATAAACGAAAAGGTATCGCATCTAATAAGGTGTATACGCCGATACTCACGTCCGAGTCAGCTCCTTTGTCGGCGCCAGGGCACGTGAATGTCACGTATTCGTGGCATCGTTTATGAACGACGAAACTGCAGACTGAAACAAAAGCCGGAAAATTCGGGGCACACTTTTTCCGGGTGGTCTTTGCACCGGACATGAGTTGACCGTGTTCTTACCTTGGCATTGGTATCCTTGCTTCCCGAAGCCCCTGCAACAAAAGTTTTCCATACATTTTTACAGGAAACGTTTCGTCCTCCTTTGTTGTCGATACTGTTGGGAAACTACCTGCACCGCGTGCAAAAGTAAACGCGCTTTGGGGTCACGTCTGCCCTGAACCGGGCCGCTTCCACTGCAGCCTGGTTAGGTATGGTTAGGTAGGACATCTACCACTAACCAATTCGAGATGAAACGCGCTGTTCGCTCTTTTCATATTTTTCCAACGCGAACGCGACGTTTAATATCCTTCCGATAAACGCCTAATGCAACGACACGGTTTTTTGTCTCGTTTACCGATAATTCCAAGGAAACGGGAAACGATGCAGACGCTATTTTATCGAACCGTGGAACGCGTATTTGTATCTTAGTCCGAAGCTTATTGTTAGCCTCCGCCGCTAGTTTCGGTTGAAACGAATCTCGACGAACGTTGGTCGAAATATAGTGGATCATCGTCGGGGCACTTTTGAACGTCTGCTTTGTTTATAGCAACTCTGACGAGTCACGCAAGCCTCTATAACATAGAGTCTATGTACCGAACCGTCAACTATTAATTCAGCTTCGACGAGTAGATCGACGTTTCAAGGTTTCGTCTATCCTCTGCGAGCATGTGTCTCACGTGTCTCGCGAAAGCGAACGGATGCAACGCGTTTTCCGAGCGGGGGGCTGAATCGTCGTTCGGAACGATGTAAAGAATCGGCAGATGACGCGTTTAACGACTCTTTGCCTGTTACGAACCAGAAACAGATATCGTACGGTAAAAGTTGAAACGACGCTGACAGTGTGCCTAACCCGGTGAGAAGAAGGGCCTCCGCATCCGGTTTGCCTGCTCCTCCTTTCGTTTTCTCTTCCAACGCGCACAGAGAGAGAGAGGGAGAGAGAGAGAGAGAGAGAGAGAGAGGGTGATAAACGAAATGGGAAGGGAAGGGGAAGATAAGGGAAGAAAGCGATGCAAATCCGCGATTAGCCTAGATTTCTTCCAAGCTTACAAGATATAAAGAGGCGCGGTTGCAGTTGCGTTCGTCGAACGCTCGAAAGAGTTTCCTTCTTTCGACTAAATTGTGGAAGATAGACGCGTGGAAAATATTAAAGAGAATAATCGACATCTGATCGGTGTTCCGTAGCGTTTTTGTTGAAGCTTAGAGGAAGAGTAACTGGAATAACGACTAGTCGATCGGTTCTATTTTCGATACAATATACGGCTCCGACGGAGCGCCCTTTGGAAAATTAAGGTCGAACTAGTCGACCGGTTCTCGACTATCCGGCGCTTCGTATATCCGCTGCAACGAAGCCCAAAAGGGAGCGGCGTGCCGGCCGTGATCTCCTTCCGACGCACGATCGCCGAATAATACGGTCGTAAAATTAGTTCCCGCGGATCCTCCCTCCTACGCGATTATTACGGCAGTGTTGTTCGTGTAACGCGCCGTTTCTCGACGTCGCGTCTATTGGCAGCCTCTGCTCGCGATTTTTACGGTGAAATTAGTCCGATGTTCAAAGAGAAACCCGATACGCGAGACGTTGGGGGGAGATGGGAGGCGGCTAGTAAGGTGAACAAGGAGAGAAGCGCGATGAAAATTTGCCATGGCTCGGGTACGATTTTCCGCTGTGTCCAGGTCCCGGTGCGGTCGCACGGTCGCGCGATCGATCAGACCAGAGCCAAATTGTAAACGAGGACGGGAAAAACTGCTAACCGTTGTTCTCTGCTGTGTCTACAGCGTTGTGTCCGAAAGAAAACCGATCTGGTTGCGGTGCCGAGTAGGCAACCTCCCGGGCTCACTCCGCTTCTCATTTTTTACCGTATTTCCGATAAAATCACAATCGATCGCGCAATCATAGGCATACTCGTGCAGAAGCATGTGCTCGTTGAAGCGTGACGGACGGGTTTTCCGGCCTCATCGGGACTCACAACGACCTTACGGATCCGCGCGAATCCACCCCGAAAGCCTTTTGTTCCGGGCTAATTGGGTTCTCGCTCGGTTCCCATCGATTTTCCACCTAGTCACCATCGTCCCTCCGCGGCGGCGGACCGCTAAAAATTCCCGAGTAAACGGAGCATCGAGCATGCTCGCGCACGAGCACGTGTTCGCCTTCGGTTATCGAACGCCTCGTCACATTCTTACGTCGAATAGAAAGCGCGCCAGAGAGAGAGAGAGAGAGAGAGAGAGAGAGAGATCTCTTCGTTCGTACCGACTTGGAAAATTGAAAGGAGAATTCTGCGAATAGCTGAATTCGTGGTTACTACTGTAGATAGTCTGTGTTACGATCACGCGAGATCGGTTAGGGTAGTTAAACCTCGAAACAGCGGTCTATTGGTCGTTTGCCAGAAAGACGCGCTCGTTTGCGATACGTTTTCCTTCCCTGTTGCTTAATCACGTGTCGTAAAGCCAGAGCGAAATGTACAACATTGTTGCAAAAATAGTGAAACTTGGGAAAGAAAATCTGTACTCGCGTTGGCGGCGCGGAAAACGCGGGTGACAGGTCTAGAAACAGAGATTCTTGACGTCCGGTGCAAAATTCAACAGGCAGTAGTTCGCGTTGGCCTTCGGCCAGAGCACGCTCGCTTTCGGAGAACGTACTGTTTTAGATTTCACGGGTACCGAATTCATCTTCGCGACGCGACGTCAAGTAGACGTGTTTCAAGTGTTGAAAAACTCGGAATAAAATGAAAACAACTGCGAACGAATTTCGATCGTTCTCGTTCGTGCACGGGATCAGATTTGTCAGACTGGTCAGGAATTCGAACCTATACGATATGAAAACGCGACGAGATTCTTGTGAATTCCCTATGAATGACCGAGATCGTTGGCATCCATGTCCTGACATCTGGCCTAAACTCGAGTACGATTTCACAGCACGTTCGATTACTAATTCTCGTGAAATAAGAGCCGCGCCAAAAGACAACAACCACCAGAAACGTGCGATGACTCTCCTCTCGTATCGCGTGAATGATCGATTTATTACGGGCAGACGCGTTGATAATTGATTACCAACACGTTACCAATTATTGCAATTGATGAATCGAAGAGCGTACCCCTTTAACAGATATTTCACTTTGCAATAAAAAAGAAAAAAAAAGAAAACGAAATTAAAAAACTAAGACGCAATGTGGGACATACAGTGGTAACGCGTCTCTCGCTCGAGAAAGAGAGTGAGAAAAATTGGACAGAGTAACACGTGTTGAGATCAATTGAACTTAACTCCATTAAACGTTACGTTCTCTCAGAATTGTTCGTTTACACGTCGGCGTCGTGTTATTGTCTCTACGATGATAATAGCTAGTCCACGCGAAAACCCAGCATCGGACTTGCTAATCTACGACATGAAAGTATTTCGTACGAGCCAAAAATAATAGTTGCGTTCCTTGAAAACTCCAACAAGGTATGTTTTTTCACCTCCCGTCGCAAGTTTCGTAGCACGAAACTTAACGAGAGTAAGCATAAACTTGTTCGCCAAACGGGACAGACTGATTGTTTTTCTTTCCTTTGCTCTTCTTTCATCTTTGCTCTAACAAGAAAATCAGAAATCTTTCAACACCACGAATAACGATGATCGTTCGATTTCTCCTTAGGTCATTCTCTCTTCTCCGATACCTTTGCGATATAAATGAATGTCCAACAAACCGGGCAGATCCTGCGTGATAGTCTTGCCAACGACGACGCGACAGTTCTAATCTCCGGAAACATTAACCTTCTTCGTTAATCTAACCTATTTGGAGATGTAATCGTAGAGTAAGCAGCTGTTCGATGATTCCTCGTAACATTTCTTCGATTTAGGAGCAGCGGCAAGGCAGTTTCTCGATGCTTGAACCTAACGAACGTTCCGACTCTTCCTAATTCGTCATCTTGTTACGGGACTCGATTCGCGAAGGCAATAATATTCGTTCATTCGAGAACGATTTACGATAACGCGAGATGCGGTTAACCACTGCCCGCGATATTTATCAAATTCGAGTAACGGAGGAGGTGTGGCTAAAGCGCTCGCTTCCTTCTTGTCGAAATTCGATGAAACTTATCAGAATGTCAAAAGGAAACTACGTCGGAAGCGTGGAGACTTCCAAGCAATCGAGCGTAAATCGACAGGACGGTGTGTTTATTCAGAGGGAAACGAAGCCAAGCCCTTCTCCTTGGGCGAATGGAATTCCCCTTTATACCTTTACCATCCACCCACCTCCACCCTCACCCTACCAGCAACGATTCACCCTGTGCCCTTCTTCTCCCCTTTTTCTTTTCTCTTTTCTTTCTTTTCTCGCGAATCAAAGCCAATCAATCGCGAGATCAAACGTTCGCGAGGCTTGTTTGTCGTCAAGGGGCAATCCAGTTCCATAATTTCTACCAGCGAAATGAAGTAAGCCTAGTAGCCACAATGTATTCGATAGTATCCGACGAAAACCAGTTCTCGCGAGTGGCCAGAATGAACTGATCCTTCCTTAGATGGAACCGAAGAGAATCATCGGGAAGAGAAGGAAATTCTAGTTTGCGTATATACTAATGCTACTCGGGTTAGGTTTCAATAGAGATTCCTTTGGAAAGTGAGCAACGAACCAGTTAATGTTCGTGATCACGTTTAACGTGATACAGTAGTGGCCAGATGAAAAAAGAATGGCCTTCGTTTTGCGAGCGTTTATTGTTTCGCGTAATAAAAGTAGAGGTGGTGGTATAGTCGATGTGAGGCAACGAACGGGAAGGCCATCAGTTCATACCAATTCGGGTTGGACGGAAACGTAAGCGCGTAGGTAATTAAAGTCCGTGCCGGTGGTGGGAATCCTCGCGGATAATGCCAACGTTCGTCACTCGCGAAACCACACAACTCGATAACGACTTATGGTTTTAAATACGTTACGCTTCGCGATCGACACGTGATTCGCGAATACGACAGAAGCCAGTGAAATGAATCTCGTGGTGGTGGTGGTGGTGGTTGCGATGTCGGTCTCCCGTCAATCTCCGGAAACACGTTAGCGTCCCCTGTTAGGTAACGAATCGCTGGTTCTTTCAAATGAGAACGTTCGTTTATCTTTTCGCTATACCGAGATATTGCGCAATAAATTGCGCGTGTTCAATTGGCGAGTGTGTCTGAAGAACGATCGAGGTATGAGCGACCGTGAGAAAAGAATCCCGTGCCACGGGACGCTGAGTCCAAGGCTCGGTCGCGATAATGAGAGTAGAAGAGAAGCTGGCTTCGTTTTCAAACGCAACGCTCCGGATCGGATCGGATTGTCCCGGTTCATCGGATAGAATCACCGATAGGATCACGATTAACCGTATTTCTCGCAATTTAACCCAATTATGAGTCCTGGATCTTCTTAACCGAATGAAACTGGAACGAATCACAAAGACTGCGATCGCGTCGAGGAGTTACCCAACGGCGAAGAGGATACGATCGAGCCAAGCAACACGGTTCGCGACTTCTCGATTGTTCTCGATGTTCCTTTCGCTGCAAGAACGACAAGAACGACAAGAACGACAAGAACGACAAGAACGCAATGACAACAAGTTACCGAAGAATTTTATCGGAAACGTCTGTTGCGTCCGTTCTCAACGGCAAAATCGATGCACCCGGTGAAACAAGTTGGTTTGGTTACTGGGTCGCTCGCTGGTTCGTTTGCTCGCTCGCTATTGTACGTCAAAGTCTACAAACGTTTCAACTGAAACTAAATGTTACTGTAACTCTACGTTGGACATCGTCCGGGTTATGGCCACGCAATAGCCTACTTTTTCCCACTGAATTAATTGCATATTGTTAGAAAGCTCTCGCGGTCTCATTCTCTCATTCGATACATCCCAGATAGGTGCGCGGAACTACGACCCGTAAAGAGTTCCGATTGCCGTTTCTTACTTCGCAACTCGCTATGTTCGACGATAATGCTCTGCTGCATGCTCTCCGGCCTAGTCTACGAACGATCGGAGATCACGCGATCAATCGCAGGTAATAAAAAACGAGGAAACAGGGCTCGTTTGAAGAAGTTCGAAAACCCCGCGCTCGAATTGACCTCTCGTTCGGTCGACGCTTCTAATTTGGACGAAGCGCGAGTATTCTCAAGGCCGGACCGTTTAACCGTTGCTCGAGCTACTCTACCGACAGCTAACCACTGGATTTATGTATCTCTGTGAACAGAGAGAGAGAGAGAGAGAGAGAGAATGGGCGGGATGAGGAAGACAATCGCGAATTCCAAATGGAATTTGAAACGACACGCATAATCGGCGGTACGTGAACTGGAAACTTGATTACGCTTGAAACAGGAGAAGAAGAATCGATGGGCGCCGGGGGGTGGAGAGGGAGGGTGTGTGTGTGTGCGCGTGTGTGCGTGTGTGCGTGTGGACGAGAAAAGTGAAGCGAGGTGCGAAAGGCAGGAAATCTTGCGAAAGGACCGATCGTCGAAGGCAGGATGAAAAAGAGAGTATTCAACCTACTCACCATATGAAATCTTTGCAGTGACTACAGAAAGTCGGCTGCTTGAAGAAACGGGGCATAAAGCTGTGATTCTTGACGACGTAGACATTTTTCTTCTTAAGGGCTCCCTTACGTCCCCGGAGTTTTTTGGCGAATGCGGTGGTCGCATCGCCGGGTCCGAGGGAGTTCTCGCACGTGTTGTTTGCTTCCTGATCGTCCGCCATCGCGCGGTCAACTGGTCCTGGCCTTCCTAACAGAGAACCTCTGGAAGTTTGTTCACGGCTAGAACACTTCGACGGCAGCCACTCTTCCCCGCTGCACGGGCCCCCGCGGCTTTTCCTCGGCTGTCACGCGTCAGACGGAAGATGCACACGCGCGCACACCGATCGACCCCGGCTGGAGAGCCGAAACGGTGAAAAGTAAGAGCTATCCGAGGGAGACGGTCGACAGTGATATGAAAAGGGGGTAAAAAGCGGAGGGAGCGAAAGAAAATAGTGGTTCGTCCGAAACACGATCGACGTGTCACGTCCAACGTGCAATAGGTAATGTACTTGTCGCGGTAACTCGTGCCAAGACCGACCGCAACCGTCAACGACTCTCTGGCCTCGCTCGTCACCGCCGCTCTGCTACCACCACCTCTTCCTCTTCTTTCTCCTCCTTCTCCACCTTCTGCTCCTCTTGCCCTCTTCCGATGCCGCTACCACCGGCTCTCTACCCCCTCCTTTCTTCTTCCTCTCTCTCCTTACCTATGCTGACGCCGATGCTCGCGCTCGCGCCCGCGCCTCCACCCTCGCTCTACATCTTCCCTTTGTCCCTCTGCCCATCCTCCAACCGTCTCTCCTTCCCTTTTCTTCCCTTCTTTTCCCTTTCAATCGCTCCGATTCTCCCGTACTCCACTTCTCCCCATTTTTGCTGTTTTTAGGTCTACCCTTCATCAGATCGTTCTTTCCTACATCAAGGATAAATTAGTCAAGGAAAATTCTGATTTTCTTCCCTGCGTTCAAATATTCTTCTTTTTTTTTCTTCTCCCCCTTTCTCTCTCCCTCTCTTTCCCACTTTATGTCCTACGCTACATACTCGGCTTCCCCTCTCTCGAACCGGCCGATAATTTTAGATTCTCGGCGCAGTGGCTCGACACTGCCACTGCTCAGCCTGCGCCGCGCACTCGAATATCGACATTCGACGGCCGCGAGAGCCGCGAGCACACCGAAACCCCGATAGAGAGGGCGAGGGAGAGAGAGAGAGAGAGAGAGAGAGAGAGAGAGGGGTGGAGGGAGGGAGGGAAAGAGGGAGAAAGTTTCGACTACATGGAGAGGGGAGAACGAATGCACCAACTAACCTACCCCTTGGCATCCTTGCTTCTTTGCTTCTTTCCTGTCAACTGTGTTTCCAGCTTTTCTTTCCTTCTCGTGCCTTTCGAGTCTTCTCTTCTCGAACCTTTCTTAACTTTTCCTTTCTATACATTTACTCGTAACGCGCAGCGATCTTTTCGAATTTTTCTATCTCCTCGTTTCGCTCCGCGAAGTATTTCACGTAATAGGTTTATTCTATCACCACTACGATTACAGTCGAACTCATGTGGAAAATTTCACGCTAGAACAAATTTCAAGTTGTGAATCTCGAGTAATTGCAGACAGATGATTGGAACAGCCGTGATTCAATTTTAAGCCGGTTAACTGGAAAGTTTGTAAATCAGGTTCTAATAACGCACGTGTCGATAATACTCCGATAACCATAAACTTTATATATGCACGCGAAACGTTTCTTGCAAACGCTTGATAACTTTGTAAATAGTATGTAGAAGGAACTTGATACATAAAAAACGCGCGCTTCTTACCTTTCCATTCGATCACTTTAGGACGTATCCCTTTACTGTAATAATCGCATCAAGCTGTTTCGCATAAGTTTCTTAATACGAACGAGACTGAAATATATATTGAAATATACGCGATAAATGCGACTTTCACCTTTTCATAAATATTTCACTTTTATCAATATTTCAAAGTAATCGACATTTGCTTGTACTTCATACTCGTACAGCTTTTGAATCTTATAGGCGCAATGTCGTCAGTTGTGCCAACTTGACAATTTCAATTCTTTCCTACGTTCAATTTCGACAAGTGTTACGTTCTTTCACGTAGTTCTGTTTATTTTTTCTTTTTTGTAAAATCAATTCGCGCAAAATACAATGCAATTCTCAAAATTTTATTGGGTACTCTTCGTTGCGTGCTGCTTGCCGCATGGTATGTTACGTAAATATGAGTTTATCGTGTAGTACCTTTGTTTATTCATGAATGTTTTTAGGCCACGCCCTGGAATGTTACGTGTGTACAAATCAAGACGGTAACAGAGAAAAATGTTTAAAAAGTACAAAAACTTGCGAACAGGGTCAGGATACTTGCTTAACAGACATTATGTGGGGAAGTAAGTTTGGAACGTCGTACATCTGTGTTATTTCTTCTCAAAACAATGTTTGAGGTTATGTTTACACCAGTCGACGATCGATAATTTAATCGAAGAAACGATCATTTGTTATTTATAGGTACACCGTATTGGTCGCACGGTGCGAAGAAACAGTTTTACGTTTCAAAAAAATGCGCCACGAAAAAGGAATGCGAAAGAATAAAGAATTCAAATATGGATGCTTGCACGTATATATGGTATCAGGATTGGAAATGCACCGAATGTTGTCAAGGAGATAGATGCAATTATTACGTTATCGTGAGTCAAGTGTTTCGTTCAGTCTAAATTTTAAGAGCTCAGGTCAAAACGGTACGATGCAAGTACACGACGTTCATTTTGTTTGTTTCAGTCTATGGCAGAGAAAGTACACACCTCTTGGTTCGTCGTGATTATTGCTTTGGCATCGTTGCACACTATATGGAATAAAATAAATTGACCAACGACACCGTAGATTATTCGTTGCGACGTGTCGAATATTTCCGATTGGCAAAGTGATGTTTTAATAGCAAACGAAACAAATATACGACGATGTACAGCATTCTTAAGATGAACGTTACACGTATTATCCATGTGATAAAAACGTATAGGATAATGTAGAATAGCGAAGCAGATGAGCAATCCGTCCTTTTCGTAATAGTGCAAATGTAATATCCGACGAATATACATTTTTTATACATTTTATTATTAACGTTAATTTAGTAATAAATATTTTATACTTGTCAATAAAATAATGTATAATATACAAGAGCATTTACGTGTGTAATGCCTATCCCTTTTCTTCCAAACACCTTTACGTTTACCTGTCACCGATTGAAATACCGCGGAATTTTTAAACGTTACTTAAGGTAATTTGTCGCCTTGAAGTTCCGTGACAAGGAAAAAAAATGTCGTCCACTTGGTATGTAATCTTGTGAAGTATTGTAACGCTTGAAAATGCCGTAACTCGAAAAGGCAATCGAATCCAAGACAAGGTATCTGTTTTTACGATCGTATCACTTTCTCGCTTAGTGGATATCTGATATCTGCGCAGATAAGCAGAATAGTTATTATTTAAAGAAGTTTCATATCGTTCATTGTACTGGATAGTATCGTTTGGTGAATACATAGATCCTTATGTAGGGAAGCCTTTTCTTTCCATATCCTTCGTGTAAGTAAAAAGCGATAACTTTGACTAAAACTGGTGTATTTGAAAAAAACACTGATATTTTACGTGCACGCATGTACACGTGTAAGTACATGGTCCCGCGTATGGCACACGAGCGATAAATGCTCGACGCTTACGAGTTCGCAGCGGGTCTTTAACGTATCGTGTAGATCAATTGTACGATTGATAGACTAACTAGTTAGAAATATTATTCTCGTTGACGTCAATTATTCGACCTGTAAATGCATACGCGAGAAATCGTTTTTCTGCAATCGTGTCGAAATTTTCACCGTTTTCGTTCCAACGGTCGACCGACCGACCGTTTCAACGAGATGGAAACGTTCGTCACGTCGGGAATAAAAAGTACTTGATTTTAGGCCATCTAAGCTTATCGGTGAAATGAACGAATTAAAAGAACCGAGTACGAAAACGATCCGAGCGCATCAGTTAAGATCAATATTATAAACAGATTACCGATACAGACCGAGACTAATATAGACTAGCGCTTCACGACAACGAAGCGATGCCAACCAATTGATTGAACAATACAGTTTGCTCGCACATCGGTCGGTCTTTGAGCATGATTTAAAGATATCTTAATTAGCGCTCGTTTAGTCGTGTGCCGAATGTTCAGGCTGTAGGCCGGTGTCTCACATTCATCTTGCGTTCCTTTAACTGAAATCGGACGAAATGGATTCTTCTTTTACGATCCTATTCACGGTGAGAGAGTAATTGAGAAACGATAGTGTCGAGAGAGAGAGAGAGAGAGAGAGAGAGGAGTAATTCGTAAAAAAAAAATAACGGAATATTTCGTAGGTATCGCGAGTTTAACCAAGCGTTATTTTTGCAGTTGTACAGCATGAAAAATTGGAAAGTTAAGAGTATATACAAAACGTTCAGCCGTAAGAAAGAAATAAACGTTTCTCAGGATACGAAACTGACGAGATGTCTAACGACCCTGGATCTGACGGCCCTCGGAATCGGCTCAACCTTAGGCGTAGGTGTCTATGTTCTTGCTGGTTCGGTTTCGAAATACATCGCGGGTCCTGCGGTGATAATTTCGTTCGCGATCGCCGCGATCGCATCCATGTTCGCAGGTACGATTCGCGTAGAAAGATGAAAAGGCAAGGAAGTTGAAAGGAGAGGATAGAGAAGTAAGTTATTTCTTGTGTCACATAGGCCTCTGTTACGCGGAATTCGGCGCAAGAGTTCCGCGTGCTGGATCGGCCTACGTGTACAGTTATGTCACGATGGGTGAATTTATGGCATTCGTAATCGGCTGGACGTTAATATTGGAGTACGTAATTGGCTCGGCAAGTGTGGTAAGGGGACTGAGCACATACGTAGACGCGTTGTTCAACAACTCTATGAGGAATGCGTTTCAATCGGCTGCACACATCGACAGTGATCATCTCTCTCCGTATCCGGACTTCTTCGCCTTCGGAGTGACTTTACTCTTCTCTGGTAAGAACTTCCCGATGATCGATACAATCGATACGAAAGTGAACGAAATATAAGGAGGAGGTGAGAGATAGAGAAATATGGAAAAATGAATAAGAATCGGTAATGAAATCTTCTCGTATGTGATATTTTTATCAGCTGCGTTGGCATTCGGGGCAAAGGAATCCTCGGTAGCGAACAATTTTTTCACCGTAGCAAATCTCTTGGTGGTTCTGTTCGTGATAATCGCTGGATCCCTTAAAGGTGAGATTTCCACCGATAATCACATTTGTTTTTCACTTCGCGAAAGGAAACTAACAGCCCTTAAATGTGTTATGTGTCGTTGGACGGAAAGCTGACGTAACCAATTGGAAAACGAAGCCTCCGCATACGGAAGAAAATTACGATTACGGAACCGGAGGATTTGCGCCTTACGGTATAGCGGGTATCATAAAGGGAGCGGCGACGTGCTTTTACGGATTCATCGGTTTCGATTGCGTTGCAACTACAGGAGAGGAAGCGAAAGATCCCCAGAGATCGATACCGATAGCGATCGTTGTCTCGCTAACCGTCGTCTTTCTCGCGTATTTCGGCGTATCAGCGGTATTAACCACCGCCCTTCCTTACTACGAGCAGAATCCAGACGCTCCGTTTCCGCATCTGTTCGACAGGATCGGTTGGAACTGGGCAAAATGGCTGGTAACGATAGGTGCTATCTGTGGTCTATGCGCAAGGTGAAAATTACACGACGCGGTGCGATTAATGCATGGTATTATACTAAAAGTTCCACAGCTAATAGACCTTATTCCTTTTGTTATTCAGCTTACTGGGCGCGATGTTTCCATTACCCCGTATTATTTACGCGATGGCATCTGACGGATTGATATTCGAGTGGATGGGTAAGATCAGTTCGCGATTCCATACACCCTTAATGGGCACCTTTTCCGCAGGACTTCTCACAGGTTCGTCGTAATTCGTGTTGCCGTTCTTCCCCTACCTTCGTATTCTGCTCTTCCTTCCTACCGAATATATCTACCATTTAATATAACGATCTGTATTATACTTGATCATTTTAGGGATGCTAGCCGCGATATTCGAGTTAACTCAACTCGTGAATATGATGAGTATGGGAACGTTGCTCGCATATTCGATCGTCGCAATCTGTGTTTTGATACTTCGGTAAAACCTTTTCCCGTTCGTTTCTACGACACCATTTTATAAACCTATTGTAGAGTAGCAATCGATTACGTAACTGAAGATGTCCTTTAATCCTTACAGATACGAAGAGAGCGAGGCGTATGAAAAAAATGGAGACCCTAATCGAAATACTTTCAAGTTCATTATGAAACAGTTAATTAACGGTAACAAGTTGAATTATTCTACAAAATTAACATCTCAAATTGTTACGTGTCTGGTCCTGTGTTACGGTAAGATTTGCTGCTTTGTCGTTATTCTTTATATTCCTGTCATATTTCAACAAGCCTATACGACAAACATATTTGCTTCACAGTTATCCTGTGTATTTCCATCGGTATGATGGTCTCGCTCTTTGCCGGTGAAATAACAACCGGTCGAATTACTTTTGTTATTCCATTAGCAATTCTAGTACTAGCTTTAATCCTTATTCTTATTTTTATTTACCTTCAACCTACTTCCGGAAAGAAGCTCCCATTTTCGGTACGTATTGTTTTTGCTGTTTCAACCAGTTCTTGTCGTATAAGAACGTATGCTGTCTCCCTTCAGGTTCCACTAGTGCCATTTTTACCTGCACTCAGTATTCTCATTAATATTTATCTCATGATGATGTTGGATAAAATGACATGGATGAGATTTTTAGTATGGATGGCAGTCGGTAAGTGGACGAAATGTTTAAAAGGGTGAAAGGTTATTATTATTCGGTAATCTGAACTATTAATAATTCTCGTAGGCCTTGGGATATATTTCTGTTACGGTGTTTGGCATAGTAAAACGAGGAGAAGCACGAAACCTTCTGAGAATGGTGGTCCTCCTGAAGAAGAAACATGGAAGAACGACTACTCTCCCAGGCATAAGTAACATAGTTTCTTCTGTATCTTGCATTCGTAATAAAAGTTTCGTATAAATATATAGATACTCTATTCGCTAATTAAATTATACCGACTGAGCTAAGAGGACCTTAGAAACATTTAGAAACAGATATAGATTTATGTCATCAGATTATAAGGAAAGTGAAGAACTACAAGTTCTTAAAGGGCAAATAGAGACTTGAGATCGTTGAGCGTTAACTTTGAGACAGGAGAGTTCTTATCACCGCTGAGAACATTCTGAGCTATAGTCAATTTCCTTTCTTGTAATTGTTTTATACGCTCTTCTATGGTATCCTTGCAGATAAACCTGAGAAAAATTATTCGGAATAAGGTAACGACCCATTCTTCTGCACGACTGTCAGTATGTACCCTGAAATACCAACTTGTATATAAACACGTTTTTCCTTTGTCCAAACCGATAAATTCTATCTTGAGCTTGTACTTCTAATTGTGGATTCCAGTGAATGTCTATTAACAATAAGTGATTTCCGCCTACTAAGTTTAATCCAACACCCCCAGCGGTAAGCGAGAGTAATAATATTTTTGGATCGCTATTTGGAGTATTGAACGAATCCATTATACCCTACAAGAATGTATGAGTCAACCGATTGAACTTAACCGAAAATTCATATTTTTCTGGCAACTACCTGTCTTTCCTTGATTGGCACATTTCCTGTGAACATACTGAAAGTAGCACCGTGTATCAAAGATAAACGAGACGCTAAAATATCTAACGTATTTGTCCATTGAGAAACAACGATCATCTTATCATTTTTTTGTAAAATTTCCTCCAACGTCTGAAGCACTATCTTCAGCTACGTTCGAGATACATACAAATCAATTAAATATCATAAAGTGATCGAAACATTTTGTAACTGAAAAGGTATAGAATAGAGATAACTCACCTTGGAACTTACACGATCGGGTTTGAAGACAGCATTCTTAGATGTGAGCAAATTTGCAGCTACTCGGCGATCAACGCCTATCTCTTCCTCGTTACTTCCTTCTATGCTATTTGTAAACTGGTCCAACTTTATATTACCTATTTGCGATACCAGATCTGGGTCTAAATTTTCTGTCTCCGTGATTCCAGTCTCTTTCATGGCATCTTGATCCAGCATAGAATGAATGAGCGACGGATGAACGCAAATTTGACGTAATCTCAGTAAAAGAACCAAAATTTCGTGAGCTTTGATGTCAGCATGTAACGACAATAATTTGTTTTGTGCCTTCGTAAACTGAGTGTTTTTATCTGAAAAAAGAGAAAGAGAGAGAAAGAAAAACGGAGTGGACAATTATTTCGAAGAATTATTTATCGTACAATCTACTCACGTACTTGGGTTCGAAAGGAAGGATGGTTTATCATATTTTCCGCTGCTTAAATCAACCATGTGATCCTTCTCTGCCCTTTGCGCCAAAAATTGTGCGAACAATGTACGAGAATAAATTAATACTTTTTCATACACCAACTGCTCTTGCGGATCGAGGGTTACAAATATCTCCTCTACAAACTTTTCTGGCAAACTTTCTAGCCCGCCATTAGCTTGAAGCTCTTGTTTCGTTCTACGCAACATTAACGTTTTCATCACAGTCGCTAATCGCTGACAACCGAAGGCGCTTTTATTGTCTACCCAACGTTTCCATACTCGGAGATCATCGAAAGGTGAACACTTTAAAAACTTCAAAATAGAATATAAATCCGATTCCCTGTTCTGGATAGGTGTACCAGTAAGAGCCCACCGTTTTCCTGCTAAGAGACCACACACCGCTTGACAAGCTTGACTTTTATGATTTCGAATTATATGCGCCTCATCTAGTATAACGCGTTCCCAATTGATGTTATATAGTGTAGAATTTGACTTAAATTCACGGGTTAAAATGTTGTACGTGGTAATAACTACGTCCTTCCTAGCTAATCTTTTCGGCAAGCATTCTCGATTTGTACCATGATAAACTTCAACGGTAAGCATACCACGTTTGCATCTCTGGTTTATTTCCTTTTCCCATTGGGACAACAAAGATGCTGGACAAGCCACAAGCGTACCTCCTTTATATCGCAACGGTTTACCGTTATTAATCCATTCTTCGTCATCTTCCATCGTTTTTAATTTCTTTTTAGCGATGCTAGCTATAATGAGAGATATCATTGTTAGAGTTTTACCCAAACCCATATCGTCAGCAAGAACACCGCCAGGAGGTCTTTGTTGCTCTCTCCAGATCAACCAAGCCAACGCGTGTTGCTGATGCGGCATTAACTTCACTTTTAAGCCTTGCGGATCTTCCGCTCTTTCATCCTCGGCCGGCCCAGATACGAGAGATCCGTGCAAATCTTGTAATCTATCGACTGTCAAAGCTAATTCTTTGTCGAACGTTGCTTGAGCCTTCTTCCCAAGTTCTTTACCTTCCTCTTCTGCAAATGATCTCGATTTAGTTGGTATACCATCTGCATCGTAACAAGTATCAAAATTGTCGACACGTGATTCTTCCTGTACAATGAATCTTTCTTTGATATAAGACATTTCATGCTTTGCAGAATATGCCTCAGCCTTAACAGGTTGTGCTTCTATTAAAGGTGTGTTCTCCAATTTCATTGCAATCTCTTCTATTTGCCTTTCTTGTATCATGATACTTTCATGCAACTTTGCTCCTTTGTCTGGTAGCAAATCCATGTTACCGGTAGAGACCAATAACTAGAAACATGGTATAGCACAGCATGTACAAAATACACTTTGTTTTATTAGTCCTACACATTTAATTTACAAACACCAAATTTACCTTTGTTTTACTTAATTGGTTCTGTAGATGTTCCATTTTGCAAACAAGAAGAGCTCTTTTCTGTGCAACCAGTGGATCTATGTTACCAACGCCAATTTCTTCTTTTGCCAAAGATATTGCAACTTCAGATTCCAAATTGTTCTCTTCTTTGTCCATGTGAGAATCTGCAAATAAATTTAACATTAATTTCATGAATTTGCAGAGCAAATCTCTAATATGAAAGTAAAAATATTTATACCGGTATCAGTTGATGAATGTGATTTTTGATGCTTTGTTCTCCCTTCAAATGTATTTTCATTAATTGACCTACTATTATCCAATTCATTTTCAGATGTACTGGAAATGCTAATTTCCAAGTCATGCTTATCCTTTATTGAAATATCTTGCCATTTATTCTTTTTCCTTATTTCATTATTGTCCTCTACCACTTTAACATCATCTATGGAACACAATGAATACAATATTTGCTTAATGTTATTGTGCTTAATAAAGTACAGTACCATTTAAAATACTGTCATCTGTATTACTTTCATCGGTACCACTGGCTGATACAAAATCATCTTCATTATGATCACTGGTCTCCTCACCGTAATAATAAGGCATGTGCTTCCTAATTCTCTGCCGGATTGTTTCTTCTGTTAATGACGAGTTTTCAGAGGAAGGAAATCTAGACCTTGATAGATACAATTGAAGATTAAATGATACAATATTATTAAATAAAGCAAAACTGAAAGTTGAGAAAGACAATTGCTTACCTTGTAGGCGTTACATCTGCAGATACATTTGCGCTACTTCCGCTACTTTCGATTACAAAAGCTTGTCCGTTTTTTTCATTCTCATAAACGTCTTCCTCACTGTCAGAAATGACAAAAGATTTGTCTTTCGTAACGCGAGGCGAGTCGCGCCACTGATTAAAATTTTCGTCCATCCGACGAGTTTCTATAAATTTTGTTAATTTTACCTAATTTTACCAGATCGTAAATATTTTCCGTTAATAGAATATATAAAGAAATGTTTAACTATTAAAGAATACGAATTATACTTGCTCGATGGCAGTTTCAACCGAAACTTTTTCAAACTATGACGCGAACATAGAATATGCATTGATATAGTACGTCGTATCACCTTGGTTTTCGTAGCACGACATTAATTAGCATTTTAAACTATGATTATACTAATTAAATAAATAAGAATGAATGCAAAAAACATACAGGTATGATAATTGCAAGTTATAGATCAAGAAGAATAAACCAAAGTAATGTCTTGCAGGTTTTGTCGAACGTATACGCACAAATAGTGCAAGGCTTACACTTTAAAGAATAGAGATGGCACTAAACGACGAGATTTAAAATTTGATATCTTGCCTTCGTTTGATTTACAGAAATACGAATAAATATATAAATATATCGGTATATAATTTGTTTAGTTATTTCAGTCCTGATATTTTTTTGCAAAGACCAGAAAATTGAATCGATATACACCATGGTATACATCAGTGGTTAGCTTTTGCTAGGGTTTCTCACACACGAATATCAGGGTTGTAATAATTTCCCTATTAACGAAAGATTCCTGAGTCTAGGTAGTTGGATTTAGCATTAAGTCGTTGTTCTTGTTCGAATACGAGAACCTTCAATTTGCTCAACGCAGCGTAGATCCTGTCAGTTCGGAGCGCTTCTCGTCGAAATTTGTCATTAAGAAATGGCCGATTTCTTGGATTCGGAAGCAGAAGAAAGCGAGGTACGTATTTCTATCGTTAAATTGAATACTTTTATATTCATAACAGGATAATATCCTTATTGAATCATCTAATATTCATGTCACTGATCGATGTTCTCTTACGATTTAGGAGGAGGAGGAGTTAGACAATAATGAAAAAAAGAAATTGAAGAAAATCAAAGCTGTGGAAGAAAGTGAGGAAGAAGAGGAGGAAGGTGAGGATAGAGTAATAATACGTTCCAAGGTTGTACCTACATTTTTTGCAAAAATCCTCGTACATTAAAATACGATAACAATAGAATTTCCAGTTGCTCAATTGTTACACGTGAATGAAATATGTATTTTTTTTACAGACGATGAAGATCGTTTACGGGAAGAACTTAAGGATTTGATCGACGATAATCCGATAGAAGAAAGCGAAGGAGAAGACAGTGATGCTTCTGGAGGATCTAAAAAACGCAAAAAGAGCGACGACGAGGATTTTGACGACCGTTTAGAAGACGAAGATTACGATTTAATAGAAGAAAATTTAGGAGTGAAAGTTGAGAGGGTATGTGTGAATGAATTTGTTCATTGAAGAAATGAAAAATTTTACAGATAAAATGACACAATTCTTTACTTTAGAAACGTTTCAAACGCCTCCGTAGGATTCAAGATGAAGAGTCAGAGGAGGAACAGGAGAAGGAAGCGGACGACGATAGAGATGCTATCGCGAATGAACTTTTCGAAGGCTCTGGAGATGTAAGTTAAATTTTCAATGTTATTTCTTAGTCATGCGACAAAGCTACATATATATCGTGTATCAGAGAAATTTGTATTATCCTCTGAGAAAATGTGTATTGCACACTTAATATTTCATACCTATTTTTATACTCACATCAGGAAAGGGATATCACCATGGTATGTATGAGTCTGTATGCATATGTACCATGCATACGTACCATGCATATATATATACACACACACACATATATATATATATATATATACATACACATGTGTAAGGGAAAATTCATTTGAATATTCCTTTTTCGTTCTTCCCTTCTTCGGTGGCGCGATTTATTCGTTCGTTCTGATTGTGCGATAGGAAGATGAAAGGAGAAGCGAACGCAGTCACAGGCCAGAAGCGGACACGTTCGACGAAGAAGGAAGCGAAGGAGAGTACACGGATGCGGATGATTTTATCGTGGACGACGATGGTAGACCGATTGCCGAAAAACGGAAAAAGAAAAAGCCAATATTTTCTGATGCAGCTCTTCAGGAAGCTCAGGATATTTTTGGCGTTGATTTCGATTACGACGAATTCGGTAAATACGGCGAAGAGGACTACGAGGAAGAGGAGGAGGAGGAAGAAGACGAATATATGGACGACGATGATGCCGAAAGACCGAGAAGGCCGAAAAAACAGTTGAAGAAGAAAACTACGAGAAAGAGTATCTTTGAAATCTACGAGCCGAGCGAACTTAAGCGCGGTCATTTCACCGATATGGATAACGAGATACGAAATACAGACATACCAGAAAGAATGCAACTTCGTTCTGTTCCTGTTACACCAGTCGCAGAAGGTTCCGACGAGCTAGATCTAGAAGCAGAATGGATCTACAAACAGGCTTTTTGCCGTCCAACCGTTTCGATACAGGATGCGCACCTGAATGCCGAAGCTAAGGAAAGGGCTCGAAAGGGACCTCAGACAATCGGTAAAATTAAGAAGGCTTTAGACTTTATGCGAAATCAACACTTCGAGGTTCCTTTCATATCGTTTTACAGAAAAGAATACGTTTTACCGGAATTGAACATCAACGATCTGTGGAAGGTGTACAAATTCGATGCAAAGTGGTGCCAACTTAGTCAGAGGAAAGAAAATTTACTGAAATTGTTCGATAAGATGAGAAATTATCAATTGGACGAGATTATGAAAAATTCGGATGCCCCTTTGCCGGATAACGTGCGACTGATTAAAGACGATGACATAGAACGATTAAAGAATGTGCAAACCAACGAGGAATTAAACGACGTTTATCATCACTTTATGTTATATTACAGTCACGAGATACCAGCGATGCAAGAGGCTGCTCGTCAAAAGGAGAAAGAGGCGCGTAAAGAGGCAAAGATTCAGAAACGAAAGCAGGAAATCGCGGATGCGGAGGAAAATGGCGAGGATCCGCCTCCGGCGGAGGAGGAAGTCGAGGGTGTACAAGAAGAAGGGGAAACGGACGAAACGTTGAAACAGGCGGTTCGGACTGGACCGTATTCGATTTGCAGACGAGCCGGTCTCGACAGTCTCGCGAAAAAATTTGGTCTTACCCCTGAACACTTTGCGGAGAATTTACGGGACAATTATCAACGACACGAGGTAGACCAGGAACCCACGGAACCGTTAACCATTGCCAACGAATACTGCGGTCAAATATTCAATAGCTCCGAGGAGGTACTGAAAGCGGGACAATTGATGGTGGCTATACAATTGGCGCGCGAACCTTTGGTAAGGAAATGCGTTCGGGAAATGTACATGGAACGAGCAAAAATATCGGTGAAGCCTACGAAAAGAGGAATGAAAGAGATAGACGAGAATCATCCGATCTACGGGATGAAGTACCTAAAGGATAAACCGGTGCGAGATCTAGTCGGTGAGCAATTCTTAAATTTGATGATAGCCGAGGAGGATAAATTAATCACGATTACGTTGAGCGATAGCATCGAAGGGAATACGAGTAACAACTATGTCGATGAAATGAAACAGCTCTATTATCGAGACGAGTTTAGCAAAAATGTTCAGGATTGGAACGCGTTGAGAGTGGGAAGCGTCGAGATTGCCCTTACGCGCATAGTTCTGCCGAGCCTGAAGAAAGAGCTAAGGGGGAATCTGATAGCGGAAGCGAAGGAATGCGTGATGAGGGCATGTTGTCGTAAGATGTACAATTGGATCAAAGTAGCTCCGTACACCTGTGAATTTCCCGAAGAAGAGGACGAGGAATGGGACACAAGCAAGGGTCTTCGAGTGATGGGGCTAGCGTACGTTCCGGATTACTCTCAAGCCGCGTTCACTTGCCTGATCGCTCCGGATGGCGAGTGCACGGATTATCTGAGACTGCCTCATCTGATGAAGCGAAAGAACAGCTACCGGGAGGATGAGAAAATGATGAAAGAGGCTGATCTGTTGGGGGTGAAGAATTTCCTGTCGACGAAAAAGCCGCACGTTGTGGTGATAAGCGGAGAATCGAGAGAGGCAATGATGATCGCGGCTGACGTGAAAGAATGCATAGCGAGTCTGGTGGAGGAGGAACAATTCCCGAACATTCAGGTGGAAATCTGCGACAACGAGCTAGCTAAAATCTACTCGAATAGCAACAAAGGGGTATCCGAATTCCGGGATTACCCGGAATTATTGAGACAGGCTATTTCATTGGCTAGGAGGATGCAGGATCCGTTGGTAGAATTTTCACAGTTGTGTACCGCTGACGAGGAAATTTTATGCTTGAAGTATCATAGTTTACAGGATCAGTTGCCGAAAGACGAGCTTCTCGAGAACTTGTATCTGGAGTTTGTGAATCGCGTGAACGAAGTCGGCGTTGACGTGAACAAGGCGGTCCAGCAAGCCTATTGCGGGAACTTGGTGCAATTTGTATGTGGTTTGGGGCCGAGGAAAGGGCAGGCATTGATCAAGATGTTGAAGCAAACGAACCAAAGGTTAGAGAATAGAACGCAGCTTGTGACAGCTTGTCACATGGGACCGAAGGTTTTTATTAACTGCGCCGGTTTCATCAAGATAGATACAAATAGCTTAGGGGACAGTACCGAGGCGTACGTGGAAGTTCTCGACGGGTCCCGTGTACATCCAGAAACGTACGAATGGGCGAGAAAGATGGCAGTGGACGCTTTGGAATACGACGACGAGGACGCCAATCCTGCCGGAGCCCTCGAAGAGATTCTCGAATCTCCCGAGAGACTGAAAGATCTCGATTTAGACGCGTTCGCGGAAGAGCTCGAAAGACAAGGTTTCGGCAACAAATGCGTCACGTTGTATGATATCAGAGCGGAATTGAATTGCAGATACAAAGATTTACGCGTGTCGTACCAATCGCCAAGCGCAGAAAGGTTGTTCGACGTTCTGACGAAAGAAACTCCAGAAACATTTTACGTGGGAAAACTGGTGCTGGCAACGGTCGTGGGAATAAGCCATAGGAAACCACAGGGCGATCAATTGGATCAGGCGAATCCGGTGAGAAACGACGAAACGGGTTTGTGGCAATGTCCGTTTTGCTTGAAAAACGACTTTCCAGAGCTCTCCGAAGTATGGAATCATTTTGACGCCGGGGCTTGCCCAGGCAAAGCTACTGGCGTGAGATTGAGATTAGACAACGGAATATCCGGTTATATTCATATAAAAAATTTATCCGACAGACACGTTGCAAATCCCGAAGAGAGAGTGAGCATAGGACAGATAATCCATTGTCGCATAATAAAGATCGAGGTAGAGCGGTTCAGCGTTGAATGTACCAGCAAAAGTAGCGACCTCGCTGATAAAAATCACGAATGGAGGTACGTGTCTGCGTACCTTTCTTTCTTTTTTTGTTTTGTTTTGTTTTGTTTTGTTTTTTAAGCTGATAGATGTCGTATAGTATTGCGTTTTCGTAGCGCAATTTCAAGTGACCACGTCGGAAATGATTCTTTATTTCCAGACCGCAAAGGGATCCGTTTTACGACACGGATGCGGAGCAAAGTGACACGAAAGTCGAGGAAGATGCGAAAAAGGCGAAGCAACGGCAGACCTATGTGAAACGGGTAATTGTGCATCCATCTTTCCACAACATCAGTTTCGCGGAAGCTGAGAAATTGATGCAGACCATGAAGCAAGGGGAAGCAATTGTCAGGCCTAGTAGCAAGGGTGCGGATCACTTGACAGTCACGTGGAAAGTCACTGATGAGGTCTATCAACATATCGACGTAAGGGAGGAGGGGAAGGAAAATGCTTTTTCCCTCGGGCAAAGTTTGTGGATTGGAAACGAAGAGTTCGAAGATTTGGATGAAATAATCGCAAGACATGTCAATCCTATGGCTGCTTACGCCTCGGAGTTGTTGGACTTTAAATATTACAAAGCAACTGTAGAAGGCATCAAAGACAAAGCGGAGGAGATATTGAAAGAGCAAAAGAAAGAAAATCCAGGAGGAATTCCGTATATAATATCCGCCGCAAAGGTTCGTAATAATCGAAAGCCGATTATTATTGTTACGTGGTCGATGTGCGGTCAAGTTCGAATTGTGGTTCGGTGTACCTTCTCGCATTGTTTCAGAATTATCCAGGAAAATTTCTTTTATCTTACCTTCCGCGAACTCGATGTCGTCACGAGTACGTCACCGTATCACCGGAAGGATTCCGATTTAGAGGGCAGATGTTTGGTAGAGTGAACGACTTGTTTCGATGGTTCAAAGAACATTTCCGTGACCCGGTACCTGGACAGTCTACTCCTAGCACTCCACGAGGCGCTATGACATCTAGAACACCCTATCACACGACGCCGGGTGCAGTCAGTGGTATGTACATTGATTTTTATCGATTTACCTAACTTTTACCAACTTTTTGATCCTAACACCCTTCTCTACCTTGTATTACACAGGAATGAATCAAGAAGCTATACAAAGGGTGGCGCAAAATCTTCCTCATCACATGCTACATTCTTTGTCACAAGTAGCGAATCAAACTCCGCACCATTATCCACCCCATACACCGGGGACTGCAAGCGCAGCTGGCTACGGTGGAGTACACACTTATCCTAATACACCGTACACACCCTCTGGACAAACACCGTTCATGACACCATATCAGACACCGCATCACACTCCTCACCATCATGGCCAACCAACTCCGAGATATGGACAACAAACACCTAATCATCAGCAAGGCCCTTTCATTCATCCACCCCCTCCCTCGGGGATAACAGCCTCGGGACATCACAGATCAACTCCATCGCACAGACCTACACCCCCTATGTCAACACCCGGTGATCCGATGGATTGGAAGAAGGCGGCAGAAGCATGGGCACGATTAAAAACCGGACCTCGAGTGTCGTGAGTATCTTCGCGTATTTCATTGTATTGTATTTTATTTCCATCTACTGTACATTTTTAATGCATCTTTTAATCAGTGGTTCCACTCCAAGATACGAGGAATCGAGGAAAACACCACGAAATTACGAGGAATCAGTTGGAAGAACGACGCCGCGAAATAGAACTTCGACTCGGACACCCTCTTATAAATCTCCTCGAGGTACTCCGCACACCAATTCTAGTCCTCGGAGTATGTCTCTCAGCGGAGACGGTACTCCTTTATACGATGAAAGCTAACGAGTTCGTTTGCGCATAATAAGTTATGCTTTCCGATTATATATCATATTGTACGATATATAGAGAAGAGAAACAAGAGATCTGTTGGCAGAATTTCGAAGAGAATCAAAGTGCCCTTAACGGTGTGCGTTAATGGTACTGTATGAAATCCATTTCTCGAACCCACTTCTCGTAAATTATATAGTAGCAAGCCGATTTCACGATACTTCTCCTATACATTTATATATTTACGTAAACGCTAAAGCGATATACTTCGCATGTGTATATATTACACACACGTATACGCGCGCGCGCGTATTGTGTTTCCATATATTCAATTACCTTTTTTAAGCGTACGTGTATTGAGCACGGTTTGAAAAATCGTCAATCTTGATTTCTACGTATCGTATTTTTATTCCCGATCGTACTGATTTTACATCGAATGTATGATGCTCGATCGTACATTAATATGTACAACAAAATATATTTCATTTTATTTACATTTTACCTATACTGAATTATTGTACAGCTTTTGTGTTTCTAATCTAGGAACGTGTCATGTTTCTTACATACTTTATACAATTGTTAAATTACATCATTAAACAATAAAACAATTTTATCTTGTAATTTTACTTCATACTTTTAAGGCAAGCTTGGCAATTACCCGTGCTTTTCTGTTTCTCTCGCTGTCGGTAAATTATTGTCAACGCAGCGACCGTACACACAGCTCCATCTAGCGGAGAAGTGCTATTACTAAACTCCAAAAATCCATTTCTGATTTACCCCATTTCGTAGTACCCCTGGTCCACCGACAGATGGGGCAGCGTATATTATCAGGGGAGTGGCGCTATCTAGCGGTAAACTGGAGATACTAAAGAATGGGGTAAAATAGAAATTGATTTTTGAAGTCTAATAATAGCACCTCTCCGCTAGATGGAGCCACATGCACCGACGACTTTTGTGTTCTCGTTTAGTACCGCAGTTCGCCGCTAGATGGCGCCAAAATATATTACCCGCACGTTTTGTTTTAAAAAAATGGATAATTCGAACCAGGAATTGGTGCTTATTAACAAGTAGGTGATTATTACCTATCAATCTATTACCATCGATAATACGATCGCATGGGTAACGTTTATTGATTCTGAAAGAATCGATGAAGAATCGTACAATTGTTTTATTGAAGTTTTCAATTTTTACTAAAAAATTTCAATCTTTTATTTAAAAAATACATTTTAAGTATATATGTATATATATGTATAGTAGTCGTAAGGATAAACTTTGTATCATGTATGCAGCAGTTATCAAATGTAATCCTGCTTACACGTGAGAGATCTGATCATCGGATAGCACGTCATCTTTAACTGGAATGCCTTGATAATATTTACAAA
Source organism: Anthophora plumipes (assembly GCA_951804975.1). Taxonomy (NCBI): domain Eukaryota; kingdom Metazoa; phylum Arthropoda; class Insecta; order Hymenoptera; family Apidae; genus Anthophora; species Anthophora plumipes. Next base: position 17,614,101 of record OX638122.1, on the reverse strand, counting down.
TTAAATCTCGGTATGTCTCAGCCGAAGATCGAAGATTTCCAAACCTTAACACATGATACCCTATTAACATCGGTGTAATTTTGTAAAATCAATACCAACGATATACATGAAAATTACATTTGTTTGGAAGGGCTGATAGATTCTCGATTCACATCCCGTTTACCGATTAAGTTATACGATTCCTTAGTGTCATCAACAGGTACGTCTGATTGATAAAAATTTTCTTCCTTTCTTTTATCTTTTATTTGCTGCTTCTTCGACTGTTTTACAACAATCTCTTTATTAGGGCTTCCACGAGTAAGCATAGAATAATTTGGTGAAATACCGGGTTTATATACTACACTGTCTTCTTTAAAAATAACACGTTCTCCTAGAAACGAAAGAAATATATAAAATAAATCAATTACATGTACGTTGTTAATTAAATGTAGGTTCTTTTTACCTGTCCAATAATTTAGTGGAGGTATAATTTTTCTACCTTTTGAACTTGTAGCAACATTTATACCGTTAATCGAGAATTTATCGTTTGATTCGTTCACCATTTCAGGGTAAGTGCTAGGAGCAGCTGAAAGGTGAACAATTTTCATTTGTAGCTCCAAAATAAATAATACATATATTACTTAACATACCACTTTCCAATAATTTCCATTTTTTACAAAACTGTTGTATTCTACTGGGACAGCCATAACGACATTGATTCAACAGTTCTTTAGGGACAACTACATGAAACATATTGACGTATAATTAATGAGCAACGTATAAATATAAATATTTAAATATTATCAAACGTGAAGTAATTTTAATATCTAACCATGGTTCGTGTCGTTTAAGTCACCGATCAGCTCATAAAATTCGTGATGAGCTGTCTCGATCAGTTTTGACGATATTCGACGAAGTACATTACCCGTTCTAAACTTTTTCTGTACAATATGGCCAACCTCGCTGTATGAATACAATAACACAATTTATATCGAATAAATAATACGAAAAGTACACTTCAACACTTACTTTAGCAAGTTTCCCTCGAAAATTAACTGCAATTCTGAATTAAATAAAACTCTAGGTTTCCAAGCGGATAATGGTTTAGGTTTGTTTTCGAACAATTTTAAATTAACCGGTGATAATATTTTTAACGCGACAGAATTATTTTCCTTACAGTATTGCTTGCTATCAGTTAACGAATTTAAGTTACTTTTCCTAATAGCGTCAGATTTTCTAGGAGATTTTTCCTCCGTTACACTTTCATGTTTGCTCTTCTCGTTTAATTCTTCGATAGTCTTATATTTGTTCACATTTCCACTTAGCTTTTTACTTTTCGGAGAACAGTTTGCTATTTCCTTTGTAATGTTTATATCAACAGGAACTGTGCTAATTATAACAGGCTTTGGTATTCTGCTTTTATTGTTCTTTGAATGGGTCGAAAACTCTCGATACTGTTCGGAGAGTAAATGATTTTGATACCGATCCTTGATATCTTCGCTTTCTTTTTTCTTACCAGAATCTACAGACAAACTCGCCTCTCCCGTTTCATTCGCTCTTCTTTTAGGCATACTAATCTCGTGTTTCTCATTTTGAATTATTTCATACGGAGGAGGCAAGTGTTTGGTAGGTTGCCAAGTAGCAGGAGAATTTTCCTTTACAAAATGTTCCTGCATTTCGTGCGTTTTCTTATTTTTCATAGAATCATGAGATTTCTCCCACTGACAACTTATCGAAATATCAGACTTAACATGCTCGTTATTATTAGTTTGCAACTTTGCTAAATCATTTCTCTCATCTTCCATAATACTCATACTAGAGTCATCAAAATCTACGTCATTCGTATCTTTAGCTCTTACCGTCTTTCTACAACTTTCTTTAATAGAATCTGACATAGTTGGAAATACGTTCAAAGTATATCGTTCCTTCACATTATCATACTTCTGACGCATTGTCCGTTTCCTTAATTTACGTTTATAAGGTTTTGTTAATCCTTCTTTTTGCCGTATCATTCCTTTCGTCGATATTTTATGAATTCCGGCATACACTTCATTTTCGCTGTCGGAAATAGGACTACTATTAGCTTCGTTCATTTCTGCGAATGTTCTTTTTCTTCGTAACACACTAGCAGTGCCTATTGGCGATACTCTATTGGTTGATTGACGATACTCTACAGAGTCATAATTTCTTTCTTTACTTTTCTCTAATTTCAAACTTTTTGTATTGAACGTATTTTCGGTACTTGAACTGCATGAAACAACATAATTTAAGCAATCGATAACTTTACTAATGCATTCTTCCGAACAATTGTTATTTGTTAAGTTATTTATAAAAACGCTTAATTTATCTTTCAATCCGTTTTCTTCATTTTTAATACCAGACCAATTTAAATGTACATCTTCCGGATGTATAAAATTTTCTTTATCATTGTTATACCATTTCTTTGAAGGTTGAACATTGACATGAAGAAGTGAGTTTTCAGTTATATCGGATATATTCGTTTGTGTGAACGAATCACGTTTCTTGTAATTATTTGAACTAAGACTTTGTCTGTTCTTTGTCTCTAAGATATTATATAAACCACTGGTATGGACTGATGTTCTAGAGACATGAGATTCTTTAGAAGATTTGGAATTTACCATTTCATCTTCACGACTATCTGTATATCCGAATGTGACATCTGTTACTTCACTTTTTAAATCGTCGTCGCTATCGGTAATGGGAGTAGGCCAACGAAAAGTTATGCTACATCCTCCTTGCATAAATGCTTTCCAAATTTGACAAACATTTTTCCAATCATCGGGAAATCCATTGTAAAATTTACCCTTAATGTAATCTGGTAATTCTGAACATAAATGTAACAAACAATATTAAGTATATAAAAGATATAGACATGTAAAACATAGTTAAGTCCTATGAAATACTAACCACACTCGTCGTCGATAATATTTCCTTGCAAACAATACAAATGTTGAGTAACAGATTCAACAGTGGTACTTGTCAATCTCCTCATAATAGGCTTACTTCGGGCAATCTTTCCACTGACATAAATAAAGAAACTAATAAATAGATGTTAAAATAAAATAAGTATTAATACTCACCATTCAACCATGCCTTTAATAACTAACTGACTTTGTTTTTTCAACATGACTTTCCATTTTGTAAAAACTGTAATTCTCCTATTTGGACAAGTATCAGATGGAATTTGTAAAGAATTAAAAGTATTAACGTATCCTTGATTATCATTACAAGTTTTGTAATTCTGTTTCTTTTTAAGAGATTCATTATTAATGTCAGGGGAAGGACATTCATTCTGCGATGTTGATAAAGACTTGGGAATATTATATGTCATGTTGCAGTCTAAACTTTTCATACTACGAAGAACTTTGTTCAAAGTAGGTGGTGGCATTACAAGACGATCTATATGAGAATTGTTTTCTTCATCAAACTTCTGAACACTAGATGTAGCAATCATTTTACGATTACTGTTACTACTTTTTCTTTGTGAAAGTATATTTCTCAAATTATTACTCGAAGAAATAACCTCACTGCCACTGTTAGATTCTTGTAAATAAGGTGTATTAGTAGAGGAATGAAATTGATCTGTATTAATACTGGAAATACTGGGAGACATATGTGACAACCATGAATCATCTCCTTTTCTAATTCCCTTTCTAAGAGAAGCTATTTTTAAATTACGTTCCACCTTTTTATATTGTTGTTCCATTTGAAGATCGCCAAACTTCATCTATGAAAATACAAATGAATTTAAAATGTATTACGACGGAGATTATTAATACAATACTCAAGATACAATTACCTCGGTTATATATGCCATTGGAAAAGTTTAATATTAACACTAAATGATAAGATGAATAAAATTTGTTTGTAATTAATTTGTTTTCATATTTCTTAATATTTTTGTTATATTACTCATTCTTTACACGATAACACCAGAGATTAAAATAGAGTGTAATAGGCATTTATCAAATGCCTGTCACAAGTTTCTGATTAATATTTAGTTTCGATTTCTTAACAATGTAACAAATTACCAAATATTATAAACTGTAAGCAGAAATTAAATATTTTTCATATTTTAAACTACCAACCTGGTCAGAAATGTTTAATGTGTCAAGTTTCTTCGTAAATATACTATCATTGGCGCGCAAATTCGAGATTTTTCATCAAATTAAACTCAATGACTCAACCGTTGCCATCTCTCAGTGGTTCTCAAACTAAACACATGTTGTATGGTACATACCTTAAATTAAGAGGCAAGTGCGGACAAATGAAAGAAGGAAAAGGGGAAAAGGATAGAGAGAAAGAGATAGAGAATGATTAAAACACAAACAATGTTTAATAATTCTTTACAATCATAATAAACAAAATAAATATTATAAAACAATAAGAATTCTTTTTTCTGACGTCACTCATATTTTATGAAATGCAACATACATCACGTTTATTTAAATGGATAGAAAGTGTAAAAAAATACGCATACTATAATAAATAATTGTAACGTAAACAGCGACTAAATCGTTCGACGATATGTTGCTTTTTAAATTTTCACAAATAGAATTACAACTGATGTCAAATTATTAGAGTTGGTTATTTAATTTTGCGTTGTAAAAGAAATACGCAATATTGAAGTATTATACATGTGTGTTAGTTTAAGACTCGGTCATTTAAAGCTTGAGAAGCTAGTATCGTATAAATATTGGTCATATCTTCTTTTCTTTTATTGCTATTATTACTATTGTTATTATTATTCACCGTCATAGTTATCATTACTATCGTTATCGTAAACATGTTTTTCCTTAAGAAAGGACATTCTAGCCTTTCTTCCAATAAAAATGGTACAGTCATATATTTTTTCCATTCACTTTGTAATAGCGGAAATAATCGTACAAGCTAATAATTATTTATCTTTGAAGCACGAATACACTATTTTTATACTGGTACTCTAATAACGAGTAAAATTTGACTAGATTTTTACATTAAAGGTTGCGTTACTTTAACTTGACGTTATAACTACCCTACTCCAAGCTGTATGCATATAACATCAACTATATTATTAAAGCGGATATAAGAAAACGTAGATCGTTCTTTTATTAACAAATATACCGCTGTCGAAGTCTTTTTATAATTGTCTGTATATAAGTGGAGAACGAAAAGTCTGCTACATATCTGGTATATCGACAGACTGGTTCCTATTTTATGATTTACTACCCGCAGAATTATCAGCTTCTCTCGATCCTTCCGCCGAGTCTGCAAATTCTTTTTGATGCACTTTAGAACTCCCATCCTTGTAGTCTCGTCGATGATGATGATTATCACTGTCTCTACGATCTTTTTGCGATATTTGTCCTCTATACTTTCGACTGCTTTCATCGCGATAATAGTGACGATATCCTCGAGATCGATAAAAGGGAGATTCAAAAATCATCGTATCTGGTTTCATGTTGCCATTTTGAAGTTGTGGTAATACAGTAGAATCTATCTCTGTTTGATGATCTGGCTTATCCTGTCGATTCCTCCCGTTTCTGTAATATTTAATGCTGTTGAAAAGAGACTGCAAAATATACAGAATGATAATAAATATCTTAAATGTTACCTTGGTGTTCTGCGGTGCCAATAGCTCTGACTCTGTAACGGTGGGAATTTATGAGGGGTTTGTTCTTGCGAGGTGCTCGTAGGTGATCCACGACTGTGATGACTGTTGTTGCCGTCACGAGATCGTGCTCCTTTGTTACCATTTGTATTTGCCGATGCTGCTTTTAACGTCGCAATTTCTTTTTTTTGTTCATCGTTTTGTTTGCGCAATCGTTTTACCATTCCTTCCGCCACTTTCAAGCATGCAACTAAATCCGCTTGAACAGGATCAAGTCTATTCCCCACTTGAATTCCTCCATCTGTCATAGGCTGTTTAGTTGCTTTCTCTTCCTCTAAAGAATCCAATTTTCTACGATAAATAAAATACTCTTTATAACAAACTTAATTTTTACAATTTATAAATATCTACTTCCCATAGTTATTGCAATTACTAACATTTTCTGTTGCTTGATAATTTCACATAAATTCCGGTTTTTTGTTTTAGCTTCTTCTAAGGATATCTTAGTATCTTGCAAATCTTTCTCTAAAAGTTCCACTTGCAGTGGTACAATGTTCACGCATACTGGGCTACCCTATAGGACAAAAATTTATACATAATTTTCCTGTAACAGTAAAATATCTTAAAATTGTAAAGGGTACCTTTGGTTTCACAAACCCAGTTCCATTATCTTCAGGAGATGAAGGACTGCTAGGCACATAAGTAGCTCCTTTTGAAAATACTAATTGAAACTGTAAATCTATGTACAGGTATGGAATATTATTCTTGTTTATCAATAAAACTAGATATATTAATATAAAATATTTTAACATATTCTTTACCTCTGTTCTTTTGACGTAATGATTCAACTTCTTGATGTAAGGCAACTAAAGTTGCTTGATGTTGTTCTTGTAAAAATTTCATATTTTGTTCCAGCTGAGCTACTCTATCGATGTTTATAGTCTGGTGTCTTACATTTTGGTTTAAACCTTCATTTCTTTCTGTTAACGTTAATATATCTGATGGTGACTTTTTTCCCTGAAAGTAACATTGGTATATTTTAATAATTAAAAGACTAACACTTTTAATAAGATGTTCATGATACTTACTTGAGGAAAAGGTACAGTTGGCAATTTAACTAATACCGTAGATGCCATCTTAGGAATGCTTACTTAAGACATGAAGACATAAATGTTTATAGATTTGACATAACAAATTTCTTTACAAGAGAAAAAATTTTCCTTTGCAATTTGTTATATTTTTAAGATCTGAAAAATATTGTTGTGTAAAAATAATAAGTTTACCAGAAACCTATATTTTACTAAACTATATTTATATATTGCAAATATATATTTAATTATACATCTTTATATAAATATAAAATAAATATTTCTTTTTACATAGTTGTTAATTTATTTATATATTTAATAGATTCAAAATGTAATACTAGAGGTAATATTATTATTTTGTTAACAAAATAACATCTTTTGATAGAATTCGTCATTCCATGATATTACATTGTCATTCGGCGTGTCATAATGTTATCATTAAAGAGTAATAGAAAATAATAAATATACGACAACTTGAAAAAGTTAGAAAATCCTAAAACAAATTAAATTTTCATCTGGGATTTCAAAAATTTCCTTTTATACATTACCGAATTATATTTAAATTTCCAGACGTTTTGTGAAATAAAAGCCGAAAAATCGACTGCACGCAAGTAATCGGGAGCCTGGTAGAACGTGATTCTGCGCCTGAATTTCCTGACGTCACATCGCACTAACTAAGGATTGGTTAACACTCTGGCAATAATTTTGCAATCAGCTACAATAAACTGCGAAGGAAAATTTCATTATTCTCAACAAAAATTTCATTCAAGATACATGGACGAATTACAAGTTGTTACAAACATACGTAGGAGCTTAATGATTTTTTTTAACAAGGAGACAGATAAAATTTGTCCTCAAACTCGATGCTTCAGCAATTTTAAAAGTAAGCGCGCGTAGGTATAGATCGGCAAGTAGACTATTCAGATACGCAGGACAAAACTCATTCACGACACCTGTGTTTTCTATATCCTTGCGCGCGGGAGTATTGATCCAACAATACTTAACAAATGATGGCACACCTTAACCGCACCCATATTTCTATTAATTTTATCTTGACATTGCATTTCTTCCCTATTTGTAGTAGCAATAAATATAATCCTTTTCGTCATACAAACTCCTCGATGTTAAAAATGGGGACATGATAGAATAAGTAAAGCTAATATAAATTTCATACCAATGAGTCTTTTATATATATATATATATATAATACATATATGAGTGTTGCGTATGGTGCACGCGCGTATGTATGAATATGCGTATGTATGTGTATATATATAGGCTGAAAAAGTTATTTATCGATTAAAACAGATATAAATTCATGTACGAATGCGTACTAATTATATGTTTATATGCATATGTGTAATTCACTAGGGACATAATTTCGATTTGAAAGAATACTCTGAAGTATTTTTGGTATGTTCTTAAAGTATCGAGTTTAATATGCTAATTTAACTCCTGTTCAAGACCGAATAAAAAAACAATTTTTTAAACCTTCTTCCATACTTCTACCCGAAAAAAATAGACTTGCGTTAGTTCCTTCAGAGTTCACATACTCTTTGATATATGTTTTTTATCGTATTGTTGTGTAAACGTAAAAAATTTCATTACTTCTGCAAAAGTTCGATCTAACCAAGGAAACATGTCTTTTATAATAGAAAACATACCAACTAATGAAATAAATAATAAAAACAGAGAACATTTTTTCTCTTTAGAAATGAAAGAAGACTATAGCTTTAAGGTATTTACATATACACACATATATATACACAATATATATGTAATATATTATTATATGTACACAGCACGCGAGCACATACACATACACGTAATAAAAAATGATTAAAAATGCAAACAAAATTGAAATCAAACATTTCTTGTTATAGTATATACCTGAAAGTCATTTTAAATATATAGTAAAAAATGTACAGAGACAAAGACGCAAGGAGGACGAGGAGCGTATCTGGTCTTCATTCGTTAAAGAACAGGAGTTAAATAGTCTAAGATATCATACAGATATTGCAAAAGATACTGACCGATCTATAAAAAGTATGAAAGGTTTGTTGCAAGAAAATATGCAAGATGTAGATAGAGAACTGAAAAGACTTGAGGAAGATGCTCTTCCTGAACGAGCTAAAGGAATTCAAACTGACAAATCTAATGTTAAGAATGAGAAAATCTATGTAAATGTAAATATTCTTAAATTTTTTATTTGACTGCTCTAAGAAAAATTATACTTACAAGTATTTCTGTATTTATATTAGGTAAACAGTATTGCAAATAATTTTTCAAAGGACAAGCTATTAACAAAGAGTAAAGGTACATGTAGTACCAATGCTTTAGATCCAATTTCTCAAGACAATAACATTTCGATGCATAAAGAATCTGATGGACTCAAAACAGTTTTTAGGTCCAAGGCCAAAAAATCATTATCAGATTCTTCAATTACAGAGAAAAGGTGTTATACAAATCGACTTGTTCATGCAACTGATTACTTTGAGAATAATTCTGATACAGATTCGAGTAATTACAGAGATGACATGATTAATGTTCAACCGGATCCGCTTACGATACAAAAACTTCTATCCATGCAAAAGAAAATTGCTGAATTGTTAGATGAAATTTTGTTTAGATTATGCAGAATTCCTTTACCAGATGGTGATGATGATTTGAAAAGAAGACAACAACAAACAGTAGAGTTTGCTATAAGATTTTCAAGGAATTATCTATACAATCTTAACAGACTTGTAATAAGCATTCAAACACATATCAGTGCTGTGTCTTCCAGATCAGGATTAAAACAATGTTATAAAAATGTTGCATTTCATCAAGATATGATCAAACAAAAACTAATTTCTGCTCATCAATTAGTAATACAAGCTTTAAATGCTTATTATAAACACATTCCTAACTCTATTCTTGATGGTCATTCTACAAAACTTCAGGATGTGTTGCAGATTGTCTGCAATTTGAAAAACATTTGTGAAAAAGTTGAGATCTCTGATAATTATTTATGTTCAGGAGACAGCATGGTTATACCATTGGTAATGTATATACAAAAGTTGTATTCTTAATATGTATATTTAGTAATTTCATAAATCTTTAAAATTTAATATACCATTTCTTTTCCCACAGGGTAACAATCTTCAAGATAAATGTGATACAATTTTATCCATGTTAAAATCAAATCTGGAAAGCAAACATAAAGGTACAAATTCCAAAAATGTTGAATCTACTGTGACTATTGTGCCAATGTCTTCACGTCACAAAGGGTGTTCTAAACGGAAAAATTTATCAAGTCGATTAAGTATGTACAGTATGGATGTTAAAATATCAAAGGGTAACCAAAAGAAAAGGAATGATTTAAGAAGAAAAAGTATACGAAATCTATCTGAGGTTTTACATTATTTGGTATACATTATTTCAAATATATTATAAGTTTAAGTATATATTTTTCAGCCTACGTTTGCAAGAAAGAAAATGGGAATACCGTCAAAGATATTAAGAATATTCACACTCAGCATTATTCGCTACCGGAATTACAGTATCCCAGCCCTATAACACGCACCTCATCTTCTAGGGACGTCGCAAAGATTGATTCGACGAAATTACTTTCGAATTACTCGAAAGAAGATGATGTTAAAACTATGATGGATGGAGTAACGATAGATTCTGAAAATGTAAGATATACTTGAAATATATTATTTACCATTCTAGTAAAGGGTCTCAGAAACATATGATTTCGTAAAATAGGATAACAATATAAAAATTCAAAGCAAATGTAAAAGTGCAACAAATGCTGAACAGTTTTCTACAATACTGAACAAAACATCGACAGATGTATGGAAGTCAAAAAGCGTAGAAGGTAAAGGAGTAAATGTTAAATCAGAAAATGCTTCTGACGGAGATAACTTAATTAAAAAAGTAACTACAATTACCAAAGAACATTTGGCTAGTCTGGCTCCCGTGATAAACGATTTAATGGCTCTCATGTCGGAAAAGGTAAGATCGGATCATAATGTAACATGTATGTAATATATGTATGTAATCAAATTTAACATTTAAACGATACTCGTTATTACGAATTTTCCGATAGCAAAACGAATTAAAGGTACAACCTGCATCAGAAACATCTATGGAAACATTAAAAGAATTTTTACAAAAATATTCATCTCCCAGAGATTCTCATATTAAAGCATCCTTGACAAACTATAATTGTGAACAATCAAATTACACATTAAATGGGTAAATAGAACATGACAAAAATACGTTTCCATACTAAATAAAACTGAACATTTTATGCATTGTAACAGCTTATCTGATGTTCAAAAACATGGTGAGAATGTACAATTGATTTGCATGTCTTCTATGGAGAATGCTTCTAAACACTCAATGACACAATGTGATGTTTCATGTCAGGCAGATTACCACATCCCGTTAAAAGTAAGCGATATATAAAGTATACGATATTTAATTGGTTTACACATTATAAATTTCTAGACTAGCAACTACAGAGAAACTATTGATTTATATACGAAAAATGGAGTGGAGCTTGTTATTACAAAAGAAACCGAACGACATTTTCTGGCATATAAATGTGAATATAAAAAACTGTGCCAATCCAAGCCAATGTATTCCTGCAATACGCAGAATAAACCATGGGATATTGTGGCATGGTAAGAATATTAAACGATTCTTTTTTCTCAAATATTAAATAATGCAAATATTTTTAAACAGGATCTCTGACAAATTGATAGATGAATTAATAATTGAAATAACAACCGAGTTACAAATGAACGATATAATTAAAAAACTATTTGAGATGGAATTTCAGGAATTTTAGAAACAACGTTTGTGTGGATTGAAGACAAGAAATATAATCGTAAAATGCATGTAATTTTTCAAATGTTTTTTATTTAAAGTACAATTTTTTAAAATAAATTATTACTTTCTATACTAGCGTATATGTTTTTCCGTTATAATTTTACTCGTCAACAAAAATCCACTCCTTCGATATTTTCAATAAAGTAACCTAATTAATGAATAGACATCGAAGTACTCAATGCATGAAATAGTTGTAGAAATCTAACAATATTGAATACAAATACTTTTTATATTAGCATTGAAAAGGTATAATTACACTTGTTAAAATAATTATGCATTAGTGGGATATTAAGAAGAAATAGTTTTATTATATTAAATGATTTATTGATATATTAGTAATATCATGGAACGATAACAACGAGAGGTTAGAGGGATCGGAGATCAGTTTTGATTTCTCTCAGTAATTTACCTAGATAAGAACGATACGATTTAACGAACAGATTATAGAAAGATATTTGTCTTTTAATATAAAAGCATAAAATGAGACAAAAGGTTTTGAAATTATACAAAGATTTACTGCGTTATGGTGAAAATTTAAAATATACAGATAAGAAATATTTTCATCAAAGGATACGTAAAAGTTTTAAAGTCAACAAATGCTTAATAGACGAAACGGAGATTAATTTTCAATTGCAGGTAAAATAATCCAAAATGTAATTGTATTTTTCGCTTCTTAATGTTTTTAAACGAAGTATATCCAATCTTATTATAACCAAAAAGTATATCTGTGTAATTTTTTTCAGAAAGGACTAAGATTTCTAGAAAATCGTCGAGTGATCTAAATATATAGTTTGTTATGAAATTAGATAAATATACTGAATTATATAATGTTTATAACAATACTAAGTAAAAAATATTCAAACCAATTCTGCATTGCACACACATTACCATTAATTGCTAGAGAAATTTATGGACTCTCATGCTACAAACCTATTGATAATTGGTATAGTGTGTTAAACAATAATTTGAATCAAGTTCGATACAAATCCTATAATCGTTTCTTGGACTATTCGAAGATACCTAAACTTGAAGAAAGCGATTTAGAAGAACAATATGTAAGAGGATCTGGACCTGGTGGCCAAGCAACTAATAAAACGTCCAATGCAGTACTTTTGAAACATAAACCTACCGGATTAATTGTAAAATGTCACGAAACTAGGAGTTTATTTCAAAACAGAAAGATTGCCAGGGAATTGCTATTAACGAAATTAGATAATCTAATAAATGGCAAGGATTCCCTCGAAAGTCAGAAAGAGTATTTAGTTAAAAAAGATTTGGTTAAAAAGAATCAGAAAAGAAAGAAATTAGAAAATTTGAAAAAAGCATTCGAGGAACGTGAAAACTTGAAATGATTATATAAATAGAATATGCAACAAAATGAATTATTTTTAAAATCTGTAAGGCCGAATGATACATGTTATTGCATATAATTAAAGCAATATGTAGTATTGGAACTTAGTACCATTTCTATCCTATACATTATAAATATCAGAACCATCGACGGTAAAAAAAAGAAGGGGGGAGTATAAAACAAGGAAATTTATCTTAGGAGTATATGGAATCTCGTTTTCAGTTTTAATGGAAAATTCATATCTTTAATAGTCATCTCTTTTTTGAAATCACGAAAGGCTTACATTACTTTTCTTTGAAATAAAATATTTAGGTGGACCCTCGCAAGGGAATTCAATATATAATGTTACATTGAATGATGCATTTGTAACAGAACATGATAGATCGTTACGCTACAATAAAGCTTGTATGCAGCCTTGCGCACTCTACAGCCTGCTTTTACGAATGAAAATAACTTCTTTTTCATGTGTACATCATCCTCTTCCGCGTATACCAAGATAAGTAAGATAAAAGAAAGTAGTTTGTGTAAACGCAGGTATACATACATACGGCAAATTTCTTCTTTAAGAACGCAAAGACTGCAATTAAACGTAAATGTACAATGTTCTTTTCATAGAACTCTTATCGGCAAAAGACATTAAGGAAAATATTAATAAAACCCCAGCAGTGGTGCCAATAATGTTAAATACTATTCTACATACACAAATAATATTTTATACATAATGTACATTTTGGTAAAAGATATAGGTTAAATTTCAACAGCGAGATCTCGCAAAAAAATGTATCTCGATTTTGAAAGTTAAACTATAATGAGAATCTTATCGAGGATTTCAGCTACTTTTCAACCACCTTCCGAATTGACCACGGTTGGTCTTTAATCGCTTTTTCGGTGGCTGAACATTCGACCTTGGGGAACTGGAACTTCTCAACCGTCTATTACTTGCGATTGTTACTGAGAGAATACTGTGGTCCATTTCAACTTGATCGTCGATTTTCATCATTCTAACAACTGGTTGAAACTCAACACTCGAGCGTCTTTGTTCAAGTTCCGAAGTTGCTATGATCGTGGGACTGACACGACCTGATAACGCACAATCAACTTCAGGGTCCTGTGTTTCCGATGACATAGCATTCGTGCGTCGTTTCACACCTTTCAGGTTTTGTTGCTTTTTACACGTAATACTTAAATAGGAATCCTTTTTACAATTCTCATCTTCAAACACTGTGTCCGACGAGATGTTAGCTTTCCGCACACGTTTTCTCGAGTAAATTCGTCGTCGCGACGATACTCTGCTCCTCTTATACACGTTATTGTGATGGTGATGATGATGATGATGTTCGATCTCGGAGTCAGGATTTCCGGAGTGACTCTTCTGTTGCCGCTTCCTTGGTAATCCATTGGCATTATGTTTCCTGGGAACAATTCCTGTCTCAGTGTCCTTTCTACACAAAATCTCGTGATTCTCCAGCTCTACTACATGAGACTCGCAAGTTTCAGATGACGTATTATCACGTTGACGTTTCTTGATAGCCGCTTTTGAGATAAACCGTCGTTCTGATATAGAATGAATATCTTTTCGAAACACATTCTCATGATTTTCATCGTTTCCGGGGTCGTTTTCCGATATTTCCTCGATTTCCGACAAGCCTTTCCCAAACGCGTAATTTTTATTTAAAATAAAATTCCTGTCAGTCTCATTGCATATATCTGGTGTAAGCGGATCCGTACAGGATTCGGCATTCGTATGTAACGCGGAATTGTTCAGAATCTCTATATTTACATCGCTCTTTTCATTCTCATCGTGACGCGCGTTAGAGGAAATACTCGAGGTATACATTTCGAAAAAACGTCCGTCGTCTTTCCTCTGGCCGAAACCTAACGACGGCTGTTCATCTTGAGTGACACTCGTAACGCATGTCGCTAGTCTAATGCTACCATCTTCTTTCGTTAATCTAACGGGTGGTGTAGTATTCATCACCTGTACATTGCAATTTTTCTCTGTTCGAGATGTTTCGAAATTTTTCTCTCCCAAGTGTTCCCTATCGCAGTCCACATCCGCCAAAGGCTTACTCTGTAGTCTTTTTTTCATTTTAATCCCAGGCCATCCGGTTCTATTTTTTCTCTTTTTCCTTCGTTTCAAAGGTGACTCGATATTACCCTCGCCACACTCTGAACTTGCGCACGACGAATTTTCTAAACAGTTTGCAATCTCGTGACAACTGTCCAACAATTCAAGCAGGTTTGGAGGTGCTCCTTTCGGTATAGCCGGTTCGTAAACGTTCAATTCCATCTGCGTGGTATCTGGCTCGAACGAATCACCCAACTCTAAACCGTCGTTAGGATTGTTCAGCATCTCATCGATTGTTTTCACCATGTCCTTTAAATCTTCGTCCACGTCCGATTTTGATTCAGATTTTTGATCCGGTTTCGGAGTGTTTGCCTGTGACCTAACGGATTGATATTCCTCTATCGTATACAAACTTGATGATGATGATGATGATTGTTGTAGTTGCTGCTGTTGTTGTTGTTGTTGTTGCTGCTGTTCCCTCTTTCGAATAATTGTCGACATTATGGCTAACGTTGAAGCGTGACAACGAGGACTTTTCCTTGGAGATCGTCCAATACAACCTGCACTGCGACCACGACCTTTCCTTTTACTTTCGTTTCTGTTTTGGTTTTTCGTTAAATTCTCGTGAAAATTATCGATCTCGTATGGTAAAAGAAATGGCTTTTGTGAGTCCTCCTCGCTAAAATAGTGCCAAAATTCTGCTCCTTCGTCTTGCCGTTGATACGTCTGATACCATGGTTCCGATTTCGGTACAGCTTCGAAAGAAAATTGCATTTTTTCAACCTCTGCTGAGGGTTTGGACGGATAAATCTTCTCCACGTCTACCTTTTTTTCCACAGTTTCCTCTTCTGTTCTTTCCTGTGGTTCAATCATCGCTACCGATTCTTTGATACCGGTTAAGGGTGCTTGATACCTTAATCTGCTACCCGGAGTTTCGAATTTATAATAGTCAACATTGTCTTTGATGAGCGCTTCTGCTTGTGTGCGTCTTCTTTTCCTAGCTCTACCCAAGTTTAAGGAATCCTGTGAATCTTCTTCGACAGGTTCTGACTTTACAGGTGAACTAGAATTAAAGAACGAGCTGGGACACCCAGAGTTTGTAGTATCATTATATTCGCTTTCGGTGTCTCTTGGTAATACGCTACTTTGTTCTCCATCGCTTATTTCACTCGAATCTTCTCGCTTCAATTCTCCAAACATAAAAGACTCGGCTTCGTCGCTTAATAATGACAATTCTGATTTTCTTACACGCTTAAATCGCACAACTACTGGTTTTTCACTAGATGGCACGTCTTTCTTTTCTTCACCGCTCCCCTCTCTTTGCACTGTACATTGGGAATTACTGTTTGATAATACACTTGATCTTAATTTACTCCCTAACACTTCCACCTTATAATACGCACGATTATCTTCGATTAAACGTTCTTCAACGGACAACCTGTGTCGTCCTCTGACACTCCTACAACCTCTTCTTCCAGCCTTGGAACATTTCGGTTTATCTTCTTTCGCCGCTTCATTCTTTTCTCTATCATTTACTTTTTGATCTTCATCCTTTCTGGCATGCCCATTACAGATGGTATTTGCATCGGTGTCATCGCGTTCTTCTGAAACTTTCTTTGTACTCGACGGAGTATTCTGTAAGTGTAATTTGCAATTTAATTCTTTTAAAGTTTCACTTCGAGATATCTTACAGGACTCGATACAACTGTTATTTGTACTTAAAAGGT
Organism: Anthophora plumipes; assembly: GCA_951804975.1. Lineage (NCBI taxonomy): Eukaryota > Metazoa > Arthropoda > Insecta > Hymenoptera > Apidae > Anthophora > Anthophora plumipes. Next base: position 17,597,396 of record OX638122.1, on the reverse strand, counting down.
TATCATTACAACCATTTTTTAGATTTCCATTCATTTGATCGTGAATTCTATTCTTCATTAGACTGCGATCTTCTTTAATATGTTTTGTATTAATATCGATACTATTATCCTCATTGTTACAAGTTATTGTCCTTTGGATATCTTGATTACCAGAATCTTTACGTTTATTACAGACAATGTTACAACTTTTATCATCGCAGCATTTTTCTTCCAATTCCATCGAGAATGACTGGATTTTGTATTCATTCTGTTTCTCTTTCAACCCGTGCTCTGCTACAAACTTATCTCCTGGTTCATCTTCTTCGATCCAAATCGTTCCTTTTGCTCGCTTTTTAATAGTAAAACCTTCGAATTTATCATAAAACTTTTCCGCTTTATCAGCCTCGTGCCAGGGACTTCCCTTCGATCTTAATAAGTGCCCGCTTTCATGTTTAGCACGTGTACGTAAATTATGTGGTGAATTTAGTTTTAAATTGAGATTCCTACGTGCACCGTTACACTGCACCATCTTTACATCTCTGACGCCAAAATCACCCAAGTTCTTTACATTTCTATTAACCTTCTCTTCTGGCAGTACTGAATCATGAAGATTGCGATCTCCATTAGAAAATAAATTGCAGTCTTTTCTATAACGATAAAAACACTTATTAAGCAATGTTTAATAGCTTACATGAACTAAAAATAACTTTCTCGATATATGATATTTTACATACTCTATATCTTTCGCTCTGTTCAGCTTTAAAAATGCTTCTACATTGGCTCCTGCATTAATCAATGTATCCAAAGACAAAAAGTTATCGTCGTTGCGAACGAAGCTAAGATGTTGATCGCTTTGTACATGTTTGGTAAGATCTCGGTAACTAATACGACAAATTTCGCAATAACCGGATGCTAACTGTTCTGTTCTTCGTGTACGGGCAGTTGTTCGTGGCCGCCGAGTCATTTCTTTTTCCTATTCGCGTTCAATATAGTATTACATATTTAACGTGGATGAAGTTCTGTTCTATACAACATGAATTATTTTTGTGCGATATTTTACCTCCTCTTGGTTGATAGTTTGGATACCTTCCCTGTTTTCTTTTACTTCTTTACGTATTTTTTCCAGTTTTTCTCGTCTTTTCGTATTGAAAGGACAAGATCCTGGATCCCCGTGAAAATTTAACGTCGGCCACAAAGACAGTTCAACAAATACAGGTCTGGTATTCCTGTGTTGATATATGATTGTAGAATAGAATACTTGTTACAGCATGTAATTATAGAGATTTTACCTAGAATATAACATACCTATGAAAAGATTCGAATTTCAGATAAGGACTCTTGAGGTGTTTGACCTTCAAATCTTTAGTTGTGCACTGTTGATTCGAGTGCCTTAATTGCTTTAAATTGTTGGTATCCCTAAAAGATGCGTAGATTTTGTCAAACCAAGCCTGAAGTTTATCAATTGCCCAAATAGGAATTCCCCAACTTTGGGCGTTGTAAAGTGGATCCACGGAACACTGTTGTGGCTGTATCAGAGCACGCTCCAACATTGCCTCCACCCGCGATTTCTGTAAAATTATTTATAAGAAACTGTAACTCTGCCACATATAAAAGATACAATGGTAAATTTTAGAAATATTTACTTACAGATCTTTGGGTAGTTTGACCCCGTAAATTCGTTGTATTAGACAAGGGGCATTCAGGACTAAAAAATGATGATGGAGGAGTTGGCATGGGGGTTGGAGTTTCTAAACTCCTCAGCGAGGGAGGTCCCCCGCTGCCTCCACTGGCACAACCCCATTTATGTTTCTCAAAATTTATGTAACCAGTTTTGTCTACTCTGTCGCTAATTACCAGGCTTACACTCCTTACTAAAAACAATTCTATTACCTACAAGAAATTGAAAGCAAAGACTTATTAGGAATTGCTTTGACTATAGGTCAATCTGCAAATATAAGAGATAGCGAGGAGTAGAACCTAGTAAAGGTACATTCCTGCTTTCATAAGATGAAATATAAATAAATAAATAAGACAGAGAGAATAAGAGAGAAAGGGGGAGAGATAGAGAGAGAAAAGAAAATAGAAAAAATGAAAGAAATATGAAGAAAGTAAAAAAAAAGCTCGTCGACCGTCTCTAGTGATTGAACTCACAGGAAAGAAATTGGAAGCTGCATCAAAAGGATATGTAGAGTGCAGACGCCCGGTGATAAGTAAGCTGTTGACGGACGCACGGACACAAGTTTACATCGCGGTATGCTGACGTCAAACAATTTCGTGTTCTTCTTAAGCGCAACTAAGCGCCCTATCAAGTGAATTCACAGAATTGCGAGCCATGCGTGTGTAGATGGAAATCTTCATGTAGTTAACAATGGTTGCCGCATTGTTACACACCGTTCTAATAATACGTTACGGATCGCACAGTAAGGACAATAACGAAGCACGTGGGATCAAACGAAAGGAATAATTCAATGTGTTTTTATTGAAAAGTCAAAGAGAATAGAATTCCTCAGAGCAAATCCGCAGATATGAAAAGAACCAGTGCGTTTATACACGATTACTGTCAAGCGGTCTTGAAACGCATGAAACCTTCACACAAAACAACTTCCTCGAATGGCACTGTTTATCGGTTTGCAAATTTACAAATACTTCGGAGTTGGCGTTGGAAACTGTTTAAAACACAATTCACGGTAAAATGTTTGAGGAGGGAAGTTGGTCGAGATATATCTCGAGCGATGAAACGAAAGGAAGGAGGCAAAGGAAAAGAGCGCTGGGACGCGCGACGAGATCGTTACTCGCGGGGGAGAACTGTCACGCACAAAATGGCCATTCGCCGTTAACAGCTTGGCAGACGAGCCTGGAGGCGGCGCTTTGCGTTCTTGCTCGCTTTCCGTCGACGAATGCTGCGGCAAAGTGAATACGGTAACTTTGCTGAATACGTGAAAATCGTTTTTCGCCGTATTTTCGCGTCCATATTTTTTGTTTTTTCAAACCACAACACAACAGTTGAAAGCGACGAATCTGCCCCACTTCGTCTTACTTCTAAGGCTATCCTAAAGATGGCGCGACACGACCCGGTTTTTCACCGATTGTTTGTCAACAGAAATATTTCCAGATAGTCTCTACGTCCAAACTTTTAGATCACGTTATATATTAAGAAATATTAACTGGTTTCAATCGTTATTCTATTCGAAATAAGGAATAATGGCGTTTTCGATGTAACCTATCATTTCAATTTCATTCTGCAGCACATTTGTTTTAATTCAGACTGTCTTCGTCGTTAAATTTTCCGTTAAATCTAGATCGAATAATTTTTCATTTCCTGACATCCTTGTTTCAAAAGGGACATGTCTCTTCGAAAATGACGCACAGCACATGTAAAATGTTTGAGCTACATGCACATAATTGCATGACAAGTTAATTCTAATAGGATATAGAAGTCGTAACAGTTACGGCGGGAAGCGAGGCGAAGGACAAAGGGCGAAAGCATGAGCGAGAAAGTGAATGAATGTGAAAGAGGTAGAGGGGATATATATGGAACAGGAGTTACTGCGAGTACACTAAACCATGCGATGAATCAACAACACGAGAAAATTAGAAATAAAAAATAAAGGTTTCACAACTATCACATACGCCTAATTAAACACTTACTCCTCCTAAATCTTTGATTTTTGCTTCTATTTTGGATGTAGTAGCATGATTCTTGATATCCAAGTAAAATGACTTTCCTTTCAGTGGTTTCAGATCTTTCTGTGTATGAACATCTGAAATGACAGAAATTTTCTCACTTTTTCTGTACCCCGATAAAGTAAAAGATGCAAATTTGAAGATATTACTATCTAAACATGTATAATTTAATATATTTAACCTAAACTGAACAATATTTACATGACAAATATCAAATTTTTTCATCGGATATAATTACGCACGTAATGTGCTATGCAATATGATTGTTTCGCAATTATTGTAAACTAATTGTATTAATGTACTCGACGGTACTAAAATTTTTGTAAAAGTACCTGCTTTGCTATATATACATGCATGCATACATACATATGTATGCATAGTATAGTACAATATGTGTGTATGTGTGTGTGTATCTTAACTATGTACCAATCATGCATGGCGATAGAAATACATATGTGTACATATGTTAGTGTACATACGTGACTGTTTTCTTAATTTATTTTCTCTTGGTGGCTGCTTGTGCTCCTGATGCTGAATTTTGGACGGCGATACCATTCCTATGCTATGCACCGCACAGACAACAACGATATTTTCCTTTCACTGTACTTTAGTACTTTTAAAACACTTTCCATTCTCACAAACCTGCCACGTATTGTCACAGATATTTCTTTGCATATCCATTAACAATATGCGTTTATTTAGAAAATGACGATTAACCAAGAATAATTTAGGCAAATTTCATTTTAAGAACAAGCACATCCAACTTGTCCGTATCGTTCTGAATGTCTTTATGAACTGAAGTTATGCGCACTAGGTGGCTATTTGAAAAATATACCGAACATACATGTAAGGGTAACCAATGTGGAAAAAAATCCCTGGATAACTTATTGGATAGCGTAAGAAAAATGCATGGAAAAATGATTATATTTGATTATGTTGAGGAAAACGATTATTAAACAGCTGTAGTAAGCATCATTTATTATCTCGTTCGTTGTATTATATTATATGGTTGTATTAAAATAAAAATTTCGGTTCTTTTTTTATTTTGGGTGTCCATATGTAATTATTTTAATGGAAATAAAATATGAAGTAAATGATAATATTAAAATATGCGCATATGTATATAAATGTTTAATTTTTATAGTGAAATACGTATAAAAGATACAATTAATGCGGTTCAAATTTTTATTTGTTTCAAGACAATTGTAAGATGTATTGTTTGTTAAATGCAGGTAGCTTTCTCTTTCACAGATGTTTTCACCCACATTGAAAGCCGAAATTCAGATTGTTCGATACCCATACATATTTATCTTCTGTTTGCTACATTCTCCTTTCATATCTATTTTAAATGTAATGCAAATTTATGGATATTTTAAACCATCCTTATAAACAATGGAATTATATATATATATATATGATACAATTTTTTAAATTTCAACATTCAAGCTATAGTTATTTCTATTAATTATAATATCAGTTCACTTTTATTATACGTTGTTTTCATCTTAATACGAATGCTTAGGGACATTTAATTAAAGATTTGGCTTTGCATTTATTTTGAGTTGTATAAAATGTTGTATAATTGCAACAGTTCAAACGGCTTACGTAATAGCAAAATTGAAATTTACAAAATAATAACAACAATTTGCTTTGAATGTTATTGCAACATTTGTATAGAAGATTTCTTTGTTATTTCAGCTAAGAGTAGCGAAACAATGATAAAATTGATAAGAATTTTCAATACGATTTGAGTTATAATGAAGAATCCATTGAAATCAAAACAGTTGAGAAACACTGAAGATTGCGGGTAGCGGTAGGAGGTGTATACACTGAAACACACTTGTCAGCGGTCGTTCGTGAAAGTGATTGTTGGCGGGGTGGATTATTGTGATGATCTGCTTGATTACACGTGTAAAATGTTCAATGTTTTACGATGTCTGACTTTCGGAATGCTCTTTAGCATCGCGAAAACCAACACGGCTCAACAAGGATATCAAACCTTACCCGCGGTGGTTATAGATTACAAAGTTAATATCGATGCCGGAAAAGAAGATTGTTACTTTCAATATGTTAGTGCTGGCGCTACTTTCTACGTAAATTTCCAGGTATACAATCACATTTCACATAATTATTCATTGCAAATATTCTTATTTGACATACCTCTATACGGATTAATACCTAGCCCAATCCGAGAAAATTTAGGAATATTTTCCCCAAGAATTTAAGTATAATCGCATAATTAATCGAAATATTTAACAATAAAATTAAATGTTTTAACTATTTAACAATATAACTGAGAAAGGAAAAGTAAATTTGAAAGGATATCTACTGTTATACAGGTGGTACGTGGTGGAGATGGGAAAGCTGGTTTTGTAGTGAGAAGTCCACAGGGATTATTAGTACATCCATATCAGTGGATCTCGAATTCGGATTATCAGGAAACTGCGGAAAATGCCGGTTACTATTGTATTTGTATAGACAATCAATTTTCTAAATTTGCCTCAAGATTAGTTAATTTATACATCACAGTGGTCAGGTAATAAATGTATTTTGAAATTTATACAGTGTTACAAAGTACCAATAATGTTAATTACAAGTAATACTTTGTTCTATGTATAGGTATGATGAATGGGATAAGTATGCAAGGGAACTGGAGGAATTGGATCTTTCTGTGGAAAACTTTACGGTAAGTATCTTTTATATATTTCACTGGATAATAGCAAATTATGTCATTTGCATTTTTGTAGACTGTGATAACCAATGTGGAGAGAAACATCAATAAAATGCTCCAGACTCAGAATTGGAGTAGAAGTAAAGAAGCTCGGGATTTAAATTTATTATTGGATAATAATTTTCATGTTCAAACATGGTCTATTGCACAAATAATTGTAATAATGGTAACAACCACGATACAAGTGTATTTTGTCAGAAAGTTATTCGAGGTGAAACCGTCTAGATATTCTAGAGCACGCATATAAATGTGATTTGAATATACCGTCAACTATCGTATGTAAAGCATCGTGAAATGCTCCACGAGAAAATTCACGCTGTAGAGAGTACGCGGTAAAGAATACGGACAAATTTACAGAACCTCCAATCTAAAAATATCAAGTCCTCACATCTGCAAAATTATTCTTTTTTCTTAAGTTTAAGCTGGCTGTATTCTTAATATTGGGCATATGTTCTCCTCAGTAGTAGTCATAATGCATACCTTGTAAGACTGTATCGTATATCATACTCGCAGAAACGGAGCACATTCCACAAACTGTTCAAGCTATTTAAATATTAATTTCATTCATTTCCTTTTACCCTCAGGCTTTTCAATTCAAATCTACGAATTATACATATATACATATATGTGTGTATAATTATATATATTTATGGATCAATGAGATTATTAGGGAGCATTTATAATAGTATTTATACCAAGATAATAAATGGTGACATACTTTTGTTATAGAGATGTCTTCAACTTTATTTTGACCTTATATTTACATATCGTATATTTAGTATGTTAAACTCTAATAACATCTAAGGAGGAGCGGGATTAATAAACTGAAGAGTATTATTAGATTTATTGGAAATTACATTAATCAAACGAATAGTTCACAATTGAATTTTGCTTAGTTTGTTTAGTGACTGGCTGATTGTTGGTTTGTTCTTCTTATTTTGCAATACATTTCCGCTTACTGCAAGAAAACGGTGTCTTTGTTTAAGGTTTCTTGCCCGAACATGTTCCGAAGCAACTTCTTTCGCATAATTGCCAGGAAACCAGCCCTGTTCGCTATTTAACAATTTTTCACCATGATACCAACCATCTGACATTTTCCTAAATACGTTTATAACATCTCCTAAAAATGTCCGTTCGCGTTAGTTAATAACTGTAGTTAATAGTGGCGGAAAAAAAAAGAAAACGACAAGAACATCGAAATTTTAGAATGTTTTCAAGAAAAGTATCGCTTACCTGGATACAATGATAGTTCGTCCGGTTGGTTTGGAGAGTAGCAATATAAAGCTACTACTTGAGGACAATCCCATACCTCGTAAAGAGTTTCTTCTATCAAAGTTCGTTTCGAGGGTGAAACTGCTTCCAACCATCTCTGCCTTTCTGTATCGTTTTCACATGTTAAAATGTATTCAACCTGGTGTCCAGAATAATTTTCTAAGAGAGTCAACAGCATCGCGTTGCGCCCAGCAAACGGTGAATCTTCCGGAACTGACTCTAAAGCGATTAGACTTCTTTTACAAGTATCTATTACGGTATAGGTTTCGTTGTGAGTACTGTGGCATACAGAAGAAAAAAAGTACGTTATACGAAACAGTAATACCTATTTTTTAGAATAGGAAGAAGAAAATGGTGCTGCATCGAGTACTCATACTTAGATTTATATTTTGCGACTAGAAGATAATCCGTGAGCAATAATAGATAGAGAGGTGTTTTATTAAATTTTCTTCCAAAGGTACGCTTGTACTCCGCGTCGGTTTTTGTCGATAACTGTACTACCGGACCACTTTTAACCAAGTGTTTTCCTCTCAATAAGATAGGTTTAATCTTTACGGAATATTCCAGTTTTCTGTGCAAACAGAGTTTTTCATTGTTTTCAATATAGGTGTAGGAAGAAGGTGAGTGCCTTAGAAAAGAGTTATTATGGAAAAAAAAGTTAGTGACGATTGAGCTGAACTTTAAACATTACCTAGCTAAGTTTTCCATTTCAATTTCCTTTGCGGCGGCTCGAGCACCCTCGTTGCATGCGGCAACAACGTGACTGAACCTCGACAAAACTCGTTCCCATTGAGATTTATCGGCATGTTCGATTGGTAATTTAGAAAGAACGGCATCAACCAACAAAGGAAGCCTGCCATCAAATGAATAAACATTTCACATTTGTTCGATTTGAATGTTCAACCAAGACTCTCTCCTCTTACCTTGTTATTCGTTGCATCGGTAACATTAGAAACGAATGCAGGGATAAGGATTGACAAGTTGGACGTGCTTCTATTTGCGAGACCGCTTCTGTAAATTTCAGACCTTTTCGCGTTCTGGAAACATTGATCGTCGATCGTTGGCTTGTAGTTGTATATGTATATATTTTCATGTATACTCACTGTAAATCTTTCAGAGTAGTATCTGTGCTAACTTGATTCGAACAGTACGCAACGTAAATGTCTAAAGATTTGTCGGCATATTTGAGTAGTACGTCTGGCAGAGCATGTAACATAGGATCCTGTCTCCATACAGTTTCCAATTCGGCCAGAAATTGCTCCGAGGCTTGTAACACGCTAGGAATATCTCCGAACAATTTATCTTTTTCGCTCGGAGGTAAGATTTCATTGATCAAGGGTTCATCGAGGAATTCGTTCTTCAAAACACGAAGGGAATTCAGGTACGATGCTTCTGATGTCAGAATCTCGAATTTTGCTTCCTGGATCTTTTTTTCCTCGGTGTTCAATCGTTCTGGTGAAGAATAACAGAGAATAAAAGAAATTTCGGATAATGCACATATCTAAAAAGTATATGTATTTAGAAGAACGATAATGCTTGCTCACGTAAAAGGCCGTTATTTATAACTTGGGGTGTTTGACACCATAGCGTCTTGTGCCCTGGTTTCGCCAGATCCGTGGTGCAACGCGAAGGTATCATACCTTCTACCTATCATTGCAAATGACAAACCATCGAGTCGAGTCTCTATAATACGTAAATGTGTACATATACATTACCTCGTCGTAACCATCGGAATTGGAGTCGTAAGCAATTCTAGCAGCGGCCGCTGCGTAAAATTGATACAAAGGTTCCTGATCAGCGAGGACGCTGTAGTGATCTAAAGTTAAGCAAAGAGAAATTAGGGAAAGGAACGAAACGCAACAGCTCCGATAAACTTACCCGCTTCCTCGCGACAAGTTCCCGTAGACGATTCATGAGGGATGGTATCGTGAGTGGTATAACCGTTCAAGTAAAATGTTGACAAAGGTCCCGAAATGTTTTTCCTGAAATGCCTTGCGAGATTAAAATATTTTCCACCATCTAAATTCGAGTGATCGTTGGAGAGATATTTGTTCTCCTCGTAAGAATGATCGCTGTGAACCGAGCTACTTCTTCGCATGCGACCTAAATTGCCTTTTGTGATGGTCCACGTTCTTCGGAACATCTTAATCCTTTTGCCAAGGGTACGAGTTAAGCTAAGTTCGCGCGGTGGCGGAGGATTTGGCTTCGTGGGCGCCTCGAGATTCATGGTCACCGTCGATTGATTCGGAAATTTTTGCTCCGTTTCTGAATCTGAGCTGAAGTCATCCGGCTGGAATGAACGGAGACTCTCGTACGTGGTGTCGTTGGATGTGTCGTCTGTAAAACGTTAAAGGCTAAATCGATGGGGAAATCGAGAGGAAATGAGACCATCGCGGTGCCACTCGACGAAATCTTCTCAACTCTCAAAATATGATGGGAGGAAAATGATTTTTTGCTTAAATAATGACTTCAACGACACAGATAAATCATAAACAGGTGTTGTTTATTCGGTTTAATAGGTGTGCGCGCGCGCGTCTATAATAAAATACAACATAGCTGGGGGGTAGGACATTTTAAAATGACATTTTAATCGGTGAAACTTCTTAAAATCTTGCAAGAACCTTCGTGAACGTAGCACGACGTTTCCTGCGTATCCACGTCTTCGTCCAGGTCGACAACTCTCATCTGAACGAGACCCTGTGTTCTCTGGGAATTTTCTTGCGACGTTCGCTCCTCTTCGTTTCTCCATTCTTCGATTTTCTTCGTACAGCCAACGAGCAATACCGATCCACTGCCAAGGCTTACAGCCACTTAAAATCATCATCGTTCACGGTCAGCCGTTACCATGTATGCATGTGATCCTTTTTTTTTTTTTTTTTTTTTTCATTGTTTACGCGTGTAAGTGTATGTGCGTGTATGCGCGCTGCCCGTCGACATTTGTCCAAGCTACGTAGATATTTCGAAGGCTAGCCGGCGGAGAGGATCGAGAGGGATCTAACAATAAGAAGAAGATAAAAAGGAGGCGGGTTGAAGCCATAGCGCATCCAGCGAACGAACAAGGTGAAATCATTACGATCGTGTGACTCGCGTAATATTCTTTTTACTTTCATTTCCAAAGAAAGATCGTTTCGTTTACTATTCCACGCTCGTCCAAATACGTACGCGAGTATTTAGTTTTCCATGGGTATCCATTCAAACGAACGAACAGCACGTTCGTGTCATTCCCTTGGACAAATCTCGATCGTTGCAACTGGTTGGTTATTGTATTACTCAAGGTACACGTACATTGGCGTGTAAAACGAAGCATAGGGAATTTACCTTGTGTATTCGGTCGTCGGAAAGTTTTCAAGGTCTGTTTCATTTCAACAACATGTCGACCCGTAACGAACGAGTCTCGCTGCTCGGTAAAGAACACTGATACGATGAAATCAACTATAAAATTGATCGAAACTTGGAGGCAGGTGGGCCAGAGGTGAATCGATAGAAAGACGTTTGTATCGTTTACGTTGAACGAAAGATTGTATATGCGTATACCTACGACGTATCTACCTGATACGACGCGACGAGCGGCTCGGCCGTGACTGACACTGAGAGACCGCAATACGCGCTTTCACCTCGCGGCGATCTCTGCTCGAGTCCGGTTTCCAGTCTGAACTCGTCGATAAAATATTTTCACGCGCTTCGATCATCGCCTACGCTATCCTATCTTTCTCCTTCTTTCTCTCGCTCTTTCTCTTTTCCTCTCTTCACGTATGACCCTGCTATCACGATCTCTGTGTTCGTTTGGGAATCTCGAGGAGGCGCTGTCCGTTTCAGGGAAACGGTTCTCTTTCGATCGGAAAGAAATCGAATCGGAGTGTATAAAGTTGTGGAAGACGGACGACGAGCTGGTAACTTTTACCTGGGACAGAGTACGCGATTGTTTCAACGATACCACGGTACAACGTATCGTGCAACTTGCGTTCCATAACGTTGATCCCGAGAGGAGAAAAATTTCTTTCTTATTCAGCGAAATCGCACGTTAACCCATTTCTCTTTGCTTCGAAGCAAGTTCGCTCACGTAGCGAATCGATGGAGAGTGGCCGTTTCGTTGGTGTACCGTGGAGTACACCAACTGATCCTACACGGCCTTGACACTCGTGATTCGTTCAAAGGTAAAAAAAATCACGTCGCGAATCAATTATTACGCCTACTTTATTGCCTGGTAAACCGTGACCAGGCGTGAAAATATCCCGGAAAATGTCCGTTCGAAGGTGTTTACGACGCTCGTTTGGCGCAAACGTGCGCTCGACACTCGAAAGTTCTGTTCCCGCGCCGTACACACCAGCGTATCGAGAATTCCGTTTCGTTGACAACTTTCAACGTCTTTCGCGATTCGCGGTGTCAGTTCCCGTTGCAAAAGCTAGCATAGACGTGCTCATGGCTCGTAAAAACACGTTTCTCTACGCTCTATACCTTTCCAGTAAGAAAGATAGAATTGGTAAAAATGGTCTTTTCTACTTTTAGACTTACCTTGAAACAATTTCGAAGATGACGATTTGAAACTTTTCCTCGATACCCTGGTTCGTTGCCTTCTCATCTTCCTAGACCATTTTTGTCCAGACAATTTCTTCTTACTTGATGCGACTTGCGTCTCTATACTGTTTCCACGAAACGAGCAGAGAGTGAAATTATCGGAAAATTAGATATCGCTTATCGATGCTAAGTCGACAACACTTACATCGATAAGTCAAATTTCGCGTCTTTGTTCGCGAGATAAGGAAGGGCAAGAGTCGGTGACTCCTCCAAGTCCTCCCACTCAGATTCCTTGCCGTTTATCGAAGTCGATCCGAAGATCGAGCCCGTTGTAGAGCCAGCGTAGAGACTGTTGACTCGTTCCTGGCTCGGCAAACCGACGTCATCGTACACGTCCTGATCCTGATCCAGTGTGTCATCGGTATTTTCGTCCACGCTAGAGTACTGGTTGGTATCGGAGAGATAGCTGCCGTCCTCTTCTTTCGATTCGTCTTCGTACATTTCTCTCTGATTACGCGCGAATAGATTTTCCATGTTACACGGAGCCATAACATCATCGTAGATGCTGTCGGAATCTTCGAAAGCTGGTGAGAGGTGACCGATACGACTTCCGTCGGCGCGAGACACCGGGATGCCCACGTCGTCGTAATTATCCTCCTAATAAGAAATTGACAAGCAACAGCTTGAGAGAATCGACAATGAGAGAATTGCTGTTTGCTGAAACGAATTTGCGTTAAAACGATGAAAGGGTGTATGCGCGCGATTCGATTATCACCTGGACGATAAGATTCAGGGGTCCTACGTCGTCATACTCTTCAGCAACGTCGACGTCTTCTGGATCCCCGTGGTTCGGAGTAGATCGCATTACTTCGTAACCCGTATTCTCCGAATAACTATTGCTCCGATTGCTCCACAGAAAGCTCGAATTGTTGCATAACTCGACAGGCAACGACACCACCGTCGATTCACGCTCTGCTGGCATGTACGTTGTTTTCCCTTCGCGTACGATATTCCCTCGGTATTTGTTCGTTTTCACCTGCTGGCAGGACTCCAACGTTTTTACCGAAGATGGTATATCGAACTTGGATAACAATTCGCGTTTCACGCTCGCAAAGTCGAACGAGCCTCCGCTTTTACCTGAAACGTCGAATTTCGAAAGATCGTGGTAGAATCGAAATACATAGGTGCATTTTGTTAATAAAAGCGCGAGTGACAAACGCGATCACGAGAAAAGGGGAAACGTACGTGCTGTTTCTTCCTTTCCTGATTTATCAGCACCCGACAAGGGTACGTTGAAAAAGGATACCCTCTCGGTTTCAGAGATCGAAGACTCCCCCATTTGATTTCCAATCATTCCAGAATTCTTGGTCGCTGCAACGAGAAGAGGTAACGTGGCACACTTTTCCTCGTGTGTAATTACGACTTGCTCTAAATTCAACCTGACCGTGTTTTCGTTCAAAACCAGACTCGGATTCGTGGCAGATGCAACGTGCACAAAGTTCGTCGGCGACGAGATTTTTAGGAATTTAAATTCCTCACGGGAGAGACTCCTCGATCTGCAGCTAGAGTTACAATCTACTCGAGTCCCCGATACCGTCGAATCGATCGACGACGCTTTCAAAGAACTCAACGACACGCTCAGATTGCTCTTTTTCTTCTGCCTTCTCTTTGGCCCTTTCACCAGGTATTCTGGTACTACGAAATTCAACACGTTTTTGGCAAAGTGCTTCTTCTTTTTCCCTCCGCAGCTCGAATTCTCGTTAGCGAACAACAATCGTCCCGGTAACTTTTCCTCCGAGAACGTTTCGATCAAGTACCCTTCCTCACGATCAGCCAGTCTCGTGTCCGAACAACTCCTCGATTTCACGAATGCATCTTTCGTGCACAAACTTTCCTCCACGTTTTCAACACTTGTACCGTACTCCTTCCGCTTTGTTTCCTTCGGAACGTCACACCACGCGTTTCTATCGCCCACCGATTCTATCCTCTCGTAATCGTCCGGCGGAGATTCCTTTTCAATTTTAGAACTTGACGATCTCGCGATATCGTCATCTGTCGAGTGAGAATTATCGAAATCGCGTCCGTTTTCCACGGTTTCCCCGATCAGAGGATTCTCTTTATCTTTCGCTTTCGTTCCAACTCTTATCAAAGTGACATCGATATCGTTGCTATCGGTGGTAACGCGCTGCAAATAAGCAACATCAACGACAGCTTTTCGTCGATCACGTTGCTCAACGTCAGAGCTTAAATTCTTTTTGCTACTTTTCCATCTATCCTCCTCTCGTAACTCAGCCGGCTTCGTCGAGGGTACGAACAGCAAGTATTTCGGATGCTGCCTCGACGACAGACTGGTTGCAACATCGATCTGTACGAAACGCGCGATCTGTTAGTTCAATATGTGTAGAATACCTATTATAATATCATACATATATACACGTACGAGTATATGCTCTAGCCAAGATACTCGTAACGGTTTTGCGGAAACGGTTTCGAGGAATGCGATAGAAATCGTAACTGTTTCAAAGGCGACCCCGTCGCGTTAGTGCTACGTCCAGACACGATTTCTAGACGAACGAGCAACACCCAGTCGTCACAACACCCGGTGACAGGTGGAAAACTTTCCAACAGGGGGGAAGAGAGAGAGAGAGAGAGAGAGAGAGAGAGAGAGAGAGAAGATTTGTAATTCGCCACTCTGATTCTTATCGAAGATCGGGCAACGATCGCTCGAAGCTAACAAGCCACTCCTGTCTACTATTAGCATCGTTTATCTCGCGTAGCACCTAGCACCGCGACGGGATCCGCGAATACCGTTTCTCGCGTCGAGAGCAAACATTGATTTTGGTCAAACGATAAGTAACGCGCGAACCTTCGAGCTGAACCTCCTGGTATCGGCGTCGGCGTCGGTGTCGACATCGACATCAGCATCGATATCTTTCAACGTTTCTTCGGTGGTAACGTTGTTATCATGAACGGGTAATAATTGCAGCGGCAACGTTGTTCTCTTCAAAGCCAGACTGTCGAGAGTCGCGTAGATGATCCTTTCCGAGGTCGGAAATGCTTTCCGATCTCCATGGAGAAAACTCCTATTGGCAACCGGCGAAATACTCATTCTTCCACTTCTCTCAACGATATATACATACATATACGTGTATGTACGTATTATACACCAGTTAATTCTGAACGGTCCATAGAGAAAGGTGTATACCTAACTCTGACGCGATCATTGGGAATGTCGCGCAGCTGGTCACGCGTTCACCGCTTTCTTTCACCCTTGAGCCTGACATTCGGCCATTTCAGCATAATTGGAGGAGCACCTATAAAGACGGTCTCTCGGCCGAGCACCGATAACGATAGAAACACGCGCGATCCGTTATCAGACACCGCTAAACACGCGCATGCGTCATCGATTTTGATCGAATTTACACGCCGCCACCTCTCTTTCGATGCATCACGTTCCTCGTGCACAACTTTTTTCTTTTCTCACTGTCAGCAAAAATCTTCGATATTATACGATACGATTCGATCGGTAACGATGGCTGGCGAATGTTAATATCCTTGATACGTGTCAAGAACGAATCGCGATTAACCGCGAGCGTGTGGCCTCGTTGCACGTTTACCGCTCGATCGAGTAAATACCGTGGAGATCGCGATTCAAAGAATCAACAACTGTTAACACTACTCTTCTTCCTCGTGACGTTCATAAAGACGCATCGCACGTTTCGCAATCGAGGATTCGTTGATTCTTGGTCCTTGCACGTTGCAACGAATTATCGCGGTTTGCAAAACGAACGATAAACATAAACCACGGTGACAAAAATATTTATCCTAAAATTTCCGCCTCAAATTATACGTACTTACTTTTATTCTCGATTCTCTTTTTAAGCATTTTTACCTTCGGACATTTCTCACTTCGATTTTCTTTACGTCTACATGTGTACGTAATTTTAATTGTTAAACAATTTCACCGAATTCGCCCAACACTCGATGGAAGCAACGAGGTGACGTTGTTTAACAAGGCCACGGTTTGTACATTTGTCGCTTACAAAACCGTGTTTATCGATATACGGTACGCGCTGCACTCTCGTCGATACGCGCTCCGCGGATGAATTGCAAACGCGACGACACTAGTTCTACTGGCTGCGCGCACCTTTCTCTGGCAACGTAAAACACCGTGGCGATCGAGCCGATCGCCGATCGAGTGACAAATCACGCATACTACACTGAATTTTTAAACCACTTTGCTCTGCTTCCACGCAACCATGATCCCGCGTATACGGAAGATCGGTTGTTTCCGCCAGGTTTCGTCATTGCTCGTCAACCACTACCGTATTCCTACAATCGTTCTCCCTCCTTACTTTCGTACTTTCATCCACGCCGTTTGCTCTAAATTTTTTATTTCCCCTTCTGGGAACACGAGTGATGCGTTAGATAGAGCTTTCTTCGAATTAAATTCTTTTTTTTCATATCTATCGAAGCGAACTGTTTTTACCCGACGCGCAATCATGGTACCTATTACGTTTCAGACTACATAATTCCGCATTTTTTCCAATAGGTATCTCCTCGTGCGTTTTCCTACATCATGACCATTCGGTGTGCCTACTGCCGGACAAAATTGCGCGCGCAACCAAACGCTAAATAATAGTATGTTTTGGAATTTGACATCTACGATAAATCGTACTCTCATTTCGAAATTTCATAAACCTTTCCAAATTTTCCAGATCTGTCCTCGAACACGGCCCTGAAAAGTAGGGATTCCCGTGTAACGCAAAGCCAGAGAGAGGCGAAACGATGCATCAGGTAGTCGAGAATACCTACATTCTTGCGCAGCTGAGCCTTGGATGATGATGTGGCAGGTTGGCCCCATTCTTTCCTTGCCGTTTTCATCGTCTTGCTCTTCGAATTCTTCGAATCTGACGATTCGAATCTTCCACTTTTTCGAAAGTAGATCAACGCGTAAACATTCCTTAATTACTAATTTCGTTATGAAAATCGAAACTTGGATAAAATATGCTTAGAATTGGGAAGCAAAATATTGTACTTTCAATGTAAAAATTCATAAAAAGGTGTGCTCGTACTTAGCTTACGATAGCAAAGCATTTATCAAGAGACGATAAAAATCTTTTTCCACTCTTGTATTTATTATGCGTTGAAATTTATACGACATGGAATTAGTCGATAAAAAGCGGTGGGGAGATGTGCCCGGAAAAGATATTTAATCGATATATAAGTAGATCCGTTGGTTAGTAGTCATTAAGTGAACGCTACTAGCAACACACCACAAAAAGGATGTCCCTCAATCAGGTAATCGCGATTCTAGAATAATCATGTATCCGTTATTTTTCATGATCGACATACACTTTACGAACCTTACAAAAAAAAAAAAATGGAAACACTAATACCATTATTCTGTGCACAAGAAAAGTACAAATTTCAATAAAAATTCTTTTTCCATTTCTTTTTTATTTGATTGCAAAGTATCATTCCCTGTCGCATTTAATATCGTCACTTACTATCGATTTTTTTTTCTTCCCCTTTAATAAAGGTTCTAAAAAAAAAAATCGTATCGTTTTGATGTTTTTTAAATCTCAAATTTGTTTTATCTACCATTATATCATACCTGTTAGCTTCATTTTGAGCTCAACAATATCGTTCTGGTTATCGCTGACTTTTTTAAATTTTACACAATCATTATCTACAAGTAATCCATTTTCGATCAGTATCGTAGATGATGGTGCTATATAAACGATCGATTACTAACTTTATTTAGTTCAGAAATTTAGAAATTAATGTGAGAACGATACTTCTTTATCAATTAACATAGTTAGGCAAACGTAAAATAATCGTTTAATTATTTCGCTACATTATACATTCTGTATTGTTTTTTTGTCATATTCACACGTCAAGAAACGCTGAATAATCAGTGATACAAGAAAATAGAATTTAAATGTCAAATGAAATATCGTTACTATGAGTATCAACGATCAAACGTGTCCGTAATTTTATAGAAATTTGAAGAAGCAGCGGAAGCTGTGAAAACCCTTACGAAACGTCCTAGGGACGAAGAATTTTTACAGCTATATGGACTGTTCAAACAAGCAAAGGTGGGCGATATCAACACTGGTAAGTGTACATTTAAATTTGTACTTAAAAAACAAACAAACTGTGTGAAATTCTATTACATGAAATTTTGCACACTTATTTTGTAATATAATTACAGCGAAGCCTGGAGGCTTTGACATGAAGGGAAAGGCTAAATGGGACGTGTGGAAATCGAAAGAGGGCATGTCGCAAAGTGATGCGAAAGAAGCGTACATCACGTTCGTGAACACATTGTTGGGAAAATACAAATAATCTACCTAACTGCTTATTAATTGTATTTGTACTTTAAACAAAAATTTTCAAATAAAACTTTAATTTACCTGAGTATTCCTTTTTTCAACCTTTATACAGGTTCAATCTTAATCGTTAGTTACTAATTTTCCATGCAATGCATGTTCCTACATTCGCGCGTTTTTTTCGTGTAGTTGATTAACGTGTCGTTGCAATCGCTCATTTTATTTCCGAAGTAATAGGCTATCTATATAATTAATTCGATTCATGTACGTAATTTGAAACGTATTCGCGGGTTCAGTGTAAAATGTTGATGTTTATGGACAAAGTTGAAGGATAAAAGTTTCATAATTCACGTATTAACGAGCACGTGATACGTTTAATCCCGTATAAAAATGAGTATCTCAGCTTTAAATAAAGATACAGTAAAACTTCTAACTACCACACAAATTATAACTTCGATATCTAGTGCTGCAAAGGAATTAATAGAAAATGCATTTGATGCAGATGCCAAAAATATTGAGATTAACTTGGTATTTTATTATTTTTTCCGTTTTATAACATATCTTGTTCGATACATAATTTTACGTTACGAAAATTCCTATATAACGTTTATTTTGCATTATCAGATAGATAATGGATGTACCTTAATAGAAGTAAAAGATGATGGTTGTGGTATTTCCAAGGTAGATGCTCCTTATATGGCTTTGTCATCTTATACATCTAAAATTGGCAACTTTTCTGATTTAGGTATATAATTATACTATGGAAAAAATTGTCTAATAATATGCAATACAATCTTCAATTTATAATGTTATTATTTATAGATTTGTTAGAAACATATGGTTTCAGAGGTGAAGCTCTGTATGCATTATGTGCAGTATCAGATGTTACAATTATATCAAAAACAGAACAAGATAAAGCTGCTGTATCTTATACCATTGACCATTCTGGATGTATTATAAAATCAGAATCCTGTCATAGATCTAAAGGTAATAAAAAATGTTAAATATCATCTTCAGTTTCTTAAATCATATATGTACATTTCTTTAGGTACAACTGTGCAAGTTAGACAATTATTTAAGCAAGTACCAGTGCGAAGACAAATAATTACAAATCCGAAAAAAGCTAATCAAGATATTAAGATATTGGAGTCTTTGATAAAGAGTTATGCAATGTGCAAATTTTTTGCACGGATAACTTATAGAGTAAATAATAATGTTGTATTCGTAAAACCTAGCATGGCTACTTTCGAAGAAGCAGTTACATATGTTCTTGGCAAAAAGCTGACATGTAATATGAGTTGGATAGACACTACAGATACAGATGTAATTACATGTATTGCCAAATCATATAGGGTGCTTTTTATTTAATACTTTAATTTTTTAATTATACTTCTCAGATTAAAATGAAACTAATGATACCTTCCAAGGATACTCAAAACATGCTTGTAGTGTTTCAATCTGGTTTGCAATATATTTTTGTGAACAATAGGCCTATTAAGCACAAAGAATTGGAAAAGGTGCAATTTTGTGTTCTTTTTCTTCCTTGTTTTTCATTTTTATTAAATAATACAGTTACAAAGTATTCAGAAATTACTTCTAGGCAATGACTAAGACAATTTTTGAAGTATTAGGACAGGAATTATTGCCAAGAAAAAAGCCAATATTTGTTTTATACATTTTAATAAATGCTGCAAATATAGATGTTAATCTAGAACCAAATAAAGCTTCTGTTTTATTTAAAGATCAGGTAAGTGTGAATATAGGATAATTGTATATTACTTAAGAAAATGTATATTATGTTTATTAAACAGAGCATAGTCATTGATGCAATAGAGAAGCACCTGGAAAACTTTTATGGAATTATAAGAGAAGTGCAACAGGAAACAGTTTGTGATATTTCTTTTACCAGTTACCAAGATTATTCACAAAACGAAAATACTAGTCATGCTGAAAATGAGCTACCTGCATGTAAGAAACGAAAATTGCACACAGAAAGATGTATCGATAAGCCTATCGAAAAGATCGCAAATGCCGATGAGAATGCAGCAAACAATTTAAATTTCAATGGAACTAATAATTCGGAACATACAAAGGAATCGCAAATTTCTACAAATGAACAAGTTTATCTAGATAAAAATGCTGAAAAGTGTGACAAAAATGTAGAAACATTTGATACTGAATTACCACCTCTGTATTTAAGCGATTCAGATTCAAATAATTCGCAAAATTTTACGCTGATTTACAATAATAGTAATTCTCGTAATTCAGTGTTAGTATTACAGGATATCACGTACAATAATCTTAATTATTTTTAATATACTTTTTGTTTTGTATAGCAATAAAGAAATTACCGAAGACAGTCCGCCTTTTGAACTAACGCCGACATCTGAGACACTCAGTCAATTACCAGTTGTAAATTTGGGCGATGATTTCGAATGGAATAACTGTTCCACCATTAATGCAGATAAAAATGAAAATAAAATACAAAATGCAAATTTGGAAGTTTCAGACAAAGAAAATAAACCTGCGAGTAAAGAGAAAACACCAGTCACATTAAAAGAATGGAGTAAGGGTCATGTGTTTGGTTTAAAGGTAAAATAAAGATTACAAGAAATTTGATATAATGAACTTATATGAGAGAATCGTATGAAATACATTTAAGTTAATTTCAATAGGGAGGTACAAATGTAGAATCTTACAATTATACGGAGTCAAATGAATCGGTAAATGAGGATACACATGGAAATTTGTGCGGTGGTTTTCTTAAATTTTCAGGAAAAGTTAGGGCCCAAGGTAAATCGATATAATGTACATTTCAATTTTTTGTATGCAGTATACAACAAACGTTACATTTTTATTTTCAGTCATAGAGCAAAATCCTACAATGACAGCACCTCAAGTTGCTCATATAATAACTAATCTCTGGAAAAAATTGTCACCCGAAGAACGTGGCTATTATAAAGACCTCGCACGTGACGAAAAATCAGAACATGATATACAAAAGCAAAAAATTCAAGAGAAACATGTAATAAATACTAACAAAGACAAAAATAGACTATTAAAAGCATTGAATAAAATGAAAATAATGGATCTTACAAAAAAGGAAAATTTGGTCACAAGAACTATTGTACCTTGGAATGTAAATTTAAAGAAAGTTACTGAAAATTTTATAGATAAGTAAGTCGCCTAGATTCTTACGTATATATGTATAATTTATTATTACTTAACAATTCTTGATATTTCAGTTCTCCATGTGAAAATACCAATTCAGTTGTTGGTCTTTTATGTTTAAATTTATGGATTGTTCAGAAATCTGCGCATATTTGGATTGTAGATGCTAGGAAACTTAGGAAGGAATTACATAAAGCTGATACAAATACAAATGAGGTAAATCTGATAATGAGTTACAAAATGTATAACTTTATTGCTCATATTAATCATTTTTTATGGGAATTCTCTGTACTATAGGATAGCACTGAAAATATTGAACAACTTTTGCAACAATGGTTTTCAATAAAAGATGATCTGTCATTATTACATCCCATTCATTCAATAACACGAAATAAAAATAATTCTTAAATTGTAACATTATATAATCGTTATTCAAATACGCATTATACTAAATTTGAAATAAAAGCCTGCTTTTCGTCTTCGCCTAATTTAGTACTCGATATCAACATTATTTAAAAACATAAGCAAGATTATAAACATGAATTAACTTTATTTGTATATATTTTAATTTTTAGTTTTAATAAATTGGAAGAATTAATTAAAATGCTAACTTTTAACACGACACCGAATTTTCTTCTAAAACACCTTAATATTAAACGATTAATATAACAGTATAATAATTAATACTATCATGACATCTTAAATTTGAAAAATATTGCACATTTAAGTCTTTTAACGAACGGAAAATTACTAACTACCGTAAGAAATTATTTTGATTGGTCAATGTAGAAAGTGTTCCTAAATTTTCACTAGCCGTGTGTTTAAAAATGCTCGATCCCAATTATTAGTTAAATAGTCTTTTCGATATAAGGCAAAATTTCTTCGCTAAATAGAAATCCTATCGCAAACCATTGTTACTTTACTCGTGATTTTTTGCAATACGTTTGCAATCACTATTTGAATATTTTCCAAGAAGAGAATTTTCTTACTAAGCAAAGATAATAATACGTATAAAATACGAAAAAGTTAATACTTTAATTTCATGTACCTAAATGAAATCTCTATTAAACGCATATGTTAAATATATAAAAGGATGTAATTGGAATCGAAGGAAAAGATAATTGTAAAATGATAATATGTTTGATTATTAGGTTGACACATTGAGAAAGTGATAGGCATAATAAGCTTTCATTGAAGAGACGGTTGAAGGTTGGAGATTTCGATCTATATATTTGAAGTTTGTGGTGGGTTGTTGGCTGCCATCTTGGACCTCGCTCGTTTGAGAAGCCGGCCGCCCGCAAAAATCTTTGAGTTTCACGCGTTTGCGCGGTCTCACGTATTCCGTAAGCAGATTGCGCGATTTCACGACGAATTTAGAGATCTGTTGCGGTTAATTTAATCAAGATTCGGGTCCGGAATGCATTAGGTGAGTCTAAAATAAGTCAACATTACTTTCCTGATTGCGATGGCGTGTGATTTATCTCGTACATGTGTGTTCGTGTCTTGTGCTTGTGCGTGTTTCTAATCCGTGTTGCGATAGTAGATTAATTTTTACCTAGGTATTTGCTCTTTAACAAACATATCTATTTATTCTACATGCAAATTATAGCTGTATATAAAAAATTATTCTTTCGCTAATTCGCAACTGCAAATTCCAGAAATGAACTGGTAGTGTTCTGTGAGCACACAATCAATAGACATCTGAGGAATATGCAGTTCATTCGTTGTAATCAGTGAACACGTTTTTATGTTTGTTAATCTCTTATTTTAAGATTCATTTTTGCCCATTGTTATATCACTTGTTACCAGATAATGATTTTCCTAAAGTTGTTTTGATTCTTCTAACCATATAGATCAATTTTTCTAATTACATTCACTTGAATGTTACATGGATGCTTTAGATAACAAATACATTTGATTATTTATAAATGGTTTGGATTATATTCTTCATTATTTGTACATGCTAGATATTAACATTGTAATTATCAGTTTATGAAATATCCGTGTTTTTCTTACCCTGTTGTTTTAATAACGCAGCAATATTGATCTCTATTTGATAAAAGTAATTTGCAATATGTTCACTACATTGAATACAGTGTTTATATATTTAAATAATACCCTCAATTTTTGTATATATTATACATTGTTATAATGTAATCCTTTAAGTAAAATAAAAAAAAATGTACAAGACGCGAGTAGGTGCTGTACTATTAACATTTATAATCAGATATTGCATTATTGTAATTAATCATAAGTGCACTGTAATGTTATAAATGAATAAAAAATGCAATATTGAATTGTTGTAATAGATACCAGTGTCTTTGATATATATATATATAATGTTTGATTTAGTTAAAATAAAAACATAAGTTAATATTTAGAAAAGATTAATGTATATATGTATATATATATATATATGAAATAGATATATATATATATATATATATATATATATCTTCACATTAACCGATATCTTATGTTTTTGTCATTAAACTAAGGCACATTGAATTGTGTTCATTTTTTAATATATTTTTTTTTAATGGCTCAGGTGTATATTTATCCTCGCGCATTCGTAACTGGGTGAGTGGAGGAGATAAATTAACTAGCTTTTGTAATTTTTCAATAGACAACAGTGAAAGAATAACAATCCACAAAACAAATAGTAGTAGTGATTTATCAGAAAAAATGGCACTACCCAGTAGAGCGCGCGTTTACACTGATGTGAATTCACACAAAGCTAGAGATTACTGGGACTATGAATCTTATGTTGTTGATTGGGGGTAAGTGTATATTTAAAAATATATACGTGTATGCACGCGCGCGTGCGTCCGCGCGTAGTGTGAAATATATGGAAAATGCATGTATGTATTTTACACGTTGTATATATTGTTTCTTACATTGCCAAAATATAATTAATTATTTGTTATGTAGACAACAAGATGATTATCAATTAGTAAGGAAATTAGGCAGAGGAAAATATAGCGAAGTATTTGAAGCCATCAATATCACAAATAACGAAAAATGTGTTGTAAAAATTTTAAAGGTATACGAAAATAATTTATAATAATTAATAAGTTAATATTACTCTTGATTGAGAATTTCAATTTTCATCTATTTTCAATTTTTAGCCTGTAAAAAAGAAGAAAATAAAAAGGGAGATTAAAATCTTAGAAAACCTTAAAGGTGGGACCAACATAATTACACTCCAAGCAGTTGTTAAAGATCCTGTATCGAGGACACCGGCACTGATATTTGAACATGTCAACAACACAGATTTCAAGCAATTATACCAGACGCTAACAGACTACGACATAAGATACTACCTCTACGAATTATTAAAAGTGCGTGTATTGTTAAGTGCAATGGAACCAAGTATCAGTCCAATGTGAACCTTCGAGATTATTATTTTGATAGATGTAGGTGCATATCATAGGTTCAAGGAAGAGTTCGAAAATATTTAATTCGTATAAACTCGTTTTTCTTTTCTTTATTTTACTAATTTATAGAATTTTCGTTAATGCTAATACTTCTGGATGAAAAAGAACACTTGATATGGCCTATTCTATTATTACAAAGCATTGAAGTCACTTTGTTAGTACAAAAGTTTCAATCATTTCACTATCAAATATGTTTTTAGCCCTTTCTGTACAGCGTGAGATGACTTAGATATTTCGATAATAATCGATTTGTTACAGCTGCTGTAAATTCCAATGTATAAACGTTCCTTTTCTCTCTGTTTCTTACGTTTCTTATTAGTTATTTGTTTCAACGGTGGTACTCGTAGAGATTTAACAATACCGAAAATATTTTACACAGAAAGGGCTAATAAAAGAATATTATGGTAAACTAAACGAAAACGAGATGTAGCATTTGCCTATAAAAATAAAGAAATCTTTCTTTTTCATTCGTTCGAGGGTATAAAAAGAATCCTTAGTTTCAGAAATTTTTAAAATTTTCGGACTCGTGAATATTTAAGTAAGTAATGTGTCGATAGTGTTCGATCCATTTTGCATCTATGGCTACATTACACATGTAAAAACGTTAATGATACATAAGACGAGGTTTTCTCCATTATCTGTTTTTAGGCATTGGATTATTGCCATAGTATGGGAATCATGCATAGGGACGTCAAACCGCACAATGTTATGATAGATCATGAAAATCGAAAGTTGCGGTTAATCGATTGGGGTCTAGCAGAGTTTTATCACCCTGGTCAAGAATACAACGTACGAGTAGCTTCGCGTTATTTCAAAGGTCCAGAATTACTCGTAGATTATCAGGTTTGTAACGTTTATTTTATTAATCGTTATTCCAGTGATACGTTATAATCGACTCGATCGATGAGTATTGCATTATGACTTTTGTATTACAGATGTATGATTATTCATTAGATATGTGGTCTCTTGGATGCATGCTTGCGAGTATGATATTCAGGAAAGAACCGTTTTTTCACGGACATGATAATTATGACCAACTAGTTAGAATTGCGAAAGTTCTTGGGACCGAGGAACTGTTTGAATATCTTGAGAAATATCATATTGATCTGGATCCTCGTTTCAATGATATTCTAGGCCGACATTCACGCAAACGCTGGGAACGATTTATGCATTCAGAGAATCAGCACTTGGTATCACACGAAAGCCTTGATTTCCTTGATAAACTTTTGCGCTACGATCATTACGAGAGACTCACTGCTCGTGAAGCTATGGAGCATCCCTACTTTTGTAAGTAATTAGAAATGTTCAAACATTACGCTATAAGTTACTTACTAAATGCGATCGATAGTAGATCATTGGTAAATTGATAGTTCCTCGTTTATTTCCTTTTCTCGTCCATTTTAGTTCCAATAGTAAAAGATCAAGGTCGATTAAACATGGTTTCATCGTCACCTACTCCCATAACAGGTTCGTTACCTGTAGGTGAGTAACGGCCCAGGTAATGTCACCACCTCAATTTCCAATTTATAATTATTTAACCATATCATTCACGTATTGCTGAATCGACCACGAGAACGCCGTGAATATTCATTCGCATCTTCGAATACGATGCGCATCAATTGAACATCCGTGAAGTTCGTATTGACTCGAATTCGCAACTTCTATTTTACGATATTTATAAAAACACAAAAGAAAAAAAAACGATGCGGAGGTATTATGTGCCGGAAAATTATGAACACGTCGTGTTTGTAATCTACGAATACACGTTGTTCTGGTAGCACTCAATTGAATGCATGAAATCAGTTGTTGATATCATCCGGCATTGTAAAATTTAACTAATTCGCAATGGTAGAAAGCTGTTCTTGTAAAGTGTTCAAACGTTGAGCGTGGAAGCACATTTATGTTGAAATAAATCCCTAATGTTAAGTGTCCATCGGAAACCTTTGCCATTGAGAATTAGTTAAAGGAAAAAACTATGTTACGCTTTACGCAAGGTCGTTCCAGGCACTTCGGTATAAAGAGAGAGAAAAAGAAAGAAATAGCGTGGTGGGTTGTGGTCGAAACATGAACATCATCTGTCGATAATATTTCTTTATTTACGGAGTTTCAGATGTATGGAATGACCAATGCGATTTATAGTCATATTATATAAAAAAAAAGGAAAAGAAAAAACAAAACATACAAAATAGAGTAATGTCGGCCCTTAAAAAATAAAACGATCTTCTTTTCCAAGAAATGTATATTTTCTTTTTCATAGTACATTGTACTTTAGGATTTCGGATTTTCGCGACTAGTATATGCTTTTTATCTTCTTTAACCTTACCCCGCCCGCCCGTCCGCCCCCTTTTTTTTAAACAAACAAGAAGATCGTTTCAGATAGATGACCATAATGTGACTAAAGATGCGACTAAACAAATGTTTGATTTGAAATATTTAAACGATTCAAGTCTGTATGTCGTTTAGTATCGATTAATTTACAATTAAAATATGAAACATATGAAATATTGATTTTTCTTACAATGTCGCATCGAGAATTGATTATCGCGATGCTTCGTCGATCGTGCGATAGATGTATATCTTTTCTCGATATTAGTGACAGGATAAGGTCAGCACACGTCAGTTGTTAGAAGAAATATCTGGAAGAAAATGTTTGATTCCTCCATAACGAGTGGTGAATAATATCAAAATTAGGATGTTTCAACAATGGATAGACTGTGACTAAATTAACATATAACAGATGGAACATTGCAAATGGAATCTTCTAATTTTGGAAAAGAGCGTTGGATGCATGATACGTTGTTTCCAAAGTTTGTCGATAATTGATTTTCTTATTCACGAGTCGTCGATCCGTATTAAACGACAACTGGACTTGAATTGCTCAGTAATTTCGAAGCAGGCATTTTTTTAGTCGTCATACGTATTTATGAGGAGCGTGCGAAGAATCAAACATTCTCATTTAGGTATCGATACTTCGCGCGAGGGGCTTGATCCCATCCCTAGGCGTGACTGTGAGCAGCGTACCGCTTCATGGAGTAAACGGACTGAAAAATGTGGCGAGACGAGTTGGAAATGGGACTCAGAAAGCGATGAAGTATTCATCACATCGGTTACATCCTTAACATACAGTTTACGACTCTTGACGCGTTATGTACTAAAAACTGATTCTTCCATTCCACCTAAAGTTGCAAAATTAAGAAGAAAAAGAGTATTTCATAGGATGGTGGACCACTTCTTATGTAAATGGAAATTATATTCTGACGTGGCATATAAAGTTCTACATTTTAGACATTCCTTATTCTTCATCCCGGGTATTACTTGAAAGAATTTGTATCTGATGTTATGGAAACAATTTGTTGTGTACGATTGAATCTTACACGACGGCAACTGAAAAAGAACTGACGTGTTTAAAAAAAAAAAAAAGAAAAAGAAAATAACGACTTCAGTGTACTGGAAATGATTCAGGAACATAAGAAAGTTTAGGATATCGAGATAAAATTTATAAGATCAAAGTACGTGCTCCGTCCACATTGGCCGGTGCACATGTACCGTTAAAGCTGTATGTTGTTTTGCTCTGATTTTTTTTTCTATTTTGTTTTATTTTTTTTATTTTTTTTCTATTCGTATATACTGTATTTCATTAACGCTGCTGCTAACGTCACGGTCGCGGGAAATTCGTAAATGCATAAAGACGCGATTAGATCATATTATGTCACTTGGAAGATCATCCGTTATTACACGAGGCATCATAATGAAGATGATGCAAAACAAAAACCATGTGTATTTGCATCCACACAAGCGCGTACACGACATACACACACAAAAACAAACACATAGCACACAAGTGCTCACACTTAACATGTACCTTAGGCCGCTCGGTTTAGTACTTTTAACGATGATAAAAATGTTCGTTTATATCTGATACAATGATAGTTAAATAAAATGTTTGTTATAGCCAAGTACTCTTTGTGCTCTGTGAATACCTGTGTATCCAGTAATAAATGCTGCCGAAGTACCGGTAATGGCATCGTTGATATCATGAAAATACAATTTCGAAGACGTGTTTAAAATTCTAGCCCTTGTTAGTTCCACACTTCTACGGTAATATTTTTCTTTCGCGTGTATCTCTCATATTGAACCGTAGAGGTCTGTAATTTAATTTCCATTAATCGAAGCGAGAATTCACAGGCACCTTAAAACACTTGGCGTCAGCAAAAGCCTACGTACATGAACAAAACACATGCCGATAAAAAAAAAAAAGAACATTCGTATTGCTGTACATTGTATGCTTGACGCGCTGATCAAACACTTAATGTCGATAAAATCTCATTAAATCGATCGAATTGTTTCATATACAGCATTACCAATGTGTTTCTTATAAATTGAACGTGTAATTATTTATATATGAACGTAAGCCAGTTTATTATGTACATTTGAAAAAAAGAAAGAAATTTACTTCGAGAGAAAGAGCGAGAGAGCGAGAGAGAGAGAGAGAGAGAGAGAGAGAGAGAGAGAGAGAGGGAAGAGAGACGTACTTTTAAAGAATGTATAGGAATAGAGCACACTCCACTTGTACACCATGTCCTTTCGTATTATTTCGAAAGAATTCGTCAGTTCCTATACGTATAAATTGCGCATAAAGTACGGTCAATTCGATATATATATATATATATAAATGATATATATATATATGTATACATACATATATATATATATAAAAACATACATACATACACATATAAACGTTAGCGTATTATAAATGCGTACCCTATCAAGCGGAGTGTGAATTTAAATTCGCAGAGCGTTGTGTGCTCTTGAATATTATCGGCTAAATAGTAATGCTCGCTTCTTATTATGATCACTGCGCCGTTTTTGCCTTATTACCGTGTATTTTAAGATTTTATATGTATATATATGTATATTTTATTTTCCAATAATGCATAAAAGAAATATATATACATATATACATATACACAGATAAGTGAAAATAAGTGAAGAGTACATAGGTGTGTGAGGTGGATACTGCGCTATAGATATTAAAGATGTAAAAAAGAAATACTCTATGTACGAGTAAAGTATAAATACAACCTTTTATTTATTCTGCTTGTAATCGTTGTATCGCTCGAGTGCGACAAGTATCTAATTTCAAGTCATTTTCACATGGCAAGAACGGCGCAAATGTAATTGTTTGTCCAAGTTTGATAACCCTCCCTGTTCATACGTTAAGTTTACGATAATCTAGTTTAGTTTTATAGGAAAAAAAAAAACTATTGAATAATTACTATTTAAATCTGCAAATGAACTTCAACAAAAAAAAAAAAGAAAAAAGAAAGAAAAAAATAAAATAACGAATTGTCACTAATATAATTAATATATTATGCTAAATTCTAACATTGACGAATATTTTATCATGCAACATCATGATTTCACACTATTTTGAAAACAAAAAAATGTAATGTTAAATGAATACCGCTAGGATAGCCGTTCTATCATTGTCATACGTTATAGGCCAGTTTTTGAATTTTTTTCTCCCATTTTGTTGGAGAACGGCAATATCCTGAAAGAAGAAAGTGCACCCAATTTTTCAATATACACCAAATGTACATTCGAATTTTATATTCTCTCATAATAATGCCAAAGCGATAAAGCGAAATTGTTTACAAACTTTCTCGTTGTTCTGTTTCTCTCTTCTACTTTGAAAGGATTTTTTTTTTCTTTGACGCGCGGGATACTGTAAAACGAACTATTTTGACGTGGTTGAGGTATGACAATAAAATTAGCCAAAGTGCACGGAACAATTTTACTTTAAACCTGTCGTTGATCGTAAAAGCATTGAAGAAACAAAACTCACCCTGTATCACGTGACCACATGTTTTTAATATTTTTGCAATGTTTACTATTAAAATTAGCGGTACGATGACTAAATGAAAAATTATGAAAAGTTACGAACTTTTCCTTTATGCGAATATGAAGCACTTGTGCGTATATACAGTGTAACAATAATATGTATGATTTACAACAAAAGGAAACGTTGTAACAATACTAAATAGTTCTGTATAGAATTAATTGAAAAAGAAGCAAATACAATTTCGTTTGTATTAAAAAAAAAAGAATCCTACAACTACTGCTTCTTCTTTTTTTTTTTTTTTTTTTTTTTACCAAAATTCAGCATTTTAAACTACTTTTTTTTTGCTCTACATCATCGTTAAATTTCGATTGTACGTTCAATTTATTTTCTTTATAATTATAACTGTTAAAACATATATATTGCACTTTTAAAATAAAACTAAGACCGATAAGAGGATCAATTTCAGGAAGAACATCACAATATATTTCTCTAAATCTTATGTTGCATATTCTGTTTTAGGGTAAATCAAGTAAAAGATTGAAGGTTATGTTTTTAATTGGGCAGTTATAGTTAAAAATAAAAATTTTAGAAATCGAACGAAAGGCATATAGAATTAGTTATCGAATTAATTTTCCATTTAAAATTAGAAATATCTATTTGTCCGTGTATCATGTGTACGAAGATTTATTTATTTATCTTAGTATTACATGTTAGCAGCTACGAATGGTTCGCGTGACATACATAGGTGCAGTCACAGGGTTCTGTATACAATCATCTCGCGTTTCTTTTAAATTTATTTTTATCTACAAAAATGGACGAAATTAATAGATTAAAACAAAGAGTCAAAGATCTCGAAAATAAATTACTCGAAGAACAATGTAAAAATACATTGACAGCGAGAGAAAAAATAGAACATATGTCAAGCGAAGTGGTTGATTCAAACCCGTACAGGTAATATTCGTGTATATGCAATTTTTTTATGATGTTGAGTAATCTTTAGTTTAGTTATTTATGATATTCTTGTCTTTTGATTAGCCGATTGATGGCATTAAAACGCATGGGTATAGTAGATAATTACGAAAGGATACGAGAGCTAACGATTGCTATAGTTGGCGTAGGTGGTGTTGGTAGTGTGACTGCCGAAATGCTAACAAGATGTGGAATTGGCAAGGTAGCGTTCGTAGAATTTATCAAAGGACCCAGGACTTTCGAGTTCTCTAAGTAATATTAACAATGAATTTTAGTTAATCCTATTTGACTATGACAAAGTAGAAATGGCAAATATGAATAGACTTTTCTTTCAACCGTATCAAGCTGGTCAAAGTAAAGTAGAAGCTGCAGCAAAAACGTTACAATACATAAATCCTGATGTACAAATTGAAACTCGTAATTACAATATTACTACAATGGATCACTTTGAAGACTTCATGAATACCATAAGGTACCTATTATAAGAATGATCCTCGAAGGATCATAGTTATAGATAACTAAGAGGTATTAAATTTGATTTTTAGCAATGCAAGTTTAAACAAAGGCCCTGTAGATTTAGTATTAAGTTGTGTAGATAATTTTGAAGCACGAATGGCAATTAATACAGCTTGTAATGAGCTTAATCAGATATGGTTTGAAAGTGGAGTTTCTGAAAATGCTGTTTCTGGTCATATTCAGTTTATTGTTCCTGGTGAAACAGCTTGTTTTGCTGTGAGTAAAAGTTAAAGTCAGAAACAAAATAGAAATGTCATATGATCATGGGATTTTATGTAATTTCCAGTGTGCTCCTCCATTGGTAGTAGCAGAAAACATAGATGAAAAAACGTTAAAACGAGATGGCGTTTGTGCAGCATCTTTGCCAACAACTATGGGAATTGTAGCAGGTTTTTTAGTTCAAAATACGTTAAAGCATCTTTTAAATTTCGGAGATGTGTCGTACTATTTGGGTTACAATGCCATGCAAGATTTTTTCCCTAGAATGACATTGAGACCAAACCCAAATTGTGAAGATAGTTATTGTAGAAAACGTCAGCAAGAGTATGCGTTAAAACCAAAATCAGAGCAAAAGGTAGAAGAAGTAGTTGAAGATAAGCCGCTACACGAAGATAACGAGTGGGGTAAATAATAGTAAATAGAAAGAAAATATCGGAGGATCTTTAACGGTTAGTACAACTACGTTTCGTTGTAGGAATTTCTCTTGTCGATGAACAAGATCAAGAAACGGAAAGAGCATATAACGTACCGTCGCGCGCATTTGATTCACAAGGCATTCAAATTCCGTCCGAGTCTGATGCAAGTTTAGAAGAATTAATGGCACAAATGAAATCTATTTAAACTTGACCAATTTACAACGATTATATTAGTATAGTTTCTTATGTGCATTCCATTTGTATTATTTCTATTTTCACCTGTTACAAAGTGTCTGTTATTTTAAATGTATCTTTTGGATATTTTACCTACTAAGTTTTCTACAAAAAGAAGAAAAGAAGAAGAGAATAGAAAAATATAATGTATTATGTCGCATTATTACGTGCAGTATCATACAAATGTGTACGAGTTGATTAATAAAACAACTTTATTAAAGTTAGACGTCGAAGCGTTCGAAACAAAGGTTTTGTCCTTCTTCTTCATAATCTTCTCTAGTTACCAGAAGACTTGAAAATACTGGATCTTTCGAAAGCGTTTTACCACCGTGCCATGCGTACGTGATCGGGCTGAAAACGAGAGGTAAGAAATACTTGCGTTTACATGAGAATTGTTCAATAATTGATCAATTACAAATGAAAATGTGGATTACTTTTCGGGTAAATGGACATTTATCGTATACTCTGCGGGTGCTAAGCTCCTAACTTCCTTGTAAATTCTTTCCTGGAATCCAGGAAACTTTGCATTACCCCCAGTAAGAATGATATTAGACAAAAGATGCGGCCACGTTTCTTCGTCGCATGCTTTCAAGCAGTCCATAATCGATTCTGGAATACCCATTTGACGAATACCAACGTCCGAAGGAAAAAACAGAATCTCGGGTATAGCAAATCTTTCGTTACTCAAACGCAAGGTTTGCTGTTCGTTGGGAGGTTCCGGACTTTTTAGAAAACCACGTCTTAATGTTGTATAATCTGGTAAAACATAATCTTTAACTATGGGATTGTTTTCTAATTTATTTTTAGCAGTTTCCATGTCCTTGAAAAATTCTTGAGAAACAAAACAAGAATCCTCTTTTACTTGATTTATTACATAAGTCTCGTCCATAACGTGAAGTTGCCGATAGGATATAATTTCCTTAAGATGATTCGTAAGAAGTTTTCCGCCCACGTCGATGCGTCTAATACCTTCTTTAATTTTCGTGTCGTTTACATACGGTACTACATGAGTAAAACTATAACCGCTATCAACTACGATACAGCACTTTGCATTAGGATCTTCCGTTTTATACTGATAACAAGAGAGGGTGGAGGCATTGATCCTCAAAAGGCTTTGACATTCGTATTCTTCGAAAAATATTTCTGTCATGGCTTCTTGAATGGTTGAGAAATTAAACAGAGGTTCGGTCACAATTATAGAAAGTTGATTCAAGTTGACAGGGCAGCACTCTTTCGAAAATACATAATCCCAAACAGTTTTTTGAACGTCCCAATTGACAAGATATCCTTTCTGAAACGGTAAAATGTAAAAGAGTCCCGATGCGTCTCGACATTCTTCGATTTGATTTCCTACGAATGGTCTTCGTCGTTCGCTTTTCGCTTTCATTATGCAATTAGGAACTAACCTGTAAATGAATACATCAACAGCTGTATCGTTTTTTCTTTTCAATTAATCGTATAATATCGACGAACTTACTTTGGGTTGTCAGAAGCTAACCCTACTTTTGTCGTATAGGCTCCATTATCAAGAACAAAAGTAGAATTACTCATATTCAACGCAAAATTAAACGATAAACAAACGTTCGATCGCTTTCGTCTTTTCTGTTGTACGTTGCAAAAGTTCAATTAAACGCAAAAACGTTGAAACAAATTTCATTCACCGGTACGTTAGCGTTGGCATTCAAACGTTTCAGAGACACGCCATGTGCTATCGTAAAATGAATCTTACATACCGAAAGATATTTACGAATACAAAACGTTTGACAATTTGCGACTAATTGTGCAATATTGTATAAAGGGAATCGTATGTTTGAACGTAATTACTTTATACAGTTATAACATATAACTTTGATTAGTTCGAACGGTAATGACTCGACGAATAATTTTTCCTTTGTCAAATTTTTTCACCTGATACTGCTCTTCTTACGAATAAGTTTATTCTTCGGAAGGATAACAATGACACTTGGATATAACGGAGGTAAAGGATAAGGAAATATTTATAACTAATTAACATATTGCAAGATCGTTTAATTATCAAGCTGACAGAGCAGAGCCAGTCCTCTTTTAATCCAATGACTGACAGGATAATCGGTATCGATGAGGATAGACAGGACGTAGTTGGTAGAATGTCCAGTTGTCTTGAGAACACCGAAACGCGCAGAAGTTATGTAAAGAGGACACGAGTATCGTTTCCCTACGTCTAACGCATCTATTACGCACGGTTTCATCCAAATGATCGGCATAGGATCCCACAGTATTTTCGGGAAACTTTCGGCGAGCAGCATCGTTCGCATATTCCATCTCGCACCGACCAAAAACATACCGTAAACGTAAACACCGTCGACCGGCGATTTGTTTAATTCGTAAGCTGGAAGTACCTGAAAAATAGGGAAGAAGTTCAACGTAGATTCGAAGCCGGCGATCAGTTTACGTTTGCATAGAGTATTTGCAACGAAAACCTCGTAGTCGAAGTCGATTCTGTCGATAGGTATCTTGTACTTTCTTGCATAGTTTTGCATGGCTGCTGTGAGGAAGGCGTGTACGAACGAGAATCCGGATATCCAAAACGTCGCTGGTTTGCC
Organism: Anthophora plumipes; assembly: GCA_951804975.1. Taxonomy (NCBI): domain Eukaryota; kingdom Metazoa; phylum Arthropoda; class Insecta; order Hymenoptera; family Apidae; genus Anthophora; species Anthophora plumipes. The sequence goes on along the minus strand of OX638122.1, from coordinate 17,561,491 downwards.
TTCTTTCAACCATTTCCGAAAGAAGTTCAAACGTTCGAGAAAGTCATTGACGAAGTTTGGCAATGGTTTCAAACTCGGATAGGCACACGCTTTTACCCACGATGGTGGAATTCTACCACTTAATACGTGAACAGCTAAAACCTATAACCATAAACGGTTGTGGGGTGTTTTATCATCTTTCCTAGAAAGATTCGATCTATTTATTAAGAACAGGCTTAGGAATTATCTGCTCAGCATTTAAAGGAGATAATACGCGCGATTAGTGCATGGTGGCGTCATCTAGCGGCGAAACAATGGTAATACCTCAGGGAGTAAATTTCGCTAGGACATGTGGCTTCATCTGGTGTCGAGGTGCTATTACTAAACTCTAAAACCCCGCTCCTGATTTACCCGCATTCGTAGTACCCACTGCCTACCCATAGATGGCACTAGACGTATTATTAAGGAGGTGGTGCCATCTTGCGGCAATTGCCGGTACTACACAAAAGGGGTAAATTAGGAAATGATTTCGGTGGTTTAGTAATAGCACCTCGACGCTAGATGGAGCCACGTGTACCGCGACAGTTTGCCCGCTAGGTTTAGTACCGCTGTTCATCGCTAGATGGCGATACGCCTCAAAGTCGGATTTGACAGTTGGATGATACGGAGGATTATTACCTATCTATACATAGAAGGGGAGGTAATCCCTAACCGTGTACTGGAATGTTTGATTCAGGAGCTTACTTCCAATCCAGGAGTCATCACTATTAGTCCGTTTACAGCTTTTTCCAGCATCGTGAGAGACTGACGGATCTCGTTTAAGAGGGTGTTGTACCTTTCCATCTCTTGTACCAGAACTGTATTCATAGATTCCATGTACATAACGGGATAACGTTTCTGAGCTTCTTCGATGTCGAATAGTTGGGGCATTCGATCGTATATGTCCTTCTTCATGTTCAACAACATTTCGTCTTGCTTGGTGGTGTCTCCAACTGTGACCGTGCCTTGAATCAGCATCATAGATTGAAAAAAATCGTTCGCCAGCTCGAGATCTCGCGTAATTCCTGCATTCATGTGCAGTCCAAGTACTTCTGGCGGTGGATTTAAGGGTATTGCTTGAATCTGTTTGACGTAATCTTCGTATTCGTGTCTACGATAGAGAATACGTAGCGCGTAGAATATCGAAATTGGTTAGGTTAGGTTTTAACGCTTGAACGGGTAAGATTTATAAGGTTAGGGAGTTGAACTTCTTTACCTCTTTGGTAAAGCGTACTCGGGTCCAATGTCGGCGAAGGTATAATTCGGATCTGTAATTACGTTTGGATTGTAAAAATCGTCTAATATCGTGTTGAGGCATCTCCGATCCCTGTCGTCCGTCACTCGGCCACCGTAATTACATTCACCCGTTAGGTATACGATCGCTTTGAAGGGGACATCTTCGTAATCATTTATGTACAACTGAAGCTGTTGGGCGGATATCTGAAGATCGGATTCGTTGAAACCTGCAGGTGACGAAACCGTATCCCTTCGATCGTCAATTAGAGGGGCGCGATGTTCTTTCGTTAGATTTTCGAATCAGAGGAGAGATTTGAACGAACCGTATTTGATGTTCCAGCCCTGAGAACCGTAATTCCGTCGTTCTTGCACTACAGCATGAAAGAAGCACAACGCGTAAAGCAGCTTCGAGTGTGTTCTTTTCTTCTGAGGGTCCTTGTCGAAAAACTCGGGGTCCTTTGTTGCTTCAGCTTTGTAGGACCTATGATACAGAATTGGTCGTCGAGTCGTCGATACGCGAGGTTTCCTAAATCCCAAAAACTAGTTGAGTTAATATAGTAGATTGATCTGACACCTCAAGATGTTATTCTGCAATCCAGTCGGCGGTTCGTTGGTCATTTTGACGGCATTCTGAAGGACGGTAATTGGGAAGTGTTCGGAAGGGTAGCTGGTAAGCCATAACCGAAAGTTGGCGTGCGTATTCGAAGGATCGAAGCGTTCGCAGATGGTTTCTAATACGGGCATCCAGGAAGCAGCCAAGTGACAATTCTGCAAGCACACCCATCCACCCTCGAGTTGCGCGTCCTCGATTAGACTTTGAGCGATCGGCCCCTGACCTTGCCCGAGCGAGATCGAGTGGAATTTCTCGAGAAAGTTCATGCTTTCGGCAAAGTTGGTCAGGGCTTCCATTGGATCGGATCCCGGGGATAAAATGAAGATCAACGGTACCAGAGAATTCGAGTCTCCGTAGGATTTCGAGATATCGAAGGGCGGCGGTACGACAAACGTCAAACCTATTCCAGCTTCGACGAATCGTTGTATCTGTGAGAGTAAAGCGTGGATATTTGGTAGAAAGAGGGATACAGGATACAAGTAGAAGAAGTAGGTAATATTGTAGGATAGGATATTATTACCATGATCATCACTTTGTCGGTTCTGATCATTCTTGTGACGATCAGATGTTGAAAGGGTGTTAAACTTTTCTCCCATGGATCTGGTATCGGCGAGTCTTCCGGATTAGTTGAATCGTAATACTGTTTCCATTTGTTCAAATTGCGCGTAAAGCTCGACTGAAAATCAGCGAAGCTGGGTAGAACGTGTACCCTGGATATTTCTCCCCATGATTTGTCCGGAAGCCAGTCGGTGGCTGGTTTGGGGGGAACACCGGCTAACGCGACACCACCGGATAGAAAGAAGGACATCTCGTCTCTCGTCACCATTCCCTCTCTTATCAGGATCGTCGTGTACAAGACGAACGAGTACAAGAGCTGACGAGTCAACGAGCAATCGATATTAATAAGTATTCGATTGGCAGCGATTACGCGGATATTAGCAGTATCACCGACGTATATACCTTGTCCTTCTCGAACAACGATCTACAGACGTTTTGGTACAAGTTGTAAGTGAAAGTTTCACGTAGAAACTGGAGCCTCCTTTCGAGAAATTTACTCTTGTTCGCGGTATCGATAGAAATGACGTACAAGTTGATAAACCACATCAAAGAATATTGGTACATCGGGTCGATGTTGGGTAGATCGGTGATCGTGTAGTAAAGGGCAGAGCTGTGTTTCGCTATTGGCCTGTAATTTTGTCGGAATCCTTCGATCTGCGTTTCCGTTTTAATCGCGGCAGCTTGCTTCTTCAATATGTCGGTCGAAAGAATCTTGGACGAGTCTAAAATCTCTATAGCTTCCTCGTCCTCTAAGATACTAGCACCGGCAACCGATAAAGTTTTCAATATATTATCCTCTACTTGCTTCAACGCCTTTTTATTCGCGGCACTCTGTACGATGAAATACTCTCGCTTCTCCTGCAAGTCCGGCCTCTCTTTCGCCACTACGATACCTAACAGCTGATCCTCCAGAGCACCTATCGTTAACGCGAAATTGATCAGAGTCACTTTGTTGAATACCTCCGGCAGGTAATGCGGATTCCGTAGTTTCGTCGTCATGTACAGTTTGAACCGCATATTGTATTCGATCACCTTCTCGCCGAGCGTGATGTACCATATGCCACCCATTTTATACGTAGATTTGGTTAATATCGGATCTAGAGCTGGTGGCAAATCCTCGAGGACGTTCTCTATCAGTACCGGTTTTCCTACCGAGCAGAACAGTTCGTTAGATTCGTCAGAAGTTCGTATTTAATCGAATCTTTCGAATAATCCCCTACCAAATTCCAGAGCTAGCTCTATCACGTTCATGTAAGTCGGATCCGTTAGCTTGACGATTTCGAGTTCGTTCTGCTTCTCCATGTTACGAATCCATTTGTTCGCTTGGCTCTGAGGATCGACGAACAAGCTCCACCTCTTCGAGTTGTCCATGATGATGGCATTCTCGATGGAGAACGAGTCCCGTGGTAGGCCAAATATGTTCCAAGAGTTGATCTTCACCTCGGTTCCAAGCACATCGACGAAATCGTAACGGTCCGAGCATGGAATTTTCAATTTTTTAACGTACGTTTTCCATTTTCCCAAGCTCTCGTCGCGATAGCTGGTCGTGAACGGCCCTAGGTACGCTATCATGCCGCATGAGATTAGAATATCGCCAGGCAAAGCGTCGTAGGATTCTTTCAAGTTGGCTGCTGCTGTCAACCAACGATTCTTCTCTCCCCCTAGGCCGCTGATCAATTTTTCCGCACGAATCAACTTGTTTCTGCAGTTTGTCGCCTAAGACAAAGGAGAATCTCTAACGTACGATTTTCTGCCATTTGGTCGTATATAATAATCGAGGCCAATCGAGAGATTTCTCTTCCAGTTCCACCACTTACCTCGGTCTCCAATTCGATCTTTTTCGCGAGCGTCACTTCTAAATTCTCGTTGAGAATACGCAATTTTTCGGTTAACTCGGCCAACATTTCTCGCCTCTCCTTTAAAAACTTGACCGTATTCTCGAAATCTTTCTGCGCGGCATCGAGTTTCGCTTTCTTCGGCGCAACCACCTTGGCCACCTCGTCGTACAAGACCATAGCTCTGACCCATTTACAGAGACCTTCGGCTGCCGAGGATGCTCTCGCTACGATTTTCGGTTCGAAGTTCTTATCCGTCATGTATGTCATTTTTATTTCCTATCGGAGAGCAACGATGTTGCGTGTAAATGATGTAAATGATGTAAATGAAAAAGAACTTTTCGAAATGATTTGGGAAGGTTAGGATGGTCTAACACCTGAATTATATGCGCGGGAATGTTGTCTTTATCGTACTGTCGCAAGGTCTCCAGGAATTTCATATCGCCTAAGAAACGTTTGCTCGGTGTCCAGTAGTCGAGCACCTTTTTACCGGTAGCCGGATCCTCGACTTTGGCGGGAGGTATGCCCATCATCACGCAGACTGCAGCCATTACGAGCTTCACTCCGGCAGGAGGACTTCTCATTGTCCTTACGACCGTTATGTCGGCCGGCTTTAGAGTGTTCAGGGCGGCTGGATGAATTCAGGAAGAAAGAATTGACGAAAAGAAAGAAAGAAAGAAAGAAAGAAAGAAAGAAAGACATAAAATGATCGATCGGTCGGTACCTATCGCCTCCTCTAGGGCTGGCAGCGCTTCTGCTAAATCAGCTTCGCATTCCACCTTCAAATTCATCGCCACTTCCGCTTGTACATTCGCCATGTCTTCGTCCCTTTTCACCATGATCCTAGCCTTTTCGACGCTGATATTCTCCGTCTCGATTTTCTTCATAGTATCGGCCGTTTCTTTCGCAGACGCTTCCAGCTGCGGTTGTAATTGCGAAAGCGTAATTCTCATTTGACTAATTTGTGCGGCTGCGAATTCTAGTTTGTCTAATCCGTTGATATAGCGGTATCTGTGATGCGATACGATACGATACCAACCAAATATTATATAGGGACAGCTAAGAAGAAACGACGATCGTTTCTCTGCTCTTTATTAATTTTCATCTTGATTTCCTACCTGGCGAGGCTGAGCTCCTCCTGTTTCTCGTCCATCAATTCCGCGTACGTTCGTATCAGATCGAGAAAACTAGCCGTTGTTACGTAAGTTCGTCTCCCGGTGACGTTGTAAAACTCCGTGCTGATATCTTTAGCGCAAACGTGGAAGAACTTGCACGCGACTACGGCGTTGATCTTCACCTCTTCGTCGACGTTTATGTCAGTTGTGCTACGGAGTGCTACTTGTTCGAGGGCATCTTCCGGCCACACGTCGAACCAATCGATCGTACAGCAGTTTACGAGACTCGGATAAAGCCGAAGTCTGATTCTGAACGTGTCGCCGATAGGGCTGAAGCATAGCATTATATGCAACTTCTCTTTGCAACGGTTCACGAAATAATTGAGAATCGAGAGCACCGATATATCCAGGTTACGATTGCCACCTTGGGCGGCTAGTCGTGTCGCTTCGATGATCTCCTGCCTTTCCTCCACGGTGAACAGGTTTGGCACCTCGCCGGAATTTAACAGGCTGTCGATGTCGTTGAGGAAAATTTCACTTTTGATTTGTCCCTCGGCGAGTAGAAATATGAAATCCTTGCCAACACCACCGGAATTCATCAGCACCTGCGTACATACCAGACATGTACATACATACATTTATCTCTTTATTTAATCCCGTTGCCCCTTTCACTCCTTCTACGATACGAATTTACCTTTTTTATGTCGTCCCGCCATTCTTGTACACCGTACGCGCTACCGATCTCCGGTTGAAAGAGACCGTGACCGATCATGCTGGAGGCCAATTTCGTCAAAGATTGTCTACCGGATCCACCTACGCCAACCATCAATAGGCTACCGCAAGGGATTACCAGGATACGACAGACTTTCGCTAGATGTTCGAGGGCGTAACGGAAGAGGACAATGTCCATCTTATGCCTATGCGTCAGATTGTACTCTTTCAGACAATCGATCGCTACTTCATTGTAATCCTCCATCGATTTCACTTCTTCGTATCGGCGATCGCCCGGAAGCGCGTCCACGTCCATGAAATTACCGAATATAAGACTTCGTAGGCTCTCGTGCGTTAAGTGGTCGTCGAACTTTGGTAGATGATCGAACACCGTGTCGAACTGTTCCTTCAAATTCAACCCTACGATTTCTTTCACCTTGAGAAACAGCCATTGTCGGTCCTGATAGTCGATCAGACGATCGCCGAAGACCCTCGAGACTTCGTGAACCCACAGTTTAGTGAAATCGGACTTTGATTCTACGGACTCGGCTTTGATCATCGCGCAACCGGTTATCACGCGAGCAAAGTCGCGCAAGTTGAACAGATAATGAGATTTCGCTGGTGTCGGTCTCAGCTCTTTCTGCGCGTTGACAAAGATGTTCATGGTCGCGTTCACGATATCGACGATCGTCGGCATAGCTGCGGTGGTGAAACCGTTTCGTTGCAGACCAATGAACGCGATGCTCGTGAAAATTCGTACGATAGTGTCCTCCGAAAAATTGCTGATGCTGTACAGATTGAAATGTCGGAGAAATCTTCTGTACAATTCCTGCCTGCTACCGCCTGGCGGTGCCATTGCGCAAACGAACATCGTGTCGTATATACGAATCGTTTCCGGTTTCTTCAGATCGAACCAAATTCTATGATCGAAGAACTGTCGGAGTAGCTCGATGGGCGGTTGAGCACCGTATATTTCCTTCGCAGGCATGTTCACATCGTCGATGAAGACTACGCAGTGCGTACCTGGCAAAGGACCAAATCTGTTTGCCCGTCTTTTATACAGCTTCAATACGACCAACTCTTGCGTCTGTGCGGCCGTAATATTCGGGGTGAAGGTGACGAAGTTTGGCAGATATTTTTCTTCGCTTAATTTGTTCATAATCAGGTCCTTGATGTAGAAACTTTTACCGGTGCCAGTTTCTCCGTAGAGAAGGAAACGTTTGCGATATTCGATGTGCTTCAGGAATAGACTTTGATATTTCACCGTATCGACAGTTGGAATCATCAACTGAACGATGCTACCGGTCTCTGAAAATTCTTGTTGCCTGGCCATATCGGAGAATCGCCTCCACGCCCCTCTCCCTCGATACGTGTAGAAGCAGTCGTGGATCAGATCGTCCGCTGGTATCGAGATCAGGGATTCGAGGAGAAATTCTGGAAGTGGGTATTCCGATTGCTCGTTCTTCCAGAAGGTCAAGTAGAACGTGTTGAATTTGATCCGCGAATCGTAATCTAAAGTTCCAGCGGCACCCCAGACGATCGACAGTAACATAGTTGCCTGTAACCAAGGCAGGATAAACTGCTCGAACGTTTTTTCGTTCTCCTTCACAGCGTCTTCCATCAGCATCTCGAAAAGTGTCATAGTGGACACGATCTGGTGAATTTGGCCGGCGTTGATGGTCGTCCGACAGGATTTTCGAATAAAGTCCAAACACGGATCGACCAGCCAGCTGAACAATTCTTGGATATTTTCTTCGTAGCCTTCCTTCCACTCGCGACTCAGCTCGTTTATCCACGAGCGAACGAACGGCCTCCAGCCGAGAACACGCGGCTCCACGTATATCATTCCGCAACGGGACACGGTGGCAGGTGACGCGTGCGCAAGATCCATCGCTTCGAAGATCATCGACATCACGCTAGACATTTGCATCACCTCCCCCGAAGTCAGGCAGAGCTTTTTATTGTCGTCGAGAACGGTATTCAGATTTTCGATCCAGACAGCGTCGACCGGCCCGTCGAAGATGATCCATTTCCTGTCAGGCGTCTCCTCCATACAGTACGTTCGAAACGCAACCGCGCACACACCGTCGGTCCATTCCGACGAAACCGGGTCGAAGTATCCGTAGAGCTGACCGGACGTTATCGACTTTGGATTGATAGTGTAATACTTGGTGGCTGCTCCGTTTTCGTCGCCCCATTCGTACATCAAAGTCAACGCATCCGCCAGAGTGTGAAGAACCGAGGTCTTTCCGCCGAATGGTTCGCCGACGAGCATAAATCCGTGACGAACGATCATCATTTCGAACGTTTGTATGATCTTCAAGAGGAAACCATCGACCGCCTGTAGATTACGTTTGTTAGCTACCTGGTGAACAGCTTTCAGAAGCACGTCGTAACTCGGAGACGGAAGTTCCAATCCAGGAAATAAATCGGAGACGATGCCTTGAAACAGGGGGACGTCGTGGGCTAAGAATTTTGGTAGATTGACGTCGATCACAGACCTAAGTAAAAGTATCGCCTCGTTCTCGTCTGGAAATTGCAGTTTAATATTCTGAGCCGCTGTTAACACCGTTTTCACGGCTCGCATCCCATAATCGTAGTGGGATTGCGTGGACAATTGTTCGGAGCACAGCTTGTACGTTGTCACGATCTTGGTGGAAAGTTCTCGGGCTGTGGTGAATCCGGACGAGTAAAGAAATATTTCTGCGATCATTGCGTAATCCGGGACCATCATCGCCACCGTTCTGAATAACACTTTAAGATTGTCAGGAAGCTCTGATCGACCCGCGTAACCAGGATTCATCGTGATGCAAACGTAAACGGCAGGGTTCAATCTCAGTTCGGTCCCTTCGAAGATAAACGTGTCGACTTTGCCGCGTACCGCTTGAATGATGCAAAGAATTTGTTGCGCTACTACGGACAATACTTCTAGCTCGATCCTATTGAACTCGTCGAAGCAAGACCATGCACCACACGAAGCGAGACCTTTGAAGAATTTCCCCATGTTTTTGTAGTCGAGACCCTCGGAACAATTGAAGACCACGCATTGCACGGCTATCGCTCTGCTCAGATCTTTCGTCGTTTCGGTTTTCCCTGTACCAGCTGGACCTTCTGGTGCTCCGTTCAGATGTAACGAGTACGCTCCGATTAACGTGCGGTAACACCTACGGGAACGTAACATTTCGTTAGATTTACGTATCTCGCGTCGTTTTTATCATCAACGTCGTCTCCAACACCTGTCCGTTAAGGGGGTGATAACCAGTCGAGGAGTGTTTCCAATGTACTCGTACGCGTAAGCTACGCTCGTGTATATGATTCGAACGAATACGTCGTCCTGCCAATAGTAGCGCAGTTGCGCCAACCATTCAAAGTCAGTCTCGTGTACGATCTTCTTCTCGATCAGAGACTTGACCACATCCATAGCATGTACATCCAGCGTGATCAAAGCATTCAACGTCGTCCGATTTTGCCTGGATAGTTGTCCTGCGAACAACATTCATTTCCTAGGATGAATCAGCGAAAACTCGAGAGAAAAAAGGTATCTAGCCTACCTCTAACCAGCTGAACCATTTCTAAAATTTGGGATCCAAGTCTCGCGTGAAGTGCTTCCGTTGTCGACGGAATGTGAGTCATAAGGCTGTTCTGAACTTCCATGCTCCAGTATATTTGAGCGACGCATAGAACGACCATACCTGGCCATATACGTACCCATACGACGCGTTTGTTTACCTCGTAATCGAGATAGCTCATGTGGATTTCGTGCCTTATAGATTTCACCATTTGTTCTTCGACCTGTACAGCATCCAAATTATAAGTTATTCATCTTGTTCATCTTAGTTCACCCTGTACTACGCGAACTTTTACCAACTTTTACATACTTGAATGAGCCATCGCTCTACGCAACCTCTTGCCGCCGCGGTTGAGATCTTCTCTTGCAGCCTGACTTCCTCGTTGTCTTCGCTAAACATCGAACATATCTCCAGTTCTTCGTCGAATCTATCGAATGATCCTCCGTTGAGAAATGATCGCGATAGAGAAAGTCGATCGTCGATAGTTTACCGCAGTTTGTTTATTCCTTCGAAACATTTTCGAAGATGTGGTTGAACCCGAAGGGGGTCTTTCGTCTCAGACAGTATCTCTAGCATATCGTCGTTGCTTAAGAAGAAAAATCGTGGAAAGAAAAGTCTCTTTTTCTCCAGGTAGTTTAAAACTCCGTCGTTTACTTTTTCCATTAATCCATTAGCCTCTTGCATGATTTCTAAAAGACCTACCTGGAAGAGTAGGCACACGTCACATTTTGTCGCTTGTCGTTACTCGAATCGAGAACTTACGGAGCCAGCAGTCTCTCTGACTCGGGGATCTTTCGCAACGCCATTCATCGCGCTGCGAAATATTCGATCAACTTGAGAGAATAGGATATCTTCCTCGGGGAGCTGAGCTACGATGTCTTTGCTCGAAAAAATCGGCAACAGATACATCCATTGCACTTGCACCTAGTAGCAACGAATGTTATTGTAAAATTGGTAAAATTGGTAAAATTGGTAAAATTATAAAAAGTGAAGCGACGAAAGGAGAAAGTGAATTTGTTAAAAAATACCTTGGTCCATTCGTCGATCGTCGATTGTATACGAAGTAGGAGAAAGTAGAAATCTTTAACCTCTTCTTCGATTAGCTTAACGAAAGCCGAACCACGCATCGTTTGAACTTTTATGATGTGCTCCTCGAGCAGAGCTTGAATATCGTCCAACTGCGTCAATATGGTTACTCCGGAATCTTTGTAAGGCACAGTGGTAAACGCTACGCCATCCCATTCACTGATCATCTTCGCTAGCAGTTCCTCGAGCATCAGTTGTTTCGTCGCACTGATGCTTATCATCTCGTACCTATCTCAAACGGAATTGAATCGAGATTCAAACAGGATTTCAACCATCGCGAGAAAATAAACCTAAACATCCTCATATTTATTATACGTTTCCAATTCTTCCATTAAATTCATTTTAATTATTTTCCGGAACGTAGTTCCAGCATCGGGAGTAAGATCAAAGCCGGCTACACTCGACATATCGTCCCAGTGAATTTGTCGTAGAGCAGGATTTCGAAAAACCGTCAATAATGGTATATACTGCTTAAACCACTTGACATCCTCGATAAGCTGATAGGTAAGCTTTAAAGGGGCCGGTTGCTGAAATGGGTCCGGGTCGTCTGGCCATCCATGGAAACTAACGAAAAATATTCAGCCGTTAAATCGTTAGCCGGATCGGTATCGCGTATTCGTTTTACCTATACGGATAACTCATCGCAAGTTCCATCTTTATTCTCGTCCTGTATTGTTTGCTGATTTTATTGAAATCTGCGAAATACTCGGTCGTCTTGTTCTCGATCTCACTCGATTCCAGATATTCGAATGGCCCGTCTAACCAAACGTCTCGATGTCTCTGCCATTGATAAGCGCGATAAATTAATTGGTAATACGGCATTATAATTTCTTTCAGTTCCTTGATTCGCGGATATTCGGACAGAGGATATTGGAAAAGTGTCTCCTCGTCGTTGATCCATGTCACCCTCTCGTCCATACGATCTAAATCGCGTGCGAACTTTCGCATATGTTCTATGTACTCGCGTATGCGTTTCTCGTCGTCCATGTCGTTCATCATTTCCAGCCTGAGAAGAACAACAAGGTGACAATGCGCCGTGTTCGTTCAGATTCGAGATCGCGTTAGTTAAACTGCTTCTCGTTAGTTCACCTAGGGAACATGTTCTCGACGTCGTCGTTTAAATCTTGGATCTTTTTGTGAAGCTTTTCCTCCAGTTCAAATTTAACTTGCTCGTACGTCGCGCTATTTTGCTCGAATACCGGTCTTATCCCCTTTAGCCAGTGAATGGTGGTATTATTTAATTCAATGTGGTCTTTAGTTAACGACGTCATTCCGATTAAAGACGCCATCATGCGCAACGATAAAGTAATCTTCTCCTGTAGCGATCTCATTAACGTCGACGCAGCCATTAACATGTATTCACCTAAAATTCAATTATTTGGTTTCATTATGTGCATTATCATCCGGCGTATCTTTTCCATTTAGATATTCACCCAATTCGAGTAACTCTTTGGTAGTAGTAGGCACGTTTGCGGCACGTTCTCTTATGCTTTCGAATGTATTACAAATTTCAAGATTATAATTGCGGTGGCTTTCCACCAACTCTTCGATGATCAATTTGCGCACCTCTTCTGTGGCATAAAGGAGGCCAGCCTTCGCCTCGACTTGATGAATTACTCCTAACGAAATGTATTCGTGATCCGGCTGAAACAACGTTACTTTAATATTAGGCAAACATTTCCATTAGCCGCTCCCAGAAAAAGAAAAACCACCGGAAAATTTACCATGCCGTTTATTTCACGAATAAACTGATTAAAATCTTCGACTTTGCTCACGCACTCTTGAAAACTATGCCCGGTACTGATATAGGCGGTGATGTTGCTGTGCGTTTCCGGATCAAAAACAACGTTAAACTTCTTGTACAATTTCTCCACGTAATCGTTGAACGGTTCAAACGTATTCCGTAAAACGTCTGCGAGACGTCGATGCGCTTCTTCCAAGTACCATTCCGGTAATATAACTTTAATATGTTCGTGTTGAATTTTCACACCGATCCAAGACTCCAATGGCGGTAATTGCTGACCTACGCGGCTGATTTGATCGACAATCGCATGAAATGAGTTATAAATTTCGCGCATCCTCGGATTGAAAAATATCTCGTTGTTCTCGCATTTTAGTTGCAACTGTAAAATAAATATATCATCGAGTAAGTACCATCCGTCCCTCCCAATTTACGCGGAGTATCCCCGTTCCACGTGGATTCGTTTTGCGCGAATGAAAATCGAGTATCTACAGTCTGTCGGTAGAAAAGAAAAAATAATGGAAATAAAAGCTAGTAAAACAAATCAACCATCAACAAATCAACAAATCAACCAAATCAACAAAACAATCAACCTTTTCCTTTTAATTAGCTTTAAAAGTTAGTGTATACACTTGTTACTTTTAAAAAAGGTGCCGCGTAAATCGACGGACGAGTATATCTCTTTCTTTTTTTTCATTCGCTCATCTGTTACGTTTAAATCGTCCTTCCTGAAGTCTGAAGTTAGCTACGATAAGAGATAGCTAGAGATCGACTAATCGAACGATACAAATTTAAAACTACCCGTGGAATAATCGAACGACGAAGATTCATTTTTCATACCTTGAATAGGGGCATTCTTTGCTTGTCACTTAAAATTTCGAGCAAATACTCGATACTGCTTATAATTCGTGTGACTACTTGCAGCGCGAGCAAGTTGTTTGCACAGTCGAGAAATCTTAGCAAAGAGGGTGGGGGAACGTCGTGAAGATAGCGGGGCTGTGAAATTAGTCGCACGATGTCACCGTAGTAGGTAGTGCAGATTCCGAGCGCGCCTTTCTTTGTATCGTTCTCCACTAAATCTAAGAACCTAAATTCGTCCAGAAAAGTTAACGTTTTATCTACACCTGTTCTACACGATAATTGTGGCAGTGCGCGTGTCGGATGTACATATGTGAAGTTGTTTTGTATTGCAAATTCAAAATATTGCTGAAAATAGTGAAATCAGTATTCCCTGGTAAAGAAGATCGAAGTTTCAAGGAAACGTGTACACATGCGCGCTCTCGTATGTATAACCTGTTGAAATCAAAATACTCCATCTCCAGTCGGTAACGTCCAAAGTCACAAATCCACTGCGGCATCGAGGTGTAAGATTTGGTTACTATGTTCCTTATCAACCTGTGCGGTAAGTAATACTTTTTCCTAAGGGCGCATCGATTTCTCAAATACTTGGGATAAAGCTCCGTTCGTCCAGCGAGCTTGTACGGAGGGATTCGTTCGGAATCTGTCTTACACGTTTCTTGGCATTCTATCGTTATTACACTTTTCACGGCTAAATCTTGCATTGCTTCGTCATACCGTGTCTTCGTCTCGAGTATTTGACTCTCGAAAATATCTGCGTATTTGTGTCGTAGGTTGCCCGATATTAAATTTCGTATGTTGTCCTCCCATTCCTGAAAAACGTTCAACGTTAAATCACGCGCGAAAACACCTGTGGTCTATTTTCGTTCGCGGCCAATAGAACGTATATATTTTGAAACCGCGTACAGGCAGCAGATTATTCACGGCCAATTTACCAGCGAATTCTTTCATCTTCGCAAAGTAGAGGCTCTGGGGTTGCTCCAGCTGGCATTCGCCAATAAGATCCTTTGCTTTCCTCTCGTGATGAATTTTCGATTTCGCGATTGCCATTTCTAACGTTTTTCGCGCCAATTCGTATTCGTCCGGCATCTTCAAAACAGAAAACAGGTTCTCGAGTCGATCACGTGTGCAGCAACTGTCGTTGTTAAAACGATGTGGGAGAAACAAACATAGGATACCTCTAATATATCTTTAGATCGATCGTTCGAAAATTGCTCGGTGTTCGAGCAAAAATTAAGAGCCGATGTTACAGTTTCCTCGCAATCCATCTTAGTTTCCTCCTCATTTTCGTCTGGCATTTTACAAATTTTTTTTACTACTCTTTTTCTATCCTGTTATTTCACGGTTTTCCTGTTTTTATCTGGGCACATGTACTATACGTCGAAGTTTACAGTTGAATCACGGTATAGAACGACGCCGTTTGTTTTCACGACCGAGAAGAATCGAGGTATTCGTAGGAAATTGGGGGTTTTCTATCATGAAATAATGAAGTAATGAAAAACTATTTCTTGTAAAAGATTCACCATTTTATTTCGTATGTACACGTATGTGACATGTATTCGTGTTCATCTTACAATTAGTATAGTTTAACAAACGATTTCGAATAAATGCATAATGATCGTTGGCAATGAAACAATTATATTCGAATGTACATACATATATATTAAATATATACATATAAAGAAAAAGAGAACGGATATTTGAAAGATGTGTTTATACGCAGGGTCTTCTGAGAATGGAATGATCAAACTGTGCTTCCATATGTTATTATAATAAAAGGAAAGAAGAAAAGAAAAAAGAAAAAGAACAGAGAGAAAATAACGTTAGTTGGATAAACGTATATGTGTTCCAAAAGACGTTTATTACAAGGTTGTGGAACAAACAAAAAAATTTGCGTATTTAAAACATAAATTTATTTTACATCCTTCTTTTGCTAATTCGTTCTAGTCCCATCAAAGGAAAAATTTACTTTTCTAGCGACAATGGTAATCGTAGAAATTTGGAACATTCGTCAATTTACATAAATGAACGTTGCTTGTGCTTCATTCGCAGCATCTGTTGGCACAGTTTGATCGTCTTCTACTTTCAGAAATATTTCTTGTTCTTTCGTGTAAACGAAATGTCGAATCGTCGGTAGAAACGAATCGCTTCTAAGTAGAAATAAAATAAAAGTATATATTGTGTTATACGACAATTACGATTCGTGATCGTTTTACCGGCGAGTATCAATGATGATTTCTTCTTTGTTTTTTTTTTTGTCGCAATCGCATTAGTTGTTTGACTAGAACTTCGAATATCACATCTTTAGAATTCTATCCAACGTTCTCGTCGAATTTCACATAATAAAATGATCGGATAAAATCCTGAGACAAATCTGATATTTAGTATCTTGATATACATACATACATATACGCGCACACACACATATGTAAATGTGCGCGTGTCTGTGTACAATATCGTGGAAGTAATGTTTTCTTCACTGGTTGACTGTACACGTATTTTGACTTTCTATCATTTCCTGTTTTGTATGAAACGGATTTCCAACGTGGCGGATAAACATTGAAGAAGCATTCTTAACGTACATCGTAGACATGCTTAACCAACATGTCGTAAACAAGAGGTGTGATCATTTCTTTTTGGCAAAAAATTATTCGCATCGTTCGTGTTGAGAATCGAGAAAAGAAAGACCAATGTTGAAACATCTCTGATGCAGGATATACACATTCTCCCTCGTTCTGTTATATTCAAATGTTTCCCGGTTGGTTTTTCTTCCCCTTCGACGCATAACATAAAGTTATATACAAAGACACACTTTTCAATCATTTTCCACCACACATAATTTCGAATAGTCGACGAAATTCTCTATAATTACATCCTCGCTTCTTGTACTTTATAATGCTAACATAAGAGTGACTGCTTACACAAGTATACCGATTAAGCGATGCTATATACAAGATGTTTTCGTGATTCGTAATAATATATGCGCGTGTCATCGAATAACGTTTATAGTACAAAGGGATTATTAATAGTAATGATGGTATCAGTTATTACTTCCTAAGTCATAGAATATATATATATATATATATATATATATATATATATATATATATATATATCCACACACACACAAGAGATGGTAAAAAGAAAGGTACGCAACGACGTGCTATTTTATACAAATTCTATCGTAAGCAAAAAGATCGACGTATATTCTAGGTTTTCCTCGCGGCGATTAGTTAGATGGCGATGAAAGGGTATGTAACGTAACTGGCGATAAAGTATATCCCGCGAATACAAATAATACGTATTGTAAATTCGATCGAGGAAGATTACAAATAATTTCGCTTTATTGCCACCTTGCATTTACGATCGCACGACTTTTTTACATTATAATATTTATCGTGAAACGTGTGTACAATAAATTCATATGATGATGACGATGAATTACAAATGGTAACGCTAGTTCGATTATTATCTCAGAGGAAGTACAAACACGACGCTCTAGTAATGATAAATTGTATAAAATATATTAAATAATAGAACAGAACGCAGCCACAGAAATAGAAAAATATACAGTTTCTAATGCATCGTGTATCTGTTGCACTTCCGTTGCGAATTCTCTTAGTCACGTTACAACAGCATTTAAACAAGTTTTCGTTTACGTGAAAATCTGTAAAGCATTGCTTCGATATCCGCGCACGGAATAAATAAAGACTTTTAAAAAATAGTCATCTTCCTCGACTGTTCTCGTCTCTGTCAAGAATGATTATAACAACTGATACTTTTAAACAGTTATATACGATACTATTTACAGATAAATGATAATACAATATTGATACGGTAACATGTCGCTTCGTGGATAATAAAAATCAGTCCGGACAACGTAACAGTATTAGCATGAGAGATTCTAATACTTGTTAATTCGTATTTTATGAAATAGAATTTACAAATAAATCTGACAAACCTAGATTACAACGAAAGCATTTAAAACAATTCAATGCAAACGAAAGCTCGATACAAAAACAAAACAAAACAAAAAAATATATACGGGATATATCTTTATCTTGTATCTTAATAACCCTTTGCTTATGTATATCACAATGAAGTATATATTAGTATAATGTTTTTTTAAGCTATCCTTTATGCAAAGGAAACCAAATTCGGTACATGTGTACGTATACGCGGAACGCGCATGTTTCTGAGTGAAAATTCTTTTCTCTTTTAAAACGATGTAAAGAATTACGCTATAAAAATAAGGTTTCCCTTTCAGAAAGATAAAATCGTTTCCATACCGTAGCAAATGTTTTTATGAGAGAGAACGAAAGGAATCTCTTTGCTTTACATGTCCGAATATCCTTAGATTTTAATCATTGTTGGATCACAATGGTAAAAGATCGATTAAATTAGCACGGGGTTGCGTCGATGACTCGGGAAAAAATTCTGTCAATTTATCGTACAATTCGATTCTCGAAGTGTGAATATCGCGCATATTCGAACAATACAACGAAGACGACGATGGTGCCGTCGTCGTCGCCGTCGTCGTCGTCGTCGTCGTCGTTGTCGTCGCCGTCATCATTGCCGTCGTCGTTGTCGACGTCGTCGTCATCGTCGTAGTCGTCGTATCCGTGTTAACTAAATTTCCTAATACGTTGCCTGAACTAATTGAATAGTTTGTAGCTTCTTCTAGTAAAGAGTTTTGTTCTTTGAATAGAAGAGAAGTTAACAATTGAAACTGTAACGGAGAAAGGCATAGATTTGAAAATGCCACACCAACAAAACATAGTCATTGGTTGTTACTGATTAGAAGAAAAGAAATGCCAATACCTCTCTTGTTTGCTCCTCATCGGTATGATCGATAATTTCCGATACTTTAGTCTGTAGGTATTCAAGTGCTTCGACGCTGTTATTCAAAGCTAGCTCTTTGAACTTGTGCTTCCTGATAAGTAGTTTGCATCTGTTTAGAACTTCTTCGTGAGACGGTCTGCATAATTTTAATTGCCAGAAATCATCGAGTCTCAGATTCGGAAACCAGGGTCTTCCAGGGTTTCCTCCAAATAAAAAGTGAACCTAATGAGATATTGTACACCGTTGAAATTATAAACTAAACTGGCAAGAGAATTTCTTACAAATACTACGTAACGAACCTTTTTTATGTGATCATAAACTAATTGATGCGCGAATCGTGGACGTGGTTCGCAATCTTGCATTTTCTTCCAATAGTCCTCACCAACATTGTCATTTTGATAGATACATGACCACTTGTTGTTCTTAATATTAAATATCCAGAGAGAATTCTGAACGCTATCAAATCTTTTGCCTTTGTCTTTACTTAAGCTCTAAATAAATAATAATTCGAAAGAATTGAGAATTCTAATGATAATGATCATTGATTCTTTTATTATCGATATGTTTAAGAAGAAAATGAATCCACGATACAAACCGATAAAACATATATTTCTCCCAATTCAGGATCGATCGTTACTCTTTGTGTAAAACCAGCTGCTGGAACGTGATTCGAATCTTTCGCACCAAAATCGTCGAAAATGTGCTCTATCTGATTTGTATCGACATCGTATGTAAAGAAATCGGTGAGATCTTCTTTTCCTCTTTGACCCGCGAAAATATATAACTTCCGCGTCCCCTATAAAAAGCGAATAAATTTTTTCAAATATTAGTACATCTGTATAATTGAATATTACACGATAGTTCGAATACATACGGAATGGAATAGCATAGAATGGCCGGCTCTGGATCTAATAGTTAACGCATTAGAAGGACATGGTCTCGCAATGTCGCAGGCAAGTCTGCTCCAAGTACCTGTCGGTACGTGATATGAATATAATCCAGAAAAAATTGGCTCGATTGAACTTGATACCGTACCGGTTTCATCGGAACTGGAGATTAGATAAACACGTTAAAGCGTTAATTAAAGCAGTTTTAATGTCGGTATACTTACTTCATTGACGAAACAATAACGCGGCCGCCGAATATGTAAATGGTTCGTTTTTCAACATCCATAGACATTTGATGATCGAAGATTAATTGAGGACCTCCTACGGCTTCTGTATCTTCCGATATCTGTGTCCACTTATCTGATTCAATATCATACACAAAAAAGTCACTCTTTAAATTTCCCGGCGTTCTAAATTCGGCGTCCAGGTATTTACCAAAAGTAAATAGTTGTCTGCGTTCTGGATCGAGGCACATTTTGTGACAAGATCTTGCACTTGGACCACCCTAGAATTTCGTATTTAAATTCTTTATCAGGCGATACATATTTCTATTCGGTTACTTACCACAGTTCCCGTATCGTAACATATGATGGACCATTTTTTCGTAGCTATATTATATGCCCACAAATCGGCAAGGTCTTGATGTCCATCCCATCCCCCAAAAAGGTAAAGATATTCCGCGGATGGATCAAGTACCATTTGGTGACCACCTCTCATTCCAGGCTTAATATCATTGCAGGATAGTTTAGTCCAAACTGCTATATAAGCCTGAGCATTGATATAGTCATTAAAAAGTCCCACTGTAATGTAAATCATATCACTTTCCAAGACTGCATTTAAATATTGTAAAAGAAAGAGAGGGATAGAAGGAAGACTCACTTGTTACAGCATTACTGATGAAGCATTCAGCTTGCAAATGATCACCCTTTCTAACTAATACGTCGTATAATTCTGTTAATCTAGGATGTTCAAGTGGAACACCTGTGACTCTTTGTAAAGCTTCCACAATTTCTGGTTGTTCAAGCTTTCTGAAGTGTTTCATACACAACCTTACTAGTTCTTTTTGACGATACTAAAATGTGGGATTGAATGCTTTCACAAGGGTTAAATTGTATCAAAATAAATGCAATTTAAAATATAAACATATGTGTGTGCATATATATGTATGTATACACAGAGGCGCGCGCGCGCACTCCCGCGCATATATTTACCGCATTGAGCCATTCGATGCTAGGCTTCACAATTTTAGGATCATCAGTGCCAGTTAATCGTACATGCCAGATAGAAAAATTAAAACTAGGGCCCCAGGATTGTAATGGAAGAATTTTTATGTATCTAACTGGAAAGTAATTTTCCTCATTTCCTAGTACATTTTGCAAATTAAAAGTTTCTGGCACCGAATCATTTTTTAATCCACTGAAACAGTATAATTACTTATCAGTATTACAGAGATAGATACAATCATTACTCTAGATTGAAAATATAACACTTACTTCTCCAAAAGCTCCATCATGTTTTCTGGTTCTAAACCTCCATATACCTTGAACTTTTTTATATTACACACATGCGTTTTCTCATATTTACCAAATGTAATTGTTTTCACGATCGAAGGAAATCGTAATTTTAATATAAGAAACTGAAAAGTCAGAAAATCTATTGTACAGATTTATTATTATCAGCGGTACAAACTATTAAATTTCACCAGTCGATTAAACGCAGGATTGCAATTGAAATTTTTCAAAAAATTTTGTAAAATAATTGTTCGTGTTTGTAAATATATATCGTATTATTTTTGAACAATGTTTACCTGTGGATGAGTGTCAATATCAGAAGCCCAACGCGACGTCTGATCGGATGGTTTATCTACAAGGATATTTCTGAAAAAAGGGAAAGAGTATGTTAATCTAGCGGTTGGCAAAAAATCCGGCGTGATTAGCGCAATTATTCATTTTATAATTTCATATATAAAGCGTCTTGTTGTTCATCATAACCGTTACGTTAGGTTAGAAAATCGTTACTGTGTAATAACTGGTTTTTAGCTTGTAATTACGATACGTGTACGCAAAAAAGATTATTCGGGTACTAGGGAATCGCTTACTCTGGCACGTAAAATGCAGAAAAGCTGGAGCATTTATAAATTTTAAACTCCAAAACTTTCTGAAAATTGCTACTCTCGTTGGACGCCATGTTACACAAATGACATAAGCTCTACCACTAAATGTGTGTGCCATTTTTATAGATACATATCTAGAAACGAGCGCGATATGTGAATATGACCTGGTGAACGATTAGCGTACGATGATACATTTTAAATTAAATATCGTTTAAACGAATTCCAGTGAAACTTTTTTCGCTACTTCGAAATCTCAATACATCTCTGTATAACTTTATTAAAACGTAAAACACTATTCGTAAAATTCAAATTACATATCTCTAATAAATGTATATAACACTTCAGCACTTTCTTTTATTTACACTAATTTAACGAATTCATAAATACATATGTTCTATTTTCTCATGTACATTCAATATTGATGTAGTTGTAGTTGGTACTTATGATGAATACAAAAAATATACACAATTTACAGTTATAGGCCAAGGGCAGGAAAAGTTACAACAAATAAAATATTTGTGTTGTGTGTATATATACGCGCGTTTGTGTATCTGTTTTTTTTTGGCGGGGGGGGGAGGAGGAGGAGCATGTACATGTATGCGTATAAGTTAGTACGTATCAAATAGGGTAAATTAACGTATTCTTACAAACAATACACATTTGTTCATTGTATCGATAGTAGGGTCCTTAGTAGACGCACTACTCCTAATTAACTGGCCCCTCCTGACAATGTAGTACACTTATTGCCTGATCCGACGAAGATTTCTCGAGTCGTTTAGCCCTATAGTTGGGCGAAAGAATGGTTCAAATGAAACCCGTTTTGTTCTCGCTTACTAGGTAAACACAGTACATTTAAAGCGCTTAATTAACATCGAATCGCTTATCTATTAATGAAATATGACGACTTTCGTATCCGCATTTTCTTCTCGAACACGCCCTTAATTATTAATTACGCTTATAATTTATATACAATCAGGTATCACCGATTTAAAGTAAAAGGATTCATTTAAAATTCGGGAATAATTAAGCTTAACTCAATTCGAAACCTGCACCAGCTTGGATCGCGTATAAAAGCTTTTCACGTAGAGTTTTCTCATCCGGAAACTCTGGGAGCTTCAGCAAATTCATACAGGTACTGGAGGTTGGCAAGCGGTCTACACTGCCAGCATGTTGAATGCAGAAAGGTGGATCGAGTTCCTGAAAAATTCACAAATGATATATAACATATACGTACATGTATATGATGTATATTAATTAATGTATGATAATAATTAATTAAAGAGATTATACCTTAAATCCAAGTAAAGGCGGTCGACTACAGCTCGTGACGAACTTAAGTAACTGTCCCTTTTCGTTATCGTTGAACTCGTTAACAACTTTCCAAAACGCTGTGATTGTCGGATGATCGGCGGCATATCCTCCTGTGTAGTTAGTGTGTAATTTTAAGTCGTTCACGTCGACAGGAATTTGTGCACCCGATATCAAAACTTGCAGCTCTTTGTTATTGAACATTTGTAGCCAGTCTAAGGGAATCACACTACCGAAACCTTGCTTGAACGCATAACATTGCGCTCTAATCTGCTTATTCAACTTATAATCGGCCATCAAATGAATATATTCGATACGATTGTGGTTGGTGACGGGAATATTAGCACCACCCGGTTTTAATTCATCGACTCGTCGTTCACCTAACTCGTCCGATAATACGGTGAAGTCCAAACCAAGATCCGTAACGTCGCTTTTGTAGCTCTTGAGGTATAAAAGATTCCTATACATAATCGGGTCTAACGAAGCTAAATGATGGACGTCAACGTCCGATTGACGGCCAACGATTTTCGATAGAAAAAATTCTGCGAACGGAAGTTCGACTAATAAATTCTCGTACAAAGCTTTCCCAAGAATTCTACCGATAAAAAAATAATGCTTCGGGAAATCGTCAACTAATAATTGTACTGTAGGATTCGGATACAGCATGTTATCCTTGGTGAGCCTGAAAAAGCCTCTGTTAGGGTCGAAGCTCGTTTTTAATAATTCCGATAGAAATTCTCTGAACAGACCACCACCGTCTACACCAGCTTCTTCCAAACCAGCTGCATTAAAGAGCTGCACGCGCATCTTTAATCGTAATTCTGGCTCGTTTTCCAATGATAATTTCTCAAAAGCATCCTCGTACAAATAGTTTCTTCTTACCGATATTTGTATCGATGGTCCTTGCATGAAGTGCGTCAATTCACCTTGCTGTTCAGTTTTGTCTCGGAAAATCAACGACTGAAACACCACTACGCGATCGTTAAACGGTATGACAAATGGTATTTCACGAAGGAGCGTCAACGTTCGAACTTCTTTCGCAGAAAGCGGCGAGCCTTCCTCAAACTCCTTACGGGTAAATACTCGGAGTCCCTGGAAGGGAATGTATCCCCTCAATCTTCGTCTGCGAAATGTGAAATCTTGAGGTTTGTCGATCGGTATTACGATGTTCGAAGCTATCCAGTGCCCCTCGGGACAAAATTGTCGCCTCAAGTCCCGCACATGCAACTGCCGTAATAAGCCGACTGTTACTTTGAACAAGTGGGTCCACATTTGCGTATCCTGTTGATTTTGCAAGGGGCAGGAGAGACCAACAACGGCATTCTTATAATCGTCTCGTACGGTCGGTCGGCTATCGGGAAACGCAAATTCGACCAAACCTAAGCAAACGCCTTTCAAATGGCTCGATAACAATACCAATTCTGAGGTTGTAAACGGCATCGCTTGTTGCTCGTTACTGTCTAATGATTGTTCGATTGCTGGGATAAAAAATTCCGAGTCGTGTAACGTAGCGATAAGTAGACTAAACAATGAACAAAATACGGCTAATAGTGGTACTATCTTTCTCGTATCCTCGCTAGAAAGACCAATTCCCCATGATATGATTTGTAGAAGAGGCGTCGATCCACCAAACAACGACGTTTGACAAACCGATAATAAAGCCGTCCATAAATTCTTTAAAAATGCTGGCTTAAAACCGAGCATGTATAACAATTTATACTTATGAATGGCTAATTTGTTGGTGATTAAAAGGTGGTGACAGAGTTGGCACAATGGTTGCAATACAGCTGGATCTTTACTTTGATCCACAGCCAAGAGTATTCCCTGAACACGTTGCTGTTCATTCAGCATTTCTATGCATTTATGTAAAATATCGGCTTGCTCTTGATCGATCATATTTGCACTTGATTCCGAATCCGAATCGTCCGTTTCTTCTATGTTCTCCTCTACGGTCAACGGTATTATCGTTGAACTCATAGTTGCGAGAACTTGTAAATAATTAATGAGAACATCTTTAGATTTGCATGTAGCTGTAATTAAACGGAAACTCTTTTTAGCTGATATCGTTAATTAATCAATGTCAGATGTTAAATTAATACACTCACCATGTCGATTTGATTCCAAGGATAAAATAGAATATAGCAAACTAATTGTAGGTTTTATTTCAATTCTGTTGATACATTTAATTAGTTGAGTATACGGAAATTCTATAAATTCGGATAACGATGGAATGATAAACATTCGTATGGGGTCGGACATTTTTGGAGATAGTATACTTCTGCAAAGTTCTTGTAAAACTAGTATACAGAAATCGTCCTCTTGTTCTAGAAAAGAAATTAACTCTAGCGGTTGTTTAATCATTTCCTCCAAACACTTTGATATGGGAGTTGGTGCAACAGATGTTGCTTCCAACATGGTTGGGACTTTATTATCTATTAGTTTCCTTAATTGATCGAAATATTTATGTTTTATCAAATAGGCAAAAATGTTCTCTAAATATTTGTAACTATTTTCAAGTAAAATTTTTTCTGTATCTTCTCGACTTGTAAATGTTTCTAATGTTCTCAATGGTATAGCCAATGAATAAGCAACATTTGTTAAAGCTTCAGAATTATGCTGCATGCACATGCGAAGAATCCACCTGTGAATGTGATAGATTTCATTTATATTACCATATGTGGAATAACAATATTATATTATTCTACTTCCTCTAGAGCATACCTTACTCTCCATAACCATTCTGGACAATTCACACATTTCTGTTTAATTTCTTGTTGATGCTTCAGAAAATGTTGAAGTGTCCAAACCAATCTGCTAGCATCCAAAGTGTGATTATAAAAGAATAATAATTTTTGAAAATATATCATCAACTCATCTAGATTCAGATTTCTTCTGCCACTAATTTGTTGCTCTTCATCAAATTCTTTTCTTACAGTTATCTTCATACGCTTCCTCACAATGAAACCACGTACAACTGCCTGAATTTTCAATGCTGCATCGTGCCTTTTATGCTGTTGCTTTCTTTTTAAACGTTCTAATTGAGCATGTTGCAACAAAACTGACTTCTCATCTCTTCTACTGGCACCTGCTAAATTTTGTTGCGGTTTACGTCTATAATCTCCTTCAAAACTGTACATGTTGTTTCGATTTCTTTTTAATAACATAACATCCCTATTTCCTCCTTTAAAAAAATATAACAATACAATTAACGCTATCTACTTCGTATATAAATTAATATACTTAAAAGGTACCATATATTTCTAAGTACTTACCGTGTGCGAAGGTTAATAACGATAGGTTTAACTGATAATTCACGAACTTCACTAGTATACCTTAAACACAGATATTTCCCAGAAAAGTATCATGTCTCGAGAACTGAAAAATCTTGTAAATATTTCGTTGCTTATCTTTGCATACTTGGAAACACTTAACGTGTTTGGAAAATTAATGGCATTGCTGATTTTACTTAAAATTTGAATTTACTTCTGCGAAGAGTCCAATCTTTCTTCGTCTAGTAGGTTAACCATTATGAAAACCACTACTTTTTTCAATTTATATTTCAGTATAATTTATGTTGAAGATTGAATTGTAGGCATATTCCTAGATGTATGTTTATTTTTATAGTACATTAGCAAAAGCAACTAGCTGTTAATACTAGATCATACGTTATACGTCTAGTCATCAAATACTCGCCATATTTTATTTCATCGTCATGTTGAAAAACGAATGTACTCACTATATATACATAATACGCTTGCGTATGCATGTATACATATATGAGATACCTGATGAGTGTAAGTAAGTATATTATCCGGTAAAGCAAACTTTGATATCTCAGGCGGTCCTTAGGGTCGAGAAGTGGGAGATATAGGAGAAATTGTGACGCCTCGTTGTTACTCAGCCAATAGCGATAGAATTAGTCTATCTCACTTATTCTTTCATGAAAAACAGAAGTATATATAGGTACCTATATACATATATATCAACATGTTCATGATTTTAATTCGATGTTTCGAAACAAGTTTATGCGTACGATTCAAATTAACGAATAATCGATATCTATATCGAATAAATAAA
This sequence comes from Anthophora plumipes, assembly GCA_951804975.1. Lineage (NCBI taxonomy): Eukaryota > Metazoa > Arthropoda > Insecta > Hymenoptera > Apidae > Anthophora > Anthophora plumipes. Next base: position 17,534,924 of record OX638122.1, on the reverse strand, counting down.
TAAATAAATATGTGATTTATACTGCGTAGTGTTGCTTAATTCTTTCTTGTGAACATTTAAAAATAAATACAACATTGTGTCGAGATGAAAATAGAATGAACATATTAAATAAAAAATTGTATAGTTGATTGCATAGAAAAAGGGTGGAAAGGAGATGTTTAGGATGATATTATTTGTCTGAATTCAATTTATATTTTCTAATAGGCGTTACAATACGTACATTAAATACGTGAAATTTTCACGATCTGTGCAGTCATTCAAAAATGAAGATTTCAACTGGGGTTGGTTGCAATCTTTAATAATGGCGGTTATTGAGATTATATGGTATTTCTTTGTAATCTGTTTGACTGTTTCCTAAGATACGTTGTTGTCCAATTTTTATTTTAAAAATATCTTACGTTAGATAAAAAAATGAATGTATAAAATTTATATTGAAAAGATTTGAAATAATGGGGAAAGTGAAAAGTATGCAGCTGATTTTGGAACACGTTTTTTCGTCTGTTGCATAAAATTAAATTAAAAATGGCCGGGAAGATGGCGGCGGCAGAGTTAAAACACGATAATGTTTCGTGCTATGAAACTGTGAAAAGAAATGTATCGGCAATATCGTTACACAGGGAAATAGAATGTTATCAATTTCGATTGTTAGACTTATTTTACTACTTGACTTCTGTCAGTTTTTTTTTCATCGATATAGCAACAGGTGAACAAAGACTAGAAATGTACTATACATATTTTCCTTATAAAGAAACGACTATCTTTTAATGAAAAACAACAAAGTTTATTAAAGAATACACTTTAACCAGGGTAAAGAATAATTGATAAATTGATGTATGTTTAATATATCATCTTACATATAAAAGTGGAATATAAAAATTCCTCTAATGTTATGAATATTATTTGTACATTTTTTGTAACACAATAGCAATTATGACAATGTATTGTATATAGAACTTACACTTTGAAAGTGTAAATGATATCTATGAATTTTTATTAATATTTATATAACAGATGTAGGATTTTATTGAAAGATCTCTTTTAAAGTTATATTATATGGTAATCAGAATTTTGTTTTCTCAGTTTTTACATAAATGAAAAGCATAAATAATGAAATAATAAAATGAAAATAATACATTTAACTTATCGTATATGTATAGGAAACATGTGTAAATTATGATAAAATGTTTTTGTTATAGATAGTATTATATTTATGGAATACTTTTTACAAGGCCAGTTTATTTGGGGATGCTTTGCTTTAAGTTCCACAATTTTACCTGCAAGTGTCATTCAAATGTTTAGTTTGAGGTGGTATTACAGCGATGGTTCTATTAAAAGTATACATTGGTTGTTACATTTTTTATTTTTAGGAGTATTACACAGGTATTACTTTAAATTTATTTCTATTGGTTTATAATTAGTTCTTTTGTTTCCTCTGATAGGGAAAATTATTTTATTTTTAGGTATTTAATTTTACTTCGTGCCACTATATATTCATTAAGAAAGAAACGTTTTGTGAAGGATAAAAATTGGGTATATAGACAGGAGAGTGATATATGTATGTTGCATTTATTTGAATCATTTATGGGGGCTGCTCCACAATTAATCTTGCAACTATATGTCATGGCAGTATTACGTCGTACACCACTATGGACAAGTAAGGACAATAAAAATAATAAACTCAGTTAAAAAAAAAAAAAAAATGGAAGCTGTTAACATTGTGGTAGAGATTATTATTATTATTGTTTAAATTAAATGAACAAGTATTAAATGCAGCTGTTCATCACATTTATATTCCTACTGTTATCTCTAAGTATCTCAAGATGTTATATGGGTAAATAGGAGAAAAGTTTAAAATCATTTTCATAAACTTTGTTAATTTCATCAAGCAGTGACCTAGGAACATTTTGCATATATTCTTTAACTAAAGCAGTAGTTGTGACTCCACGAGGATTTATATTTTTCAAATCATTTTTTTCATACAGATATTCATTTAAACCTAATTCTTGTATTAGGAACTTTTGATCCCTATCGAACGTATCAAATTTCAAAATATAATTGTATTTAATTAAACAAGGTTCACAAGTGTCGATAAACGGCGCCCAATGTTCGTCAAAGTATTTTTCTTCTACTATGAATCGAAGGAATTCCGTAAACGTGGGTTCCAGCTTTGTTTCGTTTGGTTTTCTAAATCGGTGATACTTGTGCGCAATATGACGTCCAAATCTTTTATAATAATAATCTCTCCCTTCTATGTGTTCCAATTTGTCCCTGTACGCCGATACGAGACGTTCAAATGGATGACGCACAATCAGAAATTTTTTTGTTCTGTTTAACTTCTACAATAGAAATAATTCACGTTAAAAAATAACCGTACACTATATTTTTTGCTTCCTATGCTCTTTCTCTATTACATACTTGGAATGCTTTTTTAATGTCTCGATCGTGTGGGAATGCTTTTCTAACAATGGTGTTAATCTGCAAAACGTTTTTGCGAATCAATTCCATAGCTGACTCTGTTAAAACACCTCCAAGTGTTGCAAAATGCTTCATCCAAGTAGAACTTGCTGCTTTGTATATAGGACACCATGATATTTCATGTGTCCTGTAAAATACAACCCTCCGTAAATTTACGTTTCATAAATTATTTAAATACGATAGATCTTTTTATGCTTACGTATCGATAATCATGTTTGACAATACATTGTCTAAGTTTGAGCCTGTTCTGCTAATAATTTGACAGTATTGTTCTAATTCACTTTTTCTAGTATTCAATTGGATTCTTATATTTCCCATTTCTTCCGGCGAAAAGGTAGTTGTACTAGATTTATTGTTCAGCGGATTATTATGCTTGTAATATTCATTACTAATGTAACTAACGGTCTGTATATGTTTACTGGTATGCAAACACGAGTTGCAGAGCAAACTCAGTAATAGTATAAATGACATAAATATTATAACAAAGATCATAATTAGTTTCAGCAGCACAAGTTGCCTCTGTAAAGGAACGATATAAGTTTAGTGTAAATTCGGTTGAACGTTCAAATTAAGTAGAAAACTACTTACTTGTATTCCTGAGAACATGTTAACAAAAACATGCAAACACTTCACTTTCACGATAAATACGAATACATCGTTGTTTAACATTAAAATTGTTTGTATGCATAGCATAGAATTCTTAAAGATAGTAATACTTTTGTCATAGAGGTAGGATAATTTGAAGGGAAACTGAAATTGAATGGCAACATGTTTTCACTTCCTTTGACCCGCCCCCATAGATAACAGAGGCAGGGATATAGATATCGTTGACAGTATTCTATCTTCTTGTATAATGTTGTGTGCTTTGTCTTTGGAATCCAATTGTACAGCTACTATCTAGGGATTCTGTTTGAAAAGCTTACAGCACTGTAACTTTAAAAATAATGTTCTCTTCTCCCAGTAGGGTGGGTGATTGAAGTGCTAAATATAGAATGGCTTCCACTGTCACTGTCACTGATCAAAGGTTTTCAATGAATGCGAATGATAGATATCTTAAAAGTAAAGAAACTCCAATGGTACCTAATGAATTTTTAAACGAATAATCAAACAGGTTTATCCGCCGTAGTCTCCTTTTGTTCGTTGAGCTGGGCTGTAGGTACATATATAAAAGCCATGCAGAAAATAAATCCTGGTCATAACGAAACAACATGGGTAGTACTAACTCTTCAGGGTCTCTGGCGAGCTGGAATGTTAATATCCAGAATAGCTGTTTTGGTTTTAACTGCAATCTGTTTAAGAGAATGGTCTTTATTGTTTCTTGGTAAGTTTTGAGAGCGTGCCGAGAGGATCGTTGAAAATAGATTTATGCCTTTCATGCAGCGTGCATTCCACTCTGAATGTTACAGGACTCCACTGGTTGCTTATGACTATCTGGGTAATCCTCCAGAACACAGATTTTTGTCCCACCATATGGGAAGAGCGTATTTATAATTGTATCATAGGATTTATTTATTGTTTCGATTTTTTCAATTTACGCGTAGGCAAATCCCGGTACAGAGTACTTATCTTTTATTCTATCATTGTGATGGAGAACATAGTGTTTTTAGTCGTTTACGTGTTGTGTTTTAAAGATGCGATAAAGGCCGAGGAGATAGCGATAACGACGAGTTTGATCGTCGGAGGAATGATGATCGGTTTGACGAGTATGTTGTTTTATTATGGAAAATTTCATCCATCCAAAAGTGGAAGTAGTATCAAGTCAATAAAGAGTGAGAAACGGAGCGATGTTGTGGCCAACAGAGCTGTCACACCTAGGTCTTTCAAACAGTATTATCCTAATTCGTTCGCCCTGTCGCCCACCCCCGTCGATCATTCTCAAGGGGCTAATTCTGGGGAAATCACCACGGACAAACAATTTTTATTGATGAACATCGTACAGAATTCGGAAAGTACGGAAAATGGTATTATCAGTCAGAGTTATAAAGTTGAAAACGAACCACAGACTGCCGTTTGCGTTGTGTTGGAGTCCACCGAGTCGGCGCGTAACAATTTTTCAAACGATGAAACTGCGTCCTCGTGCGGTCTACCGAAACCTACATTCCCCGTGGCTGACAATACCTGCGGATATCTCGAGATTCAAAGCGATTGTAACGATTCTAACGAAAAAGATATTCATCGTAAGAAACGCAGAGGTATCTGTTTGTCGACAGTTCATGGGCTAGACATAGACAAAGATGTTCAATCGGCAAATAAAGAATCGTCGAACTCTTGTCCTTCGTTGCAAAAAAGGCGAGGTATTTGTTTCTCGAATCAATTGATCCTTGAAATGGAGAACGAAGGGCAGGAAAAGGTTAAGGACAGGAATTTACTATCGAGCACGAGTGGGAAACAACAGGAGGAATTAGAGGAGTGTCCTATCGTTAATATTTGCGACGATTTGAACGGTATCGCGATGTTAAGAGACAGGCTGAAAACTCCTACGATATTTTTCAACGACGCTTACGAGAAAATCCCGGGAACGAATAAAATAACGAAGGAGTTACAGCAACAGGGGGATGAAACGATGAGTTGCGTTACATCGATCCACGATTACGAGAACGTTTGCCCTCTCGGCGTGGCTAGACCACCCTGGTGTATTCGTAGTTGGAAAGGATACACCGACATAGAAACCTATATACACGACGATAGCATTGTCAGAGATAGAAGAAGAGACACTTTAACGAGCACAACTACCGGCACTACTTACAGCTCGGAGTTCTCCGACATAACGTGCGCCAGTTCGATATTGAGAGGAATTTTTAAACAAGACGATTACCTCGACACTCTTACATACGACTTGATAGACTCTCGAGAATTGAAAACTATATACAACGAGGATCCATCGTCCACGAGGCGAATATCCGACATGAACGAACAAAATTCCACGTTGTATATCGCTAAGCCGGTTGTAATAGACGACAAAGGTGGAATGTTCGCGTTGGATACAATCTTGGAGGAGCACGATGAAATTTCTGCCGAGGAGAAATTTGAATATAATCGAGCTGGCTCTAGTTCAGTTAGTACGTTAGTTAGTACGATAGATCAAATTAGGAAGTATACGGCTGAAAATTCTCCGAGACATGTGTATCATACGACGGGTAGTCAATGGGAGGATTTTCATCCGAAAAGTTTGATAAAGAAAGCCCAATTGACTAAAACGTTATTCACCGACGCGTCGGCGTGTAACAGGAATTACATCAATTGTTTGGACGAGTCTGACTCGATCAAAGATTTGGTGAAATACTGTACGATAGAATCGATTAAGAAGACGGCGACAACGACTACAACGACGACTACGACAACGACTACGGCAACGACTACAACGGCGACAACAACGACGACGACAACGACAACAACAACGGCGACGACACCCTTGATAGACGCGATACTGTCGAATTCAAGGGAAAACGATCTGTACGTTGAAATGAGCCCTTTGGTACCTGTTACGGAAAATGTTACGATTGTACATAATAATTTACCCGAGGTTGTATTCTCAAGTGTTACGGACGTTAATACCGTGCCAAATGTTCCCACGCAATCGACAAAGTCGAATTCCAATCCTGATGTAGAGGAATCAGAACAGCCTTGCGATAAACGTAAAAAGGTGATCAATTATCCGAAACGAAAATTTTCTCTGTTGAAAGAGAAATTCGAATTAAAATCGCAATTAGTTTACGTCGTTACTCCTAACAACGCGACTGAAGTTCAACAATCATCCGACACCCCTGAATTGGATACGACGAAGAAAAATCTCTCGGTAATTTTGAAGATGTCGTCGGACACTACGAGACACGATAAAGAGAATTTAGCCCCTATCGCATCGTTAAAACTAAATCACGCGAAACATACTTCGAACGTAGATAGATCTCGCTTAAATCGAGAAAGTACTGATTTCATTTCATACGAGAACGACGAGCCTCTGTGCAATACTGACTTAAATTTGAAGGAAAGAAGGCATATATTTTTGGAACAGGTTTTATCACCTCCGAAACTTTTAACTTGGAATAAAAGAAAGTCTTTTGGAGGATGTACCATGAAAAAATTATAAACAAAACACAAGAGAGGAAATGAATATTGTAACGATTACAAAAATGAGGTTGCAATAGCGATGCTATCATGTCATTGTTACAATAACGTGTACGCCCTTTAAAAATTCAACACGAAACGTGCAGACGTATAAGGCGAGCGAATAATACAACTGATGAAATTATTTCAAAGAAAGAAGAGAAAGAAACCTAGAAATAAAAAAGAAAGAAAAAAAGGAACACGTTATATTTTCTATTGATTTTATTAAGTACGTAAATCAACTGCATTGTTGCCAAATACATTACATTATACAATATTGTAAATCTGCAATAATTATACATATGAAAATTATTTTTATATACAGCAATGTTATGTATAATAAAAGACTTTTTACATAGTAACGTTTACTTTAAATGGCACCGAAGAACATTGCACATTATTATTATTTCTAGAGAAATCGCAATGATAATTCAAACGAGTAATGTGATAAATGTAGATATTTAAAAAGTTCTATACGCAGAGCTTAATTACCATAAAAAAGATAATACTATTTTTATTACGAATTCGTAGACACTGTAACGTGTAACACATATATTTCTCTACTAAAGTCCCTAAAGTACGCATAAAACGTAATTTAATCTGCTATAATCTACTGTACTGGAAAATGTCTAATGTATTACCCTTTATCTAATACTTGATTTCTAATCACATGTTTTCAATAAATTTTTTTTTATTTATTTATTTATTTTTTTTTTTATAAAAGTGGGTGCACAATATGACGTATCACTGCATAAAGTAGAAACGAACAATCTATCACAATAATTTATTTCATAACTTGAAGGAAGATGAACACATGAAATTAAAAATCTAGTCAGTCTTTCAAAACTGGATTACGTATTTCGACGTTCCCTATTTACGTCTTTGTGATATGTTCTGTAATAATCGGCAGTTAAGAAAATTTTGTTAAACGTATTTGCGTATATATTACTTATATACGATGCTTATTGAACATAATTCCAAGATCTTAGTCAAAATTCTTAGTTAATCCAGTGAAAACGAGGTGAAATTAGTAGGATTTCGAATGTTTTCGTAGACATGCTGAATTACATATAATTATATATCAATCTTGAAGGTTTAATTTTTAAATTAAGGTACTTTGCCCATTGTTTGCATTTTCGTCATACCTTTTTATCCATGGGATATGGCAAATCAGTGGTAAACTACGCAAATTATTGCATATACGTGTTCCGACAGGGTTTTTCCGTAACTCTTGAGCAATTTGGTGCAGAGACTTACCTCTTGTTTCGGGAATAAACAAGAAGACATAAAATATCGTAATTAGACACATAAAACTGTAAAACAGATACGATCCAGCTAACGTTAACGATTCTGAAAGAAGCATATACATATAGAAATAAATACATATTCACAAATAAACGATTAAAGAGAACTTACTGGCCATTGCGCTGACAGATTCCGTGGCGATAATATGCGTTATCCATATTACGATGGAAACAAAACTGATGCATTTTCCTCGTACAGCAGCGGGAAAAACTTCTGTAAGATTTAAAAGCGGTACTGGTTCAAGTCCTAAAGCATACGCTGCTTCGTAAACGAGCAACGTTATTACTGCTAAAATACGTAAACCACCGGTCAGACCTTCGGAGACAATGATATTTTGTGTCTGGAATAAAATTCGAACTGTTAAAGTGATTTTTTTTTTTAATATTCGTAAACGTGACAATTAAGAAGTGCATACTTCGCAAGATGCTTTAATTTGCGTCCATGTTTCTGGACTAGGAGCAATTATAGCTAATGGAGTTGGCAGTAAGGGAAACGGCGGTGGAGATCCAGTAGGTAAAACGCTATGAATTTTAGCTTCTTCGTTATGATGATTTTTGCAATGATTATTAACGATATCCAAATTGTCATCGCCCCTGTCTGCCGTCGCGAGCAAAGACAGTAACGATATTGTCGTCATACAAATAGTCGCTGATGTAATTAGAGCTGTTCGACGTCCGCATCTTTCCACTATGATTAAGGATAGCATCGTACTGAAAACCTTCACGATACCTAGCGATATTAAAGCTGTGACTTCGGCAACGTCTGTGAAATTAATCTGATGAAAAAAGCATTTTCTCGCGTACAAAACGAATCAACTTGAATCAACTTACTGGAACAAATGCCTAATAATGCAAATAGTCTCGGCGCGTAATACAAGACCTGCCGTTTACCAGTACTCTGTTGTAATATCAGTAAGAAAGCCATGATTGTTAGTGTTTCAAAAATTGTGTACCAAGCTTTCTTCGACGATGTTTTCGAAACGTTTGCCATCCTTTTATAAAGTAAAAATGGCGGGGAACGTTGAAGAAATATAATGGTAATAATGCAAGCGGCCAAAGCGGGTACGGCTGTTATACCAATGGAAAATCGCCATTGATAGTCTATATTTTTAATAGCAGCGGCAATGATGGACACTAAAAATCCGGTCGCTGTACCCAATCGATACAACATTATATTATATCCGCGTTTATTCGAGTCGGATACTTCCGCCATGTATATGCAGTGAGCTACTGCCGAAACAGATCCGGAATATCCGCAAATTATTCGCGCAACAAGCAACAAAATATAATGATTCGCTAGCGCTGATAACGTAGCGCCAAAAGTTAGAAAAACTAGCGTCGATATCATTGTCCAACGCCGACCGAACGAATCGATTAGAAAGCCTATAAATTTATTGTATCATTAGTATTGTCCTTCTTTCGTTTTTGCACTTTTATTTCTTAGACAATGATCTACACATACCACCAGTTAAACCACCTATAAGAGCTCCAATAAACCAAATGCTTATAACAAAATCCTTCTCGAAACAATTCAAGTTGAACTCATTTTTAATCAAAGGAGCTATAGGTTTCGCGATACCCATGTCACATCCAAAAGCAATACCTGCCAAAATTGCCACCATGGAAACAAAAATATTTTTGTTTCCTGATGTTAAAGGAGTTAAGTTGTCATTTGGCTTTGGAAGTGGTTTTCTTAGATTTTTTTGTGGTATACATTGATAATCTTCATTTGGAACTTTATTTATAGATGTTTCAATAGTTCTGTTTGCACTATTTAACAATATTGCTGTATCTTCTTCGTCTGACATTTTCCTGTAGCATAACAAGCATATAAAAGTTACACGAAAGAAATAGCTTTTATATCCTGAAATATGAGTAAAGAAAAAAATTTGAACTCTCATTAAGATTCAAATAAATTTAACCGTGATCAGTTCAGTTACTGTAGATGATAATTTCAAACAACTTAATCTTGCGATTTGTTCAAATAAAATTGGTAAAAACATTGGGCATATCTGAATTTTTCGAATTGTTTACAGGTATCCAGCCGACTAGTTCGTATTACATAAGAGTAATTTTAACAGAACGCTCACCGTTCACACCAGGTAAAGGTAGAAAAAAACTAGGTGCACTGTTTACTTCTGTTGACTTGACATTTGCGGTTTGGATTTGTAGATACGAGAATTGACAGTTCTCATGACGTTTAGATATCCAGCGCCATCTGACGATGCGTAGAAACAAGAGGATTCAGCTGTGCGCAAAAGCGAGCGAGGCACAGCCTCACTTTCCCTTTCGGAGTTACATCGTATCTGTCGGAGATACGAATAAGGGAAAGGTAAATACGAACAAACTTGTAGAATTGAAAGAAATTTTCCTTTTTAATTACCAAACTATCGATATAACGATAAGAAATTAACATAAAACAGATAGGATTGTTGTATTTATGGGAAATTGAAGTTGTTTTTGAGCGATTCGAGTTCTCGAATTTTCTCGTGGATGTCGCTGTTTCTATCTTTTCGCGTGGCTCCGCCCTTGGAGTGCATCGCGCGCTATATGACCAACATCCGTAGTTAGTCGTCTATCGGACTCGAGTTGTTCAAGGTATCTTTTGAATAACGTATCCGTGTCTTTCATTTATCGCGAATGCGGCTCGCCACGCTCAGACATCGCCCGCCGTATGTGGTATACTTTTATCAATGAATATAGTTTTCACGATTTGTTGCATGCTGAGAACCACTGACGTTTCGTATCATTTATGCTAAGGCGGAGACGTGCACTCCGTAGGTGTGTGATGTGGAGATTTTCGAGACATCCTCGGTCGTTGCTCGAGGATATCCAAAGAACGTCCGTGAAATCTATGTTGGGGATAGTAGTTGTAGGGGTAAAACGACTTATTAACATCACGAGTATCACGAAAATGATTTCTCAACGGGAGTGCCGGTGCATGAGTGTTTAGTGATCAATGAACTCTGCGTCGCTGTATGTCGGGGCGTGCTGCCACTGGTATTTATTAAGCCGGCAGACGTATGTACGAAAGAATGCAACTTTTTCTATTCTCTCCTAATGCAATTTGGTTCGTTCTTCCCTTAGGAACGGTTACGATTGTAGGCCCCGCCTTTTTCAAGTCGATCTTGGGCTCCTTTCTCGTACCTAAGATGCCTCCATGAATCTTGAATTTCTAATTTGTCTCGTTTGAAACGATTTGTTGATTTATTCGTTTCGTTAATTCGAATTGCTAGTTTCACAGTAGAATATTAATCGCGTAGCATGATTGACGAAGTTAGACTAGCTGACGGTATTCTAGTATCTATTTGAATTTCAAGATCGTTCATTGATCGACAAATCAACACTTTCAACCCTTTCGACCGCAGCCAATCTCTCAACGTATTCCATTAGCACGGTTCGATTAGTAGCGTAATCGGCATAATCATAGCCTTGACGTAACATCGTCAAGCCTCTTCGTTACGATCCACTTCGAGAGTGGATCGACGAATGATAAGTAATACTTTACACGTAATATTATCGTGAATGATGTAAACAAATGTAAGTAATTTTTTGTTTCTTTTTATCGTGTGAAACAAGAAACTACTGATAAATCGCTCTTTATGTAATGTTTCTCAATGATTTATTTCTGATGTTTTTACCGATGCAATGGCTTTCCTATCCTAATACCGTTATAAAATTCATCGAAAAATTTTACACGATCAAATGTAATTCGTACGAGATTTCGCAACACCGTGTAGGCATACTGTGCTTTCGAATTAAACGAATCGAAAGAAAATTTCGTGCGCTTTCGAGGTGAAGATATTTCCCGTTTAACCCTTTATCCTGTACGTTGTTAACGGTGACGTTAAATTTAGACGATAGATAGATTTAGCGTTTAGTCACCTACAATATCGATTTTACAGCCTTCCCGATAAAAAGATATAAATCCTTTGACCGATACAGTTTTGTTTAATGTTTCTTTTGCAGATGACAATGTAATAGAAAATTATAAATCAAATTTTCCAAAAGGAAATAAAATATACATAGTCATTCTACAGTTGAAAGTAGATGACTGAAGATGAACGACATAGAAAGTATAAGCATGAAGGGCAGTGGAGGATCTAAGATGCCTCATAGTCATTCGACTCCGGCTGGTGTGGATGGAGGCAGTAGGACTCCTCCCACAACACCTAGGAAAGCTGGAAAGATGCTTGCTGTTCGTGTACAGATGTTGGACGATACAATTACAATGTTTCAAGTTCAGGTAAATTTTATCATAATTTCACTGTATAATACCAATTGTTAATTGGTAATGTTGGTAATTTTTGAGTATATCTCTTATATTTTCACATGACATTTTTTCAATTTATCTCATAAGACATAAAGTATTACAAGTAACACTTGATGCAAAATTTCTTGATATACTAGTACAGATAGGGCAGGTATTGTTCATGTGTTAGTTTAATCTTATAATGGGAAGTAATTGACTATATTCCATTTGCAATTGGAAGAAATGATAATGATACAACATTCTGAAACTATTAAGCTTATAAATAATTGTTCACGGATGCATCTTGTAATGAAAAATCATCTCCTGTATATTGTCTATGTGTATAATACTCTTGAATGAACAATTGGAGCATATAATTGGTAATACTGTATCGTACGAAGAAGATGTATTGACGTATTGATTATTCGTTCAAACTTTATAGAGAGCATCTAAAATGTATTTTCAATTATCTTAGAAAGCAATTTAATATGCATTCACTGTGCCAGAAGATAATTGACATGAGAAACATAAGATTATCTTCTGGGCAAATAGTGAAACAGGTGTAATTTTTGTTGCATTGGAATTTTAGGCAAAAGCTTTGGGCAGAGTATTGTTTGACCAAGTTTGCAAACAGCTGCATCTTTTAGAAGCTGACTATTTCGGGCTGGAATATCAGGAGCCGAACGGAACAAAAGTAAGAAGAAAATAAAACTGTGTATTGATAAAAAAATCCGCGTACGGATTTCCGACACTCATCGGCGTTATTTAATTGCAGTACTGGTTAGATTTAGAGAAACCCGTTTGTAGACAAGTTGGGTTATCGTTGATAGATCCCTTATTGAGATTCTGCGTTAAATTTTATACACCCGATCCAGCACAATTGGAAGAAGAGTTTACAAGATATTTATTTTGTCTTCAAATCAAACGTGATTTAGCTCAAGGATTGCTGCAGTGTAACGATAATACGGCAGCTTTGATGGCTAGCTACATTGTTCAGGGTAACAATCATTCGCTTGGCGATTAAATTATTAAAAACGAGAGCGAGGATATTTTTACGATAGATAGGGACAATTGTTGTTTTAGCCGAGTGTGGAGATTATGTGATAGAGGATTACCCAGACCATACGTATTTGTCAACTTACAAATTTGTGCCTCATCAAGATCAAGAATTAGAACGACGTATAATGGAAAATCACAAGAAACACGCGTAAGATGTTCTCCCGATTAATTTTTGTTCGAAAGGAAATTTGAATCGAATTGGATGTGAAAAGTGTGACGTTTTTTAAACAGAGGTCAATCGCCGGCAGAAGCGGATCTAAATCTTCTAGAAACTGCACGACGCTGTGAGTTGTACGGAATGAAAATGCACCCGGCAAAAGTGAGTATCGCAAAAAATATGTACACACAGAATTTTTCATGGTGTCGTGCACGCATGGCTTACGGAATTGTTGTATTTGATTTATCACCAAAGGATCACGAGGGTGTGCCGTTGAATTTAGCAGTGGCGCACATGGGAATAGTAGTTTATCAAAATTTTACCAAGATAAATACGTTCAGCTGGGCAAAGATTAGGAAAATCAGCTTCAAGAGGAAACGATTTTTAATCAAACTTCATCCAGAGGGTTTCGTGAGTGTATTTTATCGTTGTAACAATGTTGCGACTAAGATCGGTGACCAAGAATGATCGTTTTCTACGATGGTTATAGGGTTACTACAAGGATACCGTGGAATTCTTTTTCGAGGGGCGTAACGAGTGTAAAAATTTTTGGAAAAAATGCGTCGAGAATCATGGATTTTTCCGTTGTTCGGTAGTGAAACGAGTAGTACGGCAGAAAACGCGAGTTCTCAGTCGTGGCTCGTCATTTAGGTACGTCAATTTCACGCTACGCAACGTGTCATAACGTTAATCGTAACGATAGAGATAAATAAAGGTTCTATTCGTGTTGAATAATCCAGGTATAGCGGGAAAACTCAGAAGCAGATTGTGGAATTCGTGCGGGATAATTACGTGAAGAGACAGACGTTTCAAAGGTAAGTTCGATTAGCGGCGTCGATTGTCGTCGTTTGACAATTGAACGTGCCGATATCTTGGATATACCAGTAATTTGTAGATAGTGCATGCGTACCGTTATGTACTGTCCCCCTTTAATGCTGGTTTTATACCATTCAGATATATTTTAATTAACTAGCGCACTGATCTTGCGTGGTTAAGACGGGAGGTGGCACGGTCTTGCTTTTGCCGGGACATTAATTGGTATTTATCATGTCCGTTGTTGCTCCAATTTTAAGTAGAACGAAGTGTTTACTCTGTTCGTTTTGTACTTCCGTGTGTCAGTGTTGCCTGCTCGGACAGGGGTGGCGGGGAGTCAGGCTCACCATCAGGCACGATAACCCGAATGATCAATGTACCCTCTTTTTTGATAGTGTTCAGTGGTCACTAATTCTCGTCGTTGTAACACCTATAATGATCTATATACACTGCAAAGTACCATATTTCACTGTCCCGAACGAATATATTTAACCAATCAGACTTACTTGTTCCATAGCAGTAGCCTACTTTATACAATAGAGAATAGATTACATTCTTTCTAATTATTTCATCCTTGTACATAGAGAGTTAACAAAACAGGTGTACACGATTGTTTATCCGGATCGTTCAGCCGGACGTTACGCGACTAATAATGCGCTGCTAGAGCGAAAAGCATCGTGATCTCATCGCCGATAGAAAAATCGGTGTCTCGTGTGCGCAAGCAAGAAACACGGGCACGGGCACAGATGCACTCGTGCGCAATTCGGTGCTCGACAATTCCGTTGATTTATTAGCTTCTATTTTCTCTATTTTTTTTTCTGTTTTTCTGTTTTTTTTTTTCTCTCTCTCAACTGACTATTAAATCGAGATACGGGAAAAGATTGTTTAGACGTCTCAGTGGATGGGGATCGTTAACGGGATTATATGGTACCTTTTATTCTTATTTACGACACGTAAGGTACATTATTATCGTTTCGAGGGCATAATTGATTATTTGAGCGTGTTCTACGTTAACGAGTATCTTTAATATCGCGAGCGCGAGTTCTTGGCTCTCGTCGAGATTAGAAGGGAAAGACACAGACAGAGAACGAGAGGGAGAGAAATTGAGAGAGAGAGGGTGAGAGTGAGAATGTGCGTGAGAGAGAGAGGGAGAGAGAGAGAGAGAGACCGACGATAACGACGTCAACGACGAACCGACGATGGGATACCGTTATAAAGGTGACGATAAAACGACACATGTCATCTGACGTGAGATGATAAAAAGGCGGAAAAGAATGCGAAAAAATATAAGTTAGTTCTGAACAGGCTTGGCATTTGGTAGCCTAAGTCTGATGCTGAACTTGACTCTCTCTTGCTCGCAGGTCCAATTCGTTCCGGCAGACTAGCGGTGGTAGGGCATTGCAGGGCTTGGAGGGGGGAGGCTATCGTGGGGCCACTCCAAGCAGCTCCCTTATGGGCAGCTCCAGCATCTCTGCCCACCCCCTCCTGCCCCTCGGCGATCCTGGTATGTACCATGACCGACACCAACCTCCACGAGAAACGCTTTATTTTTCATACCCTCGCTCTTTGCCTCCGTTTCCTTTTTACTTTTCACTTCGTTTCGATCAGTCTTTTCTCTATCGTCTTCTTCTTCTTCTTCTTCTTCTTCTTCTTCTTCTTCTTCTTCTTCTTCTTCTTTTCGTCTCTCTCGCTCTTCGGTTCCATTCTCTTTTCGTTCACCCTTCGTTCGTTCGTTCATTCCCTAGCGTTATTATTTTACTTTCCTTTCGGAGTATCGTACATATATAAAGTATCGTAAGAGTAGAATAGTAGACTTAGCGTAATTATTAAATAGAATGCTTTCGATCGGAAAACGATCATACGTTGTCGATATCGCAGATCGGCTTGATCGGCTGAATCACGTTCACGCGAGAAAATATCTTTTCTACGTGTGATACAGCGTGAACGGTAGAGGGTCTCGTGTTGCCGTAGGAAAGTTCTCCGAGCTTCGTGTCGCGTTATCCATCGCGGTATCAGGGAAGCTCGAAGATCTTTCGCGATCGAGCCGAATCGTTGAGCGAAAAAGCAATAATAAAGAAGACAAAGAAGAATGAGAAAGAAAGAAAGAAAGAAAGAAAGAAAGAAAGAAGAAGTAGCGAGGGAAAGAGGGAGGAGGAGCTAACGTGAGGGAAATGATGATAATTTCAGCCCTGGAAACCCCAGCTCTGTCTCTGTCATGCGGCTCGATGACACTGGATTCTCCGACGACTGTGACGAGTGTCTCGATGGGAGGGACGATTCACCGTCGCGAAGACACAGCTACGTCGTTTCGGACACTTACCTCCATCGACGTCCATTCCCCGGCCACACCCAGCCAGGTCCCAGCACCGCGGCCGATGCTTGTTGCCAGCCAACAACGGATTTCATCAGCAGGTCGTATCAGCCCCTCTAACAGCAGTCCTCCTGAATTCCCCCCACCGCGACCTATGCCCAGACATCCCTGGCAGCGATCGGCCAGTTGCCGCGAATTGTACGCTTCTAGCTTCGAGGATTCAGGGAAAGCGCGATCGAAGGATGAGAAACCTCCTTCCGGCGGCGATCTTATCTTAGAACCTTTCCGTTTACCTTCCCAGGGAGAGCTCGATAATCCCGTAACGCGGTACGACGAGAGTAATCGTTCGTACAGCGCTGCTAGCTCGAAATTGCCCTCGTTAGATCACGACTCGGTGCCGGATCGTGTTTACAGCAGCTCCTATCCGGGCACGTCGTCGCTCTCCACCGAATCTGGCCACGAGGAGTCTGGCCCGGCCGGGGATCTCTCTCACGACGATCTCTCGCATGATTCTTACGAGTTACTCGAACGTGAGCACGAATTTGAATATCCGGAATCGTATTCGAGCCCGCGGGACGACGAGGACGAGAACGACGAGCCGATGTCGGATCGTAGCGACGAAGGGATCGAACACGAGATGTTCCAAATGGACTCTGAGACCGATTCCTTCGTCAAGCATCGATCGATCAAATCCTCCGACAAACATCAATTCAAATCCGTGCTCGCGGACCTTAAGAACGCCAGAACGAAATCCATCGATCGGTATTCAGCCGTGCCCGCGAAACCGGACGGTGATTACATCACCGTCGAATCCCGAATACAACGATCTAGCACAGAAATCGAGCGAAAATTCGAAACGCGTCACGCCAATTCTATCGAACAGCCGCCACCGCCGCCGCCACCTCAACCTCAACCACAACCACAACCTCAGCCACAATCTCAACAACAACAGCAACAACAGCAGCAGCCGAGTAAAATCTCTCTTCCTCATCAGGATTCTGGGAGGAAAGATCCGGTAGTGTTGCAAGTGCAAAAGCAAAAAATGTCTGTGCTCAACGAGTTGAAAAACTTGAAGCCCAAGTATAAGATCACTCACGTAGATTCGGAAATCTTACGGGACGAGGGTATCATGCGTCCAAAGTCTCGGATAGACGACGATTTGAGCCCGGTAGATTCGACCGGGAGGACGATCCTAGATACGAGGGCTAGAACGGTAAGGGCGCGTAGTATCGCCAGTTTAGAGGAGCATGTGACGCGCGCGTATGTGGAAACAGGTAGTTTAGGACGGGGGCATAAGGGTAGTAACGGTGGTGTTAGTGGTAGCGGTGGCAAAGATAGAAAATCGAGTCGTGACATCGACCTGCCTCCAACGAAGTTGCAAGAGAAAGAAAGGAGAAGCGTGGATCGGGAGGAGAGGAAACGCGGCGAAAGAGAGCATTCCAGGGAGTACAGTCGAAAAATGGAGAAGAGCGATTCTAGGGAGCGTAGGTCGGTCGACAGATTGGACTCTCGAGATGGAAAGTTCGACGCGCACAGTCGTCGTAGCGTGGATCGAATAGTAGACGAATTACGGAAAAGCATGGAGAGGCTGGACGCCAGAGAGAGAAGTTACGGGAGGCTTAGGGAGGAGTTGCGAGGCAAGAGTGTCGAACGTTTAGACTCTCAGGGACTTCGCAGTAGCACAGAATACTTGAACAGAAGCCCGAAGGAAAGAAGTCACAGGTACTCCGAAGCAAGGGAACGCCGAGAGAGAAGCATGGAACGTTTGGATTCGAAGGAGAAGAGAAAGAGTCCTGGAAGTCGAAGCAACACGATCGATTACAATCAGAGACACACGTTGGAGCGATTCGATTCCGGGAACAGGAGTCCGTTCGAGCGATTAAGCGGCAGAGAACATCGGGGGAAGAGCGTGGAAAAATTGGACTCTCAGGAAAAACCTACCTTCGACTTCGATCCAGTGACAATCGAGCGATTAAAATCACTGGAACGTTGCAACAGCTCCTCGAAGGAGAAAGGGTACGATCGAAAAGCAGAGATGAGAAACGTCACGCGAAAGATCATCGAGAAGTTAGACTCTCACTCTCGAAGGTACCAGGATCGAATAGATTCCTGGGAAAAGAAGTATTCGGATCGTTTTGACTCGAGGGGAGGTGGAGCGGGAGGAGGAGGAGGAGGAGGTGGAGCAGGAGGAGGAGGAAGAAGCCTCGAATGTATAGAGCACGAATCGTACGATTGGAGGAGAAGCAGTATAGAGAGGATCGAGTACAAGGAATCGAGGAAGAGCAGCAAGGGAAGAACGGAGAAAGGCGGGAAATCCGAGGAGAAGCCACGCGAGAGGGACGACTGGAGGAGTTTGGAAAAAGCTCGGAAGGACGAGGAGAAACGCGAGAGAGAACGTCAAGCTAAGCTGTCTGTAGAGTCGAGAACTGATACGGCGATAGGCGTCCCTGTGGAGATGGAGAATTTCAAGTCGAAGACCGTGTTCACGGAGTACGAGCCAAAAATCGTCGGGGGTGTCGTGTTGGGCTTCGACGACACGATACCAGGTCACACCCCTGTCGAGCGTACCAAGAGCGATCCAAATCCTGCCCGACAAAGATTAGGCTCGAACAGCAAACGACATATATTGATACACCAGAAATCGATCGACTTGACGCCAGCGGATTCCGGGGATGAGGATCCATTCTCAGATAGCGCGACTGTACCGAGGACGAACATCGAGATACCTTACACGTTACACAAACGACACGTGATGAATGGTACCGCGTCTGATGAAAAATCAGAGTCCGATAGCGGTAAGACGTCGAAGAAAACCAGCGGTGCCGTTCGAGATCTACCTAAGCTGCCTTTAAAGATGATCACAGATATTTCCTGCTTCGACTTGTCCAAACTTTCCTCGATAGACAAGACCAGTAACAAGCTCTCGCCTGATAAGTCAAAGAGTGCATCGATTACACCTACTAGACCAAAATCGATACTCTCGAGCCCCTCCGATAAGCCGAAAAGTATCTTGAGCCCTACGTCGAAATTATCTCCGACCGACGTGAACAACGTACTTTCCAGTTTTTCACCAACTACCAGAAGTCCATCCAAGGCAGGTTCGAAAGTTTCGTCGTCGCCTGATAAACACCCATTCAGATCGGCATCATTCGACAAAGGTAGGACAGAGATCGTGATCGAGGATCGAACGTGCGTTAAATCGTCCAGTTTGGACAAAAAATCGTCGAAATTGTCACCGATCGAACCTAACGTGACCATCGTATCGGCTATCGAGAAACGATCGCCTAAAGTATCCCCCACGGATCCAAACGTGACAATCGTCTCCGTGATACAGAAGAAAAGATCGTCACCCTCGGAGAGTGGGAAGGGGTTGTTTGCAAGTGGACAGAGGTCGTTGGACTCAAAAATGAAGCCTCTGAACTTTGCGGACGTAGTTGGTATGGAGATGAAGATGAAGCTCGAGCGTAAGGCCAAGTCAGAGGTGGAGAAGGACAGTTTGAAGACACCTGAGGAGAATTTCGAGAAGCAGGACAGTATAGAAAAGATACCGTTGCCGGAAATTCCTAAGCCATTCGGCGAGGCCGGGGACGAGGAGAGTAGGGAGAAAAAAGTGTGTGCTGCGAAGCAAGCTGAACAGACAGAGAAACCTTGTCCCGTTGTTGAAGATGATCATGGTCAGATGGTCAGTGTGTTGGAAAGTGGGGAACGGGAAGGTGAGCAAAGGAAAGAAGGGGAGAACGAGAAAATGCTAACCCGGGAGAAGGAAGTGCAGCCGCAAGTACAGGAAGTAGAACGGACGAAGGAAGTGCAACGGGAGAAGGAAGTTACGGAAACGGTGACGGTCAACGTAGTCTCGGAGAAACCGAAAGTTCCTGAGAAACCGAAACTGTCTCTAGAGAAGCCGAGCATCCCGGAGAAAACGAAACGGATCTTGGAGAAGATAGAGTCGAAGTTTTCCGAGGCGAGGATCGCCAGGCCGAAGATCATCGACACGGGATTCGACGATTTCGTCGATCCAGTCGCGGATCTGCCTCTGGACGAAGTGCCTGTGAAGCCCGCGTTAGAGCAGGACAGCCTTAAAGTTCCTGAATTCGTTCCTTACATGTCGAGGCCGCACGGCGAGCCTCTGCGCTCGAAATCGTTATCGTTGGCGGAGGAAAAGGCGCCGATCGACACGTTACTCTCGCCCGAGGTCGAGAACAAACACTTTGTGCCGGACGTGTCGCCAAAGAGGGCGAAGAAAGTGAAACCGGAGCCGAAGAAAGACTTCAAGAAGCAATCGAAATCGCTGGAGGGAGATAAGCCTCCTCTGAAGAAGGCTAGCTCGAAGGAATCTCGCCTACCAACACCTAGCACGAAGATCGACAAGTCCAAATTGAAGTTGGGAGAGATGCCTCAGGAGATCATCATAATCGATTCGACGGACGTTGCTCCGGAAGTGAGCATCGTACAGAAAGGTAGATCCAAATCAGTCACCAGGCTATCTGAGAAGACTCACTCCGCGTCCAAGGAGGAAAAGGAGGAGATCAAGGGAGGTGGTACTAGAGCAAAATCTGCCTCGGTCGACGATGACCTGATTAAACTTCCACCGGGCACGACGAAGTCTGAAAAATCCAGGCCAAAGTCTCTCGGCATTTCCAAGAGTTTGGGTAGTAGTACAGAGAGGAAGGATTCCGCTGAGAAGATATCACCGAAGAGAACGATTGGTGCGAAAGTTGGTCAGAAATCGGACGCCAAGTCGACGGACTTGAGTTCGCCTACTTCGTCGAAAGTGCTGCCTTCGACGCCTAAAATACCGGAAGGTAAAGTGTCCCGGGCAAAGGCAGAGTCGAAGGCAGAGGTGGACACTGAAGCACAACGGCAGCAGCAGCAGCAGCAGCAGCAGCAGCAGCAGGTAGTCTCGGAAGCGAGTCGAATCGGCCGTGAAACGGGTAAGATGGATGGTAGAAAAGAAGAGGTGACGGAGAAGAAAAGTAGCGGCGTACCGCAGGATGCGGCACAGTCATCGGTGGTTTTAAGAAAGCAGGGCCAGCAGACGGCGGCTGTTTCGCTCGCCCGCACTCGTCTTGGTTTGTCCGAGGGAAGTGGAATCGGCGCGTTGCAGAGGCAACGTGCGACGCAATCTCCAACTACGCAGAGGCGAGCTAAATCGTTGGACGCTCCCGTAATCGCGGTGCATAAACTTCCACCGGCGAACGCGTTCTCCAGCAAAGATGACACCGTCGATGTATCGGAGTATCCGGAGGAGCAAGAGACGCAGGATAATCAAGAAACAGCTACGATCGAAGCTGTTCGAACCTCTGCTATACCGATGAAATCGCAATCTATTCAGATAGAGGTGTCGCCGAATCATAGATCGGACAGTACCGATCATACCACCATACCGGAGATTTTTACCGATTCTTTATCCGTCACGGAGACCTCTGCCCAATATCTAGAGTCACCGTTAACGGAGTGTAACGAGATAATCGCGGCGACCGCAGATTTGATTCCGTATGAGAAAGATCCGCTGCGAATAGACATGAACGGCGGTGGTAAGGAGCAGAAGACGATGCTGGAATCGGTGAAGGTAGACGAGAGAACAAAGTTTATCGATCAGAGCTCGGTGGAATCCGGCGCTGAGCAGGAAATCGCATTCGAGAAGGCTGTTAAGGCGGAGAAGATCGATCTTCTAAGCGTGACGAAAACCATAGAAGGGTCTTCGGTACCAAGAGCACCCGGTGGAACGATCGAATCGGTTTCGTCTGCGAAGGAAGTTTCGTCGTCGCCTGGGCAAACTTCCGAGGCTGCATCCGCTATTGAATCGGAAGACAGAGAGGTATCGCGGGTGATGCTTGTGGAAGATTCGAAAAAGTCTAGAGAGAGAGACGATCTTCCAGATGTGACGGTGACTGCGGTTATTGAAACGAATGCGGTGTTTCCGAGATCACTCGACTTTGACGAGTCTCAAGACATGGTGAAATCTCCGATTCAAATTTCCATCGAGGAGTGTTCAGATGACGACGACGCTGGGGGTGAGGACGATGAAGAGGAGGAGGAGCAGGAGCAGGAGGAGGAGGAGGAAGAGGAGGAGGAGGAAGAGGAGGAGGAGGAGGAGGAGGAGGAGGAGGAAGAGGTGGTGGATCGGGAGGACGAGAGGGAACAAGAGGGTGACGAACAACGTCCGTTCGATTCCGCGGATACCAGTGAAGACACGCTTGACGCTGTGGACACGCAGGTTCAGATGAGAGGTATCGATAGTTCGCCAGACTACGGTGTCGAGAAAATGGACGAGAAGACTCTGGTCGAGGTGGAATGGACACCCGAGTATTTAGAGATGAGAAGAGAGGACGAGGAAGGTGCCGAAGAATTGCCGAAAGACGAGGAGGAGTTTGGAGAAGGAGCGGCGAAGGAATCTCCCGAAGAGTTGCCGAGTATGAGTCGTTTATCCATCGAGAAGAAACGCAGATTGAGCAGCGAGCGTTCGAGAAGCGAGGAGACGAACACTTGGACACCTGATCGCGAGGATCCAGAGTCGAATTCTTGTTCCATTGCTCGACCACTTGGTATAGGTCACATGGAAGACACACGCGGTACTGGTTCCTTGGAGGAGGAGAACAGTAGCGGCTCGCAGGCTGGGCACAGGCCAGAAATGAGCTCCACTTGGAAGTCTTTTCCCTTGGAAAGTTCTGGAAGCTTGAACAACGAGGATTGGCCAGAACTGGACGAGAACAACGCGATTCTGTCGCAGGCAGAGGACAGAAACGGGCAAAACGGGGACAGTTTTCAAGAGGATAGCAGCAGCATTATGGACAAACAGGGCAGCTTCGTTTACTCGATCAGCGCGGATATTTTGAGCGGCTACGGAAGGTTTGCAGTGACGAGAACGCTTTCGATAATATCCGAAAGGTCTACCACCTCTGAGCAGGACAAGAGCGACCTGGAAGATTCGTTCAAGCCAAGTTCCAGGTCTCCAAGTCTGGACGACGAGTCTTTAATACTGAGCGACCATCAACCCTCTTTATCTTCGGATCCCCCATCGGGTACCGCTCTTCTCTCCGTATCCGATGATCGACGCACCTCTTCTGAACTACCAGACATTCCGATAGACATAGTTGGCGGACAGGAGGAGGACGTGAGATCTCCTAAATCGCCAGGTAGATCGAAACTGCAGGCACAAAGTTCAGAGGATTGGCCATCTCCGCCTAGCTCGCCGGTGTTCGATGCTCCAATAGTCAGTCACGTTGAAACTTTCTACATGGAAATAAAGCCAGAGGAAGCAGTCAAGGTAACTGTCACTGACAGCACAGAAACACCTGGTAGAGTGGAACGAGATAGCGACTCGAGCGACGAGAATCGTACGCTTCACGACGACTTACACTCCACCTTTCTGGAAGATGGTGGTCACAGTTCGACCTCCGCGACCACCGTAGACGGTACCGTCAAGATCGTCGTCAAACCGAAATCAAACTCTCACATTACAGGTTCCTCGCACAGCGAAGATACTTCCATGGGATTGTCGATGTCGGAATGGTCTAGCTCAAACAACACCGTCAGACAATTCTGCCAATATTCCGGGACAAAGTCTGACGACAATTCTTTGGCGGAATTGGGCGCGTCTATCTCTGATTGGTCAGGAAGTACAACGGTGCTGCCGCAACAGTATTATTCAACCGTTGAGAAGAGCCAAAGCGACACGACAACTTCGGATAAGAGTGTCACTAGCATGAGGCCAAATTCCAAATGCAGAACGTCGGATGGTTCTTCATCCGCTCCTGCTGCAGCTCCTCCTCCTTTTCCTCCTTCTTCGTCGTCACCTCCGTTACCACCGCCTCCGACCTCACCTCCTCTGACACCTCCTCCGTCTCAACCTGGGGACACGGAGCTGCGTTCACCGTTCGACGAGGAGCTTCACAGCATTTCGTCGAACGGTGAACGATCTCCCGGTCGAACATCCAGGGACGAGCAGTTGGACGAGGCGAGGAGGTTCATCGAGAGTCAGTTCGACGAGCAACGTCGCTTAGTGTCGCGACGGAGCGAAGAGGAGCGGCAAGAAAGATCAACGTACGTCGCGAATATATCACCACCCCGAATAATTTTAGTGAACGAATTGGACGAGACGATCGACGAGCAGTTTTGTCGAATGGTGTCTGACGACGGTGACACGCCGCTTCCTATTCTCGAGGAAGAGGAGGAGTACCTCGAGGAGCAGGTGGCCGAGGATGGTGGGATGGCGGAGGAGGAGGTGGAGGACCGTCTGTACGATAACGTTCCCGCGATGAAATATTCCAGCGGTGATCAGATTCGAATGGAAGTGGGCCGTGGGGACAGTTCTGAGGATATGCACGAAAAATACGCGGACTTGGCACTTGGTTCTCGGCAGGCTGACGACGATTGGTCGTTCGAAGAGGAGAGAGAGGAAACCGCCGTCGAGAAGGAGAAACCTCCTAGCAGATCGACAACGTCTAGGTTTGAGAGGGGATTCTCAGAACCGACGGAAGTTGGCAGGTATCACGAGACGAGGTCTACCGAACGACCCGTAGTCGTACCTATCAGAGCAAAATCAACGCCTTACTATTCGACGACCAGCCTAAGCGGCGAGTCGACCACCTCCAGCCCTCCGATGCAAATCAGGACGCAGATTCGGACGAAAACGATGCCTTACTCTTCGAGCAGAAGTCCACAGAGCGAGGGTGACACGTCCTCCAGTATGGACAGTCCTGTTCACACGCCTGTTCGAAGTCAGATAACTGTCCGTCGAAGGCGGCGGGAGAATCTGAAGAGACATCACCGTGTGGTGGTTGATCTCGAGGTGAAAGACGGTCAGATCGTCCCGAGCGCGGACTCGAGCGTTGACGTGGCCGCTATTCCGTGGCCTTGGCTCGCCGATTGCTCGAGTCCCGACGACGTCGACGACGACGTGGACGACGAGGGTGACTTGAAGGCGAAGCTCGGCCAGGAGAATCGACGACAGAAACGTTGACGTGTTTCTCGTCGTTTCGCGGCCTCTTAATTCTCCTCCTCTTCCTCCTCCTCCTCCTCCTCCTCCTCCTTCTCCTCCTCCCTTTCCATACCTCTCACGTTCGCGTTGCGCCACGCTTGGTCGGCCAGGTTCCTCCGCAAAAATGACAATTTTCTCGGAGAAGGAAACGGAGCGGGACGAGCGTGTGCGCAACGGAGAAGATGAGAATAGACGGAGCATGGCAAAGATTCGATATCGACGAGAGGAAGATGATCGAAAGATATCGTGCAAAACAATCTAGTCCTAACACCTGTCGCGTCTAAGGATAATTAGTACGTTTGTTACGCGTTTGTTAGGAATTCGATTTAATTTGATACAAATTATCGTGGTTGTCGCGTGTGCGCTTTTCGACCAGCAAACGAAATCTTTCGTTACCAACGTACTTAAGAAACGGTAAAGTAAAGTAAAGGAGAGCCGTGTACCACGTACCGTATACGGAAGAAGCCGACGTGAAAATTACGAATCAAACGAAGCTACACACCTACTACTATAATGATAATTAGTCTAGGAAATTACGATATATACGTTACAAGAGTCGGTGAATGCCGGTAATACGTATGAGATACGTTTTCGAGATTACATTAGGGGAATGTTACCGCGGAACTACGGACGTATTTACGCACGTTCCGATAGAACGAATTCTCGAGGGAAAGGAGAGAGTTAGGAGAGGGAATGAAGATCACGACCAGCAAAAACGATGCTTATTAGAGTGTTACGAGAACGACAATCATTGTTGGGGGACGTGGAAGCATCGTTGAAAAAAGAAGCTATCCTGCTTGACGAAATAGGGGACGAAAAAAGGAGGGAATTGTCTCTTTTGGTTCGAGAATCGAATCCTCGACGAGCGGTCGTATATAATTTGGTCGTAGTTTAGTTCGTGTCCCGTTTTAGGACGGACGACAAGAAGTTGCTCAACGTAGATACTTATAACAGAAAAAGAAAAAGAAAAGCAGAAAGAAAATACGAAAAAAAAAAAAAGAAGAGAAATAGTAAGAAAAAGAAAGAAGGAAAGAAAGAATAACGAGAAGTTTATCGCGTACTTTCGTTTGATACACGCGTTACGCACGCGTCTATTGCATGGAATTGTGCGATTCGCGGTGCCATTGGGTAAAACAGAGGTAAAATACGGAACGACGCGACGCGCGGAATATCGCGGTTAGGTTTAAAGTGAAACGTATGTTCGTCGTCGATCGAAAGATGGAGAGGATCCGGCATTAACACTGTTCGTCTTCTTAGTTTTGTCTCTCTCGACGCTACGACTCCCTCTATCTAAAAACTTCCAAGGCGTGCCATTATCCTGCGCTAAAGCAGCACGATCGCGAATTAATTACGGAACGCCGTCTCCCGTTCATAGTTTCTCGAGAAACGACGATCACGGTCCAGGTCGTGATATTTTCAAGGTTTCCACGTTGACGTGTGGTATGGCGATCAAAGTCGCCCGAAGGATACCACGCGCGATAGGTCGTTGAATTTCTCTTGATGTCAATTATAACGTTGCGTCGATGAAAGTATGTCGTTCCGTACGTTAAAAATACCATGGACCTTGATAATCCGTTGAAGAGACCGCCTCGGCCTCGCTTAGTTATTTACCATCGTGAAGATGCTCGTTTTTTTTTTCTTTTTTTTTTTTTTCTGCATCTTCAGAGATGAACGATTATCGGAGGTGGATCGCGTCGCGTTTTACCGAAACACGCCGTACGATATCAAAGGGAAAAATAGGAAAGAAAGAAATTCCGATTAGCTGTAGGGAACAGAAGAATTCCATTTTTCGTTTCGTTCTACGTGTTAATACGGGCTTCGATTCGTTCTCTTCTATCCTAGATAATTTCGTTTCGAAAGTGTAAATTTTTGTCTTTTTTTCTTTCTTTCTTTTTTCTTTTTTTTTTTTTTTTCTTTTTTTCTCGTACGATCGTAGGTGAAAGAAAGTGACCGAGATGCTTTTCTGTTCGAATTCCGTTGAACGGCTGTTATGGTTTGAACGTGCAGAGAGACGAGTCGGTTTATAGCAAGCTCGATATTCCGCGTTAAAGGGAATACGTAGCCGAGATCGGCTGATGCTAAATTTGTCGATCGATCGATATTAGTATAACAGACTGGGTAGAGGGAAAGCCGGGAGTAAATAAAATACCCGCTGCAGCTCGGGTTAACGCGGTATTAACGCGTGACGACGTTACGTCAAGCGTAAAGGCGTCGACGTAAAAATAATATTCTCCGTTCGTCGCGCGATATCACGGGTATACGGTACACGATGAAAAATTCTACACGACGCAAGAAGCAGCAACGTTTTACGCACATATGTGTTCAAACCGAGAAAAGATAGAGAGGAAGCATCAAACGAATTTCTTCGTTTACGTTCGTGTCGCCGTTACCGCCGCTCCCTTACCGCCCTCGGTCCTTTTTTGCTTTTTTCGAGAATGTCGAGACTCGTCCCGATGGAATTCGGTGGCGATTTTCGTTTGTCCAAAATGGGTACCCGTGTTGAGAGACGTTCGAAAGCAATAATTTATCGTATTCGTAAGAGGAGGTGGTACGAGCGAATCGTTGGTGGAAGCAAGGCTAGTGCAGTTCTAAAACGCTTGTCGTTCGCACTTTGTAGGAGAACAGAAGCTACAAACATTTTGCGGGAGAGGAGGCGCGTTTCGAAAGAAAAAAAAGAAAAATGAAAAAAAAAAGAAAAAAAGTCCTAGGGGATTGTATCGCAACGGGAAATTCGAAATCGACGAGATACTTGGTCTCTTTGTTCCGTGTAGATGCGTGTCTCGTTTCGTCCAAACGATTAACCCTCTGGCTGCCACGCGATAATTTTTCAACGTCCACGAATATAATAGTCTGACACGTGTCCCTCCGATTTTTTACGCCTGTCGTTTTTCTGTTTCTCTTAAGAGAAGAGCCGTTTCATTTTTCACAATACATAGGATGAAAAAGCTTCGAGAAGCGGAAGATTTTATATCGCTGACAACGATTCCCGATCGAAGGACGGTCGACTGTGTTACGAAAAAAGACGTACGGATCTGTTCTGCAGAGGGTAGTTGAGGGAAAGCGTGGCGGTCGGAGTGGAAAAGCCGAGCTTACGTAGCCGCCTCGTTTCGGATCGGTGTCCGAACGGTTTAGAATCGTTCTGTGATTCTTCGCGAAGTTAAAGAAAAATATTGGAAACGCGGAAGGGAGACGAGATATAGAGTGTTGTAAATACGGGTTAGGCTCGTTTTCAAGCGAGACACGAGGCCAGGGACGCGATGTTTAAAAAGTCGTCTATGAAATAAACGAAAAGAAAGAGGAAAGTGAAAGAAATCGTTAATCACCATCGTGACATTAATCATCGCCTCACTCCATTATTAGTCATTATTACGCTATTATCGCTACACTTAATTGATTAAAAAAAAGGTTACTGTTACTACAACGTAGAACGCAGTGAAGATTATACGAAGAAATTAGCTACGTAAAGCTATCGATTAAGCTATCGAGAGAAATGAAAGAAACAGAGAAACGTATATGAAATTAGAGGGCGAGTGCTGAGTGCCGATTACGATGGCGAGGCTTAAGTTGCTTTCTACCGGTTGCAAGTCGGCGAGATCGATCCGTTTAATTAGGATAGATCGACGACGAACTCTGGGAAATGAATCATCTCTCGATTCGATTTCGTCGCGGAGGCTCGACTCGAATCGCGTGTTTGCTCTTTCAAACAGTTCCGCTTTACGATTCCTCGAAGCTGTGCAGACGATTCGCGAGAAGAATTTTTCTTTTTGAATCGTCGTCAGCGGAACGATCTCTTCCTCGAATGTCCAGCAGTACGTAAGCATAATTGTATCGAAACGTCGATAGCGGGAGGGAAGATTGCACCGAGTCGCGAAAGAGTTGGCGAAATCGTATCGATTCTGGATTTGTTCCTTTGCATGCATCTCTCGGCGTATCGACGTAGAGTCGTTTCTCACGATCGTGTCAAGGCCGAGTATCCGGCTGCGATTACAGCTGTTACGAATGTTAATATGTCCAGTGGCGGATGATGAATTGAGAATACGACGGAAATTTGTACGGAAACATGGAGATAACGAAATCGTTTAGGTTGTGCGTACGCAACGACGGGCTGTCCGATTCCGTACGATTCGATGGAATTCTTTAGACAATCTCGAATTGGTAATCTTTTTACCGATACGTTCTATCGAAAAAGCCCATCGTTAGTCGTACGCAGACACTTCGACGCTCAAACGGATTATCCGCCGCCCCTGGAATCGTCGCTTTCTTCTCGAGTTCCTCGATTATTCTGGATCGCGCCGCTTCCATTTTTTTCTTATCCTTTTCCGTTTCCTTTCTTACTTTCCACATTCTCGAAGAAGATCGGGAGGTGTTTACGGCTCTGGAGATCGACTCCTCCACAGAGTGAAACCTCTCACCCTATAGAACAGAAAAGAAGAGTATCGTCGTATATATCCTCGATCTATCCACACACGAGTTCCTGTATCGGTTTAATCTTGACTTGTCCTCGTCTTGCATTTGTGCATCGTCAGTCCTGTCCTGCCATCGATATTATTACACACGCACGCGTCTCTTCGAGCACTGTTCTCTCTTTCTGTACTCCTACGTTCTTGATTTTGTCTGTGTCATCGTATCATGTTATCAGCCTCGAACTATCTTTCCATTCACACAACCTCCCGCATCTATTCACACCCATTGATCATTCTCTCATCATCGATTTGATTTGTCGACCAGATTTTTCCTTCTTTCTTCAACTATTCTTTTTTTTCTTCATGTCCTTCCTCCTCCTCCTCCTCCTCCTCCTCCTCCTCCTCCTCGTCTTCTTCTTCTGCTTCTTCATCTTCTACTTTTTCTTCTTGATTACCCTCCTTTTGGTTATCGTCGTTTCGTACGCGTGCGTGTTCCTCGACTACGCAACGCGTATGTGTTGTAGCCTTGAAGATCGTTGCGCTCGAAGTTTTCGAATCAGCCTACAGCCGGACTATCGAGCATCGATTGAAACGGTTCTCGGGCCAATTTTTCAAAACGAACCAAGCCCCGGAAAAATCTGATCGTTTGAGAAAGTACGAGAGAAACCGCGATTGCCTGCCAATTTTATCGCCATATTCCGCACAAGTTCCAACTTTCGCGCCACGGCGAGAAAGGAATCCGTTGCCAATGCGTTCGCGGCACGCGATCAGTCCTCGAACCATATTTTTTTCCTTCAATTATACGATCGAGTTACGATGTTAAATAGCCCGCGAAAACCTCGAGCTCGACGAGAGGTTCGAAAAAAGTTTATCGGTTTATATCAATACTAGCAAACGACTGAATACTGTATTCGTTACGATGAACGAATGTTATATGTAAGTGTATACGCGTATCGAACCGATACATGTATATGTTTATATGTAATATATATATATATATATATATATACACACACACACACAAACACACAGGCAGATTATACACGCACACCACACACACACACACACACACACATAACACACCCATATATATATATTTATATTTAATTATAGACGTAAGACGTTATAGTGTGCAAAGGTCGTGTGTGATACCTGCAATAGGGATCAAGGTATTAGGCGTAAAGGTATATGCAGATAACTTGTACGGTTATACGAGTTCCCGTTGCAGCACGAACAAACGAACGTTTCCTTTTCGGTCGTGTCTCTCGATGGGCTTTCTTTTTCTGCTTTCGCGTGGCTCGTCAGCGTACGACACGACGTGTTTCACCGTGTTTCACCGTGTCGACCAGAGAACGTATTTCTAACATGTAGAATCGCGGGGAAAATGATCGTATTCGCGTTCTTCGAGTATCAACGAGGGTTAAGTGGCAGGTACGCGTATCGAAGGAAGGGAGGTTTAAGATCGCGTTAGCGGAAGCAGAGAACGGATTACTCGTTATATTCGATGTACTCTACGTATGCTTTTCGACAGGTGGTGAATACAATCGTTGGAACTACGCGAACGGCTACGTGAACTCGCCGGCTTGGCACGTGCCGCTCCGCGTGGCACAGATTCGTAACGTAATGGTTCACGCAACGCCACGCACCCTCACCAATCGATTCATACCGGCATACCCACGTTGAGAACACTGCGGGACAAACAAAGAAAGAAGTACCACGCTACATCTCTGAGACAATCAGGGGCCTTCCTTAGCACGCTAGAGAGAAACACACAGACCCGAGAACGGAGTGAAATGAGAAAAATGATCGACGTGTGAAAGAGAGAAGAATGCTTCCATCTTCGGTGCTTCGTTCACGTTTACCATTCTCGTACACGATTTACGTAGAGTTCTGCGCCGGAGAAGAGTGACTTCCTGTCGCCACTGTGCCACCGGAAATCGGATTTAGACCGCTCGGTAGATCGTAGCTGGCGGCGAGAAGCCTCGTGCGATTGCCATTGAACGCAACTTTGTCGAGAGAAACAAACCGTTCGTTCGGTACTACGAGCTGTTTGTTCGAAACCTAGTAAACGAACAAACAACAACCTGGTTTCTCTTGGCATGGATCCGTTCCTCGTTGATTCGCGTTTAGTCACGCGTGCCGTCGTCTCGGCCGATTTTTCTTCTCTTGCTTACCGACATATCTACATATCCCGATCCTTGTTCCACAGTTCCTCCTATTAGAAAGCTCGATCCATCGTCTAGTTGTTCACGTTCCACTCGTTTCTCACCTTGTATTCAATTCACTGGCAATGCCTTTCACGCTTGCACCGCACCTTTTAGAGGGTAGTAGAAGTACCCATAGCTGATCGATTTGTTTCGAAAGTGTGTATGTTTGTGCCCTGTAATCTACTTGCCTCTTCGATTTTCCGCCTTTTGTGTCTATACTGGAAAGACTCCTCTCGCAGACTTTGCAAACTTCCAGGATGCGTGTACAGTTTAGTTTATTCCCTCACCCCCTTTCTTCTTCTTCTTCTTCTTCTTCTTCTTCTTCTTCTTCCTCTTTCTCCCTTAATGCCTAACAAAGTTTGCGTAGCGATTCAGATGTAGATCGGGATCCTTTGTCGATCTCTCCCCACAAACGTAGCCCACCGCTTTAGTTTTCCTCGCTAGTTTGCCGTTTCGATTTGATTTGCCCTCTGTATTGTGCGCAGAGATGTGAATTTTGACGAGACGTCGACGCGCTTTTGTCCTATTCGCGAACGTTTCACGGGAAATCGGGCGAGCTTCTGATACGCGCGAGTTACTCTCGAGGATGCTCAAATTATGGACGTGTATCGAGTAAACTCACATCTCTAGTTGCAGTGTGGTACTCTTGACTTTTCCCGCATTGTACACGTACATACACACTTGCGTCGAACGTGTGTCAACTATTTTCTCTACTTACTTACTTAGGATCCTTGTGAACCATTACGTAGCGAACCCTCTCTCACGATTCACACCAACGATTATGCCTTTGCCGCCTGTCACGATCATCTTCACCGTATGCCCCGTTATCACCTGTATCGAGTACCCTACGAGAGGAACTACACACGCTCACACACACACACACACACACATATACCACCCTCCACGATTCACCAGTACACCATCAGATCATGTCACACTGATAAAAACACACGAAACGCACCCGCGTAAATACACGATCGATCACACACGCAGTACTTGCGTATGGACACCGTATGATTGTATCTCCGATTCTACGTTCTCTCTTCGATCCTTTCCACCCCTTTCAGAATACTTCTCTCTTTAACCGTGGCCTTCTTCCAGGTGTGTTCGACGCTCGCTGTTCTTTTTCTACGTTGTTACGTGTTCGATGTATCATCCCTCGATCGCGATACGGTACACAAGACACAGAACCCCGTTCCTTCGACCCTTTACGAACCAAGCCATCGCTCTCGAAAGCGTTCGTTCTTTTTTCTTTTTTTTTTCTTTTTTTTTTTTACACACTTACTCGATAACGAAACAAACCTATTTTTATTTCTTCTTTCGTCCGTGTTTTTCCGACCTGTTGCATTATACGATCTATTCGATCGAAGTATTGCAATACTATTTTACATTGTTGTCGAGAACCATTTCTATTCGTCGATTAGTGCCAAATTTTCGTAGGAGCAATTTTTCACGATCGCATTTTTTCGGTTAGAACGTCCCCTCGATTCGGCGGGAGGGAGGGGGGAGGGGGGCAGAAACAGAAGGGTACGTTTGATTTGTCGCACATACGGAAATCCTCGTCTTCCACGAAACGATTATCGTAGAAGAAACTTACTTTAGAATACCTTTTATAAACTTTTTATACGTGTTAACAGACACACACACGCACACGCTCACACACACACATATATATATACACACTTAGTGGACTCCAGAGAGAATGTAGAACGAAAGCGTATCTTCAACGATCGATATAAATTTCCGGAAAAACGAACGGGCATTTACGCTCTCGTATGTTGTTGTTTCATTTTCGATTTTCTACGATGAACACCATGGTAGGTATAGCCTCCTCCCGTGAGGCGGGTCAAACGATTCAAAAATAACGAAGGAGGGAAAGCGAAGGTTACTTAACAAGGGAAAGAAAGGATAAACGCGTGTCTGTCGTGTCGACGCTCCTCCAATTTTGTAATTTCTGTACCTTTTTTTCCATCTTTTATCGACATACCGTACTTGTTAACTCTCTCTCTCTCTCTCTCTCTCTCTCTCTTTCTATATATATATATATATACATATATAAATATATACATACACACATACATATATACAATATAAATATATATATATATATACATCACACACACCGCATACACGCACACACGTACATACATACGGTCCGACAATACGCGGTGGTTTCCCCCTGGAGATAAAAAAAAAAAAAGAAATTCGCCGTAACGATGGTTCACAGAACACGTAAAGGGCAGAAGGGGCAGGTAGCTCGTAAGAGGTAGAAACAAAAAAATAAAAAAAGAAAAATGGGGAATCACAGCGTTCGAGGGAAGGGAAGACGACATTCCAAGCGTAGGAAATCTCTATTGTACATTGATCATTGATACATTAATTATGATAACAATAAATTATATACAAAGTCACACGACTAGAAGTCTTCTGTGATTCCGTTTTTCGTTTTCTCGACGTTTTCTTCTGCGTTTTTAGTTTCTTCAACCTGTTTGTCTGGCGTTACTTTCTGTGAGATCACGTAGAAGGTTTTTCTGTTCGATTTACAGTGTCCCATCTTTTTCCCAACTTTCTCCCGTTTTCTTTGTTTCTCTCTTTCTTCCCGCCCCCTTCTCTCTATTTCTTTCTGATTCCCCTCTGCCCTCCTCTTTTCTCAATTACATTTAACGTTTATTACTAGAGATATTTTCCCCCCAAGTCCCTGCGCGTTGTCCTCTTTCCGTTCTTCATTACCGTATCTTTTTATCGCACTCCCGGATTCGTTGGTCGACCGGATGACAATACCATGTGTGAGTAATCCCTAACAGTGCCTAACTTTACTGTCAGTGATATGTTTTATACCGTTCTTTGCGGTTCGTTGTTTCGACGATTTGTTGTTCACTTGCTCGGTAGCCGCACCCTTTCCTCTCTTCCGTTCGCGAATCTGAACGTTTGTCGTGCACTTTCCATCCTTCAGAAATAACACGTTCGAGCTGATCGATCTTACGAACGAACGGAAAAATGCTCGACAAGTTCAGTTTCACTTTCGAACGGTCTCCGTAGCTGGCTGAAGACGCAAGGTGGAATGGCTTCGTCGTTTACCAAACTCGATCACAGTTTACGATGTTTCTCTGGATGTTTTTTTCTTTTTGTTTTTTTTTTGTTCTTTTTTTTTTTTTAATTTGCCTCGAAACACGCTGTCGAAGATTCAGTAGTTCTGCACTCTCGTAGGATAAACTTGCGTACACGTTTTGCATGCCCAGAAATCGTGTTCATCTTGCATTTGTTCGCGCGCGATCCATCGACTTTCGTTCATTTTTTACCCCTTGGTTCTTAGATGTACGGGAAGGTATTATTATTATTATTTTTCTATTGTGTTACCTTACCAGAACTTCTTAGCTCGACATCTTTCCGAAGTTAGACTCTTCGTAGCACCGATTTGCGATGTGGCACGTGCAACGTAGAATTAGCGACGTTCTTTTAAAAAGCTCTTTCCCCCTTGAAACGCATCCTTGCACGATTTTTACTTGTCTTCGCGCTATTCCAATAGAGAGCAATCGAAACTCTTTTCAAATTCAATACCCTTTAAATTTAACTTGAATAACACGGATGGTTCTACAATTCCAGAGTTGCTCTACAATTTCATGGGTTAGGTATTGAATTTTGAAAGGTGTTTGTTGCATCACGGGGAATATTCTCTTTGACCGAATAAAAATTACAATTATACTCCTGATATCCCCTTGCTCGACTTTTTCTCATTTTCTGTTTCGTCTCTTTTTTCTCTTATACTTGACTTCGTTGAAAATCCTATCGTTAACAGGATAAAAAGTCGACGCAGCTAAAGTCAACGGAGGCTGATATACAGTGCACCGTAGCATGTGACTCGAGTTTCATACTTTTTCCTCGAGCGTTTATCTCTTATTGTCTCTTATATGTAAACCGCCATTTTATTACTCTTTGTGGCCTAAGCCCCTTCCTTCACCCTCGCGATCCGAGAATTCCCTCTCTTATTTATCTTCGTTTACAGATACCGAGACAGATAAGCAGGGGATACCGAACAAACGGGAGAACAATAATTCTGTTTACGCGAACGAAAAATCCCCCGAGAAACGTACAAATGGTATGGTGGAGACCAGCAACGCGAGCATGGTCAATACCCCGGATCTGAGCCCTGTGAAAAATATACGAAACGGAGAGGTCGAGGATGGCGAAGTTCGGAAAACCAAAGTGAGCAGTTCGCCAATCTTTCGAAATCTTCACTTCACCTGCAATTTCCCCCTATACCATCGATTTAACGCGCATTTTTCATTTTCTCGAACAGAGATGGCCGACAGACAAGGCGTATTACATAGCAAAGGAACTGCTTATGACCGAGAGAACTTATAAAAAGGATCTTGACGTGATAAACGTGGTACGTAAGCGATCGAATAATCGAACGGTGAAATTGATCTCTGTCGTAAGGTAATCGCATGCCCTATTTTGTCTCAACAGTGGTTCAGAGAGGAAGTATCTCGAGAGGCGAAATTAGAGGGCGAAGAGGTGGTTTCGCTGATCGAGCTTTTAGCTGACGCCCATGGTCCATGCCTCCAAGAAATGGAGGCAAGATTGGAACGGTGGGAGAGTAACGCGCGGCACAACATCGGTGATTTTCTTTACAACACCTTGTTGAACGTATTGCCGCTTTACGATCAATACCTCGAGAATCTAATACCGGTCCTTGAGAAAATGGAATATTACACGAGGACGTCCCGGCGTTTCGATCAGCTGTGCCGTGATTTCGAGGCGCAGAAGCATTGTTATCTACCGTTGACATCATTCCTTTTAAAGCCGTTGCAACGGTTGTTACACTACAACAGTATTATCGATAGTACGTTCGTTATTTTTCATAAGAATTCTAGTAGTTCCCGCATCGCAGCGAAATACTATCCCTTTCTCGGTTTTTCTTCCCCCATAGGATTATTAGATCACTATCCGAAAGATCACACGGACTTCGAAGATTGCCTGGCAGCTAGAGATCGATTAGGAGAGACGTTGCTGGAAGGTCTTAGCATAATTAATCAAGCGGTAAATGTCTATAGCGATTTGCTGCCATATTTAGAAATTATATTTAGCTCGATACTTGACGTTCCCATTGTTACGAATCTAGGAGAACCTAGTTCAACTTTGCGAAATGCAAAGGGACATCAGCGGTTTCGACAATTTAGTTCAAGAGGATCGTAGATTTATCAGGCAAGGTTGCTTGCACAAATATAGCCGTAAAGGGTTTCAGCAAAGAATGTTTTTCCTGGTAAGAATCCACGTGGGTGTATATATGTTCCGCCTAATGTTCCCGTGTTCCTTTGCCCCATAAAGTTTCCTGTTTGCTTGCTTTTTAGTTTTCGGACATATTATTGTACACATTCCGTACTCAACAACCGACGCAATGCTTTCGTGTTCACGGTCAACTACCGTTAAAAGGAATGAAGATTCGAGAGAGCGACAACAAAACTGGCTCGAACTATGCATTCGTAATCGACGCTCAAGGAAATCAGTGAGTACCGTGAATGGGCTACTGTTCCGTTTAAGTAAATCATTGAACGTAACGAGGTGTTAAAAGGACCGAGCTCTATGGTCATTAAGAGGTCAATTGTCCGTGGAGAGTTCACTTAAGCGTGTCATTCTCTCAATTTAAATGTGTCAGACATGCGTATCAGTAAAGATTTCGGCGACGAGCAATTCATCGCAAAAATCTGTCTCCTCTATTCTGCTTTCATTTCTCTTCTCTTCTCTTCTTTCCAATTTCCAACATGTACGAACATATTTCCCTCCTGTGAATTCAAGTCGTTGATCTACGTAGGTCCTTAACGGTCGCCGTCAATAACGAGGAGGAGAAGGAGAGATGGTTGGAAGATTTGATCATTGCTATCGCACAAGCTGACGCGGATCCAAAAATGCCCTATCTGAATTTAAAGTCTTGCAGTAAGTCTTATTATCCGTCACATGTGGTTTTTTTGTTAACGAAGCTGGAGTAGAATAATTATCGATGCGATATACAACGAAGTTTTAGGTTCAGCTGACGAGATGGGTGACGGTATTGGATTAGAGGGTGACCAAGGGAGTTGCGGAGGTGCCAAAGCTTCTCAACGAAGTAACACAGCTGTGCACGTTTGTTGGCATCGAAACACGAGTATCAGTTACAGCGATCAATTGAGAGCCTTTCAAGTATGTAGAAGCTCCCTGGCTCTATGGTGGATTTAATAAACAAGAAAGGTGTAATTAATTCGAAGGAATCATTTTAGAACCAACTCAGTGGATTTCTTTTGCGGAAATTCAAAAATAGTAACGGTTGGCAAAAGCTCTGGGTCGTTTTTACCAACTTCTGTTTGTTCTTTTATAAATCTCACCGTGACGACTTCCCTTTGGCTAGTTTGCCGTTGTTAGGATACACTGTAACCACCCCGTCGGAAAAGGATGGGATCAACAAAGATTTCGTGTTTAAATTGCAATTTAAGAGTCATGTTTATTTTTTCCGTGCTGAGAGCGACTACACATTTGGACGGTGAGGATACCTCGTTAAGGAGAAGCGTGTTTAGAGATTTATTCAAAGGCTGACTGACGAAACGCCAATCTTTCTTTCTTTTTTTCTTTTTCTTTTTCAGGTGGATCGAAGTAATTCGAAGCGCGACGCAACAAAGCCACGTGTCGGACAGCTTTAACGGAAAAGAGGGATATTAACCCTCCTGTTTTTTTATAGAATATCAAATGGTGTAACGTAAGATAACGTTCGAACAAAGTAACGCTACAGGCCACGTCGTGTCTCAAACAATTTGCTCGTTGTGTATGGTATAGTATTAAAATCGAGAAATCTCAACACTTTCAGGGAGGACCTGTGTTAGCGGTAAAACGCATTAAAACTTCGCGGCCTTATTCGTGGACTGAAATTAAATTTATACGATTTAAAATGGTAATCGACAATCAAATCGAGATCACATATACGATATATATATATATATGTATATCGGGAGAAAACGCAAAGACTGCTTTAAGCAGAGGGAAAAAAGAAGTTGGAAGTGAAACGTGCAGAGGAGGCATTCGTTTGATGCTCATTTTCAAGCCCGGTTATTCGAAAGCAATTTTGATATTAAAATGCATCGCGTTCTTATCGTTTTCCTTGTTGTAGACGCGTACTTGAAGATACGCTTTAATAAGGGTGATAATTGGAATGTAAATATAATTATTCATGTTTAAGCGTATCTCGCGTTTGTTTGGAACTCGTATGAATCTGATACACAAAACTTAAACGAATTGTCGATAAGGATTTGTTGTTTGTCGTTGAAATGACGAAGCTTCGATATCAACGCTGAAAAGAAAGAAAGTTAGATATTAGAGTAAACCTTGGACCAATTTTATATTGAAGTTTCCTTAACGATTTATGTCTTAGAAAAAAAAAAAATAACAAAAAACAGAAAAAAAATAACAAAAAAAAAAGCAAGACAATTTTATTGGCGTACAAGAGTTTCTTTCCTCGTTATTAATGCAACATTAACGAAAGATATACAGAGAGACTATTTCTCGCAATAATTAAAGATTGTATAATTTCGCGATTCTCTTCTGCTTAGATGTTACCGTGGTTCTTTCAAAGTAATACGCAATTCGA
This sequence comes from Anthophora plumipes, assembly GCA_951804975.1. NCBI lineage: Eukaryota > Metazoa > Arthropoda > Insecta > Hymenoptera > Apidae > Anthophora > Anthophora plumipes. The sequence continues at coordinate 17,495,247 of OX638122.1, read as the reverse complement.
TTATACGAAGACTGGCTATGTTACGAGAAATCTCTTACTAACACCACGCGGGTGTACATTTGTAACGCGTGTGTTTGTAATTTGCAACGCGTGTATTTAAGGCGAATGAATTTACGCGAATAATACGAATGCATACATATCCATGCGAACCACTCATTGACGCGAAAAAGAGAAGTCCGTAATTTAAGGGTTATCTGTTTTTTAGTTACTACGATTGTTTTGTTATAATATAGAATTTAATTAATATATATATATATACACATATAGTTATATATATACATATATATATAAAGATCAGAGAAAAAGAAATTAGTTTTATACTCGATGAATCGTACTCATAAGCGCGCATTGGATATGCCGCGTTTGTTTAGGTACTTCTGTCAGAGGTGTACCGTTTTCTATAGCAGCTTGTCGAAAATGCTCGTGCATCGTGCAAAGAAGCACAGGTTCAAATTGCCAAATTTGTACGTTTATTTAAAAAAGAATTGTATCGTTTTCGATCGAAATACGTTTCAAGACGTAGACCCTAAATAAGTCGTTATGTAACATTATGTATCAATATTCCGCAATAAACGTACATCAATACTTTTAGATCTTGGTAATTAATCGATAAACGCGCTCTATCCGAACATAAAAGTCCTTCCTTCAAACACGAAGTAGCGTCACTCGTCTATTTAGGAACAATCGCAAGTACACAACTATGGAAAGAACCTTGATATCTTTGTGTAACCTTCGTAGTACGTTCGTGGTAATTAACAACCGTGTTAATTTTCTTTTTTTCTACGTTGGTCGTGAGAATAAACCGCATCCGACGTATCCTTTACCTTCTTCATGATTCGTCGAGTTTCCACCGATGCATCGAACATGTCTCTCTGGCTTTGTAGACAATTGCTGAACTTACGTATAAGTTCTTTTTTTCTCGAGTACACCGCGTGCCACGGCTTTTATAGAAACTCCAAGCACAGAAAAAAGGAAAAAAGAGATGCACTCGCTCGCTGGTTCGTAGGTAAAAGATTTGTTCAGCTTCATCTGGAAGGGAGCTGGAAATTCCCCTGAATGTGGAATCCGCAACGATCGCGAGCGATATCCGTTAATCGTTTCCTCGGTATCACCGTAACTGATTGAGGATGGATAATCCTGCTTGTATTGAAAATATCATAAGCGAAGCTGGTCAAACGAGTCTTCAACTAACGTGAGAATTACGAATGCAAACTATCCTCGTACCGAGAGTAAACGATAAAAATCGTGGTCCTTTGGTAACCGTGAAACAAGAATAATCGTGTTTCCGCGAAATTAATTATTTATCTGTGTACATTGTTAAAGAAAAAATATCCGCGACGAATTGTACGGCAGTAATCGTTTCGTTACATAGAATCGATCGAATGTTATCGGATCTAGGTCAATGTTTAAAATACAACCGCGGGGTTATCGGCATCTCTGTGTTCACTCGTGTGATCTTTTACGGAACCGTGATCGCGAATAACCGTCCTCGATCGTTGCTGAATGTCGATCGTACGACGATAAACGTGTCGGCCTGACGATTCCCTCTATTCGACGAGGTTCGTTCAGTGATGCAACTACTCGGGGCTCGTCTTATCGATCCTCAAAAATATCTACTGCGTTGCGCTGCCCGATCGAAATTGCTTGCACAGCAAACCGATGATCGTTCCAAGGAAGAAACAAAAGAGAGAAAAAAAAACAAGAACGAAATCACGCGCGAAATTTCCACTGACGTAACCGGTGGCAGACGGTTGGTTTTACCGATCGTTATCTTTCGAATTTTTCGCATTTAGATCGGGAGATCCCCTATTAGGGCACGTGATGCGAAATTTTGTCTGCTGCAAGATAAAGAAGCCCTCGAAAGTCCTTAACTAATGCCGCATAAATGGATTGAGAGAAAAAAACAAAAAAAAAAAAAGTGCAGAGGTGAAGGATACGCGGGAAAGTACGAAGATTCTTCTTAGGAATTGCGTACTTTCAAGGATTTCAATGCCGATATATGACACAACAGATACGTATGACACTGCGTGTGAAACCTCGATATTTCGCTTATTCATTATGCTATTTAACAGAGTGGTTTTTAGGCTGAAATAATCGGTTGAGCAGCTGTAAAATACGAGGTACCAGGAGGAGAATTGAGAAGGAGGTGACGAAAGGACATAGAAGGAACGGTAACTGCTTCTACGGTAGAGGAGGAGCCTGGAATTGACAGACGTTCCTTCGATCGAGGCAGGAGAGGTGCGATGAGAACAGGATTGAACAATCAGACGCGTTAGAATCACACGTCCATCATTGCTTACCTTAGCCTTGGCCAGTGGCTGTTTTTTTGCCCTCGTTGTGCCGTTTCACGCGTGGATCCGCGTTCGAAGAAGCGGCAGCTATAGGAAGAACCGCAAGAAATCAGAGTGGGAGGGACGATATAAAGATGAGCGTCTCGCGAACGATCGGAATAGAAGAATCGATACGACATCATGTGGAGATATCGAACTGCCGGACTTTTCGCCATTCTGGCCCTTCTCTGCGTTCACGCTCAAGGTATACCGTTCTCCTTAATATCTACTAGAAAAATAACGCGAGCTGGCATTTAACGTCTCTGCATTAATCTTGCATTTCACCGGTATTCAGAACTTGTCAGGATCTCCTCTCCATTTTTCTTGCTAATAACAGTTATTACCATTTATACCTTCAATTTTCCGATCGTTCGATCGTTTAGCCACCACTTACGTACTTGTAAATCACGCTACGAATTATTCTTACACAACTGCAGTGTATCAATTGTCGGATTTTGTAAATTTTAGTTGCGGAAAACAGAGAGAAACGCAGCCCTCATGGATACGAATTACCATTTGGCGGAGCGAGTAGTTTCGTCGAATCTCTTGCGAATCCAGGCCTAGGTGGACTAGGCGGTGGACTAGGAGGCGGATTCGGTGGAGGTTTCGGCGGAGGATTCGGTGGTGGTGGCGGTGGCGGCGGCGGTGGTGGTGGCGGATACGGAAGTGGTGGCGGATTCGGAAGTGGCGGTGGATTCGGCAGCGGTGGTACCAAGGGATGTAGTAAAGGCGGAGGTTGCTCAGGAGGACCTGGAGGTGGCAGTGGAGGTGGGCTAGGTGGCGGACTAGGTGGTGGCCTAGGTGGTGGCCTAGGTGGTGGTGCAGGAGGTTCCGGCGGTAAACCTGGAGGTTGTGGTGGCGGATCTTGTGGAGGATCTGGAAGTGGTGCAGGAGGATACGGCGGCTCTGGTGCCGGAGGTGGTGCAGGAGGATATGGAGGATCAGGTGCTGGTAGCGGCGCAGGAGGATACGGAGGGTCAGGCGCTGGTAGCGGCGCAGGAGGACACGGCGGCTCTGGTGCTGGGGGTGGTGCAGGAGGATACGGAGGGTCAGGTGCTGGAGGTGGTGCAGGAGGATACGGTGGAGCTGGGGCTGGAGGCGGCGCAGGAGGATACGGTGGAGCTGGGGCTGGTGGCGGCGCAGGAGGTTACGGTGGTTCCGGTGCCGGAGGATACGGAGGATCTAGTGGTAAACTTGGCAGCTGCCGTGGTGGAAGCTGTGGAGGCGCTGGAAGTGGCGCCGGAGGATATGGCGGTGCTGGAGCTGGAGCCGGAGGACATGGTAGCGCCGGAGCTGGTGGTGGCGCTGGAGGATACGGTGGCGCCGGAGCTGGTGGCGCCGGAGCTGGTGGCGGCGGAGCTGGTGGCGGCGCTGGAGGATACGGTGGCTCTGGAGCTGGAAGTGGAGCCGGAGGGTACGGTGGTTCCGGCGCTGGAAGCGGCGCTGGAGGATACGGTGGCTCTGGAGCCGGAGGATATGGTGGAAATGGTGGCGGTGGTGGCGGTGGTGGTTGTGGACCCGGTGGCTGCGGAAGCGGTGGTCGGGGAGGTAGAACTCCTTGCTTTCTCAATTTAAAGAAGAGTCGCTAATTTTCCAGAATACTAACATTTTTCATTTGAAATCAGGAGCCGGTGGGGTGACTAAAACCGGTGGATACGGCGGCGCAGGTAGTGGAGCCGGAGGATACGGTGGTGCAGGTGGAGGAGCTGGAGGATACGGTGGCTCAGGCGCAGGTGGTGGAACGGGAGCATACGGTGGCGCAGGCGCAGGTGGTGGAGCAGGAGGATACGGTGGTACAGGTGGTGGAGCTGGAGGATACGGTGGCTCAGGCGCAGGTGGTGCAGCAGGAGGATACGGTGGCGCAGGCGCAGGTGGTGGAGCAGGAGGATATGGAGGTGCTGGCGGTGGTGGAGCCGGAGGACATGGAGGTGCAGGTGGTGGTGGAGCTGGAGGCAGTGGGTGTGGCCCAGGAGGATGCAGGGGTGGCTACGGAGGTGCGAACGCGAACGCCAACGCTTTCGCGAGTGCGAGCGCTAATGCTAACGCTAACGCCAACGCCAACGCCAACGCTCACGCGAACGCTCTAGCTAGCGCAACGGCGTCCGCAAGTGCAAACGCAAACGCTGGTGCAGGAGGTTTGGGAGGAGGATACCCAGGATTCGGCGGCGGTGGTCATGGAGTCGAGTAGGTTCAATTCTTTAAGATAATAGCAGAGCCAAGTAATTTCCCTAGAAAGAAGAGCCGTATTTTGTTACCTAAGCTATTCCCTCACACTTTCCTCGGCTTGGATATGTTTAATAATACTACGGTCAAGTAATTAATTCCACAATTACTGTTGTATCAGTATCTTCAACCGCATGGGCGACCTAGACGAGGGAGTGGATAAAAGCGGAAGTGTTGGCAATGCTAAGGGAGTCTACAGCAGCAGCTCGGCCAACCTCGATTCTTCTGGAAAGGGGACGTACAAAGTAGCGGCTGGCAAGATCCATTAAATCAACCTAGATCGTTCAACTTAAAATCAAGCCAGAATTTCATCTGTGATGAGGACGACTCGGAGGTCTATTGCGTTGACCTCGACGAAAGGTTCCCAAATTGTTTTTCTTACTGTACACACCTAGTCCTCTTTATTTTCGTGGTAAATAAAATAGACGAGGCGTCAGACATTGTAAAAACATTGTACAGTTCAAATAAACGATTGATTCCTACGTACTCATCGTACCCCTTTTCACTTATATTTTTCGACATAAAATCGGTAGGACAATTTCCTTTATCCAAAAGTATTTGTAATTTTTGTCTCGTAGATATTCTTCCACCTGGTATTTATTTCATTGTTTATGGAGAAGTTGCCACAAACGGTAGAATTCGCGTAACAAAATCGAGAATACATACTAATGATTTCCCACGTAATCCTCAAGGCAGTGGAGGCTATTTAATATGCTATCTAATTGTCAATAACAACACGTCGCATATTTATTTGACACGTGGTTCGATAAAATCATCTTTCCGAGGATATTGGTTACAACGTCGATATAATGTAACTGCAGATTCGAGATTCTCCCAGTGATATCGTAAATAATTCATGAGCTAGCGTACGCATCGTCGCTATCTTCGGTACATATCGATGACATAAGTGGTATTTCCATAGACACGATGTTATATTTAAATCTATTAGCGAAACCACTTCGCGTTTGTCAGACTTCGCGTCAATATATTCTTGCAGTCTGTTTTCACGTGAAATTCTTACTGGTCACGTTTATTTTGTCCCATTATGCTTATTCAATTACGTTATTACATTTTCGTCGTATCAATTTTATTTCCCTCTTATAAACATTGTTCCATTAATATCCTAAGTCATCGACCATGATGTCACGGTGCGAATAATCAAATTTTCATAGCTGTAACGCATGAACCGTCTTATGGAAATACGAAGAAAAAAAAAAGTTTTTTATTTTCATGTACAATCATGTTGATGTAAGGAATATTCAGCAAAAAAAAAAGAGTAGCCTTTCAAATTTTTTTTTCGAATAACGGTAACCAATTTGGACAGTGTTGATCCATGACGCATTTGAATATATTTAATAGGAGCTAATAATGTCTTCAGGCAGTTCCCTGTCATTCGACCAAGGACGCTATTGTTTTTTCGAAAAGTAAATGGTACTCATGTAGCATATGTATAAGCATCCTGCTTAGCAATCAACTTTCGACGCCACTTTTGATCGACACAACAATTCCTTCTTTAATAGAAACATTTTAGATCCGTTCGAGAAGACGTTGGATTCATCGGTTATGTCATTAATCCGTTGAATATCGGTAAATCACAATCTTCGCATAACAGTCGGTCAACTGCTTCGAGGAATCGACATTAATACCTCGACAATTATCGATTCAAATGTGTAGGATATCAGGTATAAAAAAAACCACGATTCTTTTTTTACAAGATTGTATCGTAACCGTCGTATCGTAAAATAAATTATTCAGAAAAGTACAGATGAAGCAAATTAAAACAATCGTTAAACATAGACGATCGAAATTGAACTTCCGTCGACGACGTCGTGTGTTTCCTTCGATTATCCTTTGACAGGAACTGGTCCAGCACCTGCCCAACCTAAAACGATAGTTTTCTCTTTCAAAAACGGACTATCTGGCATTTTACACAATCGTAAAATGAAGTTGATTTTTGAAAACTTACTGTTGGCACTGCTACTCGCATAAGCGGTTGCGCCGCTCGAGGACCAGGAACCGCTTCCAGCTTGACTTCCTGCGTTCGCTCCACTGGAGGCCCAGCTTCCGCTGTTTGCTTGTCCAAGTGTTGTTTTCGGGTCTACTGAAAGAAAAGAAAAACAAAAAAATTCGTCTCCTACTTTTAAAGCCAATGAAAAAGAAAAGATTGATCGTTTTGAATTACAGTAGCGATAGTGACACGTCGTTGTTTTTTTTTTATTAAGCTATTTGAAATAAATACGTGTTTCTGACACTTATACTTCCTAGCTTTTATTTCCAATATATATTTTTTTTTTTTTTTTTCTACACCGACAGACTTTACGCGATTTTCATTCGCGTAAAACGAATCCACGTGGAACGGATACTCCGCGTAAATCGAGGGACGTGTGTAACAGAATGGTAAATATTGACGAACTAAATGTTGCGTCAAAGATGATAACCGTATTACGCTTAGGTGGATGTATACGTGTGTGCATACGTATGTATAAAATGCGCGGTTATAGAATGTTGTGGGATTACGCAACGTCGCGTACGTTAAGAGAGCGGAAGTTATTCGATAGGATCGACGATTGTCATTAATTAACAGCCCGCGTTTCTGATTTATGTTTAATTGTGAGGGAGGCTTCATCAATCAGCCGACAATGCTGGCTCCTCCGTTGAGTTCGGCATCAAACCTTGAGCAGGTTTCCCATCGTATGGGAGTTTTATACATTCATTCAATTATATTAATCTTGATCTGAGATCTCTGTCCTTTAACCTTTCGCGATCCGACGCGTATTTTCCGTTCCACAATCGAGAAGTCGAGACGGTGTTCACATAACGATGTCGTAATCGACGCGATATGGGATCATGGAACGTCGTTATCGTTATTATTCTTTTAACGAGACGTTTTCATTTTCAGCTCACCGACCGAACGATAACGAAACGATATTTGCTAGAGAAATTTATACGGAAAGAGCTAACGTACCTCCGGAACCGGAATTCGCATTGGCGAAGCTGGAAGCTTGGGCACCGCTGAACGCTCCGGCTTGCCCGACGAGACTTCCAAATCCATCCGAGCCAATTCCAACGCCTCCTCCACTTCCTGAGCCACGACTTCCCACAGATGGATTTTTCACGCCGAAAGGACTTCCGCCATTACCTGGTCCAAAATTCGAATTCGATCCAGGACGATGATTCGAAGATGCTCCGCATCCAGGTTGAGTTTTATCGATACAGGAAGGATTTCCATTCGCAGGTTGGCCTGGTCTAGCATTACCAATGCCTGAAATACCTGGTCCTCCATCCATCCCGCCGATTTCTATGTCTCCTCGCGAGTGTCCTGATTGCCCTCCACCAAGGAAGGGATTACCTTCACCGATGGGTTTCGTTCTATCTCCTCCAGGGGAAATACCGTTCGTCCCGCTATTTCCTGGTCCAGTGCCTAGACTCCAAGCTCCAGAACTCGCGACTGCACCGACGTTTCCCTGTCCCAGAAAAGGATTTCCTCGACCGATTGGTTTACTAGTGGTTCCACCTGGAACATCTGAATAAAATAGACGTTATACAATGTCGAACGTGTACAAAGGGACAGGTGTGTAATTTCTTTGCAGATAATTACTAGCATCGGGGATTGGAATCTTTCCAGTTAAAAACGGATTGTACGGATACGTTCCTCCTCCAGGGATGTTATTAGCATTTTTGTCTACGTATGGTGGATTCGTGGGGCCGGTCTTGCATCCAGGTGTTCCCGCTGAACAGCCTGGTGTACCGCCTCCAGTTCCAGGGGAAATTCCACCCGGGAAGACAGCTTGAGGATTTTGCGCGTAATCGCCTGGCCCAAAACCTCCTGGTCCTGTAGACTTGTGGATTCCTTGAGAAAGACTTTGCTGATCACAGGGCTTGTAACTAGGAGATCCATTCGGATTGGAGCCACTGCCACACCCATTATCATTTTCACAACCACCTTGGTTTCCACCGGTACAACCTACACCTCCTGATGGTTGCCCATTCAACGGACTTTGGTTTGTAGGATAGTTATTTGTACCTGGACCAGGCCATCCGTTATTGTTATTATTTCCCGGAGCACTAGAAGTACCTCCAGGAGAACTACCGGGGTATGGAGACTTTGTTGTGCCTAGGCCACCATGGGGAGCAAGCTGATAAGGAGATTTGGTTGTCCCTAGAGTATCGTAAGGTCCAGGTTGATCGGAAGGTTTCGTTGTTCCAATGCCGCCATAAGGACTACTCGTACCTCTGTGAGGTTTAACACCTACTGGGCTTCCCGGCACGGGGTTAACATTTATGTAGAAGATCTTGCTGTCTTCGTCTTTAGGAGAACCGTGGCCCGAGCTCGGTCGCGGGCTTCCAGGACCTGTAGGTTTACCAGGTGATCCACTTCCAGTTCCAGGTTTCGAAGGACCTCCCTTAACGCCAGGTTGATTTCCGGAAGGATTGCTTCCACTAGGAGAATCAGATGATCCTCTATTTCCAAATGGAGAGCTATTAGACGGAGTGCCGCCCGTAGGATGGCCAGGATACCCACTGCCTGCTCCGGCATAAGCTGAGCTTATGGCGTTCGCTGTTGCACCGCTACTAACAGTTGGAAAACCGCTTCCAGGATATTGTCCTGGCCCACTAGAGGGGCCGTACGATGATCCAGAAGGGCTACCTTGAGGAGAACCGCTTCCAGGATATTTTCCTGGGCCACTAGAGGGACCATACAATGGTCCGGATGGTCCGCCTTGGGGAGAACCACTTCCAGGGTATTGTCCTGGCCCACTAGAGGTACCGTACGATGGTCCGGATGGACCCCCTTGTGGAGAACCGCTTCCCGGGTATTTTCCTGGCCCACTAGGGGAACCGTACGATGGTCCAGAAGGGCTACCTTGGGGAGAACCGCTTCCAGGGTATTTTCCTGGCCCATTAGGGGAACCGTACGATGGTCCAGAAGGGCTACCTTGGGGAGAACCGCTTCCAGGATATTTTCCTGGCCCACTAGAGGGACCATACAATGGTCCGGATGGTCCGCCTTGGGGAGAACCACTTCCAGGGTATTGTCCTGGCCCACTAGCGGGACCGTACGATGGTCCGGATGGACCCCCTTGTGGAGAACCGCTTCCAGGGTATTTTCCTGGCCCATTAGGGGAACCGTACGATGGTCCAGAAGGGCTACCTTGTGGAGAACCGCTTCCAGGATATTTTCCTGGCCCACTAGAGGGACCATACGATGGACCGGATGGGCTACCTTGTGGAGAACCGCTTCCTGACACATCAGGGGGCCCGTAAGAAGGTCCAGAAGGACCACCTTGAGGAGAACCGCTTCCAGGGTATTTTCCTGGCCCACTAGAGGGACCGTACGATGGTCCAGAAGGACCGCCTTGGGGAAAACCGCTTCCAGGATATTGTCCTGGCCCATTAGGGGAACCGTACGATGGTCCAGAATGGCTACCTTGCGGAGAACCGCTTCCAGGATATTTTCCTGGCCCACTAGAGGGACCATACGATGGACCGGATGGGCCACCTTGTGGAGAACCGCTTCCTGGCCCATCAGGGGGCCCGTAAGAAGGTCCAGAAGAACCACCTTGAGGAGAACCGCTTCCAGGGTATTTTCCTGGCCCACTAGAGGGACCGTACGATGGTCCGGAAGGACCGCCTTGGGGAGAACCGCTTCCAGGGTATTGTCCTGGCTGTTCGCCTGTTTTTCCAGCACAAGTACCGAAGGGACCAGTGGAACACCCAGCTGGAGATCCCTGTGGATTGTATCCTCTTGCAGGACTCCCCAAATAACCAGGAGATGCTTGTTTTTGAACGTTCCCGAAGTTGATTCCAGGGTACGGTACTGGTGCCTGTTTCACAGGACCTGCGCTGCTCGAACCTGTTATAAATTAAAAATTGACTGACTAAATTCTCGTTCATCAATCAGTATCAGATTATTTGACGATAACTGATGCTTTATTTTGAAAATATTCGAGATTCAACCAGATAGTAGTAGATAAGGGCGAGTTTATGGGAAAGAAGAAGTTATCGTTCGAATGATTTCTTTAATTGTCATTTCACATGAGATATAAAAACTCTAGCTGACCTTGAGCACAACCGGCACCAGATTGATGGCTACCGAAGCATCCAGAACCTGTTTCGGGTTCCTTGTTCGGGCTTCCACGGTCTGGATTCCATCTACCAGCAGCTTGTGGACCATTTCCAACCTGCGAATCACCACCTCTTTGATTCCAACTGGAATTCGGCTGTCCTGGTCCATGCGTACCACCTCCAGAACCTGGTGAAGCTTTGTTCCAAGGAGATCCAGAGCTTGGACCTCCAATTGGACCTGCTTTGATCGATCCTCCTCCAAACGGAGCACCATTTCCTGTATTGCTAGCAGCATTCGCGGAACTTCCAGTTCCCGTATATGGTCCTTGACCAACAGGATTAGCCGATCCTATTTTCTGTATCCCAGGGAACGACGATCCTCCTTTGCCTCTGTGTCCAGGTTTATGTTCTCTGTATTGTCCATCGTCGTGTCCACGATCGTGATCGTGTTCTCTGTACTGTCCATCATCGTAGCAATCGTCTTCGTCCTTTTCTTCCGACTCGGTTTCCGGCTCTTCCTTCTCCCAATAATCGTCGTTTTCCCATTTGCACTTTGCACAGCCGCGGTTTCCTTTTACTCCTTCGTTAGGCTGATTATTGCCAGGAGAGCCACTGGTGTCGTAGCTACGGATTCCTTTGTGCCCATCGTGACTCCCGCCGCTTCCAGGAAGACCTCCGATTCCAGTAAAAGCGTTCGCGTTGCTCAACGCGGATGCGCTTGCACCTGCACTCGCGAATGCGTTTGCAGACGCGGATGCGGAAGCGCTGCCTATTTTCCAAACGAGTAACACGAATTAATAAAAATCTTTTGTTTCATCTCACGTGTAATCTGCTTCGTTCCTAAAATACGATACGTACTATACGCTAAACTGCCACTTCCACCATTTGCACCGTGTCCTCCTAAAAACAAATATCCCGAGGTATCGCGACCGTTTCACTATATAAAAAGTAGAACTTAATAGAGGAAAAATATGAAATGTCTGTTACCTGAAGGAATAACGAGCGTAGATATTAGAAAGACGACGAGCGGAAAACGGATAGTCGGAAGGATTCCGATCATCTCGAGTTTGTCAGCCACTCTGGATTCCTTGCTCGTCCGGCACGAACCTCGAGCCATTGCAAAGCGAGTCTCGATCGAGTACATGTATATATAAGGATACCCCCGGCAGTGAAAGGATATGTACCGCCACGAGCATCATCCCCGACCGCGAAGACACGCGCCAGAACGTGGGTGGCAATGAGTAATAATTGTTCTTCAGCTCTTTCTACCGGACGACGGCTGGTACGTTGAACGACTGGTTTCAGCAGGGCCGGCTTTGTCGCGACCACGTCATCCCGCTTTAGGAGTTTCCACACGAGATGCACACAATTCCCCTCACGTTCCCACCGAAAACGATGGTGGATCATGCAAATTGGAGCGTAACCCGCAACCTCTCGCCCCTCTCTTCCACACTCTTTCCCGCTTCCTTCGAATTTATGACGTCGCTCAGGATTATTTGTCCCGACATTCCACACGAGTCGTTTCGTTCTTTTCCTCTACGTTGCAATTCGCCCGTTCTCTCATCGTTGGCCTTGTTATTCGTTTATTTGTTGCAACGCGTGGAGAAGAGTTATGGGCAAAACAGGAACGCAGATAGAACTGCAGGCACGGTGATTTGAATGCCCGGTCAAGAGAGGAACATCCTTCGAAAAGTCTCGCCTACTCTCGGCTTAGAGATTAACCCTTCACGCTCCAATCTCTACGCGTCTCTACGCAAACATTCATAATATATACCATAAATTCGTTCAAATTTCATTTATATTTGAACAAAGCAAATTAATCAGATAGAAAAAGGGTGAAACAAAAGTGAAACTTCTGTGTTTTTCAAGGTTTCGTCGCAGAAGTGTGTTAAAATTGATAAATCGATCGTACGAGAAAATTTACTCGGAGCGGAAAGGGTTAAGCGGATTTTTCTGACTACGAATCGCCACCTCTTATTATAATACAAATGATCCTATGCATTTTCTGCGAATCCTCGCGAAGAGAACCGATGATCATTGTGTAATTGTTACCGCATGATCGCAGAATTATTTATAGATCGCATGCGTGGTCAATGGCAACGTTTCTTCTGAAACGTCGATATCCTGATAGGATAGGAGATATTGGAATTCAGAAAAACCGCAAACTTACCGTTCTTTATCTATCGATCAAAACGATCGTACGATTTAATAAAGATCTTCTAAGTATAGGGTAGAGTTTCTTTTTCCTTTCCTATCTGTCCGGTTAAACGGTGTATTTCCGTTTGTTGCGTTACTTGCACAGTGGTAAGAAACGCGATTGAAACACGTGATTGTACAGTTCGTTTAAATTTCCCGGGACTCGAAGGAGAGAACAATCGATACTCGATTGTAGGATCGACTGCAACGATCTGACGCCGCACCTCGCAGCGAATGGTACTTTGGTGACGCACGGTAACGGGTGACAAAAATCCTCCATGATGAAGTTTTAATTTCATTCGACGTTATATTCTGAGTGGGTGAGTTTTTACCATTTTCTTTCGGTTCCTTTTCTATTCGAATACGTTACACGTACGTTTCTCGCGTAAGAATACCGTCACGTCGGATAGATGAAATTCGTGTAATTTGGACACTCCAAAGGTAGCACACTCGCGCGTTATTCGAATATTTCGTTCGAAAAATAATTAGTAAGGGTATATACGAGTCTTTAATAAACGATACCAAAGAAGTTTGTACACTTTGAAATTGTAAGATAGATAAGCAGGTGGCTGAAAATACTTGCGGGTCACGTGCTGGGGAATACGTGCGCTCCAGTTGCCTACTTAACCCCTTCTCGTTGTAGAACGATTCCAGAAAATGCTGGCGATATTTTTCAACAGTTTAAATTCTACAAATCTTTTTCCTATCTTCTCTAGCATCTGATCTTCGCATTATGGGTGACTCCGACGACGAGTACGACAGGAAAAGGAGAGACAAATTTCGCGGGGAAAGAACGGAATCTTATTCGAGAGAAGGTCGACGAGATGACAGAAGGAGGGACGACTGGGTGGATAGGTAACTATCTAATTTCTAAGTCTTAAAGTGTTTCTTAACGAATAAAACGTTATTATATTTCTTTAACAATGCGAGCAACATTGTGTAAACAGCCTCCTGTAATTTTAACAGCAGTGCTTATTTTAGAGAGTGGTCTAGCCGTCCTAGGCAACGGCCAGATTACAGAGAGTATCGTGGAGGAGGAGGTGGAGGACGCGATAGATACAGTCCTGCAAGGTCACAAGAGATGGCACCTCCTATGAAAAGAATGAGGGCAGATTGGGATGATCGACCTAGGTATGGCCATGATTATTACGGAGGTGGAGGTGGTGGTGCAACCTCTTGGGGTCCTGATCATTATCCACCTCCCCATCATGGCAATCATCACTATGGAAACCATGGTAACAGTAACAGGTTTGTGTTTCTTATGTCACTTTTCTAGGGACATTCTTTTTTTCTTTGTGAATTTGTTCTTAATTTGAAAGAAGCATTGTCATGAAGAAAAGAGGTTGTACCGTAACTATGCAAAAGAGAAGTCGATTCACTCCAAGATTGTTAGCCCGTTTAAGGTAGAGTTGAAGTGTATCGTACTTTCACACTGGTTCTAATGCTGTTTGATCTTTTGTGCAGTCGGGAGGTGGCTGGTAACTTCAGCAATTCCAATGTTGAAACTCAACCGCCAATGATGTCGTTCAAAGCGTTTCTCGTAACTCAGGAAGACACGATTACCGACGAAGAAGCTATTAAGCGATATAACGAGTATAAATTGGAATTCAGAAGGCAACAATTGAACGAATTCTTCGTTGCACACAAGGACGAGGAATGGTATATTTCCTTTTTTAATTAACTAATATCGCGGAGCTCAGTCGTACTTAAATGTGGATGTGAAAATAATTAATTTCTACAGTGGTTTACCTGTTTACTTTCCTTGAAATGTTAAGCTTACCCTCGATACTTTTACGCGAGGATTCTACGTTGTTCTTCTGTTAAGGCGAAAGTTGTCTCCACTGTAGAAAATAATGATCTTTTAATCCTAAGGAAATGATCGAACTCTCTGTTCGGATATGTATGCGCAGAGTGCATACGTACGCTGAACAGAAGGGACGTAAGGGTGTAGTAGCTTTATAATTTTTGCTAAATTGCAGACACAATTTTATCGGTAATTCCAAGCAATATGACCAGCTCTGTCTATCCCTACAGCGTACAGCCAGCAACGCCTTATGTCTTGGGCACAGATCACCTCGCTCGTTTATTTTTTCGTACGATATTTTATGCATTTCGCGTTTCGCGCATCGCAGAAGAATCGAGGTGTCTATTAGGTAGTTAAAGAAAGATGCGAGCTGGGCGCGCAAAGCCCAAACTTGCTCGTGGTAGGCCGCGTTCTAAACCCGTTTAATTATTTCTGACATTCGAAAGATACGCTATTGTTACAATAGACCTCTGAGTCGACGAGAAAACTGAATGCGAGTAAAAGTATCAGACTTTACAGGTGAGGCTTCATTCTGTAACTGACAATGTTGACAGTTAAACTGATAATTTAGAAATAATCGTCTCGAGGAAAAAGGATACAATAATGCTTAGTTACGAGGAATGATTCGCTCTAGATACGGATGGGAAACGTAACAATTACTATTATATAAATATATATATATGTATATATATATTTCATTTGTACACCTGTCGCGGCAAATTTGTCACGATTACATAAATTTCATACATATAGATATTTATAATCGATTACCTTCTCGATCTCGAAACGTTTTAAATTAAAAAAAAAAAAAAATACACTCGTGCTTTAACGAATATTCTCAGTATAATATTATATTGAGAAATTAGTAAAACTAACTACTATTTTTATTCTAATGCCACTTTTTCGAATATATACGTATAAATGATAAATCCACAAATTGTACGTCTGTTTGCTTTAACTGACGAGAAATTCATTTCGATGTCGATTTTAATACCGTACACTTTATCGATCGCCAGGTTCAAAATAAAGTATCATCCGGAAGAATCAGTGAAGAGGAAGGATGAACAAGTGTCAGCTTTAAAGGTACAACAGATTCTTTATATATGTATATCACATCGATCGATTCTATCGTCACATATTTGCTTCTTTCTTTCTTTCGCTTCTCGTAGAAACGTGTTGAAGTTTTCTTAGAAATGCTCGAGGTTGGAGAAATAGATAAAGTTTCCGTGGATGCCGATCAAGCTGACGTCCTGCTGCACCTGCTAGATGCAGTGGTTATTAAGTTGGAGGGTGGTACGGAAGAAGACTTGCAAGTTCTAGATGCAAAACCAACGAACACGGTTATGTCTAAAGACACGAGTAAGGACAAGGAGGACACGAAGAGCAAAGTTGGGCTCGACAGAAAGGTCGACAGCGATACGAACAAACCAGACGAGATTCCACGAACGGAGAAGAATTTAAAAAATGGACAGAATGTAGACGCTGAAATGAAGAGTGTAGAAAAAGAAGAGGCTTCGATGGAAGAGGCTGAAAAACCAGAAGAAAATACAGAAGAGGCCAAGAAGGAGGACGACATGGATGGTGCAGGTATCTTGTTTCGTTTATTCAACGAAAAATGATATATCGCGTTGCTTAAACATTTCTTAAGACTTTCGTTCGTGTGTACGACACAGGTAAACCAGAAGAAAGTAATGCTAAAAAGAGAAAACGAGCTGATAGTAACAGCAGTAGCAGCAGTAGCAGTAGTAGCAGTAGTTCCTCTGGCAGCGACAGTAACAAACCCGATACGCCGAAAGCGGAGACTCGTAAGTTTCGATTTTTAGATCCTTCAGAATTATCTTAGAATTCTAAATTACATAACTCGGCTTATATAATGTTATTTTCTCTTTTCTCAGTTATGACTGAGAAAGTGGATACCAGTAACGAAAATGCAGATGCACAAGAGGGTAAGGAAGACGATGAGGAAGCTAAAGCAGACAGTGAACCACCGGAAGCTAAAAAGTCTGCCATAGAACCGGAAGCGGTGATCGATTTAGCTAGCGAAGATAAGGAAAAAGAACCAAGAGCTTTACATAAGACTAGCAGCATCTTTCTTCGTAATTTAGCACCGACGATAACGAAGGCAGAAGTTGAAGCGGTTAGTTTTTTATTTTGCATGTGTGTACCGAAGGTGTAATATGCATAATAAAGGTGTAATACGTATAAACACTTATACATATATGGATGTGTAACGAAGCGTATAATTTTTACGAGCAGATGTGTAAACGTTTCCCTGGATTTTTACGAGTTGCTATAGCAGATCCTCAGCCGGAAAGAAGATGGTTCAGAAGAGGATGGGTGTCTTTCGAGAGACAAGTGAATATAAAAGAGATATGCTGGAGCTTGAACAATATTCGAGTACGTTAACAAATGTTTGAACAACGATGAGACGATTTGAAGTTTTTCTTTTTCCTTTTTTTTTTTTGCGAATATTTGTGTAATTTTTTGCAGCTAAGGGATTGCGAACTTGGTGCTATAGTAAATCGAGATTTGTCGCGCCGCATTCGCACAGTGAACGGCTTGACTTCTCACAAACAGATAGTCAGGCACGACATCAAATTGAGCGCTAAGATCGTGCACAACTTGGACAATAGGGTTGGTCTGTGGAACGACGACAAGAGAGACGACAATACCTTTAAGCAAGAGGACGATAACAAGGAGAACAAAAGCACTCGAAATGTACATGATGTAGAGCAAGCTGTAAGGCGGTGCCACATTTAAACGTTCGGTTAACGCCTGTAAATCAGGTCGGTGAAATGTTACAACGTATGTTTTCACAGGCGTTTGGACTGTCCTCTAAAAATCCCGTATTGAAGAACATCACTGACTATCTAATAGAAGAGGCTTCGGCCGAGGAGGAAGAATTACTAGGAATGTCCGGTGATCAAGAGGAGGGTCAATTGGGAGGTGATGGTGACGGTCCAATCGAAAGAGATCCAACGCTTATCAAGGTACGTAAATGTGTACGATTAGATAATAGAGGAAATCATGTCGATCTTGTAAATGTTATTTGTGTTTTCAGGTGTTGGATAGGTTGATTCTCTATTTAAGAATAGTTCATTCGGTCGACTATTACAATCACTGCGAATACCCTAACGAGGACGAAATGCCAAACAGATGTGGCATAATGCACGTCAGGGGATCTCCTCCGACCGCTAAAGTTTCTAGCACAGAATTATCAGAGTATTGCCGCAATTTCGAAAGCAAAATGGCAGCCTTCCTGCAACCAGTCGCTACATTGTCTCAGGAAGAATTTGATAAGCTTGGTGCCAAGAACGCCGAAGCGTATCCTTTTCTGTCTTACAGAAACATTCTTCAAATAGAAATGATTGCATTCTCTCTTGTACATTATTCCTTTAACTTTTATAATTAGTGAGGTTGAGAAATTCGTTCAGGCGAACACTCAAGAGTTATCGAAAGATAAATGGCTCTGCCCACTCAGCGGTAAGAAGTTCAAAGGGCCAGATTTCATCCGGAAACATATTTTTAACAAGCACGCGGAAAAAGTAGCGGAGGTGAAAGCAGAAGCGGAATATTTCAACAATTACCTGAGGGACCCAAAGAGGCCGCAACTTCCCGAACATCCAGGGAATAAAGCACCACCAAGAGAAAACTTGCGCGAAGGGTTCACCCCTTACGGATGTAGCACGTAAGTATCAAATTTTTTTTTTTTCTTTGTGTGTCTTTTATGAAACCATTTTATCGTTGTCGGTGGAAAAAAATTTATGCTCGCAGTGTTTTATATATATATATTTTTTTTCTTTTTTTTCTATGAAAGCTTGCGTAAGGGTGAAGATTAAAATTGTACATGTGTGTAATTTGATTGTATAGATTCGGAAGCTACGGAGCTGGTTACGGTGGCAGCAGAGGAGGATACGGGTCCAGTTATGGAGCAAATTTCGGTGGAGGGTTCGGAATGCCACGTTCCAATCGTGGCGGTTTCAACAGAGGACGGTAAAGGATTTTTACGCTTTATTTTTCGCAGCTTGCTGCATTCGATAGGTTAGAGTTTGTTGTAACAATGGGAAAACGCATTTTCAACGTTCTGCACGTTGTTGAGTAGAAATGATCAGTTTGAAAAATCGATCAGGGTCGGTTTCCAAAAGTTCTCCTTCGATGTACTGAACGTAGCGACACGCTGTTTTACAGGGCTGCACCGGACTCAACTTCGAGGCCTATTATTAGTTATAATGATTTGGATCAGCTAGACATGGACATGTTCTAAGTTTTGTCAAGTCCCACTCGGGTTTTTCGTGCTAACGCATAAAAACGAATGAGACAAATTTTAAACAATATCGGACACTTCCGTGCCAGCAGATTTATATCTGGATTATGTAACACACGGTGTAATATACGAAAGCAAATTGCCGGCTATCTATCGCAATGTGTTACAAAATCAGCACACTTCTTATCTTTTTAACACGAACTAGTCTTTACGACTCATGTATATAAGAAAGAAAAAAAGTACGAAAGAAAGAAAGAAAGCAAGAGAAAAAAGGAGAGAAAGAAAGTCTAAATATAATAGTAACGTGTATTTTAGTAGAAAGAAGAGAAAAAAAAAAACAAACGACTTCGCGTACCGCGCAACCCTTATTAAAAAAGATAAAAGAGAGAGAAACAGGATCGTGAGATGCTGTAATCGTATAAAGCGAATAAATAGCAAATAAAATTATTTGTTACTAAGTAATTGTATGTGCTTTTATTTTACATCCCGCATTATCCGATCGACTCCTATGTCCAGTTGGTCGTTCGTCACTGTAGGATTTACATTTGCATGTATCTTTAACGCATTGCATTTATGGTTTTTCATTTGAAAATTGAAATCCCATTAATTTTTATTAAACGTTACAGTGGCGGTGGAGGAGACTTTCGACCAGTCATTCACTATCGCGATCTCGATGCGCCGAGAGAACCGGACGAATTCCTCTAAATTGTCCTCGATACGTGAAAAGTTTCGAGGAAGCCACGGGGAAATATGTGTGTCGGTGACTTTTGGTGAAAGCAATATCGAGGATGTGCGTATAATATTAAATATCTGTATATACTTATCCTACCGATAACCTTTTACTTTAGATAACGAGATTAGGTAGAGTATTTTTTTTTTTCTTTTACGAGCAAGTTAGTGTCGCGTACGTCTCAGCAGATGACTTTATAACAAACTTGTCGATTGTATACAAAACTATACCTACATATGTATACGTGACTCTTGTGCGTGCCTGTGTTTGTGTGTATGTGTGTGGTATGTGTGTGCACAGACACGACGACGCACGGGCGTAGAGAAATGCACATCGAAAGGGAAGAAGGTAGAAAGAAGAAACAAAGATCTCCTATTCAGAATAGTATATCGTGTGTAAGAAACGTAACGTGTTATTCGTAGTACTTGAAGATAAGATTCTGTCGAAGTAAATCATACGCAAAAGGAGAATATAGATTCGAGCGAAGAAGTCGACATTTGTAATCGTATGATGCATCAATAAAAATATATCGTTTCCTAATTACACCCTGAACGTATTAAGTATTCCGCTTGTAAACCATTTATTACGTACCACTGTATGTGTATATACAGTACAATTATGTACAACGTTCAATTACATTTAGTCCTTAATGAGAAATACTGTAACGCGACGACGTGTCGTAGACGAGACGTAAACGAGAGAAGCTAAGAGAATCGATCCTTGCAATGTCTCTCGTCGGTCCCGTCGCCGCAGTCGTCGACACCGTTGCACTTCAGCCCCTTCGTAATGCATCTACCGTTTCTGAAAACGAAAGCAATCTTAATGTAACTGATGCAGAAAGCGGGGATAAACGAAAAAGGACGGAGAATATTCGTAAGGATAATCGAAAGCTTACTGGCATGTGAATTCGTGCTTGTTGCACCGTCCTTGGCACCCGTGAGGTTCGTCAGACCCGTCGAGGCAATCTGGCAGGCCGTCGCAGAAACGAGCTTTCAATATGCACTGGCCGTTGCTACACGGGAACTCGTTCTCCGAGGGACAGGCTGGCATCAAAAGAAACGTTGTTTCCCAACTTTTTACGCGACCGTGGTGCAAATGAAACAAGCATCGCAGCGTGTGGTTCTACGTTCTTTCACAGAAGCCCAACTCTGAATAAGCAAGCTACACCGCGATCAAACGCGCGACGATAGGAAAATTCTATCGTCCGAAAGCTGAAGCAAAATGAAAAGCAGCATTGTACGCGTACAATGAAAGGGTTCGTTGTGCGTGTGCACGGCTCGTCGAGGAAAGCATTTAGCGAGAGAACAAGCTACGCCTCGATAGCATAGCAATTAACTGAGCGAGAGCGTGCAACGAATGCATGCGAGAATCGAATAAACGAGTATGTACTCACACCCACCGAGATTACGACCTACGAAGAGGAACAGAAAAACAAAACAAAAAGATTGAAACAGACCTTAACCCAAAGAGGAAGAGAAAAGATTGAAATGAAAATACAAGTGAAAAGAGGGAGGGTTGGGGGGGGGGAGAAGAAAAATAGAAAAAACAATCTCTACGATTTTGTACGATTATCCAGAATATTTAAAACGGAGAGGGAATTATTTTGACGTGTCGATGATTCGCGAACCAGCGGCGTTACACGTTTCTCGCGTGAGCGCAACCGTCAGTGAGATTTTACGTATCTTACCTAAGGTGCAATTAATCTCGTCAGCCGCGTCCCAGCAGTCTATCTTGCCGTCGCATCTCTTTTCCAATGGAAGGCAGGAAGTCTCGTTACCGCACTGGAAATGCGTCTCCAGGTCGCAGACTGCAAACAAGAAACGTTTATCGGTCATGATCTTCTCATACGTGGCGTGTCTCGTTGTTTTAGCATCGCGCACACGATTCCCTTGGAACCTGCCAGCGGCCGCGCGCCCGGCCTTACACAACCGTGTGCGGATTATTATATTCCGACAAACTGGTAAACCGAAGCCTCGCAAATTGTGAGAAAAAGGGGGCCGGTAAATCCGATCAGAAAAAGAAACTCCCGTAAGAGAGAACTGGGCTAATGCGATATCCAAGAACGTACCGCAATTGTACTCGTCCGAATGGTCGTAACAATTCATATGTCCGTCGCAATGCTTCTTGAGAGGAATGCAGAGAGTGTTTAAGCAAGTCCACTCGTCGTCCAGACAGTAATGCTCCATCTCGACGCACCTTCGAAGATGGAAAACCGAAGGAAGTTTAACGTCCGTTCGACAGCCTTACACAGGCCTACGTATAATCGGATAAAAATAATAATTCGGCATAGAGAGGGGGGAAACGAACCTAAACGCGTCCACGTCGAGACGATGACACTTTTGCTTGTTGATGAGGCAGAAGCCGGCGCATCCGGTGGGATCTTGGGAATCGAGAGGTAACCTGCAGGTGGGTACTTCCTCGTCGACGAGGGCAACGCAGACCTCTTCTGTCAGGCAGTCGTCGCAGTATCTGGTGGAGTTGAGGCTGGACGGGCTGCTGCTGGCTTCCGTTTCCGCTTCCGACGCTAGCGGAGTGCCGCTCTCCGGAAATGACCGGTCGAGGTTTAAAAGGGTGCTGCTAGCCAGCAGCGGTGGCGTCGTCGTCGTCGTTGACACGCTCGCCGTTTCGTTCGATCGGTGCGGAAACGTTCCCGCGGCTAGCACTTCGTCGCTCGACGTCGACTGGTTCGTCGACGACCTCAGGTACTGTTGAATGATCTGCAGCTTCTCAGGCTCTGAAGAAAATGCAGTCATTTTCTCGACAGAACTCTATACGAACGGGATATTCTTTTCTCTAAGTAGCAAAACCATATCCGATCACCTGAACTGAAAGAATACCCGCCCCTCTCCCCCCCCCCCCCCCCCTCCCCCCCACCGTAATAAATACTCCAGTTCCGGCAACTGTCGTTACATATAGGATCTACATACGCGTATGAACGCGTTGAAGGAGGCGATAGAGCGATAGCAGCGGGAACTTTTAACGAGCGTCGACAGCTTGGTTAAAGAATGGTCGCCAAGTGAAAGACGAGGCTAGAAATAAACGGTCAACGGCACTTGGTGTTTCTCGCGCGCGGACTTGACGCGCTTTTACACGTTCACGTCGTCTTAACTCGATCGTCGGACCATCGAGCTAGCAGAGGGTAGCGTTGACCCAACGGTTAAATTCATCTCGTTGCTACAATTATTTCGCTCGGTCGAATTAAACCTCGGTGCCGAGTGGCCGAGTGCCTGTCGCACGTCATCGCTCGTCGCCTGCTTGGTCCCGTGCCGCTTAATTACTCCGCGCTCCGATTCTTTTCTTTTCCTTTCCCTTCGCCCACTCTTCGATCTTTCGTTTCACGCTTACATAGTCTCCTTCTCGACGTTGTATCGAAGAGGAACGCGACACTTTTCGATAGGGCGTCTCTTTCGAATAGGACATACCGTACTTACCGAAGGCGATGTACAGAGCGACACCGCCTATTCCGAGAAGCAGCAGTAACGCGATCAACAGAAGGACCAAAGATCTGGTGCATCCGGAAGCCTCGAGAGGATGCGCCAGATGCAAAGTCCAGCCGTGCCTGTGCTTTCGAAGTCTGGCCGGATGCGGGGGTGGCTCTCCTCTGACGCTTCGTCGCAGGTTGATGCGATTTTGGGAGGACGGAGTTTGCGTTCGTGCCGGGAGGGAGTAGGCCCTCTGGAAAAAGATTCAATCGCTCGGAATGTTTTAACGGCAGACGCGAGTGGATAACCGGTGGTGTTAGGTCCGTGAATTTACCTGGAATTCAGCCATCGGTACTGCATTATCTTCGAACCGATGGTTCGCGCACCTACTAGATCTTCGATAATCGCTTATCTGTTTTCCAATAGCGGAGTTTGTAACTTAGTTTCCCGAAGGCAAACAAAGGCGTGGCAAAAGTCTTAGATACCTAATAACTTGTAAGTAGCAGTCGCGGAACGGAAAGGAACGAGAGACGATCACTCGCGTCTATCTGTTGCGCGTTTAATTTCCCTCGGATTTACTTTCCTCCCTTAAGGACGTCTGACAATTTTCAGCAATTCCCACAAGTGGTGAACGTTTCGCGCCACATTCTCCCGCAACTTTTCACGCGGTAAATATAGACGCGACGTCAGAAATGAGCTTTTTCTTTCCTCCGTTGCGTCGCAGAGAAGTAACCCGGGGCAAAAGCGATTAAGAATGGACTGTTTAAGGATGATTAGATTACGAATCGACTAGCGTAAGTGGATGGTCGTGCCTTCCGAGGCAATGGTACGCGTCCAACTGACCGACGTCCCCGATACCGCGCTTTACCTGTCCACGTGAAACGCAAATCTTCGCGATTTCCGATCGATCGACGGATTCTCAACGGAATTCTGTCGATTTTCTTTCCGTTCCTGGTGGCGCATGTTCACTTACGGAAGACTCGCGTGTGCCGTGCTGCCGGCAGACGATCATCGCGTCTGGCTATAGATAGACGTCTTCCACTTCCGTTCCGTTTTGTTCCTTTAGGGCGGACTAAGCGCCAGACGCGGCAAGTGCGCATCGAGAAGCAAAAAGAACCGCACCGCACACTCCTCTCACCGTGGAAACGTTCATCGACAGCCTACCAAATTTCCCGGTTATTTATACGGTCACCCTCGGTCTGGCAAATAAGCTAGAACGATTCTATATTCCCAAGCAGTATCTAATCGTTTCGTGGCAGTTTTATTCTTTAAGATATCGCGAATCGCGAATCGAACGATTACGGATTTCAGGCGAATTCAGAGACTACGCGACGAGAAAAGAAACGTCGCGACGCTCGAGTCGCTGGACTGCTGTGGCATTACGTGCGAATCGCAAATGATATTCTCCAAGAGCCAACTCACGATTACGTGTTTAAAATACGAACGAGGCGAAAAAGATTTCATTGGGTTAGGTTCACTCACGGTGAATCGTGCAATTTTTGACTAGCGTGTTTCGCGCCCTACGGTGATTCTATGGTACATAGACGGGTGTAAAGATAGATTGGTGGAAAACTTGCGGACGACGAGCAGTCTAAGACGATTCCTGTAAGCGAGGAATTCTTTCTCTCGAATTCGATAAATTTGCAGACAATGGGGCGCATTTTAAAGGTTGATATAAGAAGAATCTCCCACCTTATATGCTAATGGTCTACACCACCTACCTGTTGCGTTAATTTTTACATTCTATTTTCGCGTTACAAGGAACGAACCTCTCCTCCACCAGGGGGATGGGAGGGAAGAGGAGGGCGTGTAGGTAATATTTAATGTTGCGATTGGTTCCGCGTAAAAATTGGGGTTATTCTAGTTTTTTCCCGAAAAGCAATGTTTTCCAATATCAACGATAAAAAATTGTAGTAAAAAAGTGATAGTTAAAAAACTAAAAAATTATGTGTTTGAATATGATATTTGTCCGGGACAGCGCGAACGCAGTCCCGACTACCAAAAATTATACGCCCGAGATATCCACATTAGGGATATTCGCAAGGGTCAGCCTGACCGTGGTGCAATGGAAAAGCCTCGCCCTGGAGGAACCGCCTTCTTGATCACGGTAACCTCTGCGCCAGGTAAGTATGCTTTCCTTCCCTTCGTGCACCAACTTATCCTAACCGCCGATCACTCTCGCTCGCGAGAGAACGTAATTCCTCGCCGCCATCTGGCGACAAGCCGTGTCGTAACGCCTTCTCCACGGTGACAGCGGTGCTCATTCAACCTGTTGTGTGCATCCACAGCAGTTCTCAATTCAGCGAACTATCCAAGTACTATTTCGAATCCGTGCGTACGTAAACGGAATCGAAGGAGATTTGAAATTCACGCGGCGAGGAGGCGAGTTTGTTTAATTTAGCGAAATCGAGATCATCGGGGTGGTGACTGGACTCACCTGAAACGAACCGTGTTCCTTGACGTCGGTGAAAAATATCGACGCCTCCTTAGCGTACCAACGATCCTGCGAATATATCGAGTTCACCCTCATGTCGGCCCTGTTCTTCTCCGTCACCGTCAGATCGTTATCCTCGTTGATCTTTATCGAATTGACAAGATTCGCACGGCCGTCGCTCCTTTCACTCTCCATGAATTTGAACGTGCTCGCAGGCGATCCTTCAACTTTCGCGGAACTTGTAAACACAGGGGAGGAATTGTTAGCCAGCATCACCGTCGATTCGTCCACTTTTCTGATCGGCGAACACGTTGGTAACACGACAAAGTTACACGGATCGCTAGAGTTCGACGTTAAACGTTGTTGCCGCTGCTCGTTGTCCCTGTTCTTCCTCAGAACCGTCTCCACGTCGGTGATTTCCTGCTCGCGAATATCGATAGACGCAGCTTTACTTCTACAGTGCTTGCAGTCCTTCTTCTTGCGTCTTCTAACGGGTCTGCACTCATTTTGCAAGACGCTCGAGGATATTCGAGGCGTCGAGAAGACATCGTCCACGACGAGATCTTCCTGGTAGCCGTTCACGCTCTTTCGACTCGTCGCCCGAACGGAGGAGCTCGTGGTAGAAGAATCGAGACCGATGCCTCGACGAAACGGTAACGTCAGATTACGCGTGAAACTGGATGGAACCTCGTCGACGCGCGCCAACGATCCCGATGTAGCGGCATCTCGGGAAATACGATCGGCTACGTGAAACGATTGCTGGTGGAGGCTGTTCGCCTTCGATCCTTGAGAATCTAGACTGGACGGTCCGTTGGAGAGGATCGAGATGTCTTCCCCGGCTGGTAAGATGTCCTCGTACACGTGACCATCCGCGTTCGAGGCTGAACCCTCGGAACGAAGCTCGACATCATCCGGTGGTGGATCAGGACAGGACTCGCGACGCGAAAGCTGCTGCTGCTGCTGCTGCTGCTCCTCCTCGAAGCCTTGGTTCTCCATCTGGAAGGAGAAGGGAGAAGGATAATCGAAACGGCAGGTTTCGCGGTTTTCAATATGGACCACGTGTATCGTGTTTATGGCCGAGAATCGGAATCTCGTTGTGCACGATCGTCGCGTTTCAACGAGGAGATATAGTTTGATCGATTCGTAACAGTTTACGCTCCCTACGAACGGGTGAGCAGAGATAATTAAACGTTTCGTAGGCCGTGCCCCGACCCCGTGTTCGCCAATTATCCTGTCCTCGACGATCGTCGCGTCATTTTTTTCTTCCGGAAGTCTCTAAACCGTCTAAATAGGTGCACCGTATCTTATTACCTATATCGTATAGCAAACGCGTTCCGTTTATCGATTCGTTCATCGAATGTGGGTAGTGAAAAAGCCGGACGCTCCCACGACGACCGATCCGAACCTCTTTATGAGCGTTAAATTAATCGATGTTACGACTAACCGTATCTCTTGGCGCTTCGTCGTCAACCATTCGTCCGTCCATCCATCCATGCGTCCGCTTCTTCGACACTCTGCATCGTCGATGCTCGAACTTTCGAAATTCTTCGATGGCTATATACATATGTATGTGTATATCTCCGAGATCGATCGACGGTTATTTTGGTGGACGATTATGGGGGTGAAACGCGATTGTGCAGGATCGTGCAGGAGAGGAGCAAACGGAACTAGATTTCGAGGCGCAATTAACGATCGGCAGAACCTTCGGTGGCAAGTAAATAGTGCGAGGGGCCGTAAATTGAACGGCGAAAGAGTCTCGCGGTGAAAGAGAGTTGCGACGAACGAGGGAGCGGAATTAAGCGTCTCTCGTTGGGGAGTATCCCGACGATTGTCGCAATTATCGCGACTTGACTCTCCGATTGATCCCGGCAAGCCTCTTCTGACGTCATCGACCTCGTGGATCTTCTGCTCGATCGTGCGTATACCGTTTCGTTCTCGCCTCGAGACGCGTTTCGTTGCCCCGCTTTTAAATCGGCCGATTCTCTTCGGCCATTCGCGAAACGCAACCTTCCACGATTACGCAACTTTCGAACGTGCACGCGTGGGTAAAAAGGACGAATCCTCTCGAAACTGGACGAGGTTAGGAGAAAGAAACGAGGAAACGGTTAGAAACAGGTTCGAGAACCCGAGAAAGATCCGAACGATTAACGGCAATCTACGGCGATCTTATTAGAAGGAGCGATCCGGGATCAATTCCACGAGCGCCTATCGGCTCTGAGTCAACCTCTCGCGAGTCCGCCGCGGTGACGCATTGTGCGAGCCTAACAGGATTGCGTCGTACAGCTGCTTCGAATGTTAACGAGGGAAACGCATTTCCAATTGAAACAGTCATCGAATACCATTGGGAAAGATTCAACCTATCGAACGATGACACCGCGCTAGACCACGCGGAACCGTTTTCGAATACTCGCGCTAACGAAGCAATCGTTTCTTCCATTCTACGTTAGGTTAGGTGTATCTTTTTTCTTTGAGTTTTCCTCGAAGGACCTCCGATCAACTATTATTAGAGATCTTTCCTGGAAAGAGGATGTTGCGCGCGTGTTTCAACAACGACGACACCTGTTTCGTCGTACGCGTATCGATTTCCATGAAAGTCGAAGGTTAAACCCTTTGCCCGTTTCTGACCGATTCGAAGGCAAAGGACGGAGCAAATGCGCAAAGGCGCAAAGGCGCCAATCGGTCAGTCGAGCTCGAGCCGATGGCTAATTAGTTTCCATGTACATACGCTTCTAAGGCTGCCGTCTCTCCTTACGGTTGCACCGTTCTGTTAGTCGTGCGCTCAATTAGAGGTTAACCAATTAACGAACGCACACGCCTCTGTAAAGGGTTCGCCAGCTCGCAGCTGACGCGTAGCCCCTTCCGACTCTACCGATTCCATCCAATACACACCGCCAACGATCTCTCGATACCTACTCTTGTTCTGTACGCGAACGAAGGAAGAGAAAGATGCTCGCACGCGACTGCCGGACTACACGGGGAGAGAGAGAGATTCTAGATGCCGTGACGCGTGGCAACCCCTCGAAGATACCGATTTCTCGTCAAATTCGTTCCGGTCCAACGTCTGCCGTAATTGGTTCGGGAAGGCGATCGATCAATCGAGTAGAGATTTCGACGGTTAGGCTCGTTCAGGCCATTAAGAGCGAAAGTACGTAGGAACCAGCACGTGTGCGGCTACACGGGGTGGCCGCAATTAGTCAGTCGTTGCAGATACCGATCTGCACGAGGGTTTTGCGGATGCGAGCATTTTCCTAAATTTTCTACGCTTGGAAAATGTTGAATGGCCTGCAGAGAAACGTTAACGGAGGAAAGACGTGGAAGCGTCGTAGGTTGGGAAGGAAGGCTACCGGTTTTCTGGTGGCACGTGACGCGCCATATGTCGATGCACGGGATACACGGGGTGGTGAGCCAAGGGCTAACGTTACGCACCGATCAACCGGTAGAGAGCAACTTACGCCGGAGGCTTTTTACCGAAGGATCGTGGATATTTCAGAGAAAAATTAGTCGCGTCCAGGGCAGAACCTGGTACCTGCAGCGTCGCCGAGTTGCATCGTAATCGTTAGCCAACGGCTATCGATCTAATTGCGGCTACTTTTGCGTTATCCACACCTGACTTTTGCAATTCGTTTCGTTCGGAGGAACGTTCGTTGGGCAAAGGATGCTGGAGGATTTCACGTGGAAAAGGAGGAGGCCGAAGAAACAATCTCTCTCTTCCACGCGGATGAGAGGGACGAGAGGAGAAAGCAGAAGCAGCACCGGGT
Organism: Anthophora plumipes; assembly: GCA_951804975.1. Lineage (NCBI taxonomy): Eukaryota > Metazoa > Arthropoda > Insecta > Hymenoptera > Apidae > Anthophora > Anthophora plumipes. The sequence goes on along the minus strand of OX638122.1, from coordinate 17,466,020 downwards.
CACACCCCTTGGAATTATTGTCCTCGGCGCATTACCGGCAGATTCTTAGACAACGATACCTACTCGACGATTCCTCGCCTGGTTATTCCATTCTGGTGTATACGGTGATATCGAGGAAACAACAATGGCGCATTATACGAGAGCGTGGTCCGCATCGGGGCCCGGGTATTTACAGCCACGACTCGCTCGGATTTTTCGAGAGGGGATCGCGATTGCGACATTCTCCGTTTCCACGGCTCCAGATCGCGGCCATTCATTCTGCGTTTCGTAGCTCGCTTATTATCTTTCGTGACTTCGTATTTGCTTTGCAAATTCGTAGATGTCGATCGGAGTACAGCCTCGCTAGATGTTCCCCGTAGAGCATCCCCTTCGTTTTTACAAACTAAATCTTACATGTTTTTCCCCTCTTATACTTGCCGTAGGACGAAGAACCGCGTAAAGAGGTTTAGGCGAAAGGAAGAAGGACGAGCGGAGGCTTCTTCGCGTGGGAAACGCTGAAATCGTTCTCATGAACACGGGTGAAAAGCGGAACGGTTAACGGAGATTGTAGAAAAACGTGCATGCAGGCCGATGTGAAACGTTCGATAACAACGTGCTCGATGCATCTATTACGTGGACAGTTGCGATACCCTTTTTTTTTTCTCTCCCCTCCCCACGGAGAGCGGAACGTTCTTAACGAACGGAAATTCTTTCCCGTGAATTTCATTCAGCTCGCGTTCAACTCGCCGCTCCTTTCCGATGAAAAAATTTAGCCGCGGAGTAGGTCGAGCCTACGACAACGCAGGTGATACCCATTCACCTTTCGAATCGCAGGGAGACATTCCCGTGAGAGATAACGATTTCCGCGACGGTCAGGGTCCGCTCTCGATCGAAATTATCCGACTCGTTGCCGGCCGCCGTGATGAAATAATATCACGCTATGAATTCCTTTTGTTGCGCAATCTGTTCAATTCCGTTACTGGTTTACGACTTTCCACGGAGAGCAAGTGCCGCGTGTATAGTTACTTCTGGTTTATCGACTTCTCTTTCAACAGGGGATGTAGCTCAGTGGTAGAGCGTTCGCTTTGCATGTGAAAGGCCCCGGGTTCGATCCCCGGCATCTCCAACTTTTTTTTTTTTCTCTCTCTCTGTCTCTTTCAGCGTTACTTTTCCTCCTCGATGCGATACATCCTTGCTCTCGATTGCGAGTATTATTCCGAAAAGCGGATCTTCTATTTCCATAGAATTAATTACTTCTTTTCATCTCGAAATGCTACATACATCGAGCAACCGCTCGATAAACCGCGTCGATTATCATCCGATAAGTATAGGGCCGAAATATCGGCACGTCACTGGTATGCACACCCAGTCGTAATTCGTCCTCTTGGCTACGTAATAGCCAGCCCTGGATCTCTTTCCCGCTCCTTTCGCCGCGAGAGGAACAGGAATAAATCGTAAAATTCACAACTGACCGTGGAATCTGCGCGGAAAGGGTAACCAGCTAGGCTCTAGCACGGTACGAGACCTAATTCGTACGGGAATGCTGGAATGTGTTTCAGCACGATCGTCGTCTAGCAAGTCGTCCAATTAGGCTCCGTTCGGTGTCTCGACGTGTACCTCGTGTATATATACCATCGAACGAACGAAATGGAGCTAGAGTGTCCGCGCGATAACACTGGATCCCGGTTCGCGTATCTAGTGCTTAACAAGTGGGCTAGGATTATCGCGTAAATCCACGACAACCGCGGAGGAACCGAACGAAGGAAGAGGGATTAGCGGCTGGGATCTTCCTGTTCGTGGCGCAATTATCGCGCTTCCGTAGACGTGGGAGGGAAATTTCCGCGGAAGAATGCTTCGTGGTTCGATGACAGACAGATAAGAGAGAGATGCGATGGAAATTCGAATAGAATGGTGGGGAATTTCTCCGAGACAGCAGCCGGCGGGAGCTCGTTCGATGGTAGTAGCCAAAGATATAAATAACTGCGCGAGTATATATGTACCTAGAGTAGAGTTGACCGCGTCGAGGAGGCAGCTGCCTCCACTCGACTGTTTTCATTTTTTTTCCCCCTCTTTCCCCCTCCCCACCCCCCCTAGCTAATCGCTAGATAACGGGCACGAGGGTGGCTCTTTACGCTGCTACGCTACCAGATGTTTTATTATCGCTGGACCGTTCAATTTCGACTCCTCGGCTGGATAACCGTTTCGCGCGGAGGAGAGGAAAGTATTCCGGTCGGTCCTTGGCTCGTTAGGATAACGGGGAGGATTAGGTTGGAGAAAGTGGAGCAGGCGCGTGCATAGCGGAGTAGAAGAGAGAGACGAGCAGCAGCTGACAATGGGACCGAAGGAAAACGTTCCGCTCGGCCGCGCTTCGCTAACCGAGGGTTACGCGTTCCCTTTTATTTACACCTGGCGCGTACGCGTATCGCGTACGTCTGCTCGCGAGCAGTGGCGCCCACGCAACGCTGCTGACTCGTGCACCGACTATGCCTGCCTAACTTTTCTTCTCTCAGCCGAACGAATCCGAACGAATTCCTCGACGCGGATCTCCCTTTCGATTCGATGTCACGACCACGCGCGAACTTTCAACCGTGTTACGCGGCTAGATCGCGGCGAGTTCGAAGCGGCGGGATATAAATAGGCGTCAGTGGGCCGAATCCAGGAAAAGTTCGTCGTGGTTGGGCCGACTCGCAGCGGAAACGCGTCTATACGCTTTCGATTTTACCACACGGTGCTTATATACGTATATACCCTCCACCTTCCGTCCCAACCTCTTTACAAACGACGCTTCGATTTTACCCGCCCTCGAGAAACCACTCTCCTCTCTGACCTGTTAAATCGCAAAGGTGGCTCGTGTGAATTTTCCAAAAGAGATTAACGAGGAATGTTAACGAGGCGTTCGGGGTAGGTAGTCGAGTGCCCGATGCACTCGAGCCACTCGAGCCACTCGAGCCTACCACCGTATATACACGTTCCCAACAATGAAGGAACTTCTTTGTTCGAGGGAAGACCGCGAACGTCTTCACGATCGCAACAACGACAAAAGCTAACTGTAATCTGTTGTTATCGTTCTGTGACGATCGATCCGATATTGCATCGCGGTTAGCTTTGTGCAAAGTGAAGCGTGACGCAGCCTGCGCTTAGATCGACATTTTACCAAACGATCCTCTCGCGATCCGAACGAACGGTTGACCAAGTTTTCCAACGATTTCGAAGAGAAGATGGACAAGGAAAAAAGGAAACTCGAGCCGCGAGTACCGTGCTGGTGCTGGTGACACTGGACTCGAGCACGCATACAATATGCATAAGCCGTGCTAGTTTGCGAACAGTCACATGCGCAGCCGGAGAAAATAATCGTTCAGCGGAACAACATACCGGATAAATAAGCAGTCGAGGAACGTTCGAAAAATACCCGCTCGACTTCTCCCCCAGCCGCGCTTCACAAACGGGCATTCACGCTACTTACTGACCGCGGTAACGTCAGAGTTTTATACCTAGCTAACGTCTGCGATCCACGTTCAACGCGAGCAACCTTTCTCCGTTAAACGACTCGGTTCCCAGTACCGGGAACCAGATAGTTATGCTATTTCCCGGAAATACCAGCAGATTAATATTACGAGGAAGCTATGAATTGGCAACTGACTTGATATGAATGAACGAACGAAAGGAAGGAACGCGAGAACGCTTCGATACGATTACCCGACGCGACCTCGATGGATTCACGCCGGTGAATGACGGCTTTTCTGGCGACGTTCGAATACGAGGACGAACCTGCGCCTCTGACTGTTTCACGGTTGCCCGAATTGCGACAATTTCCACGGAACGTATATAACAGTTATGGATACCTTTGGTCTGTTACCGTAATCTCATGTTCTCCGGAAGTGGTCTCCGCGTGACAGAGGGTAGATAGAACAGGCGCGAACGAACACTTTCACACAGGGTCAAGTTCGTCGAATTCATCGAGCGTCGCGGCGACTCTTCGAACATCGTTCGATCATCGATCGTCTATCGATCGTCTATCGATCGTCGCATATTGCTCCCGCGCCTTCTTCGCCACTCCGACAACGTGCGTTTCTTCTCGCCACGGACACTTCGCCCACCTCGACATCAACGCAGTGAACGCCGCGTGCACTGTGAATGATCGCGCGGACACGATGCACCGGCGGGCCCGGCATCCCCGCGGTTGTCAAGTACACAAACCGCGGCAACCAATCGTAAAACAGCCGCACGCTCAGCCGACCAATTGGATCGACCAAATCTCCTCCGCGTAACGGCATTACCGACCGAACTGATCGTCGTTGCATTCGCATACCTACCGTAGACGTATGACTGTATGTATGACTCCAATTAATATTCAGACACCTTTCAAAACCGAAAAGCTTTTTAAAAGATTGGGCCAAACGACGTATGCTCTCGTGAGAAGTTAGAAGGATTAGTTTACCAAATGACTCGCACAAACAACTCTAACGACTGTAATTTCTAATAAAATAATATACACAAATCGTCTACTTACTACCAATTCCCAGTCCCTATCTTTCCAAACGAAAAATAGAGGCAATTCGTATATTACGTATACTTTTCTTTCGTCCTTCACTATTTCAATACGCTTTGAACCTATCGTCAATCTAGGCGCAGTTTTTACCAGCCAATATTCTTGTGCATTAGCATAATCTTCTACCTTCATTAAGGCTGATAATTATCCTTTGGTGTTTTTAATTACAACACCGTAGGGTACGGAGCCCTACCACATCTAACGGAGAATCGCTGAACCGAATGGACGGCAAAAGCAGAGGAAGCCATCTAGCGGTCGAACACAGAACTACACAAAAGCCAAAAAGATGGGATATGTGGCATCATCTAACGGTGGACGGATGTACTACGGATCCGCGAGAAATGTCAGAGCCTGTGGCGCCATCTAGCGGAGAGGAACTATTACTAAACTTAAAAACTCGCCTCTCGATTTAGCCCTTATGCGTAGTACCACCTGTCCACCGGTAGGTGGCGCAGCGCACACTTTTCAGGGCGTTGCACCATCTATCGGCGGGTTATGGTACTACGCTAATGGGGTAATCCGAGAATTGAGTTTCGGAGTTTAGTAATAGCACCTCGGCGCTAGATGGCGCCGCATGTTCTTGCGGATTTTGTGCGTGCTTTGATGTCAATGCTTGCCGCTAGATGGCGCCATGGTATTTGTCTAGGGTATCGTTTCTTTTGAAAAATTGTCATCTTGAAATAGAAATAGCTGCTCGTTGATAAGTAGGCGATTATTATCATTGTGAATAGTCCTATGAAAGTGATTTTCTATACGTGACTTAGCGAATAAAAAATCACCAAACTTTGTAAGTATAAGGTTGTTAAATAAATGAAACAAATGTTACGTAAACATGAATCGTCTGAAGCTTTATTAAAAAATATACAAAAAAATATAATATACGAGAACTTTCATGATTAAAACACAATGATAATTAGTTACCGATCGGTGGTACATGTCTGTGTTTAATTTCAAGAAGCGGGCTTTTACAGTTTACGCTCCAAGATAGATCTACTCGTGCCTTTGTTAAGATTTTTCCATAACTGTGTACAAAAAGGAATAGGAAGCATATGTAAAAGATTACTTGGCTTGTCGAATTAACGCGACAAGTGATGTTAAATTTGTTCGAACGAAACGTACGTGTTACTTACTAGAAGGGTAAGATTCGTGAAACTCTATACACGGGAATTTAAATTAGAACAGGAAGGAAGAGGTTGTTCCGCAGCCATTGGTAGATATGCGATAAGGGAAATCGAAGTATATAAGGTGGCGCGGTGGCGTGTATTTTGTATTTTGCGGTAGAATTATGGTGCATGGTGTAGGCCGCGCGTTCAACGTGCTCGTGATGATTGCACTCCTGACGCTGACGCTATTCGTCGATCAAGTAAGAACGACGACGAGGAATCGTTCCGATGATGCAGCCGTCGTATACCGCTGCAGCATGCTATAGCCCCGTAGAATGTTAGCGCATATCTCGTGTACCAGTGTCTCCTTGTTCTATTCTGCTCGACCTGAGGTCGATCAATACGTCGGTTTTACGCACGGCTCGTCCGTGTCTAGACAATGAACTCTCGTTCGTTGTGTTTCTCGTTCATGCGTAAGTCTTTTCCACATCAATTTTTTTAATGACAACTCGAAATGCTCTATGTTTTATCGTCGATCCGACACAGTGTACGTCAAATTGTTATGTGCACCTTGTACGCATTCTTGCGACGAAAACAATCCTTTAAAGTTGGATGATTCTCGATGGGTAGGAGAGTATCGATGGAATTTTGGTGCAGCAAGTATCGTGGCATTTCTCGTTGAAAACTTTGAAATTTTTCAATTTTCCGCTTGAATTCTTATTTTCAAGTGATATTATCTAGCAGAAAATGTTATATAAAGTGTCTAAATACGTTCGCATGTAATGCTTAAATGAAATGTGATAGATTTTAATAAAAATGTTTATTGCATTTAATCAAACTGGATGGTTCCATTTAATAATTGTTTAATTTTTTTTTTTTCATTGATTTTTAGGTGTCCTCTAGGCTGTGCAATGGGGGGCATGTGTAAGTTATTGCTCTTTGTATATTTTTTTAAATCAGCTACCTATCTTTAGCTATTATCTAATCCTTAATATAAATTAAGCAAGTATTTTGTAATTTTTAGCTGCTCTCCTCCAAAAGAGTGCTGTTCCTTTGGCTGTTGTTACGGTGTATTTCAACTGCACTCTGCATCAGACATGTTTAATTTCCTGATTTGGACTTACTGGTGCTTATGGTCGGTGTTTTTGATTTCCCAATGCTGTTATCTCTTTATGACGATTAAATTTGTTGCACTCCTTGTGCTTTTTAGGGCAGCGGTGCTTGTTGGGTTGGCTATAGCAGCAGCATGCGGTTGCTGGTTATGGAAACGTCATCATTCGTTCCGTCATCGTTCATGCTCACCAGAAATAGTAGAAGACTTTACCTCTTCGGATAGAGGGTCTTCTGTATCCTGGTACTCGCCACCTCGTTACAGTCGATCCGGTTCTTTTGTTCAAGCATTGCCACCTCCGTACAATGAGGTAGATTTTCAACAGCTGTACAATTCACGCGATTAATGGTATCGTATTAATATAATTATTATTTAGGTTACAGCCAAACCAAACTTATATCCATTGGTAATTGGATACGACGAAGGATCTGGTAAAGGAACTTCAGGATTTGTAATGCGTTATTTCAGGTCGCTCTCACACGCGAGCACCTTAGATTCCTTAGGCTCAAGTTTTATGTGTAATATGGTAAACGAAGCAAACACCATCATTCCACCACCGTACTCGTGTAACGATAGCGTTGACGAGCTATCTGCGGTGGAATGTGCGAGAATGGAAAATATGGACGTTGGATCGGTTGTTTCATTGGCTAATCATAGGACTACCTCTGACATATCGAGTTTAGCTGCTCAATCTCCGTGTTCACCACCGCGGGCTACTAGTCCAACGATAGAGGTATTCATTTCATTTCGACGAATGATACGGTATAAAATGCAGCCAAATAAAAAACGATAGTTTCATGTGGAACGTTATCTTTTAGTTACGTGAACTGTTAGACAAGATTCAGCAACTACCACAGCTACCCAATGGGCACAGTACCGTTTTATCTTGTTACCAGAATCGACCTCAAGTTTTGTATACGACGAATGCGAACGGTTCTACTCAACGGCCTCTAAGTCCAGGAGACGTCGTTGGCTCTTATAAAGCCAGAAGAACGCGAGGGAAAATGTATATGCCATTAGGACTTCCAAGTTCGAAGAATAAAGCGAGACGATGGTTGTCGCGATCGGCACCGACGACACCGTCAGGCACGATACCAATGTCTTTTTTGCCTGGGCAAAGTAGACGACCTTCTGAGACAGATAATAACAGCCGTCAAGTGGTTCCGTTGCTCTCGGAGCAAGATGAAACGGAGAGCAATAATGTGGATCAGTTGAACGGCATTCCATTGTTATCTGAGCAAGAAGAAGATCGGCAGGAAACATGACGAATCGTCTGAACGCGCTTAATGATTAAGTATTAAAAATCTACTTCAGATAATGTCACACCCCCAAGTAATCTATATATTTTTCAACATGGCTGGTAAATTCCTTATTGCAATTTTACACGAAGTGTTAGCGTGTGTGAAACATCGGCAATTAATTTCGTCCAGAGACACATGTCGCCTATGCTCCTAGAAAAGAGAAACGTTGTAACGCTGTGACCTAATTTTTCGTTCCGACGACAGCAAATGCCGTAGGATCTTTTCTTTTTTCTAGAGAGTCTTTCAAACCGAACCGATACGCGATAGAATGATAATCTACTCCTTAAGCTCCGTGAAATAGCGTACAGTTAAATTATCAGACAGACACAGAAACACGATGAACACATACACAAGAAACGTTACGATCGTAGATTTTACATAGATGTATTTAAACCTTGCTTGTTGAAAGCCTTGGTCGAAGCATGTATTTTATACATCGAATTTAAGTTTCGTCTATAACGGTAATGTAAATTTTGTCAAACGTAAGTCGTAAGTTGAGAAGACGAAGAAATAGCTGTTGCATTGATAAGTTTTAAATCGTACACAGTAATATACAATGTCCATCCAAAAGCAGCCAGCCAGAAAGAAGTTAAGGACAATATACGAGTAAACGTAATACGAGTATGAGTGTGAATGTAACACCGAAGAGTCAAATTTTCATGAATCGACGTGTAATATCAATTTTGTTGAAATGGTACGGGAAACTTCTAAAGGGAGATATTTATCGCCAAGCACAACGATCACAGAGTATTGATACTTTTAATAGAAACGATACGAATGATCTACGTGTGTGTATACGTGTAATACGTGCACGCACGCACGCACGCACATACATACACGTATACATAACAGAAGCTGAGATCAACATAAGCGCCGAACAGTTCGAACGAAACGATAAATCTGCCGTGTCACGAAAATTCCCTTAATAATCGTAGGATTTAAACGAACATTTGTTACAACTAATTACAGACTTTATCCTTAACGACATAATGAGAAAACAGTCACTCTAACTGTACTACTCATTCACTCACACACCATGTATTGACATGTATTTTTTTATAAATCGGATACGAAATAAATCCAAGCTTTTACGAAATTGTTGCAAATGTTACCGTATTCCCGCGTTGTTGCCATTTAAACAACGATTGGCGTTATTACAATAAAGATGTTTCAAATATCTTTATACTTTGCTGACAATTTTTCCTCAACTTTGAACCGTTTTCCATTCGGAAAGCGTCGAAAACGTTTCAGCTTGAACCGGTTGCAACCAACGATTGTAAAGCGCGGGAAAGAAACGAGAATCGATATTTGAACAATTCAAACAAGAGATCTAACCTCCAAACTAACTGTCGATTTAAAATGTGCTATACTCGTGCACAGGTAATGTAACATTCCTGGTTTATGAAAACAGCAAATGATGTCTGTAAGTATAAAAAGAATCTTTTTCCACGGTAAGACTCTTTATTAGAAAAAAATCAATAGAACGGCCTGATTGATACGTTTCTTCTTACAGGCGGCAAAACAGGTAAAGGTTTGTTATTCACGTAACATAACCTGCATGGTGTTCAATCTCTTTTACATTTCTTGTAGCAACAAAATGCTCACGGAGAACCGAAAGAAAGGAAGAAGAAAGAGAGTATTCTTGACCTCTCGAAATATTTAGAGAAAAATATTAGGGTAAAGTTTGCTGGAGGAAGGGAAGCAGCAGGAATTTTGAAGGGATATGATCCCCTTCTAAATTTGGTACTTGATAATACTACAGAATACTTGAGAGGTAATATACCCAATTGTTAACTAATTATAGGATTACAATTATTCGTTAAAACGTTCGTTTGGCTCTAGATCCTGATGATCCATACAAATTGAATCAAGATACTCGTATGCTAGGCTTGGTTGTGTGTAGAGGTACATCTGTGGTACTTATTTGCCCGGTAGATGGAATGGAATCTATTCAGAATCCTTTTATACAACAAGAAGGCTAACAGAATTTGTTTTCTCCTTGATCCAGATTGGGATGGAAAAAGATATTCTATTTTGTGAGACTCTTGGTTTGGATGTTTGATTTAGTTAGATGACTCTTTTGTAATGGAAATGAATATAATTTATTTTACATTCATAAACTATGTAAACTTATGCAATAAATAAACACAATTTTCGTATAAAACTATAAACGTAGAATGTTTTAAATAATCTAGCAGTTTCCTTTTATTTTTCTTCACAAAAAAGAAAAAAATTGTGCTTTGTTCGTAACGTATTATTCCATGCCGAATTCGTTTCTTAACCAAGGATATTCCTTAGGGCATTCGAAGCACGTGTGCAAGTAACGATACGATTTGAGCACTCTGCTCGGTAATTTGCAGCTATTCGGCAAGTCGCAAGCTACCTCGGACGGTTGGAATTTACGTGAGACGCATTGCCAAGGCCTGAACGTTTCGATTGTACTTAAAGATGTTGGTTTGCGCATCCATTCGATCACTTGATAACTCGTCACAAAGTAAACATCGTTCAACCGGAGTATGTCATCCATGAATTTCTAAAACAAATCAAGTCAATATCTAGAATAGAAGTTTTAAGATACATTTGAACATTTTACAACTTATTTACTTACGCTAAACGCGTAGAAATACGACGGATTTTGAAACCAAGATGCGTGGAGATGTAAGCCCAGTGGCGCACGATTGCTAAGGTAATGTCTTTTAAAGTTCAGCATCAACAGTTTGTATACATCCTCGCCCGATAAATTTGAAGGGCACGAATCCATTCTCGTACAAGTGTATTCCTAATTATAGATAATTTTTTTTTCTCTTTCTCACATTCATTGTGCTACATTAATTGTACAGAATTTCATGGAACGGTATCAACGATAAACGAAAAGATTACACAACGCTTGGCTATACAAACTTACACCTGCCAAAAGTTGATTCAGTGGAAGTTCCCAAAGGCCTGGATACGCACGAGTTGGACAAATTTGATCCGGACCTACGCAATCGTGCGGTCTTCTATAATCCAAACTGTACGGCCATACAGGTTGATTGGAAAATGGAGCTATCATAGACGAGTCGTACATAAAGCCAAATTCTGACATCATTAGGAACTGTCGATTCCAACCGACGCGTAAAAAGGGCGCTCGGAGACCTATTGCATCGATTATTTCAACTCAAATAGCTTCGAGAAAACATGTTACAATTAAACGTAATACTTTCTAAAGAAATCATCGCTTGCCTCTGATGTCTTCTAAACGAACTGCAGCGTATTTGTTAATAATATTCGCCTCGCCAACCATTTCGTCGAACCAATCCTCGATAGTAGCATTTTTCGACCACCATTCCTCGGGCCCTCGATGTCTGTAATTAACTAAAGCAATTAGGATGATAAATATACTTTACGTTGTTCGTAAGATTTTAAAAGAAACGTTTACGTGACAGAGTGAGTGGCAATTTCGTGTCCAATATTCCATAAATACTGCACGTCCCGATAATTGGTGTACTGATGACTGACATAGAAAGTTCCACGAATAGGACATCCATTTGGATTTCTTCTATCGTTCGAAAAAATGTCTAGAAACAGAATCGAAAACCAGATGAGCGATCAACTGTCTCCGAATACCTGTTACGTGTGTATTTAGCAAAAACTAGCGTTGCCATTACTGGAGAAAAGCTCGATATTCTCGTCGTTTACGGCGTCGTCGAAAGTAATCGTAATCATCTGCGGTACCATAGAAACTGTCAAGTTGCCAGGAATTTTCGTTCCATCGTTCGAGCACCAACAATCCGGGGAATGGCATTCTTTGGGATTGCAAGGTAGAGCGCCGTTTGGATCATTTCGAATATCTAGGGGAAACGTAAATCTGTTTTATCAGGTATAAACGACGCGTAGACGAGAGGCGTTAAATATTTCTTACCACACCAGCCTTCGTCCGAGCCATCGGGACAGTCAACGCTCCCGTCGCAAAAGTATGTAGCCGGGAAGCACGTACCATCCCCGCAAGCCAAATGCTTCTCGTCGCAGTCACTGTCCTCTAGAAGAGGTCTCGGCGGTTGCGTCTCTGTAAAACGCTTAAAAAGTTTCTGATCACCATCCGATGCGACACAATGCGCATCATCCTGTTGTTATATTCCTCTACATTAGGATCCTTTAACCCTTTGAGTGCAGAGTACTTTAAAGTCAAACGGTATATGTGGACGGAATTCTTTTTCATATACAGGCAGTATTGATTGACATGTGATTAAGTTACCGTTTACATCCTTTATTCGCGCTAAATTGAATTAAACATTTTCCTTTTCCTCAACACATCGTTTATTTGAGAGAAGTAATAAGTTTTAAAAATCTTGCAACTTAAAAATAAATTACAATGAATCTGAATATTCAAACTTGGGAAACGCATATATGCGTCCATAGTCCATGACGATAATTTTCGCTAGACGCATGTGTATCCATAGCACTCAAACGGTTAATTTACTAGGACAATTTCAATTCGCCTGTACCTGACGTTACATCGCAATTGTCGACGTTCGCCTTGAAATCGCACACTTGCCTGGAAACGTCGAACAGCAATCCTTGAGAGCATTTGAATTCAAACACCTCGTTATCTGAAAGGAAGGTGAATAAAAAGGACTTGATATTAAATTTGCGAGGCCGTTGAAGGAGCAGGGAATATTACCCAAGCAGAGATAATACTTGGCACATTCGGTCGGCGACCAAACATTATGCGCCGGTGCATTTGGATTTCGATAAAACCTGCTGTCGTCGATACACGGCAACGCATCTTCCGGCTTCTCTTTCCCTGACGCGAACGTGTCCGCTAAAATACACGGAAATTCAATCGAACCCGGACTTTTTGCCAAAACTATCTTCGTTCTACCGCCTTCGATGCGCTAAATAAATGCTAAACAGATATAGACCGCAGTGCAACACGTATTGTTCCAAATTTGTAACAAAACAAACAGCCAAACTGGCCAATTCTATGCTAGAAAACTTTGTGCCCATTGAAATAAGCAGATTCTGGAGGAGAAATCCTGTTACTTGCCCCGATATTCTCGTTGAATTGCAAGAACGGAAGTGAAATTCCCGGCATGCACCGTGATTCAATTGTTTCCGCATGTTCAAATACGGAATACACAAAATCATTTGTGCACTCGTTTGGAACCTCTTGAAAAAGGAGTCGCTCGATTAATTAGTATTATGTGCAAATCGTGTGTGAAACGGAGAACAATTAGGATCACTTGGAAGAGAAGAGTAAGCGCGGTGTGTACACGGCGTTATCCATGGAAAAGTTTTGTCGGAACTCACCGGAAAAGACGAGCGCTAACAGGAGCAGAGAGCGCAGCTTCGGTTTCATGTCGATCGGTCAGAACGAGACGTTCCGTTTCTTTCTCGTTCTGCGTTCGAGAGCTCGCACTTTCCAACTGACACCTCCCTCCAGAACCAAGCCTTATATGATGAGTATTCGCTTTGCTCGTTCATCTTCCGCGTCGCTTATTTTCACTGAAAACCGTCGATCGGGAAAAATCTGGAGTAACGATCGCTACAGGATGTGTGAAAAACAAACAGATACAAACCATTGAAATTCATCGACCAGTAATTAATTTATTTGCTTACACACATATGTACGCGCATCTAGAAAAGCGGTTGAAAAAGGAGAAAGCGCAGGCAACGATTTTCATGAATTTTCTGTGAAAATTGTCGAGAAGTCGAAACGAACGATGACGCAATCGACGTAAAATCACAGTTTTACAATAGACGCGTTTAATTCTGTTTGGTTATTCCGTTCAGAAGGTCGTAGCTGCAAATTCTAACACGGTCGATACGGAGATATATTTAAAGGAGGATTTCCCTCTCTGATCTACCCTACTTTGTAACTGTTTCGTCGGCCTTGATCTCCGCAGAATTTGTAGAAACCAATGTCACGGTTCGCATGCTCACACTTACGATCCGTTACCTCAATCATCCTGGAATAGATAAATCGTTTTATACTCACGTGAAAGTAATATTTTAAATGTGCTACGCGTTATTATCAGGCCAGAAGTAAATATAACACAAATGACGTTTGTCGGAAAGTGACGTTGCCGACGGGCAAGCTTAATTGACCGTCATCGAAGAATGATTTATGCATACATATCGTCTGGTACAGAGTGTCTAGACTAGTTTCTCCAATTAATTGAAAAACGAAGGATCGCTGGAATTTATCGATTAAATGTACAACAAATAGAATAAACGAAAAATAAATCTACGATTGTTTCCCCTAAAGTATAGATTGCATTTTAATTGTCACACCTATCGTCCAATTAGGTTATTTTTTGAGTGAATAATGTACCCCTTAACAGGCTAAAAGAAACCGTACTAATGTTATCGATCGATGAAATTGTTCGCAGTGAAACAAACGCAAAGGAAAGAAGAGAAAAAAGAACGAAACGAGCATTGAACGTGTATGGGGCGGGATGGTGACCGATGAAAGCCGGCGAAAGCGAATTACTACTTTCGAGCGAGTTCGGTGACTGTGTCATGGTGACACCGGCATCAACCACCACTTTAAGCCCCTTCTCCGTGTCAGCACCAACATCACCGTGTGCCTCTCTTAGGGGGGGTACTCTAACTCTAAACTTAGCCACGTTTCGAGGAGACTCGAATTGAATTCAGTACAAAACCACCATCCTTCGGAGACACTTTCTTCGTCGCCTCCTCTACAATATTACTTTTCGTTTTGTCCTCTTTCGTTCGAATACGTTGCGTGCTCTTGTCGCCTTCGCACGCTCGGTCCGATCATCTTTCAGAGGACGAAAGAAAGAGAAAGAAACAGAGAGAGAAAGGAGAAACGGGTGAGAAAAAGGGGAAAAAGGGAGAAAAGAGAAGCAAGGAAGTAACACTTGTGACGGAAAAGAAACGCGGGAGGAAGATTGATATTGACAGAAAAACACATCGGAGAATGGCGTACAGCTGGGACAATCGAGTTGATTTCATTGTACGATTTCTTTACGGTTAGTACGCGGTCATTTTCACTAGGTTTCTGCAATGTTGTTTCCACCTAGTCATGCGTGCGTGATAGTATCTTGGCTGTTGCACAAATAACGTTACGATTGCCACTTCGAGTTCGAAGCATGTTACGAGTGCCGTTCTTGTCCAGCTATCGATAAAGATCGATGTGTAACTTGTGTTGCGAAGCTCACAAATCCCCGCGGACCTTCCTTTTTTTTTTCAGCACCGTTTAGATGGACCAGTATATGTCTACACGGATCGTATATTCATCATCAAAGTGAACTTGTACATACTAATAGGTTTCTACGTATGCAACAGGAAGCAGGAAAAAATATAATTTGTTCCTGAGCTGCAAAAGGCGAAGAACGAGAGGTTCTCTTGGCTTCGAGAGTGCCATGCTTGTTTAGGATTTAGGTTGACTTCAAACTATACCACCACGTTGTCGTAACGTCTGCAATTGGCCGATGCCAAATTTAAGCTTGGCTCCAATTTATTTTATGGAACGTTTTGTCCGGTCTTTTCCAACGTTTCGTACGATGTGTATCTTCATTGTGTACAAACAACGCACCACTAACACCTTGTGACGTAATAATAAAAACAAATTTAACATTACACAATAAACAAACATCCTGTTTATGAATAAAGATCCACTCGTTATCGGCATTAAATCATTTTCACAAATAAAAGTTAATCGAGAAAACGAAACGGACGCTTTGTAATTTTACGGAAATCGATAGTCGATAACGTCGTATTGTAAGGAAAAAGTCGATAACTGGTAATATTGATGTATCGATAATATCGATAGCTGTGTAGGTATAATAATCGATTAATCGATGAAATCTTACCGCGATTATCAGTTTGACATAAACATAGTATTCGTGCTTTTAACTAAATTAAACGATGCATCCGGAGGTCGTGCACTTTGTGGTGAATTTCGACCTCTGCCAAAAAATGAAACATTTGGAAAGCATCCAGCTGTACAATGACAAAAATTTCCTTAGCCATAAATTGGCACAAACCAATTGAGTTTAATTGGCCTACTCTCATACATTCGCTTCTGTGTTTCACGCGAACACGAACTTGCTAAGGTTAATCACGAATAATTTCACGATGTGCATTTAACGTAATTTAGACATAGACAACAATGGCAGATTGGAGAAGCACGATTTTGAGTGCATGGCTCTTAAAATGACTTTAATCGAGGGAAAAGGAGAATTTAGTTACGGTCGATACCAGGAGAATCTACACATCATGCTTTCCTTGTGGGAAGAAATTGCAGAACTCGCGGATTTCAATAAGGTAAAATCAGTTGTGCGTATCCTATCTACCGATAATTCACTTTAATTTCTCTTTCAGGACGGTATTGTAACAATTGAGGAGTTTAAAGAAGCTGTACAAAGAAGTTGCGTTGGCCGAGAGTATCGAGATTTCCCACAGGCGATGAAAATGTTTATCGACAGTCATTTTAAAATAGTAGATTTAAATGGTACGTAGATTTAAATCGAATACACGTAGGTTGTAACGTCGTTTCGCTACTGAAACATATCGTTATACCGTTTTCAGATGACGGCGTGATCGCTGCTGATGAATTTCGCTATAATTGCGTGTCTAGGATTCCCGTAGACAATGTACACATTTTAGACGAAGCATATCAAAATCTTCTTAATGTAAGATCGTACTTCGAATTGCTTTGACAGCTGAACAGTTTAAAGTCTGGCTGATCTGATCCGAACTGCTATGCAACCTTTCTGTATCGCGTCTATACATAGAACTACTTTTTATATTCGATCTAACTGACGATACGTGTTGTTTTTAAGTATAAAATTCTATTCGTAAAAATAATAATCTATCTCTACAGTGATATTGGAGATTCAAAAAACTGACGAACTCAGCAATGTGATCGAATTAATTTTAAATTTGACATAAGGAACACAATAGTTTGACAAGATGCCAAGTTTAATGGTCGTGTACATTTTACGTCCGGTAGTCAACGGAAGCACGTACCAACGACTAAAAATGTTTCTAGACCAGACCATCGTTTCGGCAATTGTGCTTTTAATATGAACAGACATTTGTGCAATCTATAAGTGTTTTATGTTTACGTAAACATGAGAATCCGAGAGATATAATACGCCTCGAACGATTTCAGTTTCTCATTTTGTTTTACTAATCTATTATTTGTTCGCAGGACGACGACAGAAGACGCGGAGGATTAACTCTTTCCCGTTACCAAGAACTGTACGCGCAATTTTTGGGTAATCCGGATGAGAATTGCCCAGCGGTTCACCTATTTGGTCCTTTACACGCGATGGGTTAATTTGTTGTTTCGAGATTTCATTCTTGCGTACACGTACAAAAGACAACCCTAATGTATTTAATACGTAATTGTTATTAATTTATGTAAGATGACTCAATAAATCCTTTATTTTATTGTAAAATAAAGCGCGTTTAGCGAGCTCGTTCGTAGATACGAAGAGATTTCGCTGGTTTGGCACGAAGATCGGTTTGCAAGCACGTGTTTGGCACACGAAGCTTTGCCAGCATTGTTCTTGCACACTTGTTATCCACTGCTCGTAAATAATTCTATATAAAAGATACAGTGTTGTACAAACAGAAAAAAAGTTTATTCGTATTACGTGTTAACACGGTATCGTGTTGTTCAGACATCTCTTTGGTAGTACCGTCGTGCTCTACTCATCACAAGAATTTAATACTGAAGTTTCAGTCGTGATATGTCGCCTATTACGTTTTTCGTACATGAATGAACCCGAGCATAATTTTACATACTTATTTGCCAAATTTCGGCACCTTTTATTTAACGTTCACAGTACTATTTTTACTTTGTTAACCATTTATACATGTAGAACATACTTTTGATCGTTCGAACGCTAAACCCGTACGCATAACTAGATACTCGAAATTTATAAACACCGATCTATACGAACAAGTTCCATCTTCACCCGTGTACATAGCATATAATATGTCGTAACAATCGCCAACGATTCATTTATAATTTTCTTTTTCACTAGCGAGGTTCTCTGTAACTTAGCGTTACGGTATTTTTCTGTTATCAGTATAAAAATTGTCCTTCCGTATACAAATAATTTTATAAAACGCGTGAGTTTAAACTCGTAACGGGGCGAGGGGTGGAAATGTCCATGTTAACAGAGGAGATATGGCATCGTACCGATGCCATTAAGCGCATTCAAACGGTCTTCTCTGTTCAATTTCGCACAAGAAAAAAAGAAACGAGATATTATACAGAATTCGTTACAGACATTGAGCGGAAGCGTCACACTTCTCACGAGACATTTCACACCGATGAAGCATGCAACAAAACTTGAACTCTAATACGTCTACGTTGGTCAATTTTGAATTATGTGTCTACTTATCCTCTTTATTCTTTTTTTCCATTGAACGTCTTATCTCACCCCCTTCCCCTCCCCTTTCGACAAAATGTGTATGAACGGAACTTAACAGAACCAAGCGGCAATCATACATTAAAAAGAAGCAATTCATGCTAATTTTCTTTTCTTCTTTAATACTTGTATCTTTGTTGTAATTTGGTTAATGTTTTACATAGCCAAGTTTGATAAGATTGTAGATGGATGAAAGATTATAAGAATAAAAATAATATGCTTTTCTGATTTTTGTTTCAAAGTAGAAAATACGTTTTTGAAAAGTATTACTAATGTTGGCTATGTACGAGAAATAACGGCACTCTTATGAAATATTATCGTTTGTATATTATAGAAAGAATAAAACGCAAACTGAGGTGTTGTACTCCGATATTGATGCCACAAGTATCAAGTTATCAATGACTGTAACTTTATGTATACGCGGTTTGCTAATAATTTGTACAACATAAATTTAATTTCGTACATATTCGATGATTTGTTTAGGTTAAGGACGGTTAATACTTTTTTTTTTTTTTTTTGGACGAAATTCTACATTTATGTTGTACAAAGAATTCGGAAGAAAACGTTAAAAATGAAAAGCAAATGTATCGTTAGATTTTCTACCATGTAGAAATCTTATCGACGAAGTAATTTGTTATCAAATAGCTCGTACGACATCTATATCGGAAACTGAACTTACCTCACGATGAAAAAAAATGCACATATGTGGATAAAACACGACAAAAATGCAGATACATTTGTCGTTTGCTTACCAACACACATTTACACATTTTCGTTGAAAGAATATACATATATATCAGAAATCAAAAAATTGTCATTATTTGAAGTTACCTTACACGTTTCTTGGCACTTTCAACCGGCTCGATCGATCGTACCACTTGAAATGTTATGCGAATGTGTTGTAAAGCTTTTTTTTTTTAGTAAAGAATAATGTTAAATTAAGAAACGCTCTCCTACAATTAAATATCCTAAGTATAACGCAATCTTAGAACATTAAGATTAACAACAAGATACGAAATTCTTTTTCTTCCTAATTACAAAAAGATACCAGTCGTGAACTTCATAGTTCGCATCGATCCCATAGTTCCTTCAATCACCATTCACCCAGCAGACCTACTCGACGTTTCTAAAAAAAGAATTTTGTTGACGATATAGTAAAAAATAATTATTTATAGTATTAAACAGATTGTCTCTCTAAGTACAAAAATTTTCATGAGAATTAATTCGGACAATGCGATTAATGCTAAAATGTCACTAGATGATTTGATGGTTCTATGGAGTTCACACTGGCGTAGGAAGTGATTGGGTACTGATTGTTGTCATTTTGGAGTAAAGGAGAGTCAGGCCCGTGTACTTGACTCCTAAATTCGTTTCTAGCCCTGCTGGCACATTGATGGGCTCTTCTAGGCCCTCGGCGCGACATCACGCCTGCAAATATCAACAGAAAAGAAACGTTTAATGCACGCTATTACTTCAATCTCCTTTATGTCCACTGTAGGTAGCTACAAGCATGACATGCGTTAGTATGCTGCGTTAAATAAATTATAAAATAAATTATAGTGCTTGGAAAATAGAACGGAAACAATGACGTGTTAAAAAAGGAGGAAGCTATGAGATCTATTCACCAGTGGCAATTCATCTTTTCCATATCCCCTTTTAACATTTCAAACGACGTTGCAAAATAATTTATGCATAATCAAAGAGTCATAATGACTTGCACCAATCATATTTACGTAGTTAAGTAGGATTGTGTACCGATAACGCAAGATACTTGATACTGTTACACGTAATGGCCAACTAACCACAAGAGCACACATAAAACATGAAACGAAAAGGAGTTTTGCAGCTAGCTCACAACAATTAAATTAACGAAAAAAAAAAATTTTTTCTTAATAGAAAAGCATATTTTTATGGAAATGGTATTCCATCCCACACTCATCGACATACACAGATTCCATCACAGTATACAGATTTCGGAAAGGAGCCGAGGAGGTGTGTAATTTCGAGTACCTGTACAAGAGTCAAGCAAGTGCGGAAGATTCCACTTTGATCTGTGGGAAATATTTAGAATGCTTGTTCTATAGCTATCAACAGTATTCGTTTCAATCAATTGACTTTAAAGTAAAGTCGAGTGTTGTGTAAAGCTGTGGCTGTGTATCGTAAAGCCGAAGAAGAAATATTGTCACGACATAAAAGAGAGTGTAAAAAAAAAAATGTGTATCCTGCGTACCTATCTCTCGTATTCGAGCACTCTGAACGTAGGTGTGCTTGTGGTGGGTGTGGGAGGAGAATTGAGTTTGCTTACGCGATGATTCAAGGAAGTCTCCTGCACGTTGTCCAGATTTCCTTGCATTGCTCTCTTGTGATTCGCCAACTTTTCTCTGTTCATTGGGGTGCCTAGAACCACCAGAAGTCATGACGAAGCTCGTTTAACTTCTTACATTTTCATTCTATTTAATCCTTTCGGTATCAAATTACTAGAAGGTCGTCGACATTTCGAGACAAATTTTTACGTCGATACATAGACAAAAACAAGTACAAACGTTTACATTTAAGACAACACATTAGTGAATGTTTTGTCTATAGAACACAACCTTCTTGCATGTGAATTGTATAGTATGAGTATTGACTCAGGGATATGAAAATTAAACGCATTGATTATTATGCTGCTTATTATGTTACACTGGTGTTTTTCTTTTTCGTTTAAATACAAATACCGATGAAATCATTAAGCAATGGAGTATGATGTGTATGAAAGTTAGAGTTTTATGTAGGATCTGCAACTAAGGTAATAAGTAATTAAACAGTCTTACCAATATAACTCAGTAATACTGGCAAGAATATTAAACCGTGTGCAGCTCCGAACAACACAATACCCAGATACATTCTGAAGTAAAATACCTGAAAGTGTATTTAATAGAAAAATTAAAAAAGAAAAAAACGAAAAGAAGATGCAAATAAGACGAAAACGAGTTCATGTATTAAAACGTACTTTGAAGATTTGACTTTTGGCGAAACCGAGTACTACGATTCCACCGAATTTGGTAAGCGTGATACCGCTAAAAATCGAACTTCCCATATTCGTTAAGGCATCAGCTACTCTTTCAACTCTTGTTGTCTTCACCGATACTGAGAAAGAATGTACAAGATGACTACAAAATTCGACGGCAATCCCAACAGCCTGTGAATGAAATAAACTATGAATCCTGTTAATAATATTCTACATTTAAATTTTTAAACTTGACACTTACCATAACGAGATTAACTAGAGACACTGCGTTTAACGTTATATGCCACCAGTACATTAAACCTCCAATATTAACAACAATCATCGTGATAGTTATTATTACGACAATAGAGGAAAATATATCCAACCCCATCAAGAAGAATGTTACTGCAAAAATGGCGATCAATGATATCCCTATACTATATAACGTGTCAGGCCACATCGTTAAGTACTGTTCATAGAAAACATAGAATACGCTATATGGAAAAACTTCAACGGTTGCATTGTCACCGATGCTTCTCAAATGATTGTTAATCATATCTGTTATATTTGCCGATATAGCTCTTGCAGTTCGCATTGATTCATAGTAATCGGCAGATGATTTCAAAATGGTATGGTAAGCCATAAAATAAGACGCTCCAACTTTCGAAAGTCCCGTTTCAGGATTAGTGATATAATTAACACCGTGACCATAAGCACCGTGACCTGCTTTCGCGCATGTTTCATCGGGATTGTCTTGTAAGAAAAATGACACGTATCTCTCGAAGTCCGATGATATTGGTCGACCGATACTATTTCTACTGATATTACACGTAGCGCACGTGGAGTCTGAAAACATAAAGAAAAAAAATATATATGCACTTTAGTTTACTTTGTAATAGTGTGGTGTAAAATATGACAATAAAACGTTCATTTTTTATACCTGTATGCGGACAGAAGGAACTATTCGAAACGAAGTATTTACAACAAGTTGACGATTGAGACCAATCGATATAGTCGTCTAACCACGATGATGCAGGTTTTGCTATGTATGTTCTGTATAAACAGTTTTTTTTTTTTCGTTTGAAATATTTATTATATAATTCGACATGATTAAATATGAATGCTCTATATTTCTTGATTATTACCTGTTCGATTGCTTCGATGCTATAAATATTTGAGTAGATACCGAATCGCTATTACAAAATTGACCACCGCACACAAGATTCTGTGCTCTTGTATCGGAATAATTTAAACCATCTTTTACAACAAAATACATCGGTGGTCCAATAGATAAGTAACTATTTAAAAACTGGAAAAATGATTCGGATTGTATTCTTTGTATCTATGCTTTCCTTTTTTTTTATTTTTTTTTTTTATTAGCAAATATATCGCTATATCACTTACTTTAAAATATTTTAAAACGAAACTATCTTCGGGCATGGAAAGTTCTTGATCTAATCCAACTTCGATATGTGGAACAACCGCGATGCTTGAACAGAGCCAAGCAAAGAACACTATCATCACAAATGCGCGCACCCATTTTTTCAATAATAACGGAACATAGACAACTTTAAAAAGTTTGTATAAAATTCCATTTACAACTTCTTCTCCGTTATCTTTCTTCGAACCATGAACAAAGCAACATACGTCCAGTCTGTTATTCTAAACGAATTTAAAAAGAATTATTAGTCACGCCAGTCTGTTGTCATAGAATTATACGTTTAACGTTATTAATTACGTACTGCTTGACGGACAGTGTCCAATGCCAATAAACTAACGAAACATGTTACTTGCAGCACAAAGTCAACTAACAATGCCATACCGGCATAAAGAGCAAAAGCTCTAACAGCCGGCATATCGGATAATCCACCTAAAGAAACGAAATATTTTCAGCGTATTTAAAACATTGTTTTCTTTACCGAATGTTTTACACGTGTCCATTTTAAATACTGACCAAGGAAGAAACAACAACTTTCTGATATACTGGTCAGCAACATACTTGGTCCCACTTGGCCGAGCGTACGACCGATATGTTCAGGTATTGATTCATTTGGACGGCGACCTTCTCTCTGATGAGTTTGGACCAGAATAAAAATATTGTCTACTCCAACAGCAAGGACAAGAAATGGTATGACTTCAATGATAATGAGTGTAGCAGGAATACCAACGAAGCCAAATAAACCAACGGAGCAAACAACAGAAGCCAGTACTATAAGGACGCCGCCAAGGCCGAGAGTAATTTTAGAATCGATCTAAAAGTTAACAAGCAAACATTAAGTACACGTGTTGATAAAATTAACATACGTAAACATAATTTAATTTTTTTGTTTTCTTTAAATTATCTTTACCAAAAGTCGGCTGCAAGATTTCATCTGGCCCAGAGAAATCGCAATATATGCGAACATAATAATGTATGATACAAGGATAGTTAAAACATCCGATTGAGACTCGCGATTCAATTCATCCTCTATAGACCGTTCTGAAGTGAAAGCGACATCCATAAATGCTGGTTTTTTCGTCTTTATCCAATCTTTCATAAATTTGACGTAACTATAATTACAATATCATCCAAGTGACAGATAAATGAATATTGTCAGATAAGTCAAGTTAATATGCGTGATTTAATTACCTGTCCTCCCATTCCATTGCCGGGTGTAGTTTAGATTTATTATGATAATTATTTACTAATACGGTTAAAATTATTGCAGTAGCTTTTTCATATGGAGGATTATGGAGATCTTGGCCTGGTGATAAAAATCCTCCAACTGCAATTGCCGGCTCTACCGGTCCACCATAAGGTGCAAGACATTCAGGATTATATGCATTTCTAAAATGCAATGAAAAATTGTTAGAAAAATAATCTAAGATATACTTAAATATGTACAACCAAATGAACTTACTGTGAACAAACTCTAAAGTGGTCCAAATAATTTACCGTGAAGTTATCCTCATCGGTAGTAGAATAATCAAAATTATCTATGCTATCTTGCCAATATCCCCAAATGCTTTGTATAACGCACTGTGAAACAGTTGGTGGCCCAGTAAATGCACTAGTTAGTGGAGCAAAACATATGTTTGCTAATGTGTAATTGTTTGCAGTAGTTATTTGTTTAATTCCCTCTTGTAATTGATAAATAGTCTTGAGAAAAGTATCGTTAAATACGGGACCAAATGTTATTGGACCATTAGATGTATTATGCACAATCTAAAAAGTTTTTATTTGGTATTATATATTTTACGCTCGTTATTAAGAAATCCACGATCGAAACTTACATTCGGCAAACCAACTGACGTTATAATTATCTGCTCCGTTCTATAGAATGGCTCAAAATGTTGATCGAAGTATTCTCTCTCGATTCGTGATCGAGATTGTGGTGCAGCCCATAATTCAACGGGATCGGTGGTGACGTGTATACATTTTATTCCATGCCCCAAGGCAACAATAAACAAGAAACCAGAGAAAAGAACGAACCACGGCCGTGATGCACACGCTAGAAGAAATGTGAAACTTTTAATAATTTCAAAGTGTAACGTCATATGTAATATTATCGAAGGAAATGCTTTCGTACCTGTACCCCACCAGCAAAAGAATTCTGCCAACAATTTGTCGGTGCCTGCTCCCAATCTTTCGATAAATGTCGACTGTGGCTCATCGTCGAACCCACTCGGCAAATCATCTGCAGATATGACACCTATAAAAGTTTTTGTATTACGAACAGGGGAATAATATGCACATGTCCGAAAAGTGCTGCAGTAAATGAAATAGATTGTAGACGGTGTGCTGTAAACAAATACATTAAGCGCATCTATACATACAATCGTAAAGAATGAAAAATAGCTGCAACAAAAGAGTTGAAATAATATGTAGATTTTATAACAAAGCAGTTTATTTTAATGTACAAGACTAATTAATATATCTAAGCCTTGAGAAAAAAAAAAATAAATAAATAAAAGGGAAAGCAAACATTTACTTGTATAAGTGTAACAACTTGGGAGTTTTAAATACCAAATACAATGATTTGTATGTTTCTATGAAAAAATGTAGAATAATTAAAATGACAAAATATAAAATTAAACAGAGCTAAAAGTATAAAAATGCTACGAAACTGAAAGTTATTCTGCGCATTCGGTAAATTTCGGTAACATGTAACAAATTAACTTTTTTTCTCCCCTTCTTTCTTAAATATATTCCCAGAAATATATCGCATACATTTAAAGACATATTAACGTGTAAACATTCACAGGGTCATTATAAATGACAACAGAAGATGATGATACACAGATGAGAAATAGAAGAAAAGCCGATTACTTAGATGAAACTTCATAAAGCATAGAAGGCAAGGATAATTATCAAGCACGATATCGTAAAAACAAAAGAAGATACGATAACAAAAAAGAAATTAAGGGTCAAGCATAAGTCCACATATTGAAGATACACTTGATAGGAACCTACTGGAACGCTTAGATTGTAGTGGGCTGTCTTCCTGGTCTGCGGCGAGAGCAATACGCGCACCATCTCCTGGGTGATGCAAACCTGCGGCTAGGCGTCTACCCACCTGCCTTCCTACTTCCTCACCTCGTGCAACTATACATATACGCACACCATACATAGAACTGGTGATTCTAAATCAAATCTTTTCAATTTCATACAATTATCTTACACATTCCCGGGTATTGAATATATCGCGATATAGAACAAGTTAATATTTGTTTTCTTCTATATGTATTATTGGATAATATAACCATTTTCCATTCAAGTAATTGATGTTAATTGATTGAATGTTGTTCTTATACTTGTTTCATTAACTGTTGCGCAATTAATCAACGGAAAAAAAATAAACAAACGAAAATTCATCAAACCAAGCATAGTGCAGAATTTATGAAATTAATTCTTAAACCACAACCAAAGAATTGAAATAATATATGAAGTAACACAAGAGTAAAAATGATCCTGTAACCAAGGAAAAAAGGTCAATGGTATAGATCAGACGTTACAATATTTTTGCACTGAACTGTACTTTGTTCTCATTAAAACAATGTAAAGGATAATTACATATAAAATTAGTCACTGATGCAAGATAAAAAAAATTATGCAAACTATTGCTGGATAAAATATCGCACAAAGTTCAGGAAAAAAGATGCGTTACACACAGCAATTTGTGTAATATAGTGGAACTTGGTAGTTTCTCCAAAAGAATATAAACATTTTTAGGCGCTTTTTTTCCAAATAAATATTTTCAAGTAATAAATTAATTTTCTTACCAATTTGTTTCCTATTATTGAAGCACACTATTGACAAGATGAAAAGAGCTGAACCACACAGGAAGGTAATAATCATAACCACAGCATAGCCATCACAGCCAAAAATGGTGAAAGGTTTTGGCAAAGGAGAAGGTGCTGGTGGTACTGGACAACTAGCTTCACAGTCTACACAACTGCAGGCTGGTGTGTTTTTCTAAATTGGTTGCATATATAAAATCATTATTTTTAGTGCACTTAAGATATGCACATTAATTTTTTTCACTTAGACTTTGCTCTCAACCAATTACAAATTAGTACACATAGTATCAATTAACGTATATGTATGAACAATGACCAGCTGAGTTAATTTATTTATGATTCATTAACAGTTTTACAATAGCTGTATGTCATATTAAAATAGTAATTTGAATAGTATTTGATACTTACATTCAATGCTTTGCTACAAGGTGTAACAGTAGGATCTACAGGAATATATGAACCAACAGGTTCATCTGTATTTATGTATGTAATTTGAAAAGGTACATATAAATTGTTTGCAGCATCACCCATATAATGAAACCATTTTAATGCTGTACATCTGCTAGCCCCCCATACTCCACACATTAAATCCAATGCTAACTGTCCAGTACTAGGTACTGATACTTTATTGCAAGAATTAAATGTACCTTCAAGATACTTATTTGTTATATAAATATTTATTCCATTGATGTAGCTTGTTCCTAAAAATATAGCAAACATACTATTTAATATAATGTATGTGTGTTTACATATATTTCAGTCATTTCATGTTCACAAAGAATATAATTAATAAGCAATCAAATTACCATTTGTTTTTTGTACATCAGTTACATCAATAAACTTGCTTTGCTCTGTACTACATGTAAATTCACAGAAATGCTTCACTAAATTATCCAAGCAGCTAGGGCACCTGCTTAAAAAATTTGCTGCTAGCTTAATGTTTGCATCCATGGTTTTTAACTGATTTGTATCACAACAAGTATGAATTCCATTTCCATGATCATTCATTAAATGAGGACAATTTTTAGCAAGCAATTTTTGTCCCTCATTATCCAATAACTTAGGTGGTCCCGTGTAATTACAATTCTTCTTGTGTAAATACATGTCTGTGTAACATTCTCCATACCAGATACACTGACCAGTTTCTGCAGCAGATACCTGTTATAAAACCATTAAACCATGTTCATTCAATTAAACACAAGTAATTACTTCGAAGGAAAAGTTATTTCTAAATATATTTATGGTTCTTTAATGATTTTATACAGTTGTATTAATTACATATTCACATGTAATAAATCACTACTTCCACTACATTATAAGAATGTACACAAAAATTTTTTGTACATTATAAGAATGTACACATTCTCCCACAATCAATCATTTAGTAATTATTCATATAAATTAAATTAACCACTATTAGTCAGGGTTACAGAAATAAAAGGTTGTTTTACATTCATTTCTCTTATCTGATGAAACATTATATCCTACCTAATTGCTATACATTTTATTGTAATAAATTATACAACGCATATAAATAATCGCTTGTTGGTTTTTACTTTAAATGCGAATAAAAATACTTCTGAATCATTTTCTCAAGGTATGTCTTTTTTTATTCAAAACTATATGTATGTTTTGCGAGGCGTATAAATGCCTCAAGGAAAATCAGCATAAACAAAGAGTTTGACGTCAATTCCAAGATGCACACACGTACTGTAAAATCGACGAGGGAATTTGTTGTATTCTTTTAAGCGGGAAAATTGACTTTAATAAGAATTAAAAAACAAAAAATCCGTGTTGACCTCGCCCCGACAAATAAAGCTTAAGTAGTCATCGTATTGGTTAACGTGTCCTTTTAACGGATAAGACAAGGGCATAATTAAATTTAATAGACTTCTTTGGTCAAATGCGACGGTGGCCGCAGCGGCGTCGTCAACGATAGGCTTTCACAATGATCGGCCGAGATGACGTCACGAATATGAGACATTTCGCGACACCAGGGTGTGGTGTAAATGTTCTACTATTTCTTCGATTCATAAATGGGTTACGATTCGACGAATGATTACTTACAGTATCGATAAGAGTCCAAGTACCCAGCACAAGTAATATCATGTTTAGGCGTAACATATTAAGGTCTGTCAAAGTCCGACGATGACCTCGAGAAAGCATATAAAACCAATGCATAATGCGTTTAAGCGTAGCCGATGTCGAACGATTCTTTTAGAATCGTAATTTTACGTTAACACGTAGGTTACGTATAGGTACTCATTGCCTGTATTATTCACATCGATATGTTTCGAGTAACTGTTTGAAATAAGCGACGGAGACACTGTAGCGGCAAACGTCGTGTTTCAACGAGCGACGAACGCAACTGTATCGCTCCAGCCTACCAACGACACACAGTGTGACGGCGGCGGCGGTAATTACAGCCTTAAAACATCGAATATGATTCAGCGTTGTTCGGCTATTTTCGGCATTGTTCGGCCTCCACTTCGTTTTCACAGGAATCACAGCATTTTAACGGAAATTCAAAGCTGATTCTTGAATTTCAAAGTCGTTCGCAGTATGCAAAACGAAACGGTTCATTTTTCGAACACCTGAAAAGATTTTAGATAAAAATAAGCCGGGAAAAGATTAAACCATAATTGTACGTAATTAGGATTAACTTGGTTAATCGGTCAGATTTATATCACCGTGATAAGACATCGTGCTGTAATTGTATGATAAATTACATTAATTCTTGATCATTGACCGTTAGTTCTTCGAACTTGATATGTTGCATATGAGTAATATCTGGTATCAAATATTTAAAACGAATACTTATTATCTTGAGTGTTCATGATTCATTGTTGATACCTGAGAGATATTATTATAAGTTGAAGCACACCTTCCGTTACGAAAACTATTTCATACAACTAAATATTATTACGATATGATTTTCGTTTTCTTTCATTTTATCCTGATTATTAACAGGTTAAAAAAATAACAGAATCTATTGTTATTTAATAAAGCATCGTCTATCTCGGTTAAATATTTACGTGGACACACTTCTGCGTACGCGTCGAAAGTGTTAACGGTCACTTATAATTGTAATAATTGCCGCTTATGTAATATTTAAGTGTACCAATTTTTAATGCAATACTAATATCATCCAACTAGAATATCGACATGTAACTCTAGATGTTTCTCTTCTTTTTTTCTCCTATAAGTCGATTCATGATTAATTTATTGACCCGGAGCATTGATATTCGAATGCATTCGAATGTATTCCAGCCTTGAGAGCAAAGATTCTGCTAATCGTTACTATGAATCTATTCGTCGCGACGAGATAAAAAGTTCAATACTTGAACATATCGAAGAAGTTTCATAGAGACAAAAAGATCTTAATGTATACATTTTCGAGATGCACGCTTGTATACGCGCCGTGATGTGGGTCATGGTCACATAATAAGTTAGTCAATGCATTGTGAAAGTTGAAAATCAAATTTTCACGTTGCTAGCATCATCGGAATAAAATACGAGGACCCTTGTTCCGTTTTTAACAGAGATAGTTTATCTATCTGATACTCGAAACAAAATTCTACAATAACTGCAGACTGTCTGTACGTTTAACCGCTAAAGCTGACAAAATTTCTCAATTGTACATCAAGTGAAACTAAATTTCTCGTGTGTAAATGTAAAACGAAAATACCTTGTTTTTGACAATTCAGACGGATTGTACGGATATCGTGCAAAGCAGTAGGTTGTTGCTATGCTATGCAAGTTTTATTCGAATAAACGAGGTTTCGGTCAACGAGTAGGCGTTCTGCGTCGTTCTTTGAATTTTCCCTCGCGTAATACATCGCACTAATTGCGAAAGGTAACACTTAAAGTCTTCCTGTTTTCTGTGATTTTGTGAAATCTCATAAAACATCATTGTACACACAGCTAATGGCAGTAATCACTTTACTGCCAGCAATAACCAAGGAGTACATAAGCATGATTCGGTAAATATTTTAATTACTGGTGAGTCCTCTGAAACGGTCGGTCTTACGAACGACTGAACGATCTGTTTGATAATTACTACGCGGGAAAAAGGTTCTTTAGGTCGTAGGTCCGAAATGGTTGCGATAAAATGACATAATTATAAAATACGTAATCATAAGATAAGATGATATAAAAAAAAACAAATTGAACGCCGAATCATCGATGATACATCGAGTGGCATTAAAAACAAAAAAGAAAAACTGAAAAAAGAAAAAAAAACAGGAACATGTAAAGTCGATTGATCAGACATCTAGTAGCTGTGTATAAAATCATGAAGGTAGACATATTGCAAGAGATTCCTGATAAATTTAGTACCAAAGGAAGCTACGTTTTAAGCAGAAAGTACCTTTCTCGTACAGTCTTTTTGTTCATAACTACAAAACGTAAAAAAAATTTCTCGAATACCATTTGCATCGATGAAACCACAATCCTATCCTTTATGCTGTTTACAGCGTTGGTTCGTAAGTATTCCTCCTTTTTTTTCATGTGAATGTCATGCTAAACTCGCCAGCTTCCTTCTTCGTTTACTAGATGTCGTACCTATCGCCAGCTATGGCTTTGTTTTCAAATTACGGCCGCAAACGTGAAATACGTTAACCTCGAATGTATGTTTTTCTTAATTTATATGGTATAATTAACGATTCGTTGAATATCCCAGAAATATGTTCAACCAAACCCTTTTGCGAAACCCCAGCGTGCGAAAGCAACTGAAATGTACACGTTTAAATATGGTTGAATGTCATTGTAATATTGCATTAAAAGAATGTTTTTTCTTTACAATAAAGTCGACGAAGTCACAACAGAGCCTAACAGCGATCAATCTTGAGCATCTGAGGCCGGAAAAAGTGCTCAGTGAGAAGAATCGAAAATCATTTATCGAGAAATTCAAGACTCGTAAAAGACCAACTGCAGAAGAGAGAACGAATAAGGCTGCCGTTTTAGTGCCATTAAGCATGTACAAAGGAGAATTAGGTTTTTTGTATACCCTAAGATCTACGAAATTAAGTTCAAATCGCGGTCAAGTCTCGTTTCCTGGTGGAATGTACGATAAAGAAGATCGTGATCTCGAAGAAACCGCATTACGCGAGACCTGGGAAGAGCTTAGAATTCCGAAAGAGAAAGTCGATGTTTGGACCTCTGGGAATGTGATCGATAAGAAGAACATTAAAGTCTTGCCTGTTTTCGGTTATATCGGCGAAATTGATCCGGAAAAACTTCAAATTAATACCAGTGAAGTGGAAGAAGCATTCTTCCTCAGTTTAAACAAACTTTGCGATCCTTCTTTATGTCGGTACACTCAATTTCGCGATAATTACACCTTACCGGCTTATTTAGGCGGGAAACACCGTGTATGGGGTTTCACTGCAGCGATAACGCACATGGTTTTAAAAGCTCTCGTACCTGATGCTTACAAGCATGAACTTGTCTACATACGAAACGTTTTATCCGAAAAAAAAGATAAAAATATTTGTCAATCGTGAAATCGTATTATATTTTATCTGTAATTATGCTTGTGTATATGTTGCGATTGATATAAAAAGTTGAAAGAACTGTAATATTTCTTTAACCTTGAAAAATGATGCGAAACCCGTTGAATCGTATTTTCATGAGTTCAGCGCCACGATACAGTTTTCATGAACATGATCGATTTGTTTCCGTGGTACGCATCGCTATACGTATATGTATAATACGAGTATGGCGGTATGGCATATAGTAAGAGCCTTGGAATGTTATGTAAATATTAAACAGGAATGAATTTAATCGTTGCCTGAGACGCAGAAAATTGTAATAATATGGCAGTTGTGGTAGAAACTACCGTAGGAGATTTTACTGTTGATTTATACACGGAAGAACGACCACAAAGTAAGTTGAAAAACGACATAGAGGTTAACTTTTCCCTGTGGCTTTCAACAGCATAAGTTGACGTAAAAAATGTTGCTGACATAATAGTATTAACTGATATAAATTATTTTTGCAGCATGTCGCAATTTTTTAAAATTATGCAAAATAAAGTATTACAACTGGAATTTGTTCCATTCTGTTCAGAGCAATTTTATTGCTCAGACCGGAGATCCCACTGGCACTGGGAAAGGTGGAGAGAGCATTTATGGAATAGTGTTAGGTCAGAAAGCAAGATATTACGAAGGTGAACAAATGCCAAAAATAAAGCACGACAGGTGTGGTTTATTATCTATGGTAAATTGTGGCAATAACATGTTGGGATCTCAGTTTTTCATTACTCTTGCACCTGAGCTACAGTCATTAGATGGAGAACACTGTGTATTTGGTGAAATTACAGAAGGTCTAGAGATTATTCTGAAATTTAACGAAACTATCTGTGATGGGGATCATAGACCTTATCAAGATATTCGTATTTCTCATACAGTTATTTTGGAAGATCCTTTCGAGGATCCAAAAGGATTTGTTATACCTGATCAAAGCCCACCACCCACCAAGGAAGCTTTAATGGTACAATTCCTTTGTCCAATATTTTCCAAGCTTTTTTGTAATTTTCCGTCGCTGTAACGATCGATTTTATTCGCAGAGCGATAGAATCGGAGCAGACGAAGTGATAGATGATACAGCCGGCATGACAGCTGAAGAAATTATGGAAATGCAAAAGGAGAAGGAAGCGAAAGCGAGAGCTACGATATTGGAAATTGTAGGCGACATTCCAGACGCGGAAATGGCCCCTCCCGAAAATGTTCTCTTTGTTTGCAAATTAAATCCTGTCACAACCGACGACGATCTTGAAATTATTTTCAGTAGATTTGGTAAAATTGTCGGGTACGTGTACTCCGTTTATTTTGCCGGTGGTACGTATACTTGTTACTTTTGCTACATCCGTTACATTTGTTCTTTCAGATGCGAAGTGATCAGAGATCGACAAACTGGCGATTCGTTGCAATACGCGTTTATCGAATTTGCCGATCGTAAAAGTTGCGAGGAAGCATACTTTAAAATGGATAATGTATTAATCGACGATCGGCGTATACACGTAGACTTCTCGCAATCGGTAGCCAAGATGAGATGGAGAGGTAAGGGTAAAGGTATACAATATTTCGACGAGAAAGGTGACGAGAGAAGTAACGAAAGTCGAGAGAAAAGTAGTTGGAGACACAAAAAGAGAGACGAGTCTAGGGTGAACGATGATACAAGAAATCAAAGGGAAAACGATAAAAGATATCGGGAGGAGGTATTGGAACACAGGAAACACGAGCGTAGAAAGGAGATTAATAGGAGTGATTCAGAATACTCCCATAACGGAGAGAAGTGTAAGGAGGAAAAATATCAGGATAATTCACGCGAAAGATACGAACACGATTCTAGGCGAAAAAAAGAAAAAAAACGAAGGAGTAGAGATAGAAGTAGAGGTAAAAGTAAAGATCGAAATGTAGATAGGAGCAGAGGTCGGAGTCGTGAGAGAAGCAAAGACAGAGAACAGAACAAAAGGGAAAGTCATAAAGAATATAAACGTAAAAGAAAGTACGACAGTGAGAAAAGAAGGCGGGATAGGAACAGTTCTAGTGTCAGCAGCGAAGATACGAGATACGAAAGGCATGCGAATCACAAGAAAAAGCATACCAGGGACCGCTCCACGGAAAGGTATGAAAAACCAGAGAAACACAAGCACAAAAGAGGATGATGTAAATAGTCTCCTGATTTCTCATTATAGATATAAGCATATATTATGTATACATAAAAAAAAAATGCGTATACAGGTTGCGAATATCTGTTTTGTAAAGTTTTATCGACCGAGTAATTGAGAAATTACTTTTGAAAATATACGCCACCATTTTATATGTGAATAAAATCATTCCTTAATTTATCCTGTGATCAATCATTTTTAATATCCGAGTTTCATTATCCACGGGATTTCATCAACCGTAAATAGATTGAAATTAACCCATATGTTTCCGTTCGAACATGCTCTGTCGTCCATAAGTCATGTACAGTAGACTCCCGTATAACGCGCTATATGAATTAGGTTATAGGAAATCGTGCAGTATGGGAATTTTTCTCGCATAAAATAACACTTTTGAAGTGATTATTGCTATGCCAACTTTTATTTTCTACGTTTTATCAAATAGGACAGTATTTAAAAAATAAATGGCATACGTACGCAGTTGATTAAAAAAAAAAATATATTATTAATGTACGTAAAAAGTTTTTTATTTCATTGAAATTGAATAAAAATTTAATTATATAAATTGATGTATTATGTTTGCTCAATTAAAGCAGATTTAATTCTCAAAGGCAGGTAATTCCTGTGTTTTATTACTTGCCGCGTTGTACGAAGAATCGCGTTACATGCGAAACAGTAGTCGCAATATCTTTGCCGCGTTATAGGAATTGCTCGCGTTATACGGGAGTCTACTGTATCTGAAGCGAAACATTTCAATTTATCTTTGGCCACTGTTTCCATTTTATAACATTGTAAAACGTTAACAACGAGCGATCAAGATGAAACTTGACGTTAATTAGTATAAATAGGAAAGCAATAACTGAAGCTCAAAGAAAATATATTTGAGATATAATAGGTATTTACGTAAAGTAGTGTAGACATGAATCAATAGAGGGCCACTATTATCAGCAGTGGTGATGTAATACTATTTCATTCAGAATGACTGTGACATTTGTGCATGAAAATTTGATCTTTTAATTCATTATGTCGTGAGCAAATGTAAATTGAAGACACCCGGAGCATCTGGAACTTTTGGTAGGAATTTTATCACGTATCTAACTGTAGAATTTTTGAAACGATATGAGGTTATGGTACTTATTACGAGCTGCTGGTGGAATTATTATCTTTATGCAACACATGCTGTAACTTTTCAGCTAATATAAATAAATGAATCCAGGTGAACGATGTGAAATATGTCGTTGAGATAATTGGAGCGGTGATGCTGTGCAATTCGACAGGTTTACGTTTCTAACGATACAACGCACACGAGCGTGCAAGTTCGTTACGAGAAATATACATCTGCTTAATTGCGTTGCTGTTATCGCTGAGAAATCTCAACGATGTCAGATCGTTTGTCTACACCGGGCCTTGTCAGGTTTTATGGTTTAGTCCAGTGGTTTAAAGAGATCTTTATCAGTTTGATGTCACGTTTGTTTTCTCACGTGACAGACCACGCGGATTTTTCACGGCACTGTGTATGCGCACTCCGTTTACTCGATCGCGTAGACGTAGACGTAGACAGGTATTTGTACTTTCACAAAAATTTCACGAATGGCATGTCAGGAAAGAGAGCCGCCCACTGTTTCTCCTATCATTTATTTCGAAGGATTCAAAAATTTTGGTTACGTTTGAAATAATAGAAATAATCGATTTGTGGATGCATGCTGCACGTACGATTATACGTTTTATTGTTGCTATCGTTGTAGTATTATATACACGGTCATTAAGTTATTACCTTCTTCGAGCATCTTTCGATGCTTCAAAACGATCTTGCGCAACGCACGACGAAAAACACTGTTAAAATACGATTTATCTTCAGAGCGACAGTAACAAGTCTGCTAATTGTCATAATACAGCGATATGCTAATCGTGTAAGAGGTTGTGCAATATTTTCGAGAAATGATTTAGGAGAGATTTGGCGGGTTAGGTGTGCAACGTAGAATATATTTAAATTATAAATAATGAAAGTAAAATCCTAAGAAAATGATCGATGGTATTTTTAATCGCGTACAAAAAGTTTTTGGAGTGAACGCCGTTTATAGGGGATAAAGAGCTTAGAAGGGAAAGAAAGTAACGAATTTTTGCGGGACTAAATAAATAAAAAAGGGGGGGGGGAGGGGCACGTAAAAAGACTACGTAAACGCGATACGTTTCTATTCTTGAAACGATTATAAATAATTTACCGAAGGGTGCAGGCGGCCTCTCCTTTCCTGTCTCTGTTATATACTATTCAAATCATTCTATCCTAAACTATCTCAAATTAAAGCATTCTCACCTTCTTCCTTTACACAAGTAGTTTCGTTTATTCCCTTTTTCTTTTTCTCTTGCGACATTCACAATAGTATGGAGGTTAGGAAGAAAACGGCGTTTTATAAAAAAAAAAAAGAGCCGTAAAGCAACGGTTACATTTTATCGCAGTCGGCAACTTGTAGCTGGAACTTGCAGAATAGAAAAGAGTACCGTGACAAATTGTTCGCTAAAAGGAAGGAAGAATCGAGAATATCGGAGCCACGGCCCTTGCACCCTTCTCACTTAAAGCTAACGAATAAATACCTATTCGCCATTTCGATTCTCTATCGATGGCTCGTCGAGGACACTCCACTCTCCAAAAACATGGTTTCTTTTTTCTTCTCTTTTCGTCTCTCTTTCTCTCTCTCTCTTATCTGTCCGTCCGTTTGTCTGTCTGCGATCCGTCGCCCTCGAGCCACTTTTTTCTTCAGGCTACGGTTACGTTTTATCTTTTTTTTTTTTTTTTTTTTTTTTTTTTGGAGAGATTCGTGGATAGTCCAGGGAGTGCTAATTAGAAAGATAAATCGATCACGCAGAGGTGGAGACAGGGGGTGGGTTTGGGGTTGGAGATGGGAGCCTTCGCCAAGGTTGTCGTATCGCATGTTCTCGTCGAATTGTGAATGAACAAAACGATTGTTCTGGCCGCGAATACAGTGTCCTCGATCGGATGAAATGATACTGCTGAATACTACGAGCGAAACGCGTGCATTCGATCAGTGGCTTGGCAATGGTCGGTGCATCGCCAATGTCTTTCCGATCGTCAGGATTCGCCCGAGACAGTCGGGACGAACTCCTCTCGCTTCCCTTTATTCTCAAACGAACGAGGGATACCTACGTAAAGCTCGATCGCGCGACACAAACAGAAACAGTCTTCCCTCTGTAAGACCACTTTGCAATTCTGAGAAAAGAACGTGTATTATATTTGACATTGTTTTTTTTTCTTTTTCTTTCAGTTAATTTTGTTTCTTCATTCTGCGAGAAGAGGGCACACGATTCAGCGATACAAATTCGATCGCGAAACAGCTGTTCTTCTCCCTTCGCGTAGAATACGAGGATAAAACACATCGAACGTGTTTCCCTTGTCATTTGTACATTCTCCTTTTGTTTCTTCGTGTTACGAAACTTTGGAAGCGTTCGAGATGTTTCAGGATAATACCAAAGCTCGCACATGAATCCCGCGTAAAGCCACGTTGGATACATCGAAAGAACAGAGTCGCGATCGTTTCGTTCGATTTAGCGAAATCTAGTAGAATATGACTGGAGAGACTGGTGAAGTAAGTACTTGGGTTGTATCGGCCAATTGTTCGTAAGGTAGGTGAGGCCTTTTCCTTTGCCCTGCACCGTTGGCGTCGTGAGCTCTCTCTCTCTCTCTCTCTCTCTCTCTCTGCACGTGGGTGTTTCGCTTCGTGTGTCGAGGCAGAGGGTGCACCGCGCAAGAGGCTCGACCATTCTCGACGTGGCCGTCGTCGCGCAAACGATTCTCAGATTTAACGGTTTACTTGTGCAACTGTCGCTTGCGCCCCATGTTGCAGATCTTGAAGTGGCACAAGGTCATATCTAAACAGTGGACAAAATCAAACCATCGTTAAGTTATTACTTCTCTCGAGAAGTAGAAGTAGAATGAAAAGGGAGAGAAGGGGGAGAAAGGAAAAGCGTCAAGTTGAAACGGATTCGTGGCAGAAACTCGTCTGGCGCCGAGCTTAATGAAACAGGCCCCGCAACGATGGTTATCCAATCGCCTCGATCTCGAGGATCATTTCATGCCAACTTGTTTTTCAACGAAAGAATCGACGTGGCTGACGTCACGTCGCGGCAAAAGTCAATTGGCACAATCGATCGGGTTTATCGGATCTATTCGACGCCCGTCGCGTTTCTTGCTCGTTCTATGAAATTCCCGGACCGGTAGAAGGCGGCGGAACCGTTTAAAAGGGATGTAGAATTCACGGTAGGATTCGTTTCGGTCGATACGACGGTGGTGGACTGTTACTCGGTTAACGGGAACGGATAGACAACGGATTGCGTTCTGGCGAGAAGGAGCGCGTCGAGATGCGAGGCACGTCCTACACGCCGCGAGTATTTCGTACTTAATCGCGAAGGAAGAAGAGATGGAGAAACGTGGCGAGATCAGGCGAAGCGGGTTCGAAAGTTCGTAAGACGAGCGCAGACTTGCCGACGAGTTACCGCTGCTCGAAATCGTGGTTGCTCCAGTGTTGAAAATCACAGAGAGTTCTACGGGGCGCAGCCGTCGACCATCTTCGTCGTTCCGACCCATTCAAACCCTCGCGTTTTTCGAGTCTGTCCGCGTGCCAACGTAGGCGAGAGTTAATCCGAGGGAAATATGTAGTTCACGGCACCGCGACGGAGAAAATGCAACCGCTAATCCTGTTCTTCCATTATGGGATGTAAAATTGAGGAGGTTCTTTGCGAAGGGATTGCAGGGATAGGATGTGGAGAGAAAGAAAGGGGAGAGAATCGTGGTGCGAATACTCACAGCTTATCGCGGTGCGTTTTCCTGAACGTTGCGCCTGACTGACCACTGCGTTCGGCGTTGGAAGCTCTTCGACGGAGTAATCGTCTGGTTGAATCCTCGTTTTTGCCTTCGCTCTTGCTTCCAACACGGATTGAATCACCATTTGCACGTCGTCCAGGTCTTTCTCATGCTCTGCCATATCCTTTCTCTCCTCGATCACTTGCTTCAGCTTGTTCAGCAAAATCTGAGCAAGGTTGAACGTGTCGTGAGTTAAACGGAAGATTCGATTCGACTGTTTCGATTGTTTCGATTCGTTTGAGATATCGGGAAGGCGTTCGAAGGAAATTGTAATAGCCACGCGCAGGCTACGTCGAACGTAGCCGACGAGGCGACGGCGAAGTAGCGTTAAGAAAATAAAATTCGAGAGAAGCTTACGAGATGCTCGGCGTTGTTGATGAAGCTCTCGCTGAAGAGGAGCTCCGAGGGTATCGGCTCTGGCTCTCCAACGACGAGGACGTTGTCGCTGGAGAGGCAGGACAACAACAGTGCCAGCAGACACAGGCTCGTCCGTTTCGCGTTGAACCTTCCCGTCATTCCCTTGATCCTCTTTATCGCTGGAAAGAATCGAGATCTCTGTGTTAGCCAAGGTTGTCGAGTCGAAATGGTTCGGGATTTTCGACGGTTTTTCTTTTTTCTTTTTTCTTTTCTGAATTTCTGACCAATAATTCGATAACCGTGATAGGAGTTGGAGCAATCGATCGAAAAAAATAAAAGTATACCTCGCTGTATTCCATATGTATTCCACGGAGCTATAGTTACGCAGATGAAAATCAACTCCGAGCGGAAGCAAGACGAATCAGAGAAAGTTTCGCAAGTTTCCCTATATCGATGATCTTACGGACGCAACGAGGACAAGACGAATCGGAGTTTGGCCAGGAATCGCGATTATCGTTTCCTTCCTCGGAAGGAAATTCCCTTGCGTTGTGTGCAAGCTGCTCCTCATCCATCATTCATTCGAGAGAGAGAGAGAGAGAGAGGTGCGAAGAATCGGAATAGTTGCGAAAATAATGTCGACGCTGACCGAAAATCTCAGCGAAATCTCGATGATTGACGCGTTTCCGAGAATAGGTGAGCCCCCGATCGAGTCGCCGAGGAGAAAAAGAGTGGAAGAAATATGAGAACGCGGTCAGCCGCGAACATACTCCGGTGGTAGATCTCCCGATTTACGTGGGTGTTCATTTTCGACTAGAATCACTCATCGAACGTCGATATATCTCGAGGATCGATCCCTCTGTTTCTCGTTGAACCGTAAATGTCGTTGCCGAGAGGCCAGTTACACGATTTCGCGTGCTACAACACTCGATCCTTATCGCGGCAGCTGTTGGCACCTTTTTCGTCTATATTTCGAACCTTACGCGTCTAACAGAGCGAGAGAAAGAGAGAGAGAGAATTTTGGAGAGAATCCGTGGCTTTAAACGACGCGAATAATCACGAGTAACCACGAGTCCTCGATGTATTCGCTAATTTATTTATCATCTGGACCGTGTGCCCCTTCGGCGAATTCTTCGACTTCCTCCTGCCGATACGCGAGGACTATGCTCGAGGAGGAATGATCGTATACGAGAGAGAGAGAGAGAAAAATACGATTCCCAGCAACGTTCTTAATTGTTCAAAGCATAACCTTAGCGTGTGCGTCGCTGTCGGAATTCTGACGCATTTAGCCTTGTTTATTAACCCTTTACGACAACATCAAACCAAACAAATCTATTGTTACACAAAATGCCATGAACCGTCGTAGTAAAGCTGGTCAAACGGAACACCAGCGAGATTAGATCTTCTGTCCCCTTTTTGTCTCTCTCTCTCTCTCAACGCTTTTAGTAGATCGATCGTTGGTAAACCGAGCAGAGTGTTTCTTTTTCATTTAAAGTTGAGATGATGCGACGAGAAATTAATCTGCAATTTTTGCGCGCAGGCGTGGCAATATCGAAGGGAAAAAAAAAAAACAAGAAGGGGGGAAAAAAGAAGCAACGAACGACATCGTCGGATGATTGGTCTATGAACGGGACATCGGATAACTCTTGTTCGACTTCGATCCTTGTTTGCGATCTCGCGTAATCTTATCCAACGGCCCTCTTCCGTACCCCGTTCCTCGAGCCGGCTTATCGCACGAAGGGATAATCCTCGATGACCCAAGAAACGCGCGCGCGCGCTCGCGCGAATTCATTCAACTGAGTAATTTATCTGGCGACCCGGTCCGCTTGTTTAGACAGATAACATCAGAGGGGATGCGCGCAATTACCACTTTACATAATTCGGCTCGCCTACGAAAATCTGACCGAGTTACTTTGACCGCCTCCCTCGATTCCTTTCGTCAATTTCCATTTTCCTATCCGTTTATCTA
Source organism: Anthophora plumipes (assembly GCA_951804975.1). Classification (NCBI taxonomy): domain Eukaryota; kingdom Metazoa; phylum Arthropoda; class Insecta; order Hymenoptera; family Apidae; genus Anthophora; species Anthophora plumipes. Next base: position 17,424,449 of record OX638122.1, on the reverse strand, counting down.
TTTATTTCTTCGTCTTACACCCAGCTCGATGCACGAACGTAAAACATTCGAATAGAGGGGAGAGAGCTCCACGTGATTTCTTTTTAAGTAAGAATACGTCCCACGCGGATATTATAAATGGTCCATCTATTTCCAAAAGGAAAACGAATACTGCCACGATAGTTTCCTTTTATTCTTTCCGTCCGTTCGTTCGTAAGCGAAGAAAAGAAAAAAAAAGGGGAGGCTAACATTTTTCGCGTTACGTATCGGTGAATGTAATGCGCATCGGACTGTTTATTCGGCGAACAATGAGCTCCGATCGTTCCTTTATTCAGCCATTTACCGCGAAAAATGGCGAGTTAATGCGCGATTGTTCGAGCGGCATTTTCTCCATGCATCGCGCCATCAGCCGATCGAGCGTGTGCCACAATCACCGCCGAATTCCGCCCCCTTCGATTACTCGATTTTACTTTTACCCCTTTCGCGGTTCGATCTCCTACACACGTCAGAGCTTCGACTTGACGATCGTACAAAATGTATTACCGATTTGGTGAATAAAACGTAAGAAAGGAGATTTTAGAATTCTCTATCACAGGGAAAAGAAAACGAGCGGATCTATTCTATCGCATAAGATGAATCGAGGAGGAGAAGAATTTGCCGAGAAACGATACGCATTGGAAGAGAGGTAATTTCGTAGAGGTACGAATCCTACCTTGTTTGCAATCGAAACACCACCCCTCGCGACGAGGATTTTTCCGGCGGACTGTTTCGACGATGTGAACAGCGAGGCGGAGAGCGGAGAGCGGAGGAGAGAGGCGAAGAATCCGTCGATCTCCCTGTCGATTTTCTTTCCGTATCCTCTGATGTGTTTTCGGCAAGGCGATGCGTGCTTGGAGAGTGAGCAGAGAGGGCTGTTGCACCCTCTATTATACCCTGAGCAGAATCCTCCACCACCCGCCACCTAGCCGCACCTCCTACCACCTGTAGGTTCGCGCGCCGGCACGAGGATACCGCCGTGTTACACGCCTACGTAAATGCCATTCCTTCGCTCCTCTTTCGCCATGTCTCTTTCCTTTCCCACTGTTCCAGCTTATCCCGAAAACTTTCCTCCTTACCTCGTGTTTCATAGTCTCGCTATTATGTATAATAAGATGACATGTAGTCGTTACAATTTCTCATGCTCGATCCCCTCCTATGTAACTCGTACTCTCATTTCTCGCATTTCTGATACTCGAGCGTTTTAGATAAATCGTGCTAGCAACTTCCATCGAGAGCCGGCAAATTGACGTCAAACGTACGAAATACTCGGATAATTTCGGATAATTTCGGATACTACTATACCCTTAATCACGTTACTCTCTCCCTTCCTCTCCTCTGTGCCTCTATCTCCCTCTCTTCCGAGAATGTCGTAATTCTCGTCGTTGGTTTGATTCGCGGTGAAAAAATGTTCAATCGAGGAAAAAATAAGCGTACGCGTGTCCGTCGACATCGAGTTATTAAAGACAATCGATTCCCGTGTCGACCTCGGGAGGAAGAAAAAACAATCAGAAGCTCGGGAGCGCGATGAAAGTTTCTCGATCGTAAATCCGCGGCAGGCTTTCTCCCTTCCCCGCATGTTTCGCGATGGAAAGAGAGAAGGAGAGAAAGAAGTTTCGTCTAAATCGTATCGAAGATTCCTTCCCACGCTCCGGCGTTTCCCATTTCGCCAACTTCTTCATTCGCGGTATCCACCCTTCTCCCGTTTCATCGTCGTTGCGATAAAGGATTCGAGTTTCTCGGCTGCTTTCAGGGATTTCAGGCGATCAGTATACGATTTCTGCCTTCGTGGACCCTTCGCGGGTGAAACTGTGCGAAGCATGGCCGTTCGAGGGCGGAGCGAAAGAACGTTCTCCTCTTCGAGTGGAAAAATTAGCATCGAGCGTGGAAAACGATTAAAAATTGATGAAAAGTTGCGTTCGTTAGGTGGATCGCGATGGAAACGTCGATTGTATCTTGATTTATCCGCAGCTGCGATTCGTATCGCTGCTTACTAGCTACGCTTGATCAGCTCTCCTTCCTCCCTTTTTGACCTGCGAGCTCTCCCGTTTTTTCTTTTCTTTTTTTTTTTTCTTTTACGGTTTTACGCCCGCGTGAAATACGACGCCTCGCCGATGTTCTCGAAATTGAAATCGCCGCTTTCCCTCGACATTTTGCTGAACATACGCGTTACTCTACGACGCTGGTTGAAGCATAAATCGTGGCGGATGATAACAAAAATGTATTGCGAAAGCGGCAAAAAAGAGAAAGAAAAGAAAAAAGACGTTCGGCGATTAGTTTCTTTCGGTGGAGATGAAATTTTTCGATAACTTTGGAAAATTGCAGTTGAAACAGACGAGAGAAATTTTCTCTGATAAGAATAATCCGAAGCACGGAACGTGCAAGTGGTATAGGGACGACACTGATCAGACGAACGTGGCGAGACGAATAACAGAGTAGCGAAAATCGAGGAGGCGAAGCGCGTTCGGTTACTTTCTTCGACAGTTTGTCTCTGCAGCAGTTTATTTTCATATGTAATGTATGCAAAGGGAAACCTGGTTTAGGAAGAAACGTTCGAGCCGAGAGGGGCAAGTGTTCTCGCACCGAGAAAACGAGAAAAAAAAAAAAAAAAGAAGGAAAGATAGATGAGAGAGAGAGAGAGATCCACGATCTTTCGTTACCATGTCGTTGATGTCGACCAATCGGCGCGTTAATTGACAATAACAGCCCCTCGCCGCTTATCGTGCTCGCTCAATTAACAGCCTCCTCTTATCGCCGCGATTCTCTTTTTTTCCTATCTCTCGGTAAATCGCACGCCCGGCAAAATGGCGGTCCGGAGAAGCCTTCAATTTTTCCGTCGTTCCCTCGCGGGAACATCATCCTTCGTCGCGTCCTCGTTTCCAAATCTGTATATAGAAATACGTATCTATATTCGCTCGAGCAAAGCCACGATTATCATCGATCGATAGATTAACCAAACCTTTCTCCATTCCTCCACTTTTCGTCATAATCCTCGGCGAATCCTCGAGCGCGTCCGATGCCTATTTCTGATCGATGTAAAAAATTTGAAATGCTGCGAATATAACGAGAGGAAGTATCGTGCCTAGGTGGATATTTTTAGAATCGAAACTCGAAAGAATGACGCAATTCGGTGGAAGGTCTCGATGGAACAATGTTACGACGATAATCGCGATTGTGATAATTGGCCAGGCGCAGTTCGAGAATTATCTTTCATACGAATGTTGTTCTCGTTGCACAAGTGGAATAATACAGGATTGATATCGGTACGAATTCCTCGTTCTACATTATCGTGGATGCAAACGAGCAATTAACGTCAGACATTCGGATACGTGTTGCAGTTTGCATAAGATCGGGAAATTCTTTCGTAGCAGCTGGAGAAACGTGCGTTCAGGGAAGTCTCGTTGAGTAGCGTCGGGCAGATTTTTCACACGGACTACTCGTTGCGTAAACCGTTTACCTGTATTCCTCGTAGACGATCGGGCTAAACGATTACGAGTGAGGATCGAGGCTCGTAAACGACCGAGAATGCTTAACCTAACGTTCAGTTTCTCGGAGAGTTTTCGATTAGAGTGGAACGAACGCGATCGTTCAATCCGTTGGAACTTTTCAGGCAATGTCGGACAACGAGAAGGAAGATGAGAAGCCGTTCGCGGTGGAGCGGGCAAAGACTGGCCGCGCGAAATGCAAAAAGTGCAAGTGTCCCATAGAAAAGGACACCGTGAGGATCGCGAAGCTTGTCTCGAATCCGTTCTCCGACGGCAAGATGAAGGCTTGGCATCATTTGAGCTGTCTGTTCGAAGTGTTCGCGAAACAAAGGGCCACCACCAAGAGAATAGACGAGCCGGAAGAGGATATCAACGGCTGGGAGGATCTCTGCGACGAGGACAAGCGGATGATTCGTCGGAGAATCGAGGAGTTTGAAAGTTCCTGTAAGTTCCTTTGCCAACATTTTTCCTCGGACGATCATTGTGGTTTGTGGTGATCTCGATGCTGGAGAACGATGCCACGTGTCTCCGAGTTAGCAATTCAATCTCTCTCTCTCTCTCTCTCTCTCTCTCTCTCTCTCTTTCCACCACGAGTTTTCTCATACTTTCCAACACGTTCCTCTACGAACGTAGGCGCGAGCTTTCAGCTACTACGTTACAACCGTTGGACGGGTGTGGACGGACAAGTAAATTCGAGCAATTTCCATCTCGCGTGAAAAGGCAGCGTTCATCGTGACATGTCGGCGCTTATCTGCCTGCGACGCGGCAGACGCGAGCGTTTTAATTGCCGTTCAATTAAATCGGGGCTGTACAAATTGTATCCCATAAATCATCTTTCGAGCATTATCGCCTATTAGAGAGCGATCGGTCGGTCGATGATTTACGTTGCATTAAACTGGTTGCTCGTTCCGCCGATTATTACAGTACGGGCCGTAAAAGATGATCGAACGTGAATCGAACGCGTGTAGCTTCTCAACGGATCGCTATTCTCCGACAAATTGCACAGTTCTCCAGTTCGAGGAGGATTTCGGCTACCGAGCATCGATTACAATCTAATCCCCTGATTCCACTTTTACCTACGTATAACGAACCTACCGTTTTCACTTTCAGCCCCCTTCAGCACTCCGAAAACGAAGGTAGCTACGAACGAATCTGCGATCTCGAAGAAACGTAGAGTTGCCCCTGCTGAGGAATCGCAAGCGGCGGTTAATAAAAAGCCGAAGAAGCTGAAGAATAAGAAGCCCGAGTCCTCGAACGACGGCGACGAAAGAAAGAGAAAAGAAACCGAGGACGACGCGTTCGAGGAATTTCAGCGAGTCTGCGAGCACGTGGCCAAAGTGGACGCCTATACCGACAAAACAGCCGTTGTCAAGACGATGCTGACCAAAGGATCGAAAGGAGGTGAGTGAGTTTTTACATCGAGAAATGTCTGATCGATCGAAGAACGATTTCGCCTCCTCGTCCGTTTTCTTGGCCATTAACGAATCGAGCCGCGTATATACGTCAAGACCCAACCGAATTTCGTAACGTTCTTCTCAAGGGGTCAAGGTTTCCACTACCGCGCTATTCTCGCGCCGCAGTCTTCGTAAATTAACAGGCGGCGTGTGTCCCAGAGAGTTCTGTTCGTCGATCGAATCTCAATTGACGAGCAGAGTTTTGATTTGCAAGAAAGCCCGACGGAGAGGGGAATCTCCAAGCGATCCAACTGAATTTCGCATTGACGCGATGCGAATGAAAACAAACAATCTGCACCGAGTTGTGATTTAATCGAGTTCATCTGCACGCATTCTTCACCGAGATAGCTTCAAAGATTATCGATGTTTTGGTGACCTTGATAAGAGAAAACTCGCGGATCACCACTCGCCGATCCACGTCCAGCGTCGCGTCCTTTCTGGGGGAAAAATACGAGAGGAAAAGGTTTGCGAAAGGGAGCTCGGAGAAATGAACGAAGCACGTAAATATTTTCCCCGCCCCTTTTCCATAATCCTTTCCTCTACTTTACTCGCTCTCCCTCCCTCCCTCCCCGATCACTTTTTATTTCTTTCTCCTGGTCTCCGCGTCTTTTCGTCGAGGTCGAGCAAATACGATACCGGAATCGGATACAAGGAGACCATTAATCAATCGACAGTGCAGATTTCCACCGCTGCCTGCTCGTAAGTGGAAGATTTTTACAGGGTTATCTGACTCCCAGAACAACAAAACCCGAATCGTGACACGACTCGGTGACTGTCCAATTTTAACTGAAAAATTCACTTTTCGACGCACTCGTCCAAAAGCTGCAGAAATTGCAGCAACGGAAAGAAAAGTCCAAAGGAAAATGACGAGTGTCGGAACATTGCTAAAGGCTGAACACACACATACACATTCGCTCGCTCGCTCGCTCGCTCGCTCGTTCGTTCTTTCAACGACGAAGACATTTCTGGAAATAACGAAAAAGAAGGTGATCTCTCTATGAGCAGAAAGTGAACGACGCTTGAACCTTTCCATTCGATTCCCTTCGGTTTCCAGCTAATCGACCGTGATCCGACGAGCAAAATTGTTTTTGCAGAAACGACGGCGAGTTAACTTCTGACACGACACAAATTGCGGTTCGTTGATTTCTTCCCCGCGTCATACACTTGACCCAGTGTTCTCCGGCGTTCTATCGGTGGGAAATTTTCCGCTTCCAGAGAAGATCGGCGGTTCGCCAAGCTCAACGTGGTGCCCGCCTCTCTCCCTCTCATGCTCTCTCTTTCTCTTTCCCTTTCCCTTTCAATCGTCGACTCAGTCTCACCTGTCTTTCTCTAACGCTACAACACACAAAGACAAAAGATAATCTTTGTACTTACTGTGATTAAAAGTCTTCCTACGGATAATCTGATCTTTCTTCTTCTTCTTCTACTTCTTCTCCTAGTGTATTCAGCCGGTTACTCGCGGTCACGAGGAAAGTTTCTTAGGGCGGTCTCCGAACTGTTCCTCGTGTCTGGATCACCCTTTTTACTCGATACTCGGTGTCAGATTGTTCGATCAGCTGGTCCTCACCTTCCACCACAAACAATTTTTCCGCACTTATTCGCCGGGGGATAGATCCTTGTCACTGTGCGATCGAAGAAGAGTGTCGCGTGTTGTCTCGTGAAGCGGTTCCTTGAAAAATGCTTTCTGGTACACACCACACACATTCACCGTTTTGCGACTATTGGTCCCGAAGGCTGTGCTGTCGTGTCTTATAAGCTTAGCTGTCCCCACCTAATCAAGCTTCGGTTTGTAAACGCGATGCCGAGCCCCTTCTCGTGTAGCCAGCTTGGCTCCAGACGCTCGTCCATTCTTTCCCTCTTTTTCCACACGCCTCCGCCGCTCCCCTCGCAGATTATTCCCTCGTTATCGCGCGCTAGCCTCGCCCGCCTCCTCCTCCCTCTCTTAATTCGCGACCTCCTCCTCTGCTCTCCGCTCGCTTCTCTCTCTCTCTCTCTCTCTCTCTCTCTCTCTCTCGGCGGACGGCGCGCCCGCGATTCGCTCCTCCCGCGTGCCAATTCCTCTCTTCTCGCGTTTCCCTTTTACCGCGGCGTTCATCCTCGTTCGAAGCCTTCTCAAGGTTTCGCGAATATTCACTGTCGAAAAATTCCTCCGGATCGATTCCGATGTGTCGCACACCCTGAACAGCGCGACGGGAGTGGCTCGATAAGCGATATTCCTCTCTGCGACCTCTCGCCTTTCTTTTTCTCCTCGGACGCACGAATGGAGAAAAAAGAAGAAGCAGAAGAAGAAGAGACTCGTGCCTATCGCTCTCTGAAATTATCGTTGGTCCAACCGAAAAATGACCGGAGGAGCGGTCGATGCGCTCGCGAGCAAACAATGTCCATCGATCAAATTTTCAGAGAGGGTCAACGAAAAAGCTGTTCTCGCAAATTCTTTCGAAACGTGCTTACACTCGATCTAGTAAGATAATTCCTCGTTTCAATGGACGCAACATCGCCTCTTTTATCGTGCTTCTCTTCTCATTCGAGTACGTGTGTACACACATGTACCACGCTGTTCAATACCAGGATATTTACTCGAACATCGTTCGCCATATAAATCTACACAAGTTATCAACTCGATGGTAGATAAATCGTGTCAGAGATGACATTGTTTAGGAATTACGAGTCGATTTTATATGGAGTTACGGTAACGTGACGAGCCACCGGTAATCCACATTTTTTTTCCTACGGAGAACGAAAGATTCGATCGGATCGTGCATGCAGAGAGGAGCAGAAGTGAATCGGTTAACATGCGGACGCGTTTAAAAAACTGACGTTGCGCAACGAGCCTTGCCAAACTCGGCGACGACGACGACGACGACGTCGAAGAAACGGTTGACCCCGCACCTTTCGAGTCGTCGTCTTCTACTATAGGCCTCTAATGTGTATATCCATATGTGTTGTTGTTACAAATATATTGTACGTACGTGTGTACGTATATAGTTACTCGGTTACTTAACATTTTATCTACAAATTAACGAATTACCCTTTAATAAGAGAAAGCGAACGATATCTGGTAAATCTCTAGTCATGAGTTTTGATTAAAAATTTATAGAGCTGGAAGAGTAAGCACGATAGTAAACACTGAGTCAGTTTTGAATAGAACAAGCCGGTCGGTGAGGTGTTAAGAAATAGGAAGGTGACAGATACAAGAATATAAGTGCATTACTTTTCTCTGCTATTTACCGTACGGTCTCTCTATGGTATCAAAATGAAGAATTAAAGCAAATGCTAAAATACCGCCTGTGACGATATTGCCAGACACGAACCAACGAATCGGGTACCGGGTTTTCCTTTCGTAGGGTGGTAGGGTCAAGCTATCGACTTTCGAAACTTTGAAGTGTAACGAAAATTTCGTCGACGAGAGAGAGAGAGAGAGAGGGGGAGGGGCGATCTACCGTGACGTACACGCGATCTAATTTGGTGAATCCGCTAATCCGGGCTGAAAATGCGCGGATAAACACCGCGGTCCAATTTTAACGGGTTAGGTTGAAGTCAGCGTTTGGGGAATGTCGCGGAGGAGATTAAAGAATGGCTGCATTGTGCGCGATTCGACGTTCCGCACGGGTGAAAATTAGCGATCTGCGCGTCGAAATAGCGTGGTTAATCTATTTTCGACGATGATGAGGATCTATCGATCAGTCCTGTAGGGGGGAATTGGAACGCTTTCCTAGAATTTCCTAGAATTTCCTCCGCCTCTGATCCCCGTCGAGAGGCGGTTTCGATGATCTCTGCTGAGAAAAAGTTCGCAAAGAGGGACTGTGTAGACCGATATCGTCTAGACGTCCTCGTTATCGCGATCGACTAACGATACTCTCCAGCGAGAAAGCGTGCTCGCGTGAATTTGGGTGAATGTGCGTGAGATCACGTGAGATCACGTTCAGGACGATTTGCATTAAGTCATCTCCGATTTTTGCCAAGCTGTACGTACATATGTACGTATGTACGTTAACGCGGCGTTCTTATCGAGTTGTACGCGATAATAGGACGCCTTTATCGCAGTTTGCGCGGTTTCGATTATCGCTTCTCGTAGAAAAACGGAAGGGAAACGGAAGGGAAACGGAAGATTCGACGGAATTAACAGGGAGAGAAATTTACATTGGACAGCCTCCAATGGGAGAGCTCCGCGTGCCTGATCGCGTGCAGTGTCCGCGTGAAAATTGCGTTCGAGAATCGTCTGTTTTCCCTTTCGGAGGAGGGTTGGAGGGAAGAGTAAGGGGAAAAAGAGAGAAAGACGGCTTTCTCAAGTCTGCTTCCCCCACTTTGCTCCCGTGCGAGTCGTGGAAAATCTCATTGAAGCGGAGCCATGTTATCGTTTGTCCGCGGAACTACACTTTGTACGAGACGTGGTATCGCCGATGTGACCTCTCTCTATCGTTCCCGCGTTTCCTTCGGCCGATCGATCATTAATTACCGCGCTCTTCTTTAATCTACGTATGAAGTCACCTCCGCTTTTGCGTGACAGCTCCGCGCATTTTCTTCGTTTCTTCGTTCGTTTACCGTAATATGGTACCTACTCTGCGCGCTCGGAAGAGCCGTGTTTGTTTCAGCGTTCGAGCCACGATGAATTCGCGATTGCCCGGAAAGAAAGCAAGGAGAAATTCAATTGGATCGTCGCTTTTCCGTCTAACGAGATTTCAGCGTATCTGACCGCGTTATCGCTGGTCCTCCTCTCTCTTCTTCTTCTTCTACTCGTGTATTCGATCGCGAGAAGAAGAAGAAGAAGAAGAAGAAAAGAGAAAAAAGAACCGAGTGGAGGGGAAGGAGAACGACGAACGAGATCGTGGTTTTCGGAGGGACGCGCGTGCGAGAGGTCATATCGTCTCTGTAGGAGTTATCGTCCGTGAAGTCGTGTTGCCGATCGTGCTTGCGACATCCTATTCTTTCAAACCCGCCTCCAACCCCAACGATCCTCGAGGAATCGAGAAAAATTCTTCGTTCATTCCGCAACTTGCACGTTTCTTCGAAGCGGCGAAGTGCAGAAGGGTGGACGGAGGGAAAATAAGTTGGCTTTACCACTTGCCGACTTGGACTTTTCCTTTATTCTGGCGCCTCGAGTAGCGCGATCGTTGAACAACAACCTCCCTGAAGAACAGGATCTCTCTCCTCAGCGACTCCCGTTATCGTTCGAATGCCGTGCAACAAGTTGCTCGCGTGCAATAACCTTCCGAGATCCTGATCTCGAACGGTGATAAAGAAGCGATTAAATAAAAACGCGGTTGTTACGCGATAGCCTCCGTCCGGACAGCCCCGGAAGAGGTGTGTACCCTTGCCGGCCAATTGGCTAGCAGTTCGATGGAATCAACCGCGATAAGCTCCTCGCGACTTGATAGGTTGAACGGTGAATGAGAGAACGCGGCGGAGGTGAGGAAGCTCCCTCTTCCCTCTTCCCTCTCCTCCCTCCGCTCGTCTCTTCTCCGCGATGATAAGCTGTTACGCGACAAGGTGCATCGTTTGTCGCGCACACGCAACGTAAACACTCTGATAATTTCGTGTTTTTCTACGTTCTTTTTCGGCGATAAAACTAGAGGCCGAGGGTCAGGGACCACTGGGCGTCGAATCTTTAATTAATTTGTTCGCGACGGCCGCAAAAATTCGGTCGTCGGACCGAATTCTATCGCGAAACGTTCGCGGTCCTCTAGGTGGAGACACTACTATTCCCCGTTCGTCGAATTTTTCCCTGAACCTTCGAGCGTTCAACCTAACCTAACCAGGGTTTTTCATCTAGTCGCAACAATTGATCAGGCTGAAGTAATTATCGTAATTCTTTACACAGAGTTCAGTTGCTCCGATAAATTATTTTAAGCGAACCAAAAATCGTAGATATCGCCGCGTCGCGACGCAACACAGCGCAACATGTGCGTAACTTGTTTGAGTAAGCTAGATAAAAAACGTTTCGCCGATGAGATTCGTTGGACTTGTACACGTATCTATGTGTGTACGTGCTACGTATATACGTATGTATGTAGATATGCGTTGGCAATGCTCAAAGGATCAACGAGAAAGATCCGAGGAGGAAGCGCGGAGGAAAAAAAGCCAAGGAATCGCGCGCGTGCCGATAAACTGCATGGCGGAAGTAAATATTGCGACAACTCGCGATAACAAGTAGGCCTCCGACGGCAAGCCCGTTGTTTATTCGTCACGTTGGCAATTTTGCCGATGATCTAGTCCTCCTCGGCGCAAAGGAGGTCGTCGGTGAACTTTCCGCGAAACGCCGCTTCTTAAACACGCGTTCTTAATCGGGAATACGCCACGCGTCGATCCTTTCCTGCTCCGCTGATCTTCTGAGAGGCGACTCTTCGAGAACCTCTGCTGTTCCCGAGGAAATCTTTCGAAGAATTCGGCTTTCGGATGGTTCCTAGGGTAGAGGAAATCTCGCTGCGTTTATCGTTGCTAGGGGAAAAAGGGAACAGAAAGAAAAGCGTCGGTGCATCGGAATGTATGTAACAGTAGAGTGGAAAGTTACGAGGCGATAATTGCGCGTCGATAGCTGGACTCAGATCGCGGATATATTCTCTCGAACCGTCTTCCCTCCTTCCAAATTCCTCCCTTTCAAGTCGTCTCTCGATCATCTTTCCAGACGGTTTCAACGGAGACTTGAAGCTCTGGTGCAGAATGCTGCTTCCCGGAGTCGACAAGAGGATATACAATCTGCAGAGCAAGCAACTGATCAAGCTGTATTCCCGTATGTTCCTTCAGGACGAGTCCGAGATGCTGGAACACCTGGAGCAGGGAGATATCGCGGAGACTATTCGCGTCTTCTATGAGAAAAGCGTTGCCGTGAAACCAGCCCAGAAGAGCGAGCTCACCGTTCAGGAGGTATCGGAATTCTTCTCGACATTTTCGTTCGAATCCTATCATTGTCGAGTAGCCCACCATGCTGGACGAAGGATTCGCTGAAATTCTCTCTTTCGTCCTTAGGATATCGAAGGATACCCTTTTTGCGTTCATAAGTATCGGGACAGATATTCAGTGCAGAATAATCCTAAACGGTTGTTAGAAATGATTGAAAGACAGAAAAGTATACAATCTCGTAGTACAAAGAGTACCTACGATAACAATTTTTCAACTATCTATTAATTATGTCACACTGAACATTGTTATAGGTATTTCAATTTGTCAGGGGCAATCTTTTTCATGTAATAGAACAAAAGAAATTCTAACTATCAATTTATAGAACCTCTTGGTATCGTAATTATTACATCGATGAAAATTTCTCCTCCTCTCGTTATTTCCTCAGAGATCTACAATTTAGGAGAGAAATACTTTCTGTACTAATGTAACAGTTGTCCCAATACTTGCGCACGAGAGTGTACCACGATTAATCGAACAAAGCCCCTGGATGAAACGTATAAATTCTCGGGGATAAAAAGACCGCGTGTATTATCTTTACAATTTCTCAAATTGTAAAGAAACAAATGACGCTACAAGAGGAGGCGTTTAAAATTCAATTTGTTCGGTCCCTTTTCCCTTTTTCTTGCGTCTCCTCTACATTTTTCCATTTCCCTCCTCTAAGATTTCTCTGCCGTTAACGATAGACGAAAAGAGAAACGAAATTTATTCGTGTTCGTCGAGCCTCGAATAAGAATTCGATCCTTTTCCACAATCTCTACGCGATTAAATGGCACAGAGTATCGTTCCGAGGGGGAATTATTTAGAGATTTCCAGGGTCGACGAGCCCTCAGCTGGATTACCAAAAGGATCGTCGGATGGAACGTTCAGATTTCCACCTCGTGAAACGAGGTTGTGTTGTGTCCATCTTCTCGCGAAAGAAATAGCCATTTAATATTCATTTTCTAAAATGAATTGCCTCTTTTTTTCTTTTTTTTTTTGGGGGTTTTTTCTTTTCATTCAGGTGGATCAGTTTCTCGAGAGATTGTCTTTTCTGACCAGGGAAGATGAACAGATTCAACACTTCCGTTCGATCATCTCCAGGTAAGGGTGAAACTCGACGCGTCGCGCAGGTTGGAATCAAGGTTGAAATCAAGCCAGATTTCTCGATTTTCAGGTGTACCTTGAACGATCTAAAAATGATCATCAGGCTGATCAAGCACGATCTAAGGATAAACGCCGGGCCGAAGCATATGTGAGTCGATCGCGTATAAATAGTTGGCCAAAGGCAGAGGATTAGGTGCCAACTAAAGATTCTTTGCCTCCTTCGATGCTTTTTGTAGCTTGGCTGCGGTACATCCGGATGCATACGAGGCTTTCCAGACCTCCAGGGATTTGAACACCGTCATCGACCGATGTCTCAAGGGTTCCTCGAAGATTCAAACATCTCCCACGAAATTTTTGGGCCATTCTTCCGACGACAAGATTACCCTTACCCTGATGACCCCTGTTCTACCCATGCTGGTAAGTTCTGTTAGTCCTGGTGTGCAGAAATCGATGAGATTTATCGGATATCAAGCAGACAAGCGTGTGTCTCGAAACCGTACAGGCAGAGGCTTGCAAATCCGTCGAGATGGCAATGAAAAAGTGCCCGAATGGTATGTTATCCGAGGTGAAATACGACGGAGAACGTGTCCAGGTGCACAAAAGAGGAAGCGAATTCCGATACTTTAGCAGATCTTTGAAGCCGGTACTCTCTCATAAGGTATACGAGTGCTGTTCGTTTCACAAATGTTCAAATCCGTTTACTTTCTCACCGTACATATGTACATTTCTTTCTGTCACATAGGTGAATCTTTTCGAGGATTATATACCAAAAGCCTTTCCAGACGGCGACGATCTGATACTCGACTCGGAGATTCTCATGATCGATACGAAGACTGGACAGCCGTTACCCTTCGGCAGTTTAGGCGTTCATAAGGTTCGAATTTTCATAGAGTAACATCCTTTCAAAGATCTCTCGGCTATTTTTCCTGTTTCTTTTTTCTTTTTTTTTTTTTTTTACAGAAAGCTGAATTCAAAGATGCAAACGTTTGTCTATTCGTGTTCGATTGTATTTATTACAACGGAGAAGTTCTGCTGCACCAGTAAGTCGTTGGAAATCCATTCGTTCGCCCTCTACTTTTCCACCAGTAGGTAAACTCTGTTTTAACGAACGTTTCCTCACGTACCAGGCCCATAAGGAAGCGGAGAAAAATTCTAACGGAGAGGATGATTCAAATACCAAACAGGATAATGCTCTCGGAGACCCAGGAAATCTATGTAAATAATTTCGCACGATTTTTCGTATATTTCTTAGAATAAAAAGGCGCGTGTAAAATACACCGGTGCGTACTGTAGCCGTATGTCCGATTCTAGGATTCCAAGGATCTGTTGGAAATGATCGGGAAAGTCTTTAAAATGGGTCTCGAAGGCTTGGTCCTGAAGGATGTCGAGGTAAATGATTCCTCTGTCGTTAAAATTTATCCTAATTTCCTCTTGATTCCACCTCGAACAACAGTCGATGATAATGTTCGCGAACGCACGATTGCTTTCAGAGTAAATACGAGCCCGGCAAGAGACACTGGCTGAAGGTAAAAAAGGACTACTTGTTTGGTGGCAAAATGGCCGATAGTGCAGATCTCGTCGTGGTTGGCGCATGGTACGGTACAGGGAACAAAGGTCTGTGTTATCTAATCTCTCTCTCCCTCTGCCATTTACTGCAAGAGCGTTTCTAATCACAGCTGCTCTACGAATTCTGTTTGTTCAGGCGGGATGATGTCCATCTTCCTGATGGGGTGTTACGACGAAGATCACGGTAACTGGGTAACCGTAACGAAAGTAAACAATCGTCTAATTTCCATGCGTAGATCGAACGTGAACACCATTGGTAATTAGATTACTACAGAGGGCTCGATTGATTGTGCAGGTACACACAGGTCACGACGACGCCACGTTGACGATGCTCCAAGAAGAGCTCGACATGGTGAAGATAGGCAAGGACCCAGCCAAAGTGCCATCCTGGTTACGAGTTAACAAACCGATGATTCCAGATTTCGTCGCGAGAGATCCGACGGTATGCATTTCTGTTATTCAGCGATGGTAGACGTAATCGACCGTCTCTGTGTTCGTGAAATTCCAGAAACAGCCCGTGTGGGAAATAACGGGGGCAGAGTTCACAAATCAGGGTATTCATACTGCTGACGGTATAAGCATTAGGTTCCCAAGGGTAACGCGTATTCGTCGTGACAAAGATGCAACCCGTGCAAACACCTTGAACGAATTGCGACATCTCTTCGAGAAGAGTTTCGAGTCGGTAGACCTTAGTCTTCTCTCGCTTTCGAATTCTACCGAGCAGGAGGAAAAGATCGACGGTAAAACAGCAATGAAATCTCCGAGGTCTCCGTTGAAAAGGAGAAACAACGATTTAAAAAAATCGAAAACGATGGAAAGCAGGTTGGACTCTGCCGAATCGAATACCGATAAAAGAACGAAGAAGGAGATGGGTAAGGAGGAAAGAAATCACGTTCGAAACGGGGAGGAGAAAGAGCGGGCAGAGTTTTACGCTTTCGTGAATAAACATGTGCGTCTTTATTTCCATATTTCTCAATCGGAAATGTCTCCATCTCGTTCTGACTTTCTCCATGCGTTGGCTTGTAGTATATAGAGTACACTGCGGCTGGAACTCCGTTGAACTGGATCGAGGATCAGAAGCCAGCAGAAGGTCTTCCGGCGAGCGCGAAGTCGCTGTCTCAGTTAACGGACGAGGAATTGGTACAACTTGTTTGAAAAATAAAACTGTTTCCCTCGAACAACATTCGGAATATTAGAAAATCGGTGTAAGAAACAAAAAAAAAAAAACTCGTTTGCAGATGTCGAAAGGTATCTTAAAGGGTGTCCCGGTAATTCTGGCAGCGAGCTTCAAGAAGAACAAGCGAAAGCGCGTTCGTCGATTGCTCAAGACGTATCCTTTTGTCACGAAGAAACCTCGCGGCGTTAACGTTCCATAGAAAGGTAGACTGTAAACTTCCGGCGGAATTAGAGATACAGCCGATTGGCCGTGTTCAATCAGCACGGTCCAGCGCGACTTAAGGGACGTTTCTTAATTACTTCGGGGCGTAGGTGGAATGTAGGGTGGAATAGGTTTGCGTTCCGTGGAACGTAACACCCTGGGGAGGTGGAGGAAAATGGAACACGGGCTTATTCTTTCGTGTTTAAGAAAACCGCGAACCATACTCCCTCGAGGCGGATTTGAAGAAGTAGAAGTAGAAGACGACGACTCGTTAAGCGTACAAGTGGCCACGCTGTGGCCAGCTCGATTATCTTCTAGAGGTACTCGCGAAAACGGGTCGGCAATTGTCGCGCTACTCGTTACACGCTATTCTCAAAGTATACCCTGAGTTTCCTTAATGAAATCGACCTAACCAGTCTAGGAGGCAAGGCGTTGAAATACCACGAGAGATCTCTGGCCATGTACGTTGTTCACCCTTCCAAGGAACTCCCTTCCTCCGCACTTCACGTACGTATATCGACGTTTACCTTTCGTAAGTATATCAGGCTGTCTGGAAAGTTTTAGCTGATTTTCGACAGGTAACGTTTAAATATATTAATTACAATAGATAACATTAGACGAGAACAGAATATAGTTCGCATGTATTCTGAAAGATAACTTTTTTTTTTTAACGTGACTTTTGAAAGTCTATAATCGTTACAATTATTATTATTTCATCTCGGTGTTATACCGAGAATATTTTTCTTTCAACGTTCGCAGACTGTTCAGAAAATCTGAAGACGGGAATTTCGATCATAAATAAAAAGCAAAAAAAGAAATTAGTGTTTTGAAGGAGGGAATTGGTTTATGTTCCGGACAACCGAATAGTTTTATGGTAATCGTACGGTTGAACGTGAGGATAGAGGAAAAGCCGCGATTCTGATCGCGTCGCTTAATGGACATGTTTTAAGTCGATCGAACGAGCGGGGACTCGATAAGGGAATTAAAGTTGGTTAACACCGGCACACCATTACCGCGTACCAGCCCCCGGCTGGCATTAAGCGGCTTCCGGTTTCTGGAAGTTGTCAGCTCCGTTAATCGTAGGCGCCAATTACTCGATAATCTTCCATCGCCTATCAAATACGATTCCCCTTTCTGAAGGTTGACATTTACGTTTATTCCAGCTGTTCGACGACACACCGAAGACGGCGCGGCACGTCAGCCTCTCCTGGTTGGAGGCTTCCGCTTCTAATTCGGAAATTCAGCAACCGGAAGAACACGCGGTGGAATTAACAGCGGATTACTGTTCCTGCCCGTGTCCTCATCGATGACATTTCGGTGTCAGCAGATTGAAAGCATCGCGAGTAGGATTTGGTGATGTGGTGCTGCTCGAAGATCGTGGAACGGTAGCAACGATCGTTTCTTCGTTCTCTACGCGTACAGGCTTTCGAGATTACATATTCGCATCTGTTTCATAGCCATCCGTTAGAGTACATGTTTTCTATTGCGATGCCTTAGAAACGATTTTAATTGCGAACGAAGGAAACTTCCGTCGTTCTGTTGCGTAATCCTCGGACGAACAAACATTCAAGTAACGTCCGTCGGGCTGGCGTTCTCGTTCCTAAAAGCAATCGCGACGAACGAATCTCTCCGGTCGACTTACCTTTCGTATCTTTCTGTACAGAGATATCATTTCCCCTTTGTGTTTACAGGTGATCCGTGGATACCTCAATTGAATCGTTTCCGTTCACCAACCATCCAGGATTTTTTTCCTTTTTTACACTCGAATCAAATTGTAATCGTGATTTCTAGACGTATACATATACATACGTAAATATATTTACAAGTAGGACATGTATATAAGTTGGAATGAAAGGATCGGTGACAACGGACGTGGCTCGTTTTATTATTTTCTGTTGAACCAACTAAGAGATTGCGTACCACAGAAATAAATTCTTTATTGAACGTTCTCCCCATCGACTACAGCCAACGCGTGTTTGCGTACGTAAATTCCAATGTACGCGGGAAAATGTTTCACGGCATTATTATCGAATAACCGTAAAGTGAATTTATCACCGAGAAGAAAAATGCAGAGTGGCTGTTGGTCCACGGTTAGTTAGCGAGAACGCATCTACAAAGATTCTTCTTTAATATCGAGGACCAGTGTGTATTGCGGAAAGTGGCTCCGTGCTAATTCACATCCGCGGCTGTTCGTGTCTGGACCGTTGATAGTAGAATTTCGACAGAAGGAAAATCGTTGCGTAGTTTAGAAATTAGACTGGGAAACACGGGGACTCTCGGATAAACGTGTAACGGACGCAAAGTTCGCAGCAGGAGCCAGGTTTACGTTGCTCGAGCTAGACTCGAGGCATTTCGAAAGCTAGCGCCGGGCAAAGGATAGACGAAGAGAGGGAGAGAAAAAGAGAGAAAAAGAGAGAAAAAGAGAGAAAAAGAGAGAAAAAGAGAGGGGAAGCACGACGACGGTCCTTGGGCTAGCTGGACGATTTATTTGCCGAAGCAGGAGACAGCGTTGAAGGCGCACTGTTTCCAGTAGCTACGTTTACGCTGAAGATCGCCGATGTCCAGCTGGTTTCGTAGCCGTTTTACGATCTGCTTCGTGAACAGGTAATTGATCAGAGCGGTCTCGATGCTCCCGTCGTCGTCCACAAGCTGAAACAGACGCCTCGGTATCTTTGGTAAACCGATTACAGTTTATGTAAGCAGACAGTGCAAGCGTAACATCGAGAATTTCTTGTTTCGAGAGGTTGGATTCCGATCGTATCGTTAACTTTAATTGTTGGAAATGGCAAACGTGCTCCACGGTTCGATAAACATTAACTGGAACGGGTCGTTCGAATAACTGAAAGAAATTTCATTGGCCGTAAAGGCGAAGCGTCGCGCATACGAGAGGAAATTCTATTTCTCCGGCTTTGTCCGGGTATCGAGCTTTTCCCCCTTCTCCGCGATACTTTGTATTAACGGCGCAAAAAAATCGCGCTAATGGATTATAATACGCTGGAGGAGCTAACGTGATTTCGTTTACGCTGAAAGGTGCCTCGACGTTGCGCGACGATGGAGAAAATACCGACGGAATCGTTTAAAAAATACGCGCATCGCGCGTGTTAGGCATGTTACCCTCGTCCTTTCTCCCGATTTTTAATCCACCTCTTTTTCCCCCAACGCGGTTAGCAAATGCACGGGAAATTAATGAAATGTACGACGGAGTATGCAGACAGAGGCGAACAGAGGCGTTGCAAAAAGCGTTGAAACGAGCGTATCTTCGTCAGCAATTAACGCACCATTAATTGTGCACCAAACTGTTTAGTCGAAATAGCCCGTCGAAATGTTCGAAGACGTCTCGACAGATCTGAAGGGGCAATTTAGAATAGGCGAGAATGGTTGGGAAAACAAGTGGAGGAAGAGAAAACGCACTCGGAACGTTAGAGGGGAAGCTAGTCTGACGTTTATAAAGTCGTCGGAATCAGTCGTCACGAGTGACGGACAACCAGACGGTAACTGAAATCGGATTGCCGTCACTGAGTTATCGATTATCGAATCAGCCGTAAATTTGTCAGCCTTTCGCGCTCGGTGAACCGCTGCCACCAACCATCGCCCCTTTATCTTCCTTCTCTTTCATGCAAACTTCGGAAAAATCACCGCGATATCCAGCTTTGCGCGAGCAATCTGCGAGATTAGTCGTTGCGGCGGCAACCGATTTTTAATATCCTTCCCCTTTGTACTCACAATCTCTTCTTGCTCAACGGTCTTCGAAGTGGAGTCTATGAAACTTTCCCGTCCCTCCGTTTCATGTTCTTAACCCATTCATATTTTCTGAACGAAATACGTTTAGGCGATGCAAGGTAGAAATAATCGAAAAATTACATTCGCTTAGTAAACGAACAAAATGCAATTCGCAATTAAACGTAAAAACGGTAAAACTATATTCTATAGAATAATTATTATTCGATATCAGGTGCAACACACACACACACACACCGCTGATTAGCTTATTTAATGCATTACGGTGCATTACCGTATAATTTCGATAAGAATTCGGATCTCTTACGCAAAGATACACATCATCTCTCTCTTCCCTCTAGAAGAGAGCGGAGAATAAATTCTATTTTCCAATACCCATTTCCGCCTAACATATACGTACATGTATGCTGGGGTATCGAGTTACGGTAAATTCCTTGGCCTGTTTAAATGCTTAAACGAACGAACCTCTATGTTGCATCTCTACCTACACGGTAGAATCTATTTGCAATTCAAACGTACGGATAAGAGTTACGCAACTGCATTTCATGCGATCCGACGCGACGGGACATTATCGTGCGATGTCTCGATCTAATAAGCGTCTTCGGTCTTGTTAGATCGAAACGGTACCCTGCAATTTCCCGCGACAGTTATGAATACTCGATGGGAAGAATTGAAAATCGAACGCCTTCTAATTGAAAAGGATCGCGCGTGTCATTCGATATCCTCCAACTGAACTTTTTCAACTAAACTTCGTCAAATCACATTCCCGGGTTGAAGCAGCGTATTATAATTAACTACGATGCGTGTTATCGGTAAAAGAGGAACCGTAGGAGAGAGATTGCGTTGCTAACTTTGCAACATTTACGTATAGACTTGACGGAGGTTAAACAATCGCACGGTTCAGTTAACGGAGATTGAGAATAATATAATCAGGTGCCTGTTGTAAGTAACAATTTTCCCCTGGCGCGATACTCGTAAACGTAAACGAGGAGAGAAGGAAAAAGGCGAGCGTAATTTCGTTATGTTGGCAATTTTCCTTCTAATCTCCTCCCAAAGGAGGAGCATTCGTCTTTTCTCGTTTCTGCTCTAACAACACTCCTATCCTCGGTGTCCTCGGAAGAAAAGAGAAATTTCATTTATCGCTTTGAAACGGTATCCTCGTCAACTGTGTTATTTAATCCTTAAAGAGCTGGACGATCAGCTCGAAAACGTTCAGCTAAAGTGACGCGTCCCTCTCTCTTTCTCTCTCTCTTTGATAATTAATCGAAACGGTATTGTCCTTCTTCTTTCTTCCTTTCTTCCTTTCTCTCTTTCTCTTTGCAAAGCCCCGAGTCGTTTCGAACTAGCAATCGAGATCGTTCGATCACACACAGATGTCTATAAAACTCACCTGCCGCGAGTTATTTATCCGTCGCGAGGGATATGGATCGTAGAAAGGTCAGACGTGAAATTGCCATTATTAAATCGTAAATTCGAAGGCGATCGCAACGGGAATTATAAGGCTGACCTGCAGAACGTCGGATATGTTTGCTCGCGACGAACCGTCAATTACGAGTTGCCGAGAACTTTTCCATGTACGGCAGGGTAGTTGGAGCCAAGTTTATACGCGGATAAGAAGGGTGTACCGTAAATAAACCATTTTACCGGAATTTTACCTTCGCGATAAACGATATTCCGCCGAGTGGCAAGACCGATGTAAACCGGTGTAATTGTGACGTGGATACGTATGTATTATACATACATGATACCTCCTCGATGGAGCGTTCGAAGCGAGTTCGCAACTATGCGAACAGATTACATCGCGACGAGCTGTCCCTTTGTCTTTGATCGGACGCTGAGGACGCGCTCGATTTCAACCCCTATCTATGTATGGATTATTAGAGGCAGCGTTAATTGCACAGTTAGTGTCGCGGGTCTCGGGTCATCGAGTCTCTGTTCGATCTCGTGTTCGATCCAACTTCAATTAACGAGTCTCGAAGAACCTCTGGTTCTTTCCTACATACAGATTTATTTCGAAGGATCACACCTAACCAAGGAAAGAACTTGATCACGCGAGGATTAAATTGACTTTGAACTTTCCATCGGCGTGGTAATTCGGTAATTCGGGATTTTCGCAATCGGCCACGAGTCACGAGGCCAGAAACACCGTGGCACACGAAGGTTCGAAGAATCGATCAAGTTTCGATACTCTGGGCTGAAATTAGTTGGCTCGAAAAGCAAACGAGATTTCCATCCTCGCGTCGGTTCTACGTGTTAGCAAAGTATTAGTCCTGATCAGCTAGTCCTGATCAGGTTGCAAAGGCCCGGGGCCAAGTCTAACTCGATATCGGGCAAAGAAGCGTGTTCGGGTAAATTGAATTCGCGAGGCAGCGACTCTCAAAACGGAACAGAAGCCGAGCAACAGGTTACGCGCTTCCCTTTCGAAGCCTCGACAACCGCCTTCTACCTTTCCCAACTGCCTCCGATCCCTTTTTTCATCCTCTACACCTTGCCTCTCTTTCCTGATTACCAAGTTGCGTCTATTCGAATAACTTGCAGAATTGCATCCTGGTTTCTACTCATCTCGGTATAAACCAACGCGATCCGAACTTGAAAATAAACGGTTGCTCCGTCTACGACTGAAAAATCATGGAAGCTGGTTGAAAGTTTAGAAGCAAGTGTATGCCTGGCTATACGTAATGCGAGGACTCCTCTATAAGCAAATTCGTCGATACACACCCTTCCCCTGCTTCTCGTAACGTTTCAAATATTGGCTCAACTAAATTTCCAACCCTCAACCGTGAGAGTGATCTGTACTTTTTAAGTAGTATCTTTCCAAAGGATACTAGCGTTCGACGTACGCAAATTTATTTCAACGAGGCGTCAGAAAACACAGAAATGCACGTTCATAATACGAACCATGACTCTAATTTTTTTTTTTTTTTAATAACAAATCGATCGCACGAGAATTGCACTCGGAGTGCAAAGGATTAAAAAATAACGTCTCTCCAGTGGGTGAAACAAGAGTTGTCCGCGAAATTGTCACGATTTCGTGATGAATCACGATCGAAGAACTCTACGCGCGTCACATTCGATCGCTTCGCAATTAACTAATGAACCGTCGCAAAGGACTTCTTTTGGAAAACGTTTCCAATCTGCGGTTGACCGGTCGGACCGTCGTTTATCGATTAATTGGCGTATTTATTGCGTTGTTGAGAAAAGAAAAGCAAAAGAGCGAGAGGTAGGTATGTTGAAAAAAAAAAAAACAAAGAATTGAAAAGAGTGCATACTTTGTACATATAAAAGCACGAGGAGGTATCGCGTGTGTACGTGCAAGGGCACTTGGCGTCCCTTCTCGGTGCTTTCATTTCAATTCCATTCTTTTCTCGATCGAAACGAGTTCAAGACGAGCGTTACCGGCATCTCTCCCACCCTGTTTCGTGAATAAAATCGGGGACAAGACAAGGGATGAGAGGGTAACGAGGCACATTTGTCATCGGCCGACGAGCATCGCGATTCTCTCAGCCTGCTCGTTATAAACGATACTACGCTCCTCCTTTTTAATTCCCAGCCCACACCTATTTTCCAACGAAATTAACAACCACGATTGACTAATCTGATGGCTCGCCATCTGTTGTTCTCGTGCAGATAAGGGGGTTCGTTATTTACTTACGTCTACCTCGTTTAGAAGGCGTTCCTTGTCGGCGGCCGGGAGGGCTGCCGACCAGTCGACGAAAACCATCAGGGCCACGGCCATGAACACGGCGATCCGTAGCGGCGACATGGTATTTCCTGAAAAGGATGATCCCGTTAATCCTGGCTCATCGAGGGCAACCGTTCGATCAATCTCGTCTCGAACGCGAATACATTTTATTTACAACGCTCGCGTTCAATCTGTTCTTACGTGGAGCATGTATATGTACAGAGGACACGTTTAACCTACACGCGTGGTAAACGGTTTTTGATAAACGAATCACGATAGCAAGTAACGAGCCCTCGTATCTCCTCCGTGGGAAGCTCTAAAAGTCTCTAACGACGGCTTCGTGTGTTGATTACGTTCCAGAAAATCGAACGATTGCATATGTATATCTTCGGGAACGTTGAACACCACTCGACGAGGGAGGAGAGATTTAGGGGCCACATCTCGATGGTAGTGGAAAGAAAAGGCAGCGACGGCGGCTCCTGGAGAAGTGGGCGATAATTTAACCGAGGCTTTGCCGAGCCTGGACCACGCGCCACTCGTTATCCGGATAATACTTTACTTTCCTATCCATGTTCAACGCGACAGAAAAGAGATTTAAGATCCAACGATTTTGCGACTTTCTTCTCGACCGCGAGTTTATATATTCGCGAAAAATTCACAACTTTCCTCGTTACAAACTGTTATAAATGCAGGAGTTGTCGCGCGTAAACAGATAATCCCTGGAGAATTTAGTGGGGAAAACAGGTTTCGACGAAACGCGGTCGAATTCGTTTAAAGTTTCAAATGATTTCGAATCACGCGTTCGGCAACGCTTATCCAATCGAGCTTTCACACTTTACCGACACCTGTCCGTTTTAAAGTAACAAGACCGAGGATGCGAGCATTCAGGTTTGCAAAGGGGAATGAGATTGTGATTGACCGTGAAATATTTTGATCGGTGGGGAAATAGATTAGCCAGGAAAGTTACGTCGCGATTGGTTGGTTTTATTTAGACAGGCCTGACATGGACAATTTCGTCGGTCTGACGGACAGTTCGATTTCTACATGACGGACAAGGATAGAACCACTTTAGCTGTCGTTGACAGAACGACAACTCGTCCGAGAGGATAACACGTGCTGTTGGAAGTACTGTCAGTGCCAGGTGAGAGAGTATGCTAACGCGAATCCACGGTTATAAGGTATTGAAATATTGGACGGAAATAGGCGATCGACGGTTTCGGCAATTCGACGGAATTTATGCCGTACAGACGTTCCAGTCGAGTTGGAGCGAGGCTGAGAAGAAAGGGCAAAGGAAATAAGAGAGATAAGGGAAAACGAACGTTTTCGTTCTTCGGCGAGAACCGTTTCTTTTCTAGACAGGGTAAAGACAACGACGAGTAATTGCGCGCTTCCCTCGGCAACAGGTTCCTCCTCGACCTTTTTAATGCCTAATTTAGAATGAACTGAAGATTTTCTACCCATGTTCTACCCGCGGTTAGGTTCGGTAACTTTGCAATTTTCGAACTTCCAACCTTCTCGAACGTTTCCACTTTCGAAAACATCGATCCTCGTTTCGAATAAGAGACAATGAAACGGGCGATTACGAGGCGATGCGAAAATTGCAAATGGGGAACGTTTATAATTTTCTGACAATGAGCGAACCGTTGAACAAAAGGACGAACGTTCGACGGTAATTTCCATTCACCTGCCACAGCCACCACTGTGCCGGCAGTCGCGGATCAACGAATGCAATTAGAATTGTTTTCGAATAAATTGAACCGGGAGTAAGTTATGTAAAATGTTCGCCGTGCAATTTTCCACGCGAGCGCTTCTCTTCTTTCGCGAGTTTCTCGATGATGATAGGTAACCGGCAATGACGATAGTTCGGAAAAGCAACAGGCGTCGAAGTTGAGATCAATTTGAACAGATGGACGATTGGTTTCCCGAGGGTAGAAACGAAGGGTAGAAACGAAGGGTAGAAGAGAGGAAAGAAAATGAAAATACCTCTTGGAAGATGTTTCGAAGAAGACAGGTGCGAGATCCGGGGGTTGTCGGGTGTTTTTGGTGAGCAACCGGGAGGATCGGTGCTTCAGCGACAGAGTGACTGAGCTTGCAAGCACGCGACCACTTTATACGAGACAGGAGGGGGTCGGCGATGTTGGTGGTGGAAAGGCATGGGGTGGGTGTTTCCACTCCTAGCGCTGCTCTTTCGACGAACACGCGTTCCACCATCGATTCATCGACGATCCGTCGACGATTCGTCGATATTTCAACGCGCGAATACCAATCGGTGCCCCGTGAGACAACCTCCACTCCTCCCTCCACACCCTGCCACCCCCTCTACACGCGAAATTCGAACGATTAAACGATTAAGGCGATGAATGTTCTACTCGTAAAATAATCTCTCGAGATTCGCTTGATTTTCCAACAATCGAAATCGTTAATGACGATCAACGACGAGGGCGTTCCTCGACAAGAGGAAACATTCTCGTAATCGACGAAACGCAGACTCGCCAAACGATTCTCGTTCGATTTCTATTATTTACAGTGAAAGGAACCTGTGTGTGTGTGTGTACCTCGTCGTTTTGTCCCGAGACACACGCTGATCAAAGGAACAAGAAAATACCGTAGCGAAAGGAACACAGTCTCTATAATTGTTACACGGTCCCTAAACGTTTTAGGGATTTGTACGGGATAAATAGAGTAGAGTACAGAACAACTGTAGGTTAAGTTAGACGTGTATTCAGATATCGAAATACTCGCGTGCTTTCGCGAAACAAGCCAAAAGCGTTCGGATCTACCTATCACACGTATCCTACATATGTACGACCCTTTAATTGTTTCCACCGATGCGCGTTTTATCGAACTAATGACGGACGGGGGAAAAAAGGTCAAGTCACTTCTGCGGGGAGACAAACTTGAAAGTCGTGAACAAGGAATGTCGATCGGCTGGTATTAATTTCAATCGACGTAGCATCGGAGATTCGATTAGCAACAGGCAAACGGACGTGTTTCAGTCTACTCGCCGTTGATCTTACCATCTCTCGAGCTTTCCTCAAATTGCACGGTTCTCTCGACTAATTACAGATTCGAAGGGCCACTATGACTGTGATTTCCGAATGTCTATAGTTTGCAACGCCAAAGTATTTACCGAGCGAATGGATATGCTCTTCGTATCATCTTGCTCTTTGCCAATGTCTGTAAGTCGATAGTCGAGTGGATTCTAATCTTCGAGGTCTAAGAAATGTTTCGAGACGCGCGGATTAGATAGTTCTAATTAGATAGACTTCGACAAGGGAAGTATATAGTTGACTATGCGCGATTGGCAAACTATTAAAGAAAGAACGGTCACTGTTGAGTGACGCGCGCGGAAACTCGCGTGTCTCGAAGCAATAAAACGCAGCAGATGATAAGCTTGGACAGCTTGGACAGGTTCGTCGCTGACAAAACACAGCAAACTGAAGAGGAAAAACCCGAGAAGTTAAAATACAGCAAACAGATGTGAACGTTAAAGTGCTCGATGAATAATTTCCAGACCCCCTGGTCTGGGAAACGCGATAAATATACATATGTAATATGTAATAAAGACGACTAGACATAGAAAAATCCTCGGTATTCGTAACGCAGTTTATCCGGTCTTCTTTAAATATTCAAATGTTCGAACTTTTCAGGTTGGTTGGTCGCGCGGAAAATTTTCCAACCGAATCCGGTTCACTCTTTCAATTACGGAAATGATAATTTGCCAGGCTCGGGGGAATAATACTTCTTCGAAACGTCAGTCCTCCGGTTGGACAACAGTATTGCGGGACAGTAATGCGGCAGCTGGGGTAGAAATTCGTACGATACTCACGGCCGAGGAATGCCTCATCCCCTAAAATATGCGAAACGGCACGCACCATGCTCCTTCCCCTCCATCTATCATTCAGCCCCGTGTTTTAACGCGTTTCGTGTTTGCTACACGCGCGGGTGTGTGTTTAGAACGGATTCCTCTTATAATTCACCTACCGTCCAACTTTCCCGTATAACCCTTTCCCTGGTAAACTTAATTAAAATCATCGACGTATCCCGCTGATATTTCGAAAAGTCCTTCGACAGATTTCAATTGATTCGTAGACGGTAATATTAGAAAGATTCGGGTTGATTTTTGCCCCGTCAGGGAACGAGATTACGCGACGCTTCCTTCACCTGGCATCCTGTGCAATTCGTCGGAAGAGGAACGCAACGCCTACGCTAAATAAAATTCATTTTTCACAGGGGAAACGTCGCTCGACCGTCGTTGTGCATCGATATTCCCGGAGACGTAACAATTCGCCGTAGACACGATCTAAGTTGAAGAAAAAGTTCTTTAGAAATCGTGCTCGATTCAATCCCCAAAGAAGCGTATTGTGCCCTACGTGTCCATTCTCCTCCTTTCGTCTACTCGCGACGAAACGGTTGGCCAATAATCATCTAGGAAAATTGGAATTGGTAAAATGTATCTGAATTTCTGACGGGAAAAAAGAAAAAAAAATAAGCAGAGGAAAATAAGTTCCGTGCGCAAAGTCCAAGATAAAAATTGATTTACCTCGGCATGCTCGCCTCGTTATCAGGCGATAAAGGGACAACGATCGATGGGTAATCGGCTTGGTAGAAATGGGTCATTAACTGGGTAGAGCTTTGGGAAACGTAATCTCACCAACGAAGAAGACGGCGACGATAGAACGTGATAAAATCTGTAGATTACTGATCATTTTCCACGCTTTCCCGAGGGGCCATCCGTTACTTCCCCCTTGTAATTCTTTTTCATTTAACGACACCGGAACGCATACACAAAGTTCGTTCAACAACCAACAGTTCCCAAGAAAAATTTCAATCTGAAGCGTAGCAAAACATTCGCTATCACACGCATTTCGTATACTTTTTTACGACTTCTTCCACTTGGAAAGCAAACCCTCTTTCAAACGCTCTTTGCTCCATCTAACCTAACAGTGACAACGAAAAAGAACTCTACAGACGAACGATTGAATGGTTTCGGGTTAAATGGAGTTGTTCTATAACGAATCCAGGAACTTTTTTAACAGACAGACTGTGTATTCTATCGAGCTTATTCGACGCGGTCTAAGCAGCGGTTCCTTTTCCTAGGCAAATCCCATAGGTAAACCCATCGGTATAACGACGTACGTGTTGACACTCGTAAACAGAATCTTTACACGCCCCCTGAGACTTTTCGAGGTGGATGCAGAACAGAGGGATAAGATCCATACGCATCGGCACGGTGTCACCGATAAAACTGTGAACTTTATCGCCTCCATCGTGTCGCGTTGTGCAATTTTCAATGAAAACAGACTTTCGTCGTAGCGACATTCTTTCCATAATGAAATTGATGATCGAGAGAGAAGAGTTGCGCTATCTTATTTCTCGATAGTCACATCGGGTTACGCATCCAAGGAAAGATTCAGCGGAGGTTTTCTTTAACAAATGCCTTCGATCTACTACCCTTTTCACCTCTACACGCTTTCTCCCGCTCGGAGCGGAAGAGTTCCCTTGAAGTAAGAAATAACTCGAGGCTAGCGTTTCAAACCGCGAACCATTGCTCTGGTCCCAATGGAAAAAGGGGAAAAAATTGAGGAAAGGCGAGAATCGAGAAAGGTTGATCGATCGATCCGTAACCGCAACATCGAAATGCTGGTTCAGGAGATTCGGGAGCATTTGTTTTACGTAACTTAACGAGCAATTCGCAGCTTCTTCGCCATGCTATCGCTAATTAAGCATTTTCATAACGGTATCCGATTTCGTTGTCTCTCGACTCATTTTTTCACCGACCCTGACCCGCTTCTACAATTTCTCTCGCTCTCACGATACCGAGATTTTCGTCGTCGCGATGCCAGGAGGAACCTATTCTCCGCGTTACCGCGTGAAATTTTAAGGGAACGGAAGTTACTGTCGCCTGTCAAATTTCATCGTATCTCCAGTGTCAGATGGTTGCGTCGATGTTCGCTATCGATGTCTAAACTCCGGCACGATTCTCCCTATCTATCGCAGTCAACTTGAACGTAGTATTCTCGCAGTAGAATGGTCTGTTGTTTAGTCAG
The DNA here is from genome assembly GCA_951804975.1 of Anthophora plumipes. Taxonomy (NCBI): domain Eukaryota; kingdom Metazoa; phylum Arthropoda; class Insecta; order Hymenoptera; family Apidae; genus Anthophora; species Anthophora plumipes. The sequence continues at coordinate 17,395,101 of OX638122.1, read as the reverse complement.
ACACGAGGGATTCGATCTTACGTTGTCAGCGACGTCGTCGCCACCGACGCCGCAGCCGTCTGTCGCTGTCGCTATCGCTCTTCTCGTCATTGGAGAATATTCTCCAATTATGGTAGTTTTCTCTCGCAAACACTGTATCGAAAATTACTTTAGAACGAATCGCGGAACGACGAGCAAATACATTCGCGTATTTTCAAGGGTGAAAGATGAAACGACGGCTCTCGGAAGACCTTTTCGATTCGAGTAATATGCTTTCTTTCTTCTCCCTTTCGCCCCCCCCATAACGTTACGCGATCCTTCGAGTTAAAAAATACACCCAGAGGCGTTGGCGTTTCTATCGACGTTACGTAAACGTGTAATAAGCGATAAAAGTTAAGGATATTCCTCGAGACAAGTCAACCGATGATTAACCGGAGGCAATCAGAAGGGGGCGTAAAGATAAAATGAAGGTTGGCGAAATGAAAGAAGAACTTTCCTTCGACGAGGAAGGAAAAGGTGCTCTTCCCGAAATTTCCCGGGACCTTCCCGAAAGAGGGGAACGGATATCTAACGAGGTATCGCGAAGAACGTAACGCTCGAACGAGAAAGCAAACGAAAGAAGGAGAGAAATGCGAAATCGGGGCAGTAATTATCCGGTAACGAGGGCAGAGTTTCGTTGGCCGAGAGGAGAGAAACGATTCGGGAATCTATCGCGAGAAAAGGGCTGGCTACGTACACCGGATCAAAGCTGTTATCCGTTTGAAATTGGATCTCCTTTCTATCTTTTCCACGCCGGTTAAAGGGATTTATAATCAACGAGGAATCGTTAAGGCTCCTTTGAACACGTGTCGATTTCTCGTGTTCGCGTTTCCCGAGGAACGGGTTACTCAAAAGTTCGAATTTTTTTCATTTCTTTCACTGTTTCACCACCGGCTTGGTAAAAACGTCCTGAACCTAATTAACACATATTTGAACATTCGCGTTGGTGTTCAAATTGTAACATGGGAGATAATGTTGTTTCGAGGAAAATTCCGGAAGAAGAAACTTGGTTGGAACAGAGTGCGCTAGGTAAGAAAGGGTCGCGTTACCCAGGTGGCTCGCGTCGGTAATCTCTACGCGGAAACGAAGCGTTTCGAAGGGTAGTTCCTTTATCGAACACCCTGTCGACTTATCGTGCAAGCTGAAACAACTCCCTTACTCGCGGTCGATAAGATCAGACATTTCTTCGCGTCGAATCTTTTCTATCGTTTCGAAATGATTCCCAGGTAGAAACACCGTCGATACACCTAAGAAAAAAATTTCGCTGCAATTCATCCATGAAATTGTGGATGATTCGTCCGTTCGAACGGAAAAACGAAAGAGAGAGAGAGAGAGACGGTAGAAAAGAATAGACAATAGACAGCAACAGTTGAAAGGAACGTAAACAGCGACGAGGAAAGAGCAAGAATAGCTATCAGTTTACAAGAGATGGAGAAAGTGTGTGTTTATATGCGCGAGGGTGGTGAAAAGTAATTCGCGTGATTCGGATCGATGAACGAACAGGAAGTCGCGAATCGAGTCGTAAAACGAGAAACGGCAACGGTTGCTGGCCGCGTGCAGGGAGAAAAAAAAATCGCCACGGGTGGTTGAGTGGTATCAGAAAAACCTTTAGGCTCAGTTCCCATTATCCCTGTGTCCTGTACTCTGATTGACTTCCAGTGTTCTTCACGCGTTTCGTCGCCCTCGCCCCTTTCATCCTTATCGTTCTACGCGCCGAAATTCTCCTAAGGAACACCGATAAAAATCTGTTCTCTCGCGAAAGAGAAGAAATGAACGCGTTCGAGTTCTCCTTTCGTCGCTTATTACGGATTGGATATTGGGAATGAATAATAAAAGGTTCGATCCATCTGCGTCAAGAAGCGTTCCGTCGTTCGTTGTTTTTATAAGCGTGATCGTGTTTTATAAGCGTTGCGGTCGTAAACGGCCGTCAACGGCCGTCAACGCTTTCGGCTAGCTCGTTAAATGCCGCTTAACTTGCCCGCAGAGAGATCCTTCGGTATTTCCCAACTTTTCCGTGCTTCGCGTGAACTTCGCGAACTTTCGAAGACATTCACGAACGTGGAAACGCGCGAAGGCGTAAGAATCGTTCGAGTAATTTTCAAAAGAGACCGAACTATTCGTCACCGTGCAAAGAAACGAATAACCGACCGACCGTTTCCAGGGAAACTATGAATAAGATATAGGCCAAATGGAACGAGACGTGGAAAGGATTATTCAGGATTTCTCGCCTTTTAACGAGCCGGAAATTGCAAAACGCATCGACGGGAAAACCACAGATCGCGGCGTCCGAGTAGTATTTCAAAGCGAACTTCCAATTGTTCGCCCCAACTCGCGCCATCGTCATTAGCTAATTAATGGTACCGAGGCTAATTGCTCGATGAACCACACGATATTTGTTGCGGAAACGCTCGATTGATTTTCGCTAAATAAACTCGCAACGATCCTTCCGCCATGGCGTGCATAATTGCGCGGAAAAGCTGTCGCGATTCGGAAAATTCCTCGACTCTTTTTTTTCTTTCGTTTATTCGGTTTCCCTTTTTCTCTAATTTCCCCCCTGGAAAAATCATCTCCGTTCAACGAATTATCCAAATTCGTTTTTTTCCAACCATAGTTTAGATTTTCTTGCGCGGAAGAACCTGCCTGCCGTCGGATTGCAACAATTGCTCGCTGTGCTCGCCGATTGCGCGACAACTCGTAAAACTGATTCCGCTGAAAAGTGCCTTAGTAGGTACTAGCTTGATTGAAAAATCAAGACGAATTGTTCTTCTTCCAGCTGTTTCATCGTCCGTTCAGTCAGTTGTTTTAGTCAACGTTACCCGAGTTTTTCTTTCCTTCTGTCAATTAGTCTAATGAATCCCCCGTTAAAAAAAAACAAAAAAAAAACAAAGTGAAGAGAAGAGAGAGAAAGAGAGGTTGGGGGAGTATCTGACATTTTACGAAAGATTCGAGACAACGAAGAACATGGGAAATTAATAAGAAAAAAGGGAGAGAGAAAAGAGAGAAGGAATTTGGCGAAAGTAAGTTCACGTTGTCCGTCGTTAATTATGGTCGGTGCGTGACGCTGGAAGTCGGTTAATTGAACAGATCCATTTCTTCTTCGCGAGACCACCTGTCGCATTTGTGATCCGTCTCGAGCGACCGAGCGAGACTCGTTTCTCGTCTTTCCGTACGGCTAGGTAACAACGACGAGTCCGCCTGTGTCGGACACCTCCAAAGAAGACAAATAGCCGAGCCTCGAGTAGGCGAAGGTGTAATTTCACGTTGAACGTCTCGCGAAACCGAAATTAATGCCAACCGCGTGCGTGGTTCTGCCTTAACGTTCTGGCTAAACGTTTAACGATAATTAATCTCGCTGGTTTTCAACCGGATCGAGAAAACAGCGTCGTGCGTATGCAGAAAAAGGGCAAAGAGTAATAGTAACTCTGTTATTAGGAAGGGAAGAGAGGGGCTCGGTGAAAAGCGAAGGCAGAAATTAAGATCAGGTTTCCCAGAGAAGGTTTCTCAGTTCAGAAACCGGAGTTATAATTTCCTGGGTAGTTTCTGACTTTGTAATCGATGTATTCCCTAACGAGACTGGCCGCAAGCAAGTCTGATACTGTCGCCACGAACCTCTACAACCCGCGTCCTTCTCCGACGAGTTTCCACACGAGTTTTCAGCCACGTTTCGATTCCTCGAAGAGGAAAGCGCGGCAGATCTCCCAGATTTTCCATCTCTCGAGTGTATCGAAGATAAACTAAGATAAGAGGAAAATATAGGCTAATTAAAAGTTAGCGAACGTCACTCGAGATAGCTCGCGGGGCTCTTCTCCTCTTTCACCCGTTCGAATACCGATTTCGTTAATTATCGAACCTTACACGTTCGCTCCTCGCGAGTCTCGAAGGAGAGGAACATATGCTGCGTCGGTGTCGCAGGATAGCGCGCGGTTTAAAGCGCCTGCGTTCCGAACTACGATCGACGAAGTATATAGAGAGCAGTTGCTGCTCCAAGCATCACATTGCGCCCTCGAGTAGGTCCTTCGTCTTTCTGTCTTTCTGAAATAACCAACGTGTCGAACATCCTTCGACGATCCACGAATTCGAGGTACTGTGTGCTACTATTTCACTTTCGTAACGAAGAATCGAGCTCAGATCTCAGAGCCTCGATCCTCTCTTTCTCGAAGAAGAACCGAGAAGCTCAGGCAGCGGTACCGTCTCCGTACTTGAGGAAGAAGGAATTTCTTTGGTCAAGGTACGTTGGCGAATGCTGTAATCGTACCCGAACAACGCACTACTTTTTCGAACAGCGATCCGATAGATGGGCAACGGGGTGATTCCGTTAATGGTAGTGGCGATGGTGCCCATAATCGCTGGCACCATCGGTCAGCGTGCCCTCGGCCCTCAGAGGAACACGGCGTCGAACCTAGATTATCCAGACTATTCGAGCAAGTACGAGGAAGAGTATCCGGTGAGTAAATCACAATTCGATCGTTCGATGTTATCAGAAAACACGCTTTTATCATTATACGTGTAATTGTTTGAACAAGTATAGTCCATCCACCACTTTTCTTTGCTTTGCAATTTATGCAAGCGTTCTCGCTTTATCGCAATCCCAAAGAGGGTAGAGAAACGCGCGGCTTCGTCTCTCGTTCAACAAGTAGGTTGCGCCATTTCAATTCGTTCAACCACACTCTCCGTTGTACTTTCGAACCTTTTCCTCGACGAGTCGAAATGTAAATCTTCGAGGGAATAAAAATTTCTCGCCGCAAAGAGAGATATCGTTTTCGCGAGAAATCGAACGGAACGAAATTGCCGGAACTTCGAGGGGGAGTTTGTGGAAAAAGCAAACATCTGTTCGAAGAATAATGTTCATTGTGTCGACTTCGCGTTCAAGGAAACGAAACAGCCTCGAAATCCCCGGCGAAGAAAACGTCGAAGGAAACGTCGATCTAACAGGGTTTACACGTCTTGATCCCGAACAAAAAGTCTACAGTTTCTATCCGGTAGTCGCGTTATAGAATATCGAATTCTTAGTCATCTCGATCCTCGGCAGAATTTCCCTCTGGAATTCCATTCTTCTCGAATTTCTCTATTACTCGGGGTATACTTATACACTGGTAGAATATATAGGTGTATTCGTATCTAACGAGTGTCTTTGTTTTGCGAGTAAACGAGAGCGTAAGCCGAGAATATTACTACCTCTAGTGACAACCCTCGTCTTACTCTTATCTGTGACTGTGACAGCGACTGTGACAACGAACACCGGAACCTTGTCACCGGTGAAAATCGGATAAACGATATTTCGTTCTTTTTTCCCTTCGACCACGTGGAACAATTTTCCTTTGAATGTTCCTTTGAATTTTCGTGTCGAATCAACGCGCGACACTTGACAGGGACGATTAAACAAGAAGAACATACAGATTTTAACGTATTTTCTTCTTCCCGGAAAGAAACAGGCAAGCTAAATTCACCCTTAGATAAATATCGCCCTCGAGAAAAAAACTACAGTTTCTCGAATGAAAATTGAAAATATCGCCGCGGTACTTTGCGAGCGTTTCGAAAAAGTTTACAAAGTACCGCGAGGAGGAACTTGCGTCGCGGTCGTTGCTAAATACTTGAAGAGAAGCGCATCGAACAGAAAGTAATTAATTTTCTCCTCCGTTAGGTTCGATCCTTTTCTTCTTTTTTTCTTCTTTTTCTTTTTTTAATATGAATTTCGCGTTAAAAGTTCGAGGACATTGTCAGATGCAACGGGTAGAGATCTGAAGAGCAGCGAAACGATCGATACACCTCCGATCAAATTCGAATTAGAAAGTTATAATTACGGAGAAGGAGAGCGATCCGTGTGGAATTAAAACGGAATCGAGACGATTACTCGACGCACTTCCAACGATCGGCTGCTCGATCGATCGGTTAACCCTCTGAAACTGTTGGAAAATCGGTTGATAATCCTCCGCCTGACAACTCGTCCGAACGAAGGCGTGTATGCATATACGGATCGGAATGAGCAGTTTCGACCTCTCGTTAAGTCGTTTACTCGCGATCCACGCGCGTTAATTCAGATTCTTCGTTCCCGTGCATCCGAGTCAGTTAACTAACGAATTATTCCCACCTGCGTTAATCACGTCTCCGTTTCACCGATGAAATAAGACACGACGAGTCTGACGCCTCGTCTTCGCGCTAATTAGTCACCGCGTACAGCTGGCTGCTTTCTATTAATTACCAATTAATCCAGCCGATGACCAATTTTTCGCCTACGACAGGAGGCATCGACCTTTTTTGCGATACAGCATCGCTCCTCCCCCTCACCACCTTTCCGTTCTAAAAATAAAGCAACAACGACGAGCGAAACCTGTCGTTTCATCCTTATCTCAGGATCAGATGGTTCTCGTTCGTCGTTCCAGGAATATTATCTTTCCGTCACGTTTCGCGAAAGTTCCTTTCGTCGAAATCGATATGTAATTTAGCCAGGGACCACCGGCGAAGTATTTGCAATGTCCGTACAGATTTTCATTGGTTAATCCTCTTGTCTTTCCGCGTTCGTCTTATCTACCCCCTTTTCTACTTACGCAGGTACATACATATGTACACAGTGCATTAGGTAGAATTCTAGGAGGACTCGTTGAATCCGCTTCAGGAAACGATCTATTACGTTGCGATTAAATTCCCCATTGACAGTTTGAACAATTCCTCGCCAATCGAAAAATCCAATCAACGTTGTCTTCGCTTTTCATTTCAACTGTCTTACGACCTACTTGCTTAAACCTAACCTTTATCGCAGCTCTTTGTTCCATCTAACCTAACAGTGACAACGAGAAAGAATTAGCAAATTTCAAACGTGCTCTACAGAGTTGACGAGCAAAAGATCTACGATAACTAGATTTAGCCTTGAAAACAAATGTGTCCCCGTTAGAAATTGTTCTACAATATAGGTTCAGGAACTTTTTTAATAGACTGTATATACGTATACATACGTACTTCTTCCGGCAACAGTCGGCCAACTATTCTTCTTCGTTAAGAAGTTAATAAGGTCGCCTTTATACGTCCGTTTCACGTAGGATATAGGGCAGAGTTCGAGGTAATTGTTTCGTTTCGGGTGCGATCGGCACACCCACCTACCCTGCGAGCGAGATTCGTTATTCCGGGGATGATAGGGAGAGAGAAAAAAAGAACGATCGAACAATTGAAATTCGAGAAGGATAAAGGGATAGAATACGTATCGGATTAAAATGAGGATTTCGATATCGTCTTTCAAATACCGCGTCGAAGGATGAGTTAAGAAACTCGCTGACATTTCCAGCGTTGAAGTCTCTGAAAAGATGTCTCGCATCGAGGCGAGATACCGCGAGAATACTAGATTTCACTTGAAAACTTTTGCTCGCCGATCACGTGGAGATCTTTAACTTTATCCCCGCTCGAATATCTCTTCGACGATCCTTCTGCGGTAAATAACAACGAGGAGAAACGAAGTGAGCAAAGAAGAAAAGGATAAAAAAACGATTTGAATATCCCCATGTATAATACCATCGGTGTAGGTGGTCCAAGAGTAACACGAGTATCATAATAGGCGAAGGAATGCCACGGGAAAAGTATAAACTCGAGAAAGATCGTGTAGGTTGCGTTATTAAGGGGAAAAGTGTTTCGTGACCGGGCAATTCGTTTGGATTAGATACGCACTCGGTACGCAATCAACCGGGAGGGGGGATTCCTGTGGCAAACGAATCGCGGAAAAGAAAAAGAAAAAAAAAAGAAAAGAAAGGATCGAACGGGAACGATACTCGTATCTTTCCGTCATCGGCCAGTTCGCGGCAATAACTTTTATGTGCCGGCTAATAAAAACGCGCCGTCGACGTGGCTTTAATCATCGTTAAATCGACTCGCCGCGGTGACGTCGAATTATTTGCGGAAGGAGACGACGCGGTCTCCTACTCGGTGTCAAGATCAGACCAACTTTCATTTTTCAACTCTCACCTGATTATATTCGTTCATCCAATTTCTCGAATGTTGCAGCAGATATTGGAGCAGCATTGATTTTTAAGACAATTAGAAGATAATTAGACAGAGGTGTGTGTATAATTGTGTGTGACGTGCGCGTGATAAAACAGTGATTGACTCAAGGATGGAAACATAAGGCTATTTAAGAGTTTTAGGAAGAGGAACTTTGAGATAACGGTTGTAAATAGCCTGAACGACGTTTTATCGGTAAAAACGATAGGTGTATATTTCTGACGAAGAAAGGTATTTCTTACAAATAGGGAAATCTTGGCTGAAGCCCGTCAGCGTTAGAGTAGCTACACATACATATGTATGTACGTAATGCTGGTAGTGTTCCTTTCGAACGAAAGGAAGATACGAGACGCGCCGTGAAAGGTTTTGCGTCAGAAGGCGTCAACGGACTCGGGAAGATACGACAACCCTGATAGTTGCGGAGGATTAAGCCGTACTTTTTCCGTAGGGGCGTTGCGTTATTTCGTATTGCGAACGAACGTTCTCTGTCTCGATCCATAAATTTCCCCTCGATGCCCTCCCACGCGCATCTCTTTCTTTTCTTTGCTTTTCTTCTTTTCCACCATCTCGCGACTCTTTTCCCAAGGCTTATTTATGTACTCGCGAACCAACTCGATTCCAGCTGTCCCGTGGCTAGAAAAATGTCTAGAAACTTTTCTCTCTGCGCTTCTCATTCGAAAGTACAAGTACGAACACGAGCACGAGCGTACAGGGGACAATTGCGATATGGAAAAGTGCAAGCGCGAAGCTGCGTCGCGTACGACTGTTGTCCAAAAATCTCGAATCCGGTGGTTCCCACCGTGGAGAAAAATCATCCGAGGCAAATCGAAAGCGATAAGCGTTCGGGCTCCGCGCGGGAGTTTTATTGGAAAAGAGCAACACGTTTTTCGAATTTGCTCATGCGGCAGTTCTTTGTTTGCGGTTATAGCCAGCAATATCGGTAAAAGCATCGATGTTAATCCATTATACGGTTCGTTTCTTGGTGGAAAAGGGACTGGCACGGCGTGCGCGAAATTTCAAATAATTCAACGCGGTGGAAACGTGAAAACGTCGTAACGCAGATCGAACTGTGCGCGCAACCCGTTATTGCTCGTCACGGCCATTACAAAGACATTTTCAACCGTACGGGGCAAACTTTCTGAAACGAAAGTAAGTTCGACGTTACTTTTACGAGGCCCTTAAGGAGCCCACTTCGTTCGAGCGTAGATAGAAACTTCTGTACGCGTATATACCTGCACTTCCGTACACCAAGTAGACCGTCGTCGAATCGAGTAAAAGGGCAAATAACGAGTTCCCGATGTGTAACGTTTCCTCCTCCTTTCAACGCGTTAATAGCAATTATGCCGAGATATTCCAGGGAAGATAAACAGAAAAGATGTCTCGTTCGAAGGGAATTCTTTTTTAATAGCCAGTAAGAAGAGCGAAACGCGCGAGCCGCGTGTAATTAAACCTTCCTTTTCCCTTCCCTTGACCCATTCACAGACTTTCATGAATTTCCCTAGTAAGCTTTCCTTTTCCGAGTAACCTTAAGTTATCGCGGTATCGCGACGTCCAGCCCGAAACGCGCTCGAACGAGGAGAAAGGAATTGTTCTAATCGAAAAACGAACGTTCTAAACTGTAGTCGTCGTACGGTAACCGTTGCATTTAACGAAACGCCAACAGTTAGTTTTGAGGACGGATGAAAGAAACAGCTGATACCGACCGCGTTTAACCGGTATTACTTGGACCATTCTTGGTCGTAAAATAAAGATGCACGTATCGCTTTGTACACGTAGAGACGAGAGTTCACAACTCGTTAACACCGATTCCACCACACCGACATCGTGCTCTAGTATCCTCGTCTCGCATCTTTTTACGAGAAGATAAAAGATCTTCTCTTCTACTTTTTTTCAACGACTATACGCGCGGCGTGACGTGGCGCGGAGTTCTATTAGCCGTTTCCATATCTGTTTCGAACGAATAACAAATTCATTGGGATCCTGGATACGCGAAATCAACGCGAGCTCTTTAACGCGAAATAAATCGATTAATTTGCCCGTCTTTGTCCGCGCGGCACATCGGCCAGCGGTGTTCTCCATCCTCGCTAAAATGAACAACAAAGAAGTTTGTGCGTCGGCATCGAAACAACTGTACCGGTCAACAATTAATATGGCATTCTGGTGCGACGAATGCCTGCGTAATTGTCTCTGACTAATTACGAATCGCATTCGTTCGTCGGTGGGCGAGCCTCATTGCGCGAGAATAATCTCTCGTTCAGCGTAGAAGTAAGCTGAAACTTTCGTTGCAGTTAATAATTTTCTCTCTGCGCACACACGTGTGCTTCGTGTTGCTCCCTTTTGTTATAACGTCATCCCGTTACTGAAATGTTTTCGTAGAAATTGTTCGAAGAGGTTTTTTACGTTTCGCGGAAACGTGTTTTCCATCGGGTCTGATCGCGATTAACGATAATCAAAATTCAATTATCGTTAAACGACGAAGCTTTCGTCGTCCACGCATTCGCGCGATTAAATTAGCGATAAGGACCGGAGCGATGATAGCGTAATCGACGCGTTTAACGACATGGACAAAGGCCTCCTTTAGACTCACGGGCCGAGCATCGATTTTAATTAAACTTCGCTGCCGCGATCGCGCGGCTATCAAGCCGCTTTACCGATGTCCTGAAAACCTGCTGCTCAAATCTGCTCTTTTCTAACCGAGGATTATTAATCGTCGTCCTCTTTGTTCGAGCAACTCCTAATCCAAACACATGTGTCGTTTATAGACTCGTTTGATAGAAACCCTTCCTTCGATTCATATACCGCGTTTCCCCTTCCTCTGTCTCGCTAGATAATCCCTCATTGTTTCCATTGGATCCATTCTCTTCTTTACGTCATAGAGGGACACGTTCGCGTCGTGTTTAAAGTTAAACCAGAGAGTGGAAATGTTTAAGGGCAATATTGCACGGTCGTACAGATTTTTCCTCGAATGGAATACGTTTCGAGAATTCCGAGAGGCATCGATCGATCGACACCGATTTTCGAACATGATAATTCGTTGCACGTTCTCAGTGACCATGGAACGTGCGTGCAAACAAAATTACTCTTCTCGCGAGATTAAAATCCGATAGTTCGTGTCTTTCAGAAATTGTTTCTGCTATATGTGCACGTATCTGCTTTTCTTTCTTTTTTGTTTTTCCCTGAAATGTCCTTGTCTATTTTACCGAGGCAATTTTAAACATTCTTCGATCGACGTGTTCTTTTTACGTCACTCACCATCCATCTTTCGCCGAAAATATACATTTTCCGAGTCATTCATTTTTGGGCGACGCGTCCCGTCGTTGAATACGACGAAAGCAAAGTTTGCGCCGTTTCGTTGTACTAAATACACGTACGTATTCTATATGCACACATACAGTGACTTCCATTGATACTCGGACAACTTTCAAAGCAAAATAACTTTTTTTTAATTGAACCAAACGAACTGATATCCCGTGAGAAATTAGAACGATTAGTTTACTAGATGATGAGTAGAAAATATTTCGAAGAAATTCTAACTAATGAAAATTGTATTTCTGCGTGTAATTTAGTAAACTAATCCTTTTAATTTCTCACGAGAATACAATTCGTTTGGTCCAATTTTAAAAAAGTAATTCCGTTTTAAAGGATCTTCCAATTTTCGTACAATGGCCGCGTAAATACGTATATACATGTTTATCTGCCTCCCACTTCTTCTCTGGTCTCGCGTTGAAAAATGTTGAAAAAGTTTCGTTTGTTATCGTCGTTAGTCGAGTAAAAAGTATCGATTTATTTACACATTTCACAATGGAATTCGCATTACCGAATAGAACCATTGATGCGTTCTGATTAAAAGGAATTATTTAAAGGCGTCGACGATTTAATTAATAATTTAATCTCGTCGTGCCACCCTTCGCGTTTCCTTTACTATTCAACGATTCCGGTAAATTTGCTCTGGCATTTAACGAAGATACTCCCTCGCCCCGTTTTTTCGAACGAATGTTCGGTTAATGGAACGCTTTTATCAGCCATTGACAACTGGAAAAAAAGGAACTTTTCCTCCCGTTTCAACTAATTCTAACGACGTGCAACGGAGCAACAACACGTTCGAATATCTCGATGGAGAAAGGAACGAATTCGAATTTCGAACGACATGTTTCTTTTTTAATTACTTCCAACTTCCCCAAGCCCCAGCCTCCGCCCGTCACGGCCACCGTGATACGTATATAGCAAAGATTTTTAATTACTTATAATTTCTTCCCGACTTTCCACGTGTCAGAGTCACCCCTACAGGCGACATTTTCCCCCCCGGCCGATTTCCCTCTCCCCACTTCGAGACCATTCTTCCCAGCTGAAGGGTAAAAGGAAAAAAAGAAAAAAAAAAGAAAACTGAATTGAATTTTTCCTTGAAACCTCTCTCAGAATCCCTCTTGCTTCCTACAGTTGACAAAGGTGTAAACTCATCGTTCTCCTTTCAACGGCGGATGATTAAAGTAACATCGGTCGGCCATGGTTGACGGCTCGTTCACGACGAGTTGAAGGAAGCCTAGATGCGTGGGTGTTAATATCTGTTTCATTTCCTCGGGAAGGACACGGCGAATGTCCTGTTTATTGGCCTTACGTTTTCGTAAATTGGTCAATAACGCAACTTTCAGCTGAATCTGCCACGATTGTTGTTTCTATGAAACCGAGGAGAAAATAAAAGTAGCTTGGAGATCCTTCGGGAAATCGCTTGGATCGTATAACAGGGGAAAAAAAGAAGAGCTGCGTTTATGTTATTATTTGTCTTGCCACGTGGACGCTTGTCAGCTCATTTTCCCGGAGAAAATCAAAGTTTACCCTTGGACCTCCACCTAGGAAATTGAACGTTGGATCTCGTTTTACCACGACAGAACCTCTTTGGTTACGTTCAGAGACGCTCTGGTTCAATATTATCGACACACGTTTCTTAGAGACTACTGATTCTATCAAGTCCAGCAGAGGTTCGTTGAACCTCTCGAGACGCTTCTGTAAGCAGCAAGCATCCCTGGATCGGGGAGAGAGAGAGAGAGATCCAAATAATACGGTAGTTGAGCAAATTGGCTAACTAATTTGAAACGTGTACAGGTAATGAAGGCGATAATTAGATCCGTGTCGAGTTTCAAACTTTCGGAGAGCTTCGAGCTACGATGAGATAATCGAGCGGAATCCTTTGGTAAACGGCTCGTTAGGTTCTCCGGATAAATTCGATGTCCCTGTGGAACGTCGCACGTTGTTTCGTTTTCTCAGAATGTCGTAACAACCGTTACGCATAGTTTCGCGTTAGATCTCGAGCGTTCATTTCTATCTCGGTGAGATCGTCTTTCCGATAGGTAAGAACAATTTCGTCGCGAGGAGAAAGAAACTTCCCGAGAAAGATGAGAGAAAAAATTCATTTCTGTCAATTACAGAGATTGGTTTGCAACGAAACTGTTAGGATCTGCTGCTCGTCCTTTGTTCTATTAAAATTGATCAAGAGAACGAAAGGACGGAAAGACGAGAGGTGCAATTCTCTTGCATCTTCTCGCAGAATAGAAACGAGCACGCGAAATTCGAATGAAATTTAATACGAAGACGAGGATCTGCCGGATTGATTCAGGGTTAAAAATTGCCTCCACGGCAATTATCCTCCGGTCTAATTAATTTTAATTGGCGTGAATATTAAATACCGAGCGTAAGGGGACCGCGAGAGTCCATCGGAACGATGGAAACGAGCAAGATTATAACAGGACCACCTTGTCACCTAACCGTGCATTACACACACGCACACCCACGATACGTGCAATCAAATATCGAAATCTCGGCGATCGCGGTATTCTAAAATGAAAAGTTTCTTCTTTTAGGTGGTGGTGCCGAAAAGAGCAGCGCTCTTGTTCGATCAACTGATGGTTGCACTGCAAAAAGTTGTCGACAACCAGGGCAGAGGAGAAATGGGTGGCAGTAGAGCTTTCGCGAGATCGTCTGGGTCTCATCTACCTGTTGGCAACTCGCAGATCGTTCCCTTGGCGGACGAGCAAACTGTCAAGGTTACAATTTCCCGATCTGCTTTATTTTCCTGCATGCTGTCTCGCGTTTATTCTGTTACACCGACATTTTTTTGTTCCCCCTTTCTTTGCTTCAGATGGATCTTCAACGACGCGGACAGGCGAAAGGAAGAATCTACTGGCGTTGTTACTTCAACGCCGTGACGTGTTTCAAGAGAAAGTGATAACGAGCCGGCAACGGAACAACAATCTCGACTCGAAAACCCGACTCGACGACACGAGATTCCTTGCATGCTTTCCCCGCGTAGAAGACGAACGAAATAAATCTCAACAAACTCGTGACGAATCTCTAGACCCAACCAAAGTCCACCGAATCATTTTGTCTTTTCTTACGAGTCGGAACTACCACAATTTTCTTCCCTTTAACTCTTCCCTTTAGCTCTTTCTCTCTCATCCCACCCTATCGGCGACGAGAAGAAAAGGTGTTACGTTTCAACGATCGGTGTCAACTATTTATCTCTCTGTCTTATATATACCGTTCGGTATACAAGTATCGATTAAAACTGTCTATTTAAAACGCATCAAATTGAACGAAACATGTTCTCACTCGATTGGTTTCGACATTTCAACCTCGTATGTGTAATTACAACCACCCCTCCCCCGATAATCCTATCCATAGTATCCTCGATCTTTTCAACGAACTTACTTGCTGTCGGAGAATTCGTTATTTCAAAGCCCTTTCAACGTCGATACGCTTTTGTGAACGTGATAAACGTAGATTATAACTAATTCGTTATACCGTTTCTTCCCATCTTGTTGTGTTAATCATTTCTTCTGACATTGCTGCTCTTGAATAAAGTGATTAATCAGATTAGAAATTGTACCGTTACGGGGGATGGTGTATTTTTATTCCAATCGTTCGTCGAAAGATACGCGTTTACATGGATAAGGTAAGTGTTTTATTTCGAGCCATTTCCATTTTCCATCGTTAAATGGAACCGCGCGCTTTCGTGGCCGCGGATAGCCTTTCCAAGCACAACACTAACTCACAGTGCTTCGTGTGTGGAAACATATCCACAGCGACAGCTTTCACCGGCACTAAAGGTTCTCCGACGTACTGCTTCGAGGGAGGTCTAGCTAAATCCACCAAATTCTTTGCGGCTGCCTTTGGATCGCAAGATATGTACACCAACCTCCTTAATTTATTCGCCTTGCGTAATGTCAGTAGCGCTCTTTGATCTGGAATAAGCTTACGTCTACATAGATGTCCTTTCTAAAAGTTCGAGAAAAAAAAAAAAAAAGAAAAAAAAAATCCCTCGATTATATTTCATGATATATCTTACGAAGTCCGGCTCGTGGAGGATCCACTACAGCGATAATATCGGGCTTGGTAGTCCTTCGAATCACTGGGGATAGGATATCTTCAGCTTTGCCAACGAAAAATTCACAGTTCGATATGTTGTTCGCGACCACGTTTTCCTTAGCGTCTTTGATAGCATTTTCCACTACTTCTAGTCCAAATACCTCGCCGCAATGCTGCAATTGTTCCCGTTTATTTTACGTCGAACCACGCTTTTACATTACCCTCCTGTAATTTCATTCCGTTCCTTCGATACCTTTGAGAATGCAAGACCAATTGTCCCGGTACCGCAGCAAATATCGAGTAACGCAGTGTCTGCTGTTGGCTTTGCCAAATCGATCGCTGCTTTGTACAACACTTGCGCGCCCAACGTGTTCACTTGGAAGAACGCCTGAGGAGACACTTGAAATTTCATACCTAACAATCTTTCCTCTATGTATTTTGTTCCGCTAACGTGATGAAAATTCTCTCCGTTCTCGTCGGCGCTTCTAAGTAGAAATAAAATCAGACTGAATCGAACGAACGAGCCTTTTCTCGGGAATGTAACAGCGTTCGACGATCTTACTTTTTATTCATCACTTGAAAATACAACGATGTTACGCGCGCTTCTGCCCCTTTTCCACTCTCGAAAAAGGCTTTCAATTGTAACTTCAACTCCTCCAACCTCTCGCCGCTTAAATTCTGGGGATGCATACCTACGATTACCATCAAATCGTCGGAAAGCGTAGTTCTAACGGTAACCTGCCTCCAGTACCCGCTATGATCAACCGGTTGAAAAGGTTTCAATTCGGTGCTTTCCATAAATTCTTCAAGCACCTAAAATACACTTGATACAAGAGAAAAATCTGAAGAGACAAGTAACTCCAAAGGGGAACTTACTTTAGCTACAATTTTCATTTTTCTCGGAATGTGACCAAGATTATCTATAGGCCCAACAGCCGTGGAACCAGCTGCATAACTAGATAATCTGAACCCTATTACAACTTTGCCCTCTTTGTTACCTCTACCTGGAGTACATTAACATTATCTATCGTACCTTTGTCATCATTTATCTACAATATAAGTTAATTTTCTAATAATATTACCAACTGTAAATTCACATTTATTCCTGTATTCTGTAATAGTGTCTGTGCTTAGAATAGGGAGCAATTCGCAAGGTAAACCTTGATGCTGATCTTTCTGACAATTCAACCATTTTAAAAGATCATCTTTGCTCTCTTTTAACATTTGCTTACATATATTAGTTAAAATAGACTTCATCTCTTTTTGTTTCAGCTCCAGCTAAAAACATATCGTGTTATTTCTGTTCAATTACTTTTACAACCACCTTA
Organism: Anthophora plumipes; assembly: GCA_951804975.1. Taxonomy (NCBI): domain Eukaryota; kingdom Metazoa; phylum Arthropoda; class Insecta; order Hymenoptera; family Apidae; genus Anthophora; species Anthophora plumipes. Next base: position 17,378,413 of record OX638122.1, on the reverse strand, counting down.
CTTTACAGTATAATCTCTTACTTGATCCGAATAAGGCATATTCCAAAGGGGAATTGTAGTTAACTTAACTTTATCCTCTATGGATTTTATTTCATTATCTTCGTCTACCTTTAAACGTTTATTTGCACTCTCTTCCTCTAACTTTCTTTTCACAAATGGATCTGGTGCGGGTTTCGCGATCTATGTTGGATAACAAAGTGTTTTCGTATGGGTACCGGTGAAACCGTGATTTAAATATACGAAAATTAACGAAAGCCTTCGTAAAATAATGTAACGACAAATTAAAATACCTGAGCACTAAGCTTACAATTTTTCCATAAAATTCCATTCAACGTTTCTATAGCCTTCTGACGGCTTTCCTCGTTTCTGAAGGATACGTAAAGCCATCCGCTGCTTCGTTTCGGTGGCTTTATTTTGCAAGTTTTTAATTCTAACTTTTCATTTAACAGCTTCTTAAATTCACCGATTCCATAATATTTCGGTAAGCCGCGTACCTCGATCTTATATTTTTCCGACGTGAAATCATCCCTTTCGAGATAAGCGTAAGGATTTTTTTCCACTTCGGTCAACTCTTTTGTGGCCATTTTTCTCTTATTTTTCGTTCAATTTTAATTTCCACGCTTCATCCACTGATCATATACGTTTTAATTGATAAATGAGAATTTTTAACCTAACCGCTTCTTTTTCTCTGTCCCTTAAATTTCACGTGTTATCTGTTATATCAGGTTATGTCTACCGACTAAACCATCTTGGATCAATGTACCCTGCATATCTCTAAAATGATTCTGAAGCCTTTATTATCGTTAAAGGTAATTAAAAAATTCCAAGTGAAAAAATTCGACGGAAGATACCAAAGAATCGTTTTCAAAAATTTGAACATTATTCCGAGAATTCTATATCTTGAAAAATACATATATTTTTAATATACACTTTTTGAAAAATTCGTCGACGCGTAGAAAATTGCCTCCTGTGAAATTTCAAAATTCTAATCACAAATTTTCTTTCGTGTGATTATAAAGGTGTTGTCTTTTTAAATCGAAATGAATCAACCAGCTAAAAGTTGTTACTTGAAAAGTAATGACACGGTGTTGAAGACAGTGCATCTGCCAAATCAAAAAACGGTTATCTTAGGTCGTTGTCCAGAAACAAATATTACAGACACACAATGTTCTAGGCAACAAGGTTAACCATTTTACATTGTTTTATATAATTTGCAATTATTCTCATTCTATTTTATTCCCTGTGCTTATCGTATGCTGTTTACTTTTCATAGTACAGTTATATGCAGATTACCAGGAGTACAAAGTCTTTATTCAACAGATTGGAAAAAGGCCTTGTAGTTTCAATGGCTTTAAAACACGCAAAGATGTGAAATTTGTTGGAAAGCATGATGACTGTTTAGAATTTTTATATGGGAAGCATACCTATCAAATTGAATTTAATCCTGTACCACCAAAAACCCTTTTATCAGAGAAAAGGATTAGAGATTCAGAGGTGTGCTCTAAACTTGGTGAAAGTTCTTCTAAAGTAGCAAAACTTGAAATTGATCATACAAGTTCTGACAATCACAAAGAAGAAACACAGAAAGAAAGACCACAGAGAGCAAAGAAGAATACTGATGGTATTTTGAAGTTTCTAAAGAGGGACAAAATGAATTTGGATAACATGGAAGATAAAGATAGCTATGAAACAGACCTAGATCAAGGGAAAGATGTATGGGAAACTGAGGAGAGTGGAGCATTATTGATATATACAACACAAGATGTAAAAAGCTCTTCAAAGGTAAATTAAAGAAAAATTATTGATTAGTTTATATGATGATAAGTGAAATTAATTGATTTACAGATAGCAGCTTATGACATGGATGGAACTTTAATAAAAACAAAATCTGGCAATGTGTTTCCAAAAGATTATGAGGATTGGCAACTCATATATCCAGATGTGCCAATGAAATTAAAGGAACTTCATAATGATGGCTATAAAATAGTAATTTTTACTAACCAAGGATCAATTGGCTCTGGAAGAATAAATGTTAAACTTTTCAAGAATAAGCTTAAATGTATGGTAGAAAAGTTTGGTGTTCCCATACAGGTATATTTTACTTTGATATAAAATTGTAATAGAACGATTTTATACATAAACGTTTATTTGTAGATTTTTATAGCTACTGGACATAACATCTACAGAAAGCCAGCAATTGGCATGTGGCAAAAACTGGAAGAAGTATGCATGCACTTATCTCACCAAGCTGTTACTATTATCATGAAAAGTTTTTATGTTAAAATATTTTTTATCTTTTTTTTTTTTCTTTTTTATATAGAAGAACGCTTCAGTTCCTATTGATAAAGACAATTCCTTTTACGTCGGAGACGCAGCTGGACGAGTGCAAAACTGGGCCCCCGGGAAAAAGAAAGATCACTCGTTGGCTGATCGATTGTTAGCGTTGAACTTAGGTTTAAAATTTTATACACCGGAAGAATATTTTCGGGGACATAAACAGGCCCCCTTCCAATTACCCCCCTTTAACCCGAAAACTTTGCCGGATGGTGAGATATGCTCAGGAAGCAGCATAACTTCAAGTGACCAAGAAGTAATTGAAATCATATTAAAATGATTACGATAATAATAAGTAACTGTTAACTTATGCTTTTAGGTCGTTTTAATGGTTGGATGTCCTGGTTCTGGAAAATCACACTTTGTGAAGAATTATTTAAGTCATTATGAATGTGTTAACAGAGATACACTTGGAAGTTGGCAAAAATGCGTTAGCATGATGGAAAAACATATAAGTGAAAAGAGAAGTGTAGTTGTGGACAATACTAATCCTGATCCTGCATCCAGAAAGAGATACATCGATGTGGCGAATAAAAATCGGGTACCCGTAAGGTGTTTCGTTATGACCACATCTATCGATCATGCGAAACACAACAATAAAGTAAAAGCAGCTTTATCTTAAATACAACGAAATGAACAATATAAACTACACATTCTACTTTTTTTTTTCTTTTCAGTTTAGAGAATTAACCGATTCTAGTCACGTTAAAGTCAGCGAAATACTTATCAATTCTTACGTGTAAGTACAGTAAAAAGTATTTATATAGAATCTGTTAACTTAAGTGTGCTTATTTTTAGGAAAAATTATCAGCCGCCAGGCTTGCACGAAGGTTTCGTAGAAATCGTTCATTTAAATTTCGTTCCGAAGTTCCAGAGAGAAGAAGACCGAGAACTTTACCAAATGTATTTACTCGAAGGTTGAGCAAGATTCTTTTGTAAAATCTCCTTTTACATTGCTCTATTTCTATCGGACATACGCTGTAATTTGTGGACTGTAGGGAATTAAAATTAATTATTTATTTATTATCGATAGGTGTACTTAATTATTGCAATGTAAATACAACCTAGTATAAATTTCTTTCGAAAAGCTTTCGTACGAAAAATACTCATTTCGATATATCAGTTGTATCTGTTCCTAATTTCTAATAAAGTAATTTTTCATGTACCGATCTTTTTATTAATACCTGTTACATTTTTCGTTTATTTATCTTTATTGTACAATATTATTTGCATAAGAATAGCGCCATTAAATGCAGGTATATATGTCCATGTGCCCTTAACCTGTTCAAATTCCCAGAAAGCATAACCTCTTTAAACCACATGTACAATTACGTTTCCTTATAACGTGCAACGTAAACATTGAATATTAAGAATTATGAATGAGAAAAAATGTCGCGATTGATAGTAAAAAATTTACCGAAAAATGTAAGTAGCAAACACGGAACATAAATCAAAACGATGGAACAAGTGACAAATATTATTTTCTAACAAAAACTCGTAGATTACAGATACAAAAATAAGGGAGCTTTTCAGTCAAAAGGGTTTGGTAACTGATGTGCAATTAAAATACACAAAGGATGGCAAATTCCGTCGATTTGCCTTCGTCGGATTTAAAACGGAAGAACAGGCAATAGCTGCCAAGGAATATTTTGACAAAACATGCATTGATACTTGCAGGGTATCTGTAGATCAGTGTGCAAGTTTAGGTATTAAAAATATTTAATATATCATAATTGATTATAAGAAGTGACAATTGATATTTAACAAGTTCAATCCATTAGGGGATTCGTCTAAACCAAGAGCATGGAGTAAATATGCCACTGAAAGTTCAAAGAGTGTGATTACTACTGGAAACACAGATGAAATAGAAAGCTCATCCTTGAGTAAACAAGTAGCAACAGATGAAAAGAAGAAAAAGGACAAAAAGGACAAAAAGGACAAAAGGGAAGATGTTTTAACAAGTGAAGTTAAAGAAGCACTGGAAAAGGTACACCCATACTTCATCTTATTAAGCTATTATTTAATAATTATTTGAATCTGATTTTAAGATTAATTTATTTTCAGCATAAAGATGATCCCTTATTTGTGGAATTCCTTGAAAGTCATGCAACAAAGAAGACTGTATGGAATAACGATACATTAACACCTGTTGAAACTAAGGAACATAGTGATAATGTCGATGAAACTAGTGACAAGGAAAGTATGGAGGAGGAAGAGGAAGAAGAGAAAGAGGAAGAGAAGCAAAAAATTGCAGATAAAGTTATATCTGATTTAGAGGTAATTCAAAATATGTAATTTATACATTATTTTTGAATGTATTAACATGAGTGTGTGCATTTCTCTTTCCTTTCAAGTATATGGAAGCTTTAAAAAAGAAGGAGAAGGATACAGAGGAAAAGGTTCCCAATGATAAAAATAAATCGAAACGTGGTCCTGTAAAATTCTTTACCGTGAAACTTCGCGGATTAGCATACAATCACAAGAAAAAAGATATCAAGCAATTTTTTCAGCCGTTGAAAGCGAAATCGATACGAGTCCCGCCAAAAATTAAGGGCATCGCTTATGTAGGCTTTAAGACTGAACAGCTTTTGAGAAAAGCATTATTAAAGAATAAAAGTTTTTTAGGTATTCACGTCGAAGTTAATCTTTCTTTTGATTAACGTTTCTTTGAACCTGTACTTTTTTTTCGTTCTTTTTTTTTTTGTTTAGACGGGAGACAAATATTCGTGATAAAATGCGAGGAGCACAAGGAACAGAACTCTGGTGAAGAACAGAACGAGAATAACGGTAACGTTAGATGGAAGAAACAGGAGGAAGCACTAAAAGACGAAGAAAGCATAGCAGAATCTGGAAGAATGTTTATTCGAAATCTCTCTTACACGACAACGGAAGATGATATCCGAAAACTCTTTGAAAAATATGGTAATAATAGAAATAAAAATAAAAATACAAGCTTTACAATGCTAGTGTAAAAAGTTTTTGTTAGGTCCACTAACTGAAGTTAATTTACCCATCGATCGAACAACTAGAAAGCCGAAAGGATTTGGTACGATAACATTTTTAATGGCTGAGCATGCGGCAAAGGCTTACAATCAATTAGACGGTTCGATTTTAGATGGAAGAATGTTGCATCTTCTGCCTGCCAAAGCAAAATTGAATCCCATGGAAGAACTGGACGAAAGTAAAAAATAAATCCTGCACTAATCTATCCTGTAGTATAATTCATCCCAATTATTTCGAGTGAATATAAATTTTATATCGCAGAGGGTTTAACTTATAAGCAGAAAAAAGAATTGCAAACTAAAGCAACTGCGGGATCATCGCACAATTGGAATACTCTGTTCCTTGGCCAAAATGCTGTAGCAGATGCTATAGCTGCTACTTACAATACAACGAAAGAAAATGTATTGGAAGATGGATCGAAAGGTTTGAGCGCCGCGGTAAAGTTGGCATTGGGAGAAACCCAATTAGTTCAGGATACAAAAAATTTCTTGGAAGAGAACGGGGTCTGCTTGGATGCGTTTAATCAAGTAAGTATTATTTGAAGTATGAGTAATAATAAAATAACAATCCAGTAAGTCGAAGAAAATATTTTCTCAGCCAGCGAGCAAACGTTCGAAAACGGTGATACTGGTAAAAAATTTACCCGCCGCGACACCGGTACAAGAAATTAGGCAAATGTTTGCACAGCATGGGGAATTAGGAAGAATTGTAATGCCACCTTCAGGAATTACCGGTATTACTTTTTTATTATCCGTGGTATCATGTATATCGTTGCTAATACTTTTCAACGTCCAATTGATCGCGACTTTTAGCTTTGGTGGAATTTTTGGAGCCTTCGGAGGCACGCAAAGCATTTGCAAAATTAGCATATACCAAATATAAACATTTGCCGCTCTATCTGGAATGGGCTCCAGACAATAGCTTTACCACTCCTCCTCCGGAGAAGAAAAAGACTCACGATGCCAAAGCAAATGAGAAAAAAGAGACGGAGGGAGTGAAAAAACAGGCAGAAGAATCTTCAGGAAATATAAATGGTAGAAATAAGAGTAATAAAGACGAAAGCGAGGACGAGGACGAGGACGAGGACGAGGACGAACCTGAACCAGACACTACACTTTTCGTAAAGAACATCAATTTCGCGACCACGGAAGAGCAGTTAAAGACGGTGTGTAAAAATGTTTTGCAAGGATTTCATTTGACCCATGATCAAATGTGTAAAACGTCCTGTTTTACAGTATTTCGGGAAATGTGGTCCTCTTCATTACGCCACGATAGCAACGAAGAAAGATATGAAAAATCCTGGGGCCAAATTGTCCATGGGTTACGGCTTTGTACGATACAAAAGAAAAGCTGACACGGATCGTGCGTTAAAAGTGTTACAAATGACTGTGTTAGATGGAAAGACTTTAGAATTGAAACGTTCCGAACGGACACTATCGTACGCTCGTCAATTTTCTTCAATCATACCACCATCACTTGTCTTAACATTCTCAAATTGAATCTAAATTTCCGTTTATTTCAATATACAGCACCGAGGTAAAGACCGCGAAGAAGACGACAAAAGTTACGCAACAAACTGGGACGAAAATTCTGATAAGGAACGTACCGTTCCAGGCGACGGTCGAGGAAATAACAGAACTGTTCAAGTACGTATTTTCCATGTTCTACACGAGAGATGGTAATTTATATACATATATATATATATTTTTTTTATCGAATATCCAGGGCATTTGGGGAACTGAAGGCAGTGAGATTACCAAGGAAATTGGTTGGCGTTGAGCAACACCGGGGTTTCGCCTTTGTAGAGTATTACACGAAAAGTGAAGCTAAGGTACCAAGTCCAAACAGTTCAATAATTCATCTCTGTTAAATTAATAATCGTTACTCAACTATATCTGTATGCCATTGACAGAAAGCATTTAAAGCTCTCTGTCAGAGTACTCACTTGTACGGTCGAAGATTAGTGTTGGAATGGGCTCAAACTGACCAGGGTATAGAAGATATCAGAAAACGTACCGCTAAACACTTTTACCAAGGTATCTGCTTATATTCCCTGCTATCTTTGGTTTCTTTGCGATTCGTATTACCACTCGATTTTTTCTACAGAACAATCAACGGTGAAGAGCAAGAAGGCAACGTTAGACCCAGAAGACGTTGGATTGGAAGCAGAATGATACGTGACTTGTTAGAAATCGAATCATTTATAAAAGTTTGTAAATACACAGTGTTTCATACGTACATGACAAACAGAAAGACACAAAAGCAAAAAAGAAAAAAAGATCAATAAAATTCACGAAACGTGACTCTTTAAAGAGTAGCTCGTGTATATATTTCCCTTGAAAAAACTGGCAACGGATCAAGTCGATCGAAAGTTAAAAAGTTCCTTTTCGTGTCGCGATATTGACCTTCGCGTCACGTCGCGGCTTTTTCTCGTCTCACTTTTCTCGAAAATACTTGAAATTTCTAGTAGCAGCGCGTGTCACCCAATGGCACGCGTACTAATGCCATGTATTTAGGTTTTGATATTGTCCGGCTGGCTCTTCACGTGCCAATAAGTATCTCGTACTATTAATCCTCGACCCACGTTCCAACCGATTTAATTAGAACCTCGGGAGCGGTTGTTGCACCTCGTTTCGATGCAAGAATGCGTTTCGACGCTGTTCTACTTTAGATACGTTTGCGCTGCAATGCATCATTTCAGGTGATTCAACTGGATTTTCTTACGATTCAATTTACGTTTACTTTAACGGACAAAACAGAGCCACTTCGCATTCACATTCGTGGGGCAAAAAGTATCGCGACCTGCTCGTAAAATTTGGAAAAACGGAAAAAAGAGAGAGGAGAAAAAACAGCTTAAGGTGTGCCAGAGAATTTGCATACATTCCTGGACACGCTTCTGCTAAGAGCGTTTTGACGAAAAAAAAAAAAGAAAAAAAGGCAAAGATAGAACCGCGGTTTTAATACATGTATACATATCGGAATATTAAAAGAAGCTCTCGAGCACTCGAGCACTCGAGGAGGATTCGGGGGTACGGTGGAAGGGAAGAAACGTTTTCCTTTCACCTTTGCTCGAAGGAGGAGTGGCAGGAATGGCTGGAGAGGTCCGGGGAGTACCTCGGTGGAGGTGGAGACGACCCATGAAAGTAACAGTGCCTTCTCCACCTTCTGCTCGAGGCTCAGTCTCACTCTCTTTGCTCTCGAGAACGGGTGCTTGCGATTCCTCGCAGTGTCCTTCGGTGTCGTCGTCCAGGTACAAGGTCGCGCGAGTGCACCGGAAACGTGCACCACAGTGTGAATCGAGGAATCGTGTCTATAGAAGCGTAGTGCGCGATGTGCTCGACCTGACAGAGCTCCACCGAGAACGTACGACAAAGGGCTGACGATCGTCGAATCAACCAAGATGGATTGGGTAAGAGGAATAGAGAATCAATTTCGAAAAGGAGACGCGATACTTGTGAACGAAAGAGATCTTTTCTCGAGCGTTTCGAGAGCTTTTCTAGTTGTTTTCTAATCGTTCCTTTCCCTCGTCGTGAAAGAACAAAAAACGAGGAAATCGAGACAACTCTCTTTGAAGAAACTACCCCTAAACGAAACAATTTTCTCGTTTCGAAAATTAACGCGCCAATATCGCGTAGAAAGTTGTAGATCTCTATCGAGAGTGGTAATTCATAATTCAACGTTCGCTTTCCGATTCGCGTTCGTATCTCGATGATTCGATTTTACAAATCGAGGTACAATACCAGATCGAACGTGGCGTGTGACCCTTTTTATAAAAAAGGAAACAAATCGGCAAAGGAGAAACACGAGCTAGGTCGATAATTCGCTAACAAAATCCTTATTAAGTCCTCTCGATCAACGTCGTCGTTGGCTGTGTGTCACTTTCTCTACATTTCGTACGTTAAATTATGCATAGTAGACGGTGGACGTGTTGTTGGTTTCTCCGAAAAGGGGAGGCAAGGGGAGATGGATGATTCGAGGTAAGTGAAACACACGTAGAGTGGGAATCGCAGGATCGGTTAGGATTATTCGAAATTTCTCGTTGCTGCGAGTTTAGATTTGTTCTTTGGGCAAGATCTACGTGCATATCGGATACTTGGGAACGATCGACGGTTTCCTGCCGATGGAGGAGGGAGAGGAAATCTACCGGTTATTCGAGCCACGCTACTACTCTACCTCCAACTGCACGCTCCGCTTTAAGCCGCTGCTGCGACAAGCAAAGAAGGAGCGAACGCATGTAGCAATTCGAGATTGCAAAACAGTCGAGGTCGCAACAGTTCTCCTTGCTCGCTTCCAACTATTTCAGCCCATCCAATTTCGCGATCTCTTCCCGAAAACTTCACTTACATGCGCCTTCTTAGAATTACAATCGAGAGAGAGAGAGAGAGAGGCTTTGTGTATGATTCAAACGGTACTCTCATCTTCAAGTTGGAAACGCACTCACGTCCTCACGTCCTTGGCAGGACGATCTGTGTCGACCGGAGATACACTCTGATAAGATCATCGTGGTGTATTTACACAGACGGAATTTTTGAACGCTCGGGGCAATTTTCGAAAACGATTAACCCGTTAATACGACCAAGTCGATACGAAATAATTGTGCAACTCTGACGCAACCTACGATAGGCTTTCCTGTTTAATTAACCACTCGCGCCACTTTCACAACGTAGAAAAATTATGGACTGGTACAGCTCATAAATATATTCGACGAAAATTCTTACCGACGGGGATCGAACTTTCACGGTGGTTAGGTTACGGGGAAAAATTGGTAGGAGCATGCGAAGCCGACCTTCGAGGTTCCTCGCGAAGGAATGTACGAAAGGAAAACGGTGCGAGAAAAGCTTGGCTTGCCTTCGAACGAAAAGGAAAGGTAACGTGGATGAGGAGCAAAAGAGGGGGTTAAGAAACGAGCAAAAAAAAAAAAGAAAAAAAGAAAAATATATACTCGGAGAGTGCAAGGAAGGTCATCCGCTGACCTTTCAGAGACTCGTTGACTGATCTTTCTTTTCCTTTTGATCGTCAATTATCATTTCCCTCTCCTTGCGTTCTCGTGGAAAGTAACCTTTACATCGACGAAGAAGTGAAAAAAAAAGGCCCTCGAACGATTCGACGATCCGATTTAACGACGTCGATTTGCATTTTCGATCTCTCGATCGGCAGCCTCGATGCTTTACGATCGAATTTCTACGATGGTAAAAGTTCCGGAGAGAGAAGGAAGAAACGTGTCGTGTCGAGAAAGAAACAGGAAATGGCGAAACGAAAGGGGGAAAAAAAATATGATGCTGGTGACGGGTCCATTATCTTCGAGCGATTCTGCGGCTCGTCGAGAGTCCCCCGGGTAATTAGGGACAACAAAGAAGATTTAATTAAGAGCGTAATCGCGCCATTAGCTTTCCTAGTAAACAGAGCGAGAGTTCGGTGCCTCGAAGCGAATTCCATGGAAAGTAAAAGTGATCGAGCCACGTTAGATTTATCCACCAGCGACAGATCAACTCGACACTTCACTTTCAACCACTTGCACGCACACGTGTATCTCACAGGGATGCGAATAGTTATTATTCCTACCGTTGAAATCCTTTCCTCGATTTCGAGCACCTGCTCGTGCTACTGATCGATCGTACCTTAGATTGCATTTCGAAAATCGAACGGTTAACGATCTAGAAACCCGGCTAATTCAGCGTAATTTCCATTATAGCTAATTCCATTCTCGAATTACCATTTCTAATCAATTGCCGCTGAACTACAGCCATTCTTTGTCGAGGCTGATCCTAATTGATCGAATTACGAATCTGCGAGATACAAACAGAGATCTGTTGCATGGTAATCGAGCAAGAATGTCTGAACGGTTTGAAAAAGAGGGCGAAAGAAATGAGAGATTTACTATCGAAACCCGTACCCCTCGTTACAATGACGCACGAATCATCCTGGTTCACCTTTGCAACTGGTTTTCTGCTACCGGTACCAGTAGATTCTGGACGTCCAAGGTTGCGTTCAAATGATCCGTCTTTCATTTATTTTCGTTCTTTCGCTTCTACTTGCTCTCTGCCTGCTTGCCTGCCTGGAATGTCGAAAGATCTTCGAGCGTCTTTGTTTCCTACGCGATCGACGAATTTGAATCTTTGCTCTTTTTACACGGATTGTCCGTTCCACGTGTATCTTTTTTTACGCGAATGAAAATCACGTGAACGGAGTCTGCTTGTACGAAAAACTCAGCTTACATGTTCGAACAAATATTTATTTCGTATAGGCAAACAAAGCAAAAGAAATGACGATATTTCAGAAAACCAAAGCAAATGTTATTCGTTGTTAGAATCTGTCGAGGAATGAAAAGAAAAATAAAACCAATAAAAATCAGAGTGTGTGATAAATTCAACGAAAGATTATAGAAAAGTATATTTTCTGACCGCATATAAAAAGTACCAGGCAAATAGAGAGATAATGCTGTGTTCAAAATCTTGAAATGAGATCGAGGAGCTGATTGAACAGTCGACGAGCGAATATTTCGAGGAGCTTCTATTTTCTGTCGCAAAAATCGTGCCTTCTCGAAAAGTTAGGCGGATATGTAGGTGTAGATGCAGGTAGCGATCAGCACCGCAGAGTAACGGTATTCTTGAAGCGGTGGGTGAAGTCATCGGAATCATTTGAACGTCGACGAGCCGTTCAAATGTCACAGGAACTCCAAGTGCATCCAGTAGCGGTTCCATGGATCGAATGCACATAAATAAGTCGTTTCGATCCAAGTAATCGGTCTGTGATATCAGCGGTGTGTAATATCGCACGTAATATCAGCAATCTCGATAATGTCCACGTGTTACGAAAACAAACCACCTCGAGTCGGTGTAACTTTTGATCGAGCTACGACACCATTTCCCTCTACCGATCATTCATATCAAGAGTAAGTACGTCGAAACGTGCGTTACTTTCACGGCTCGAGTAACAGTCTTTCTTCTCGCATGGGAAATCGAAAGGAACTGGTTGACATTTCCTGGTAAAACCGATCAAAACTTGTCCGCGATTCGCAAAGCTCGAGTTTAACCTGTTACGGCTATTGCGGGCATCGAAGTCACTCCGGCCTTTGATGCCAGACTCTCCGCCAGATCCGTATCCCCTTGTTTCCCGAGGGTTGATTCCCATAAACGCGAATAGAACACGTCTGCGGTGTTAATATTCGAATACCCTTTTAAAAGGGAACAACTGTTTTAAAATTGAATCAAACGATTTGTGTTCCCGCGAGAAGTTAGAGGGATTAGTTAGAGAGATTAGTAAATGACGCGCACAAACTGTTTTGAAGAAATTCCACGTGGTCCGAATTACGAAGAAACTAGTAACGCTGCAAACGAATAAAAATGGCAACTAATCCAACTTTTTCACGACTTTTCACCTGTAATTGAGAGAAATCGAAAGATTCTTAGATCTTTCAATGCCTAACACGTCAACTAGTAAACTAATCTTTCTAACTGCTCACGAGAACTCGGGTGATTTGGTTCAATTGAAAAAAAGTTCTTTCATTTGGAAATGTGCCCCGACTATTAACGGGAGTTGCTACATATTATCCGACTGCTTCGTTAGAATAGAATGACGCTTTCTCCGGTACGTATCGAGGTGAAATATCATCGGCATTCTCGAAGTTACGCGTCGTGATAATCAACACCGTCAGGTTAGAGCTTCCGCGACACGTTCCCCGATCGAAATCACCGAAAGCCTCCCGCGACGCTTTCCGTTCCGGTTGTGAAACTGAAACAGGTGGTTTTCACGCGTTGCACAAGGACGTCGCGATCGTTTCGTTGCAGCTGGGCTTAACGCGAACAATTTCCCGGCTGAAGCGTGGCTGAGCCTCTCGTAGAAAGTTATTTGACATTTAGAAGGGTCCGTGGGGATTTTTTCGACCCACCCGCGTGCACACTCGCGCGATCCATTCCATCGCGATCGTTTTCTCCTTCGTCTCCTCCTCTACTCCGCCGCGACTTCTCAACCTCTTTTCCAGGATCGTTCAAGAACGAGAATAAACGAACACCTGTTTGCTCGTCGGTTTCATGTCGGTGGTTCCTAGATGAATCGTCAACGCGCCGGGAAAGAGAAGAAAGGAACTGGTGGTGGGGAAAGTGACGACGAATTCCAGGTGGCTATAAACGCGGAATGCGTGATCTCTTCGCTAATTGTTCCATCGCGAGGAATGGCATTACGACGTAACGTAACGTAACGCGCTCGCCAGCCGAAACGTACGAGAAAGTCGTCGCGCAACGGTGTTCTTTCTTTCTTCTTGCTTTCTCTTTACACATGTTACGTAACGAGGAGTGGCACTCTGGGTGTCAGGGCCCTCTCGGTTTCTTCTCGGTTTACCCCCCGCAGACTCATCGCTGTATTCCTGAGCTCTCCAATAAAATCGGAATCGCCGTTGATCGTCTCACACACAGGTGTCCCGCGAACGTGCCCCTTTTCAACGCTCTTTCTCTCTCTCCCATTCACCCGTGCAACGTCCGTCCAATCGAGAATTCGTTACGCGAGAGAACGCTTCAGGATTAGAACACGATCGTTTCCGATCGGTTTGTACACGCGGAAACTTTGAATACCAGGCAGAAAGAAAGAAAGAAAGAAAGAAATGTTTACAGTATCCTGTAATTACGATCCGAGAAATGTTAGAGATGGAACTGTCTTCGATGGAATTTAGAGTAACCCATAAAATTATCGAAGAAACTTGACGAAAGTAAACATCCTATTGGCAAGAGCCAAGGCAAAGAGTTGATGGGTAATTGGTGTTTCTCTTGGAATGAGCTAGGTAAAAGTTTGAAAATACCCGGAAGCACCGTTGAACAATCTAAAGTGTTTTGTTCGTTTCCGTGTACGATGATATTTGAAGAAGACCAATCTTACGTGAACGTTGTTTACTCGGTTTCACTATGTTTCACGCCAACTGGCCACGGGGCCATTCATACGTGGATACAGTTAATTTATTCATGTCTTACAGAGCCATCGTGGAGCGAATAATTAATACACAGCGTCGCTTTTCCGTTACAGGAGTACCGAACGGTGTCGCTGCTCCTTTGCCTGATTATTCTGCTCGCGACCATTCACAACGGTGAGTATTTCATCAGGAGAAGAAATTTAATACCTCTAAATCGGTTATTAGAAACGAGTTACCGACGATGATTCATCCAAAGTACACGAGAAGAACTCAACAGCTCCCTCGTTGTACGTTTTCTCACAAATTAGAGGGTAACGATCGAAAGCGTGATTCGAAACCGTTTCGATCGCTGAGTAACGAGGAATCAACCTGCTCTAAGTGGTTCAGTTCGTTTCTCACCCGGCTCGTTACAACGTTTCCGTTCACCCCGACGATTTAGATTATCCTTCGATTGATGGGAAAAAGAAAAAGAGGCTTGGGACAAGGTTAGAGCGATAAATGGCCCATTTACTCTCTGACCGAGTCTCCGATCTCTCCCTCTCCCATCGGTAATTTCTCTAGCACAGAGCCGTGGAGCACGTGAGGATCGGTACACGCGCGGATGCAGTTTCACTGGATTGGCCATATCTCGAGCCAGTGAAACGTACATACATACATGCGCAGCTTCTCGGAGAAAACGGCGCGAGGCAAAAACGGCCCCGGTTCGAGGTGTAGTCGATACACACCAAGTGGGAAGGAGTGAAGAAAAAACGTCGAAAGTACATTGTAACCGTAAAATAGCCACGGTATTTAAGGCGACCGTTCCTGCCGTTAAGTTTCTATCTGTGCGTCTCGTAATCGATACGGTAATAGTTTCCGGGACTAAAAAGAGCGTCTGTAATTGACGCAACAGGATCGTGAGATCGTGATCTGTCGTGCACGATTATCGGAAATAAAAAGTAGGAAGACGACGAGAAAAGGAGAAGGAATTGAAAAAAAAACAAAAAAACAAAACTTCTCGTGTTACAAGATTACGAACAATTTCACGAGACTATAGAGGGTACACGTAGCTCCTACCGACGGGAAGATCGAGCGATTCAGATCGTTAAATGCGGCAAGTTTCGCGCATGTTGCTGTAAAGCTTAACTTCCTTTCGACGAAAGTCATTACCCGAAGTTAACGGCGTGCAACGGAGCAACAATGACTACTTGAAACGGGCGAAAATAGTAACGTAAGAACACGGCAAGAATTCCAGATTCGCGACTACCCACATACCGTTTGCTGCGCGCCTTTTACCGATATCTTATCTCTGGTATTACATGCCCCGTGCTTTTGCTCCATTACTGCCGCCGATAGAACGCGAAAGGATCGCGCGTGTAGCGAAAGAGAATCTCGATCTCCGACTCGAGTGCACACAGTTCCTACCCACAGTTGTGGGTACAACAGGGACAGAAACGCGAATGCAAACGTAATTCCAGCCTATCCGAACCACCGCCGCGCGCACGTCGTGGCGTGCCGTGGCATGCCGTGCGAATGATGGAAAAAGACCGTGGAAACTGAACCAAACTCGTAAACTTTTCCTCGTAAAAATCCAATTACTTTCTAATCTGCTGCACGAGCTAAATTCCAACTTATTTTAACGCGAATTTCAACTGGTGATAATATCATTTCGATAGAATATTTCGATGATAATTAACGTACAATTAGCAGAACAAGCGTTCCACCGGTTCCGCTCTCACGCATGGAGAGATTAAATCGTTGACCGTGTCTCTGTCCCACGTGGGTGGTCAGGGTCAGGAACGATCTTAATTCTACGCGCGATTTTTACATTGTCTCTGGACGGCGCGGTGCGGCGGCCTCGATTCTTGGCTGCGATCAGTGAAAGCATCGAGGATAACTCCCTGATCGAAAGCGAGTTACGATTCACCAAGGTGACTGCAAATCGGTTCTTGTCAATGGAAGCAAACGTGTGGGAATAAAGGAGAAATCCCCGTGTATACATATATAAATATAAATATTTATAATCGCAAATTACGATCGCAACCAGTAATTCTGACATCCTTCCACCGTAAATTCAGTATTTGAAAAAAGGAAATAAATTTCCATTCTCATGCGGTTTCGCAAATTTTCTCCTCGTTAGAAAAAGAGCTACGAAATCACCGATTGATCGTCGCACAATGGTAATTGTTAACGCGAGAGAGAGAGAGGGAGAGAAGGAGACTATCAACGTGAAAATTCGCGGACGATACATACAGTGACTCCCATTAATATTCGGACACCTTTTGAAACGAAATTGAACCAAATGAACCGAGTTCTCACCGGAAGTTAGGAGAATTAATTTCTATTTCTCATTCAACAAATGAAAGTTCAATCGCGTTTCAATTTCTCCGCAACGCGGTTTCTCTATCAGCCATACGTCGCTCGTTTGCTCGCTCACGTGAACGAACATTCAAGAGAGATACACACGTTTCGTTTATTCAGGTAACGCGGAACGGAAGATAGTATGTTACTACACGAACTGGTCCATCTATCGACCAGGAACAGCGAAATTCTCGCCGCAGAACATCAATCCTTATTTATGTACGCACTTGATCTACGCTTTCGGCGGCTTCACCAAAGACAATGCATTGAAGCCCTTCGACAAGTACCAGGACATCGAGAAAGGTATAGAACACGGAACGTGGAACGTGTTTTACCACGAGATAAAATTACGTCGATTAACCTTCCCCCATTCTTTTTTTTTTTTCTCGAAAGGTGGCTATGCCAAGTTTACCGGGTTGAAGACGTACAACAAGAACTTGAAGACTCTGCTCGCGATTGGAGGCTGGAACGAGGGTTCCAGCAGGCTTTCTCCGATGGTCGCAGACTCCGAGAGAAGACGAGAATTCGTGAAGAATGCCATAAAGTTTCTTCGGAAAAATCACTTCGACGGTCTTGATCTCGACTGGGAGTATCCGGCGTTTCGAGACGGCGGAAAGCCACGGGACAAAGATAATTACGCCAGTTTAGTGCAGGTAGAGAGAGCAAAACAAAGAGCAGCTAATCTAGTATTAGCTGGATCTATCCTTCCGATTGAAATCACGTGGCTACTGTTAGAAAAATACAGCATTTCGATTTTAACCATTTTAATACCGTTTGAAAAAAAAGGAACTGAGAGAGGAGTTTGAAAGGGAGGCCTCCAAGACCGGAAGACCGAGACTTTTACTATCGCTCGCGATGCCAGCCGGTATCGAGTACATCGACAAAGGCTACGATGTTCCCAGATTAAACGAGTACCTGGATTTCATCAATCTCCTATCCTACGATTATCATTCCTCTTATGAGCCAGCTGTTAATCATCATTCTCCGCTGTATCCTTTGGAGGAAGACAACGAATACAATTACGACAGCGAGTTAACGATCGTAAGAGACTTGTTTATTTCTCTGGACGTTGAATTTTTGGAAAATTCTAAGCCTGAAATCTTTTCAGGATTACACCGTTAACTATCTTCTGAAGAAAGGTGCCACCCCGAAGAAAATAATCTTGGGCATTCCAACCTATGGACGATCCTATACGCTTTTTAATCAGGATGCTACCGAACTAGGTTCACCGGCTGATGGACCAGGGGTTGAAGGAGAAGCGACGAGGGAGAAAGGTTATCTTGCTTATTACGAGGTTGGTTTTCTTCCTATTCATTTCCTCCAATAGTGCCACTCCCATTCGAGCGTGATACTCAACGTGATACTCTTCGTCTACGCAGATTTGCGAGAATCTCTCACAGTCGGACGACTGGGAAGTGATTCAGCCAAACGAGAAAGCTATGGGCCCGTATGCATTTAAGGGAGATCAATGGGTTGGTTACGACGACATAGACATAGTCAAATTGAAAGCCAAGTACGCCAATGAGAAAAACTTGGGCGGAATTATGTTCTGGACGATCGATAACGACGATTTCCGGGGGAAATGCCACGATCGTCCGTATCCTCTGATCGAGGCAGCCAAAGAGACACTTTTAACCGAGAACTCGTAAGGATATTAAATCAAATTGCTACGTCACGTTTTTAGGAATAATAGTAAAGAAGGTTTATCGCTTTTAATCAGGAATGCTATACAAAAGTCGAAGACACCAGATAGCCGCAAGAAGCCCAGAGCTCAAGGTGCTAATCAGAGCAACACCATAGGAAGAAAACATGGTTCAAATGCTAGGCGAAGTACCACCACTGCAGCACCGGTGTCAAAAAAGAGAGTTTCCACCTCGAGGCCTAAATACAGAACGTTTTCGCGACCTAAGCCCAACGATAACGAAGAGGAGAAGGAGGAGGAGGAGGAGGACGAGGAAGAGGAAGAGCAACAAGTTGACAGAAGATCCTACGAGCCATCCTTCGATGAGGAGGAGAATTCCGACGGAGGTAACGCGGTGAGGACTGCAGAGAAAAACGAGAGGCCGTCTAATAAAAATAAAAATAGATCGAAGAATCGATTAAATTCGAATCGGAATCGCAGAAAGCAGGTCCGGAAAGAAGGATCGTTGAGTAATAAATTGACTACTCCTGAACCTCCGACGACACCTGATCCTGGAACAGGTAAATTCGACAATTTTCCAAACCCGAAGCTCTCGCATACCTCCCGTATAAAGATGTATCGATCTTTCTCCTTTTCAAATAGATTTCAAGTGTGAAGACGAAGGATTCTTCTCACATCCCCGGGATTGTAAAAAATATTTCTGGTGCTTGGACAGCGGACCAGGAGGTCTTGGTGTAGTGGCTCATCAGTTTACATGTCCATCCGGTAAATTATCGAGCTATTCAACCGCTACCATGTGATATTTAAAAGATTACTCGTTCCTCTACGAATTAGTGTTATCATAAATTCTGCAGGATTGGTGTTCAATAAGGCAGCCGATTCATGTGACTATCCACGAAACGTCGTCTGTCCGAAACCCAAGACTCAATCGACCGCCTCGACGACCAGGGCGCCGATAACAGCTGCTACAAGTCGTACGACTTATCTTTACAGCACCACGCGCAAACCGTCTACCGAAAAACCGGATTCAGACGAAGACTACGAATACTACGACGACGACGACGACGACGACGAGGACGACGAGGTTTCGGAGGAAGAGGAAGAGGAGAAAAAGGAAGAGCCTAGAGTGACCACCACTCCAAAAGCTCTTCTTTATAAAACTATCACCAGGAAGAGGCCTACTACTACCACCACCACCACTACTACGACTACCACAGAATCACCGTCGAGCACGACTTCGAAAGCTGGAAGAAGCGAGTCAGAGAAAGTTCTCGATTTGGAAGACGAGGAGGACCCGAAGGTTATTAAGGAGCTGATAAAGCTCATTAAAAAAGCAGGTGATTACCACCGCCTTTATTTTTCTATTCAATTTCTAAGCTAGGTAAGTTTTATTCACGGCGAATGATTACAGGTGGCATAGAGCAACTGGAGAAGCAATTGCTAGTTCAAGGTAAAGCTTCTGAAGATACGGCGAATTCTGGCAACGAGAACGCCACTCCGGCTACCATCAGTCGTACCTTATACGAACGTGTACTGAATCGTCAGGCTAGCAAAACTGCAAGTAGACGACGAACATCTACCAACACAAATTACGCGAATGGACCAGGAAAGGCACAGTTCGAGGGACTGGACGAGGTTCCTGAGGTGAAGAGCTTACGACGCTCGCAAAAGCCTCAGTATGTTACTATCGAGAGGCCCAAGTACGATCATTGTTGACGAATTTTCCAATTGTACGTTTTTTATTTACGTAGTGTAGATATTCACGATATTATCATTTAAACAGGCCATCCACCGAGGAACCACCAGCGAGAGACGAAGGAGATGAGGATGTAGAAGATTCGGACGAAGATAACGCGGATCTAGCTTCTTCCGAGGAGCAGACAGTTAGCAATCCATTCTTGGCCAGCTCCACGCAAAGGGCAACGCCTAATTATATTAACATTAGACGTAATCGACCGACGACACCGAGGTAAGAAAGGAGAACGCGTTGAACAAGGAATCCTTCTTTTCAAAAAGCTGTTTAAAAAAAAAAAACAACCAAAAAAATGTTTAGAAACGAAAACGACGTGGAGGAGAAGAACAAGGATACCGAAAAGGAGGTGTCTGTTCGATCCAGGCGTCCATCTTCCAAGTAAGTCGGTTAACATTCGTCATTTCAGTCGAATCAAATCTTGAGACAAAGTCGTGGAAAGATCCTTCATTGTTTCTCCTTTTTTTTTTTTTTTTTGTTCAATTTTAGAAATGACGATTCAAGTTCCATTGAAAATACCAGGGATCAAGAATCTCGTTCACCAGCGAACGAAGAAAGTTCTCAAACTACTAAATCCAGGTTTCTACTATTGGAAATTTCTAACGAATTTTCCGAATTGTACCGATTAACTAATTAAGTATTTCGTCCAAATGTTCTAGATATGTCAGCATTCAGAGATTTCGAAGCACGACTCCCCAACCAGCAGCAGCATCAACGGTAGTAGAGATCGTGTCAGAGGTAGCATCTCCTAATCTAGAACCGGTGACAGAACCTATCATTTCGAGCGAAACACCGAATACGATCAGCCAAAAGGCGGAACTAACAACCACCAGCGCAACTTCATCGATAAACGGTTTATCTTCGATCGGTGTATCTTCAACGCCGAACGATATCATCCTCGTCGAGGCTGAAACGGTGAAACCGATATCAAACGTGACTCCAGAGAGCAGCAGCTCTACCACGGAACCAGTGAAACTCGTCGAGGATTCAGCGACGGAGATCCTTCTAACGACCGCACCAGCGACGAGCTCGTCGACTTTATCGGTCTCAAACGTGAGGATCAGCACCGCGTCGGTCTCTCAGCCGAGACCTTTCAGTTTTAACCGAAGAAATAAGCCCTCGACCGAGCCTACGACCACTCCGTTGTCGGTGTCCAACGATCAGACGAGGTCCAAGGTGAGTATATCGTCGCGAAACCACACGCGCTCGTCCTTTTTGCCGGGACGAGGTCGATTGAGACCTCGACAGGAGAACGCTGGTCGAAACCACGAGCCGACTGTCGAGAAGCAAACCGAGCAAATCGAGGAAACGCCAATCCGTGGCACTCGTGGAAGATCGAGAGGAAGAGGAGCAAGCAGATACACGCCGCCTAGTTTCAAAGCGAGGACCGAGGAACCTGATTCCGCGAACAGAGAACGTGTTCGAACGATAGACGCTCCGAGTAGCACAGTGGTCGTTAGCACAGACGTTTCTAGGAGAAGATTCAGGCGACCAACTTCAAGGACCACCACCGAATCTACTAAATCTAACGAACTGGAAGACAGTCCTATTGTCAGGATCACTCAAGGATATCCTCGAAGGAGTTTATCCTCGAGGTCGAGGAGCACGGTGAAAGAGGAAGTGGACAGCGACAAGATTACGAACATAAAGGTGTTCAAGAAACCGGCTACTGTAAACAGGGATGTCTACGCAAGAACTAGGTATACGAGGAAAAGAAACAACGTGGATATTGGTGAACCAAATACGGAGGCTGAAACAGTTGGGAAAAGAACCGACGAAGTCACTTTCTCCACTCTGTCGTATTCTCCTGCAGCTACTTCGACCGTATCTTCCCTACAACTTGATAGCGGCGAGCAAATCGTCGATAATCCCTTGAGAGACACCGTAACTGAGGAACCCAAGGTGAATTCCATCGATGAGATCGACAGATCTTCGATTCCAGTTACGATCGCAGCGGCAGAAGCACAAGAAACTACGACATTCGCTAGTAGCTCAAACATCGATGCAACAAACACCGTGGAGCCTGTTCGTATCGCTACTGATTCTACGTTGGAGAACGAAGTGGTTACGATGAGCTTAAGTCAATTGAATACCAGCGAGAGAATGGATCAAGTCCTCGCGACGACTGGTAACACCGTCAAAGTCGAGGATTTGGATCCAAATACGATTAAGATCGTGTTTCCCACGAACAGTACCGATTCATCGACGAGTCTAGAGGACAGAAACGGCACAGTTCCGAAAAGAAGAAGGGTGCTTTTAAGAAGAAGACCAGTTACTTCGTCAGGAACAGCTGTGTCTCAGGAAGAGGAAGAAGAAGAGAATAAATCGATAACTCGTAGGAGAAAAGTGATCAAACGTTTACGTCCTGTTCAGAGCACCGAATCGACCGTAGAGCTTGCTCATCCAGAGGAGGATGAAATTGTGCTAAGATTTAGATCCACAACTCCTATAGAAGAGCAGCAAACAAACACTGTTACCGGAGAAACGGTAGAGGTTTCCACGGAAAGTTTTGGCCCATCGACAGGAGAAATTGAGAAGACGTTCTACGATTTCAACGACGATTCAACGAGAGTAACTTTAGAAACACCAACCGCTGAGACTATAATCGCCGGCGTAGATTTCACAGATTCCGATGCTGTCACTATGGCTTCTACCATAATTGACAATGTCACAGGTGGAACTGAATCACCGATAGAGAGAGAAGAAACGACGGAGACTAGTACACCGGAGTCAACTACATCGTCCAACTTTTTCATCAATTTCACGGAGACTGAGAATATCCTGGATGAAACGTTACCGTCGAATAACCAGCTGGAGACTTTACCGACCACTGTTTCACAAGCTACTACCACATCTGCGGTAACTCTGCAGCCGAATCGTAGATTGGAAGTGTACAATAAGACGTATTATCTGGATTCGAGATACGTCAGGAAGAAATTTGTAAGGAAAAGACCAGTTGCTTCTTCGGAGAATGCTACCACCCGTCGTTTTTATTCAGCCACGGAATCTCCGATTCACGTCTCCCTAACAACTCAGAGAAACGATCTAAAAGGTTTATCGAAACGCAGGAAGAGTTTGTTCGTTCGTCGTAGACCTGTTTCTTCGACAACGAGATCAAGAACGACGCAATTCGTCGAAGAAGATTCGATCGGTGAACTTGAATTCGACGTGGACGAGAAACACCTACAGTTCGAAGATCACCAGGATTCCGAAGATGCTACTCTGAGAATCAATCGAGCCAACGACGAGAACCGGTATAATATTGATACGTCCGATAAAAGCGAGTCGGCAGAGTTCTGGAATCATTACACAACTTCGCCGACGAGTCAGGGACAGCTGTCGTCTCAAGAGGCACCATGGAGAGACGCGATAATTGAGAATTCTTCGAGATTCGAAGGAAGTGTCTCTCTCGAAAAGGAAGGAAAAACTCACGAATCGTCGACACCTTCCGGCAGTCGCTCGCCAGGATTCCGTCCTCGATACAGGGTACCAGAGTCTTTGAAGAAGACGGCTAGCATAGCGGGTCTTTATTCACCCGACTCGTCGCCAGAGGAATCCGAGGAAACGAACAACACGAGACCACCGAGGTATCGGAATTACCGTCAACCGAGAACACGCTACAAGTATCGAGAAATAACGCGAAATCGCGACGAAGAGAACGAGGAAGAATTGATTTCGGACGACGCTACGCAGTCGCCGACTTTCGACTCTTCGACGCACGCGAGGGCGCGTTTTTACGCGAAACGACCCGTTTCCAGCACGGAACCACCGGTTACGGAAACCCTGATTCCAGCCAAGAAATTCGACTACGCGGCAGACGCTCACAGAAGGCAGCAATCTCTACGAACGACTATCCGTAATCAGAACGAAGACTCGACGACTTTGTCGAGCTTGAACGAAGATCGAGGAGCAGAAATCCAGAACTTCGTGGACGCGGATTACACAACCACACCTTCTCCACAGCCACTGGTAACGAGGCTGGTCACATCTGTCGAAGAGTCAGCCACCACCGAGAGACAGAAGATTCTGATAAAGACAAAGTACTCTTCGTTAACGTCGACCACGAAGATCCCTGTTCAAACCAGCATTAGTCGAGTACTGTACCCAACGACCACCGTCACCACCATTGTCGACACCACTCCCACAGTCTCCTCGATGGCGGATACGTTGGAAAGATCCACGAATACCTCCGGTGAAACGAACGAGGAAGACCACGAATCGGTGAACGAGATTCGTCAAGGACAAGTAGAAAGATCTACGCTGCCTATAGAGGGTGAATTTCTCTATCAGGCTCGGTTCACCACAGAGTCACACGAATCGTCAACGATCGAAATTGAATCTGTGTTCAGTAACTTGATCGGCACCAGAGACTCTACCAAGTGATAAACACGCTTCCTCTGAACCATCTCATCGTCATTATCGATAATGTATATATTTACATACATGTATACATACTTATATATATATATATATATATATATAACAATATAGCCACGATTATCCTGATCATGCATCATCGTCATCAGAGATCTAACAGTTACGAACAAAACCACAAGATTTGTTCGAGCCAACGCATCTTTCTTTCATCGATTCACACACGATATAAAAAAAAAAAATCCCGAATAATTATTACGACAAGTTGATTCGGTAACAAAGACGCCAAGACCGTCAAAGGTACTCGTTAAACCACACGAACGACTGCCAGAAAATCAGCGCACCGAGGATCATCCTTACAGCTTTCTTTCCATCTTCTCTCTCTCCTCCTTCTCTTCCCTTTTAGGACGAAAAGAAGAGATCGAGCTGACCAGAGAGAGAGAGGTTTCGGAGGATCGTCATTAAGCGTGCTACCCTCTTCTGATTTTCAGGTCGCCAGCTCCGAAGTAAATAGACTACCAACCCTCAAGGAACTAATTGGTTATCAAACCAACGATTACACCAGCAGTCCGTCGCCGGTATTCTTGAGCTTGTTCTCTTTTGATAAAGCGAACGGCGAAGAAATTTTCACGCGTGAAAAAGACACGAACCGCGTTCTCGAGGGAGATGCAGCAGCAGCAGCAGCAGCAACAACAACGACAACTCCAGCTAGTACATTACTCAACGATACGGATCTAACATCTCCGATACTCTATAGAAAAAAGAGTTACACGCTAGAAAATCAGTTGGACTTAACCGTGGACAGGACGGCGTATTACGTCGAGGACAATATTGCCGATGACGAAGATCCTTCGTTAATTAACAAAAGGAGATTCGATCGTCAAGATTCCACACCAACAACAACCACTACCCTAAGGCCTACTACTATGCGTGGTATTCCTTTGGTCGATTTACTTCACAGCCAGGTTCCACGTGGTTTTTATGTGACTAGAAGCGAAACCAAAATTCCGATTCTATCGGAAAAAGTGGAGAGCGACACGGTAACCACTGAACTGACAACTTTGCCGATGGAAAATAACGAAAGCTTCACTCCTACGACAGCTAACGAAACAGAGCAACCTGATACAGATGGAGAAGTAACGATTGTCGACCTTAAGCAAGACACCACCGATGAAATCGCTACTGAAATTTCGAGCTACGATTTATCCAAGAATAACGATAGAAACAGTTCGCTACCTGTTGCACATACTTCTCCCTCCTCTGTTAAATCCAATTTTTCGACGATTCTTGCATCTATTATCTCTACAACTACAGAACTCTTTCCTAACGACGATACCACTCTGCCTATCGCTAGTACGGACTCTATCTCGAGTTCCACAGCTGAACAAGTCCAATCCAATTTCACTTTTGAACGACCGTCTAATTCTTTACCAACTCAGAGTGTAACACGTTCGTTCGAATCCTCGCAAAATGAGAAAAACGCCACAGATCTTGAAGGGTATTACTCAACGAACAACAGTTCCAAGAAAGGCGACGAAGAATTGAAGTTTACTACGCTATTTTCAATCACGACGCTTCCCCCTTCTCCTCCTACTACTGTTACCGATCCTGTTACTGCTACTACTATTGCTGAAAGGACAGGGACGAGACCTAACCGTCGTCGACAGAAAATCAGACCAAATCCTGGGTACGAGTTTGGAAGTAGATCTCATGGACGTGGACACCCTCGCAATTTCACAAGGCCGTTGAATAATCGAGAGCAAGAAACTTCGAAAACAGAAGTGGAGAGTACGCAGTATCCTCGTAGTCGTGTAATCACTTACAGAGGACGTCGACGACAAGGTAGACCAGTTGTGCCTACTAACGAAACGGAAAGAAATTCGATAGGAAAACGAAACGATCGAGAAGGCTCGAACGAAGAAGAGACGAGACCGACGACAAACGAGTCCATTTCCAATGAGGAACACCTTCAGATCAAGGGAAATAACGATCGATTAGAACCCGAGGTCAGTTTAGACTTTAAATTTCCTACATTATGGGACTTGATGGATATAAAAACGAAGTATAACA
Organism: Anthophora plumipes; assembly: GCA_951804975.1. Classification (NCBI taxonomy): domain Eukaryota; kingdom Metazoa; phylum Arthropoda; class Insecta; order Hymenoptera; family Apidae; genus Anthophora; species Anthophora plumipes. The sequence continues at coordinate 17,352,001 of OX638122.1, read as the reverse complement.
ATCTTTAAAAAAATAAAATAAAATAAAAAAACGTTCAAATACAACCGCTAACTCAGATGCTATCGCTCGCTCTTTCTTTACACTTAACTAAATCAAGGGAGACACCACGCAATGTTCACGAACCGTAAAAAAAAAACATTTCGGAACGGTCTGACCTCGCTGTAGTTTACCGTTCGAACGGGACAAAAAAGCGATGCTGCCTAGTTGATGATTCTTTCTGTAAAGCATAACAAAGCGTGAGTCGATCGCTTTTCCTTTCATGTCTAACAAAAAAAAAAAAAAAAAAAAAAAAAAACGAAGGAGTTGATTCTTCTACGACCGGGAGTAAGGAAACAATCGCATATAACAACAAGAAGAAAAAAGTATCTAGGAAAGGATCATTGGAGGAAATATTCATCGGGAGTCTTATCTACGTTCTTATCATCATCTACTACTGTTTGTTTATCTATTCTCAATTCAATTAACACAATTTTTCCCTTCTACGAGGCGCATGCCGCACGTTTCAATGCGCCTGCGTATTACGCTTACTCTATTCCATCTTACGATGTATTTTAACCCTTTGTGCTGTGTTTACTTTTATGCATACATGTGTACATGTACAGGCTGTTTCCGAAAATGTGAGCATAACTTCGAGGATAGATTCAGTACGTTAGAATACAAAAAAAAAAGTTCATACGAATATATGCCCGATATGACCTTGTTTCCGAATTATAGCCATTTTTATGTGAAACCTGTTTAATCATTTTAATCATTTTCATAAAAACTGTACAAACTGGCCACCCTCGGCTCAAATACAAGCTTCTTTTTGTGTAAATTATCACTTCGAATTATTATGAAATGTATTAGCAAACTTCCATACGTGCTATTGTCCCCAAGAGCGTGTATTGAACTGACTGAAATATAGGCTATATACTCGGAGGCGATCTGTGTCGAATCTTATTTGAAAAAAAAATGATCTCTGTTTCCTGGAACTGCGTCTACTAGTGTTTACATAGCAGACCAGAGGTCATGCATGAAATAAGAAGCGTTACTTGTAAACAGCTAAAGGAAGCAGATCAATAGAGTCATAAAAATTACTGGAAGACGAAAACGGTTATAATTCAGAAACAAGGTCATATCGGGCATACGTTTATATGAACTTTTTTTCTTATTTTAGCGTACTGAATGTATCCCCGAAATTATATCGACATTTTTCCGGTATATACGCGGGTATATTTATGAAACATTATTTGTAACCTTTATCTATCGATGCTTAAGTAGGAAAAAGTGCAAAGGGTTAATGCTTAATCATAAAATTCAGCAACTTAACACAAGAATGGAGTGCCACTGTTACGTAGCGCGCTTATTCTCTAAATATTCCTTTTCTACCCTCTTCTTGTATATCGTTTTAGCGCTTTCTAGCTCGAACACGATTACTATTTTATACGAGACAGTTCAATTGGTATAAATTTGAAAAGTTCAAGCAACGTAAACTTGATACGTCACTGGTATTTGTACCGAGACGCCATCTACGAAGAACTAACTTTGCTCGAATTTGAATTGAAACTTTTTCGCGCCACGATACCCAAGGCAAGCTTCAATATTTTACGATATGTATACATATCATTTATATTTAATACTTTCAATCGCTTATAGCGATGTTTTATCACGCCGTTTATACGTATGTTTAATGAACGAAATGCTACGTAACATAAGATTTTGTCGTTCGCTTATACCAATTGATCGTTACCTGAAATTTTCATAGTCGAATCGTTTACTTGTACTACGGCGTGTAGACTCGAAATACAATCTGCGTGTACTCCACGTACAGGTGAATTCCTCGAAGAATACGGTAGCGTCTCGTACACCAGGAAATTTGCCGTCAACCAGATTGAGGAAACCACCAACGGTCACTTTGACACCATTGCAAAGCAAAACTTCGAACGCACTCGCGAATCGTCGAAAAACTCGTCCAACCGACGGAAACGTTACTCTCGTTAACGAAAAAATCGGTAAGTAGAGATAAAATGATGTAAAATGTGCACATAACGATGTCGTACGATTTACAAATTTCCGACTCGACGGTATCGCGTTCCGTTACTGTTTCCAAACTACTGCGCCGCAGCATGGCGCATAGCAACTGCATCGCCATCCTTCTGCGCCTGCGCAAAACAGATGCGCGAAAGCCCTTAAATTCAAATACCGCTACGATGTTTTTGAATTTTAACACTTTACCAACCGTTTGCATTTAAACTTACTACGCATGCTCGACCGGCTCATTCGGGCGCAAATGTATTACTAATATCAGCTCTTATTTTCACAGCTTTACAAGTTTCAGATCAAAATTCGTGAAAGTGCTTACCATATCGTACGCTTTCTCTTATTATTAAATAGGCACTCGGTCGATAAACGTTAAGAGCAAAAAGTCGATTAATGGACTCTCAGTCGGTAAAGTGTTAAAATTATCTGGAGCATCGATGCATCCTTTCTATTTCAACGTTACAATCTTCGCTGAAACCTAACTCTTCCACCAAAGTTCACTATCGTCTCTTAGAGCAATTTCTCTTCACAGCTACTTGACATTTTGAAGAGAATGTTCTTGCGTAGAAAGAATCTACAGGAGTATTTTATATTGTTTTAGATGCCGCGGATGAGATAACAGAAACACCGAAAAACGAAAAAGATATCGATCAGAGTAGTAGGGCACAGGAAATCGCGGTGACTTTGGCAGATCCTCCACCGTCTTCGCAGTCATCAGTCACCGGTACACTCAACTTGTTCAATACTCCACCATCAGATTTCTTAATCTATATAAACTAAAACGATCACGTCCCGTAATATTCACTTTTTGTTCATGGATCACGTGGGAACATCATTTCTCATCGCATCGCAATCTTCGACCTACTACATATACATATATTCTCTCATACTCCTTCGAACAAATCGGTCGACATGACCGAAACTTTCATTTATGTACTGTAACTATAATTCGTGTACCTCTTCTGCCATTCTGTTGCCTAAAAACAGTGCGAAACCTTCGAAGAACCGAGGTCACCGCCGATCACTAATCCCATTCTATTTATTTCAACGAAGTTGTACACCACTTGGGAAATGGAAGGGAGACAACTTTACCTCGTCGACTTTTCATCATAATCGTTCACCTGTTTCGATCTAATTTTCTATCTTTCATTTATTTTTCTTTCTCCTGTCTCTACACCATGCATTTTCTCTGATCTATGCAACCACGTTCTTCGCCTGTTTCTAAACCCCACACCTCGGTGTCTTCTTTCGACACAAATACTAATGCAATAATAACTGGTCCATGCACATCGATACTCTCTTCTCTGCCTCTTCGTCTCTGCATCATCCCTAAGTGCCTGCAGCCACGTTTCGTTCTTCACGCTGGATAAAATCATGTGCTAACGGGGATTCCCTCATAGCCTCTTTGTTACTTCGAGGACGTATTATACTAATCGAGTTACACGATCAGGTCGACCGCAGTTAAGGAACGCCCTCAGGCGCAAAATAAGCACTACGGTTGCACCTAGAACAGACGCGACAACAAGTAGGAGTACCCCCAGGTTCTCGCCGGCTCTCAGAAATCGACAGAAGCCGAGGACGCTGGATGACAAACCTCGAGAAAACGTGACGACAAGACCTAGACGACCGCCTGTTATCGACTACGATTATTACGAGGACGAGGAGGAGTCGGTGGTTGGAAAATCAACCTTCAACGAGAAACTCTTTCTAACGAGTAAAGGAACGTTTCGATGTTTGGATCAAGGAAATTTCCCGCATCCTTACTCGTGCAAGAAGTTCGTTACTTGCGCGAAAATGGTGAACGGTCTGGTGATCGGAGCTGAATACACCTGTCCTGACAAATTATCCTTCGATCCAGTCGGTGGTATTTGCAATTGGTCCGCCGGGCTTGGCTGTAAGGAGTAATATCATTTTCAAATACGCGTCGTTGAACGCTGTCTCGAAAATCTCGCGTAAATGCATTTTAAACTTGTCGTCCAAGTGAAACGAATTTTCGATGAAACACGAGGTACGATGGAATCGGAGAATGTTGGTTTTAATAATTAGAAACGCGTGTCAGCCATAACTAACGGAAACGAAGCGTGGTGATATTATCGTTAAAACAATTTCTCTGTAAATATGATAGTTATTGTATATAAATATATAAGGCTTAGCTTACGTTATTGCATGGCGTACCGACGAAATAACTTAAGCATCATGTTACAGTATACGTAACGGCGAAGAAAACGTGCTTTTAATCGAGATATGTATATACATATGTATCCCTATAAGGTAGCTTTTCCAACCTTCAACGTAAGATTAAATTGGATTTATATATATATATATAGTATTATATATACATGATACATCTTGTATTTGGAATAAAAGCATCCATTTTTAACCACACTGTTAGAAATTTTTATTTAAATATCCTTTGTTATATCGCCCACTTGATATGACGCATACTAGGATACGTTAGAAACAACTACCCAATCTTGTCGCTTTATTTTTTTCAATACAAAATTTGAGCGGTCTTCACTCTCTCCCTCACTTTCTCTCTCTCTCTCTCTCTCTCTCTCTCTCTCTCTCTCTCTCTCCCTTTCTCTCTTTCCCCTTCCCGTCCCTCTCTCCAAAGATTTTCTTTCTTCGTCAGTTTATTGTTCCTCGTAGGTTTGTTTTACAATGTTCGCTTTTCTTCTATTCAACTAAGCGAGGAAGATGAAAGTGATAAAACAAGAGTAATAGAGTACAAGTAGTCGATAAGTGTAATATGAGACGATTGTCGGGCTCTCATGTTCAGATCAAAATTAAAATTGTAAAAGTTACACGTTAAATGATTTAAAATTATAAGAATTATAATGGTATATGTATATTATTAATGAGAATGTATACGTGTGTATAATATGAAAGAGATTGACCGGATGCATCGAAAGTTCGATTTTCGAAGAGTAATTTCATCGAGTTTATACGGTACGTATTCATTTCAAATCCATTACGTTTCCACATCGTGAATGTTTATAATTTTCATCTGACGTATATATGTGTACGCGATTGGTGCATGTGTGCGTGCGTGTGTTCCTGTGTCTAAACGTATACCGTTCGGTAGATAGGACAGATCTACTACTTCCCACCTTCTTTTCGTATTGTTCAACTTTGTAAAAAGCCCAATATAATTTTTTTTTTCTTTTTCTTTTTTAGCAAAAATAAAGATACGAGAAGTTAAGTGAACTCGTAAACAGCGTTAAGATAGATACTGTAGAAGCACTAAGTCTCAAGCAGAAAAAAGTTACAACAGACTTTTTCCTCCTCGCGAATAAATAATTGCATTTCACACACGAGCATCTTTCATTACCTTAGATAACAATGATTTGGACGACAATGATTTTCCGATTAAATGATTTTTCGTTTTTTTCTTTTTCTTTTCTCTCTCTCTTTTTTTCTTTTTTTTTTTGTTTTGTTTTTCTTTCCTTAGGCTGTTGAGTGTAGAGATTGTGGTCTAATACACATGACACAAAGAAAATGGCGGTTACTATTTGGAAATTTTACATAATAGATCTTATATTACAGTGGCCTTTCGTTTATCACTTCTCTAAAATATTTATAAAAATAAATACTTCGAAAAAGTGGCATTCTTTCCTACCGTAATTAATTAATCAAGACAATAATAAATAATCATTTAATTCAAATAAATAAATAATTTGCTCTCTTTAGCATCGTTTCGCGTTTCATTATTTAATATTACGATCTGCGATGTATAAACCGCGGCTCTTCATTTCGTTTACAAATTCGTTTACGCCGCTTATTTATAAAAAAATATGAACGTTGTGTTCGATTTTTCGAGCGTTATATTTTCTGGATCCTTAGCGAGAAAGTCGATTCGTAATACGTAGGTATGTATGTAAGGACTCTTCTCCAAAAATTCATTTATATCGTTAGTATTCTTAATTTATACACATACGTCATGAACTTTCGTATATCTTACGAACATCGATTTGTGCCTTACATTTTAGTCGAGCATCTGCTTTCTCTTTTCTTCCCTCGGAAAGCTTCGCTTCGTGACAAAAAGAAAAATAAAAACCTACTGACCTGCAGGAACATATGTATATGTAAATAGGAACTGTACAACATTCGTATTTCTTTTTTCTTTTTTTCTTGCCAAGCATAACAAATATGTTGTCGTGTCATTTATAGACGAATCGGACATTGCGCCCAGAAAAGAAATAAAATTACATTTTAAACGATAATGACAATTTCGACGTCCTTTCTCTTCGAATGTAATAATAATAATAAAAATGTTCCGAATAAATGTAATTCCTCTTTTTTTTTTGTATTTGTTTTTTTGTTTTTTTTAACGTGATATATGTAAGGCTACAATATCGACGCACGCTAACGACACATTGTACGCGATAAATAGTTCGATCACGTTTCCTTTGTTTAACCATAGATTATACATACACTTTCGGCACAGTTTTCGTCGTTCTCTCCTTTTCTGGAACGCTTGCGAAAAGGAAATGCTTATTATTTTTTTTTTTTTTCTTCTACTATTGGTACTCGTGTGACGTTCTCGGGGATGTTTATATACAATTGAAACATTAACTTACTAATTGTGTAGGACTCATCGTAGGACATAGGCAAGAAGCAAACGTTCTATAAGAACCTGTTGTATATTCGATTGTGCTATTCTTTTAACGTTAAGGTATCTAAACATTGAACATTTATTGTCACTGTACAGACCTATTTAAGTACGGACGACCATCATCGAGTGTGCTGTACGTCGATTTTGCTTCGTAACGGAGGTTAGGTAATCATCCTAATGCAAATACCAAAATTCTGTATCAAAATTTATCGGGTTCCTTTACGTTAAAAAAATATCACGAATTAAAAATTGCTTACACTCGTGACACGTATAAATATATTAGAGCCCCCTTTTCGGAAACGCTCCGAATATTATACCGTATAGTCGTGAGGCTAGACAATTATTTCTCGATCGTGTGTAGATATTCTCTATTTCGTAAAGGTGCGCGTTAGAGTACCAAAACGTATGTTTCAGATATCATTTGGCCTGCGTTTTAAATTGGGAATCGTCCAAATGTTCTCTTCATTTTTCATATGGTATATCTTTACAAATCTGATTCACCGTACAAAGCGGTGGAGAAAGAACGATAATCTAATGCTCCGGGAATTGCATTTGGTCCTTTGTAAGGAGGCATTCGCTGAATACAGTACTCGGCCTGGTCAGGTGGCAGCTCTCTCCTCAACTCGTCTGCCAGGATGTACGGCTGGAAAGTAGAGATTAACGATGGTTAATTTTCACATTTCGAGAGGGAAATCAACCAATTGTTGTCGATGGATTTAAAAAAATGTACGCGCACCTTATCTCCAGCGAGTATACGGAAACTATCGATAACTTGTTCAGCCGTGTCGGTGTCTGTAGACTCGCGCGTCATGAAGTCTAGGAACGCGTCGAAGTGTACGTAACCAGAATTATTTGGATCAACGATGGCCAGGATGCGCTGGAAGTCGATGTCGCCTTGCCTATCCTTTCCAATGGAATAACCGAGAGAGACAAGACAGGACTTGAATTCATCGGGAGCCAACCTGCCTGTACGATTCTTATCGAAGTGATTGAAACTACTACGGAATTCGTTAAGTTGTTCCTGCGTAATACCCTGTGTAATACAAATTGAACAGTATTTATTACGATATCGAACGAGCTTCGCTATTGATCATTCGCCATTCTGCCCCGATATCCTTACGCTACCTTAGAATCTCTGGTGAGAATTTGGTTTTCAACTTCGTTAATGTTACGATTTATCGAAGTTAACAGCTGCTCCCAACCGACTCGTAACGTTTCCATCGTGTACTGAGTGTATCGATTCTCGAATATCATGCCTTCTTGGACAGCTTGGTGAATCTTCTCTAATTCTTCAAGATGAGCTTTGTATTGGTAGACAGCCTGTTCGTATTCTTTCAGACGATGCAGCTGATCTTCCAAAGTACCTTGAAGACCAAGACCAATGGCTGTAACAGCGTCCAATTGACGCTCTATCCATGGCCCAACGGCGTTAGCCTTTTCAGCAAACTGTCGTCGAAGTAATTCATTGTCTACTCACTCGATTAAGGGAAATAAACGAATATCGCTCTACGATATGAAAGCAACAAGTGAAAAAAGGATACTCTGTTGTTTACGCAGTTCCGCTTGTAGCGTACCATCGCGTTGTGGTACAAGTTGCCTGACATCGCTCCATTTCTTCGTAAGATCCTACCGTGAACAATAATATTAAGATACGCTTAAATTCATTAAAAAGAAAAAAAAGAAAAATTCACGACACTAAGAACTTTAGCACGATTTACTTACCAGAGCGGTAAGAGTAGTGTACGGATTTTCAAGACCTCCAGGGATTTGGAACTGTTTGACAATTGATTCAACCTCCCGTACTAATCCTACGATAGCATTGTACTCCTTATCAGCTTCGCCAAGAGTTGCTTTAAATGCAACATGAGCATCCATTAGCCCTTGGATTTCCTCCATCGTATGAACGATAAACATATCCACTAGATCTTCCCTGGTTCCATCCAACCAGTTATTGAACGGCTGGAAAAGCAAGTTTATACGACAGTGTAATTGTATCGTAGCGAGATTGAATAATCTCGACGTAGGTGTAAAAGAAACTTACAGCAGCCCGTTTAGCAAACTCCAAATGTAAAATGTCGATCTTTTCGAGAATACGCTCGGCTTCGTCTAGCGCCTGACGTCTGCGTTGAGTAAGGGTACCTAAGCGATCCCATTGATCGCAAATTCGTTGACATCTAGCGTTAACAGAGGCACTATCGTGATACTCCAAGGTACTAAAGTAAAAATGATCGATATTATTATTGACGATGTTCATAGTTCTGACATATAGACGATAACAATCATCGTGTACACTGTAATATTACTTGAGCTCTTGAGCAATAGCAGCTATCTGTTCGACGCGATCCTGATGAGCAGCAAGATCGGATTCGAAGGCTTCGTGTTTCTTCTTCAAAGCCTTCAATTCGTTAAGTTTGCACTGTCGGAAATGCTGTGACGTGAGCATCTCTTCTTTTCCGGCGGTCCACTCCTCGTGAACATCGGCTTTGTGCTTGAACTTCTGAGCCAGATGCTCCAGACGCTCGAGCCGCATCATTTCCGACAACAGCCATTCTTCGAATGATTTTTCTGCCAACTCCAAACCTACAATCCCGAAATCGAAATAATTTTGATATACAGTGTGAAGTGGTTTCGTCGAAGCGAATGATGCTCGGGCAAAGAAAGCATCCCAAGTTCTTTTTCATCACCTTTCCAAGCCTTGTTAATGTCGGAGACCATTTTCCCTTCTGTTGGCATGTACGCTGGTCGGTTGCTCAGTCTCAGTTTCGTTTGTAAAGTATTGAAGTTCGTTTCGAGTTTGGCTTTCTGTTCAACCCGCGGTGGCTTATGCTTACGACGATATGTTCTATACTCTTCTAATTTCTTCTGACAACCGGCAAGGGAATTATCAGTTTGACGGCTAGCCAGCCAATGCATAGTTCGTCGTATCCATTCCAATAAATCGGATGCCAGCCGCTCGTACTCTTCCATAAGCCTTTCATTTTCTTGGTTCACTTTCAGAACTTTGCAAATTCTATTCGCGGCAGTCTCTGCCTACAATGAAAACCAATACATGTTTGTCTCGTGCGAAAGAAAAGTACGGTTTTACGATGCTTCCGTACGGCAGAGTCGCCGTATCGGCGCAAACATACACACATGTATATGCATATATAATAGTACCTATATGTATTCTTTTTTTCTTTTTTTGTCTCGGTTTGATTAAACCGAGATTCATCGAGTAAAACACACACGGGTACACAAATCGGCTCTTATCTGCTATTGGTTAATTTCAAATGCAAACACACACCTTTTGTGCACCGCTAAAACAGTGGTAGTACGAGGAAACGTAGGTCATCACAGCCCTCGCATCAGACTTTGGTGTATTTCGCATATCTAGAAAAACACATTCGAAGAGACTCAAACCATGCAGTGTTAGCGTATTCACGAATGTGTCCATGTGTACTGAAAATTTTCCTCTCTTCTATCAAGAAGTAAACTTTCGATCTTGTTATTTTCTGATTTGTTGATACATTGAAAATACAATAATCACCTCTAGTTAATAACATCGTGAATTGGTTGTACACGCAACACTATAGGGGTAAGAATGAAAAAGAAAGATAAAAAAAAGAGAGAGACAGGAAAAAAAAAGAAAAAGAACACATGTACAGATAATAAATGAAGAAAGATCCTTTGCGATAGTCGAGATTCGTTGTATGAGTAATAACACGTGGTATCCGTACACAAAACAATTATAATAGGCGACGCGAATGAAATTAGCACGATCAAACACTGTTAAATGGAAGCATACGATCGTATTGTATTAGTTGAAGATAGCACAGGTCGTTTGGTAACAAAATTAAGGGAACAACACGCATTTCTTTTACGCTGACCTGCTGAGCACCTTGGAACGCGTGGTAGTAGCAGGACACGTACGTCATGATTGCACGCTCATCTGGCTTGGGTGTGTTGATCAAATCTATATGGTATTAAGGGAATAGAATATTAAGAATCTGTACGTTTATACGACAATACGAAAGAAGCTCATTTGAGATCGTAGTTCCATCCTGAACTCCAACCAAAATGCCTAAAGTTGTAGTTGTAGTAACAGTAATAGTAGTAGTAGTAGTAGTAGTAGTAGTGATAGGTAACGAATGGTATATATATGTATACATATTTCGCGTTGATCGACGTTCAAATAGAAAATAAAAAGACACATTTGTTCAATAATCGAGTACGTATACTTACCATCAGGATCTAACATACGAGGAATGTCGAGATATTTCTCAGCAACATCGAAGGCAGTGTTTAAATTTTCTAGAGGATTATCCTTGCTAAGTTTATTGTAATCGATAAGATCGGGACGATGACGATGGATAAGGGCGCAGAACGCCAAGCCATCCTTGAACGACAGATGAAAGTTCTGTACATTGACATTTTTGTACGGTGCAGTTTTACGCTGGCACCATAACAAAAGGCCCTCTTTGGCGGTCATCTCCTCGACAGAGATGTCTTGGATAGCGAATCTCAAAATGATGGTCCAAATCATACCAAGAGTCATCTTCAAGTTGCCATCGACGATTTCTATTAAGAATGAAAGAACGATGAAAGTTACAGTTTAGATAAAGTTTCTGTAATGTTTAAAAAAAACAAAATCGTTCGAAGGTATTTACCCTCTGCTCCGATGGAAACTAATTTCACGCCTTTACTGGCAATATAAGCAAGAGCTTTGTTCACATTTGCGATCTTGTGGAACCTCATTTTACCCCTGTCTGGTTTTGGAAGAGTCTCGCCAGAAATTACCTCGAGCAGCAGCATCAATTTTAGCCCGTTTCTAAAGTCCTCCTCGATCGATTCGATGGCGGTTCCTGCTTTGCGAAGATGCGAATTGCACCATGCTGTGAATGTCTGTAAACATTTACAACGATACGCATTATGCTGCTGAATTTAACAAATATCGCTCAAATATCGCTCAAATATCGCGCGAGTCTTTACCTATTCCTCGTTTTCTTTTCCCTTTTTATTTCCCACCGGTAATATCTGAACGGTTAAATCGTACAAGTGAAGTTGACTTTCGATTAAATAATACGACGGCTAAGAAGAATTTAAAATGGGGAATTGAGCTTGACTGCTGCTTAGTGTATATTTTAGTAACGACCCCAATCTCTCCTGCTATATATATCTTCCGTCCCGGTTCTTAAACTCTGCTTCCTATTGCCCAGACTAAAGATTTTCAAGCTTTCGATATCTCGAACTCGTAAAATTCGACGATATATACTTTCAAACGTGATGAGAATTCTTCGCCATTCTATCATAATTACTCGTCGAGAGTATCCCATCCGTGCAAAGTCTCGTTTACTACATTCGCACCTAGTTGATATACTGGCTCGGTTTTTGCTATTGTGCCTATTCGCGACAGCTCTAAAAATTTTCAATCAAAATTCGCGAAAGGATTTTACCATATCGTTCACTTTCTCTTATTACAGGGTAATTGAGGCATGGGTCAGAAATGACCCGACACTGACCAGGCGAGGGATAATTAATTTGTTTCGAAGCCGATTAATAATTGGCTTCCGGTCGGTAAAGTGTCAAGCAGGTATACTTGGACGGTACAAGTGACAAAATATTTTTCGACACTTTTGAACGAATGAAAATTCGAAAAATTAAAAGATGTACACACGTCTGCATACACATATGTATCGTTACCATATCGACGGTCAAATTATATTTCCGAGAACATTCTATATGATCAATTTAAAGAAATGTTACATTATACTCGTTGATTTGATAACAGGGTAATAATCGTAAGAATCAGTTTCATAGTCTTCGAGTCCACGTTGCCGCAAAATGTGTGAGAACGAGAAAAACAAATCGCTGTCTCAGCTGTCTTGAATTTTATTTTTTCATCATGGAAGACAGAAGGAGAAAGAGAGAGAGAGAGAGAGAGAGAAAAATATTGCCTGAAATTTAATACGGGTAACGTGAAGCGCGACCGGCCAAAATTGGACATGAGCCACCTTAACTTCTACGAGCGCTCTAAGATCTATTTGTAAAACATTGACTCCTCCCGCGTTCAACGCCTAAGCATTTCGAAAACATTCTGATCCATTTCACGTTCAACGAGGACATTAAATTCACGATATTCCTACAGTTTTTCTCGTGTTTTTTCTCGTCTGGGCGCCGAGCGCCGAGCAATCCGATATCTTCTTTTTCGGTTTCCCTATCCACGCTGTGCCCTGGCACCTTTTCCAATGAAAAATTCCGTTACTGTCGAGGCAGCCGTAAATAAACGATTACCTTTGTAAAAGATAAAAAGAAAAATTTGGGGGAAGGATAAATACGAAGAAGGAAGAGGTTGATGAAAGCGGATCGGAAAATGAACGACGTATACCGATCTACGGACCTTGTTCGGGATGGTCGAACGACACAAACATTATAGCACGGTTAAATTTATTTACTGATAAAACGTCCGATCTATAGCTATGCGAAACCCGCTATCGCATTTCTCATGGCAACTGAATTCTATTTTAAAAATACCCCCCCACCTCCCTTTACCCGAGAATTCACAAGCATTTTACAATGTCGCATATTTTGTTCTCGTTTAACGCGGCGCCCATCAACCGTGGCGTGCATTTCTCTCGAAACTAACTGCCAACGGTTATTTTACTATCTTTCTTGTAGCCGGATAATACGGGTATAACAGAAAACGGAGCACACGTCATCGGAGAAATAACTGCGTTATGTAAACGTATAGCTGTTGTAAGGAAAGAAAAGAGAAAAATAATGCAACGTTATGTAAAGGTATGAGTGTGTAGGTGCGTAGAATAAGAATACCGTTACGAGGGTTTCTTTACTTGCATTTGTGACTCATCCCCCATCGTTCTGTAAACGAAATGTATGTGTCACATGGCGGTGCATCAACGAGACGATCTCTTCAATTTCTAACGTAACGCTCCCTGTGATCGATCACTGTTATCATCGGTATCATCCTCTTACATATCGACGAACATTCTATACCGACACGCGCGTTTCAACCAATTTTTCATCGACTACTACATCGTACATATGTTAATTAATTAAAAACGCGGGCCAAGTCGAACGCGTGCGAGAATATACGCGTAAACTTATCTGCCTCTGCGAAAAAACAGCTTTTTTTTACAGCTACCTGCTGTTACGGCGATACTAAAAATAAATGCAGTTAAACACGAAACGTCCTAAATACGATGCACATAATTCAACCCAACGTAACCCAAATTCTAAATATCACGCGTATACACGCGTGAACACATTTACACGCCACCATCTTCTATTCTTAAAATCTGGCATTGAATTTCTTTCTCGTCGTCGGTGTCGATGTTCCACGACAAGGTGGACATTCCAGCCCTATATTCTAATCGTCTCCTACGCGTTCGTTGTTAAAACAACCAGGTAGTATAGTAGGACCATCGGACATGGATGGTTACATCCAATTAACGATCCCTTTTTACCAACCGACTTCGCTTTACCTTGAAATACACGAGTCAACTTAAAGGCCAAAATGTAAGGATAAAATACGAGTGTCGGGATTGGCACACTTTACTTAGGGTACACGTGACGGTCATACAAGAAAGCTGTTGTAAAAGATATTTACGAGAATCAGCTTACGAGCACGTTGGCGATTCGCAACGTTCTCTGGCTATTCCGATATTCGAATAAAGGATAAGGAGCAGGTGTTGCTGGCAAGCGAGTTAGGCAGGTGGCGATATCGTCGGTTAAACCAAACCATACAGTACCAGTTCTAACTAATAAACGATACTTGCACCTTTCACTTTTACCGGCTATACTCGACTAGGAAAACATTGTCCTATTTGTAATGTCTTCGATGGAATCTATCGTGCAGCATTTGGCCGCGAGCATATTGAAATTCAACGACTACGCCCAGGTTAGGTTAGGTCTCGCCTTGCTCTCCCGATATACCATAAAACGAGCGAGGCGAGCAGTTCGATTCAACGAATTCAAGGAAAAAGGTGTTATTCCCGCAGCTAGTGCCGCGGCACGGCCTCCGAAAATAAGTCTGGAGGATCATACGTAACAGAAAACATCATGGTCGACGTTCTATTTGCGGAAAGTATCAAGGGAACGGACGGAAATGCTGAAAATTCATTCAAGAAACCATTCCAACCGGTCGGTTGTTACGTGGAGCGGAGATATTTCGTGTAATTATCGTGCGACCTTTCCGAGCGACGAACAATCGGCTGAAAATAGTGAATCGTGGGTGTCGGTTACGAATTATTTTAACGAAACGTAATCGCGGAGGCCCGCAATAAACAGACGGTAGACGAGTTTGCGCGTACGGAATTTATCATCGCATAACAATCGACTTAGTGGTGCATAGCATGTGTGGGTCACCCGATTCCAATCTAAGATCTGGCGCACAGCCTAAACTTCTCAAAGGTTAACGATCTACTCCTCGACGTCGAGGAGGAAATCGATCGATCGATCGATCGATCGATTAGCCGATCCGCTGCGTTCGCAATCCTGCTCGATTTCCGCCCATCGACGCTCGTCGTCCTCCACAAGTAACACCGATCGATTCATTCTTGAGAACGCGAGGACGTTTCTAAAAATGTTTCTCTCCCCTCCTAAAACCGATTATCCAGCGCGGACCAAAATGATATTGAAACGATAGGCTGGCGTCGAATTCCTTTCCTATACCGATTACCCCGATTTTCTGTTACCATTAGGCACGTACAATACCATTACTATACAAGATCTCGAAGGAATGCGTTCTAATAAAATGTTTATAGCGTGCTCCGACGAGAAGGTCTCGAGAGAAGCGCCGAGAAGAAGGTGTGAATAGTCTGAAAAAATTCGCACAATAGCAGGTGAAATTGTAATCGTTAAAGGTTAAGCGGTAATGTTAGGTTTGGAAGTTGCAGTCGATCAGAGGATATGGACCTCGGCTATGATCTACGCTAGTACGTTTTCGACCGCGTGCGTTATCTATAAATATCGTCTATTTATACGGTAACGTCAGACGTCATGCGAATAGAAACGACGAAGGAAGTCTATGTACATGGAAGCCGTGTACACTCCTGACGAACCGTAACAAGTCTCTCCGTATCTTACCACGATACTGGTAACCAGTTAGCAATAGAGCTTAGATAAGTGGCTCTCCAGCCTTCGAGGGTCCTCTATAACGCGATACATTTTTATTCTATAGACTGTGTGAGTGGTTGAAACATCAGCCACTTTCTCTCTTTCATGCAAGCGATATGATTTACAATGAAAATTGCAACGAGAGAACACGTCAACGAAAATCTCTAACGTAATTGACATCCGCGAAATTGGTAGATTTCGCGTACAGCTTTTTTTAACATGCTATCGCAAACAAGCTATCACCGAGATTTACCTTCTGGGTAGTATCTGGCAAAATTCTCGAAATTCTAACAGAGTGAATCGAAGCTGCGCTTGAAAGATGTTCGCCAAGGATTCGAGTGCAAGTTGCAAAAGTAACGTGTAACCCATTTGACAACGAAAGAAAGAAAAATGTCAATTGCCGTTCTCCAGAATGTTTCGTGCGCGAATGCTTCGAAAGCTGTCCATGCGGCCGAGATTTTACCAGAAATTGTACAGTTAACCGTCCCGTACGAACTAGTCGGCAGCTCCTTTTCCCATATACGCTACTATCTATTTGTCTATCACCTATCGCACGATGGAAACGTGCAAATCTCGAAGGATGCCATCCGAGTTTGGATATATCGATAAAAACGGCGATGGACGAGGCTTTGGTTACACGTAGCGAGTAAAATGAATTTTCATTTTACTTTAGAACATCTTCCAAATTATACCGGAGAAAATGTCGAATGGGCAAAACGCGTATATATACCCAATTGTATTTGTAAAGATTGATTTGTCGAACGAATAATTAGGCTAGAGCACCTCTTTAAAATTATCACTGTGAAAATACCAACTATTAGCCAGCAAGTATTTCAGGGTCGCTCTAAATTACCGATAAAAATTATCAGATACCCAGGATTTATCGTTGATAAACTCATGTACACGACAAAAAGAAAGACGAGTCGGTATCGATATGTAAAGATTAATCGAGAAGGAAACATTGGTTAGCTGAGAACAGTTTCATCAGTATTCTTAAGAATCCTAAACCCGGATTTGATACGTCGAGCCAATTGTCAAATACAATTCCTAAGCGATTTACCAACGAGGACGTCTCGAATCTTAGTAACAGAGTATTGTCAAAATGGTCGAATGATTCGTAAAGACTAGCATCGTCGTAATCGCATTTTACCAATACAATTGGACTTTTCTGTGAAATTTTAAGAGACCGCCTGTTCAAAGCTTGCGGAAAATCGACGAAATTATGATACTTTGAAATGAGTCAGTGCTCGATTATTTTTGTCATAAAGTCTGAAAATACAATTCGAAGGGCTCCCGACTAGCGATGTATGTAATCGAGTCGGACTTGAGAGCCTTGAGCCCCTGCCAAAAATGAAGAAAACGTTTTCAACGTGTACTTGAAGCTGTTCCACTTTATCAATTGACATCGTATTAATCTGCTTCCCCTGCATCTTGTCCGGGTATTCTTCTCCTCTAATTATCGTTCCATATAGCACGAACCGAGCGTTCCTTATGGAAGAAATATCCATTGTCGAACAAAGGATGCTTTGCATTCTAATATCTGCAAGGTTTCAAGTTCTACAAAATACAATATCAATAACTAATAACGAAGTAGAACGCTCTATGAATGTACCATTCGAACTTAAGCTTTAAATGCAACGTAACACACCAATCGTAGCGAAATTGCACGTTTTCTATCGCAGACGAGATACAAATTAAATATAGTAAGCGTTTAACGAAGAGCAGGAGTCCGTTTAACTGTCTGCTAATATTTAAGAAGCTTCAGAAGGGTAATGTTGCTCCAAATCACGGGAATCGCGTACCACCGGTGGTTCGTCTAAAAAAAAGTAGATTAAAATGCTGCATGTACATTCGCTATATGTAAAATGGGCTTTTATACGTCTTTGCATTTTGCCTGTCATTGTATTTGCATCTTTTCGAAAATCGTGCACAGTTTCACGAGGTTATGTACGGCAATTCAAATGTAACGAAAGGAACTACTACTCTGTGAGTTACGAACATCGTTAGAATGGTAACAGCAGTGACATTTGACGATTTCTCGATAGAAGGAATTGCGCTTATCGGAGATACCTGTAGCATATTAGAGCGGTAAAATACAACCGGTTCGTTCGTTCGAGTATGTATATCATTGTAAACTGTAACACTGCGAGAAGCGCGTAGAAATTTTTAATCGAGACTAATCGAAAATCTGTACAAATAATTGTGAAACGAAAGAAAGAAAAGATAAAGCTTACCTTTTTCTGCTGTGTTTCCCAAGCCGGGTCCAAAAGACCATCCCTCTCCCACTCCTCTTCTGGCTCCATGTATCCATCCCCGTAAGCTTCCATGTCGTTCATACTTCCGCGGATATCTCACGTTCCTTTAAACGCAAATGATTTCTGTGTCACACGACTACAGACCTTCTCGTATGTGGAAATCAATAGACAAACACTTGGCTTTGCGCTCGACACCGATGATCCCGATCATAATCGAAACTGAAGATTCGTTACGTTCTTTCCCTTTATTACACTTGCTCCGCGACGAAAAGAAACATAATAATTAATGGATCGTTGGTAAAGAAATCAGACTCGCGAATGTTGAAAGAAAGCAAAAAGAAAACCACACGCGCGCGCACAATAATGAGTAGAGAGAAAAAAAAGAGAGAGAGAGAGAGAAAAAGAAAAAGAAACGATAAAGAAGATGGTAAGTGAAGTTTCGAGAAAAAATACGTGAAAAAGCGAAAATAATTGAAAATGGAGAAAAAAAAATGTACGTTTTGTAATATGAAAACGTACCCGCTAAGTCCAGAAAACGGTTCGGTTCGTGTCGTTCTTTCTCTCACGCTGACCCCTCTGCCACGAGTCTGACACACGATTTGCTCGCCGGCGCACGAGCCTCCCCTCCCACGCTCTCTCTCTCTCTCTCTTTCTCTCTCTCTCTCTCTCTCTCTCTCTCTCTCTCTCGCCGTTTCTGTCCGTACCGCTTACCCAACACCCCGTCACCCTCCTAAAGATCCCGTTCCCATGCAACAGCTTCCGTATCTAACCCCCGCAAATTGTAACCATCTACTTAGGTACTCCAATTATGTGTCCGGGAGAATAGCGCAAATCGAAAACTACATTCGACTAATTAACGCAACATTTCGCTATTAGAATACACAGGTGCTATCGCAATCTTTTTTCTCAATGTAAATGCCATGTATGAGTACTACCTATTGTTTCTAATGTGTATGATAATCGCGCAATCAAATCCAACATATGTGAGCGCAACAATAAAACCAAATTCTACCGAATGTTCACCATAGATTTACGATTTCTCTGTAACTTGAGCGTATGAATGTATTATTACGAACATTCTATTCGAAAATTGATTTAAATAGGTCTCCGTGGTTTCCAGCTATGTGTTTGTACTACTGATAAACTGTTTTTTACTTCCATAACGTGTACAGCGAATTAAAATAGAAAGTATGGAACTTGATAATCGGAACATTTCGCTTAAACGAATGTTCATTATATATGAATAAAGAGTTTCCATCAGGTTTTTATAATCTAGCGCGGTCTTGTTATATACACTTTTCAGTTTGCTTCAAACCGTTTAATATTCGGTTACATAGAAAACTACATACTCCAAAACATACGTCGAAATTAACCTCCGTTCTTCTTTCGGGTGCGAATCTCGCCCAGCAAACAGCTTAGAGAATACGAAGATATCGAAAATAGTATCAAAGACGACTAAGACACCTGATTCACCCACACACGATAAAAATAGTACGGTAATCCGCGCGAAATTCCCAAAACAACGAGGGTAACTCCATTCCTCCGAGACTTCACGGACATACAGGCATAAACGTTTTATACCTAGAACGGCAACAATTATCTTAATTGAACTTGTCTATTTTTTCTCAATTTTGAAATGTACTGCACCAACTTTATTTGAAAACATGAAAAAAGCACATTTTCCAATAATAGATTAATAAATTTAACTTTTCAATTATATCGCTGAAGTTTTTATGGCATGGCCGTATGAAATTAACGAGGACTGACATTTCCATAAAAATCAATCATTTCCTCCGTAAAATGTTATATTTTTCTAACGATGTTAGAATACAAAAATAAACTGGAATCATTTGCAACCGAAAATTGCCAATTATCATTAGTATGCGTGTTTATCGATGATGTCGCCACATGCGACTTTTTTGTAGATTTTTGTCTGATCACTCCAATTTCATTTATATATTTACTTTTGTATACGTATAGATGTATGAGGGAATGGACGTGAGTAGATCTGAAGTTTCGAGCAATGAAATTCCAATATTTATTATTACTTTTTAACTGTACTCTGTGATAATTTTCGGAGAAAGTGTTGTCATTCTGACCATTTCTATACACGTAACAATACTGTGCGTTCATTTAAAAGATATCCTTTATTTTAAGTGAAATTGTGTAAGAAATGATGAATTTTGTAAAATATGTGACACAGTATCGTTAATTTTTCTATGAACAATCTACATTTATCGTAAGAAGCTATTTATGAAGTTTCATCGAATAAAATAATAAAAATAACCTAACCGGTAAAATGGCATCGTCGCTATCAGGTATTTAGGATTCTCCCTAATTTAATCAATCCTTTATCTTTATATTAACGTCATTTACTTATAAACTCCTTTTATAGCATATTGGGTGAAGTTTTTCAAAGGAGCTGGTTTTCCACAAGATGTAGCTACAAAGCATGCAGTTGTGTTTTCCAATAATCGTATAAAACCAGACATGTTACCTGATTTAGACAAACCCAGCCTCAAAGAAATGGGAATTACTTTAATGGGAGATATGATTGCTATTTTAAGATATGCAAAGAAAGTGGTTGAAGAGACAACATGCGAAAGATTCTTAGTTGATACAGAAGATAATATTGGAACACCTAAACCAACAGTTCAAAAAGTGATAACTAAGGCACCAACTAAAGCAATTACTTCTAAACTTAAATCAGATGCAGTAACTACAAAGAAAGTTATAAAAGTTCCAACAAGTTCCATAAAAAAAGCTGTTACTGTTAAGAAATTAACATCAACATCAAATGAAATGATCACAAACCTTGCTAATCAAAAGAAACAAACTATTCTTAAGAGAAAGCTAGAAGATGATGAATTTGACAGTAACAATGAAGATCAGTGGAAGGAGTCACCTAAGCAATTGAAATCACTTGATAATAAAGATGATAAAGTAGGATACACTGTAATACTTCCAAAGGGATCTACATCTAGAAGTCAACAAATTCTTAAAAAGTCTGCAGAGCAAAAAAGGACTGTATTTGATAGGTTGGGTGATAGTTCTGTAACAAGTACAACAAATCCGGCGGAAACATCGCCGACGTTTAACATCACTGGATTAGGGAAAGATGTTTTTAAAAGATCTGTAAGTGTCTTTAATCGATTAGGGGACAAAGATGCTAAGAAGGATAACACAACTCAAGCAAGTATATTGAAAAATGGAACGAATAGTACAGGAATATTAAAAACTAAATGTGCTAATACAAGAACTTCGATTCTTACAACGAATAAAATTATACCGAAAAACGTGGGAACAATGCGAGCAGATCAGGAAGCAAGTAGGAAAGTTATGTCAAATAATGTTACACAATTGGTGAAAACAACTAAAAGAATTTCGTTTAACAACACACCTTCGAGAGACAGCAGAATGCAAACCAATATTTCGTCCGGTAAATTAGGTATACATTATAATATTAACAATATTATTCTACACATGGTCTTTCTCTAATATTAAACAACCCGGTTTTTTTTTCAGCTTCAGAAAGATTGACTACCATCCCAGCAAAAGCTCGTTTAGGAGTAATTAAAACAAACGGTGCTAAACAAGTAACTTTCGACAGAGTCACGACAATAGCACACGTGAAGAAGCCGGATGTTTTCAGTCGTCTTGGAATTTGAAAAATTGCTTACACTAATTTTGTCTTTTTCTTATTAAAATAATATGTATGTTGTGATCAGGAATTTTTTGTACAAAGTTGAATAGTTTCCTACTGCATAGATGTAAAAATACAAGCGAGAATGATAATTAAATTATGTTAATTAAAGAGAAAAACCAAATATGGAAATTTTTCGAGGAAACTTAATTATTGATATTATTTTGTATATTATAAATTAGATGTTTAATCTGATAATAGTATAACAGGTACCCTAATACCTTGTGATACTTCTGTAATTAAATCGTACATTAAAATTTCTATATTAACATTATATTTCTATATAACATTTATTCAAGTTTTTATTTAGAAAAGTATACAAAAGTTATATTCTCATGTTCCATGAAAAAATCTACGGTACATTAGTTTAATATCATTGTGCAATTCAAGTAAAAAGAAACAAATACAAAATTTAACTGTTAAAAGGTATAAAGAATTAACATTGATAGACTGTTTATTATCCATGAATAACAATGTTTTGTACAAAACAATTGACGAGTTTAATTGGAAATTACAAAATACTCAAATCAAGACAGCAGTACAGAATTACATAATTTTTAACTTTACGTTTGTATATTATCGCATAAAGAAATAATTTATAATAAAAATATATAAAAATAGCATATGCATTGAAATAGGAGTATATTGTAACAAATGGCATGAAATCGTTACACTTCTTTTCCTCCAACACTGAAAAATTTTGTACTTGCTACAAACATAAACACTGAAAGCAAATATTCTACTATACTTGATCATTTTCGTAATAATTTTGCAAGATTTTCCATTATAGAAAATTACGTATAGCTGGACGAAGTAAAAAACTCTGGCATTGCAAGACCGCTTCTAGTAGTACTATGCAATTTAAAAAGAAATATGTGATATATTATTCGATTTTTTAATTTTAATTTCAATTACCATATTACTCGATCAGTGGATGGAATGTTCCGTATTGGCAGGAAATCCTCGGGATGTAGCTGAAAATTAAATTGTTGAGAATTCAAAACGTATATGAGAATAATTTGGAAACACTTTTACATAGTGCAACATTTTTATATCATTTGACAGTAAAAAACAAGTATATCAGATTAATCATACTCAACCTCTCTATTATATTATATACTGAATATACAAAAGAAGGGGGACGATCATGAATCCACACACTTTCCCAGTAAGAATTAATTGTAATTGCTCCAAAATATTATGTTACACCAAGTGTTAAACAAAGCGTGTCAGGCATGCCAGACCTCAACTAGATAAAACAAACAAATCGTAATTGTTACAATTCTAACATAATTAATCTAATAGGAATGCAGTATACATTTATATTAATTAACTCTAGATTTACACTTTGTCTAATAAAATTAAAATAAACCCCCACCTTTTCACACGATTGGTGCTAGCAAACTTCAATGCCAACATGGTACTATCCTGTAAAAAGCAAATAGTTACAGTCTCAGAGGAACAGAAGTGATACGATTTAACATTACATATAAATGATAGACAAACATTGTACAATGTTGTAACTGTTACAATCAGACATAATAAACACTTCTTACAAAAAAGTTTTTATGTTGTTAAATATCGTTATACAACGATGCAGCTAGTAACAAAAGTATTTTATGCTATTGCATGTTATTAGTTACACGTTTTAGAAATTTTACCTACATAAAAAATCTATTTCTTTTTTTTTTTTGTTTTTAGAATAAACATACATATGTGCATATGTATGTATCATTATTTACATATACGTATGCATGTGTGTACATGGCTGTACACACATGTATCTGTACAAGCGCGTGTGCATGTGTATTTATATGTCTGTGTATATATATAGATAGTGTGTACATATATATATATATATATATATGTGTGTATATATAATATAAATACTAATAACGCAACTTTCGCTCCACGATGAAAATATTTCTATGGTGTTTCAGCAGCAGGTAGACCTAGAACTTCGTATATATCTTGATATTGATATATATCTTCTTGATATACCTGAAAATATTAGGACACCTGCTACTACATATTAAAAGATCTTTCGCGTTTGATACAATATTCATAAAAACAAGCTAAAATAGTATATTACTCTCATTAATTTTCTGTATACTCCACTGATCGAGAAATACTTCCAATATCTTTGGTTGGCCTCTTCTGTAGCTCAATTGAGTAAACTTACAAGAGTTATGATTGTTTCCCCCTTCAATTTGATCCCGAGTTTTTACTATTTAAATGGCAAATAGAACAAAATTCTAAAGATACTTTATCAGAATTAACATGAAGACAAATTCCAGTGTTATCCAATGTTTGAGATATTTCTTCTTCCGTGAATAGGTTGGACGCATCGTTTAAGCTATCTACTGTATTCATCATCTCATCGCATTTAGGCAGGTCCTCAAATATATCCATGTTAAATGAAGTCAATTGATCAAAATCAAGACCAATGGCATCAGTATCCTTTTTCTCCTCTACACTGGATATATCAGCTTGAGTAATTGGTAATAAATTATCTAACTCTTTTGTATTATTCATGTAACTATCTTCAGATCCTGAACTGGTAGTTGAAGTTATCATATTTGTTGGTTGCTTAATTTGCAAATTATTCTTGACATCAACTGTAGGATTTTTGGAAACGGTGTAAGAGTGATCTAAATCTAAAAATGATGAAGATATTTTATCAATGCTTGAATCCTTACAAGTGAACTGCCTTCTGGCATTGACATAAGAATCACTGCTTTGATTCTCTTCAGTTGTATTATGTTCTGTCAATGGGTCACTATTTGTATTTGTAATAAATATATTTGTATTCTGAGTGTTTAATATATTCTCTTTCAAATTTGTGTAACATGTACATTTATATTGCAGACCCAATCCATTGGAACATTCAGAAGCATGATGTGGGTGGAATGAATTCTTTTTCTGTGTACTGATTTTACGAAGACCATCATTGATAGTTTTCAGTAGAGCAGTGATGCTGGTATTATTGTACAATACACTCTTCAAATAAGCAACTTCGCTGGTTAATCGTTTTATATCAACACCCTGTTTCCTTATAATGTTTGCTAAATTTTTGTTCTCTTGTTGGTAAAACGATAATTTGTTTTCTATTTTTTCTAAATACGCTTTCTTCCTCAGTCTATTTTCTCGAGCCATTAAAGCATTCCTGTTGAGACAAGGTCTCTTCGAAGGTCCACGGCCCCGTTTTCGCGGTTCTACAACCATATTCTCAGTTGCAGCAGGTTGTTGGGTGTTCTTCAACGATTCCCTCAACTTCATTTTATACTTTGTTTCGTACGTGTCATCTTCTTCGGTCGAACTCTCCCACTTGATACTACTTCCTCGGAACTTTCCTGACATTATTGCGGATGGTAATTCGTGATGGTAGTTGAGGCAAAACAGCGAAATTTTTCGTAGAAATAATTGATAAAATGATACTTTCACACTCCAACTGTACAGTGTTCCTATTATTCCTTAACTTAATGCGTCAAAACATACGCAATTATTTCCACCCAATGGAGATTACCTCAAAAAAACACGTATTAATAGAGTGAGTGGTCTCGAAACTTTGATCGAGAATTTCTTTCCAAGTTCTCAAGGCATTTGTAGTGGCATCATTGTAAATGCTCCATAATAAATTTAACATTTACTAACTGTATAATGAAACGTTCAATTTTTATCGTCCAACTTATTCTTTTATCTTCTTGTTCATATTTAAAAAAACAAGATTCCTCGTATAATGATAGAAATTTAAAAAATTTGTATACATTCAAATTAAGTTAAGAACGATTGGCTCTAGCTACTAGAAATGGAACTACATCCACGGAACTCAAATGCGTACAATTCATGATTGAATTTTGGCTAATTGAGCGAAACGGCGATAAAAGTAAATGATATAATATCGAAGGACCGGTGTTTGATTAAAAATGCAATTTAATAAACCACAAACGTAAAATATTTAAAAGAAATATAAAAATGGCTTTTTTCTGCGGGAAAAGGATTCTTTTGTCACAAAATAATTTCCTAAAAATTCCAAGACGCAATGGTTTTCTTATACTGTATGTATGTTACAATACTGTCGATCAAAATAAAAGTTATATATCTTATTTCTTATATTAAATATTTCGTGTAATTATCGTACGAGATTATTCTTAATATTTAAGGAATATAGACAATTGTTTTCATAGCGTTCCAGAAATCGGCGACGATTTACCAGGAAAATATCCTTTATTAAAAGAAGATAGAAGTCCAGAATTTACAAATATTACAATAGAAAAATGTGTTGCTGCTATTGGAAGACAAACCTTAGAATTCGAAGAAGCAATTAAAACCTTAGAGAAGCAAGTAACAAGTAATTTTTCCATTTATTGTCATTTCATTCAATTGAAATTTCTTAAAGTTGTTTACTATTAACAAAATTGTTCTTCAGATGTTGATGATGTTTGTCCAACAAGTCTATTTAAGAATGTATTAAATCCTTTGGAAGAATTATATACATCTTTGAATATCACATGGGGTATTGCAAAAACATTGTATCTTGGAAATCAGAGTTTAATGCCTACACAATATTATATAAGTATTAATGAACGTGCTAAAAAAGCTTGTGCTGCCAGATATATTAGTAAACCAATTTATCAAGCATGTAAAAATATTATGAATGTCAAAAGATATAAATTGAATGACCAGCAGGAAAAAGTTTTAACAAAATTTATATTGGAAGGAAAATTGAATGGAATGGATTTAAATGAAAAGAAGAGATTACAACTTTCAGATTTGCATCTATTGTTGTTTCGTAATTTAAATGAATATGCTCAGAAAGTGGAGGTCTGTAAATGCAAATAAATTAAAAGAATATTATTAGGTACTAAGAGATATTAATACTTCTTTTTTTTTTTGTTTTTTTTTTCAGGTAGCCACAAATATGTTTACATTTACAATAAGGGATCCAAAAATTGTACAAGACTTTCCTGAAGAATTATTAAAAGCTATGGCATATGATCCTACCCAATTTCGTAAAGGACCATGGATTGCAACCTTACATTCAGATGTCATGGAACTATTTATGAGTATAAAAATATATTAAATAGATTAAAGGAAATAGTTATAAAAATAAGGATTAATCTCTAAACTTTTATTATATATTAATTAGAATATTGCCCTGATCGTGATTTAAGATGGAAAGTTTGGAAAACAGATGTTACCAAAGCATCTGTGTTGCATGATAAAGCTGTACAAACAAGTACACTATTAGAACGAATTAGACAGCAAAGAAATCAAGCTGCCAATATATTAGGATACAAAACATTTGCTGACTTAAGTATGCAAAGTAAAATGGCTGGTAGTGTAGAAAACGTTTATAATACATTCAACACATTATTAACCACAGGTAAAAAATTTATAATTGTATTTGTATCGATTAATAAGCTGTATATAATAATTATCTTTGTTCATCAAAGCTCGTCCTGCTCAAGAGTATGAGATTAAAGAAATTCACGCATTTGCAAGTGAAAGAGGACTTATGGGTCCACTTCAACATTGGGATATAGCATATTGGGGCAGGCAACTATTTAATGCTGTACACAAGTAATTATAGAGTGAGCTTTATCTTTGCAGTAAACAAAATCTGTATCTATGTATAATATATTATTCTAATATCGTTGTCAGGTACAGGGAACATGATATAAATAATTATTTTCCTCTACCTAAAGTATTATGTGGCCTGTTTGAATTAATTGAAATGCTATTTGATGTCAAGATTATCGAAAGCAAGAAACCAGATATTTGGCACAAAGATGTTCGATTTTTTGATATTTTTGACTTAAAACGATCAAGTACAGATCCGATAAGTAACTTTTATTTAGATCCATATGCAAGAGGTAATGACAAATTTCGAGTAACGCAGGATTTAGGATATATGGTACCGATACAGAATAAAAGTAAAGTATGTGGTATCAAACCATTAGCCGCATTAATATTCAATTTTACACCACCTCACGACACAACTCCTTCTTTGCTTTCATTTAAAGATCTTCACGCTCTCTTTCGACAGGTAAATTTTACGAACATTCAAATAATACTTAGGACTGTACTTATATTTTTATGTTAATCTTTCTACTGTCCAGTTTGGTCATATGTTGCAACACACATTAACAACGGTGGAATATACAGATATTGCTGGATTCTCATTTGTGGAATGGGATACGATATTTATTTCCGACTATTTCCTTCAGAATTGGTATGTTTCAAATTTCTTTGCTCTTACACGTGTAAATGTATATATTTTTACATACGTACAGACAAATTTTTACTTTTTATCAGGTTATACGAACCGTCCTTTTTACAAGGAATTTCATGTCATCAAGAGACAGGAGAAGTGATACCTTTAGAAATGATTGAACAGTTGAAGCAGTTAAAGATGCATTTATCAGGTTATTATTTATGCAAGGAGCTCTATTTATCGCATTTTGATATAGAATTGCATTCTAGGTAGGAATAAGAAGGATATTTTAAATATATTGTAAATAGTAGTGCACATAATAATTTTTTCGAATATTTGTAGCGAGGAGTTTTGGAATAATATAATGGGTCGCTTGTGGGACAAATACTTTGTACTTCCAGCGTATAAAAAGGATAGTCACGTCTGTTCTTTTGAACAAATATTTAGCGGAGATTGGGCAGCTGCATATTACAGGTAAGGTATATGTTTTTTAACGTTAGAAATGCATACGAATTTGAAAGTGTTTAAATCATAGAAAATAAAAATCTTTCAGCAATATCTGGTCAAAAATGATTGCAGCTGATTTGTACAGTGCTTTCCACGATGTGTCTAGTAAAAATAAAGAGCAGTTAAAGGAACTTGGCAGTAGATATCGCGAAACATTTTTGTCCACAGGTGGTACTTACTCGGTACGAGAAATTTTCAGGAAATTCCGGGGTAGAGATCCTACTCCAAAAGCACTTTTGAAATATTTTGGACTGGATGTAAAATGTAACAAATTAAAGGAAGCTAACCAATATATCCAGACATTTGAAATTAATAAACAGTAAAATGTAATTTGTACACTGAAAAATAATAGAAGAAATTTTATTTCTTAGTAGAAAAGTTTACTTTCATTATAATATTATATAGCTTTAACGTTAAAAACTTCACATTTTAGATGTAAATCCAAATATTTATTTTTACTTATATTAAATTATTGTTTACAAGCGCAATATAATTTTTATTCGTAATAAGTAAAACTGATACTTTTAAACTAGTAAATAGCGGATAGGAGTAAAATGCAGTAACTTGTAAAAGTTTAAAGAAATATTTGCAGTTTTCGTACAATAATTAATTGCATTAAAAATTATACAACTAAAGGAAGGAGACTGTGATAATACAAATAAAAAGAAAAATTATTACTATCCAGTAACCACATGTACGATCTTTAGAACTAATTGCTTGTATGCCCCGTGTTCTGTTAATTAACGTTTCATCTGTAGTATCCATATGACTCGATAAGTCATCTATTATTTCTACACCAACATAAAAAAATTTCAAAGTGAATTTTATATTTATTAAATTGAATAATTAAATCAATTATAATTTACCATTGTGATGATTCAATTCATTACTGATAGTTACGCTTATTTGTTTTTGCCTTGCAATAACTTTACTTAACTCTTCTAAACCTTTGTCCTGTTCTGTGGAAGGAAAGAGATCGATAACAAAAAAAGAAAAAAGAAACATAACATATAAAGGTAACAATAAATACAGTAGTCCCCGCTTAACGTTCGCTGACTCCGGTCCGCCTAGCGAACGTTAAGCGGGCAGATAGATGTTCCAGGAATTGCTTGGATATTTCTCTCTTCGGTACACTCACCTCAAATTCTGACGGAAACGAGAGTGAGACTAACTGAGAGCAAAAGAGATGGAGCACGTTTAGAGTGTTCCGTGTAATTTCGTGTTTAATCCGTACATAGTCATGTTTGGTATCATTTTCATCGAAAAATTCTCAGCAGTTTGATTAAAACAATCCTATAATTATAAAGTAAAAAATATAAAAATCTTATTTTTCTTATTTTGATGACTAATTGATAAGCTGAGATTGCCGATCCCAAGTCACAGATAACGCGGCTCGTCATTCCGTCGAACCAATTCCAGGAATAGGTGAGGATAACTCCACGAACGTTAACCGGTGAGGAAACGCGAACGTTAAGCAGGGACTATTGTACCAAGATTTATACCTTGTAGAATCTTATTTTTTTTAACCACAAGATCAGTAACAGATTGTTGCGTATCTAAAGGTTTATCGTCGTCGTCGGCTGCTGAAGAGGTTGCACCTGTATCTGCAAAGACTGATCCTGATGTAAATAATTTTGAACGAGAAGATGCAAAATTAGTTGTAACTGCTTGTAATTCTTGCAATTTTACATCTCTACTTTGCAATATCTCTATTTGCCGTATTCTTCGTTCCGCTTCTTCAGCAGTTCTATGTATTTTTGTATTTTAAAGAAAAACTATTATTCACTGACGGATAAATTTAACATGTTAATTAGATAAAATGACAAAAGGATACATAGTTTTAGATCTGAATGCATTATCCACTTTATTTTTAAGTTCTTGTACTTCACGACTGTACTGTCTTAAACGAATTCGTATATTTGCAGATAAACTAACATATACTTGTGAAGACTTTGGATGCTTATTACGGGCTATAAATTGTTCCATAATTTCCATGAAAAGTTTCTCACAAGCATCGTATTCCGTTAACCTGAAAAATTAAAGAATATATTTTGAAATTGAATAAAAATCCAAGATTCGTTATCCTTACCAGGGATCGCTGTCTTCGATAGAAACAAGTGCCATTTTTGTGGAATTACATATAAATTTGACGGATAAAAGATAAGAGGTAATAACTATACGAGGTTATTATTACTTGAATAGTGATACTTTTTTCTAAAGAATGTCGAACTGCATCGATCGATGTATTAAAAAATACATAATTCCATTTAAAAGAAGAAAGTTAACCTTCGTATTGTATTTTACGGTTTCATATGAGTCCACTCATGAAAAAACTAATAACATCGGAACATATCCCCCTAGATACCATTCCACTTTTATCTGAAACATCTTTCGCTATGAGTGATAATAGCGAAAAAATGAAGATGTCAAAATCAGGTTAGACACCCTCTATGCACAGAAGATAAAGACGATGCACCTGATTGAACGATTTATCACCAAGAATGTAACAACACAGCCATGGATAGGCGCATGCGTTCGTAACGACAATTAAAGGGAATCATGGAGGGGTTTTAGCGTAAAGGAGAAGGGAAAAAGAGATCGTCTGTAAGAGTGAAAGAAAGAGATTCGAAGGGAAGATTTACAGGTGGAACGAAGAAGAACATATAGTGTAGTGGCAAGACCAGTTATATTTTTATTATCAACTGGCATATTTCACGAAGCTGTTTGACCGAATGTGTGTTTGACATCAATGAGAGAAGAAGAAGAAGAAATGGTAGAAAATGTCGGATAAAAGTGAAACTCGGTGATCAAAACTGACAAGATATATGGTGAAAGAAAGGAAATTTGGTCGATTATTCACGTTGTTTTTTGGAAGGTCACGACCATCGGTAATTGCTGCATCGGTAGCTGATTAATTGAAAGTGGGGAAACAGCAAGAAAGCTTGATTGTACAAGTGAACACGCACGTACAATACCAAGAAGAAGGAGAACACGTACGACGTGATAACTCGAAGGGATTGCACGTATGCTACGATCATTTCAAAAGATCTACGAATGGAACACGGGTGCGTCCATGAGACGAAATTTAGCGCACGAATGGAGTACTGTTGTTATTGTTGTGCATATTGATTTTTAACGCGCGAGCCATAATCTCGACGTTTATTCTGTGTTACGAAAACGACGGCCTCTATTACTTTTTTCCTTTCGTGACTGTGATTAAAATGAACTCTTTTAAAATCTATAATTACCTTTTTCTCCCTTCGATTACACTAATAAACAATTATTATTATTTGCAACGCTAATTTTTCTCAGATTAAAGTATAAATAGTATGGTGGAAATGGAGCCATCTATAATTGTAAACTCTCTGGTTGACAATATGACATCTACAACTGTCACAACTTCCAAGGAGGAAGCAGCTCCGATATTTTTACAAAGAAGAGCTGCTCAAGGTATTGCTGGTGTGTTTGTTTGGGCTGCATTATTCTTGACATGTCAACAGGTATTTTGTAACAAGTTTTCCTTGTATTTCTGTCTAATTTAGGGAATAGGAAGTGCTATTTTGATTCTTTTTTCTCTGTTTCTTTTTTTACAGATATATCAGCACTTAAGGTGGTACACTAATCCAACAGAACAAAGGTGGATAGTGAGAATTTTATTTATAGTCCCAATCTATGCAACTTATTCTTGGGTTTCTTTGCTATTTTTCAACAGTGAAAGTTATTATGTTTACTTCTTTACTGTACGAGACTGTTACGAAGCATTTGTTATATATAACTTCTTGTCTTTATGCTACGAGTACCTGGGTGGTGAAGGAAATATTATGTCTGAAATACGTGGCAAGCCTATTCGTTCTAATTGCCTATATGGAACATGCTGTCTAGTTGGAAAAACATATACAATTGGTTTTCTTAGATTTTGCAAGCAAGCCACTTTGCAGTTTTGCTTGGTAAAACCTGTAATGGCATTTGTCATTATATTCCTACAAGCATTTGGACACTATAGAGATGGAGATTGGTCTCCAGATGGAGGCTATATTTATATAACTATAATTTATAATATCAGCGTATCTCTTGCCCTATACGGACTTTTCCTCTTCTATTTTGCTACAAGAGACCTGTTGACACCATTTGAGCCTGTTTTAAAATTTTGTACTGTTAAAAGTGTTATCTTTCTCTCATTTTGGCAAGGTAATTTACGAGACTACTTTAGATACTATATATGTACACAAAAAATCTAAATGAATCTAAAACTTATCCTTTAGGAGTGTTACTGGCAATCCTTGAAAAGGCAAATGTAATTTCTCCTATAAGTTCAGATCAATCAACCAGTGCAGGCACAGTTTCTGCTGGTTATCAGAATTTTTTGATTTGTATCGAAATGTTATTCGCCGCTATAGCTTTACGTTACGCATTTCCGTACCAAGTGTATTCAGCTGGTTGTGTTACCGATTCGAGAGGAAGAAGTGTAACAATGCAGAGCATTAGCAGTAGTTTAAAGGTATAATGTAACAATTTTTAAATTACATGATACATTAAACAAGGAGAAAGCAAATGTTTCCATATTCTTTATTTGTAGGAAACTATGAATCCAAAAGATATAATGACCGATGCCATCCATAATTTTCATCCACAGTATCAACAATATACTCAATACAGTTCTGGTATGTACAAATTATTTTTGTCAAACTGTTTTCTTGATGAATATTATATTATATATTTTTTTTTATTACCTTCTTTATTTGACTGATACATTATCACATAGCATGATGTAGCGAATGATGAACTAAGATCATCCATATTTCATTGATTGTTTATGTTTATTATTTAAAACATATATTTCTTCGACATACAAATAAAGAAAGTGTAAAGAATATAAATTTAAGTACAAGAGCTATTGAAAACTGTTTTTAAATTAATAAAACAACGAATAGTTTAATAAGAAAAAAAGAGTAATTCCAATTTTCTTATGTTGCTTTAACTGTGGATTTTGGCATTTTATATGACGAACATTTATTATTTTATCGTACGTTAATCTTTGAATATACTTTACTGCCAATCATTGGAAGTACAAAACAGTATAAATTAATTTATATTTATCTTTTGCAATAAAGGTGTAGTGAAATAGTTTTTCAAAAGAAACAAAAAAGTAACTTCTATCTTATGTTCAAGTATTATGTGCCTATTAGGATGAAATACTTTGAAGGCACTTTCTTTTTACTATTTTCCAGACGTTAATACCAACTTGCCATATGAAAAACTCTGAGAATCCGGGGCATCGGTTTATTAATTTCAAGAAATTGGACATAAGGCATTTATACAATTTTAAATGGAGATTGAAAAATTCGTAATACTGTAGTTTATTAAAGCTAATACTACAAATTTACTCGATGTTTTAAATTTAAATCAAGTTCAAGGGTGGGCATAATGTTCTCTGCTCAAATTATGATTTAAGGTTTATATGAAAACCAACATATATATATCTATACATATACATAAGGATACGATTCAATAATTTTGCAGTTAACAAAATCTACTGTACAATATAGAAATTAAGCACCTAACACAAGAGCACTTAGAGTACAGTGTAATTTCATAAAAAGTTTTGCTTTCTAATAAATGCAAAAGACAAATAATAATTGACTACTATTCTGTGGCAGTATTGTAATTATGTATTATTTTATCGATAGATCAAAAATTATTAAAAAAAAAAAGATACAGTATCATTTTTTTAATGCTTTTATATTTCAAAAACTAGCATGTAATTATTAAAAATATACAATTTAATATAGCATGCTAAGATAGCTACATATTTCTATTTATTTTTATTCACGTTTAATAATTTTCACAAAATCAGCAAATTCAAATCATTATTTTTATAACACGCATGAAAAATAAAGGTATAATTTCTGTAGTGATGTTGAGAAAATAAAAAAAAAAAATGCTGTAAATTATGCTGTGCATAAAAACCACTTTATCAGATCACGTATAAAACTGTATATAGCCTGTAATTGACGCAGCCAATAATGCTTTGAATGAAAAACGAAAATATAAGCATGATTTTTCGCTGTTCGCTGGCTGATTGATGTATTCGTTAGTGCAACGGCTTTGTCAGCGATAATACGTGATGTAATGTAACAATCAGGAGCTCCCAAAGGACAACGTGGTATGCGGATATCCAGTTTTGATCCAGATGATCCACAGAATATGCCAATACCACCGCCACAAAGACGGCATACTTCTCATCAACGTGTTGCTACAATTTCTCAAAATTATAATGAGAAAACAATGCTGCTGAGCAGTGATGATGAGTTCCAATAAATATAAACAATGGATTGTGTACAAAAAAAAAAGAAAGATAAAAAAGAACATTAACGTCGGACTTCCGTGAATCTAATTTAAAAAAAAAAACTACGTATACCGTTAAATTGATTACACATCATTAGGTAGGAACTTGACTCGCTCACAGAACAAATGGCAGATAGACAAACAAATTGGGCGATGTAAATTCATGCATCGCGCTATAATAGTTCCATGTTTCATTCGTATTAATACGTGTATTATGTTACATCATGTAAACATAGCATAGAAGATATTTATTTTAATATGCTGAACATGTTTAAGGCAGTGTTACCTATAGAGGTGGCTCTATTATAATATATCTATTATAATATATCTATCTTTATTTTAAAAGACAAATTACGTTTTTAAAAAAAATAAATAAAAAAAGGCATTGTACAGTACTTAATGTTTAAATACTCTGAAATATGTTGCTGAATTCTTTAAACTGTAGTTAAACAATATTTTTACACTTTGAACAAACACTAAGTCTATGTTTATACACAAATATTTCTAATTCATATGAAATTAACGTACTTTCGCCAGCGAAAAATACTTATTTTACAAAGTACACTAAGAAAGATACTTCTAATTATTGCACGCGTCCAGGAAATATATATAACTGAGCCACGAAAATCTTTGCGTCCTAGATTAAAAAATATAATGAGTGTATATATCGTTAAAATAGAATGTATTTAATAATTCAAAAATTAAAGAAGTTTTCTTCAGTGTATTCATTTTGTTTGCACATAATTATTTGATAATTATTGTTAACGTTTATGCGTTTGCTGATTTTCCATATTTAATATTCTGTGCTCTGTACCTTTTTAAGTATTTTAAGGAATAAAAACTTAATCTCAATCTTATGTAAACTTTATTTTCAATGCAATAGAATAGAATGTGTATACATAAATTATCGTTTAGAGAGAGAATATATTATCCTGCTCCATAAAGTAACAATAAAATTCATTTTTTAAAAGTAAATTACTGTTTTGTACAATTAACAATTAGCACTTTTTATATTAGCTTCCATTTTTTTTTTTTTTTTTTTTACTAATAATTCATTTAGCAATAAACAAAATGGAAGTAATTAGAGTGATTTGAATATAGATCAATTAACACTACTTGCTCTACAAAAGTATCATAATTGCATTAATACATTGATATATTACAACTATCGGTGAAAAAATAACTTAACACTTTATTTAACAACCTTATTTTGGCGGAAAATTTGTATGTGCGCGCGTGTATATATATAATACAAATGATTCAATACGTACAATATTAAGTTTTAATTCATTTACCAACCAACCCAATATGTATCTTCTTTTGTTACAACTTTCTTCCACCCATGCCAAGGTGATTCTAAATCTTGTTCCAATAGAGAACTGTTATACGATTTCGTTTCTAAAATCATTTTATTCAATTGTTCGTCCTTTATCGCGTATATCTTTGAATCGGATGTTTTACATTTAACAGATAAGGAATTTTTGTCTTCATTCTCAATATCTTGATACTGTAATTCATCATCCATATATACAACAATATCATTTTCTTCATTTGTGTATTTATTGTATTTCTCAGCAACATTTTGTTTTACTACTTTATTTCCTTTGTTAAGATTGTCGATGTCCTCATCGTTATTACTAAAATTAATCGGTTTAAATCCTATTGACCTTAGGCGAGCAATTTTTAAATCATTATCCAGGATGTTAACAGGTACAAATGCAGACATTCTTTCTGGTGATAATTTATTTTGTTGTTTTGTATTCAAAATACTGCTATTTAACGATACAGTTGCATCCTTAGTATGCTTATGCTCTACATTATATGCAGTTTCTGTACAGGATATATATTTTCCATTAGATCGAGACGTTGAGTGCTTTTTACTTTCGTCATTCGACTTCGCAGTTTCGCATACTTCTGATTTCATATCTTTAAAATCACCGTATTCTATTTTAATGAAAGTATAATGTTCGTTGCGTACGATTTCATTTGATTTCGAATTTCTTTTCAATGGTTCTTTAATCAGAGAGCACTGAGTAACAGCGTCCGTTTTGCAAAGGTTCGAAATATCTTTTCCGCTACTCTTCTGCAATTTCTCTTCAATTTTATTATATTTCGGATCTGTGTAAACTGTTTGTATCAGTTTTCTTTTGCGATTGTTGATATTCATGGCATCTTTATTGTCCCCAATTTTCATCCTACTCTCTATAGATTTTGATTTTTTTTTATTGTCATTTTCGCATTTGATATTAGTTTCTGCTTTATCATTATTATTGATAAATTTTCTAGTTATATGATTCTTATCTATCGTCTTGGAAACAACGAGATTTCTGTTGATTTTATTCTGTTTTATATTTAACGCTTCCGATCTTTTAACGTTTGCAGTTTCTTTATTTTTAACACGTTTACAGTTAGCAATCTTTCTAAGCTTATTCCTGAAAGAAGATCGTTCTGAATTAATTTTGCACTTGTTTAACATGCATATCGCACTATCGAAACGTTCGTAAGATTGTTTTGCGTAAGTATTATTAATACACCGCAATCTTCTATATCGCGGTCCGCGTATTTTTGGACCAATTTTCGCATCTATTAATAAATTTGTAATTTCTCTTCTTTGCTTTTTATTTATATGTTCCTTTATCGATGAATTAATTGTTCTCATAGTTCGTAAATGCATCCTTGTTTCACCTTTATTTACAATACCCTTTTTAATACCCTTTGTTTGTACATGATTCTGTTTCACCGTTTTATTTCTTAGGTCTTTGCAAATGTCTGTCTTCTGCATATTCTTTTGAGAATCGTTATATTTACCGAGAGATCCTTTTTTCAATTTTTCATTGTGTATTTTATTATATTTTATAATTTCCGATTTGTTCATTATTTTCCTCGATAATTTTCTACGTCTTCTGAACTTGTAACACCTTGATCCAATTAAATCGTCCGAAACAGCTTCGAAATTCGTCTTTGATTTCAAGTCTTCCGTACTATTTTTTTGTATCACTATTTTATCTTTGACTTCCGACTGTGTTATTATTGCGTCCTCTGCGTTTAACGCTATAGATTGTTCGGACGTTAGTCCTATCATATTACCCATTAACAACTTCGACAAAGGATGACCCTTGTTGTTAATCAAATGTAGGATTTTATCTGGTGTTAATGAATCTAAGGAATCGAGTGATTTTAATTCCTTTATTTCTTTGGATACCACTGTATGTATCGAACTTTCATTTTTATGCATACAATTTGCCGAGTTTAGAGTGTTAGTTGTCGGACCAGATGAATGTACAACAGTACTGTTACATATATCTTTAGAATCATTTGTTACTTCTCTATGTGTAATATTATATTCATGTTTGTAATAAGAACTTGAACTTGTACCATTTGTACTACTGTTTAGTTCTGCAGTGTTATCCGCAGAGAATTTCAGTTTTACCGGTTCTGGTTTAAGCATGTTGAACGATATATAATTAATACGTTTAGGAAATTCATTTGATGTGATCATTTGAGACTTTCCTTCTAGATTCTTATTTTTATCTTTATTGGGTAAATTCCAATTTTCCACGTGTTGATTAATTTTAAGAACATTCAGCGATTTAGCTGTTCTACAAAATGGCGATGAAGTATTTTTTTTATTGTCATGTTGCGTACTATGCGACGAGTTATATAACCCTGTACGTATCGAAATATTTGTATTGTGAGCTTTAGATCCTTGGTTTCCAATATTAGTTAACGATTTATTTTCCGACATAACAGATATGCTAGGTGTGTTCAATGTACATTCTGTATTTATGTTTACTTTTTTAAACACATGCCGTGTCACTATCGCACTCTCAGGCGAACCTTTCTCTTTTTCGTCTAGTTTTTTATTTTCGAAATTTGGAAAAGGTGAGAATCCGTTTGATCTTTCGTGCTTCCCTTTTTGACCTGTAGGTTCAGAACCGTGAGAGTACTTTTTAAATTCATACATGTTTTGAACAGAATTCTTTAAACAATTTCGAGGAGCTGTAGATGCAGAATGTAAATTAGAAACAGGATTATTTATACTCAAAGGAGACCGTTTCGTCGTATTCCAGGACGGTGGGTCTTGATCGCTTAAACGTAATAGGGCAAATTTATAATGCTTTACAGAATCTGAATTGAGACCTATCCAAAAGTTTGTTACAATGTACAAACCGTCGTATCTGTAACCCGTTTTAGGCGCAAATTCATTCAATAAATTATAACTTCTTATTAATCTTACTGGTATTTGATTTTCATAATTTTTAACAAGCGGATCTTTGTCTAATTTTCCCGCGACATATTTTTCTCCTGTAAGAGTAAGAGAATCACCGAGGTCTACATCCTCGTTTAGGTTAACATTTGAAGTACAAATCGAAGTAACTCCAAATGGTCCTGTTTGAATATTTTTGTCAAATGGATCGTGTACACGATCCCTGGAGCAATCCATACGAATACCCCACCATGAACCAGATGGAAAACCAGAAATTGGTCCATATATATAGTTTATAACCTAGCATAAAATATTAAGATGAAACTATGGAATATAATATGGAATGTTACATTATAAGTACAATTTCGTTTATATCTTACATTTTTATTACACCAAGGAGAATTTAACTGTGTTTCCTCTTTTGTTGAAGTTACTTGACAAATGTAATTGAGTTTAACAAACAATCGTTCAAAATTCTCTTTGCTTTTAATTCCTACCTAAAAAATTTTCAAAGATTAATAACATTATCGATAAATTAGTTTTTTTCACGTAATACTTGCTTGACTTTTGCTACATGATTCGTATAACATTCTTTCGTTTTCTTGAGTGGTGTTTGCATAGTAAGTCGTTAAACCATCTTTCTTCGCCATTTTATAACAGAATTTTATTTGCATAATAGACAATGAATAAAAACGTTTATACTGTATGTACAAACGATCAATCGCAAATTATCTCTTCACTTATGCATATACAGGTAAACTTTTGAAGTTACGTTAAACTGCTTCATTTGCAATATTTGTATATTTCTCGTTCGGTAACTAATTAACCATAAACATACGTTCTAATTTTTGAAGTTCATGTTAATATACATATTCTAATTTCTTTTCTAACCAACATTCTTGCTTTCTGTCGTAAATTGGGTATAAAGCAAGTTCTTTTAAAAATAAATATGGCGTACTTTTATTTTTTCCGTGTGTCTAGTTTCGTACATCGATCATCTATTGCGTCGTACGTTTGAAGTAAATATTTTTCCTTAATAGTTCATTTCAATCACTTTTTTTCTTCGTAATAATTAACAGTAAATAAGTATACAAAATATTCGAGTTATAAACAATACGATTACGGTAAAAATATTAGAACTAAATAACTTTGAAATGCGATTTGTTCACATGTACGGTTTACTCAAATAAATCGTTCCACTTGAGGGGAATATCAAGAGGGGAAGAATTCTCCTTCCATTCATTAGCGTAGATCGCGATTATGTATATAGAATTTTTGTAACATTGTTAATAGTTGCTTCTAGTTTGCGTTAAATAATAAATATTTGCGAAATATAATAATATTATACGCGTATTGTTAAGTAACGTTATATTTTGTATATTTACGATTTATATAATTTAGTCAATGAACGACAACGATGAAATTTCGCAAATGTTTTCATGAAACATTTTTCAATTTTTTATACTTTTTTCACTTCTGGTAATAATACACGAATAAATGAAAAGAATATATACATATATACATATATATATTTTTATATTTATAAAAAATCTTTATTCTTTTTTTTTTTTTGTAAAGTATATTAACATTAAAAAGTTATTTCTGTACAAGTTACAAGAAGTTTATTTGAATATTTAAAATGTATTTTCCCATTATCACTGAAAAGAATGCTCTTCTTCTGGACTCAGCGAACACTCGACGTTCTGCTGGGTAACAAACACGTTCTGTGCTTTTGTTGTTATGTTTCCCTGTTATAAAATAATTTTCACAATTAAAACCTGAACTAAATACATTATTTCGTAATTTACATTTACACCTGTATATACACGTACTTGGGTTACCGTGGTGGTACCGTGGTTGCTACTAGACATACAAACAACCACCAATTTTGGTGCATTGGTTTGTATGTGCGCTTTTTGTTGAGTAACGCCGGTTTGAGATATTTTAACTTGCTGTTGTTGCGATTGTTGCTGTTGTTGCGGTTGTTGTTGTATTGCATTCGTATTAATATTTGTAGCTGTCGGTGTTTGAGATCGGGATTGTAAAATGACGAATTTCTGTCCCCCGCTCGTGGTAGTTCCACCGGCACTTCTACTTGTACCGAGCATAATTGTACGCCCAGTTTGTTGCCCAGGGCTAGAGCTTGTCACTTGATAGAAAAAAAAAAAAAAATAAAAAGATAAACATAAATGAACATGATCGAAGTGATCGCATAATTTGACATCGGTAAAAGTAATATTACCAGCTTGTACGATAGTTTTTCCAGCGCATGTGGGACCTTGTTGGCTCGTTGTTAATGCTGTTGTAGATGCAGTTGTTGCTAAAGTAGCTGGCTGCGTCCGAGCTTTTGCAACAGCTGCACATAACGCAGGGCCTATATAACCATAGTCTTGTTTGTAATCTTCCACATAATCCGGTGGAGATCGTATCGTCTTCAAGACAGGCGCCACCGATTTCTATAAGTAACATGTTGCAGTTTCCTGTTAATTTTTCTAAAGCAATGTAAAAAACGAATTTCTGTTAATAAAATGCGATATTTACCACAAGTAGAGTCTTTATGTGTCCTGCTCCATTTTTATCCACGCTTGACAAACCTGGTCCTTCGATACACGACTCGATACGTTCGGAAATCGATTTAATCTTAGGAATAACTAATGCTTTAATTACTTCCGGACCTAATTCACATAGCCCTTCAATTGCACCATAAAGTGACGCCAACGGAGTCTAGAATGTTCATTATCATTATTTTTCTGCTGCTGATTTTTATCGCTCTACAGTTTCAGAATTATACCTGACTATTTTTAGCCAACGCTTGACTAAACATTCTAGTTACTCTGGTTTGCACATTATTTGTGGAAGTGTTAAAATTTTTGCAAATCTGAGCCATAAGACGCGATGCAAAATCACGAAGAGCCCAGTGGTTGTCTACTTCTGGTCTCATACAAAGTTGACGCGAAACTATACACGTTGCGATAGATGGTATCAATTCGTGCAACTATAACAGTTTAAATATAACATTATTACATGCCAATTAAAACAAACATGTTTAAATGTCGATGCATACATATTTTTCCAAGTAAAGGCTGGGATTGTCCAAAAGAGCCTTTACCATACGCATCAGATAAATAAGAAGTGCAAGGTGATTTTGTACTACGTTAACGCGTACGCCTTCTGCGATAAAGGTGCACATACGCGCTAACATTTCGTGTAAGCCGGGATCAGCTGAAAGAGATTGCAAAGCTTCCGCTCTGCGTGCTTCGTCAGATCCGACACAGGCTTCTGTAATTTCTTTGTAGTATAACTGTTGTTCGACGCTCAATTCGTGAGTGGCCAATTGTTTCACATGAACAGTTTCTACATTACGTAATTTCTGACTCTTGCCGCCACCACCTGGTTTTCCAACGCCGATATTCTGACTTTTGCTCGAAAGTTTGCTCGTTGGATCGACGCTTTCTAACTTTTGAACATCTGTGATATTGTTTTAATCAGTTAAGATTTGTAAAAATGAGAAGAAATCTTTGAGCATTGTAGGTTAAATTGTTACCTTTAGAGACTGGAGGTGGATTTTCTGGTATCGTAGGTTGAACACCATCTATACAGAGCCAATGAGCGCGTATTGTAATTTCTAAAGGTAATTTAGGCCATGTCTGTCCGCTAGACATCGATATAACTTCGTTAAGATCAATTTCTTTTTCCTCTACGAAATGTAATTCACGACCACCCCCGGAAGCAAATCGAAACGGTACATGATCCTTGGCGAAAAAGCCATAAGTAGGTTCGATATTTTTAATTTTTAACGCATGATCTACGTCGTGCGTTGTCATACGTTGACGTTTGCCGTGTCTCATAAATTTAGCAGCATCCTAAACATAAAATATCTCTTTTATATTAAATATAAGTTTAGATATAAGAAATTCTTTGCGATTTATATTCTAACCTGTATAATTTCTTTGAGCCTATAGCTTACATCTTCTGCAAGATCTTTTGCAGCTTCATCTGGAAAATTTCCAACACCTATACTTTCTGCAATCACTTTTATCGATTCTTGGGACAACGTGGTCCCGTAAATGGACTCGCTTTCGTTCATTTTTAGAGCGTCCTGATCATCATATTCCATAGGAGATGCATTCAAGATTTTCGCTCAAAAATTTATCTTTAGGCTTAATTCGATCAGATTTTTAACGATGGATTTTGAACAAGTGCGTGTAGATTCTGTTTATGTCATTGTATTTTAGTTGCAACTTCCATCGTTGTTAGTAACAATGTAAACACTAATTATTAGAAATGAATTTTAAACGCACAGTGCATCCTCGAGCACAGCTTAGTACTTCCAAGTACACATTATAATAAGCTTTTCTTTATTTTGTAAACTTAAAGCTTCTTATGTCAGCTAGCAAAAAATATAATATTATTCATAAAAATTAAGGTTCCTCAAAATGTAAATCCGAAGTAACACCCAATTCACAACACCATTCCTTAACTGTTCTATGTTTAATAAAAACTCGTTCTATCCGAATATAACATGCTCTACTGGCTAAACTTTAAGGCTTAACAGAACGTTGAAAGAACTGTCGATAATAACGAGAATGACAATATCATCGTTGATAGCGTCCACCGCAGACGATATATAGAGTAGATCACTCGTTCGGTGTATTTTTTCCAATCTATTATATCCCGAGGCTATAAATCCCCGTTATCATTTTCGTGACGTGTCGTACTATATCGATTGAAATTGATATTATATTACTGCGCTATTTCTGATAGAAATCCCAACAAAACCTATGCTGAATAGATGTAACATTGGGAATTGTCGAGAGCCCCGTAAAAAATACATCAGATGATGAAAAAAAGATTGGTTTTTGTACATACTTTGTCTGTGGTCTCGTCAAGCAATTTTATTAGGGGTGGTTAAAGTGGATGACCAATGAATTTCAAAATCGCAGGTTCGACTTTCGACGCTGAATCTTTTCTTTCTGAACCTTATCTTAGTTAAGAAGCTTGTTTTAAGTAATATCAGTTATATTTGTTCTTTTTATAAAAATATATGTATTTGCGTAATGCAAAAAGTTTTGATTTCAATACATTTTCTGTATAATATATGTTATGTATGTATCTGCAGGGCTGCTGTGCGTATGTTAATTCTACCGATTCGACGAATAATTCGATACCTGTATTTCATAAATAAGCGAGAAAATTGAAATGCAATCAAACTACGTTTATTTTTCTACATTATTATAAATCCAGATTGACATAAAAACATGTTTCCCTCCGTTTTGAGATATTGGCCAATTTTCAGTTCATTGGATTTGAAAT
Organism: Anthophora plumipes; assembly: GCA_951804975.1. Lineage (NCBI taxonomy): Eukaryota > Metazoa > Arthropoda > Insecta > Hymenoptera > Apidae > Anthophora > Anthophora plumipes. The sequence continues at coordinate 17,307,709 of OX638122.1, read as the reverse complement.
TTATTTCGGAGATCCGTATGACTTTTGTATATGGTAATAGATATTTTTTGATTCTTACTTTCATACCTTAATTTGTTGCTTTTCCTTGAAATATTCTTACATATATTCAAGTTTTTATATGTTTACAAAAGATCAGATGTATGTTCAATTATAAATAATACATTCAAATGTTAACTTTTATTAAACAGGCGATTCAGGTGATGGAGCTTTAATTGTAACAAAGGATGGAATGGTATATAGGCTAGGAAAAAATATTTCTAACCAATCTGGAACTGATGATACAGATGGTACTCTGCACCCAAATAAAATAGACAAGCTATGCGAAGAGAGTATAAAAACATTTGCATATGGCCGAAACCCACAATGTTTGGCTCTTACAGAGAAAGGAGAGGTACTTGATATTAATATTATATAATAAAATAGACCTCTTTACATCTATTACCAAAATCGTTTCTGTTAAAGATATATGTATGGTGGTATGACAATCTAGCGAATACTCCAACTAAGATAAAATTTTTTAGAAAAAAGAAAATTGTGCAAATAGCATGTGCATATGATTATTCCATTGCATTGACGGACAATGGTCAGGTAAATTGAAAATAATTAAGGGTAATTCGTCTGTTTTTAATATTACTTAAGAATAATATATGTATCAAAGATATATATGCTTGAAAAACGATTGGATGGACCTGATATGTATCACTACATGAAAGTACAGCATTCATTAAATGGCACAAAAGTTGTTTCCATTAGTTGTGGTCATGCATTTAATCTGGCAGTCACAGATAATGGAAATATCTATAGTTGGGGTAGTAACAAATATGGTACATTAGGAATTGGAAATTACAAAGATAAGTTGTGTCTGTGTAAAGTTAAAAATCTTACAGGAGTAGTAATAGGTAGGCAGAAAACTTTTTATGAAAACGTAAGTGAAAACTTTACTACCTACTAATTACAGTCGTTTTAAATTCACAGAAAAAGTAGCATGTGGTATGCACCATGTTCTAGCGTTAAGCGACGAAGGTGTTATTTATGTTTGGGGATGTAATTCATTTGGGCAACTAGGATGTGCAAAAGAATCAGATATCTGTAATCCACAGAAGGTAAAATTATTGTATTATTGAATTCTTAAATGAAAATTGACGAATATTCCTTCAGTTGGAAGTACCGGAAATGAGAAAAGTAATAGACATAGCGGCGACGAACTCTAATCACATGAGTGCAGCTATGGACATGGGAAATCGGATATACATATGGGGCCATTGTCGGGGTCTGTATATTTATGTTCCTACAGTTACGCCGCTAAGATGTCTGCATGATGCTTTTGCGTGTTATGGAAATCCAACCGTTATGCATCAGCCGCTCATTCTTCACGATGACGATGAAACAAACTTAACAAGTAGTTTGAGAAAAGCTTTCGACGATGCAGTATGTATTTCTTACGAATAACAACATCTTTGTTTGTTTTATCAATCTCTGAACCCATTCTTGTATGTCGAAGACCACTAGTGATTTCACTATTCAAGTACAAGGAAAGTCGATTTATGTACATAAAGCGCTTTTAAAGATGCGCTCTCTTTATTTCAACACGATGTTTGAAAAGAATTGGGCAGAGAATAACAAAAGGTGAATCAATTTTATTTATCAATTTTATTTTATAAATGAGAGAGAAAGGGTGTGTGTTTTTACTAATGAAATTATTCATTGCAGTGTTATAGAACATGAACAATTTTCCTATAATACATATAAAATTTTCTTAAAGTATTTGTACACAGATGAAATTGATACACCAAATGATATCGAAGGTAAATACTATTACCTTTTACACTGCCGAGAAGTATATTTTATAAAGTTTTTTTTCCTATAGAACTTATAGACTTGGCTGATGCATATTTGGACAGTCAGTTAAAAAGGCGTTGCGTTCAATTAATGAAAGGGAGTCTTACAATTGCAAATGTAATGTCTTTTTACAGCCTATCTATTAAATTGAACGTTAAGGTAAATAACATATTTTTCCTATTATTTATATTAAGTATTGTTAAAATTTTATATATTATACATTTGTAGGACTTAACAGAATACTGTTTGATATTCGCGCTGAATCACATGACCGAGGTAATAAAGACGCCGAATTTTGCTGAACTAGATGGGAGTACAATAAAAATGTTCTTAATTCAAGCTGCTGAAGTGGGTGCTTTTAAGACCTGAAGCTTACATAGAAATTATGTTCTCACCCAAAAAAATTAAACAGATTTCAATTAAAAATATCTATATTTCCTCAAAAACTTCTATCAAATGTTCATGCTGTTTCTTATTCAATAAAATACAAATTTCTCTTTGGCGCGTTAATAGCACAATGGCTTCTGATTTTTAAAGGCGGCTGTCTCAAGCATGACGGGTTTTCATTTTTCCGCCGCTGAGTGTGTGCAGGCCTTTATCTCTGCCCCTCGATGGCGTAGTATTGCTCGGTGTCCATGTATTTCTTCGATGCAAGGTTTTCTGCGCAAATATTTTGCTCTCCCTACGTCATGCATTATTAAAATAACGTAATTACATAGAAAACTCCGAATAAACATAACGATGTTTCGTTCAGATTTAAAGAATTGGCAAATTTTTAATACGTTAGAGCCAACGTTTATTTCACAAATTCATATGGCTATTGTGTATGGTAATATTAATTTTTTAATTTCAGCTTTTATTCTTGTTACATTCCCTCGAGTCCTGTTATGTAAAGAATTGTTCCATATCGAGTTATAAAAGATTATGATTTTATTAAACAGGTGACTTAGCCAATGAAGCTTTAATTGTAACAAAGAGTGGAATGGTATATGGGCTAGGAAGAAATGTTTCCGGGTGTCTTGGAACTGGTGACACCGAGAGTACTCTGTATCCAAAGAAAATAGACGAGCTATGCGAAAAGGGTATAAAAACATTTGCATGTGGCAAAAGTCCACATTGTTTGGCTCTTACAGAGGAAGGAGAGGTAAGTGATGTTAATATTTCGATTAGTTGAATTAACCATTTTGTATCAATTAGTAACATCGTTGATGTATAAGGTATATTCATGGGGAAGTAACAGCAATTATCAATTAGGAAATGCAAATGAAGAAGAAGGTTTGATTCCAACTCCTGTAGAATTCAATTTACATGATAAAGTTGTCACGCAAATAGCATGTGGTTATCGTCATTCTCTTGCATTAACAGATGATGGCAAGGTAAAATGAATACTTTGACTGCAAGATGTAGTCTTTTACCAATTGAAAAGAAAGATAACTCTTATTTGATGTAGGTATATGCATGGGGTGACAATAATTTTGGGCAAGTAAGTAGCGACCTTATGACAAATCAGAATGCACCTCTGGAAGTGATATTTCCATCTGACGAAGAAAAAGTTACTTCTATTAGTTGCGGTCCGTACTCTAGTATGGCAATCACAGATGATGGCGGGGTTTATGGTTGGGGTTGTCACAACGGTCTATTAAAAACTGAATATACAAGTAGCTCAAAACCTACTAAAATTCGTAGCCTTTTTGGTATTGCAATCGGTAGTTATTCTTAATTTATACATAGGAATAAAAATTTTCTCGAATACTAACAGCGTGTACGCTATATCGGCAGGAAAAGTAGTTTGCGGTTATTCGTATACTTTGGCTTTGTCTAAAGAAGGAGTTTTATACGCGTGGGGTGAAAACAAATTTGGGCAATTGGGTCTTGGGCATAAAGAGAATACCCTTAGCCCGGCGAAGGTATGGTCTAGACATTGTGGCTACGATAATCGACACAGTAGGATAATGTGTACTTTTTCAGGTGGTATTCCCAGAAGTGGGAGAAATATTGGATATGGCAGCTTCGCATTATGAACACATAAGCGTTGCCATGAACAGATGCCGTAAAATATTTATATGGGGCCGGTGTTTAGGACAAATTGTTACATTACCGACAGTCACTCATCTAGAATGTTTACACGATGCTTTGGCGTGTTACGCACCACCTAGAATTATGCACGAACCACTTATCGTTAACAACGAAGAAGAGAGTACCAATTTAGTAGATTCTATTAGAGAAGCATTTGACGATGCAGTATGTATCGTTGTGTTGTAAAAAAAATATCGATCATGTCCCGTATTGGAGTCTTTTCACAATCGTTCTTTTTGTACTTTGTAGAACACGAGCGATCTTGTTGTAGAAGTGCAAGGTGAATTGATTTACGTGCATAAGGTTATTTTAAAGATACGTTGTCAATACTTCAAAACGATGTTTGAAACAGTTTCAGCAGAGGATAATCAGAGGTGGGCGTTTATATAAATGTGATGGTTTAACGTTTACATTTTTTTAACGTTCAACCGTTCGTTGTAGCGTTATAAAAGAGAATCACTTTTCTTACGAGGTATACAAAGCCTTTCTGAAGTACTTATATACCGACGAGATCAACGTATCTTCGGTAAATTTTTTGGGTAAATATAAAACTGTACCCTCAATAATATTTCGTAATATATTTTAGTAACTGTTTGCGATTTTTTTTGCGGATAAGAACTTTTTAATCTAGCAACCGCTTATTCCGAAAATCACCTGAAAAAGCGATGCGTACAAATGATGAAGAACAGCATTACTCTGAATAACGTGCTCTGCCTGTACAATGCAGCTATCGAAAATAATATAAAGGTAAAAGGCGTTTCAGATATTATAACTATTACGAAGTGAGTACCGTTAATTGTAATCCAATTTTAGGAATTAGAACAATTTTGCTTTAAATTCATATTGAGGCACGTAACTGCGATAGTAGACACTCCGGAATTTCTCGAGTTAAATAAAAATACGCTGATAGCTTTTATAACGAAAGCTGTTCAAGACCGTGCTTTTAAAACATAGTCTGTGGTATCCATTGTGATGTATAAAAAAATTAATTTGTAATTATTTTTCTAAAAATCGATGAACTAGTTAGTCGATATAACGTAACACCTGCAGTTATACAACTTATCAACAACGTGTTAATTACTCGCATTTCATTTAGAGCGTGACTTGTACTACAGTGCATTTATTATTTGTTAATACATATACGTACATAAATATATATTACATTAGTTTATACACATGTAAAATACTACCTCTCCGTACAATTTAACAATGTAATTCATTTTCTGTAATGTATCATTTGTACACAGGACTTGAAATAAATCACTTTCGTCTAACTTTCATTTACGGTGAACCTACGTGTCGGTGAATCTATTTGTCGATATATTGGTTTCGACTCTAGGATGCGAAGCGTATTGTATAGTAAAGCGTAGAGAACGTGAAAAACTTTATTATTACAATTTGAAAGCAACGGTATCTCTCGTTTGAAACGTATCATTTACTTTTTGGCGAAGGGATATTATGTGGTCAACAGAACTTACGGCACTATCGTTCGCACATTATTTTTATTACGACATTCTCAATATATACAAGCAGTAAATTTTTCTTCTTCGTATAATATATACGTAACTACTGATTAATAATAATAATAATAATAATAATAATAATAACAATAATAATAATAATAATAGTAATGGTGATGATAATGATTATATCGATAATGATGACGACGACGACACAGCAATGAAGACGACAATTATAATAATTATATAATGGTAATAACAATAGTAATAATAGCGATGATAATTACGACGGTAATAATAATAACAACAATAATAAGAATAACAATGATGATGATGAGATGACGATAAAAATAGTAAACAATAATAGTGTTTAATAAATAATCATGTTTTATATTTATATTTATATTTATATATTTATACGTATAGGTAATATTAGGTAGTCAGTTTGCCGTACGATAAGTTGTTACGTGGTTTTTTTTTCTTTTTTTCTTTCTTTTTTTTCTTTAGTTCGCCCTACCTTTGCGTCCACGATGACCGTTGCATTCTTCGATCCGACATCAACGTACATCTTTACAGAAGGGAACTTGAGAAACTTGCTCAATCGCGGTTTAGTATTGAGTTTGTATCGTAAGAGATTCACATTTGGTCTGTTGTTTGAACGAAAGAATTTTATTCACTGTACGTGATCGAAGGAAATCAAGGTATGTATGTATATTATATGTACGAATTCATAGAAGGAAACATGGACTATGCGGGAAACGTCGAGAGAATGCATCGGACGGACACACAGGCGTCCCTCTTTTGGCCGATCACGTGAACGATCGCTATCCAATACGACAGTGAACGAGAAAACACGAGAATGTACCTAGAAAATGTCGTATTAAATTCGATCAGCTATTCGGCTAGAATAAATTACATACTTAGTTTCTTTGTTTTCTCTTTTGTAATTAATTAGAGCGTATTTAGGCCTGCGGGCTACTTTTCCAGCGACTCGCTGTGAATCCCATTGACAGAAGTAATATTTCCTTTTTTTTTTCGTTTTTCTTTTTTCGACTCGATTAAAGAAAGAAAGGAAAAACGAGAATACTTCCGGTAAAATCGTCTCAGTTGTTTCCCCGATACCCGTACCGGTCCTCAGCTTTCTTTCTACCATTCATACATAGCGTAGCGCACCAATAACGGTCCGCGATCATTTTCATCCTTTTTTTTTCTTTCTTTCTTTCTTCCTTCCTCCGATTGTTTCGTTCAACTTCTTTCCTTTCTCAATCGCCTTTACACAATCTCTCGTATCCGTTTTCTTCCCTTTTTTCGTAAGATATGTACACGTACTCGGGGTGTATGATATTTACACGAGTTTTATTGTACGCTGAGAATCAATTGCATCGAAGGACTTTCTTCGTGTTTCTATCACTTCGATTGATCTTCGAACGGCCAGATCGAACCTCTGGAATTGCGGAGGACCGGCATCTTTTCACGGTTATTATACACATTAAATTACATACACAGAGTCACAGTTAATTGCGTGAAAACTCGAACCGTGAATAGGATTTATTATCGCGTTGTATTTGATAATTCCACTTTGAAAATTTCTCTCAAGCGTACTCGTTGTATCGCATTCTTATTCTGTTTATTTATTCACCGCGACGATTCAACGGTTGAAAAGAAAAAGGATGTCTTTGAAAACGGTTCGTCATTTTTCTTTCCCTTTCTTTCTCCCCCCCCCCCCCCTCTTTTTTTCTTGTTTTGTTTCGCGTTAATTATAATTCATTGGCTTGAATTCACCCCGACGCCTGGCGCCACGGTGGAAGGTCGTTTAGAGTCCTTTGTACAGACTTCTGTCTAATAAATCGTTCTGAAACTCCTGCCGGCTGCCGGGACCAATTACTATTACGTCTCGATTGTTCTGGACCGTTTATCATCGAGTACTAATTACTTATAGGCAAAAGTTGCAGAAGGATTCATCGCAAACGGAAACTGCATACATGCCGTGAGTGAGTGAGTGCGTGCGTGCGTGCGTGCGTGCGTGCGTGCATGAGTGTGCGTGCGTGTACTAACTGGCGCGCGCTCGTCGTTACCGTTCTCGCCTTTATCGATCAACGTATCTTCTTTTGCAACGCTACGATCGCGCGAGATCACTTCCGTTTATTTCACAAAGCGTTCCCTCCTTCTCGACGAAACAAGTTGGGTGAAAGGGACACCGACGAAGATTACAACTCGAATTCCAAAGAAATTCTAAGATATTCCAAAGATAGGAAAAAGAAAGAAAAGAAAAAAAGAAATGTATAGCAAGGGGCGAACAAGCTTTCTGAAATTTGTAGCTGGACCATTCTGTCTGACGAGATCCCTAGACCCTTCGAGAAGTCAAAGTCGAGAGAAATAGGAAGGAGGGAAGGAGGGAGAGGTTTTCTTGTTCTTTTTCTTAAAAAAATGTTTAACCCTCGAATGAAAAAGTGGTCGGGTGACAAAGGTGAAATACAGTCGGTGTTTGAATCGCGGTGAATGTACAGGTGAACGAAGAGCCAATTTCACGGACGTTGCCTCTATCCGGAAATATTAGGCGTGATATATGTACGATACGTCTTCCAACCACATTACTTTACCCTCGTCCGGGTCTCGTTCCTCGCAACGACATCCTTATCTCCCTCGAGCAGCCACGTTTCTCTCGACTCGCACATACACTCGTCCCTCGAGTCACGCGGCACCTTTTTTACGCCAGTCTCTTTTTCAAATTATAACAGAATTTATGCGGCCAGAAAATATATTTTCCCAGAATGAAACGTTGTAGCGAGTATCGGCAAGTTTATGAAGAAAACCTTAATTAAAGAAAAGATCGAGAAGAAATCATTCGAAAACGTTCACATTAACAATGGAAAATGATGTCGAATTTCTAAATAATTCAAGTGACCAAGATGACACGTTTGTGCCGATTAAAAAGAAAAGGTTGATTGTTTTGAATTACAATAACGATAGTGACGTCGAATAAAATTTACTTTTCTTTTCTGAAACGTCGTTATTCTTCTTTTTTTCTTTTTTCTTTTTTTTTCTAGTAAGCTATTTGAAATAAGTATGTATTTCTAAAACTTATATGTATCAGCTTTTATTTCCAATATTTTTTCTGTCGTACCGACAGACTTGACGCGATTTCCATTCGCGTAGAAACGAATCCACGTGGAACGGATACTCCGCGTAAATTGAGGGACAGATGTATATCTGTAGATACACTACCGTTGAAAAGTATCCGGGCACATTATAAAATATAGCGTAAGTTAGTAGGAAAAGTATTTTCTATCATTTTATCCTTTGTAATTGTCAGAAATGATTATAGAAACAATGAGAAAATTGATAGAAAGATTGTCGCGATTAGTGCAAGCTGTGGCTAATTTCAGCCTAAGCTCTTAGTACCTGACATAATCACAGTGGATACGCCGATGAAACTCGTAATTCGTTTTATCATAGTATCGGTAACTTTCCAAATAAGTAATTTTTAATTTAAAGCATCACTCGTCTCATAGGAAAGTAACGAAGATCGATTTCAGTTACTACTTTAGGTATTTAAGTAACATTTATGCGTTGCTGTTGCACATTTCGCAAGTGTCTCGATACTTTTGAGCGGTAGTGTGTATCCTACTCCCGATAACAATCGGGATAAAATTAATAAAAAAAACAAGGAAAAAAAGCCGGAAATAACGAAATAAACGTTGTTTTGTAAAAAGAGGTTTTGTGCGAGAGGTTTATCCTCGGTTCGTCCGAAGGGCGAAGTGAACGCTTCTGGAAGGATGGGAAGCGTGGAGGATAATCGGTAGAATGCCGTTCGAAACCTTTTCCTTCGTTTCGTAACCTCGTGAGCCGTGATAGTTGCGCGTGACAAAGTATGTACAAACTTGTACGACGGCGTTCCCTAAAATTATCTCTATACATGCTACATATGTACTATATGTATATGCACGTACTTGTGTATATGTATACGTATGTATAATGTTATTATACATAATGCATCGAGTTTATCATCGCAGTGAGTTTAACGCGGCAATGTGGACACGCGTATCCGTAATACGCGTGTACTTCTCTATGAATTCCGTATTTATTCTCTGTGAGCTTGTTGGCTGGTGTTTGATCGAGGAAACCTACGACGCGTCAACGGGTTGTTACTCGTCTCTTTTAAACGATATACTGCTTTAACGTCGCTTCGAACATGACGCGCTATACTCTTCGGTTCTTACCGTTATTATATTTACATAATATTGTACACTTAATAAAAGGGAAAAAAAGGAAAAAAGAAAAAACCAAAAAAAAAAGAAAAGAAGAAAAAACCCCGTTTCGACGAGCTGCAAACACTAAACTCAACTAAATTCTTCGCTCCGCACACGCTGTTTATCCTAAAATTAGAGCAACCGAATCACCGGATCCGTTCTCGACGCGTAAAAACAGCAAAATTTGTACCCTCTTCTACGAATAGGCGAACAAAGTGTCTCTTTTGATTTTTCTTTTCTTTCTTTCTATTTTGGCTTTTCACTTTACGTTTCGCGCTAATAAAGAAATGCATTTACGTCAGTGAAGATATTCCTTCTCGCTAGCAGGAATATTAAGCGTTCGTTCACTTGTTCCAACATTCGCGCACGCGTCCTACATTCGTTCTCTCTTTAATTTCTATAACACACACACACACACTCTCTCTCTCTCTCTCTCTCTCTCTCTCACATCTACTCATCGATGTTCGTTAATTAATGGACCGATCCTCGTAAACGTAGAAGCAAAGCGAAGATTATATTTCATCCTTCGAGTGTCTGGCGACCAGCAAACGAGAAAAGAAAAGAAGGGAAGAGAGAAAAAAGAAGAGAAAAGAAAAGAAAAACAATTGTGAAAGGGCAAAGAAGAAGCCAGCGAGAGTAAGTTGTTCGATCCAGATAAAAAGCCAAACAAGAAGCGGCAATCCTGGCAAGACGCCAGGGATGCGGTTAGGTTGGAAAGGGGCGAGGAAGGCGTCTCTTGTCGATATGAAAAGGAAAGACGATTTCGTTGGTTGGAAGACTCTCCTCGTAAGAGATCCTCTTTATCATTCGCAATTCTCGTATGAGCAACGTGTTTCGTAAAGCTTACAGTTACGCTTACTTCAGGGAAACACTGGTTAGACGCTACTTGCTTTCTTTCAATCAAAACTGTGGATCAGAGAAGCAGGTGACGAGGTATGGGAGAAGTTACGGGGGAAGCGGTGGCGAAAGAGCGGTTCTAGGGAAGAGAACGAGAGGAGGAGAAAGGATGCGATCCGTCGATTCCCGGATTTATCGATAAACCGTTATAAATGCGTATGCCTGTACGTACACGTGTATATCGTACACTTGGTGAAATGACGCGATATCGTATGGTATGTCGCGTTCTATTTGCGGCAACAGTTACCATACGTAACCTTAGCGCCTCCTTTCTACCCTCGCGAGAGAACCAGGAAGAACGATGGAACGACAAGAAGACTCTTTACTTGCTTCTCTCCTCCTCCTCCTCCTCCTCAAACGATTCGCGCTTTGCTTCTCGATTACGTTCGTCCAGCGGATCTCTCTCTCTCTCTCTCTCTCTCTCTCTCCTTCGACCCTGGAGCGAGCTTTTATTCGCGCCTCAAAGATTTCGTTCCACGATCTCGACAGGGAGAATGAACTGTGAACACGGTCGTCGTCGTCGTCGTCGTCGCCGTCGGAGAGGATCAGGATTCCGCGTTTGCCCCTAACGCCGTTTCACATTTGGCTCGTTGTTCGCAGATCAGCTGGTGGCCGGGAAAGAAAAGTAAAACGTGCGAAACGCGGTATTGAACGCGGCGCGATAGCTACGATTCTAGGGAAATGGTAAAAGAAAAAAGGAAGAAGAAAGAAAATAGCGCAGACTCGTTCGATCGTCGATTGTCGGTCGACGAGGAGGAAGACGAGTTTCGAGGTAGGGACGAGTGATGTGGTTGGAATGGTGTGGTGTGGTGTGGCGTGGCATGGCGTGGCGTGGCGTGGCGTGGCGTGGTGGTGCGACCTTCAGGCCACAGCCGAGCTGGAAGAATAGAAGCGTATTCTGGTGTAAAATCGATGCCGGAGCCGCAAGGAAAATAGAGCGCATGGGATGCAGGTAGGAATGCACCGGCCGATGCGGCGCGAGCGCACCTGAATGCATTCTGGCGGCGGTCGTTTAATTTCGATCGACGCGAGGCCCCGCGTGTGTGTACCGCAGTCGGAACGAGTTTAATGCGACTGCGACGGTCTCTCTGCATTTGCCCCAAGGCGTCGTAAAATTTTACTACTCCAACGTTCTCTCTGTTTTCTTACGAACGGCCATCGCGGCGAAATGAACGAAATTCAATTCATCCCTCTTCTTCTTCTTCTTCTTCTTCTTCCGCACTCGAGCGTTGTCGGGTACAGCTCTTTCGAGACATTCTTCGACACGCGTCGACGATTGCTCGGGGATCAACGATCAGTTCGTTAGGAAGAATTCTATGGGGCTTCGAAATGGAAGACGGGTATCTATCATTTCTGTCGACGTAACGATTGGTAACGAACGGTTAAAGAAAAGGAAAAACGAAGGGAAAAAAAAGAGAAACGGAACGTTGCTGATATGTACGCGGAGACGAGGACCGGATACGAATCGTCGAGGATAGCCGCGTGTACTCCTCTGAGCGTTTAAGTCTCCAGAATTAGTTGAAATGGAATCGACTCTGCAGTGGCTGCACCGCATAACAAACATGCGCACGTATAGGCGGCCGCAGAGCATATAGATCGAATTGCGGCTCGCATTACCGTACACCTGTGTGTGTAGAGACAGTTGCAGTGCCGATAACCAGTCCCCGCGGTGAGATTCGAAAGAATTCGAAAGAATTCGAAAGAATTCGAAAGGAGGGGAAAAATCGGGGATGTGACGAGGCGCGTGATCGTTGCGTCACCGGTGTACATACACAGCGGCATCATTGGGCCAAGTGGAAAAAGAGGGAAGCAGAGGGAAGCAGAGGGTGGCTCGATATAACGGTGGAAATAAAGGATAACGAATGCAGAGCAGGGATAATGGCCGCGGCGTTCGTTTGATCAAATTTTCCGGCTGAGCGAGAATTATTCTGTCCGGCGGTAGGTATTGTTCGGGGGGCGAATGCGTTCCACGTTCCACGATCCACGATCCACGATCAACGATCAACGATCAACGATCCACGATGCGATGGTCCGGGTCGACGGTGATATTCCGCTCGTAAAATAAAAGCTCCGATGCAGTGACCCATATTGCCGCTAATAAAAAGCTAGAACTTTCCGGGTGAACGCGTACACGCAGACAGTATCTCCGTTTCGAGCGGCGATAGCGAGGAGGAGGAGGAGGAGGAGGATGCAATTTCGATCGAATCAATCTAGTCCAGAATTCTCTCCTATCCTGTATGTTAAGCGCGTGATCGATAATTGGGGAAAGCAGTATTACAAAAGGCTCGGCTTATCCTCGTGGAACGATCTGTTTGAGTTAGAGGGGAGGGTAAGTTTGCGATAAGTGAAATAGCAAACGCGGTGGACGAGGAGAAGGAGGAACGGGGGAGGAAAGTAGAATGGGTTTATACGACGATGGGTTTACGTTGATTGCGTGAGTAGACACGGTCGGAATAGGTCAGGCGGTTTACGACGACGGACCGGTGGTAACCGGTGTGTTGGATCGCCGTATCCTTAGAGGCGTCTTACTTGCCTCGAAAAGGCCATGCTGCTCTCTTTTTAACTTTCGATCATCTCCTTCTTTCTTTCTTCGTCGAGTAGTTATTTAAACCCCGTCAGCAACCCTAAGTATAGCCGCGTTTCCGAATTTGCGAGGACTTGGTCGATCGCAGTCTCGAAAGGCCAGAACGGAAAGAAGCGAAGAACGAAAAATGTAAAACAACACTTGCTGTGGTTGGTGTTGGTGTTGGTGTTGGTGTTGGTGATGGTGGTGGTGATGGTAGTGGCGACACATCGATCCGAGGAAATCTTCGAGTTCTTCGTCTACCAGCGCACAGTTTCTACCCTCCTTTCTAAGGAGGAACGATACCGCAGTAGATCTACCAGTCCGGTTAAAATCTTTCTCTCTCTCTCTCTCTCTCTCTCTTTCTCTCTTTCTCTCTTTCTCTCTCTGTTTCTCTTTCTCACTACCGAAGCAGAGACTCGATCAGGTGATCGAGCGGCTCCTGGTGCATTGATATGTCTGTTTCGCTGGTTGCCCCGTATTCAGCGATACCATTTAGAAGTGATCACCCTTTAGAAGATCGTCGATCGTTCCGTCGGTCCCATGCTCGCATTCCATCGGCCGCCACGGCGAACCTTCGCCTCCTCGACGATCGAGAACGGTCCAGAGAGGTAGTCGCGGAAGCTAAACGAAGCCCCTGCCCTCGAGTATCTGTGGTAGCCCGTTCACCCCAGGATGAAACGCGACTAGATTCTGGCTGAACAGGGTGCCGATCAGCAGCAAGCTTACCAGCAGCAGCACCTGCCCTCCTTCGGCGATGCTCGTGCCGCTGCACGTTTCCTTCGAGGCAAGTTCTAGCTTCGCTGCAACAGAAAATAACCACAATCTCCCTTAAATCTCTCTCTCTCCGTAAATAAAGATAACCGCGAGGAGGACGTTTCGTAAAGCTTCCACGGACAATGGGAAACACCGAGGAAAACAGGAGACGGGCAGCGCGAAACTCGTTCCTTTGACCTTCCTTGATCCTTTGAGGATCAATCGGGCAAATATGAAAGTAATAAAAGAGAGGTCCTGGTCGTTCGACGACCGGGAAAGGCTGCTGAGAGGGCGAATTATTCGTGCAGGAGAGCGTGCTCGAACTACTACGTAGATTACAGGCAACAAAGAATTCGTTTGGCTTTGTACGGAATGAGCGTAGCGTCCGTCGCGCGAAACCCCGCCGGCACCGATCGCAGCCAGGGAGATTCAATTAAAACCGGACGAGATAATCGGGATTGCGACCGCGACTCTCGTTCGCATCGCTCGCCAGCTAATTAATACGATCCTTGCCCGATGGATTCTCGCGACCTATGCTACCTTTTAGTGCTACCTTCTCGACTGCGTTTAAACGTTTCCAAGATCTTCGCAAAGTAGAGAAGTGCCGGAATTAATGCAACAAGTAAATGGAACATTTTCGAACGGCAACAGCTAAGAGGAGGAGCGCAGAAACGGCAAACGACGATCGTGGAAATTCGCGAAAGCGCTAAACTTACTGACAAATTGCGCGTCGCGCGACTCGACTCGAGAATAAAGTGGCTCGATTCCACTCCAACGCTCAAAGGGAAACGACACTCAAAGGGACATGACATCCCGTCATTGTTCTAATTGTAAATAACCGCTGTTTGCGAACTTTCTCCACGGGCTTTGTACATTCGCGGCACCAAACGGCGTCACGTACCACGATGTTTCTACCCTGTTGTACGTACTTACACACGTTGCCCGTTATTCGATCTGGTGAAACTTTCGAAAATTAGGAACTCTCTCTCTCTCTCTCTCTCTTCCCCTCTGATTTTTCCCGGAATTATAGTCGAAAGGGAGGAAAACATAGAGAGGAAGAGAGAGAGGAGAAAAATGGTCGATTAACGCGTCCACGCATCTCGGCGCGGCGCGTCGGTACACATGCACAGGTGCACGCACACGTGCGCACGTTTGCGCGCACAGACGTGCCGCGGCGGCGGCATCGATCCACCTTGCCGAGAGCGGCCAGTTCTCCACCCCCGCACCCTCGTTTGCCCTGCTCGTCCGTTCGTTTCGTTCCTGGGTGCCGCGATCAAAACCCCTACTCCTCGTCGAGGCAGCCGCCCCTCCGTTGCCCCACCGACTTTATCACTGTTTTGTTTCCGAGGCGCGAGCACCGATCAAACTTGCCCCCTCTTCTCCCCCTTCCTCGTGTTTTGCTTTTTTTGCTTTACGTGCCGGCCAATTTTTAGGACCAGCCCCCCTCTGCCCCCGATACTCTTTAGTCCCCCTTTTCTTTTTCCGATTCAACGAATGCGAGTTATCGTAGGATAATTGAGAGAGAACGGAACGGCGAGAGATCCTATTTCGTTTCGTTAGTCTTCCTCCGTGTCTCCGTGTCGTCGTTTTGCGTACGAGCTTAACAAGGCCGCAGTTCTCAGTCTTATTGCAAGAGTTTCGTTTCAACGTCCAGGAAGAAAGAGTCCCAGAGAGAGAGAGAGAGAGAGAGAGAGAGAGAGAGAGGAGGGACGTAATCAGAGATAATACACCGTACGCGGTTCAATTTCTCTCTTCGTAAAAACTGTAACGTCTCGTTGGTACGACGAAACGAAAGCAAAAAGTGTCGGAACGGGACGAGACGCGAGGAGAAAACGGCAACCAACGAGAACCGGACACCTGGACGCGCGAGTATCCCCAGGAGTATTCTCGATTTCGCGATCGATTGGAAAAGTTCCCGGCGAACTGGGAGGAGGAGGAAACGTAATCAATCAAACCTCGAAGTTTCATCCTCTCTCCTACAGATCTTTCGCGACAAATTTCCCTTCGATTATTTTACCGTAAAGGAACCGCGATTCGTATGCAACGTATGGAAGTACTTGTATACATAGTAGTAAATCTTCGCGTTCTCGCGAAGAAATCTCGCGATTCGAAGAAATATTCGTTTCGAGAAATATATACATAAATATATACAATGTACATACGTGAGAATCAAGCTCGAGAGAAATTCCGTAGGCATCTTCGTACGGTAATTTCCCGGAGATCATTCGCGCATCGATAGTCGAAAGTCGATAATAATAGATACCGCGGGAAAGCGAACGGTAACCGTTATTACCATTCCGTTTTGTTTCCCCTTCGTCGTGGCAACAGACAATCAATCGGTATGTTTAGAGGATACGCGTGTATCGTTGGTGCGATCAACCTCTCCGTCTCTTTGTCCCTCCCTCTACAGTAATTAATTGCGACCCATCTGTTCGACAACGCGTCAGCTGGTGCTGTCTGCTGAAACATTCGACGGTCAGGTGGAAAGGAATATTATTAACGTTCTGTTCTAACGGGAAGAGAACAGAAATTTTCCAAGGAAAAGAAATAAAGAACGATAAATATGCGAAATACTCGGAGCATGCTGCTTCTAGAGCGAAGCTGAACAACAGCCACTCCGAAAGGCTCGCAAACAATAGACCAATCGAAATCTATTCGAGACTGGATGAAAACTATTCTTTTTATTTCTCCAACTCGATCTACCTGGAAAGTTTCCGTCAAAGTGGATGCGTAATTGCTCACAGGCTCCCCTCTAGCGCAAGATTGATACAGATACACACAAAGACGCACACATATACATGTATGCACTAGCACATCCCTTGACACGGATTTCGTTTGATTGATTGCCAACAACTGCTTTCCTCCGCTCTTTATCGCTCTCCCGCAGTCTCCGCGTTTTCGTTCCACGGATCACGGAACACGAGAAGCTGTCGCTCGAAAGTTCGAAAGGTGCAAGTCGGCGAACCGTTGCGTCAACCGTCCACAGTTCCAAATGGAACCGTGTCTCTCTAACAACTGGGAATAACCGCAAGCAGTGGTTGCTCGCGAAACTGTGTCCGCGAAACAGTTGCAAAGTGTGCAACAGTGAGAAACTTTGAAACAAGTCTAACAAGTAGTTACTTGTTACGAATACGTTGAGAAAAAAGAAGAAAAAAAGAAGGAAAATCGTTCTAGATGTTTCCCGTTATTTCCCTTGCAACGTTTTTAAATTTTCCTCTCTCTCTCTCTCTCTCTCTCTCTCTCGATTCGTTCCGCTTTAGCGAACCCGGCGTGACTGTTTGCTCGTGCACCGTATATCTGATTAGTTCGCTATAAGGACATCGTTATTATTATCGTCAGTGTGACGGCTATCGGACGGCTATCATAGGTGTTCGATCGAACGTCGAAGCTTCGTCGAATAAACGCGGGAGGACAGGGTTTTGGATGGAACTCAAAGCGGGCTACGGCCCAGCGAGGCATAAATACAGTTTTATGAGGGATCGTTACGGAGAGATAACCGCGACGGCGTTATCGTGAACATGTATTATATAATCGCAGTCAGCCGACCCACCCGGCTAGGTTTCGAAACGGATTCCAGGTTGGCGCCGTGTAAACGGCAGTACTGCCGCATAGATTACGCGTTATAGGAGCAAATCCGACGCGAGCAAGCGTGCAATTTAACTGTGTGACGTGATCGTTGCGATAGACCTCCGGAATCGGTCTCTCTACGCCAATGGCTCGAGATTCGGCGAGTTAGCGAGGATGATAACGATGATCGCGATGAAAATGACACCTTCGTCCGCTCTCGTTCAACCGTCCTCTGCCCGTCTGGAAATTCTCCGCCGTTCGCATTCGACCAAGCCATAAATCTTCGTTGAGAAACTGCGAGGAACATGGATGGGGGTTCGTCAAGTGACGCGGAGCGTTTTGCCCGTGACAACTGGGGTGGCCAGGAGGAAATTTTGCCTGGCTTATCGGGAATTCGTCGATAAATTCCTGGTTGCACCCAGGAGGGGAAAATACGGCAACAGAGTGTATCTGCGGTTACGCCAATGGTCTCCACCGTGTAAACGAGTGATTAGTGCTCGTGACAACGACACGTCCCCGTGTGCTGTCTACCTTCGCCGCGCGCGGCGGCGTGCGGTTAACCTTTCGAAGCCCACCGGCGTAATTATAAAGCAATGCCGCGACGTCGCGTTGCTCTATTTAGAGTGGTGATGCGCCAGACCAGAGCGGATCGCATCTGCCGCATATGCGCCACTACCTTTTATTTACCTCTACTATACGTATAGTCCCAACTCTTTTAGGTAGCTAGGTAGGACACTTCCTCTAATTCCAAGCGAGAACTCCTTCGCTCTATCCCTCTCTTCCACTCCGGTTCGATCGTTTTCAACGTTCCGTTCAAATTGATCCGCGTGTTATTCTTTCGTCGGGATACCTGCCAGCTAGCAAGATGAACGAGCTAGCTATCGAACAACCAGTCACTAGACATGCGAGCTTTCGTGAATTTGCCGTGGGAGTGCCGAGTCTGCTAAACGTTCCAAGATGTGTCAAACACGCGATAATCTTAAAGCACAATGTTTACGTTCGATTACAGAGGTGCCGGGACAGAAGATCCGGAAGAGAAACGTTGTTGTCAGGCTGGAAGGATGACGAAAAGGTGGAGAGACAACGTCAGATACCTATGTAGGACTATCGACATCGGACGCGTAATAATACGTCGCGGGTATCTTATAGGGACGGATGAAAGCAGAGCTTCGAGAGACGGTGCTCCGCGGTAGCAATTTTCCGGTACATCGCCGTTTTTATTCCGCCGTGCCACGCCGTTGATTATTATCCCCTTCGTGGACGATAGCCGCATGTATGCCCCTCGTTTTCTTTTCTCCTCCCCTTTCTTCCGTTTTTTTTCTCGAAATCGTCCTATGGATTGCTTGCTCCCCGATCTCCGGGGATTTTCAACCCTTGATTCGATCTGGAATCGTTTATTCGTGAAATAAATTCATGGAACTCCTCGTTTCTCCGTTGAAAGCGGCGCGGCGTTCTTATCCTTGAAATTTCTGAATATATTTTCTCCGTTTGCCCTTCAGCTCTTCAGTTGGAATTTCATTTTCCATCTTGCTAAACCAACGTGAACGACGTCGTCCTCGTCAAAAGAGGAGGAGGGAGGAAATGCTCTTCCGCGTTTGGTTGTCGGTATTGTGACCGAATCGGAAGGGCTTTCGATCAGTTCCTACGGCCATTAAGCTAATGAAAATGGCTGTGACGTTGTGACAAAACGCAGATACAGCGCAGACGTTCCGTGTCTCTCTCGGTGCCAATAAAAGTTGGCTCGATTCCACGCTCCCGTAATTTTTCTTCCGCGGCGCACAATGTTGTTGGGATCAAAGACGAAACGGGCCGAGATTATTCTTTGAATAGATATTTTAAATCGGTTGGCTGACGGCCATTTCTTCTCCGCGCAATCCAACTTTCTCGAAGGCAGGCTGCACGCGAGCTAAGCACTCTCGATTAATAGCCCACCACCGCCACCACTCAGAGTCAATGGGATGCGAAATTGGTTCCCCGAAGGAGAGAACTCCTTTCCTACCCTTCCCTCTTCTCTTGCTCTCGTAGGTTTAACTAAAACTCGATCGGCTAATCAGTCGGAATTAATCGTTAAATAACTAGGTTGCTCGGAGGGTTCGCGTACCGACGAACGTCATGAATGGATGTCGCAATGGGCCCTGAGCGTCTCTACTTTCGCTTCGATTGTCACGACCAATCGGTCACGACGATATTCGAATCTTTTGTCAAGTGTCGCCTCGATTTCGTACACACCGTCATCGGGTGAAGGAATTTTTACGCTCTACTAGTTCACCGGTGGACAAGAAAAAGAAATAGACGAGTCGTCGACAACTGCCGGCGATCCTGACCGATAATCTCGGATCTCCATAATAGACGAATCGAGTCCGAAGAGAGCGGATTATATTTTCTCCCGGCATCAGATGGTATTTCGTGGAATGGCACGAGGCCAGGCCCGCCGTTGCCCCGTCAGGAAACCACGAATATCGTCTCTCTATTAAATTCCACTCGCCTATAATAACGTAATTGGGATGGAACAATTTGATCGCGGAAAAACTGCCAAGAGAGCAATTTCCAATATCCAAATTATACTTTTCGTCGTCCACCTTTTTCCGTCCTTCTACTTCACAAGAAATATGCTGCCTATATTGGAAACGAATTGTTCCGGAAGAATTGCGCGAAAGTAGGTCCAAAGTGGGAAAAAAAAAAGAAAAAAAAAAAGAAAAAAAAAACAGAAACTCGTCGTTTCATTTCACTGCTTTTTCAATTTCAACAAAAATACCAACAAGTCTACCCGTAACAATCACGCACCTCTTGATCCCGTTTAAGATCGATCAGAGCGAAACGTGGTCGCCAGTGTCTCCGTGTAAAGCAGAAATTGCACAGTTGCAATATCCATCTGATTGCCACGCAGATTTCCAACTGTTCGTTGCTTTCATTCACGATGGATGCGACAAATAACCCAACAATCCATCGTTGTTTCACCATTCTGAATTGCCTTTGTCAACGGTAGAACGCGAATTGTAAAATTGAAACGCTTCAGACTCGTATAAAGTAACGAGACTCCTTCACTCTCCTTCAAACGACAGAAATTTTCTGCATCTTGGGGCAAACGTTCCCAGAAGGAAAACGAGAGAGAGAGAGAGAGAGAGAGAGAGAAAAGTTGAGGCAAACATTGGGAAAAGTTGATTAGTCATTCTCGAGTGTCTTTCTCATTGGATCAAGTTCAACACCGGCCGGTTGGAAAAGACAAAAGTTCTGCGAGCACAGATGGTTAACGCGGAAGAAGGATGAAATTTATTCCGTAAGGTTCGTGGAAATGACAAAGGAAGGAGAAGTTTTCCCGGGTAGAAAGAAAGCGACCGGTATTTCCCGAAAACCAGACACACGACTCTATCTCCCGATCCTTTTCTTCCCATAGACCCCTCCGATTCCCCCGTGAATCGCCTCGACGATAAATAGATACACGAGAGAGCTGGTGGATACCTCGTGTCCCGGAAGTTTAATTGGGAACGATTCGTGTTCAGAGTTCGATAACGCGGGCTGCTCGATTAAAATCGTTCAACCGACAAAAGTAATCGAGCCGATTGATTCGCTTTCGCCGCTGGGTCTCGCGCGAGACCGCCTTGCGGTTAATGAAACGTATTTTCCACTCAACAGGTGTCATAGAAGACAATCCAAGTGCGATCAGAGGGCCGTTAACGGTGAACCGTCCGTTAAGATCGTGGCTGTTAGAACCGAGCCGACACGTTCAATTTAAAGGGAGGATCCCGTATTTCAGATAAACCGAGGGAGAAAGAGAAAAGAGAGAAAAGAGAGAAAAGAGAGAAAACAGAGAGAAAAGAGAGAAATGTTGAAAGTTGTTCTACTTACATGTGGCGGCGAGAAGTTGCGGAAGATATTTCTTCCAGAAAGTACACTGCCTAACTCTAGGCCCGCTCCCGATCTCGGAACTGTTGGTGTCCAGCGTCAGGTACTGTTTTTTCGCGGCAGTGTGCGGTGGCCAGTAAGCCTGCGTCCGTGACTCGTCACCCGTATTCGGGTCCCTAACGTACACGGACGATTCTTTATCCTTCTTTCTCTACCGCGAAAACCAGAGGGGAAAACTAGATGGGAAGAGTCACTGGTTAACTTACCCTGTTTTAGCAAAGTTCGCCCAGTATCTCATCATCCTTTTCGACAGATTCACCTCCTCGGACGAGTAACCCTTCGTGGGGTCGAGGGGCTCACCGAAGATGTAGCTGATCTCGTCTGCGTGCATCACACCTGTCCACCTTGGCCACGGATTGTTCGCGGATCTGCGCAAATTTTACGAAACGAGGAGAAGAGAGGAAGAAAGGTAGAAGAATAGAGAAGAGTGAGGTTTATTCGACATGTGTCGCGCGTATGTACATATGTATCTCTTTCTCTTCCTTACCGGTCTCTCTATCACACGTTCAATCGTCTCACCTGTGTTTGTAGTAGTACATGTAAACGGTGTTCCTCGTGTCGGCGTACCGGCCAGCGAATTCGTTCACGTTACACGTGAATTGGTAATCACCGACAATTTTGTCCAGAGCGTCGCGATTCACGTGAGGATCGTCCGGACGCAGCCAGTCGGTGTACTCGTAGATAATCGCGTGCCTTCCTATCTGATTGACGTACGGATTCAGCTCGGAGACGGCGCTAACGAACTGCTCCCGGCTGACCTTTACATCCTCGGTGCCGTCGATGCGGAACAATTCGGTTAGATAGTAAATGATAAAGTAGAAACCCTCCTCGGTGTTCGAGCCCATCATGATGTTGGCCTTCTTGAACGAGGACGTGGCCAGCGAGCGTTGCGGCGTTTCGTCTAGGAAGGCGCCATCGATCACAGGCACGAAAGGGAACTCGCAGATGCCCAGGGTGCCCCATTCGTTCTTCACCAGTTCTATAGGATCCTTCACCAGCAGACAATCGATCACCTCTTGCAGGTTGTTGCGATCGTGCGGACAACCGACAGCTTCCGCCAATCTAATGCCGCGCACGATTGACTCTTCGCGAGATATTATAGCCCAGGGTGCAGTCGGGGACCCTGACTGCATGATCGCTCGGCTGAAGAGATGCCTGGAACGCATATGGAAAAACGGCGATGTTTCTATTTCGAAAATGTTTCGATCGCGTCGAGTATCGAAGCAGCCATTGATTCAAAGGTCCTAAGTTCGAGACCACCACTCCTCCTTCGATATTCCACCTGTGTATCTATCTACATATGCATATGCATATGCATATACATATGTATGCCGAAACGTTCGTTTCGTTGGATCGTTTCGTCGTTTCAGAGGAAACTTGTCGAGGTGGTGATCTCCAACCGACTGATCGACTATGCGCGTATGTACGTATGTATACCGCGTAACGTCTACTAGCAGCAACAGCAGCAGCAGTAGAAGCCATGGTTAGCGGCAAGCAAGAAACGAAAGACAAAAAAGAAAAATGTAGAAAAAAGAAAAGAAAAGAAAAGAAAAGAAAAGAAAAGAAAAGGAAACGGAAAGAAAAGAGAATAGAGCGTAAAGTGACAAGGAGAAAAGGTATGCACCTTGACAGAGGCGAAAGGAGGTGCATAGAAACGGAAACGGCGCCCGCGCTCTCTCCGAACAGGGTCACGTTGTCAGGATTTCCGCCAAAGGCAGCGATATTGTCGCGGACCCACTGAAGGGCCATCATCTGATCGAACAGACCGGCGTTCCCAGGAACATCCGACGTTCCGAAGTAGAGGAAACCCAGGCTGGCAACTCGATACTGCATCGAGACCAGAATCACGTTCTCCTCGGACACCAGGGTTTTGTGATCGTAAACGTCGAGGGTCGCCGATCCGGAGTAAAAGCCACCTACAAGGATTGCGCGCGATTCCATCTCTCGATTGATATCACCTCTGTTTTTTCCAAACAGTAGATTACACGCTCGCACGCACGCACGCACGCACGCACGCACGCACGCACGCACGCACTCATCCACGCACACGTATACGTACAGGCGTACAATTGGAACCAGTCGAGCGTTCAACTGGTGCCTTTGCACTCGGTAACTACACAGTTTCGCAAACTCTCTCAATCTTTCTTCCCCCACCCCCACCCCTCTCTCTCTCTCTCTCTCTCTCTCGGGACATTTAGCTTCTCTTCGAGGAACGCTTGTTTCGCAACAATTTGCTAAATGGAACGATACGTATGAATGATACTTTAGACGGTTGGAATTTCGCGAAGATACGATCGAAAGCCGGGTGTTTAAAAAATAAGACCGGGATTCGCGGGTCGAAAATAAGCGTTTCTCGGTGTAAGAAGAAGCGACCACCTGTAAAAGAACGTTGGCCCAGGCTGTATGCTCGAACTTTCCCGCGGGTAGTCTCTAATCTACGGATGTGGAACAGGTGTCAGCTGGAACTCACCACCGAATATCCATACCATAACAGCGGCATTGGTAGGCCTAGGTCGTGGCGCGACCACGTTCACGTAAAGGCAATCCTCGTTCAGCGGTGTGTTCGGATTCCACATTGTTGCACCCGGGAAATCACCGAACACCGTGTCCAAAATCTGAACGCAGCTATTTGGCAGCGTGGTGGCGTTCAGGATCCCTGACCACGGTTCCGCCGGCCTCGGGTGACGGAATCTTAGGTGTCCTGCAACAGAATCCCGTCCCGTTCGTCTATCCTCTTTCTCTCTCCTCCCGAACCATGCTTCAAGCTACCAATTTCCCCTTTCTTTTCTCGTCGAGTGGCTAACAAGTCGGGTCGAAGAAAAATCAAGGAGAATGGCCGAATTGCGACGGAGAACGTTCGAAAGTATAAGTGTACGTGACGTATTGTATGCGAGAGAATGCTGTACTCGACGATGGGCTGCGGAGAGTGATTCCCAGAATAAGGGGAACAATTCCGGGGACCGGCGGAATTGCCGCCTAAACGGAAGGTTAGTTACCGAGAGGTTTCTGCGCGTAAGGAATCCCGAACCAGACGTCGACGTCCTTCCCCGTGGTGGCAACCATCGTTTTACCCTTGACCTTGCCCTTCCTGGTCTGAACCACCAGCGGATCGTCGTCGTTCGAATTGAGGGCAGCTGGTTTCGGCAGCTCCTCGCTCGTCCGGAAATTCTTCGCGTCCTCGTGGGACATGTCCGCGTGATGTCTACTTCTATGGGACGGCGTGCACCAGCAGACGTCCAGCTGAACGAGCACCGTCAAACTTAGCACCATCAGGGCCTCGAACTTGGTCAAGGAACTTCGGTTTCTTGGCATCGTGTCCTCGCCTATACAACATCAGATTAACGCCGTCACTTTTCTCACCTAAATTAATCAAAGTCAGCGAGAAATGCAGGAGGTATTCTCCCCTCCCCCGACTAGGCGAGTTTAGGCGAAGCAAATGCACTCCGAGCGCTTTTAACGTTTTTGAGGCGGGTTGCGAACGACTCGACTAATTAGAAATGGTGTTGGGATAGTAGGTGAAGACTATCTACTAGTTCCTTCGAGTGTCACGTTCAAATCTGACCAGCTGGACTCGTATCTTGATTTATATACCTCCGAGAAGCTCGGAGAAATTTTCTCGACCAAGCCGAAGGAGAATCGTTCGGTCGGTTAGGCTGTACACACGAGTACAGTCGCTTCGTGTTTCCTACGCGTTAAAAGGAAATATAGGTACCGTGCAGTTCTAAACGAAGGTCCGCGCGTTGATTGGTCACTTCCTTCTACGTGTTCCGTCTGTGTGGAGCGCTGGCGCGATATACAGGCGCGATTACACGCAGTATCGAGGTGTTACACGCGGAAGCGCTCGTGAGAGAAAATAGCGTAGTATTAGCTGTCATCGAGAATGACGATTTATCGTCGACCGGCCGGTTTGTCCTCTAATTAATACCGTGGGGATACGCGACGACACCTGATACAGCCTTTCTGACAGTCCTCGTTTCTAATTACCTGACGGAAAGCTGCGCTTCGGGATGTAATTCGAACGCGAAGCACAACAGGGATTCCCTTCCAAGACCGACAACGTCACCGCGGCTCACGACTCCCTTTAACTTTTCCTGTCGAAAAAACTCCCCTTCTCTCTCCCTCTCTCTCTCTCTCTCTCTCTCTCTCTCTCTCTCTCTCGCTCTCTCTTCTTCTTTCCTATACTGTGAGAAATAATATCCAAGAAAATCTTCCTCCTTCGAGAATCAACATCGACGCACGAGACGCGCGAATATTTTTCTTTTCCTCTGTTTTCAATAGCGTTCTACTCACCAAAATTTCCAGGCGAACGAGACAACCAAGTGTGCTGGCTGTGGTCTTAGTAAAGTCACAGGCTCCTACCTTTCGGCTGTTTCTCGAACGAGACGGTATGAGAGATTTCGTTGATTAGACACAGCTACTGTCACAGAATTTCTATGGTGCGATTCGTTGGTGAAAAAGGCAGGAAGTTTGAGGTACGAACGCGAGAGCGAGGTGCCTTTCTATCGAGGTATAGGCAGACACAGAGGCCGTGAATGGAGCCGATGGAAAAAGTTAGTTGGCCCCCTTGTCGCAGTGGCAGCAGCAGCATCATACACCGACTGATAACTTACACGTCTAGAGAAGTAGCGAATGTTACGCGAATCGCTTCTCTGTTTTCCACGTGCTAGTGAAATCCCGTGTATCGTAGATGTAACACGAGAGAGGGAGTAAAGAGAGGGAATTGGAATCAATTTGAATCGTGTACTTTCGAGCAAGAAAGCGCGAAGCGGAAGATAACGAGGTTGAAAGAGGTTCCTTCGTCCTCTCTCCTTCCTTCCTTCCTTCCTTCCTTCCTTCCTTCATCCTTTATCGAGTTGGACGATTTATGGAGGACAGTGGAAACCCGTGGTTTAATCCCACCTGATCGATACAGCCGTATCTCTCGTATAGTTATGCCCTTTTCGCGTTTCTCTCGATCCAGCTACTCCCACTGAGTTCACGTGATCCGTCGCTCAGCCTCGACCGACTAGATCGAAAGGAAGGTGTCTGGTACCTGATCTGGGTACGAGACTGGAGTGTCTTCGCTACGTATCGTAATTACCGGACTGGAAAGAAACGCTGTTCGTAATCTTTCGCGTACGGTTAGTCGAAGGGGAGAAGAATAAAAAAGAGAAAAAGAGGCGAACGTAGTAACGATCGTAACGAGGAGGTAGTGAAAAAGAGAGGAGATAAATTCCCGGCCAGCCGGGATAATACCACCGGAGCTGTGTATCAGTCAATAAACGCTCTGAATGCTCTTCTATTACGTATGCGCCCGTGTAACGAGCAATTCCCGCGAGTGTCCCGGGAAATGCAGCCCCGAAATTTGTCACGGGCGCCTCTGGAAATCGAGTCGGTCGATTAAACCGGCGAAATATAATCCCCCTGGAATTCGCTGGACACGGAGATTTCGTTCCGTTTTATCGCACGTGGCCATTGCGTTATCAGTCGTTGGTGTTATCTGACGTTCGGCTTATTTGCTGAAATAAAGCGCTATCCTTTCCGCGCGTTTCTTTTTAATTCGTCGGAAATAACGTTAAAATTCACGTTAATATCGATTCCCTTTAATCAGGGGGAGAAAAGGGGAAAACGGGAAAGAAAGAAAGAAAGAAAGAAAGAAAGAAAGAAAAAGAGAGAAAGAGAGAGCAAGGGAAATGTAAATCGGGGTAAAAACGACGACGTTTGCACGGTACGATTAGTCGAGTTAACGTAAAGCTGCAAAGCGAAGCAATCTCGATCCTCGCTCTCGGTGAATCGTTCGATAATTAATAACTACGCGTATGCTCCGACGGCGGGACAGTCGACGTTGAAAAAATCCCGCTGGAGAATCGAGTTTTGAACTTTTCTCGCCGGTTTGTGGTAATTTACGAATAAATAAGCGAGATCGTTTTGTACGATTCGATACGGCTAATTTGAACCGGCACGAAACAACGGAGAAAAGAAAAGAAAAGGAAAGGGGAAAGGCGAAACGCGTAAATGCACCAGGAAACGTATTCTCAATGGACGATAGGGTTCGAAACGAAAGTTTCACTCTGGTCGAAGGTTGCCTCGACTTTGAGACATCGTGTACATTTTCGAGACGAAGCTAGATTAATTGACTCCATCCCCTTGGTGGCGCGATGAATGGCCGGCGGAGCGCACCAATTAGACCATGCGGCGGTCTGTACAAGAGACTGGCTTTGATTTCAAGCTGTTCGATTCGCTTCCTTGCCTCGGTCCAATTAGTTGCTTACTTCCATGCCTCTCTCTCTCTCTCTCTCTCTCTCTCTCTCCCCTCCTCCCTTTCTCTCTTCTATTCCTTGTCAATGCTAATTCGTTCCTTCGGCGCTAGTGAACCATTTTTTCAGGCCGAGAAAAGGTCTCTAACGAAATTCTCGAGTAAAATGGAGGAAGGCGAACGAGAGTAAGGAGGGGGAGTAATCATTTTCGGAGAAGAAAGAACAAAGAGAAGCAGCAATGAAAATTTACTCGATTAGGTGATCGATCTGTTTGTTTTATTGTCTACGGTGTTTACAGGATGCTCGAACGTAAATTTAATTTTCTAAATAAGAAGATAAGTAGATCGGAAAGTGACGGTACTTACAGTGTCCAAGTCGATGCGGAGGTTGAGGGTATTCGAGGGTGAGGTTACGGTGAAGATGATGGCGGAGGTGGAGGAAAAGCCCTTCCTTCGATCCTGCGAGGGGCAGATCCACTTTTCCCGCCCTTCCGTCTACATTCCCAGTTCACGGATCATCGCTTGGCTGCAACAGCGAGAGTGGAAAATTGAGTCGGGAGTGCGGCAATCATGAGTGAAAAATTCGATAGGTTGAAAGATCAGACGGCCGTTATTCCCCGTATGAATTATAGGGTTCTTCCCTATTATCGTCGGCAAATATTTCCCTCTTGGAGGTTGAACCGTTCGTTCGTTCGTTTCTTCCGAAAATGTTCATCTCTCGGCTCGATAGCTTTCGCAGGGACGGAATATCGCGAGGATACGTGGTTCGAATACTGCAGAGGAAAATCAAGAAATTTTGATCTGGTATACTGTAGTCAGAATTCAAGGACCAAGAGAGAATACAACCCAACAGAGATAGAAAAGGAGCTTCCCGATTTTAGGGATGTTTTTCCAAGAGGCAAGATCATTACTATCTGCGTCGTTTTCGAGCCATTAGGAGAGTTGCTATTCCGCTCCCCGAGGAACCGTCGAAATATTACTTTCTCTTGGATTTTTCCCCGGCACTGGTGGAAAAAGGGGACGCTGCAAGCAACGATTCGGATACATTCCGAAATATTTCAACCTCCAGCTTGTAATTTCCTCGGAAAATTCTAATCGAATCTTAAATTCCCCCGTGTACCAAACTCCAAGGCGAAACAGCGAGTCGAAGAAGGGAATACTTCGAGAACGAACGAGGTTAGGTCGTAAAACGCGGCAACGCAGAATTCGGCATTTAATAAAGCCATATATTCGGTTCTTAAGCGGCTCGAGGACGACTCTCGTTACGATCTCTCTCTCTCTCTCTCTCTGAGGGTATTTTGACTGTAGCGTTGGTCCATCGGCCAGAGGCTTCCTGTAAATTCCGGGGCCGGTCGACTTAGACCTGGCAAATAGACCGGGTACACACGTACGCGGAACAATCCAGGAATTTCTAATAAGCGTACGCCCCACTTTCGGAATTCATTTCGAGGCTGCCTCGCGCGGCACCTCGCCTTGCGGGAACGCGGATAATGAATTTGGATCGCATCGCCAAGATATTCGCTTCTTCCACGCTTAGTAGACAGCCCGCTCGTTCTCCATAATTATTGCGTCGCGGCGCACCGTCGCAGCGTCCTGCTTCGCGTCTGCGGATTCCGCCTCGATTCAGAATCCTCGAAGAAGAGATTTCGAGGATGAAATTTCCCACCCGAGTTCGCTGATTGGGTTTGCGTCGCAAATAGATATTTACCGGTTGATTGACGTTGATCGATGAAATTCGAGATAAAGCGATATCTGTATCTTCCGATAGGAATCGAGTAACAATAAATTTCACGTATCGCGCCGAAGCTGTTCAAATACGATGATTCCGTAATATCCCCCTATACTCGGAAGAAATCTTTTTCGGGTATCATCGACGTTCTTTTCCTGGAATATTCGGATTCTTCGCGGAACGATCTGATAAATCGCTCGCACTCGTTCACCTCGCAACACCTCGCAACACCTCGCGACGAGAAAGAACGAGACGAAGACTCGAGTGTCGAGAGGTGAGAGACAGAAGTGGAGAGAGAATCGAGCACACCGATGAATTATCGACTTCGCGCACCCAATTTGCCTCTCCGTGCAATCTGCTTACACAGAGTTTGTTTGCCCGCGAGCACAATGGTCCTCGGCCATTTCTGATCGTTCATTTCGCTCGCCAGTCGGTCCCTCGTCGAGCTACCAGAGAAATTAACATTGTTGACTCGGGAAACAATGGCCTCCCGTCGCACCGCTCTCTCCTGCCTTCCTATTTTCCATCCAGAAATTCTTCCCGTTCTCCCTTGTACCCGCTTGAGAGGGAAAGGAGGGGCAGTTGTAGTTGGCGAAGGGTTTTCAGGAGGAATCCAGGAATTCAGTGGATCGAGGCGGACGGTTTAAAGGATTATGTTTGGAACACATGTCGGAACGAAGAAGACGTGTCCTATTCAAGCGGTAAAAACCACGGCAGTACGCGTGTAAAGGTAAAGGGGAAAAGATTTCCCAAAGGTGAGCAAGCGGCGAAATCTATTTTCCAGGCTGAAGCTCGGAGTTTCATTGTCGCAATCGTTGCTCGCTCGAAAACGTCACGCGAACCAGAGAGAGAGAGAGAGAGAGAGCTGGGATTTTTTCGCGATGACAATCAGAATGGTCGAGAGAAAGGGAGCTTCCTGCCGAGATCCTGACCTCGCTTTGCATTCCATGCATACGAAACAATTGCAGCTTGTGCCCTGCAGCGATACAATTTCGAAAAAGAGAGGAAAAAGGGAAAAAGGTACAAAAGAAAGAAACACTATCAAGAACCGACAAAATCCGTGTTTCCGGTTGTCTCTGATTCTCGCCTAGAAACGATCCTAGGCGGGGTCCGGTTATCGAAAAGAATGAAAAACACTTCTCGCGTTGATTGGTTTTCTCAAGCTCGTAGAATGAAATTACCGGAGCGCATCCGTCGACAGGAATTAGAAATACTTTATTGTTACATTTGTTATCGATATTTTACCGTTTGCCAACTGATTTCATTCGATCGAGACAACACTTCTTCGTGAAGAGATTATACGAATGATACCTAAACAATAGGATCCATTTCTGATATCGTATACTTTTAATGCAGTTTCAATAGAGCTGACGACAAGGAGATATAGAAGAAATGCGGTGACGCGGATTCATCGGAACGCAGAATTCCAAGGCTCTAACCGCGTCTCGCGTGTTCTTCGAACGGCTGATAAAAGCCTCTGACAAACCCATCTGATCTCAATCTCGATTCCCGGGTATTTCATCGATATTTCGTACAGCCGGAGAGGAAGAAAGCTTTTCGTCGTTGGAAACAATGCGCCTATAAGGAGACTTTAAACGTGGAGATTCCGTAGAATCTGCCGCGACGAATTCGCGGTCCACCGCTTGCCCGCGGAAAACAATAACGGCCAGGCTTTTAAATAAAACTGCAACTCGTAATGGGAATCGTTGTTCCTGGCTCGAAGATATAGCTGCAGTTATTGTTCAGCTCGTATATCCTCTCTGTCGTCGTCGTAGCCGTAGTCGACAAAGAAAACGTATTAAAACGAAACTGTTTCGTTTCGAGGATCGCCTATCGGCTCGAATAAATTTCCCCCGCGGCTGTGTGTCTCGCAAAGCGTTTTCCGTAGCGTTTCACCGCACGACAGGAAGCGAAATCGGCCTCGCGATTTATCCACCCGGGGGAAAAAAAAAAGAAAGAAAAACTGGATCTTGCATTTCTTTCATCAAACCAGCTGTTTGTCTATCAAGTTTCTCCCCCATTCCTGTGAAGCTTGATACTCGAATGACTAATCTCTATTTTCATTTCTTCCTTCGATCACCGTTATTGAAGAAATTCTACCTCCCCGTGAAGAAATTGTCAACGGAAGCGCTTGGAAACGAAACGCGGAGGCTCGCGTTTCGCAACCTTTTACGCACAATTTTCCTCGTAATTGTGCAAGCCGCGTAATTGGGGGAGATGATATCATCGCATGACACGCGATATGCTCGTTCGAATACGGGGAAATTCTAGCAGGTTTTCTCCGCGAAAGGCGAGTTCCTCGAAGAAGAAACCCTTTAATTAATTCGCCGCTATCTCGCTTGCTCGAGAAGAAAGGGTGCTCGAAGAATTCGACCTCGAACTACAGCTTTCGTTTCTTTCTCAACCATCGTGGAGGCGAAAGGGGATATTTCGGTAACGGGAGAGAGTTGAGGTATCTGGAATTCGACAGCAGCAAACTTCGAGGCCTAATAACGG
Source organism: Anthophora plumipes (assembly GCA_951804975.1). NCBI lineage: Eukaryota > Metazoa > Arthropoda > Insecta > Hymenoptera > Apidae > Anthophora > Anthophora plumipes. The sequence continues at coordinate 17,275,938 of OX638122.1, read as the reverse complement.
CCTAACGCGAAGCCGGAGAGCTCCGTTGCACGTGCATATATGTATGTATGTATGTATGTATGTACGTGCGCCAGAAAGTTTGTTGCGGAACTCCGTGGAGAACGAACGAACGCCGCAAAGCCGTTTATTTACGGTATGCCCGATGTGTATTCTTAGCCTCGATTCCGTGTCCTACGTTTTACGATCTCTTTACAACCACTATTGATCTATTTTTATCTTCGTATATGCACCTTCGACTTTCTTCTTCTCTCTTCCTCTGTTCTTTTCTTTTTTCCCCCCACCGTTCCTTTATCTCTATTAACCTCGTGTAAGAATCAATTGTTTTCGCAGCAATAATCCCGCGATCATTGCGTCGCTGTTCTCGCAATCTTATCTTCGTTATCTCTGTAATTTTTCTGAAACGCGGTGTGTTGGAATCCGTTTAACGGATCGTCGGTAATCGATGCCAAGGGGTGCGATATATTGCAAAATATTATCTCACGAGGACACTGGTGCACGTTGAAGATAACAGACGATAATCGGAAACGGAGAGAAAAGAAGGAAGAAAGAAAGAGACAGATGGGGAGAGAGAAGAGAGTTTAGATGGCACGAAAAGAAGCCAGAAGGGGAAGACAAAGGGGTGGCTAGGGGTTGGTGGTGACCTAGAGATGTCACTAGGTTAGCGTGCCCATGGGCCATCCATAACCCTGATACCGGTGATACACACTCGGTTTTAGCCTGTCACAGGCTGGCATACAGCCCTGCAGATACAACAACGGTGCAGTGCATCTACATACGAACGTTTCACGTTCCACTTAACTCTTCTTTCACATCCTCCGTGTGCACGCGAACCTTTAACCACCCCTCGCTTCAGGGGTGATAGATCAAATATTAGACGATTCCTTCCTTTTTCTCTAGCTATTCAACACCATAGGAATATATATGGGTTTCTATCAATTTACTTCGATGGCTGACGGTTCACCTTTATATCTCTAGGATATTCATCAATGTCCCAAGGAAGCGTCGACGTTGAAAGGAATTATACGTATAGGTTGATAGCCAGTGAAGAAAGAACGGCGACTTCTTGTCGTCGATAAGAATAGGTGTGCCGAAGAAAATCGATGAGGAAAGGAGTGGCTGGGATCTGAACTTCCGGTTCCACCGTGCGGTAACCACCCTTAGAAATTAGTAGGAGAGAGCCTAAGGGAATGAAATATTCGAGCTTTAATTCCCTCTTTCTCTTCTCTATAGCTGTTTATGTACATCGATTACCCGCTACACGTGCATTCGAGTCTTAATCCCAAAGTACGATATTAACGATCCTGAATTCAATTGAATATTTCAGAGTAAACCGAAATCGGTTTGCACGACCGTTCTCCGTTCGGAAAACGATAATTCGCAAGATTAACGAATTAAAGCGACCGAGGTGTCGAACGTTACGAGGCGAATATGGAGCGAGAGAGAAGGAAAAACAACGCAACGAGAGGGTTGCAGGGGACCCTAAGCGAATAGTTCGAAAATCCATTCGTTCATATTCAAGGGGAAGTTTTATTAGCGGAATCGCGCGCACACGCGTCTGCTAGGCTGCATTCTGTACGCGGTCTGACGTTTTCTGTCATTTTAATCCCTCGTTTCGTCTCGTCGGTGAATACGCCTCGTCCTAGCTGCGCAGAAGCGGATGCAAATTTGTCAGCGAATTTTTGAACGTGCAAGCCGCGTAATGACAAGCTGGAGAGAGGTTGCGACGTAATGAAAAAGACCTACCCTACGTGATAAAACCGGGGACAAACAACCGATGGATTAACTTTCAATGGATTGCTGTTTCGTACAGTGTACGACGGCCTTTGTTCCTTCTCTGCCTCGAATCCCTTAATTTTTTTCGACTGAGCTCTTGCACCAGATTGCTCCTATCGATTCGATTTTGCAAGTCACTCTGCAAGTACACGGGAGATACTTTGAAAGTTCGAAGCAAAGTTTCACCGCGGACAACTGGGCAAGCACGGCAAGCACGGCAAGCACGGCAAGCATGTGTTTCGAAAAATCGACCCGTTTAATCGAGTTTCCACGATCGGCCAGCCAATATTATATTACATCGAGCTGCCAGAAATAGACCAGCGACGGACGAAAACAGCAACGGCCGACGGGGGTTTATTTATAAAGTGGCTCGCCGACGAGAAAATAGGAATTTCGAAAACTGTTTAAAATTCAATGCCATGCATTTCTAGGTATATATAGAATATTTCCATCGATGCGCGTTTCACGAATAACTCGTCACAAGGATCACAGCCGTGGGAATATCCCGTGATCGAATCGAGCACACGACACCCTCCTTGCTTCATTACCGCTGCAAATATACATACATACACGCGGAGTATCAAGGGGATCTTGATACTCGATCTACTTTTCTTTCTTTCCTAGATAGAGTTGATTGACGATCCGCGAAAGGGAGGAGATTTGAACGATCGTCCAAAGAGAGAAATGGAAAAGGGAGAAAGCGAGAGGGAGAGGAGACAAGAGGGAACACAATGCTCAAGGTTGGCCGCGAAAAAATCCTTCGGTTCGCGATTTCGTCTTGATTTCCGGCGATTAGTGGAGCGAACGAAAAGTAGAGCGAAACGGCGAAGGAAACGTGCCAGTCCACCAGCAATAACAGCATCCCACCTCCTCCCCCCCAGCCCCGTGTCACGTGTCGAAATAATCGGACGGCCGGAGGCCAGGACTCTTCCCCGTTGTTTCTCCGACAATGCCGGGGAAATTTTCGGTCGTTGCATGAATTTGGCAGGAACAATGTATCACGTTCGGCCGGCAACCGGGTAATAGGCAGAGAGAGGCCAGAACCGCAACGTATCTGCAGTACAAGCTACATTCGTAGCCCACTGTGAACAACTCTGCACCGTGCGCGCACACACATTTATGGGTTGGCGCGCGTACAAAGGCACATGGACCTGTGAGAGCTTGTACGAGTACGCGCGTCTCTCTCTCTCTCTCTCGGCTTCTGAATTCGTGTATGTATGACTACTGTGTGTCGCCGTATTTCGCTCGTCGGACGGTCTTTATGGGGGAAATATTCGAGGTGAGGACATGGAAGGATCAGGACTCGGTGATAGGCAGCCAGGAGGGTGATCCTTGACCCGGTTACTGGGAGACTGAGAGAAATATTAACCCAACCTGTGCTCCGGTCCGAAGACTGTCTTTAGGAAGTCGTTAAAACGAAAGGTCTCCTCTTCTTAAACCGCGACACCGTTTCACGGCTCGTTACTGTCGCGAGTCGAGCCGTACCTCTGGCATATATTAAAATAATAATGAGGGAGGGTGTCTACATCCTCGCCGACGGAAAGTCCTATCGAATTTCGTTCGGTGCTGTCTTGGCCACCTCCCGCGCACGCCACCAACGGCAGAGGGGGATATTAAACGAAATATAAACGGATCGCGAGCCCGTATCGACAGGAAATTGGCGAAAAACGCGAGAGTCGCGCGATCGCTGGATAACCGGACGGTACAGCAGCTGCTGTCCTTTCCCCGAGACGACGCAACTCGAATACCGATTAATCAATTCGATTCGTTTATTTACCAAACTGGAGGAACCTGCTGGCTCGCGCGTATCGATCGATCATAACCAACCTGCGCTTCTCGAGGATCCAAAGAAGATCTTTATCCGATTAATTGCACGACGTCGTTCGTCGGTTTTATACGTGCGATTAATTTATACATTGGTATCATCGGATATACACGGCAGTCTCGTAAACAAGCTGTATATACAGAGGCACAACGAAACGGTATAGTCCGACACGGAAGGGTACTTGCAACTCAGCTTCAACCTTAGAATAGACAACTCGAGATTAGTGGGTACGGAACGACAATCGATATTTCGCACAAGTCGGTAAATAACTTTAGGTCAAGTATCCGGCGACGTACGAGAGCCGTGTGCACTTTGCTTCTTTTCCCTCCGAAACGTTCTCCGTTGGACAAGCTGCGACGTTCGTCGACTCGTAGCAGTGAGAATGCACGCGCGACGAGAGAGCACTCTTCTTAAATGGAGTCTAAATATTTGCGCATCGAGGGTATACTAGCTGTATATATACGTATATGCAGCTAGTATACGATCGACGCCGAAAAGAGTCTCGCTGAGTCGACGCCGTGACAGAATGCATATGGAATACACACACCTTCCTCTATTTACCTTTCGATTCCATTTGCGAAAGAATTCGAGGCAACGTTCGAATATTAAGAACAAAGCTATTCTACAGTTTCAATGGAATTTATAACAATTACACGTATGGATAGGAATAGACTTGAGAGGGATCCGATTTAGAGTTAAACTAGAAACCTAGTTACCACACATACGACAGACTCTGAAACGGTGAATTGCATTAGAGTGTCCTTTCTATTTGCCCCACCCTTCCATCTAACCACACCGGTATTTCCCTTTGGTCGAAATAATTTATTTACATGCCACGGCAAGCTGATGTTCTGCCGTGACTGCGAGCAAATAAACTCGACAAACGTTTCCACGGTGTGGTAAATTACGACTATGCGAGACGTTTAGGTACGAGCTCGAGCACGAGAGACACAAACCGATCTAACTTTGTCTAAAGAAACGATTTGACCATCGTCTTGATCAATCCGATTCCATTTAGGAACGTAGAAATATTCATCTTTCGAGGCTCCTTCTCTCGTTAATATATCGCTACGTGTCCTATATATACGGCGAAACTTTTAAGCGGTAACACAGACCGAAAGTTCACGGGAGTTGGCAATGGAGCGAAGTACCAGGCCGAGCCAGACACCGGGACCTGTATAAATATCGTCTCCTTCTTCTTTCCTCCTCCTCCTCCTCCTCCTCTTTTCACTTTTCACCATTCTTTTTCATTATCCTTTGGGAGATGGGGAGAGAGATAGGAGATTTATGACAATCTCCTTTATCGTTCCAGCACGATTGAGATGATAGGTACGTCTCGAACCGGGTATCGACGGTTTTCGATATGAAATAAGCTGTTGCGAGCTCGTATCGAGGGGCTTCGCGAGACATCAAAGCGTCTCGCGGAAGATTGGAAAGCTGTTGGAACACCGCGTCGTCGGAGATAAGTCGAGCGTTAATCGTCAGGCTCAAACGACCGGCGACCGGTCTCCTCCTCCAGCTCTCCTGAGAGAGAGAGAGCTTTTTGCTCCTTGAAAGCACTCCGCGATGGTGCTTACGACGTTGATACGCTTGAAAAATATTTTCTGTTTCCCGCTTGTGTTACTCCTTGTGTGAGACATTTCCCAAGACCAAGTATTCGCAACCTCGACTCGTTAATGCTACAGAGAAATTCGAATGCGGCGTGCGTACGAATAGAGCGAACAGCTCGGCGAGCCACTTGTTTGAATTATCTCGTGGAATTTGAACGCGTAACCGAAGGCAGTATTCATAGTTGGTTCGGACACTTGGCCTCATCGGGCTCGATGCAGCCTTTCGACGAGCGAGTTCACGGTGGCAATGCGTCGGAAACTGCTGCAGCCGCAATGCAGCTCCGGTGCAAAGAAAAATCGTTCGTGGCCGGATGCACTTGTTCCCTTTTTTTTTTTTCCCCTCTCGATCCTTTCGCTTACAGCATCGCCACGTCGAATCGTGTATATCGACTGGACGATACAGAGTCGCGACGATATTACCTCCTCGTACGATCCGAGCTTGTCCGTTCCGAAAGCTGCGTACACAGATCGACGTGATATCGATTTTCACGATATAAACACAGCTCTCGAGCGGACTGTTGTTTTATGGGGCCGGGAAAGGAAAAACTCATCCAGGAGGAGTAGGAGGCAATTTCGAATCCTTGTCGGTTGAGGAAGCGGTCGGTCACGTGACGCTCGAGTCATGCATAAAAAATCAGGCTGCAGGGGGTCTGCGGGAATGACGAAAGGCAGATTGACCCGATTAGATAAGAATCTACCCCGTGAAAGGTGACATAATAAGCGTGACGGGTTGGGGAGGGGCGGTGTGACGAATGGAGGAAAAACTGGATGTATATATGTACATAAGTAGAGGTATAGTTAGCCGCAGAAGGGAAGTCTATGTTCTACTTGACGGCTGACTCGGCACCTTCGGCTTTCGCTTACGATAATCGTCGTAATTGAAAATTCCGAATGAAACGTCCTTGTTATTCGAGGATGATCTTCCCTCTTCCGTTCTCTCGATATTGAAAAAGATTGTAGATGTGTATACGTGCTCGGGTGATTTTGTACGGATCGGTAATGAATCAAAGCCCGAGCACCGACCGAGTGCTTTCAAGTCAGACCACGAGAGGAGCCTCACATCTGCGGCCAGGCATCGCTCGCGGAATAAAGGCATCGGAGAAAATGGAAAAGAAAGATCAGAGAAGATGGAACGGCCGGCGCGATGAAAGAAGGTTGTCGTTGAACGGTGCAGCGAGATATAACAAAGGAAGAGGAAACGCGGGGAAATCACGGAAAAGAAAGTTCCGTCTCTGTCTGAACGAAGCAATAGACGTTGTTCCGTACGACTCTTTTCACATTTATTTCCTCTTTTGTTCAGCCAGCAGCGAACGGGTTAGAGATTCAAAGGAGGAGGTAAGCGAGGAGGTAAGAAGGTAGAGATAAACGAAATTATTTCGAAATTATTTCAATAAAGTAGAGAGGGAGATCGGCGTGAGGCGTCGAGAGTTAGGTTTCGTTTCGTTTGATCGTCGAAAATGAAGATTGGTGTGTACACCACCGTCGAGTCGTATCGAGACAAGAGGCGTAACAAACGTCGCGATATCGGGAATCGTCCAGTTTAATCTGCCAGAATCTGGCCATCTGACGTAACGAGTCCCGTCACGCGAACTTCCACCCGAAATGGTATAAACAGTCTCACGTGTCAGCTGACACAAAGCCCTAGAAAAGAGGGCCGTAGATCGCGGAGGAAGGTGAACGTAGCTGCCGCTAGTAAGTCGTACGGGATAGGAAAGGATAGATTAACCTGGTTAGATAAGGATCTAAGGAGAATGTGCCTGCATAATAGAGCCTCCAGGCTTGACTGCAGCTGCGACGACGGCTGGTTTCAGTTCCAGCTCCTCTCTCTCTCTCTCCCTTCGAGTAAAGCGAGCAGCCCTCTCGCCCCCTAATATCCTCCAGCTATTTCTGCTCTTGTGCCTACGCGTAGATAGCTAAAATAGATTAGGAAAGTTTCTAACAGGATTCCTCGGAAAAGACGTTTTCGGAATAATACCTTTCTTGTTCCTGCTCTATCAGCCTTCTTCCCCTTCGAAAGAAGATGTACTACAAAGAGCATCGAAAAGGTCGATCCCTCGTAGTGGAGGGGCAGCGTGGCTCTGGACGGCGAAATAGCAGACGCGCGCAGATTCACCCTGATAACGGTCTCGCGCGAATAAAGGCCAACTCAGGCCGTTATCAGGCCGTTATCAGGCCGTTATCAGGCCGTTATCAGGCCGTTCATCTCGACGTTTATCGATATCGAGATATACCCTGCTTTCTCTGATATTTTTTTGTTTAGAAGACATCGCCAATCGGACTATTATCCTAGCCTCGAAGACGCGTTTATTTTTGCTTCGTTCCCTTATCAGATCGAATCGAACAACGATCTCTCTTTGTCGATAATACGCCGTTGAACGTAATCTCCTAGATGATATCCTCGATCCTGACTCGAGATTATTATAGATGTCTGTTTAACTGCGACTACGGGGAAACGTTTATCGTTATCGAGAGCAACGACAGCGTCTAGTTTCGTCCCAGAAAAATGAAAGGGCCGTTGAAAACTTGGCGAAAGTTAACCGAAATCGTGAAGTGTTAATTAGCGGAGAAACTATGACATCTCTGCCGTTTATGCAAACAAAAGGAATTGTGAATTGTACGTGCACACATCGTACACATCGATCGTTTCCTTACTCGATAAACCAAATTTTTCCCCCCGTATCCGACTCTCCGGATCTCTCTCGCGACAGATATTACGGATGAAAATAATCTGGATTGGTAGGTTCCGCGACCACGAACAGTTTCTCAGTTCCTCCGGAATCGTTCGAGGAACACCGGCATCCCCAGCAATCGGGCTGCAGGAGGGGAAAAGAAAAACAAAATATCGACTCGACCCTGTTTCCCTCGACCTGTCTGAATTTCATCTCACTTTCAGCGACGCGTATACATAGGGCGGCATCTCGATCGACGTCGTCGCGACACACAGACGCTGCATGAACGGCGCATTGATTTGACCGCGAGGAGTGAAAAATAGTCGGACAACGGGAGGAAATGCATAATTGTGGAATCGAACGTAGTTGGGTCACGGTTCCTATTTTTAGTCCACCTACCGATTGCGAGAGTTCAAACGAAATCAAAGCTTCCCATCTCGATACGTGAACGCGTGCGTGTCTATCCACCGTTTACTCCTACATCTCTCCTCTTCTCTGTTTCTCCGCGACGCGTAAGAGCAGGCACGCATATCGAGACTTCCTCTCCCTGTTTGAGGAACTTTTGACGCGACCCTCGATCCGACAAAGCTCCGACGCGTGAGCCCACGGAGAAACGAGCCTCCACACGCGCCGAGCACACGACAATTTTCCTTTTGTCACGTGTATAACCTTGTCATTGTTTTTTTAATGCCCTCCACGACCATGAGAGTGTGCCGCACTCCCCGAGACCTCTGAATATGTTACGGGTCGCGACGCGCGCGCGTCAAACCATACGCTTGTTTCGGAGTAGACGAGTGAAGAACCGCGAGGAAAAAGGATCACACGCGCGTGCATGTCTGCGTATGTATGCGAGAAACAGAGAGAGAGAGAGAGAGAGAGAGAGAGCGAGAGAGGGAGAGGGAGAGTGTAGTGGAGGTGAAGAGAAGACCCCAAGAGCTAATCCTTTTCGAAAAAGCTGCGTTTCTTTCAACGATTCACTTTCAAAATGAAACACCAATGTATTTCACACTCTGTCACTATCTTGACGACATATGTACACATTATCTCAATATGCAAGTAAACACACTTGCTCGAAACCACTCTGAAAGATACCGTTAATCGAGTGTTTGTGATTTTCAAAAGATTCGACTTGATACAACTGTTCAACCGATGTCCATTTATCGCGATCGCGATCGAGCACATTTCCGACGTGCCATAGCGAAATTTTTCCATCGTAAAACGATTCTGTACATCGAACAATAGTGCCCGCGAGGGATGTGTTAGAGCGAGGCACGCGGCTCCTCTCTACCACCTCCGCGTAATACGAACGATAAAAGACGAACTTCCCACGAGTCAAGTGCGATCGATAAATTTTCTATTCGAATCTTTTCAAGGACCCCCATTTTCCACCGGCACCAATTCACCATGCTCTCGATTCAACGTCTTTCCCTCTCTTTCTGTCGCCCCTCCCCGCGTCTGCCCCTTTTTCTCTCACCCTCTCTGTATCGCGATACCCGTGAAAAGTGCGTGGAATATTAAAACGGCGGCTTTTGCAAAAAAACCCGCGGACAAAGGAACTGCTGCTGCTGCTGCTGCTGCTGCTCTCGAAGAGCACCGGCAAAGGAAACGGATAAAGGACAGCAATCTTTCTACCAGCGATAAAACATCCTCCCGCGTGCACACCTGTGTGTTTCACGCAACGAAGCGAAACGAAATCTCTTTGAAATGATCGAACAAGGAGAAAGAAAGAGAGGGAGAGAGAGAGAGATGCGACCTTCGTTCGCGAGGGTACAACTACGCGATGAAATTCATCGGTTGACCTCGAACCACGAAAATCCCATCCTCGATCTCCAGCGAGTGCATCCAGCGGGCTTAAGCCTATCGAAATTTATCGCCCGAGCCAGCAACGGGCCTGGGCTGCCATTAATCCCTGCCACATATACCTCGATATCCGTTCGCTGATCTTATCGTTGATCCGGTAGCTTTGTCGTCGTAACTCACGCGAACTAATAGGACTATTGCGCGGGCCAATCTTTACTCGAAATCGATCTCCCGTCCCTCCTCCCATGGGTTAATAAGTTCTACAGATCGTGTACTTTTGTTTTTTTCTGTTCCTTGCAAGATTTCAGGAAGAGAGGATGCGTCTAACGTGTACATTGTATCGAAGCTGGAATAATATCTTTTCTTCGGGAGGAAATAGTAGATGGAAACATTCGGTTTGCATGCTTTCAGGGCTGCAACCGCTCGAACAGTTGTTGCCCTTAATTAAAAACCTCCCTGGGTATTCGTTTCGTGCTGAAGAATAGCACTCGTGGCTGCAAATCGTTGCTCGTGTAAGAACACAACAGAATCCTAAGAGAACGGAACTTTATCGCGAATACAGGGCAGGTTAAGGAAAGCGAAAAAAAAAACAAAGAAAGGAAAAGAGAGAACGCATGACTGAATCCTGTACAGAATGGTCGACGGTGTTGCAACGAACGTGTGGAGCGTTCTCGCAACGTCTTCGTACTTACTTGAGAATAATTACCCAAAGATCGTTTCTTCCTGTTAACCTTTCCTTCTGCTCGTGCGAGAATCTTACACGTTCTCCTAAAGTAAGAAATTTCGTAACGCGAGCACGGCGGAGAGGGGAAGTTCAGTTTGGTCCACGAGGAAAACGTGCAGGTCCTTCCCTCGAGCGAAGGAAGTTTTAAAGAACGACTCCGTCACCGATATTTAATTAGCCGTAGCGAAGTGAACGCGATGCTAGGCGAACGATATGGACCACGGTCGAAGGAGGAAACGCGAGGGATGCGGAAAGGTGAAACAACGATTACTTGGACGAATCAATTGATCTCTTTCGGCCGCTCTACGAGATACACGCGAGAGATATACATATAGGAGATTATCTGGTATACCAGTATCTCGGGTTAGGCTTATATCGCGGTGTTCATCTCGCGTTTCCACGAGGAAACCGGTTGTTGATAAAATCCTATCAGGAGGAAGAGACGCAGCTCTACTATCTTGTTATCGTTCTCCGTTCCCTCGTGATTTCCGCGCGCTGCCAAGAAACAAACGGACAATGCGACTTGTCCATCGCGAGATACTCTAGAGCTTGTGCGTTAACGAAAGGACTATTGAACGAAAGGATTGAGAGAGAGAGAGAGAGAGAGAGAGAGCATAAAAGGGGGGACTTACGAATTTCCAAGAGAGCAAGCACCGTCGCTGCCTCTCCTGCCCCTGCGTCCAGCTCGGCGACAACCACCGCGGCGAGAACAACAGGAAGTTGGGAACCGATCGTTTGTTAGTCGCCTCCTTTTCCCCCTCAACTTCTCTCGACCCTGCTGTCTCTGCCTTTACGTTTCTCCTTTCCTTTCTTTCCAATTGTATCTTCTACCCGTTCAATGGCTCTTCTTCATCGGTGCGAATTTCTCGAGGAAGATTAGATCGCGAACACCGAGGCACGAGACCAACGATTCCTCCCTGGAGATGGATTTTACCCGGATTCTCCGAGCAATCGCCGTCAGAATACCGGAGTGGCGTCTGTGGTGAGATTGCGAGAAGCTGTGGAACGGCCAGACGGTGACAACGAGCTCGACGACTCGACGACTCGACGAATCGCGAGAGTAGTGTGAGAAGGAATCGGAAGTAAGCACGCGAGAAAGAAATAGGCCGGTTAACCGTTCAGGCCGCACTGACGACTCGAGCCGTGGCTAGTAAGGGTGAACTGGCCTGGCATCCCCTCTCGGCTTCATCCCCTACTCTAACCCTCTGGTTCACCGCTCAGCTCCCCCACCCGCCACCCCCTTTACCACCCCACACCGCTCTGAACCAACCGCTTTTCCCTTGTACACCTTTCGCCTCTTATTCGCTCCCTCTTCCTTTTCGTTGCACCTTTCCGTCCTTCTTCTCCCTTACCTTCCTTCCTTCCTTCCTTCCTTCCTTCCTTCCTTCCTTCCGTCCGTCATTCCTTTTTTCTTTACACAGTCGAATACTACTATAGTAACTGCTGCACACGCGCGCCCTTTCTTCTCTTCTCCTTCTTATCCTCTCCCCTCAAGGATCATAATACTCCGCTTCTTTTCGTTTTCTCTTTTCCTTGCATGCTGCGACTTATGCGTATACGTAGCATCCTCTGACGTGTTTCAGAGAGAAAAGAAACCAAAGGAAGGATGTGTTTCTTCGGAAAAAATTCCAACGCTCGACCTTAGATTCTTCTCAATTCTTTCCTCGACGTTGCAGAGATGATTGAATCGCAGAGTTTACGTAGGTGTAAAAGTTGGAAAGGATCTTCCCCTTTGACAGCATTTTCACCGGTAGTTTGCACCAAAGATTAATTCCCATTGCTCCCCTTTCCCGACTCGCGGCGAACGAGAAATTTCCCGAGCGTTTTTCCTCGTTCTCCGAAAGCAACCGTCTTAAAACTGTCCGTTTACAATTTACTACGTATCGGTAGTTTATTTCTCGGCTACCACGGCCTTGCGCCGAGCCTTCGTTCTCATTGCTCCGATTTCAGGCCTCCAATAACCAAGTATTTACGCCATAACGATCGATACCGCGTGAATTTCATGGCCACCTAAAATAGCCTTTTCGGATTTATGGAAATTCACGGGTCCGCGTTCCGTGTTTAGATAATTACCGCGTGTCGTACGCTAGCACGGTTGTAATTGAATTTTTCACCGGATCAGCCTGCAGCTGCGAGCGACCGAGCAGCCGAGTGATCGTGCAAGATCGAAAGAGATAAGAAGACGACACGTGGAATATTTTTCGACGATTCTCTGCTCGGTATGTATGTATGTATGTATGTATCGGTAATTAAACAACATCGAACGTCGCGACGTAATCGAAGAACGGTAATTTGTACAGCTGCAATTGCCGCACTATGCGAGCCTGCTCGATCGAAGAATTGACATTTATCGTCAGGCAATTAACGATCGTACGAAACTATACGAGGTCACGTGATATTTGCCTTCTTTGAATCGCAGAATCGGAACTCGTGGCGCGCAGAAAAATGGATCGATTAGAATAACAATTCGGAAACGTAGAGACACTTGCAAAACGAGAAAGAGAGAGGAAGAGAGAGAGAGAGAGAGAGAGAGAGAGAGGGGGGGGGGAGGGGAGGAGAAAGAGAGGGAGAGAATGTAATACAATTTCGCGGCCTTGCTTCTTACTTCTTTCTTCTGTTAATACACCCGATTGGATAATCGAATAATTCAGATAAACTACAGATCAGATAACAGATCTTAAAGCTCAAGTGTGCACGATACTGGCTCGTATATAAGGGACAGTTCAGTGACGGATTAGCGTACTCTGAGGAATATCGCGATCGTGTAATTTTCCAAATACAGTAAGTAGAAAACGGTTATCGTTGCGCGTAAGAGCAACCCGGTCTGCTGGTATCGTTTCGAACAAGTTTCGTTTTCAGGAAGATGCGTTCGTTCGTGCCAGTGTTAGCCGTTCTGTTGGTGGTCTCTTGTCAGGCAGCCCAGCCAGACTCGAGCGGTAAGTGAAACAGGCTTATCTCTCAACTTTCACGTCGAATCAACACGTGATTTAAACGACGAATTGTTTACTCGCGTTAAGAGGAGGATGTTCTGCTCGACGGAGCTACGTTACAAGGTGGTCAACTTGTTGGAGTATTAGAGAAATTCAAAGATGTTCTAAAAAAGGGAAATGCGAAGCTGGGTATTCCCATTCTTGACCCCTTCAGGCAAGAACATATGAACATAGACCTGGAGGCAAAGAAACTGTTCTCGTAAGTGTACAATCATCGATACAAATTCAAGGGAGTAACACGTTAACGATCGACGATGTTCTCTTTCTCTCGAACAGCGTTAAAGGAACGTTAGCCAATACACGTGCGGTTGGTTTGTCCAACTACAAAGTAAACAAGGGCGATTTCACGTTAGCTGGACTTAAGGCTAACGTTAACCTGACTTGGGACGATATTAGCATTATGACCAAATACAACGTGAAAGGAACTCTCGTCGACAGCATATCCTTCTTTGGAAATGGAAACCTATCGTAAGTTTCTATTCTCCATCGATTAATAGAAATATTTATTCGATTTTTGTCGAACGTTGCAATTTTTGTCGTGCGCCTTTTGCGCAAGTGGCAGCATCTCTGAATAAAACGATAAAGCCTACAAGTGTAGCAACACCACCAGCAGCAGCAGCAGCAGCAGCAGCAGCAGCAGCAACAACAGAATGCAGAATCCGAAAAGAAGGTTGCGTTCAGTCGGGAACACGCTCGCGGTCGGTTTTGCAGGTTCCTAATGCTAGTAAAGCAGGGTTACCGAAATCGAGTATCAACGTTTCCTGCCCTAGATTTCTACTGTTCGCGAATCTTATCGAAAGTCACTCGCGAAAGTCACTTATCGATACCTCTCAATTTCCTAACTGCTATCTGCGCCTGTAATTTCCCCTTTTGCACTTGTAGCGTGGTTATTAAGGGACTGGCGGTAACGGTAGACCTGAAATTGTCCGTGAAGGACAAGAAACTCTACGTTGCAGACCTAGTATTGCATGCCCACATCAAAGCACTTCCCGTAAGTTTATTACCTTCGTCTAATCGACAACGTCTAATATGCTCGAACAATCGAAATAAACGGAAACGGAATGTTTTTCAGTGCAAGATCACCGGATTGTACGACGACGAAGATATGTCCGACACCGTAAGCCAAATCATCACCGAAACGGCACCTGGAATCCTCGATGACTATCAAAAACAAATATCCGAATACGCTAGCCCGAAAGCTGCCGAACTGTTGAACAACATTCTAAAGAATTACACGCTGAAGGAATTGATAGACATGATTAACGGAAAGTAATAGGTTAAGAGAGTGTAATGTAAAACGTGATCGTTCGATGTTAACACAGCTGACGAAAGAAATATACATGGAGTAATAATATTTTCATTGCTGTTACCTTCCCTTCCCTCTGTTTCGATGGAATTGTCATTCGTTTTCAGGGGCAAGAGGAAAAAAATCTTTGGTATTTTCGTTAGGGTAGATCGAGGAGAGAGTTCCGGAAGATGACCGATAAATTCCCGGATTTTCTTGTCCCCGCTACACCGATCCGTTCCCTTTTACGCTAGCTCGTTGCTTTCCTCGACTAATTCATTCGAGATCCCCCGAATCCGTAGGGTGCCAGCCTTCAGTCTTTGGCCAGCGTGATTAGTCGAAAATTGATGGGAAACCGATGTACCGGGCAAGATAAACTCGTTACCGATCGATTCTTCCTTTTCTCTTTTATCTTCGACGCACTCTCGGATAATCGAAGCAACGAGATTCAAGGGTGTTCGAGGAAGAGTTTTCGATCGAAAAAGAGAAATATCTACTCGAAGGTGTAATTAACCCGTGAAACAAATTAATTACTCAGACCTGGCGTTCGTTTCTACGACTGTCTCGAGTTAAGTTCGTTGAACTTTACCGTGCGTCGAGTTCTCTTTGATTACGTGCAAACTATGAAAGTGGAAATCTCGAAACGAGATGAAAATCTGGTGGTAGGTTACGCGAAAATTTCCCCTGCTTATGGGGACGTGACGACAAGGTCGCGAAGGAAGGATTGAACGTCCTTTTCGGACTAAAAGGCTCGCGAGTGGTTCCAACGATCGAAGAATTAAAGAGCGGCGAACTTTTGCTTTTTGTCAGAAATAGGTTCGAAGGTTAATTCCGGCGGAAGGCGATGTGGCGTGAGAGAGAAAAATGGCTTCGGTTCGAAGAAAACCAGTTCGAGTTAGGGGAGGACGAAATAAGCCGGAGAACGGACAGCTGACAATTACAGTGGTCGAATAAGCGAGACGACTGCTTCCTCCGTGGGACACCTGTGAATCTGACGAAAGTAAAAACGAGCCGCCGCGTACACCGTCTAAGGACTAATCTCGTAACCGGCGGCTTCTTTTTTCCACGCGGTTCGGCCGCCTGACACCCGGTATGTGCAGAGCGGTGCAGAGCGGTGCAGAGCGGTGCAGAGCGGTGCAGAGCGGAGCGACGCGCCGGGGGAACACTTGTAAGTGGCGTGTGTGCCGTGTAATTACGGATTCTCGGTACAAGCGAGGAAAACGGCTAGCATACCGTCAGGCGTTTCTCATTTCCGTTGAAACGTCGATATCGCCCCGCGACAAACGTGTACGTAAGTGTTACACACCCCGAGCACAATCACTCTCTCCGGCTAGCGCGAAAACTTGCTCGATACCGGTTACGTTCTCGCGTCACCTTGTCACACCTCTCAATTTCGGGCCTATTTTTCTCCCCCTTTGGTCGATGCTTGGGTCGAACGTTGCTCAAAGAGATCGGAAGAGATAGAGAGGCAAAGATTCGAAACCCTCTACTTCGTTTCTGTACGACCCAAGAGCAGAACGTTCGACTCGAGATGGTTTAAAATAGAATCAATAACGCGATCGTGGTCTATAGAGTACTATGACCCCACCATGGATTAATGTTAAGAGGCAGCACTTGTTCTATACGGTTTTAATTGTACAAGATTTCAATAAAGTGTGCCGGTCGTGCACAGCCTTTCTCGGCTCTTTCGATGTCTCTTCCGAGAACGCGTATCGTCGTCTTAATCAGGAAACTCGTACTGTCGCCACGGCTGAATGCGCCTTAACGCCATTAATTAAGGGGAGATTAATTTCGTTACGTACACCGTGATCTCGGAACTCTAATTGATAACACGACTGTTCTTTGAAGTGTGGTTCGAGGGGTGACTCGATAATTCTTTTTATCCTTTCTTTTCTTTTCTTTTTTTTTTTTCTTTTTCTTTTGGTGCAAAAACGAATAGAAAAGTCGATCGATAGTCGAATAATGGAATTGTTGCTTGGAAACGAAGGAATCCATCCCGTATCGGGTATCGCGTACACGAATGTATCGTGTACACACAGAATCCCACGAATTTTTTAATCTACAAATGTAACCGATATCGAAGCATTTCTACGGGTACCGACTTGCTATCTTTGCGAATACTTCGCGTTACTTTCTGACTCACTTTCGAGATAAAAACCAGATTACGCATCGATACGCTACATCGAGCGTTTGTCGTTCTTTTAACTTGACCCGTTAACCAACGACAGGCCGCAACGCGAACGAGAACGCGAAGCATGTTTCAGAGAAGGAGCAAACGAGATGCTTCGTACGAGAGAAGAAAAGAAAAATGCTGCCTACGCAGCTCCTTGCACCGTAGGGAAGTTGCTGTTTAGAGTCCTGCGTACCTGATCCTTGAGACACGGTGTCGTATTAACGAGCAACATTTAGAGCGAATTAGGGTGAAAGAAAAAGAAAAAAAAAAATAGTCTTCACTCGAACAAACATCGATGCCCTATGTTACACTTTCCAAAGTAGGTAGTAGGTTAGTTTATCGAGCCTAGTCGATGCCGATGTACCGCAGAGCAAAGGATTCGTTTCTAAGGGAATTAGTAAAAAAAACTGGTTCTACGAGAAAGACTACACACTGATCGTCGACACGCATAAAAATCTCTTCCATGTGTCACGGTCTCACACAGACGGGTAAATATACAGGGTCCCGGGTACGATCATCCGGCATAATCGTTGCCACACGACACGAAACGACTGACCGCATACTCGAATTCCCAGAATGCAAGTCAGCGTCGGGCACACAAGCGCGCGTATATGTATGTACATGTAGCTAAATACTTGCGTACAGCTACATCGGTGAACGTAGCACAGCAAAGTTGTGTTCTCCTCGCTGCCAAATCACAGACACGGTGAGCAACGCGAACGTGAAACATTCGAGAGTGGATAACGGGGACCGACCGAGCTCTCGCAGCTTCCAAGGAATCGAGCTTCGGTAACTTGGTATATACATACGTTGCGAGAGGGAAAAAAAGGTTAGGTTTAGCGCGCGACTGGCTATTCGACACAACATACGCGAACGATCGACATGGAGAAATTCGACGAACAATATCGCACGGGCCGGTTGCCTCGAAAAGAATCTTATCCGGCAAAGTTATCTGTGTTAAATACATAAATTCGAAGTTTATCGAATACGCGGAAAACCGTCGCACTCTTTAATCGAAGTTGCATCGAAGTCGAGTGTACATACTTACTTACTTGATACACGTTGCCCCTTCTCGTTCGTATACTTTTGAGCGGGAACGGTGGTCACGCGCCGTTTCTCACAATGCCTGTGTGTGCCCGAGTATCTCGTTATGTTATGTCGAAAAATACGGATATTCCCCGGTTATTTGTTTTCCTCCGTGTACACGTGCACTCGCCGTTCGAATTGTTTGCCTTCGAGCGTGGAGTAAAAGCAAAGCAAATACCGCGCTGGGATCTCTAACCTGTCCCTCGAGATTTTTCGCTAACCGTTTCCTTCGACAAAAATTCCGTTGTCGACGGCTGACAAAGGAGAACGCAATTATTCCTACGTACAAATATTCCTGCGCCCTTACCTCATTATACCAGGAAACGTTCTCGGTGTTACCGTAAAACCAGCTGCGCTCTCTCTCGCTCTCTCTCTCTCTCTCTCTCTCTCTCTCTCTCTCTCTCTTCCTCTCTTTTGTTGCCACCATTCGACGATTCGCCATTTTAAATTCAGCGTGATTAATTAATGGCCGACAAACTGTTACAAGAGTGAAACTTGAGAACGCACTTAACGGAGATTGCACCGAATTGATCCTGAAACGAGAGTTTCGCAAGAGGTCTATCGATTACACAGTTCGAAAGAACGCTGTTCACGATTTTCTACGTATGCAGCATGTTTCAGTTAGACGCGATCGACGAATATGAAAAACGTGTACTTTTCTAACGTTGGAGAATAGGAATTGCATACATACGTGCATCGCGTATCGTCTCGGTGCAATCTCGTGAAATAATTTTGCAAGCTAGAGACGTTTCGTTGAACGAAACATGGTCCCGTGAAATTAGGAAAAGTTCAAAGGAAAATAGAGGGGAAAAAAACCAAGAACGAATAGCCGAATAGAGGAAAGACACTCAACTCGCGGACACGGTTGACCGTAGTAGAGCGTCGGTGTCCCGTGGAGGGAACCCGAAGATCGCCGAACCAGGCCGAGCGAGCACGAGGCAACAGGCGGCTCGTTTTGAACCCGTGGCGTACGGGGAATTCTCAAAGCAGCGGGGTGACAGTGAGCCGCCGGCCTCCATAGCGTGTGTGTCGTGTTTATGTTGAATAGTAGAACGACAGTTTTTTTAACGAATGCACTTACATTGGCGCGTTACGTGCGGTTGTTCTAACTAATCGTCGATACTCGTTCCCTTCCTTTCGTCGAAATATCCCGCGACATCTCTAGTTCGTTTCAGAGTGCAGTCTCGCGATAATTGTCGCCGATGACGTAACGTGGTAAGACGCTTGTCGAAACGTGTCGACGAGAATCCCGTGATGCTTTGCGAAAAACATTGACGCGATACATGTTAGTTGAAATTGTCGGCGCGTGTGCGAAGGTCGGAAAGGATTCGTTTTAAGAACGTGTTGTCAGAACGTTTCGTCGATGATAAATCACGGCGAGAAGAAAATGGCTTTCGCGGAAGGTGACTGAACCTGTTAGTCGGTTGACTTGAGGGGGGAAGGAATAAGAAAAAAGAAAGAAAAAAGCAAAAGGACGCGTGACCAGAGCCGTTTGAAATCCTGAGTAAACACGCACGTAGTCTGCCGAAGTGTAGATCTAAGGTTTTGTGTTCAACGAGAAGTATCAAGCGGATCGGTGGAGGTGGTTCGCGCGTCGTATACGTATATATACACACTCCCGGCACATCTTCGCGTTTCTCTTTGGACGTTAACGGTGCCGGGCGACTGGTGGAGATCGGTTTTCTTTCGCGGGAAAAGCCCCACATTGTGAACCGTGGGGAACGTAATTTTCAGACTGGGAAGTCCCCGGTCATGGCGGTTCTGGGATTCGAAACGTGCCGTGTTTGAAGCGTGTTGTACCCGGCTTTTTCTTCTGGTAAATCGATCGTTTGGTCAAGATCGTAAGATGACATCAACGATGGAGCTTGGCGTGATTGTGTTGTCGTTACTGGCTGCGCTCTGTCGGGCCAACGAACTTAAAGACTACTGTTCGATGCACAAGTTCGACAATTTACCGGGTGGCTTGAGGTTTACGAAGGAGGTTGTAACAACGGAGTACGCGAACATCGGTGCATTCAAAGCCCTCCATTGCTGTCTACGGGGGTATAGGAGCATCGAATGGTAAGTTTCGTTCAACGTTCTACTAACCTCGTTCCGTTTTCCAACGTAACGAGGGTAAACAATCGGCGAGAGTTTGAAATTTTCCTACAATAGTTGATCCAACTATGGAATCTGGCTAAAAAACATAGGTGGCGTGTAGAATCTCGAGCGCGTGTGCGGCGACGGCGGCGTCTGTTTCGAAAGACGAGCGAAGGTTAAACGACGCACAACTGGTCGTGTCGATTCGAGTCGTAATTAATACGTGCATACGTTATCGAGTGGCGCACACGATCTATTTCCATTTCTCATGGTTGACGCGTCGACGGGACCAGACTTTTGTCGGTTCTCTCACGTCGGCGAAACCGAGCGTCGCGGAATTTCCCATGGTTTTATTTCGATCTTGTGAGTCACGCTGTTCGAGAGAGACGATTTGAATGGCATGCCCGACGTTCGTGCGGCCTGATGCAATTTCTTGCCACGTTTTTGCCCAACTTGACGAATACCTGGAACCGTGTCCGTTGTCGTCAAGCTAATCCATTTACGGTCGTACATTTTTTTTCTTTTCTCGCGCCATATTCCTCTTGCGGAGCGAATACGTTAAACCGGTTATTAGTCCGTCATAGAGTATATGCTCGCGTCAAAGTAAACACGATGCACGACAGAGTAATATCCTACAGCGTTTTAGCTAGACCTTGCGTGAACCGGTGACACGTAATAATAACACACGTACACACACTTAACAACTTTCGATTTGACTTTTCAAACGCTTTACAAATTCTTCCGTTATCGTCCAGTCGGATTGAACCGATCAATTATACAACGGCTAGGTTAGGACGATCGTAGTAATTGTTCGTTGGAAATAACAGAGATAAATGTGTCGTAAAGTAGCACGCGGTGGTGTACGCGTGTGAAAAATGAGGAAGTATAAATTCCTAGGGTGTTTCGAAAGCTAACCTAAACGAATTTCCGGTAACAGGACAAATCCCTGGTGCTGCACTGCTCCTAAATTATAATGCAGAGAGTTTCTAGAATCGAGTAGCGTAACAGGTTTCCGGGAAAAACGTTTGTCGCAGCGAAGCGTGGCAAACGTGCCGATTGTCGGCCGATATTGGTAAAAACGTGGACGAAAAGAAGCAATCGTTGCGGACTGTGAGCGAGTTTGCAGCGGGAACGAGTCACGTCGCGTCGTGTCGCCTCTGTAATAACGTTTCCACGAAACGCTTGTTTATTCCACGATAAATCTAAAGGTACGATACTTTGGTACGAGATGGAAATCGCTGTAGGGGGTCGCAGTTTGAGACGCTTCGGCTGTCCCTTCGTAACCGCAAACGCGAACCTAACAAAGACACGCTTCCGAGAAGCGTTCTCGAAGGGGCCCTTGCGCTCCTTCGTTCTCTTCGTTCTCTTCGTTCGTTCGTTCGTTCGTTCGTTCGTTCGTTCGGCCGATTTACCGCGAATCCCTTCCGCACCGGGGACTTTATTATTCTCCCCGAACAAAGTGGGACCTTACCGTCGCTTCCATTGTGCTCCGCGTGCTTCTCCAGGTGTCAAACGGTATATGCATTTGTTCCATGCATTCACCGTTCTCCCTCCTCTTCTTTGAGAGAAGCAAGAAAGGGGGAGAGAGAGAGAGAGAGACGGGTCGTCGAGTCTGGTCTGTTGAAAAGTCCGAGGGTAACGGACGTGTGCCACGCTCTCTCGCTCCACGTCCACACCTGTTACGTCTCTATCGAGCGTGTCCATCTAAAACATGCCGGGAACCGGCACGATGAACACGCACGAAATTATGCGGATGTTCGTGCGTGGGTCGAGCAACTCTCTCTCTCTCTCTCTCTCTCTCTCTCCCCCTCCCTCCCTTCCTATCTCGCTAATTCCGACATGGATAGGCTCGATTCGATTTCGCATAGGAAACGAGGAGGTGCGCGGCGGTGGCGTCGCTTGAAATCATCACCTGCATTTTCTCGTCTTCCTTCGCGCCTTCGTTGTGCGTCTCTCTTTTTGGCTTGCGAATAGTTTGTTGTGTTTTTTCTCTCGAAGATAATATCAACCTAAGCAAGCGTCGGTGATTCCTCGAATATGACATTAGGTATGGTAGACTTGGTCCCCGTTTCCAGTAGCTAGGGACTAGAAAATCAAATTAGCAGTCGTTTCGCGTGTCAGATCGACGTGTTAGATATGCAACTATTTCGAAACGTTTCCGTAACTACTAGATATGTGTATTTGCGGATAATCTAGCTTCGCTTTCGATATTTCTTTCGGGCTTGTACGTTCGTAATGAAAAGGAGAGAACAGATTGGCTGGATCGTTTCGAAAAGCAATCGGTCTTATCCGTTCTTTACCATGGCCTGACCGTTTTTCCTGGTTCTTTCTATTCCTCGGGAGAACGATTTCTCTCCCTTTCTTCCGGCGCGTTCGCGTCGCCTCGATGACGATTCCGAGAAAAAGAAACGCGAGGACTCGGCGGGAACAAAGGGAACAAAGGGAACAAAGGGCGATGCGCGTATGTTCGAGTTATGCGTATTAATATTGCGATCGAATTCATCCGTGGAACAAAGGATACGCGAAAGGCATATAAATTAAAGACACTTGCCGAAATTCCTCACCTTTCTGTTCTAATATTTATAGAAAAGTACATCGATCGGAAGATTAATCGAACATTTGTAGAACGCAAAAGTGAAAGGCTGTCGTTGTCATCGACTATTTATACGCTTACGTGGAATTATTTCTATCGACCGAGACCGTGATGCAATCCGCGATGCTGCTTAATTTAATCATTGCCGATTATCTATCGTTTTTCAATGTCGCTGGGAAAAAAGGCGAGGGGTAAAGAATTGAAACACGAAGGTTGTTGAAAGTGCACGAGAGGTGTACGCGGGGCGGTGTACGTTCAGACTTGTACGGTCGAACGTAAAGAACAAAGGGTGAAATTGAAGCGAAATCGTTGATGCGCGAACGTTCTCGGTTGTACGGTTGGCGCACGTTCATCGGTAGAAAGTGGCGCTGCAACATCCGGTTACGTCCATTGTGAACGCCCGCTCCTGAAACGTGTTCCACCGCGAGCGCTTTATCGCGACCTCGCGCGAAACTTGTCGACGAACATTCGGCTGAACTGTACATGAAAAAGAGGAAAGAGCGTCGCACATTAACGTGTAGAGTATACACACACACACACACATACGCCAGGTTTTTCGGGTAACGGAACGCAATTACACGCGAGTCGCGTGGAAATATGGCCAGAAGAATAATTTACTTATGCACGGTCCTGCAGATTCCGCGGACCTACCTCTAACGCTGTTCAACCATTTCGCTCCGGCAGATTTTAATACGTAACGTGCACAGCGAAAGACGAATGTTTAATTCGCAGTAGCAAAATTTGTTGAATTCTTTCGAAAGGTTTGAAAATGTAAAGCTGTTTTTCGATAATTAAAATAGAAGTGCGATAAGAGAAGAGTAGGAGAGCGGCTTTCGGCGTGAACGGTAACAAAAGGGTTAAACGACGTGTCGATCGGTTTGTCGATCGCGTTGATCGCGTTGATCGCGTTGATCGCGTCGGGATGGGGAAATTCTCGGTTAACGAGGAAAAATTCTAAGGTCGTAAGCGCGTTTTTAACGGAGGCGGTGCGCGCGCTCGTTTCATTTCATTCGAACGGTACACACGTAGAGAACGGCGTTGTTAGGAAGGAGGATAATGACGATAGCGTGCGGAACGCGACGAGGACCGGTCGCGGCGAGTGCCGGCACACCGGGGACACGGTTTCGATGTAACGGAAGTCGGTAATCGTTTTGCGGAAAGTCGTTTCTCAGTTGTCAGAGCCGCCTCCTTCCCGTGTGCCGTTTTTCTATCGACACGCGATCATTCACTCGCTGCTGCGTTGTTTCTGTTTCGCTCGAGGCCTCTTCCCCTTAGGGCCATCCTTATCTCTTCTTTCGATATTAATCCCTCCTTTCGTTCGTTTCATCAACGAACGAATCGAAGAGCGGAGAATACGGCGACTCGCAGGCAGAATAGGCAGAAAAGGTGTGTGTAGGGTGCAAGGAGAAATGGTCGAGTGGCGGTTCAGAGCGGGAGACGTTGAAAGAAGACGCGATTGCGACGCAAACTCTCTTGGGGAAAAGTTGAAGGGCACGTAGACCGAGGAGAGAAGTCTCGGAGGGCCTCAGGGCTTGGATAATGACAAGCCAGAGAAAGAGAGGTGTAATTTCATATCGGGAAAGGGACGCTTGGCGCAGCGAGGACTTCTCTCGACTCTCCTCCTCTTCCTCCGCTTCCTTTGTCTGTTCGCAGAATGCGTTAAGATGATTTTCGAAGAGGGAGTGTGTAATTCCTAGGATGGAACTGGTCGAAGCGTAGAGGCAAATTGACGGCTGTTCCTCCTTCTCTGATTAGGGTTCTCGAGAAACGTTGAATACAAACACGAATCGTCTCGATGAGTTTGTGCTTAAACCAGACGATAGTTTTAATTCCACTGGCTACTTCGATCGTGTCACGTTCAGGGAGGTTCTGTTCGATGCTCTCGTAATTTCCACGTTGTTACCAGCCGGTTCTTTTACCAGGAAAAAAGGAAAAGAACCGGCGAAACAGCTCGAGCATATCGCGAAATAAATCCCGGTCGCTTTTGACGAATTCACGAATGGAAAATTGCTCGTCGACGTGAAAACGCTCGTCGCCGTCGTTGGTCGGAGTAGAAAGGTTAAATTTCGCAGGGGCAACGGAGGGAAAAGTTTTTCCTCCTCGAGATGTAGCGAGATGGTGCATGTAGCGTTTTCTACGCAGTCAGTCCCGTTTCACCTTGGTGGGTTTCCTCGAGGTTTCCTCGAGTCTCGTCGAATTCTCTCTCCATTTCTCTGTCGGTCTCGTAACAGGATACACGCGTGGCACGTGAACACGGTGGCAATGCGATTGAATTTAAGGAAAGGCAGAAGAGCTCGCGGCAGTCGGGTATTGCTGGCGGCGGTGTACGGTTGCGGAGCAGAGAAAGGGGATCGTCGCCGCCGCCGCCGCCGCCGCCGCGGTTTCCAGGCGTTATCGATGCAAATGCACAACGCGGTGCGCGCAGTCAAAGGTGTGCGAGGAAAGGTCGCGTCTCTATTTTTAGAAATTCTCGAACCGATGGAAAAAGGTTTTCCTCTTGTCGAAACCGCTTCCTCCTCCTTTCGTTTGCGGTCGCTCTCTGCCGGATTCGATCGCGCGAGACTCTGCGGTCGCGTTCGAACAATGGGAAATCGTTGCGAAACACCCGCCCGCCCCGTCGATCCTATCTTCTGCGGTCCTTTTCACTTTGTGTTTCTTGCAAACCTCCTCTCTCTATGGCTCTGCGGTTCGTTGAAAAATTGAAAACGTTACGAAACCGTAGGCTTTGTATACGCCTTCTGGCGCACCCGAACGCCGAGGTGTTTCGCTCGAACGCGATTCACGGAAGATTTCGTAGAATTATTTCCCCTCGCCTTGACGGGCGGTATTGCGTCTCCGTTACGGGGAAAAGCGCGTCAAAAGTTCCAACACGGCTTCTCGGAAAGCATCGAGTAGTAGAGTGTGTAGAGACAAGAGCCCCTGCTAGCCTCGAATTTCATAGCCTCGGTCACTCAGTCACTGAGAATCGCCTAGCTAGCTAGCTGTAGACTCGCGTTACATCGTCAGCTCGATTAAACGAGACAACAGCTTCGTTTCACGCGCTTCTCGATTAACGGAACACAAAGGTGTGCGCGTCCCCATGCTTTCCACACCATCACGGCAGGACGAGCGGAGAGAGCGAGGGAGATAAACAGTTGAAATAATTTTCGACGAATGGGTTTTGCATCGACGATGACGTTATAATGCACGCTCGTTGCCTCGATTATGCACACACGATACATTCCTGTTTCGTAACGCGAGGCCGTTTGTATTTTTATCTCCGCGTCCAACTGTCTCTCCTCTCTCGTTCGGAATCCTATATTTACCGGTTGCGTGTCCCGCGCCGGTGGCTCATCGCGTTGCACAAATTTCTATCGAGCAACATCATTTCCGAGCGGCAAAGGATAATCGCCGGTTTTTCCACCATAGCTCTGCCTGCACCTGCGTGAATCATTGTTACACCAATGTGTGTACCAGCCAGCGGTTAACCTTCGGAACGAAAGAATTCTCTAGCATTCTTCCAGCTATTATTTCGAGTATCGAGGGGGAAAAGGAGTTCAGACTGGTTGAAGAATCGCGAAAATTGAAGGATCTAGCGACAGAAGCGGGGGAGAAACCGTGAGAACGTCGTCTCGGATGGTACACGCCGATCACGTAGAATAATACTCGAGACACAGAGGCCAGGAATACGCGGCTGAAGTGTGCGGCGGTTCAACGGAGTTACAAGAACCGTGAGGAGAATGGATAGGTAAAAACCGCGAAAGAGAAGCGCTTTCGTCAGTCTCTCGAGGCCGAACCTTTCCCGCGGCTCCGCTTCTAACGACCAATCGCACACCGCCGTCCTCTACTTTCCCATTCTTTTCCTAGAAGGAAGTCGCGAAACTGGAATTCTGGATCGAGCATGGCCATCGCGATTCGTTCGACGAGAACGTGCGTGTAGGTTCGTGTGTAAAATCGTTGGTGCAATTTTCAACGAAGGGAAATTCCTCGAATTCGAAAATTACGGATCTTGAAATTCACTCCGGTGACACGATTACAAAATATCCTGGTCTCGCGAGCTCGTTTATTTCCTGTATTATGTGCGAGTGTACAAACGTATGTAATTGGTATCTCAACGCTTGCAAACCGCGGTGTACACAGTACAGAGACAATTTATCGAGCGAACGATCAACTGGATAGGTAGATATGTTGAAGAAACGCGTAAAGGTGGGATGATTTCGGTGAAAGTAAACGACTGGGCGTACATTTATTTGGTTAGGACCGTTGTGAGATGGAAATCGTCGCGAAGAAGCAACGAGAGGGGGAGGAGATATTCCATTGCTGCAAATATTTGAGGGAGTCGCGTTTATTTTTCTACCGATACTTCCCTGTTTGCGCTCGAGCGAGTCACGAGTTTGGATTCACCGTTATTCCAAGCAAAACACTCCACGAATGCGTCATGCTTTACTAATTACTGACCACTCGCCAACGAGACCCTCCTCTTCTCTAGATGAATCGTTGTTTCTTTTCTTTTTTCTTTCTTCTTCCTAGAAAACAGCCTTAACAGATTTGTCGTTACGAGGGAACTTTGAAAATCCTTTTTTCATTTTTCCCACTGATCTGGAAATTCGTCAGAGCGATACAAATCTGGCCTCGAATTGAATATCACCGGGGAAATTGCGTTCGCGTTGCGTGCAATTGACTGAATACATTTGAACCCTCTTGACGCGAGATACCAGCACGGTGTCCGGCGACACCTGCAAATAAAAATAATTGAAAAAGTGAATTGGGGAAAATAGCAGTCGAAGCATAGAGGACAGGGCGAACGACGCGGCAAATAGATTCTCAGAATTATCGTTAATAACTAGGCCCATGCTGGTTTGCTCTATGGCGCCTAATTCAAAGCGACGGTCGATATTTACATATCAACTGGAAATGTATATTTAGCGTGGACCCTGGTAGAGAGAAACGCTGTCGGCTGCGGCATGCAATTTGCATCCGGAATGTTTTCACAGAGAACCGACGGAGATAGAGAGATGGCCGGATAAATAGATAAATAGATAAATAGATAAATAGATAAATAGATAGGCAGGCAGATGGATAGGGAGGGAGGAGCATCGTGGAAGGAGGCAATAATGCATTCGTCCTCCGAGATCCTCTATGGATTCGAGCTTCGTGCCTAACTCACACGTCCGCAGCCCGTTTCATCGATGCCTTCGATGTGGCGGTATCGTTTCGACGCGTGTAATTTGTCCAGCTCTCGAGGAACATGGGAACCAAGGGAACCCTTGGACGAAGGAGATAGATAGATGGTGAGAAAGAGAGAGAGAGAGAGAGAGAGGGAGGGGGATGCGTAGCATGTTCCGTTGAATGTAACCGTTTACATACATGGGAATACATATGTAGAGAGGAACGCAGGTGCAACCGGAGGGGGACATGTGCAACCACTGGTCGAACCACTTTCTTCCTTATATACGCAATAAATTTCCATTCCGCTCGCCTCTACTCTTCCTCCACCTCGTTCTCTCTATTTCTCCGCTGAACCCTTTCGCGGTCCCGTTTCCTCCTTCGTTTGCGCGTCCGGCTGCCTGCCTGCTTTCTCTTCCGTCGACGGAAACCACACGGCGAAGCTGAAAGGAACCATCGCGATCCTTTCAAGATCCACGACACGTTCTCTCAACGACGGAACCGGTTGATCGCGACAACTCGGAGCGAATATTACGCGTACAACAGCGAACGTGGAATCTATAAATACCTATACATATACATAGTTGAACCGCCGCATAGCGGAATCGACGTTAATAACGTTCCCATTTTCGCCGCTGCGAAACCAAACATCGATACTTGCCCAATTCCCCTTAAAAGCAGTTTCCTGTTGGACTCGAGTTGCGCTTGTAAAACTGTCGCGTCTGTCAGAGATGACAACAGAACGATGTTTCGACGACGAGAAAGGAAATATCGAAATGGTAGATAATTAGTAGAAGGAAAAATTAGATTGCGAAAATTGGCGAACGTAGATCGTAGAGAGGGGAGCAGGGAGGGCAGGCTGTTTGCGTGAATCATTCTCCGTTTTGCTCGCTCTGCTCATTGTTTCCAAGTTGCGTATTCCGCGAACGCGTTTATGGAAATTATTCTCCTTAGCCCAGGAGGCGGAGTTGCCGGTGGATTGTTATTGTAATTAACGTTGATTCTGCTATCTCAGTCGGGTCAACCGTATTCCGTCCCAACTTCTCCCTTTCGCCGGCTCTTCGACCTCTTTTCCGTATTATTTCTACGGCAGACAGCGAAACGCCATTCCCTCCTGAATCTCTGATCCATAATACAAAAGTTGGTGGTTATCGATGGTAAAATGCAATATTACGTTGTAATCGCAATCGTGAGATGTTCACATGTAAAACAATATCGGTATGGATGCTTTTTCCGTGATCCTTTCCATACACTTTCGTTTCGCTTGCCCAGAGAAAACGACCTCCTTGAATTTCACACCGACCTGAACGCGTGTATTAATCCGAGACCCCCATTAATGGAGTTTTCTTTCGAAATAAACTGCGGGCCGGTAATTAAGGAGTGTTCCCTGCGGTAAGGGGATATTCTCTCTCTCTCCCTCTCTCTGCACTTTCGGATCGTTTCGCGTCGCGGTCGACGAGCGCTTAGGAAATTAAAACTCTGCCATTAAGAAGCTTTAACCTCTTTGATGTAGCGGATAGCTGGCATGTAGCGAACTGGGGAAACAACGATGCCACCGGGTATTGTAGGAAATAGTAGTCACAAAATATTCCAATACCTTTTTTACTTCTCGATTTGTGGAAATAACGGGTAAAGCGAAGAAAACCGGACGGTTTCTCGATATTTTTCCGTAGGGAAGGACAAGGTCGGTAAATTCCAGAGGTTTAATCGAGACCGCTGCGTATAATTGGCGTTCGGTATAATTGGCGAGGTCCGGTTAATCGGAGGTGGTCGAGCGTGGATGGGGAAAAAGAGATTCGTAGGAGGAATTTGGAAATTCTCTGGTTTACGGAGGTTGGAATCTTGCCGGTAAGGTTGGGTAACGGCGAAGGGTTGAGAGAGATCTAATCAGGGTTAGGAGCACACGGATTCACGGATGCACGGTTGCTCGCGGAAATCGTCCGAGGCGTGTAGATAGTTGCGGAGAGAGGTCCGCATTCTTCCGGTACTCTGCCCGGAACATCGCCGGTCCTCTTCGGCTTCGTATCTCGAGGTAGAAACGCGCGTTTCAACGGTTTAAAGTTACAAAAGCCGTTCCGTTCGGAAGTTAAACCGCGTGCTGAGCAAGCTCCCGCCGGAAATCGAGCCCCTTAAATATTAGCCGGGTAATCGAATTTGTTTATTCGATTGATCCGGCTTTCCCACCGAATTCGCATTTGGTTTGTTCGCCAGCGGCGTCATTGCCGTTAACGCTGCACGCTATTATGAAAAGCTGTGCAGAATTTCAGCTAGTTTCACACAGGATGGACTTTGCATTCGCGTTTCAAGTTAGCGTGTTCGGTTAACGAAACTCGAGGTCCGAAGAGTTTCGGTGTTCACGGAACGTGGCCTGCTTTCGATATTCTCTTTCCACGGAGGAGGAGAAGAAGACGACCATCTTCCGCGGAATCATTAAGCGAAAAAGTTCTAAACCGGTAGAACCGGGATTTCTCCCTGGCGAAACTTGGCAGGTGTATGCGTGCACAGGCGGATGTTAGAGAGGGTCTCCTCTGTCCTGCGTGAAAAGTAAAGAAGATCGATGGGGGAAAAGTTGGATAGAAATTCGGTCGAGTCGAGCTGCTTAATCACCGGCGCAGCGATAGATCTTTCGATAGAGTGCGCTCGAAAAAAAGAAAAGAGAGAGAGAGAGGAGTAGAAAACGGAGGGGAAAGAGACGATGAAAGAAAAGCGATGGCCCGAAAGTGGTAGCGCGTCGGCGATGGTGGGGGGAGGGTGAGAGGTCGGGGAGAATTGATAAGCTTCGCGGGGAAAGTAAGACTAATTACATCGAAGCCTCTCGAAATTTATGGCGGTCGTTTGCAGTTTGGTTAGCTGGAAGTGGCGCAAAAGCGTGACTGGCTGCATCCCGAGCGTGTTCACGGTGTGCAGCTGCATGCGCCCCGGGTATATACAGGACATCGCAGGCCCCGAATCGGCAGTTTTAGCTGGCCAACCTTATTGGCTAGGCACGAGTTACGATACCGACGAGTAGTTACCGAAACTAAGTACCTGCTTCCCGTGCTCCTCCCCACCGCCACTCCTCTCCCTTCCCGCTCGCCTTTCAGAAATCATTTCTTCGCCGTGTACGGCGAGACGAGCCAGATTATTGGATCGCTTTCGAGAAACGCTTAATCGAAACTGCCTCGAGATGAGTTACCGGGCGTTGCAAAGGCGTAGGGAATTCCAGGGAGTCGAATTAAGCTCCGACGAGCTGAAAAACGAATGCCGGATTTATGTCGTGGCGGTTATCGAGTTATGGTAAACTGGCGAGCAGCATGCTGGGAAATCTGAGTTGACATCGGCTAAATTGAAAAAGCTGAAACGTAATAACCACGAGGAGAAGAATTAACCCGGGGATGGTGGAGGGACGGGACGGTGTTACGTAGTATTCTAGTAATATTCTACTGGGAGAATTCGAACGGGCAAGTTTCCGGCGTGTAAGCCATCCCTCTGCGGCCGATGACTGGTTGAACGTTAATCATGTCGCGTGTCCCCGCGAGAGAAACGGGACGGGCTCTATTCACTCTTCAATTCGAAGCTGTTTCGGTGAAACGAAGATCTAGCTGCGCACAGAGTAAACCCGAGACAAATCTCTCCAACTCTGCGTCCTCTAGCTCTTCCACATATACGAACGACGAATATCGTTCTTGTAAACACTGGACCGATCGGGGATACACTTTCCACTTTGTCGACGACGGAATCAGCGCTGAAGGTTCCTTTGGTGGCAGCTCGTTTTCATGGAAAGGGAAGGAGATTCGAAGACTGCGAAGAGCGGCGGCGATTCAAAGGGTCATTAGCTCCAGGCAAGCGAGCAGGCTGGCAGGCAGGAGGCAGGCTTGGGGACTTTGTCGGTGGTCGAGATCTTGGTGAAAAGCTACGGGAACACCACGAGATAATACAGGCCGAAACAATAAAGCTGGAACGATCCTGGCGCGGTTTAAAACGTTTCACGTGGGGTCTCGGTGTAATCTCACGTGACACGGTACGAACCCCGGGGATAAATGGCCTTTTGGCTCCGTCTCGTTGAGAAGAGGGGGGAGGGGTTTATCACGATGCCGAAAGTTAGTAGGCGCGAGAGGAGTGGAAAGGAGAGGTGGCTCTCATTGTGCACGAGGCGATCCTCGTGATCTCTCCTTCCATCGTTTAACATGCTGCCTGTGGAGGCGAGGCATCTTCGAAATTCAGCCAACAAACGGGGGGGAATTGGTCGTCGTGGAACAATTTCGAACCGCGTATTTTACACGTGTACACACCTTTAAAGGGAGAAGTTTGCTCGCGCTTAGTAGACGGAATGGAAAATAACAACGAAGCGTTTGTCGGTGTTTGCTCGTTGGTTGGTATTTCGAAAATCCGTTCGCTCTCTGTTTGAACTCGACGCGCAGAAGTTAGTATTAGATAATTAGCATTGCAAAGTGGTTAGATAAATGGGATCGAGAAAGTTGGAGCTATCAAATAATTTCCCGGGGTTCGTGACATGTTTCGAATAGTCGAATCATTCGTAGGGAATGGATTACTCTAAATTGAAAGCGGGCTTTCGTTGATCGACGTGTATTTAGGACAGCCCTTATTCAGCCCTATCGGAATCGAAGGATCGTTTGTCGCGTCGCTCTGCGCCGGTTTCGCGGTAGCCAAGCGTGTGTTGCGAGGGTAGGGCGTCTTTCGTGACTCGATCGCGTGTATCAGCGATAATAAAAGCTCGCCGTGCCTGTGTAACACAAATATATCGTTAGCCTAGATTGATAGAGGATGGGGGTCACCAGCGTCAAGTTCTTCGCGCCGTGTGTTAGACTTTGTTCGGAACGATTTCGACGCGAACGCGCGAAACTGCTCTCTATTAATAAGATTAGGCAGAAATACGCGAGCAAGTTTTCCTCCATCGAACGGGATGAATGAAAACTTGCTCCCGACGATTATGGTCGAGTCCAAGTTGAAGTAGTCTTGGAAGATTGTCGAGGAAAAGTATGAGAACTGGCGTCGCGGTGAATGAACGCAATTAAACGATCCGTGGAAACTCGCGTAACACGCAATCACGGCTGCTCTATACGTAGTCGAACTTTCCAAAGGTTGATTACGCGTGCGCGCGTTGTCGAAGTTGCCCGTCGCCTCGGAGGGTTTGTGCAAACACTTTATAGCTGTCGCGTTGGCAAAATGCTCTCTCCAGTTCGTTAAATATCGACGAGAACCACGAGATCGGAGCCGTTAAATAGATCTTCCACTTATCGCCACGGGATGAAATGAATTATCTTTCGAGACATGCTCGATTCTACGAAGAGGAGATTAAAATGACGAGATAGAGAGGAGGAGGGAGTCGGGCAGCCAATGCAGAAAGAGCGGAGAAGGACGAAGCGGTGGAGCGGCGTTCATTTTCATGCGCCGAAACGCTCGTCGGGCGATTCTGCATCGTGCACGGACAAAGGAGATCGCGATTGTGCACTCGTCACGTACTCTCTCCTCCGTACTTGTCTTGGAATGATAAATTCGCGAGCCATTGTCCCGTACCTGGAACCACGTTTTTTTCCGCGAACCGCTCAAAGGGGCCGAATCGAGGTGTTGCCCGATCGAGCAGAAAGACGATCGTTCACTCGAGATAATTAATAGTCCTTTCGGCGACGAACCTCTCTCTCTCTCTCTCTCTCTCTCTCTCTCTCTCTCTCCCCCCTCACATCGAAGGGAAACGAAGGGGAGATTTCGAACGACTGTCCTTAGAAACTCTGGAGGGTTGTCCTTAATAATACTCGTCCCTCTTACAAAGGAGGAAGGAATACCCGCGTCGTTGATTAACACCAGAGGAATTGGCATCAAAGGTACAGGCACGCGTTTCTCGCAACATCGAACGATGAAAATTAGAACGCGAAGCGTAAGGTGAAACGAGTCGGAATTGTGCTAATCGTTGCTGCCACAAACTTGATTACGTCTCGAAGTTGTCTGCAAAAAGCTGGAATTTTAGTTTGAAACTCCGTTTATCCTGGCGTAAACAACCAGAGGATTTCTTCGTATAGCGCGTTAATTAAAAACATTCCTCGGGAATTAGCGCGAAAAGTGAAACTTTCTATTGTACATGAATACGCTGAAAGTTGAAACGCTGCAAGGTTCCTTGGGAAACAGATGCTGCATAGGATGGCTAAAACCATCGAGGTAGAGAGAACGGTAGCTGGTTCCGAAGTACGACTCACGATTACCACGAGGTACTTAATTAAGCTGCAGCTGATTACTGGCTGGCGGAAGTAAACCATGACAAGCGACAGTTAGGTGGACGTGTCTGTAGCTATTATTAACACCTGTTGTCTATACGGTATCGCGAGTTAGACAGAGCCTGGCTGAGCCCACTTGCGATATTAATCCGACCGCAAACACGAATCGACGTTCCTCCTAGTGTGCCATAGAACCCAGCTTAGATAATACACGATATCGGCGTTTCGATCCATCTCGAATCGAAAGATGGCGAACCGAACCTGATCGTCGCCAGTTCAACTGGAATCTTGGGAGAAATTGCCAGTTTGCCCTAGGCAGGAGTGAATATCAGTCATGCCTTGATCCGTCCGAGGCACGAGTTGCATCTTTCAAGGCTAACCAAAAGCCACGGCGAAGAGGAGGAGGAAGAGGAAGAGGAAGAGGTAGGGTGGGAGTAGAGAAGAAGCGGCGAGGGAATAGGGGGAATGAGGAGACCTCCAGGGTAGCCAGGAGCGTACTCACCGAGGTTAGGTATATACGCTGATTTCGCTCAATTGCTTCGAGAAACTGACGAAATTGGCCAGAGAACAGAAGGAAACGACACCAGAGAGAGGGAGAGAAAGAGAGGGGGGAGGGAAGAGGAATCTTCCTTTCTCGAGAGAGAAGGCGGTCGAGCTCTCCTCGTCGCCATCAGACCACGAAAGGTAATTCGTGCTCGGAGATCGGAGCCACTTATTTCGTCTGTTCTCTCCCTTTTTCAAGGGGGAGCGTACGCTCGCTTCGCCGACTCGCGTACGAATCTCGAGTTTGAAGTAGCCCGGCCGCTTCTTCGCGGCGACCGTAGAAAAACATCCTACGCCGGCTAAACCTGAAACAGGGTTGGGTGAAAAGCGCCTCGGATCTTTCAACGATCATTTCTTTAGGCCCGACTTCCCCGCTCTCCCGTTCCTTGCGAATTCGAGGAATTTCAGCTTTCTAGGTACGAGTGCCGGAGCGTTGCGATACGCCTGCCTGTTGTCGATTTGTCGCCTCACCTCAACAGAGAAAACTCGCTCGCTAACGAGAAAATAATGACTAGTTTCTTCTCTCTCTCTCTCTCTCTCTCTCTCTCTCTCCCCCCCTCCGGTACTTTTCAATACTCATTCTCGTGCTCGCTAGCAGGGTTACGCAAACGGAACGACGCGAATAAACGACACGCAATTGGCTTGTTGCGCCGCTTGCGAAACGTTCACGAACGGCAGCGTTTCCAGGAACGCGTCGATGGCCAGGCTGAGATCTAGATTCGAGGTTTCGGCTCGAGAGCCAGCTCTCGTCGACTCCCCCGCACCATTTCTCGGACACGAGAGACAACGTTCTCACACGTGTCGAGTGCACAAGCTCTCTCACGCAGAGAAGGAATGAGAATAGCCCGCTTATTATCCTCGGCATGCCTGTCTTCCACGACTCCCGTTCCCGTTCGAGAAGCTGCTTTGTTTTTCGACGATGATCCCCCCTGCCTGCCTTATTGGTATGTCCACGTATTCGGCGAGTTTCGAGAGTCAGGTAAAACGCGGTCGAAGAATGTCTCGAAGCCCTGAGCTATGGACCGCGAGCGGAGGAGAAAAAGGAGAGGAACGCCGCCAGGCCGAAAAGGGCCGGCAGGCCAGTCAGCAGCCCTTCTGTCTTCCCTTCTCCATTCCGTTTCGATTTCTTTGCCCGTGTCTCGGGACCACGAGCCGTGAGAACCGTCTCGACGAAACTCACCACGAATAATTCTCCCCTTGGAGATCCCTCTGCCGCTGCGTGGCCCTTTAACAATTTCGTCTCCGTCGCTTCGCCGATAGTTCCATAGAATTGGTTAGGTTCGGCCTAACCGATCGGGGATCGATCCTAGTTCTTCCGATGGGTGGTACATCTTTACTTGAAGTTTGCGCGTCGAGAGAATCGTCTTCCCATCTCGATCGATGAACGTAGACGAGATGCTTCCGAGAAGCTGTGATATAATCGTACGCGTACCGTACGAGAGACGAGAGAGGGTGTTTCATTAGGGAAATAAAATCCCGCGCTGTGAAATAATCCAATTTCCGTCACGGGAGAGAAGTTTCGTGTGGCAGTAAACATCGTTACCAGAGGAGAGGAGCCTTAAACGCGATCCTGGGGGGCTTCTCTCTCGGCCGCGTAAGTCGTTTACATCGAGAGGAAACTTTTACGCGACGGCCAGCGACCCGACGCGGGCTAACCCGGTTATATTCGAGTTGCTTTCATCGTGGCTGCCAGAAGAAATATCGCAAGCGCCGTTCGTGCTCGTCGTTCGCAGAAAGAATGGCTAATATCGTGGTTAAAAATGTTCACCGCTCGACTTATTTTACGCTCTCCTCTCCTTACGGAGTCCTAGCTAATGCTCCGGCTCCGTGTCGTCGATCGATAAAGTGGTTACGACGGGAAGAAAACCCTGTAGTATACACTACTATACCCCGTGTGCGTAGAGAGAATCGAAAGCGAACGAAGGCGTTGCTCTCGAGACACGAACACGCCGGTTCTTTAGGTGCAGGGGCGTTGAACCGGCGAAAAAGACGCCACCTCGAGAATGTCCGGTTTGAACGTTCGTTGACCATCCTCGCTCGGTGCGCGAGCGAGTCTATCTCGACGTATGACAAGCGTCGTTGCTCACCGAGCAACGTGTACAGCCACACCTTTACGAACTCGACAACTTCCACCGCGATAAGCTCTCACAGAGTACAAACTGACGCGGCAGAGAGAGAGAGAGACGAGCCACGCGTTGCCCTCTCGACACAGAATCCGAATTGCTCCACGAAATCCTTGGAGCATTGTTCTAATCGGTTCAGCGAGCCCTCGATGATGGCACCTTCTTCTACACTCCGATCGATCATTAGATAACCATTTCCCCGATGAAATTCTATTCCCAGTATTGTTCTGAGCAGAAGAGGATCACGAATGGACGAAGATGAAGACGAGGACGTCGATTACGTCAGTGAACCGGTCTAGCGGTGATTTTTTGCGGAAGCACAGCTTCTCCGGGCTCATGTTGAAACGGTTCGTTCTGACCTCGATACCTCGCTCGCGTCTCATCCTCCTGGAACCAGGATTCGAGTGATCCCTCGGTGAAAACTTTTCTCTTCTCTTCGCCCGGTTGATGGCGAGTTTAACGTTTAACTTAAACTCGAGGGGAATTCTTTGTCTCGCGTGAAACGAGGAAAGTTAAGCCTGCCTCTCCTCGATACAACTTTGCTCTTCCGTTGGATCTGATAGCGTAATCGGAGCAGACGCGTTGGATCTCTTTGCTGCGTGAATGGAGGATCTGCCGTGTGAAATAAAGTTCTCGAAGGGATGAGGAACGGTTTCGGAGGCTTCGATTTGGCACGCGACTCGTGTACTTTTGCCGAGAAGGGAACGGAAAAATTCCCACGGCGAGAATTTGTTTGTTCAGAGAAGTGGGAGACGTGAAGTGAGTAAAGATTAAGGGAGATCCTGGCTGAGGGCTCGGACGAGCTTTCTTCTTTTCCTTTATTTTCGACGGACTTCCGATTCGCGAAAGAACCCTGACTGATGACCCCCCATCACGATACAATGCCCCGTGTACCGTTCACAATGCTCTTTCGTTTCTGCAAAGGACAAGTCTCGGTGCGCTCGACGTTCCTCGTACCAGTACTATACAAGCAAACTTATCGAAGATAAAGACTGATAGTCAGACCGTTACAGAGATAGAGAGAGGACCTTTGGATATTTTATAAAAATGTTCAAAGCAGCGACGGGGAAGTATCGAGATGTCCAGAACAGGAAATATAGAGTTGTGCGTTCAGATTCTGACTCGGATATTGATAAATGCAAGAGTAGCGATACTGAATCTTTCGCAAATGATATAGATCAGATTTGACGAGAATCGATATTACCGGGAAGTATTCAAGATCATATTTTTAAATAGGACTATGCATAATTATATTATCGTAGTTCTAACAGTTTGCTAATCTTGTTCTATCCTGTTATCCTGGTGATTAAGCAATATAAATGTCACCCGAATTCGGGTTTAGTGAGAGTGAAAGTGTTAAAGAAAAGATCGCAAAAAGGTTGATGCTAAAAGTGGTTTCTTATCGATCGGTGGTAAAGCTGTTCCATGGAATAATTATCGATCGAACGAAGACAGAGGATCGCGGAAAGGGGCGAAGGTTAATTGCTCCGTCGCTGAAGCGTGGAATCGAGCTCGTTATTAATGTAGAACGGCTGTAACAGGCGGGGCGTAATTAGTAAAATGAAACGAACGATCCTTCTCCAGTTGAACGGAAGTGTCTACGCAGATATTGCACAGGCTGTTCAAATCGACGTGCTCGAATTTTTTCCACTTTTCGAAACTCCGTCACCGTCGTGCGACGTCGTGCAAAGTTTCCTTTGATTTTACCGAGATCACAACGACTGCCTGTTGCTTCCATGGACGTTTCGAAGGGTGCAAAAGTGGCCGGTGACAGGCTGTGTGCCGATGACGACGTTCTCGCAACGCCACGGATTTCTATACATATACATACGTTCTCGAATGGCGTATATACACGTGAGAACGGCAATGCAACGTTCGTACTTATGTACATATATACCTACACGTATGTACATAGGGTACGCGGTTTTGTCAGAATCCAGGCCTGTTCTGGCTGTTCTCTCATTCCACGCACGTTTACTCAAATTTTCCCTCGCGAGACAGCAAGTACACGCAAAGTTCATTTTCACGCGCGAGATAATGGAAATGTTGAAACGAGAACGAGAAAGTACGCGACTGTTTCTTCTGCACTATCGAAACCATGAAATCACATTCGTCGGCTACGGTTGTTTGTCATGGTCGTTCGATCGATCCGCAAACTCCGGCGGATATTGTTTAACGCGCGTAATACGCTCGGCTCATTTACGCCGCGCCCCTCTAACCGTGTAAATATTGCTCGTCAAAGCGTTCGTATTGGTAATTTGCGATATTTGTCTGCTCGTATTATGTTCCTTCCTCATCGGTGGTGCGATTTTATTCCAGCCGGCTGCCTTTCAACGAACCTCAAATTAAACATTTAAATATTCTCGTTCCCCTCTGCCCGGATCGATTCTCGCCCACCCGCCTCTGTCGCTCTCCTTTTCGCGTGCAACTCCAGCCCAGAATAACATTATTATTATTATTATTATTTATGAATTATTAGCTGAAATCGGTATATTACCGATAGCTGAAGCCAATCCTGCGTACCTCGCGACGAAAGCACCGACCAATTCGACCAGCCCTGCATTCTTTTAATCAGTCAGCTGTTGCGCGCTCTCTTTGAAAAGTAAGCGGCGACGAGTATACTTGCACAAAGACAGCTACCCTGGTTAATTTACGTTTACGATTGTTCGTCTTTGGTCCGTATCTTTCGATCGGTTCTTCATAGAGATTTTGTCGCGTCGACGACGAGGAATCCGTCGCATTTTGCAGATAATTCGTTCTGCTTAAAGGATAGGGTCGAGGGTGCGCGTTTCGAGCGTGAAATGTTAATCCGAGACGACTCGACAGAGTTCATTCCGCGCGTAGGTGTGTTCGGCGAAGAGGGGGATAAGCACCTGTCTATAAAAAGCGTGACCGGATATCCCGAACGGAATATGCCGTTTCCTGTAGGAGGAGACCGTAGGTGGGCACCGGTTCACGCGCGCGCTCTATCGCGTCGAAGCCTTCACGAATCTACTACTCGCGTTCAACCGACTCTACCTCACGAAAATATAGGAAAACCGAGCGAACCGAAGATTCTTTTCCATTTCCCGCAAAATGTGAATTTCGTCCGGTTGCCTAACCGCGCGGAGAACTTGGAATTTCGGATAAATAACGTTTACCGAGGCTGTCCTGGGTCAGCAGATACGCGCGGTTTGCCAAACGGTCGTCAAGTTAATTGCGTTAATACGTCGCTGTGCTTGTAACGCAATATAGGGAGATCAAAGGGTGATCTCCTACGATCCGTGATACAGATGCATTATGCATGATGTATTCCTCTGTGAGCTGCTGTTCGTCTTTGATAATCGCTGCAACCTGTATATTCGAAAATGAAACGATAGGATCGGTGGAAAAGATTCCGGCAACAATTAACGAGTATTTCATGGATCTGACCGATACTCTGTAGAGAGAGGGGGAGGGGGAGAATTCGCGTAGCTACAAACTACAGTAAGATCGCAGCAGAACGGAAAAGCAAGTATTATCTACGATATCGCGAATTCGATTTCACCGGAGCTTCTTAACAATGTTCCCGGATAATCGGATACGAGGGTATACACGAATCACGAGCTGACGGCGATTTCTGCTCCGTATCGTGCTCGAGCGGCCGAGCGGCCGAGCGGCCGAGTCGCGTTCCGTGGCCAGGGCAAAAAGGAAGAAACCGCGGCTGGCCACGTCGAACAGCAGGAGGAGAGAAGGTCGAAGCAGAGAGTAGAGCGAAAGGGAAGGATGATGGAGCCTGTAGAGGCGGAGAGAGGGAAGGAGACACGGGCAGGAGAGTGGATCGGCGAGTTGGAACAAAGGGAACTCATAACCGCTATTCACCGGCTGCTTCTCCGGGCTCTGCGATCTGCCTTGGCTGATTATTCCGCGAACGGAGAACGGCAATTGGCGGCGGCCGGACCAGGCTGGGCCGAGTCGAGCCGAGAGCCGTGGAGAACCTAATGCTCGCTCGAGAGCCACAGGCTTTTCGATAGTAATTGTTGCATCGACGGCCTATGCAGCGCGCCAGGCTCTTCGATGGGCGTGCACGGATAATAAACCCCGTACATCGATTTCGCCTTTCCTCTCTTCCCTCTAAGCTTCTCTTAACCTCTCTTTTCTTCCCTTCTTCGATCCTGCTAGTAGCACCAAACGAGACAACGTTGAGAATTGAAAGTTGCGAGAAGACATTCTGGAGGATGATGAAAACTTGTCTCGGGCCTGAGGCTGGCTGCTCCGTTCGCTTTATTATCTCGAAGGTGCTCCGCGAAAATGGTGTCTGGATAAAACCTGGCCTACGCGAAGATCGAGCGGCGTTGATTCTCGACGAACCGGACGCGAAGGATCTCCGAGCCCCAGGGGAATGGAGCAGGCGTGAGTCCACAAGATCCACGATCCTCTCTCTCCTCTCCTCTCCTCTCCTCCTCTTGTCTTGCGTGCTGCAGACGGAGCGAGCACGAGCGCACTCGAGAACGTGTGCATTAGTCATCGTCAGAGAAAGCGAGGCAGCCGGGGCAAAAAGGAGGATAACGGAGACAACGAAACACGACCAAGCCGCTTATCGTCATCGACGGAAAACGCTTGGACAGGAGTTCCGTGAGAGGAGTCGAGGTTGACGCGAGCGAGAGAGTAAGAGAGAGAGAGAGAGAGGTTCGAATCGCGGGATAGATCGTGTTTCAGTCTCCGGCTGCTTTCCCATTCACGGCGGTTCGCCATATTAGTTTGAAAAAAGGGGGACCGGATGCGTTTTTCAAGATCGTTATCCGGATGAGATCATCGTGTTCCCGTCCGGAGCTGTGTGGAGGCCGCGCTCTCGCTGGCATCCTTTCTTCTTTTGTTTTCCACCACCGTGTTCAACGCTCGTTTCTATTAAAATCAGTTGTCTCGAGTTTCGTATCTTTATCTCGAGCCAACCACGGACAGGTATAAATTCTCCTCTGCATTCGAGATATGACCGCGTTGAGCTGCCTTCTTTCGTTTTCCCACGGAAAACAGCCTCGTCCTCTGCTCGATCAATCTTTTTCCTATGCTTTCCATCGGTACCACCGATGCAGCCTTTTCGCATTTAGCTGGTGTACAGATGCACTAATCGATAGAAAGCGTCGAGACTTTCGCCTTTCGCCGTTCGCCTTTCCGCTCGAAATATCGAGCAGCCGTTGCCGGTGTCGAACTGCAAAATCATCCGATACGGCTAGTTTTCTATTTCCGTCGAATGGATCCGCCAATAAGCACGCGCATTCTTCTTGAATAATCCATCAGGGCAGCTGCTCTTAAAGGCGAGCGGTCGCGCGCCTCGACGCTGTTACTCCTGGACAAGATTACTTATAGGGCGATTCCCGTCCCGGTTATCCGGACTATCGGTACTCGTAGCTCGTGTCGACGAGTCCGTGTATGTAGCTACCCGTGTACTCGACCGGGAGAAGGTGTAATTTAACGGGAACGGCTGGATCGAACGCGAGTTACGTCAGTTCCCGTTTGCACTTTCCTGTCCCGTCATTTCCATCCTTCTCTCCCAACTTGCTCGCGAAAAATTCGAGGCTCACCGTTGGATTCGCTTCGAACAGGGTGTAATCGAGAGGATCGCGTAGAACGCGGTTAAATGCTCGTGAACTTTCCATTCCCCGAAAACAGATCGACCGACCGTTTTCCACTACGAAGCAAGTTATTTCTGTTGCGAAACAACGAACCAGCCAACCCACAAAGGCCTCTCCCTCGGACCGTTCTTCTCCCTTTGGGCAAAGTCGTCGGAGTATATACTTGTTGCTTCGAGAAGCACATTGACGCAGGCGAAATTGTTCGTTTGTTCGTCGCGCGAAAGAAGGGAGGGGAGGAACGCGGCGAATGGAAGAAAATAAGCGGCGCGAGACAAAAGACGAGCCTCGGAGCACCGTTCATCGTCGATACCTGAAAGAAGAGTTATCCTCCTTCGGCATCGAGCACCTTTTCTCTCGAGCCCTTCAATTTTCCATTAAACGACCGATCTTCCCTTTCCATTCGTACCTTGACGAGAATTACACGTAGTATTACACGCGTCGATTTACGCGATTTTCTGTCCCCGTTATCACCGTTCACCTTGAATCCTCCACGAACCAGCCTTTTACCTCCGTCGCGTTTCTTTCGAGCGATCGAAGATTGATAGTCGTCCTCCTCCGTGTATACCTCGAGCGCAGGAACTTTTTTGCGTCCTCGCGTCTCTTGGCCGTGTTTCGACGCCTTTCGATTCGACATATCCTGGAAATCGTATCGAAAATAACTTTGGCTCGATCTTGGATATATCGCATCGAGAATATAATCCGGTACTCGTTCCAGGGTGACAAGCGGTGAAGTAAAATTCACCGAAACGCGACGTCTATCGAACGACTGGAATTGGTGTTAACGGACTCTCCGTAATGGATTAACAAGTTGGCCCGAGACTGCTGTTAAGGATCAACGAGTGTTCCAGTGGATTCGAGTTGGGGGAATCGCTGCAAATCCTCCTGGATTCAGCTTTCTATATCTACGCTTCCACGGATTTTCATTCTTCTCGCATCGTTTTAACGAGTAACGCGATCTGTGCCACGGTACGTGACGTGTAGAGGCTGCTAAATAGGAAGAAACGCGTGGACTGGCCTTGCATGACAGATTCATCTTCTCTATCTCTACACCCTTTCCTCTCGAGTAAATGAGAAAGCGGCGTAAGGGAAATACCATGCAAATCCTGTAGCTATTTTATCAAGAGCGTATTCAACGGTAAGAAGAATGTGGTTTCACGCTTCTTCCTCTCCTCTCCTCTCCTCCTGCTCCTTTTATTTTGCTCCTCCGGCTTACGGGGCTCGCTCGTTCTCACCGCGGCGTGACCCGCAAATGCAAATTTCCCATCGCATTTGTTCGAACCGTGGACCTTCGCCCTCCTCTCTCCCTGCCCTCTTTGTCTCTCCCTCCTCCCTCGTTCGCCTCGCTGGATCTCCAACACCCACGCGTCTTCTCTCTTTTCTTCTGCTTCTTCTTCTGCTGCTGCTTGTTGCCCACTCTCGTGTGACGCACCAACCCCTTTCAATTTGATTCCACGAAAATTTCTATGCGATAAGCCCTCGTATGCCTGTTTCCAAGAACACGAGAGACGCTGTTCGCATTACGGAAACAAGAGGATTTCAACTTTTCCGGGTATTAATTCTCGCCCGAGGGGAAACGCACTCTTCTTTTGCCCGGGAGGTTTTCACTTCCGTGAGGAAACGCATGCGGATGCAAATGTTACGACTGGTGGGTTACGAGTTAGCTTTACGAGCGCTCTCGGCGAACGAGCCACGATCGTGTCGAAATAATCGTGACGTAGGATCGCGTAATCAGCGGGGGACGGGGTATAAGGTGCTCTGGTCGAGGAGAATTTCAACTACGAACACCGTGGCTCTTTGTTCGCGACCACGAGGGCGCTAGATCACGGAAGTGTTTTCCGCTTCTTGCCGTGTGACGTGCGACCACCGAGCTCTTCCACGGAATCGTTGGCTCAGGTCGAACCTGTTCGCCTATCTCTATACCATCTTCCTTCGAAGCTGTTCCGGGACACTTTGAGGATTTCTAATCCGTCTGTTTGTCGCGATGCGCGCCTATCTTCCTCTACCCCAATTAATATCGATTAGATTCTGACGAGGATAAGTGGCTTACAGCGCGACCCTTTCGCGGAATCTCACTCAGATTAACGCATTCTCCTCTGTTCTTGCATTCCCTTTAACGAGTCCTTGGGGAAGACGCTAGTGTCGCGTCAAACGGGTATAGAAAACCCGTTTTAAGCAAACCTCAGCCACGTCCTCTTAATTTCGCGAATATTTCTCCGTCTCACGTTTACAAACGACATACGGTAGACGTTCGAGAAGGGTTGAAAACGCGGGCAAATAATTCCGTGTGGCAATTACGTTTCCGTCACGAACCACGCGCCGTCTGTCTGGCACGGGCACGGATATCTCGCGGCCCTACCACGTTTCCACCGACCACTTGGTCTTCTGCGACGCTTGTCGTCCCCGAGAATCCAATCCCAAGTGCGAGAGGCAGCTCGTTGCGTTGCCTCTGGTATTTCGCCGCGAGGGGTGAGAGACGGACAAAAGGGGTCG
This sequence comes from Anthophora plumipes, assembly GCA_951804975.1. Classification (NCBI taxonomy): domain Eukaryota; kingdom Metazoa; phylum Arthropoda; class Insecta; order Hymenoptera; family Apidae; genus Anthophora; species Anthophora plumipes. The sequence continues at coordinate 17,231,230 of OX638122.1, read as the reverse complement.
CTACCTCGTGGGAGAGAGAAGCAAGGAAAGTCGTGGAAAGTCGTGGAAAATCGTTTCACCCCAGCTCCTGGTGACGTAGACCTGGCTGATGGCTGCAATCGTTTTCTTATGGGTCGCAACGTGTCCTGGAATTGCGTCTCTGCCGCATCATCCTCCTCCTTCTCTGGCCAACTGACATATTTCACCGGTATAACGAACGTTTCTTCGTCCTTTGTGCCTCCGCTGGCGATTTTGCATCGCTGACGGCAACTTGGAACGCGGTACGAAACGGGGGAAACGGAATTACGCTGACCCTGCTGCTGTCGGAGGTGTCCTCCACGCGGGGCATTAACGATTCTCGTAGAAGCTGCAGGCGTTCGTTGTCTCTGGCCGGTCTGCTTCGGCGAACGACCGTTTGCACTCGAGCGAGATCGCGTTGAGGCGGTCGTAAAGCGGCTTGTATTTTATAGGTTGCCGTGCCTGCCAAGAGGAGGAAAGAGTTTCCTCCCAGCTTTCGTCGCGAGCGTCTGTTGTTCGAAAGTTGCATCGCTGCCGCGGAAACGTTCCGTGCCCGGGATTAGAATTTATTAGTCACGATCCGGTTCGGATTGAGATTTATCACGCCGTTAAGACTTTCGCCCCGGCTAATCCCGTCCCGTCTCCGGTGATCCCGATCCAGCCAGCCAGACAACCGCCGCCGCCCCCTTTCGCTCTTGGTTTCGCAACGAGCCGATCGAATCGATTTGCAGAAAAATTCCCCTCCCCTCTCTCTCTCTCTCTCTCTCTCTGTTCACTTACAATTTACAAAGGGTCGTGTCGCCGACGAAAATCTACGAGACTCTAATTACACGCGACCTTTGATCCGCAACTGTAGGTTCTCCTCAAGCGGAGAACTGCAGTGGAATTTGATCGCAAACTGTTTCGTTACGCGTACAAGATACGTTGAATGACGGAACCACGTTTAAGTTTTACCTTTCCGTTTCTCTATGTTGTCGACATATCTAACCTAGATTCGTACCGCGCCGATTAACAATCGTGCATGTGCATATACATGGGTACATCGAGGGTTAGCTGTAAACGTCAGCCTCGTTGGAACGAGCACACCTGGAATCGCTCGAGTTTCGCGCGAACCGCTCTGCGAACGAGTTATTTATCGCTGGTCGCTCAAGGGGAACGCGTTTCGAGGAACGTCGGTCGGACGTTTATCGAATTTCGCGACGGAGAAAATAGCAGTTGGCGAGAGAGGGGGCCGCGATGAGATTCGAGAGAGAGAGAGAGAGAGCAGCAGCAGCGGGAACGTGTTCGTTCCAAATAAATTTGCCCGCCTCGCCGATGAAATTGCACGGATAAAATCCGGCTTGTCGGGCCAGATGAACGATCGTCGCGTGTTATTAAATAATCGCGAGGACAACGAAAGAATTCTCGTCGCAAGGCGATGCTTGTCCACGTCGCGTATCGAACGCGGAGCGGAGCGGAGGCTAGCGTAACCGTCGGTCCTTGGACAGGTTTTTTCCCGATTCGTAGAACGCGAACGTTTAAACGTATCGGACGAAATCCACGGGGAAACTTGAACTTTCCTCGTTACTCGATAGATATTAACTCGACTAGGGCTCGCGGCAGTCTGCCGTCAGTGGTCGGTGTATACTTGTTCGATTCTCGACAGGTGTGTAAAACGACTTGTTGATCCAGAAACGGTTGTCCACGACGATGCGTAAAGTACGCATTATTACCGAGTAATTTTCTATCGCAGAGTCGAAATTCATCCCGGCAGATGATCGACACGGGTAATTGGAAGAAGAGGTGGGCGAGGCAAGGGTGTTCCGGGAGCGATAACTCGATTTAATTGGATGTAGGTATAAACGGTGATCGATAATTGCGCGGGTAATCCGTTTACGGTATCGCTGTCTAGATATGCCGGCTCGTAACTCAATATAATCGCGCGGCGGGATAATTAAGCGGAACATCGATTAATAGCGACGACAGACCAAGTCAGCTTGTTTCTTTCTTTCCGCGTAAACGAAGCCAGACCGCGACGCGACGCTGACATTTCTACCGGCTATTTGCATAATTGCAAGCGAGCACGTTACCCATAACTATTGCCTACGCTCGCGATACCTACATACGTACACATATATCTCTATCCAGTGGTAGGACGTGGCTCGCCTCGTTACCGGAGGACAAGTTTACCGCGAAATTAGCCCCGCATCTGTCGCAAAGTTCGCCTGCCGTGGTTGTGTGTGTAGCCTTTCCAACCGATTTGCCCAAACTTTCTCTCCGTTTCGGTGGCTTCTTTACTTTCTTCTTCGGAGAGTCGGTGAAAATCGGGGGGAGAGAAGATTGGCGGCGAGTTACGCGAGGCGAGTGTAATCGAATAACGTAATTGATCGCGGTACGAACGCAGCCAGATCATCGATAATTTGAAGGAGTGATGGTGCAACTCGAAATTCTCCTGGTAAATTACTGCTGTTTCGTCGGCCACGGCTAGCCAGCGGAATTGTTCCGTTTGTAATCCAACTTCAATTAAACGAGAATTTCATTTTCCGTCCGATGACCTCTACCAAACCTATCGCAACCCGACTGGTTAAAGGTAGTTTAACGTATTTGTACCAACTCTGTTTCCCGTTCCGTTCGCGAAAATGGTCGAGATACAACGTCAAATTCGTTTCAATCCCTTCTTCTCTATCGGCCCTCGACTCTCGAGACTCGAACTACGAGTTTCGCCGTTTTTCCTCGCACAGTTGCCAGATTTCTCTCGCAAACGAATGACAAATCGGCGAGGTAGGAGATGGGAGAGCATTAACGCTTCGAGAGAAGCCCCTTTTCCGGATGCGAGCGATAAAATGTCGGTGGGTGGAGAGCAGCAGCGGCAGAGTTACAAAACATTCGAATATTCCGTAATCCGGGACACACATGCGGGGCCTCGTTATTTACGCCTCTGTCCGTTGGATGCTCGAAATTCTGGGGCAGCGTTAAATCCGACGCGCTCTGCCGTGCACGTCTCTCCTCCTCTCGAAAACCCATTGCTTTCGTCGCGAAATCCCAGCTGGTTGTCTCACCTGTGAAAAGATCGAAGCTTCGATGATTGGTAAACTTTCCGTGGACCGTTTCACAACAGTTGGAACAACTCTCGGGGGATTGGACGTGTCTCGTAAGAACGTCGAGCATCGCGTCAGAGCGGATCGGGCTCGTTAATTATATATCGCGAGCAAGAATGACAAAGACGCAGCAAAACTATGGGCGAACGTGGCCGTCGTAGATTAATCGAAGCCACGCGCTCGCTGCATCCTCCCTTCGATTAATTAAAACGAACGAGTCTTTGTTGCTTCCCCCCGACAGTTTCTCCTTTATCCGAACCGCTTAGCAAAGATTCGCGCGTTCTTCGTTACCCTCTCCTCGAACAGAATTCCTCTGGTGGTTTCCAGAATGAATTCACGATCGGTTGTGACCGTGTATACGTACCTACCGGCACCGAGGGTTCGTTATTATACTTTACGATTCAGATAATTACGGTTTGACACGGAGAATTGATCGTTCGAACGAGAATTTCTGCCAGAGGAATGTTCTCCCCGGTTGATTCGCTCGTGGACCGATCAGAATCCCAGAGGGTAGATATTATCGAGCTACTACGTGTCGCCGGTTGTAGCGATGGAACGAAATTAGCGTGTGGAAAAGGAAGCCCGACCGGCGGCCGTGGTGGACGACTTCATCGAACACAGAAACAACTTGTAACGTTCCGCGAAAGCAGGTAACAGGCCGTAAAAAAAAGGGCTGAGCCTCGGGGTGCGGCGTGTGGGGAGAAGGAGGAGCAGAACGAGCGGGAGAAACAACGAGTCGTCGGTCCGGGGGTGGAGGCCTCTCCTTCCCTTTCTCCCCCTCTTGTCCAGGTACAAATCTATGGAATCTGTCGAAAGCGAGCCGCTACCTGAACGAGTCTACCTCCGACGACGACGACGACGACGACGACGACGTTACCGTTCGAAACTGGAATGCTTGTATGAAATTGGCGTTACTTTCTTTCCCTCGCGTGTCAAGAAGTTCTCTAAAAGAGACCTGGCAAAGGAAGAATACGAAGAGAAAATGAAAATTCCGACACAGCGATGCAAGGAGCAATTATTTCGTAGTTTTGGTTCGAACCGAGACTTGACCGATTCGATCCTCTCGTGGTGGGAGACGAACGATGATGTGCAGGGGAGTTATTAAATTGGCGGAGAAGCCAGTGAGTCGAGTGTAGCCATCGCTGACTACGCGAGCCGTCGAGCATGGAGAAAGAAAGAGCGAAAGAGTTGGCGGGCAAGAAGAAGAAGAAGAAGAAGAAGAAGAAAGGCTGGACGAGGGTGTGCGGGGGACGGAGGTGAAAAGGAAGCAAAAGGAGAGCGTAGGAGACGGTAGGCGGATCCTGTCTCGACCTGCTGAAATTCCAGCATGTACCGGGTGCTCGGGAATAGAGGTTTCGAGGCAGTGAGTCGCGAGCGAAACCCTATGCAAATTAAAGACCGTTCCGTCCGCGTTAATTAATCCACCTCTCTCTCTCTCTCTCCCTCTGCCACTGCTCCTCCGACCGGTGCGTGGTGGCCAACTGGTGGACCGCGATGGAACGTTTCTCTTTCCTCTTGGCCCTTTTTCTATGCTAAGTGGATCGAGGAACAGCAGATGACGAATGAAACGAGCCGGTGGCTTGTCAAGTCGCCGCATGTGCCACCAACTTTCTCCCTGCTCGCGATAAATGAACTTCTCGAAGGGCTCTTGCCCGGCTGTTTCCGAGCTCTGAGACACCTTTCCTCGGCGCGACACACCTCGTCGGAGTACAGGCACGGGGAAGCGTCTGAATACACGTGTAATACTACGGAGTGCTGGTTTGTTCGTCGGAAAGGCAAAGGTTCTCGACGAGATTAAAAGAAAAAGGAGAAGAGGAGAAAGACAGCGGTATGGTCGAAGGTCGGTGATGCAGGTATATACCGACTGCGACGTTAATCGCTTCCGTTCACGTTCAAAGAAGCACGCTGAAAGGGAAAAGTTCTCTCCTCGAAGCATCGTAGATCGTTTCCCGATTCTCCTTTCGCGTTTTCCACTTGAGCCTCTCTTTTCTTCGCCGCTCGAGTCCCCGCGAGTTGTACAACTTGTCGTTTCGATCAAGAGGAGTTCCTCCTCTTTTCTTTGCCTTTCTTTCCTTTCGTTTCATTTTCCTCGTGACTCTTATTTACCACTTGGTTAAAAGCGAGGATGCCTACGAGGGGAGGGGGGAACCCTCTTCGAACGGGAGGGAGGGTTGTGGTTGGTTGCTGCAAACGGCGCAGCTTACAAAAATCCGTTCGTTTCGCCGTGTCTGTGTAATTTCGTCGGTGTAAAAGGTGGAGATGTATATATAGGTTGAGCGGGAAGTAGTTTCCGGGGTGGAAAAAGTTCGTACATACGAGTTCGTACGAATGGGAACTTCCGCAACGAGCTAATAATTACAATTGAACAGGCCACGGCTCCTCCCGGCCGATGGAAGTTTAATAAAGTTCCGGTAGAGTTCTGAACGTCTCGTTTATACACCTCCTTATCCGTTCCCTGGCCTATCCTCGCGTCTGGGGATCGATCGAGATCTCATCTGGCTGGTCTCCCTATTCGATTCGAGCCTCTATTATCCTCGCAATTCGACACGTCCAGCGTTCCGATGGAGCGACAGGAGACCAAGCACGGCACGTTTCAGCTTTCTGCGAGCTGCCACGCGACGCCAGGTAATTTCCGTCCTCGAAATAGCCTGGTGACGCGCGGGGGAACCGGAAGCAGCTGTCCCCGGTCGAACGCCGGACGCCTTTCAATTCCCCTGGCTTGAGAAACTTGCCAAGGCATCGCGAGAACGATGCGAATGCAATTAAATTAACTCGCTGACCTCCTTGGAGCGCGTGCTCTCTCCCTCTCTCTCTCTCTCTCTCTCTCTCTCTCTCTCTCTCTTTCCTTCCGTTCGATAGAAACAGCGCGGCGGCGGGGAATATCTGGAAAATACCCTCTTTCCTCTTTCATCGAATAGATCATTTGGATTCTACTCGGAAAGCGCGTGTCGGTTGCGACGACGTTTCGTCGAGGTGGTTGTCGAAACGACGCCGATCGGCCACACGTTGGACGAGGTTTCCGTTCGGTTCGGCTCAGGTTTTGTGACGTAAAAGGCCGTGTTCCACGCCGCCGAGCCGCACCGCGCGAGGAAATTTCATCACGCGTGCCGGGTGTCGGAACGACCGTCGCTGTCTGCATACAAACCATCCTCGGGCTCCGTGCCGGCTCGCTCTACCCGCCTAACACCCATTATTACCTGTCCTTTGAAAACAAACTACTCGACCTCTTTCCTCCGAGTTCTACGCCGTAGCCAGCGCCGTCCTCCGTTCCTCCATCGTCTTTCTCATTTGCCGATAATAATCCACGTGCATGACCCGTCTGCACCTACCTTTCCTCGAACTCGTCCCTCTTCCTGGTATACTCTCTCTCTCCGCCCTTCGTGGCATCCAGATGCGCCAGATGATGCCGGAGTCACTTTGCTCCCCCCCCCTCTCTCTCTCTCTCTCCTTCTCTTCGTTTCACCTACGATTTTTGGCAAGATTTTCGAAGGATTTCGCAATTTCTCTAAAGCTTCGCAGATATCTACTTGGAGGAGAAACGGAGAAATTGCGGAAGCATTCACGTGAGCGCTTTTGATAGCGGAAAGGTTAAACAAACCACGGCGATGTGCGTTTAATAGAAAAAAGGAAAGAAAGAGCGAAGAAGGGGGAAGGTAGGAAGATTGCGAGCGTTTCTAGGTTAGGAGCGGTGGAAAAACTAGCTGGCGTACACGCGGATGTCGAAAGCAGCCAATTAAAAAGGCGGAGGTGGGCCGTGCGCGTTTCAAAGATCGTTTCGAGAGAGAACAGTTGGCGGGAAAGAGCCCCGGAAGCGGTCTAATTTCACCGGCGAAAAGTTCACCGAGCTCGTTTCCCGCTGCAAACGTCGAGAAAACGGGCAAAACTACTCTGTGGCTGGCTTGCTTTCCGGTAACGCGGTGCTTTTCAAACGTGTCGCGAAACGCGCGAATCGAAACAAAAGGTTTCTTTCCCTAAGCTTTCTTCGCCATCTCCTCCTCCTTCTCTTCTGTTTCCGCTGAGTGATTTACTCCTTTTCTGACGGTGACGCTTTCAGAACTTTGCCGCGTTTGCCCATTTCTTTCCTTCCTTTTACTTTTCTTTTCTTTTCTACCGTGTACACATACCAACAGAGGTGGTTACGTTTTTAATCTCCATCTGCCGCGATTGCTGCCACGAGATTTTGCTCCGTGAAAATCGTACGCTCCCACAGATTAGATTATTTGTCTATTTTTTTACCCCCGAGCAATCGCTTATGCCGTATATTATCCAGATACGATAAGACGACGAGGCGATGAAATTTCACCGCGCACACGTTCGTTTACATTGCCGCGCGTACCATCTTGCGAGAAATGAATTATCGTCGCGTTAAATACCTCTCCCCGGAGTACATGTATCCTGCGTAAAAATTAGTCGGCACTCCGTCTCTGGTTTCCACGGTCGTGGCATGCGGAAAGATGAGAGCAGCGTGTTGGATCGACGAAAGATGGATCCCTTCCCCGTTGTCGAACGTTTGGAAGATGAAATGGGCTCTCTGTTGGCGAAAAAGAGGACGCCATTTGCCCGTCCTGCGGTCACGAAACGAAGCGGACATGAGAAACGGGGCCTTTAGCAGGACGAATGGCGGGGACACTTTCTAATTCCGAATTCTTCGCATCCCGCACTCCCTGTCCTCCTCCCTCCTGACCAAGGGTTGGCCGCGTCCTCGTGGCTCCGAAGGCAGAAAAATCGCGTGGCCGCGCGAGTTCGAGGGGGGAAGCTCGAGAGATTCTTTCAGCCGTGACGGGGATAAAAGCTCGTCAGAGTGGATTACACGTCGTGGGAGACTCGACAAATGTCCGGAGACAGCGTTACTTTACTCCCCGGAGCATGGTGTCGATGAAATTCCAGAGGCAATCGCCTGTTAGAGAGATAGAGATAGAGAGAAAGACGAAACACGGGTAGAATGTACCGCAAAGGTTCCAGATAGCGAAGTAGGAAAATCGAATGGGAATAAGTACGTGGTGAGATGGTGATTCTCTCGTGACATACGATCGAAATCGGCTCGGAATTCGCGGAAGGGAACACCGGACGAAGGTGGAGATGTGTTACGTAGAGTCAGCCATCTGATTTTCCGGCCGTGTTCCGGCTTTCCACGGAAACGAACGTTCCGTTCGGCTGCAGAAGCAGAACGGAAATCCTTCTTTCAGCCCGGATGTCGCTGCGTTCCCTCGGATCCTCTTTTCTCTTTCTGTCGTCTGCGGGGATTTCCTTCGATCTTGGTTCGCGTTTCAGGGGAATTCCACAACTCTTGCCGGCAAACTTTTACCGGAGTTTCCAGCTCGAAAAGTCACGAACGACGATCCGTAAAAATAAGAGGCGGGATAGCCACGGGTGGCGGGACGAAATCGTCTTCGTCCTGATTTCGCAGCCCATTTCTGCCGGTGTTCATAAATTCAGCAAGGAGGATGGCGCGTATATATATATACCTTTTGCAGCAGGAGCTCTCGTTTCTTCGCGGTGCCGACCCCTCGGTTTCGGCATCGTGTAAACGACACCGAGCCACTTGTAAACGATCCTTTAACGAGCAAGTAACCGAGTTTCCTTAATGGCTCGTAAACCCTGACCGCGCACCACGCGATTCTCTTTTTCCCCCCGCTGCTCGATTATTGGAATCCCGTTCGCCTCGTGAATAATAATCGACCGGCTCGCTTCGTGGCGAGCATACCTATGGTGGTTCACGCACCTTCCTTTCCACTGCCTCCTTCTGAATTTAGACCCTCGAGCCTTACGGGAGACACGGCTCGGAAGTTTAACAGCTACGATTTCATTTTTTATTTTTACCCTTCCTTCCTTCCTTCCTTAAGCTCTGGTTAAATTAACCCCAGCGATTTTTTAACTACTGCACCTTTTTCAACATATCCGCAGTCGGTCCGGTTTCTTTCTAGCAGTTGGAGTTTCGTGCCGCGATAACTTAGTCTTGATTGAGAAATTAGAACTGTCGTTGGTAGACAAACGCACAACCTACAGAAAAGATAATCGGAGACTACCCTGAGACTTATGTGAAGGAGTTCGCGAACATCTTGAAGAAATAGCTCAGAGGTGGTTTGCGTGTCCAATAAATACAGACTCGCAAAGATAAACTATTCGAAGACTGTTGAACTTCCTATTACAGAAAAGGAGTTTTTAAACAATTCTTTCGAAAAACAGTTTCGATTTTCAGTTAGCGAAAAGTAAAATTTATCCTGTTTCAGGAATAAATGTTTGTTTTATTTGGGTTTGGTCCTATTGCAAAATCGGCGAAACGCGATTTTAAACCGATTAAAGTGCATTTCTATTCGAATGATGCATTTGTAGATGAATAATGATCGCGGAGGGTTAACGCGCGTTGATGGATATTGCGGAAACGTTCCCGACGATCGAGTATATACGATTTCGACTCGCGATACGGCGCTAACGCGAAAGTACGTAACGATATAAGAGGAAAGAGGAAAGAGTGAAAGGAAGAAGAGGAGCGTAAGGGCGGGGCGTGGTGGTACATCGATTTTCCATAAGCACTTCAGAGAAGTGTCGTGTTGCCGGTGCGTTCCGTGGAACCGCGCGGCCACGTGGCCTCCCGGAATCGATTGCTTTATCGTCGGCTCGCGATAGCCGGCGCGAATTTATCGCGCGACCACTTCGAAACTCGACGCGTTCGATTCCGTGGAAACGATTACAGGGCACCCTGTTCTCGATCAGGCCTAGCCTCTCAGTGGACGCGAAAATATTCCCTTCTCCGGTTACACCATCTCGGCGACACAGGGTTATCGCGTTCGCTCGCTCCGCTTCCTTCCCAGAAGAGCCACTTTGCTCTCCTCGTAGAAACGTGGGACCGATCACACATTTCGAAATTCACGCGGACGAGATGCTTCGAAATAACAGCGAAAAGGACGACGCGGAACGGTGCAGCGGTGCAGAATCAAACGAATTTAATCAGTCCGTACCTGTTCGAAAGACTTGAACAGTCCCAGAAAACTGATCGTACTTACGGATGGAACAGGAGCTAGGAAAACGGTAAAGGAAGAGCGACGCGATTAAATCAGTTTAACTGCTAGTCTGTTTACGCCGCTACGGAAGAACTTTTCCCCAATTTCCCCAATTTCCCCGAGTCTCTAATTTGTTTTTACGGATAAAACTTCCGGACAAACGGAATAAATTGCCGTGTCCCTTTCCGCCGATTCCCCGTGGAGATCGTTCTTCTCTGCGTATTTCGAGAGATAGAGCTCCAGCAGGTAGTCAGATGCATTTAATAGTCTCGATGTCATCAAATATTTGCACGATGCTTCAAACCATATTCGACCCGCGTGCATAGGTGTGTGGAAAGGTAGAAAGAAGCGGGTCGTCGATCTCGCCGAGTGATCGACACTGACCTACCGCGAACTTCCATCGCGTGTTTCGAGCCTATAGACAGGAAAGTTCGCGTCCTCTCCCATCCCTGGTTTCTCAACTTTTCTCGAGTACAACTCGAGAAACGCCGTGCTTTCTCGATGAACCGATAAGAGTCGGAGATGAGGAAACTTCCGCAGTCTGTTCCCGATGAATTTATCCAACTGGCGAAACATGAATATCGATCGAAATCGAACTCGTTCGCCGGACGTAATTGATTTACCGTGGAAATTTTCAGCAATAAGCACTTTGCGAAGAGCCGGCCATTGACTCCTCGTTGGGAACGGACTGGTAAACGGACTGGTAAACGAATTCCACGGTGAAATAGAGCGTCGCTGACGGGGCCGAAAAGAACAGGCCGCATCGGCTGGGGAAAACTTTTTCCCCGGGCGCAATTACAGGATTATTTAGCCTCTAGCAGGTGAACCTCGACGGGCTGATTTACTCGTCCTGCGGGGGCGAAAGTTGCTTCGTTAAAAAAAGGAAGAAAGAAAAATGTCCCGCGACACCGCTCGTATTTCAGAAGAAACGCCCCTGCCGGATAATACTCGTGGCTCGTTTTCGAAATCGTCGCGCACGCGTCGATTCTTCGTCGTCGAATGGACGTCGAATATGTATAGAATATGTAGGATTTGTATCCTCGATTGCAAGTAAAAGGTTCCAGGGGAAGAATATACGAATGGGACACGAAACATCTATCCACCTTCTTCGCTTTCCTTTGTCCCCGTTTATTTTTCGAGAGTGACTTGATCGGATAAAAACGAAGGTATGCCAATGTTTTCACGAATTCCCCGGCTATGCTAGAGGTATCGCGTGGCCCTGTCTTTTCCTCGTTTCGAACCTGTCGCGCGGGTTGGGACAGCACTTAAGCGAGCGAGCAAGTTAAAAGGAAGTTGATGGCGAATTAACCACTCCTATCGTCGACGACTAAATGCGTCGAGTCTGTCGATCGACCGGCAACGAGAACCGGCTCGCTTATCGGTAGAACAGAATTCATACATCAGGTCCGTGGGTCTTCCCTTGTTTCTCAGTCGCGCAATTAGCACGGGTCGCGGCGATAGCGTCGCCAGAACGAAGAATGGATCGATCGTTAGGACTCGTTTCTCCTTCTCTCTCTCTCTCTCTCTCTCTCTCTCTCTCTCTCTCTCTCTCTCTCTGTCCCCTCTAGACCCAATGGAAATTTCTTCGCGATCCCCTCTTACTTCTTAATGGCGATGAAAGGATCAGCTGAGAACTGAGAGGGAGCTTTTAATATCTACTGACCGGAATTTTCAGCGGTTCGATCTTGGCTCGAGAGGAGAAGAAGGAGCGTTCCCTCTCGAGCCATAATGTACAGGTACTTAATTGGGGAGGCCTGGCCATCGAGGCCAGGATTCCAATCCCACGAGCACGGCTGTTGGTTCGCTTTACACTGTAATAAAATAGAGTCTAGCTTATCATTACCGGTTGGCTGCTCGATCCATCTGAATATCGGATCGACGTAACAATAAACGAGGAATAAGTACTCTCGGAGGCTATTGTCGATGGGGCTCCATACTTAACGTTCGACTTTGTCGTTTTTCATTTTCGAAACGAGCGATACGGGCAGAGGGGCAGGTTTGTCCGAAATGGCCCGAGTCGTCCTCGCTGTTGCGAGAGATAATCTGGAGGGAGGAGATCATCTGGATTTTTCCACGTTTATATTGTAGAGAACCGTTTGAAGAGAACCGCGTCAGGAACGAGAGGTCTATATAGGGTGCAGGGGACGCGAATTGCTGCGGGTGTGAAGGCTGCATCGGTATTCGAGGCTGGTATCCGAGGCTCCTTTCAAGCCCCGGGTAATTGGATCGGCGCAATCTCGTCTCGAGCCTCGAGGATCGAGCCGTTCCTTTTTTCCCATCGAATTCCCCGGGAATGCACGGCCTGCTGTTAAATCGGTAGTCACAGTACCCGGGTTTAATTGCGTCTAGCTGCTGATAGCCCATAGATAGGCATCATCGGAACTTTTCATTTATCTCGAGAGAGAGACACACCCGCCTCGATGTCTGTACAACACGGCGAGTTATTCGTCTAGATAGAAAGAGTCCTCCTTGGCGAGCACACGGGTTTTAATATTCTCGCGGTATCTCGCTGTGAAACCGAAGGAAGAAAGTTGGAAGGTGAAACAAAGTTCCCGCTGGTCCGTGACACGTTCCTGTTGCTCAATTCTCGCGGGATCTCGCCCGGTGGTAGACACGCGAGAAATAACAATCCCCGGGGAGTTGAGGGAAGAAACGGCGAATGGTTAATGCGGTCGCGAGAACCGAGCGGATTAAAGACGCGCGAGCTAGGAGCAAATGCCCGGTCTAATTAACGTTTCATCGGGGAAAAACTGGAAATTCGTTCAAGATCGAAAAGACGCTCTCTTTTCCCGTAGGGGAAATATCTCGAGTGAGACACGCCTAGGGCACGGTTTAAACGCTAACGAGAAGTCGGGTTAATTGCATCGACGAGAAAGGAAAAGGGTCGGTGGTGGTGATGATGGTAGCCGGTCCTTTGGATTGAATTTCCACCGGTCGATTTCTTTAATCGACTGTTGTGCCGATTATTCGATGAAATTACGTGCCGCGTCCCGAGGCAATTTCATCCGTGCCTCGGATACATTCCCTCCGACGTACACTCTGCAATTACCGTGACTCTTACCGTGTAGCCTGGTCTCTCTCGTGAAAATGTCACGGAAAAGTGGAGAGGTAGAAAATGAGAAGGTAGATGCAACATCTTGCCAGAGACACGTCTACGTGTAATACGCAGAATCGACGCTCTCGAAACGGATCACAGTTACGGATAATCTCGAACCTCCTCGATAATTCGATACAACGCGTGGTTTAGGCGGTTTGCGGGGATAATCGACGATATACGGTCATCAGATGACGATCCATCAGAGATGGAAAGAATTCTGTTCGCTCGTTTCGAGAAATCGTCCACGAAAGTTGCCGAAAGAGAAGCGGTGATTTCAATTTCTCCACCGATCGTTGGCGGCATCGTTTCATTTATTTTCTTCGTGAAGAAAGATGGACGATTCTCCTGTCATCCTCTTGATCGGAGATGCCCTGTCGATCACCGCTTCTGCGTTCGCGATTTCCGCTCTTCTGCTCTTGAAATCCTCGATAATTGACTGCCGCCGTCGACGCTTCTCTTCTTAACGTCCACCCAGCGAGTTTTTCCGCCGCAGAAACGAGGTCGCGTGGCCTTTGTCACCACTCGATGACGAGTTTATCCAGCCGACGAATATTACCGATAACGGTGATCTGTCGAGGTCTCGACAATCTGCTAGACCTCGAAACATCGAGGTAGCGCTCGTTTGATTCGATCACCTCGAGTGATCACATCCCAGAATTCCCTATCACCCGAGGGAGTTTCAACGGGAACCCAATCGAGCAAATTCTTACGGTGTTCGCGGACAAAGAGGAAGGGAGCAAATTGGAAAGTGTCGTTGTCGATCGATCCGTTGATTTCACAGAGTTTTCACGCGGCACGGTCCTCCGGAACGCGCGCGGCCATCCTGTGCGCTATCGATTCGACCTGAATGCACGCGTTACTACTCGTGTAACAGACAGACACGCAAACGTATCCTTTGATCTCGACAGGATAGAAAGTGGATTTACGCGACCGCGGGAAATCGAGTCGCGTAAAAGATTTCTTTTCTCTCCGCGTGGAAGAGAGAGAGGGGGGGGGGAGGGGTGAGCTAGATAGTGGAAGAAGAGAGGTATTCGCTGGGTTGTCCGCTCGATCCGACAGGATGCGTCGGCCTGAAAAGCCTCCCTTTGATCCGCCTCGATCCACTTCTGCAGGGGAGAGAACCGAGAGAAGCACGACTCGCCTGTGAAAGCCCCCTTCCTCCTTTCATCCGTACTCTTATCTGCCGCATTACGGATTGGTTATCGAGAGATCACCTACGCTGGCTGGTAATTGAGAGAAAGCACAGGTTCTTCTCTCGCCGTGGAGTCGAGAGAAAGGCGTCAAAGTCCTGGAGGCAAGATCCGTGTAGGAACTCGTGCCTGATCCAGAGGCGAGTGTTTCGACAAATTGAATATCCCCGACTTTCTTTCGAATTGCCGCATGAAACATCGGCGGGAAGTTTGTAAGCAAGTTTCGAGTTTCGTTTCACTTTGCGTCGCGTGGTAATTTTTGTAAAAAATTATCGGGACATTCCTTCGCTGAGAAATGTCAGAAAACGCAACGGCGTTGAACGATCGCGGGAAACACCATCGGAACGAAGGGGAGGAACTGAGGGAAGGCAAGGAGGCCGTAACGAAACGGCAAGTAGCTCCGAAAACTCGACTTGGTACGGTCGATAGGTGGAAGATAGGGAGGGAAGGGATGGTTTTCCTCCTGTACGATGCAGCGCACTCGTAAATTTCCCCGAGATTCGAGCTTAGATCCAGGCTACAGACAGGCCTGTCAATAATTCTGGGAAATTTTCTGGTCGAATCGTCGCTGGCTGGTTTCCTTCCTCCTTTTTCTTCTCAATCTACTACTTTCTCGAGGAACTTTGAAGCACAGAGTGGCTAGTTAACCGCGTTACTGCTTCACCGTACTCGAAATAATACTTGCTTCCGCTTCCGCTTCCGCTTCCGAACGAAACCTGTCGACAGAGAAGGGGAGGAGAGAATTTTCAACCGGGCAGACGTAGACCGCCGATATGTCCTTAGATCCGTGATAAAAAGGCTGAACACATCTCGAACTAGCTATCGGGTGAAAGAGGATAAACCCTCGACGCGAAACTCTGGAGGTATCTCGAAGCAAAGTCGTCTAAATTCTTCCAGGGAATGGAATCGATCAATCCTCCTTCGGAATTCGCGAACTGCTCGACTGGACTTGTATAGCTATAATAAAGGCTGTGAGGGACGGTGGATGCGATCGATGACGTGGCTCCACTGGTTCGAAACGTTTCTCCGAATCGTAGATAGTGGGTAGAGGGTAGTGGGAAGCTTTCGTGGAAGGACATTATTTCACGGCTAACACGCGCCTCCCTTTTTCACGGAATAGCTTCGATTTCTCCTCTCTTTCTTCCGAAACGTCATCGCAATTTTACGAGAATCCGTGCGTACCCTTATGAGCGGCCGTGTGTTTGCACACTCTGTAAATGTACGTTTCGCGAAAGCTGTAAAACACAGAGCCGGAGCAAATAGGTTCGGTGGTAAAGGATAAAGCCGAAGCGTGCGCGGATATTCGAAGAAACGACGCTCTCGATCGGATCAATTCCGCTCTTCGCAGCTGGTCGAGTAAGCGGCTGGTCAATCCGTCCTCTAACAGAGCATCGAGAATTGACAGCGTCGATATGAAAGGCGTCCAATTTCTCGAATACAATTCGCGACCGTTTCGAACAGCCTGGAAAGTATTTTCCAAACAGCCCTCAAATTCCTTCGAATATATATATATATATATATATATTTTTCAACGATCGTGAATGACAAGAGAAGGAATGGAAACACGGTCGATCGATCGATACTGACCATTAGCGTAACGCGATTAATAAATGAATACACCGTGAACGATCGAGAGAGGATACTTTATTGTCGGGAAATAACGAGAAAGTCCCGTTTGTGCTTCTGTTAGCCGTTCAGCGAGGATTTACGAGTGGGCAGTGTTATAACTACAGGCCGAAAACGAGCTCGAAAAGCGAAGCAATTAGAGACGGCTAAGCCGGCAATTATCCCCGGCGAAAGTTGATCCAATAGTTTTCGATAAAATAGAAAATCGCGAGTGGAAATTGCGCGAAACGTGGCTACGTACACACCATAGAACCATCTGCCTTCGAGTACGCACGCACCAGAGAGAGAGAGAGAGAGAGGGGGGGGGGAGAAGGTAATTAAAAACGCGTCGGTAATTAAAAAGCGCGGTACAAACAGGGAGCAAAGGGTTTCGCGAGAAACACGCTACAAGTTTCTCCTTTGTAATTGTGGCCGAGGAGGAAGTCGCGTTTCATCTTCCTCTCGGTCAGCGATCGTTTGACAAATATCGAGTTCGTTAATCCCGCACGTACGACCTCTTTCAAAAGCCTCTTTTGCCCTGGTATCATCGCAAGGTTCTTTTCGCTTTGAGCGGTTCGGGTCAAGGAGACTTATTCAAAGCCAGCTTTCGACCAACCGGTAAAAGACTAATTTTTCTCAACTCATCTGACGTATTAATCGTATCAGTTGCAAAGCACAGGATCTGGTAAGGTAGAATCGATTCGGTCAGGGATGGAAGGATGTTCGGATCGAGGGTGAAGATTCCGTTCCGGAAGTGGACCGACCGGTGGAAATCCACGTCGCTCGTAAATTCCGGACGAGATGTTCCGAAAGGCGACGTGTGGAAGTAGCGTGCGAACGACATTGAAATCCAATCGTCGAGATTCTCCCGTCGATTTCTCCAGGCAGGAAGAGAAGAGGAGTGTTGGCAGGTTGTCGTTGCGGTAAACAGCGAGATTGCGAGTCGAAATTACACATCCATCGGCGTGATGTAGTAGCGCGAAAGAACCGACGACCGTGGGGCGACAGGTAGAATGGGGAAGGGAAGAGAGGAGCAGAAACTGTGCTGGCTCGAAAACGAGAAGGGAACGGCGAGTAGTATAGAGCGAGCAGTCGATGATTTCCATAATCGGAGAATAAATCGTCGCGATAACGATCGTGCCCCGTCAGAAGTATTTCCACGGGTCTACAACCTTCGCGCTCTACAACCGTGTAATTTTCGATATCCTAGCGAATAGTATCGTCCCATCGTCGTCCCCGCGAATAGTATCGTAGGCGCGCATGTGGCCGCGAGAGATTGCCAGATGAAGCCACCGTTACTCGCGGAGAACCCTTTCTTCCCCGTCTGTGCGTCGATATTCTTCTCGTGGCCGTTTACCTGACGAGCTATTCGTTTCCTCGTGCAGTTGCACCTTGACGAACTTTGGCATGCGATTAATTGCACGTCGACACCTGCGACGCCTCGCAATTATTCCGCGACCGTTGAATTGCGGGAAAAATCTGTTCGATCCTTTATCGTTTCGTAAAGGTGAAACTTCAAACTTGAGACGTTGTGTACCGCGAGCATCGCTGGCAAGTTTGCCGGTAACTTTTCAATTTTGCCACGATAGATTGTCTCGACTGTGTAGTCGAGGGGAAATATCGAGCGTGGCGTACTCGCTGACGGAACGAATCAATATTATTCCCAGCACCTATGATTAGCGGGAAATTAAAGGGAAACGTTTGCCTTGGGCTGACTTTACAGCGGAAAGTATCGATCTGAAAGCGACGCACGGGGTAAATCAGCCGTGCAGATTCGGAGAAGTACGAACGCGAACGGTTGCGTCATCGGTTATCGAGGAGCTTACGTTGCAACGGCGCCACGGCGTAGCGTCGCGTCGCGGGAAATCTCTTCGCGGTGCGTCCGCGCGAATTTACGCTCCATTATATCGTTAACGCGACGAGCACGTCGTCTTCTACGACGAACGTGTGAACAACGCGGTCATTTCCCGCTGTTCCTGTCTGCTCCCAAGAACAATTTGCATCAGGAGTTCTTCGTTGCCACGAAATCTCCTAGTTAGCTAGAAAAATCGAAACGACGTTCACGTTGCTTGTTCCTCGGTTAACCATTTCCCTAACCATTTCCAAGGTCCAGGAAAATTCCTCGCGATACAGGATAACCAACCCGGTCGAGAGGATCAAAATTGTTGATATTGGAAGTTCTTTTAATCCAGGGTGGAATCGAGTCTCGCTCGAAGCGTCGTTTGTCAGATACCGGGAAGATAGGGAGGAGGGAGGAGGGAGGAGGGAGGAGGGAGGAGGGAGGGCGTAGAACGAAATCGCGTCGATTCGGTTCCCTCCGCTGCTCCATTTTCCATGGAAACCGTTTTTTCGAGTGTCGTCGAACAATTCCCAGTTCGTTATTGATCTCGCGGGAAATGAAAGTCGCAGGACCGGCGGGATGGTAATTTTATTCGGACCGGTTGGAATCGAGACTGTTTTAAATCGTTATAATAAGTATTAAAATCGTAAAGGCCAGCACAGGCGAACATTTTTTTCGGGCTAGAGCGGCCTTTAATTGCTAGACGGTTTTACGGTATCGCGATTTTTTCGATTAATTTTCCCATCAGTTGGTGCGACAAAATTGGGGGTCCCGGTAATTCTCGCCGGTGACTCATGGCCCATAAAACAGCTCCCGCTGGATCGTCCGTTGCAATTTCTAGGCTGGTTGACCGCGGCCGTGCGCGTTTGTCCCAGTTGAGTGACGCGAGCTCGCGTCGAAATTGGCATCGATGGCTATCGCGATAAATACGCGGGCATCTCTCGAGCACTCTGCCGGCGTGTATTTTCGCCGAAAGGGTTCTCCTTTTTCCGGGCTTTCGGAGCCGCGTCAGACGTTTCACCGTTTCTTCGAATTAAACAATTTAGGATAATCATCGGCACGGCGAACTACACTTAATGGTTCACATTTGTTCCGGCTGATTACCGCCGCTAGCTCGCCAGCCAGCGTTTCCTTAATCGACTACCACTGGGAATTAATTACGAACGAAGAGGGCCAGCTCCCTCTCTCTCTCTCTCTCGCTCTCGCTGCTCCCTCGCCGGTGTAGTATCGCGTTACCGGGAAAATTAATCGGCGCGAATTAATGGGCTGCGACTATTCGATTTCAAAGTGGCGGCTGCCATCAACTCGTGAATTGTTCCATAATTCTTCTGGCACGCGATGCAGGCGTTCCACGGTGGGAATAAGCTTGCGAATAAATTTTCATTTTCCTCGTTTCAACGTGAAAACGAGGAACTTCCGGTGAATCCGCGGATCCACGATGCAAATACGCAACACCGGAATAATCAAGCTGTTTCGGGGAAGTACGCCGAAGGTCGTGCGTGTCTCAACTGCATCTCGTGTCGCGATTACTTCTCGGAAAACGCACGATCGTCCTAGAAACCTTTTTCTTTTTTTCTTCCTTTTTTTTCTTCTTTTTTTCTTCTCTCCCCTCTCTGCGAGCCACGACGATCGACTCGAGCGATAATCGCGCGACGCAAGGCCGCGGCGGGAAAACCGTCCGTTTTCTCGTAGTTTCCCAGCGTGCGCCTCGCCGGTAGGTCATTTGCGTAGGTAGCTAGTCGAGTTAATAACGCCGGCGACAATTATCGTCGCGAAATTGTGGCGCGACGTCGAGAAAAAGAAAAGATTCCGGGAAAAACGGCCCTCGACTCGCCGGAATGAGCCTTAACGACATCCACTTGGTTAGCGGGCCGCTGTCGCTGCCACGGGAGAAAAAGAAAGTGACCCGTGGGCTGACTCTCCGCGTCGCTTTTCTTTTTCCTCCTTTTTCTCCGTCTGATTGCCACGAAATTACGGGGAAAATGTTGCAGAACCGTATATACCAATCGTTTCTCTCGTACAACTTTCTTTAGTTTGTCCTCGCGCGTGTTTCGTTCTTTCGTTAATGCTGCGTTCTCAACCGGTTCACCAGCTGTTTCCGCGTGTTGTTATTTGTAATTTCGTGTTTGCGAGAAAGGGACGATTGGAAAGAGAGCGAGATGCGTGGCAGAGGGGTGAGGAGAAAGCGTAGAATCGATCGCGGTCGTCGTAGGCTGCGAGTGAAAGAGCAAACGAGCGAGCGAGCGGTTAGTGGCGATGAACTTTCCAAGAAGAGCGTCGACGCGGGCGACGCGCGAGGCGCGGAACACGCAGAGCGGCCGAGCGGCCGAGCGGTGGAAATGTCGTACGTACCGGCGGCTCGCTTTTTCCCCTTAATCGGTTCCGCGAACAGAAAAGTGGAAGATTACTCGCCTCGAAATCGATCCCGTTCCCTACCTAATCGTCGTATCCTGTCCCCTGCTCTGCAATTTGCGAGGGAGAGCCGTTTTCTCGTGGCGAGCGGCTGCCATGAAAAATCGCGAGCCGTCGTACTTCGACCGTGACAAACAATCGCCTCTTGTCCTTGGTTTTCCTAGTCCAGGAACCGTCGCCTCCGTATTCCGTCCACCCATTTCGCTGGGAAAGATTTAACGCGAGAGTTCCATCGCGATGTTTTCACTAAAAATATTAGGATAAACGTTCGAGTCCCATCGGCGACTGATTTCTCAGCAAACACAGTTAAACGTCGAAATCTCCGTGGCCACGATAGAAATCGATGAACGCGAGAAGCCGGCGGCTCCTTCTTCAAACAAACACACGGCCCGTGAAATATTTTCGTTCGAGCCGAATAACGTGCAGAGAGAAAGGGAGAAGGAGGAGGAGAAGTGATTATTATTTGATTATTATAGCGCTTGGAGGGGGAGAAAAAAAATGAACCGACGACCAACGGGGAGAGAGAGAGAGGGGGAGAGAGAGAGAGAGAGGGACCGTCCCGACGAGTCGATAATTGAAAAAGAGGCGTAAAAGCGTTCGGATAAATAGAATGGAGCGTCTTTCGGAAAGTCCGCGGAGAAACTCGATTAAAGTTGGTGGGAATGGGAAGAAGCTCGATTATCGACTCGTTCTCGCGATCGTTGTTTGCCGGTTAAAACCGAGGTGGCAGGAGGATTGCCACGAAATGCAACGAGGAACGTCGTCGCCCGGAAAGGGGACGTGCTCCGAAATTATTTCGCGAAATAAGGATTGTCCGTAATTCGCGTGCGTCTCACGCTACCGTCGCATTATTTCGGCAGGATCGTAACGGGAAATCGATCGATACGGAATTGACCGTCGTTGAATATCGCTTAACTCGACTACAGCTTGGCTGGTTCTATTCGGGCGTCGTCCGCTTTGGGGCCCGTGCTCTTCGAAAATCCTCCCGGTAGAATCGAGTGCCATTGGAAATCGTTCGAGCGGAATTTCGTCGTCGTCGTCGAAAATCGGCAGGCTGGCCTCCGGTCGGGCGTATGCGGTGTAACAGAAATCGGATGCCGCCGAGAATCGTTTGGCGATTGGAAAGAGCTGCCTTGGAAATCTTTTCATCCGGACCACGATAGAATCTGAAGAGTTGAGAAAGTCGCGAGTAACGCTCGAAAGGTGGACGTGGAAGAAACGTCACTTTGAAAGTGTTTCAGTTCGAGGAAAGCCGGAGAAAAGACGATTTCGAAGACAAAGCTGCCTCTCCTGCGACGTCCATTGTAATACGTTGCGTGTAATACGCGTGTGGCTCCGCTGAGCGCAAACAAAGGTGTTCTCGGAAGGAAGGAAGGCAGGCAGGAAAAAAGACGAAGGGAGCACTCTCCTTCCTTTGCTCGTTTCAAAATGCTTTTCGATCGTCGCGTGCACGAACCTGCTGGTTCCCATGAAATGTACGCGGTGTTCCTTTGTATCGTTCGAAGGTGGACGAGCTTATCGAGGATGAGAGGAGAGAAAAGAAGGAAGCAAGGAG
Source organism: Anthophora plumipes (assembly GCA_951804975.1). Taxonomy (NCBI): domain Eukaryota; kingdom Metazoa; phylum Arthropoda; class Insecta; order Hymenoptera; family Apidae; genus Anthophora; species Anthophora plumipes. The sequence goes on along the minus strand of OX638122.1, from coordinate 17,209,456 downwards.
CAACACTTTAGGTTGGGAAATTCGCTATGTGGTATCGCAGCGAATAAATCAGGAGGATTCTCGCCATCCGTGAGAACGAAACCGCAGCTACGAGCTCCTCTTTATTTATTCCCGGTTCGACGGTGTCGTTCGCGTTCACGACGACGACAAACGAGATCTTACGATCGAGCGTGAAACTCGCGAAATTAACGAGTCTTTTCACATTATGCGGGAAACAACGGAGAAAGTGACAGAGAGAGAGAGAGAGAGAAGAAAGTTACTTTCTATTTTGAATTTCATTCTCCTTTGTTTCTTTCACCGTTAGATATATTTTGATTTAACCAGTCGAACGGCAGATTTAGTAAAAAAAGTCGCGATTGCTGTTACAGGTACAAGGACAGCAGGGCTTATCCATGGCCAGGTGGCGAGAGCCACTTCATCCTGTACCCGGAGAGCGCGAACCAGACGATTTACGCGCAGAAGGTGAGAGCCTCGGACGCGGGACGATATTCCTGTCGGGCGAGGAACGACACGACTATTCTCGAAGGAGATATCACTCTCGCCGTCCTCGGTGAGTATTTTCTCTCCCATCTTTCCTCGGATAGACTTGACTAGACCTGTCGCTATATTTCCACCCGTGGAACTAAGGGTCGGAATTTCCGCGCGCGCGCGTTTCTCGCGTCACCGTGCTCGTCCAGAGAACACTTTGCAAACGTCGCTTAAATGGAGCCTGAAGCGGAACATCTCATCCACGCGTTCTCGCAGGATGTTTACGAATAGGCGAGGCAAGTCTCGCCTTTCTAGCAAACTTTTAGATTGCTCTTGAATCCATCGATCCGAGGGGACAAAGAGTTAGTAGTAAGAGGGGAGGGGGGAGGGGGGAAAAAGCCGGTTGAATCTTATAGTTGACAGGTGATTAAATAGAAATGGAGATTCTTCGATGGGAGGCAAACCGTGAAAGGAATGCTCCTTTCGCCGTTGTTTTTTTAATAACTCCAGGCTGAAAGTCTGCTGCGCAGCGAATCGTTTCTCGTCGGCGGACCTGTTAGTTGGTTTCCTTTTCGTGGAACGGTGATTGGGACGACGAATCGTCGACAGAGTGTATCCCAGGAGTGGTGTGAATCGATAGGACCGAGGGAGAAAATTGGCTTCGTTCTCGGTTATTTACGCCGCTCGACGATCGCCTTTCCGTTCCGGATCGCGAACCACGATTCCAGGGATGATTTACGCTGGGTGAGAAAAAGCGAGCGATCAGTCGAAGAGAAGGACGCGACGCGACGCGACGCGACGCGACGCTCGTTCGATCGATGCGTCACGCTCCCTCTCTATCTCTCTGTACGTAGGTGGTAGTTCCAGGAGGCACGCGAATCGATTCTTTTTCTTGGAAATTAAACCGTCACGGGGGCGTCAAAGTCTAGGAGAGGTGGAACAGTATAATTATCGACGGGATGCACGACGTAGCCATTCCGCGAGATAACTCGTGTTCGAAGCACGCGTCACGCGTATCTCTCGTCTCTTCGACTTCGAGGAATCTCGATTGGACGTTTTCCTCGAACGAATTTCCGCCCCCCTCCATCTCGGTATCTCTCCCGCGTAATTGCGGTTTCACGTTCGCTCTAGATTTCACCGTGTGTATCCCTTTAACGCGCGACAATCGCCGTTCCTCTTATCTCTGGACACTTGAATACTTTCACCGCGAAATTCGCGTCGAACGATGATGAACGATCAATTGTGCATTCGCTTGGTCTAAACGTGAGGAGCAGCGAGTGATTTTGAAATAAGCGGAATCGCGACGCCCTCGAATCGAGAGAGCAGAACGGTGCTGGAGTGGAGAGAGAGCCAGCGCGAAGCGTATCGACCCGGAATGTCAATTAAATCTTGTTTGCCTCTCGCTCTCCTCCGAGATCTGCTCCTCGAATCGATCGTTGACGTTTCTAGATCGCTGCAAGCGGGTCAGCGGGCTGAGGAAGACTCGCGATCATCGGTTGTAATTGGAGATTTCAGTTGACTGGTAAACAGCATACGAGGCGCCGCCCTCGTTCGGGTGTCCACATTTTTCACCGGCAGCCTCGTTTCATCCACCTCGATCTCTGTCCCCGTTTATTCAACCTGCCCGTCTTTTCGCTTCTCTTTAGGGGCATTCATCTTTGTCGCCGCGCGACAACCTTGTTTCCCCGCAATTTCCATCGGCTTCCGGTTACAAAGTTCGTCCCTCAGCCGGGCATTATTCTTGTCCGTGTTACTCCCAACGAAACGAGCTTTCCTTCCTTCGACACGAACACCCGCTGGAAATAGGTGTATAAAGAAGAAATAAGAGAAAGAGGTGCAGGCTACTTCGGATACCAGCAAGGGGGAGGAGAGGAACTCGGCGGGTGGTTAAAAACGATCCCATTAACTTTTTCCACCTCTTTTTCTCCCTCGCGGGAGCCGCAGCTTCGAACCTCCGTCAAAGTGAACTCTCGAAGAAACGTGTAGAACAAGCTGCAACAGATGATACAGACAAAAGGACGTTGCACCGCTTAGATCTCCGTTCGACTGCGTTCGACAGTCGTCGAGCAGTCGTACTTGGAGCTATTCGCGGGATGGAACGATTAAGGAAGAGTGGTATCTGGTACCGTGGCCTCAACTATGGAAATTGAGGGGGCATGCCGGTGCCGCAGCGACTCGAAGTTACCGCTTCGAGCCATTTGCATGGAACGACGAAGGGTCGGGGGTTGCGCTCGCATAAACGATGCACTTTCCCCAGAGTCCATATTACGTCGTAAAAAAAACCGGAGGGAACCACCGTGCGCTCTCGAAGGATGGATAAATGTGCCGCCCCCGCCTCTCTCTCTCTCTCTCTCTCTCTCTCTCTCTCTGTTTGTCGATTTTTCGTAAAATCGATTTCAAGGTTTTACGAGGGATCGCGGGAACGAACGAGAGAATTCGTGGCGTACGCGAACCTTTCGTAGGTTGAACGGCTCTGTAAATCGGGCGACGAGGGGGGGGGGTCGTTGAGTAAATCGAGCGTGGAATCGTAATTTCAATCTTTATTTTCCTCCTGTAACTATCCGCGGAAAGGGGGAAGGAAAAGAAACTAAAAGGAAGCGGCAAATGTCTAATTCAAGCCACTTTTATATTCGCAATCGAGAAAAGAAAGCAACGATGGGTGGGCAAAGGGGAGGAAAATGAATTTTCGGGAGAGTAACCGATGGAAACTCGTCCTGTATAAATATATGCATAACACATTTAGCGTCGGGGGCTGTGCCTCGTCGAGGGAACGCGGAGGAAGAGATGTACGAGCCAATACCTCAGGGCTAAGTGCACGGAGTGGTTGTGTGCCACGTACATTAAGTAAATGCGTATGATCTCGCAGCGAGACGAGGATGAGAAGAGGAGGAGGAGGAGGAGGAGGAGGCTGCCTGCGCCGATGATGCTGCCAGTAATGCAATTAGCCGATGCACCGTGCGCGCTATCTCTCCTGGCTATTTCTGCTCGTCGAACGCACCACCTCCCTCCTCTTCCCTTCCCTCCGTCATCCCTCCTTTCCCTTTCCTTTCACCCCTATCTCTCCCTGCTTTTGCCACGGTGAAAAAAAAAACAAACCAAAAAAGAAACGCGGATAGCCTCTAATAACACGCCTAGATAGAGAGCAAACCTCCTATCGAACATCCTTCGCAGAAGAGTCACGCGAATTTGCATGCCGAACTTGCATCCTTTTGCGAACGTGACCTTTTCCAATTTTCCAAAAGCAGCCTAGAGTTTTTCTAAAGTTCTTTCGTTATTCTCTCTTCTTTTTAAGGATGCAGCAATCTCCGTACTAAATTTAACGGATACGTCGCCTACCTATATTTACATAGAACGTAACCCACGGAGGAAACGTAATACCTTATCGGGCACCGGTGCGCGTCCTCGAATGCATATGCATGCCCATGAACCGTGGATTATCCGCGCAGCTGCGGAGCTTTCCGTACGCGGCCCGCGTTTAAGAGCTTAATTCTTTCGTCGTCTTGAGAACCGGTGCACCCTCGAATAATTTAACGGCGAAAAATGTCGAAAGGTAGTAGGAGGGAACGAGGGACATGGAGAAGATTAGGAAACTCTGCCGGTGGTTTCGAATTGCGAAGCAACTGCAGCGTAAAATCTGGCGAGAAGGCGTCGATCAATTAAACGGAGCAGCCCGATGTAACGATGGGTGGACGCTGTACGATCGCGCGCGTTTATCCGACGGGTATCGCTCGTGTCCAAGATGAGAGCTCGTAAGCGACGAGGAATCGATTCCCCCGATGATCCAATAACCATCCACCGACCAGACAAACCCATTCTATCGGATATTCCGGTTATTTCCGATCCTTTTCCACCCATCTCCTCTATCTCTCCGTCGAAGAGGAGGAGAAGTTCGCCTAAACGAGCGAAAATTCCCGTCGAAACTCGTCGATCCGAGGACACGCCAGCCAACCGTTTCTCCCCTCTTCCCCTGGAAAGAATGCGCGACTGTGAAGGCTAAAGTCTCATCGAAATCCATAATCTTCTTCGGTGAACTGCCATTAACGAGTCGAATCGCTCGGAAGAGCGGAAGAAATGATTTTCCCCGAGATTAATGGAAATCTCGAGAGGTCAGGGATGTTGAGAGGAGAAAAATGAACATGATCTCAGAGTTATTACCACCCGGAGGCCACTGTCGATCGTCTTCAGCTCGATCGTCTTCCTCTTGTTCCAAAGAGGTTGGATATCGAGTTCCTTCCCCCCTATCCATCGATTTCTCTCCTCTGCGCCATACGACGAAACTCGAAGCGAACCCGGCGGAACAACAGGGGGGAGGAAGGCCGAGACGGAGAAGTAAGTACAAGTATTTGAATAAAGCTACCCACGCGCGATTTCGAGAGAAGCCCGGTTGAAACGGCGAAAGGAATCGCGCGCCCTTTCTTCGCGCACGCTAACCAGAGTTCCTGGAAGTCTTTCTCGAACCTTTTCTCTCTCGCTGCGGTGCTCGTATCGCGAGTTAGTGGACCTTTCGATCGTAACTACGCGGCACGAAATCGTCCTATATAGCTTTCGGTGATTCGAGCGCGAAATCGCGGCTAGGCGGTGGAAGTTGTTTAATTTATTGCACGGCTGTCCCTTCGAATTTTCCTCGGCGCTTTTACCGAGGACACAAAAATTCAACGCTCCAAAGCAACAGCGTTCGGTTATCAACGCACAATTTCGAGTCGACTGAAATTTCAACCAACGTTCCTTGTTTCTCCGCTTATCCCGCCGCCGTGGCTTCGCCATTGCGGAAAAAGAGGGAGAGAGAGTCTGGTCGTCGGACGGACAGCTGGACGGAGGAGAGGTGTGTAGAGCGGCAAATGGGTTTTCCCAACGCGGCTGAAAAGTCTCTGTTCGCAGTTGATCGGAAAGTTTGTCCGGCTCTTCTGTTTAACGGCTTCACGGCCCCCGATCCCAGCCAGCCACCTATACCCGCCGCGTTCTGCCACGTAAACTGTCGAACAAAAGAACGAATAACCAAACTTGCCGGCAATAAAACTGTCGCGAACCGTCTACGAGCCGGGTAACCGCGTTTCATTACGCCCGGCCAAGCTTGTTTTACAACCTACGAAAGATTCATCCGTGCCGCGTCTCCACTTCCCTTCTTATTCCCTTCTTATTCCCTTTATATTTTCCCTCGCACGAAAATCCTGCCCTCCGAGATCGAGGTATAAACGGCGGAGATTGGCTACAGGTTGAAGAGATGGTTCCGCAACTCCTGGCGAAAAGGAACGTTTTTTAAAAGAGAATTTCTCCTGGTGAAATATTTCGAATATTTCCTAGTGACGAAGGTACTTTCGTTCGCGTTGACCGGTGGCTGCAACAGGAGGGCTAGGAAAATTCGCGTGGCACGTTAATCGAGCGTTTAACGAAGCGTATAATAGGTTCGTATTGTACACCGGCGTTCGTAAGTGCTGGAACATCCATTACGTTCGGACAGAAACTGTTATACGATTTCAATTACATTTCCGCGACAAAGTTAGCATCATATACCAGTGCTATATGTATGTATGTATGTATGTATGTTCGACCCACCGAAATCGTTTCCAAGCGACGTCGTTTTCCAGAGAGAGAGAGAGGGAGACAGAGGCGTACGTAAAACGGGGCGCGGTCTCGCCGAGTTCTCCGCGTTTCGCGTCCGTAAAATGATTTTTACGCGTACCACGGATGGAACGCGTATTTCACGGTGAATCGCAGCCCGTCCTGACCAACCGCAAAACGCCGATATATATGCACGGCGCAACGGCGATACACGTGTGTCACACGACACCGTGTGCCACACGTGCATCGCCGCTTCCTCTCCTCTCTTACCCTACCTCTGTGTCAAGGAACAGCGTGGTATTTCTTTCCTAGCTATTCAACTACGAGCTTGCCAAGTTTACCATATACAGTGGCTCCCATTAATATTCGGACACCCTTTAAAACAGAATAATCTTTCTTCAAATTGGACACAAACGAATTGTGTTCTCGTGAGTAGTTTATAAGGATCAGTTTACCGAATGACACGTGCAAACAGTTTTGACGAAACTTCACGTGGTCGAAATCACGAAGAAAAAAAATTGTAACGGTTGCCTTTTGCAACTTTTTTCTCTGAATCCGTAATCAAAAATCGAACTCTTTCGTAACTTTTCGCCTATAATTGGGAGAAATCGAAAAATTCGTATGTTAGAAAAACGCTGGGTAGGAGACGTATATATATACATAAGAGGCGACTCGCGCGTGTACCAGAGGAGGCAACGCAGATTTGCAGATGACGTGTACAATAGCCAGAGCGCCGCGGGTGTACGAATCAATTGTACGGGTAGTAACGTGCACGCACGTTCAAAGGCGTATGCACAGAGTGACACGTGACGCGTGTGCACACCTCAGTTTGCACTCCCATCGAACGACGTATCCTGGATATTACGTGTACTTAGATCTCCTCTCGCCCAGCGTTTGAATACCCACAGAGACGATTTCGAAGGGCGATCGCCCCTAGATCGATGCTAACGTCACCCTTCACCTGCTGCCAGTGAGCTTGGAATATAGTCGCAATATAGGCGCAAAAGAGTCGACCTGCAGCCATCAAATAGCCGATGATTTTCTTTGACGGGCTCTCGGTGTGCAACCATTCCAATTAATCCTGTTACGTGGCTCGTATTGATCGTGCCTCATCGTGGACAGGGCGTATCGGTCTCGGTTGATCATCTAAGAGACATCTAAACGTAAAGAAGTGCTTCGGGAGAGAAACGAACGTCGAACAGATTGCGCGTTTCACCGCGAGTAGCTATGAATGTTCAGTAACTACGCTTCTCGATAATTCGACATACCGTTTCTCCTGCATTTCCCAACTGCACTCCCGTCCTCTCTATCATTTCTAGATATTAATCGAGCTTGTACCTTGCCAACTGGAGGTTTATTACGATAGAAAGTCCTGCACGACTTGCTAAAGCCATTAGGTGAAATCTGATTCGAGGAGGAGGAAGGTGAGGGCCGCGCTTTGTCTGTGGACGTTTTGCCTCGGAGAAAGCCGAGGTGGATCGTGTGCGTGGATAATTTGCGGGATCCCGCGAGGAGGAAATGAAATTTCGTAATTGTTCGCCGTAAACGCACGAAATCAGTTTAATAGCGCCACTTTCGTCTAACTATAATAATTCACCTATTAGATGAATTTTTGACGCGAGCTAGGGAGGATGGGGCACCGAATTTTGCTGGATATTTTGTCAGGGAGAAGTTGGTGTAAAGTAGCCAATGTTCGGTGGTAGTTAGGAGACAAGAGACAGAAAATGATGAGTGCAGAGTATCCCCAACGTTAATTCCTTTTGACGCAAAAGTTGCAAACTTCCCTACCGAATTCATAAAGCGTCGAACGAGGCGGCGACGCCTCTTGGAAAACTTGCGCCGTTTAACGAAGAAACAGAGGACGTCCTTTGCTTCGGTAAGTTTGGCTGCGTTTCCCGTTAAGTCTGCCGTGACGTCGAGCGTTCGCAAAGTTGCGTTGTTTGACTGCGAAACGGGAAACGGATAATGCTACGTAAACAGATTTGCGTGCAACTTTGTTCGAGCAAATATCCATTGCGTCAGGGAACACGCGAGGTTTTCCTCCCTTTGGTAAAACGTTAACACGCGGACATTTTCCTCCTCCCCCGCGAAACGATAGACTTTCCACCGTGAACCCTTTGCACGAGCAAATCCGTCGAATGACCAGTAGAAATTTGAAACTGTTAACGCTTCGGGAGAGAAAAAGGAAAGTCTGAAAGTTCGCAAAAGGTTAAAAGAGGTTCCCATTTATCAAAGGCTCCATTTAAGTTATTGAATAAAAGATAGAGAATTTCCTTGTATCCCCGGCGGAGTTTCTAGTGAAATATTTAATAAGGGATTCATACGGTTTCAGGGGAGAAGTCCGGCGGATATACGGGGAAACCGCTGCCAACGTATCGGCCAGCCTCGCAATTGGTTCCCCTGGGAGGCGCGGCGAGATTGTTTTGCGAGGCATACCTGGGAAAGGTGGAGCTCCCGGACGCGAAAAATTCGGTGACCTGGTCGAAGAGCGATAGCAACGTCACTCTACCGAATCACGGGAGGATCGCCCAGCACAGAGTATCAAGGTGAGTTTCCATCCACATCGAACACCGGTGGGACCTTCCGCTTTTCATCGGTCATTGCTCAACTTGAATATCCTTGCGATAGGTGGGTAGTAGAGTTCGTTTAAAAATGTTTCATTAGAAGAAAAGGTAGATTTTCTCGAGTAACTTCTGAGAATCGAAGAAACGGAAGCTCCGCTAACGAAAAATATAGAGAACCGGTGCGATTCAAAGTGAGCTGCTTCTCGTTTAAAAGCTGCTCTTTGTAACGCGTCGATCGTGTTGGTTTCTCGTTGCAGCAGGCAGGTAGGCAAAGGAACGTGCAACTTTGATCGAAATCGAAAGGTCGTTCGGAAGAGGGTGGCCGAGCGCTTCGGCGTACCAAGGCGTATTACATCAAACTGTTAATTAAGGACTCACACGCGGCCGCTCCTACCGTTCGAGTATTAGAATTTTCCTTTGATACAGTGGCGAGCGTATCCTGTTTCCAGGAAGCACGTCGACCGTTCCGAATACGCACGCTTTCAAATCGGTTAATAGGAGAGCGTGACTAACAAGAAATACGCACCGAAATACCCGTGGTCATTATCGCTGAAATCACGGATTTCCCCCATTTCCGTGAAACTTTCCCTTTGCTCAAACTCCGAACCGTCTCTGCGAGGAAATTTCCAGGGCACAATCATACTGGAGACTTGGTTTGAATGGCGAACGCTTTAACGTTTCAAACGCTATGATGCGGCGCATTTAAACTTAAAGATAGGGATTTCGTTTAAAAAACGAAAAGAAGAAGGGAAAATAAAAGATTCTAGTATTCTACCGCAGAGAAGCAACACGTTTTCGTAGACAACCGGCCACGCGATGACAGCCACTCCACCGCGTCGCGTAAGATTACGAAACGCGGAGACAGTGAGATTAATCTCGCGGCGTATGGGTTCGTCGTGTGGGTAAACCGGGTAGTACAGAGGATGAGCGTTGCATAATCGGCGTATCCTCCTGTAGCCTGGTGTGCGGGGTAGTTCTCCGCGAATGCAAATGCCGTCGAGTTCGAGCATGTGTCTCACGGGTAAATTTGGAAATTGCGCTGCAAACCTGTCCTCCAATTAGTGACCGCATCCAGCGCCACGGTTACGCCCGCAGCCGGCCGAGAATGTAACGAGACCCTACAATACACCGTTTACGCTCCGACCTGCTCCCTATTATTGATTTCCAGCCGAGATACGATCTTCCTGTCGCCAATCCTTGTAATTCCTCGCCGCTCTTATTATCCCCGAAAAAACTCCCGGTCCAAGTGACGCAACCGGCAAATGTATCGATGCATCTCGTTACGAGGCGAGCGAAAGAGTGCCTTTAATCATTCCGCTTGACCGAAGGCCTCGGCGCCGAAAACCGAGGTTACGCAAACGGGGCGAGGCTTTCACTTGCTCGCCTCTGAGCCCGATACCTTCTCAACGAGATTAAGATGAAACGCGCGCGAAGCGAAGGTCCGACCTTAGCAACGGTTGGACAATGTTCAGGAACGTTGATCCGAGCTGAGATCGTCGAACGATAGGAACAGAAGCTCTCCTCTACCCGAGTAAGAAGATAAAACGGGGGTTAAGGTTTGGTGAACCTCTGGGAGACAACACTGGTCCGGAATTTCGAGCGATGGGTTCGCCGCGCGCTCAGCAGCGATGATTCCGCGAACGAGTCTCTCTGTCGAGGGTCGACGCGATCGCAGGGTCCAGTGATTAGCCTTTTTGCACCGGCTCTCGTCCGGGCATTATAGACGTAATAACGCCGGGACAAACTCGCCGGAGTAATCCAGCTGGGATTCTCTCTGTGGCAAGAACGAAGACGAAATCCGCTCTTCCATGGAGAGAGCAAGAGACGAGAAGAAATTCCAAGGAATCCTCTCTCTGTCTGTCCCTCCGGTTCCAGCTCCGTCATTACACTAATGATAGCCTGCTCTGTTACCTCGGCGAATCGTCCCCTTTTTCGTGTGTCTCCTCGCTGTGCTAATGCTCGAAACTGAACCGCACGAAGAGAAGATGAAAACTGTTGGACTCGTTGCTACAATACGCCGTTCTTTCTGGGGTTCGTGAATGTTGCGAGATCTTTTCGGGTGTTGCGAGAGAACGATGGGGTTATTAGAGCAGAGCTGGGGTACGGGTGACGTGGGAAAGCCTGTGCCTCGCGTCGAATCGATCCTCGTCGTGTCTTTACCGAGCGATAAAGCGAAAACTGAGAGAGAGAGAGAGAGAGAGCTGGGACGAGGGCACGAAACTGACCGTAGGAAGAGTCATCTTTGTCCATCGGCGATTCGGTGCACAGGGAATCGATCGGCCGTGGCTTGCGGTCGAGATGCCTCTATCTGCCAATCACGGTCTATTCCAAGGTGACCTGTGCATCGGCAGCGTCCGTTCCGCTTTCACGGTGAAATTATCTTCGGTGGTTTAAGCCGTGTACGTACCAGCAGTTGCCTGTCCACCGTATGACCGTTTCGATTTCCCGACCACCGTCCGCTCTTCGATCGATCTCGAACCCCAGACCTCTCTCTCTCTCTCTCTCTCTCTCTCTCTCTCTCTCTCTCTCTTCGTTATTCTTCCCTCGAATCTACGTTTGACGGTTCGCACGCGACGACGATTCTCCTCCCGTCCAATTAAACGCGACGCGACGCGAGAGGATTTTGTTGGGCTTCGTAGATAAGGAACAGGAGCTGGAAGAAAGTCCGCGAGGTCGAGCGGGGACGGAAGAGAGAGAGAGGAAGAACCGGGTCGAAAAGAGAGAGCGGAACGAACCGGCGCGGCGCCAGGGTCACAAGCCTCTCCGCGGTTGGTTAGCCGGTTCTCTCTCTTTCTCTTAGTGGTCGTTTTGTCGTCAAGCTCTCGATCATCGTGGCGAGATAGCGTGCACAGGCCTGGCATGGGTGGTCCATCGGGCTTCTCATATTCTAAGCGTCGGCGCGCTCGCTTGCTCGGGATTAAACGAGATGGTCGATACCTGAAGAGGACTCACGAGCTTCAATTTATATTCCATTCGCTTTTAATCGAGCCTCCATTATGTGTGCCCGGGGATCGAGTTGACGCGTCTCGGGGGCTTGTCCAGGGAAAATCGCTAGGACGCGTGTCGTGAAATACCGAGCAATAATAATAATAATCATAATCATAATAACAATCATAACCATAATAATAATAAAAAGAAGAAGAATGAATGGCGTTAAAAGTTTAAGAATCGAATGATTGCGAAAGATTGGAAACGAAAGAAAGCTCTACGTGCTTCTGACGTTAGGAAACGAGATCCGCGTGTAAAGCGAGGACAACCGCGGAGAGGGAAGGGGAGGAATTTCCAAGAGGTAGAAGAAATGATACAGAACGGATACAAAAGGTGCGACGGTATAATGGTCGATAAGTCTCGGCGAATCTCTCCCTTCAGGGTCGTTTTTGCGAGAGGGAAATCCGCTGACGCGAGAACGAGATCGGTACGCGCTGTTCCGCGGAGCGAAATGGTTCCAGCCGGACTTGAAAGAAGAGTCGACCATCTGTCTCGAAACGGATTGGATGGAAGCTCGAGGACGTAATGAAACTGTAAGAGGTTAAGTGCGAGTGGCTGTCTGACGGGGAACGGCAGACTTTTGAAAAATCATACCATGAGATCTTTAATATCGCGGAGAAACACACCGGAGCGAAAAGTTGCACCACTGGGGGACAGGGGGTAGTAACGAATCATCCGCGAAATCCCGGTGCTCGTTTCGAAACTTTACTTTCGGGGCAAAACGGAGTTTTTCTTCCCTCTGAAACAAGGAACTTTCGTTTAAGCGATACTAGAGTTGTTCCTTCGAAGCTGCAGCTGAAATATGAACGGAACGTGAGAGAGGAGGAGGAAAGTCATGGAAATTCTGACAAAGGGCTTCCGTGTGCGGCGGTGTTCGAAAGGCTTGGGAGAAAATGAGAGGAGAGAGGTGACGCGTTATCGGATCGGGGCAGAGATACGCAAAGACGAGTGCATTTCTCGCGAGGAATTAGCCAGAAGGGTGGAGGAGAGGTGACCGATGGATCGAATTAGCAGGTGTAACGAACAGATTCCGCTCGATCGAGGAGGATTCAGCCTCGTAAATCTTAAGTGACCGGTTACTCGGGGACTAATGGAGACGAATTACGCTTACTCCCGTGAGCCATGCGCGCCGATGCGGATCTATTAAGGTTGATTGCATTCGAATGCAAATCCACAATGAAATCTACGGACCGAGTCTCGGCTGAAGTACTTTCGCCCTTTTCCGTCGTAATTATCCTGGACAGGCTCGTTGCAAACCCTCTGACTCGAAGTCGTTGCCTCTAATTAACGAATTGAAATTCTCCGAAAGACAGGAACATTTCGGTGAATATTAGAGGGAAATTATGGACCGAACAAAGCCGGAGATTCACGTCGAAAAGTAGAATTCTCCGCGAGCAGGAGGCAAGAGGGATCGACCAAGGTATCGAAAGAACTAGGTGGAAAAACAGAGCAGCGAAAGAACGGGAGCAGAAGAGGAATAAAAAAGGTGGTAGATTCAAAGCGAGCCAAGGGGAAATAGGATGGAAAGGCGAGGAAAAAAAGTTGGGGACAAAGAATGCTGAAATATTGAAAAGTGCCGGGAAGGAACAAAAGCAAAAGGAGGAGAAGGTGATGGCGATGGCGATGAAGCACTAGGTGGCGGAGGGCACCGTGGATCGAAGAAAAGGGAAGAAAAAATGGACATTGGTGCGGAGGAAAAGAGGTGGTGTATGGGGCTGCGACGAGAGGAGCAAAAACAACGTTTGCGGATAAAAACGATATTCGATGAAGTTGCGTCGCGCTGTTGAGCCGGGATGACGGAGTGTACGAGTACGATGCAATTACGGGAGCTCGGGCAAAGGCTGAAAACGCGGCGGAGAGAACCGGGGACAAGGTGAAATACGCGAGAAACATCCGGGGCGGGGGTCACGCAGGAATAAAAGACGGAAACGTGGCCGTGGACGCGGACGACGTTTCCGTTCGGCTTGCAGATTTAATTCGCGAACAAAAACCGGGAAACTGGCAGCTTAAATTCTCTCGTGGAAATGTTCAGGGTTTGTAGATAACGCGATAACGTCAAAAATAAACGGTGTTCGGCGTGGTGGTAACGGTAAAAAAACAGGAGGGGCGGTGGTAACGCGGCGACCGGTCAAATTTCTCGCGTAATCCGTTTAATTCCCCTCGACTTGGCGAATTAATCGGCACGCCGGCACCGGAATTAATATTAATGGCCCCGTAATAATGGCTACGTAACTTAATTCCGAGTCGTTCCGCCCGGATAATACCTCTCTCTCTCTCTCTCTTTCTCTCCCTCTCTCTCTCTCTCTCTCTCTCCCGCCGTGGAAAGGGAGGAACGAACGAGACCGAGGGAGCTAACTTCAGGATCGATGAATGCCTCGAGATAGCCCGAGTTCAAACCTTTGTCTCTGAACCATTGATTTTTTCACTTCTCATTGGAGAACGCCGCTTCTCCGGAGGAGATGGAGTTCCTTCTATGCGGGGGGAGATCTCCAGGGTGGAGGGTGAAGAAGAAGGTCCCTTTTAAACGGACTCGCGCTGCGTAATTTCATCGCGCGTAATCGCAGCATTCCCTGCTCCCGTTCGTCGCGTCGCCAGTCGGCAGTTCGTTGCTTTCACGACAAGTTGGCGTTGAAGTTCTTTGAATGGACCCTTGGCAAGCGCAGTCGTGCAGTCAGCGAGCTTTTGTACGCTCTCTGAAACACCGTCGCGCCTGACATAGATATCCATATAGACCGACTCTGGGCTTGGTTATAATCGATCTGATTCCTTACTCCTCCTTCCCACCGATGCAACAGAACAAAGAGTCTTGGGGGCAATGTAAATTTCTCGAACGAGGAGGGAACACGTGGGGAGGAATAATTGGAAATTGAAAGGAGAGGAGAGATTGGAACGGCGCAGCGTCGATACGCAATACGCAACAAAAGTCTTTTTTTTTTTCGTTTGCTTTCTCTCCCTTTCTCTCTCGCCGAGAGCAGGCTCGGAAAATGGAAAAATGGAACGTACTCGAGGAGTAAGTGAAACGAAAGGCAGCGAAGAGATAGCACTCGTGTATTCGTTTGACGCCTGATGGGCAAAGAGCGAAGAAGAGGGGAGAGCGCGTGAGCGTTTTATTCGCGAAACGGTTACCGTAGGCCTTTCGACAAATGGATTGATCAACAGTTAACCGTTTCCTTAATTCGATTTCCCAAATCGAAACGGGGAAAGGACGCGCGAACGCGGAATAGCCCGCATCTAACTCAATTAAATAGTATCGTGTTTTCGGTGAATTCGAACGTTTTCAGCACACGATCGAATTTCGGCTAGCGTGTATACGGAATTTGAAAGATCGTTTTGTCCTTTCAAAGTGGGAGTCGAAAACTCTGGAAATTTACGAACCTCGAGTATTCCCTGGAACGGAACTCGTTAATGAAAATTGCACCGGGGCGTGCAGTTCCTGTTTTTTTTCTTTTTTTCTTTTCCATTCTCCGTTGATCCTTCGTTAGCGCGATCAACCGGTGAAATTTATATCCGAGCAAGGCGAGGAGAGCAAGCAGCACGTGAAACGAGAAGAGAAATCGCAGCGCAGACACTTAATCCTGTCTGACCCGTGCCTACGCACGCGAAACTGTCTCTCCTCGGTAGAAACTTAATCTGGCCTGATTCAGCCGGCTGGAATTTGACAGACGAGTCCCGTCTACCAACGGGGACTGTCATCGTGGATTACAATGTGCCGTTTAATTATTCCAGCCCGACCGGGGAACGAGCGGAGCCTCGTGCCGACGCGACAGGACGTTACGTCACGTTTGCGTTTCATCCTTTCTCCCCTCGCTGCGCTCGAGTTTCCAGCTTGATTAAAAGAAAAATCGAGGCGACGTTTTCCGATCACCACCACTGTATCGTCGTCGTCGTCGTCGTCGTTGTCGTCCTCGTCGCTATCGAAACAAAAGAGGAAAAGAAAGAAAAAAGAAGAAAAATCGTAAATCTTCGCTCGGTTAGATTAGGTCGAATCGACGAAAGCATTCCAAGTGGCATGGCTCTGGCGCTGCAGGTTGTTCGTATACACGTACATTCGTCTCCGAGTTATCGTCTGAATGCAAACTTCCATCCAATTCTGCCTATCAGCCGTTCCACTCTAATGGGTAGCTGTCATTGGAAACTTCGAAATGAAAGCGTCTCCTCGCTGTCACACGCAGAACTTCCTTTAAGCAACGTTCTGCGCCGCTAGTTGAAAACTGTCCGGTTCTCGACACGCGCCGCCCCCCTATGCACTTGGAATCTTTTCCCCTTGGAATTAATTACGCGCCAATTAGCAGTCGATTCGGCGAATCGATTCGAGCGAAAGGTGCCACCCATAGGTGATTTGTTGGAATCGTTCAAGTTAATGGGGACAGAGGGAAGAGGACTCGTCGGAGAGGAAAAAAAGGAAATCGGTGGGTCCTGTACCATTTTGAATAGAGTACTATCGTACATATCGCGTGCTTCCATCCGGCCGCATGCCCGTGTTCCATGCAAATAGTAGATAGAGGCGGCGAACAGCGCGCCTCGGGAACGGAAGTCGTTGGACGCGTTCCAAGAAATCCCGAACCTTTAACAACTCGCTCGACAGAGTAAATTCCGTTGGTCGAGCAACGGCGGAACAATACGCGGTACCACGTGTACGAAAGAAACATCGATTCCCCCCGGCCCTGCTGAATTCCGAAAATGCCAAATTTTTCGAATAAACGATCACACGTACACGCGTCGGATACTTCAAGTCGGCGGAAAGTTTCGCGGAATGCGATAGACTTTTCTTTTCCGACGTTTAATCGGAGAGAGAAATTCTCGCTGGTTTTTTCCCCTCAATTTATCCGAGAGAATTCTCATAATCGCGGCTAAACTCGCTTCGATCGGATATTTGCAATTCCGCGCGGTGCTATCCGGAAGATTGAAACCGCGAGCGGACGTGATGTTGCCTCGTTCCGCGGACATCCACTGGGAAATCCACCGATTTGCAACCGAGGCTCGTGCTCGCACGATTTCTCCGTTAGAAAAGGAAAGATTTTTTCGTTGCGTCGAACACTTGGATCGATTAACAGCTTTCACCGATTGACCATTTTTCCTGAAAAAAATCCTCTCTCTCTCTCTCTCGAAACGGCGAATTTTCAGCGAAAACCTTTGGACAGCGGAGAGAAAGAGAAATTCAGGCGAGAAACCGATTTGGTGAAAATGCAGAGATCGGCGATTGTCGTTTGCCCGTTCGATTCGTTCTAGGATAGATAGGTAGATAGGCAAATGGGGGGGAGGACGTCGGAGGTTTAATTAAAACTGGACGGACGCGTTGTTTTCGCTGCTCGAATCGAGCCGCGACAGCGAGCGTAGCAGCGAGCGAGTTGATAATTTTTCTCTTAATTAAGCAGGATCGAGCAGCGATACATGCACCTATCGGTTCGGTGGGAGAAGGGTGGGAAGGAAATTATTAGATTCATCGATTTCCCGTCACCTTCCACGGTGGATTAAAATATCCGCGTACGTAGCGGCTGGTGTTGTAACGCCGCGTTTCTACGAACACTCTATAAATTCCGCGCCGTTAAGTCGATTTAAACTCTTCCAATTGACCAGATACTTGGAACCTTCACGGGCTGTTCTATGAACCGCCGTTAAACGCGTTCCATCAATCTTCGTTCCTCTCTCGATTGATCCCAGGACTATTGGCGCGGCTAATGGAAAAAATCAGGTGGTGAATCGTTGCTGAGAATCGATCGAACGTTCGTCATTTCTAATCGACGCGGCGCGTGGTTTTCGATCGTCGATCAGCTGGATCGTCGAAAGCAGCACGAAATGGTGTTACGCTTATCCGAGCCCTCCGGAGGGGAAAAGTTATTCGACGAAAGAGAACCTCCTCGTAAAAGTTCAGCTGGACGGTTAGCGGCGAACGTCGTGTAATACCCGGCGCGTTTCGGCATACTAATTTAATTACACATCTGGGCTAGATGAACGCAACTCGGCCGCAATTAATTCCGAGCGCATAATTTCGACGGTTCGGGGATTCAGCACGCGCATCGTCGCGTTGCAAACCAGCTGCGAAACAGGAAGCAGTGGATGAGGCCGACTAGGAAACTGGCGCGATGATGATGACGATGGTGGAGGTGGAACCATGGTGCGTTTGCCCAGATTATTTGTCGGTCCAACGAAAATTGATCAAACAAGACCAAGATCGAGATACGTATGTACATGTGTCAAGATTATGCACGACACGACGCGATTCGACAGACCGTGTGTTTGCTGGATCGTTAATCTCTTTACCCTCCTCAGTTTTTACCGGCTGACTACACGCGTCGGAGTTTCGCGTTCGATTCTTCGAAGAGAGAAAGTTCTCCTCGAATCGAGTACGGACGATCCGAGCGTGAAACTTCGAAGGGAAACGGACCGACCGAGCAGCAATCGAACGTGGAATCGATTCGAAGCGAAGGCAAAGGGGAGAAACAACGGCGACGAGTTGAAATTTGCTTTTGTAATTCGTGGCAGGGCGGCGTCGTTCGGTAACGAGCGGTGTTTCCCGATTGTTTCGGATTTTAGCGAGGGCAACTTTTAATTAAAAGTCGCCAAATTGAATGGCGAAACTGGGGGAGGGACGGGTCCTGTCAGTCGAAGTTGCTCAATTTAAAATTCGCGTTGCACGGCTGCCACTGCAACTTTTCGATAACGAACGAACGAACGAACGAACGATATCCACGGACAAAGGAGCTTCCGAGCGTATAACGGCGAAGGTTTGATCGCGTCGAATTAACCAGGTTTCCGCGTGTAATTATAACGCCTACCGCCGCAATGAAACATTCCGCGGGAACGAGTGGACGAAAGCTCGAGGCGAGCCGCAAAACTGATTCGCGATAATGGACGCGAAACGCGGTCGAGAAAAAACTATCGCGGTCGAATTGAATTTTAGCACGGAGCGGCGCGACTGGTTACGCGTTCTGTGTACACCACGGAGTTGCTTGTAAATGAATTACCACCTTTCCAACGCTACGCGTATTCGTAACGCGTTTTTCTACCCGCACACCGCGGTGAAAGGTTCGTTAAGAGTGCGAGGATACCAATGTTGATTATCAAACCGTTTCTGTTTTTTCTTCTTTTTCTTTGTTTCTGTTTTCACGGTGTCGTTACGGGTCTGGTTAACCTTGCCGTTATTGTCGCTCCCTTGGAATTTTTCCATTTTCCAATTGAATTCCCTCTGTGAAAAGCACGATACACTTTGTATTCTTGAAAATACCGGGAGCAAGGTGAAACGCGACGCGAGAAAGGAGTCATTTACCGGCACACGATATTCCATCAGTCACACAACCAAGGGAAAAGTGTGCAGCGTATAATAATTATCGTGAAGCAACGTTATTTGCGTTGACGTTCGCACACACAGGTAAAATATGTCCCCCGGTCTAACGGAAGGAAGGAAAATATCAGATACACTAGGTGGTACATTTATATACACGAGTATACACATGTGTACGCATATGACAGAACGTGATAAATCACGGTTAGACTTTCCAGTATTATCGCACATTCCCACTTCACGCGAAGTATTTATACGACGACTCGTTTCGAATCAGGGTGGATCGGCGGGGTGGGACGAGGCGGAGCGAGGCGGAGCGAGGCGGAGCACGGCAACAATAAGTGCGTCGAAAACTCGTAAGCCCGGAACGCGCGATAAGAACGATAAGAACTGTCTGAGCGGCGTTGCGTCACGGCTGAAGGTTCGGAGAAAAAAGGCCGCGATCGGACCGAACGATTAGGTTACCGCGGGGGAGACGCACGCGTGCGTCCATAGCGATGGCGAGGCGAGGCGAGGCGAAAGCGGCGGCATACGTGTGTCCGTCGACAGCTGACGGCTCTATAAGCTTAATAAGCCGCGAGATCGCGACAGAGGCCGAAAGAACTACCGAGAACAGAGTGCCGCGGATCGATTGATTTATGGCCTCGATCTTGGGACGACGCGACGTCGCTTTCGCTCTCCGCGAGGCATCCGCCGCTCGCGATTTCGCGTTTCTTCGCGATTCAGCCTCGGACGCGCGGGGTGATCGTAAGGAGGACTAGAGGCGGCGTGTTTGATCAGCGGATAAGCTGGAATTAGAAACGTTCGGACAGATTTATAAGCGTGCTTGGAAACGTCGAGGCGAATGCCTCGAACGAAGTCTGACTTCATCGAGTTTGACGATATTTTTCGTCGGGAGATATACGACGCCCGCGCCCTCCTTTCCCATCGAATATGAGAACCTTTTCTACCCTACGTATTTTACACACGTATACTATCCTAGAACCCATACGCGCATGCAAGAGGTACGGTCTCGCCTTATTGCACTAGGCTTTCGTCTACCTTTGCTTTCATATCTCGCACCTCGTATTTCGTTCGGCAGCCATCTTGTCTGTCGTCTGTGCCGGTGAGAACGAAAGAGAGATGACCCATCGTATAATCAAACTATTCGTTCCATGTATCAAAGCGTAAAAATGTTGCGACGGACACGGTACGAATAAGGTTCGAAGGGGTGTGTTTCGCCGTAAAACACGCTCGGCAATGTCGCCCCGCGACTCTGCGTATCCCGATAGTCGGAGAAACTAAAAGTCGGTTTCCGCGGTGGCGGCCTCGTAAATAAGAAACGATTACGTGAGTGCAGTATTTTTGCCCGCTGCATCGTTGCGTGTCTGCTAAAAGATTAACGACTGCTTTCAGGGAAAACAATCAGATCATCGGCTCTTATTTGGAGATCGAGGACATAACTCTGGAAGATTACGGGGAGTACAAGTGCGAGGTTAGCAACGGCGTGGACGAGGAGATCACGTTACCCGCTCACGTCTATCGACAAGGTAACTAAACCCTTTGATCCGCGCTAGTCTCTCACGGTTAAGGATACTCCCTCTCTCGAACGTTAAACGACGAAGAAAAACGCGTCGCGCGCGGTCTCGACGAGTAAAAACTTCCCCGTTTTGCGTTTGCAACGAAACGGGTTGCCGGTTCAGAGAGGGAATACACCATTTGGGTGATGAAAAGAAACGCGTGTATGTCCCCGTAACCGTGGCTAATTAACGATCCGATCCGTACTTTTAAAACGTCGTCTCGCAGCGATTTCAATCGTATTCGATTTAATTCGCCGCTCGTTACCAGACCGACAGCGTGGCCCAATTAATTCCAGCCAATTAACCGAAATTCGTACGCTGTCCATGTTGTTGCGAGCTCGCGTTCTCGCTCGTTTGCCACCAGAGAAAGAAATTTTCTAACTTTTTTTCTTCCCCCCCCCCCCCTCTTACTCCTTTTTCTTTTTCATTTGTCCTTCAACCGCTCGAAATGCACTCTGCAACGAACGTGTAACGTTGAAAGGTTTCCCGAATAATCTTCCGAAGAACGTTTCGAAAAACGAGCGCAACGGATTTTTCTCTTTCCAGAGCCACAGTTCGCGTTGGGACTTCAAAACGGATCCTGGAGGAAGTCGTTCCTGGTGGGTGTGCTGGTTCTGGTGTTACTGATCTCCGCTGGCGCGTTCTACGCGCGCTGCTGGCTGCCACTGGTGCTGCTTTGTCGCGACAAATTCGCCCCCCTCGAGGAGAACGGTAATTATCGGACACAGCACCGCCTTCTTCGCCCGGTTAATTGCGATTTTTTATTGCTCGCCGTTTCGATACGTAACGTTTCACCTTTGTGTCGAACTCCACTCGTCAACAAATGAAATACCTTCCTCATTTTCCGCCAGTCTCCCCCCTCTCCCGCTCTTCCACTTTATCGTTTCACCCTCAGTAGCGTAGCCCAATCACGGCCGTTAATCCCTGGTCTTTCGAACGATCGCACGCACCTCATTACGCGTCACGTCCGTTCAAACGAGGAATAACGCGAATCAAGGAAGATATCGGCGGATGAAAGCGTTGCCAATATTTTCCGCAACGCCGCTGAAATAACGTGGATTCAATTTTCCCGGAGTTTCGAAGACCTCGTTGTGCCTTTTATGCTCTCTTTCTTTTTTTTTTTCTTTAACTCCGATGAATCGAGATAGCAATTAATCGAAATAGGGAAAAAGAAATATGTTCCAACAATTACCGCTGATCCTTTGAGAATAAAGAATTGTAGGATTTTTTATCGGTTTTAATACATAGTTAAAAGAAGATTCATCAACACGTGTACCTGAGGTGAAAGGACTGTTCACCTCGGTTATCGACCGAGATTCCCGCGGGTCCAATTTACTTTTATTTTTACCCTCACCCGCTCGAACCTCTTCCCTTAAGCCCTCGTTTCTTCCCCGACGACTTTTTGCCCACCCCCTCGGGCAATTCTGGGTTAGTTTCTTTTTTTTTTTTTTTTTTTTCTTTTCTTGTTTTTTTACCCTCTTTATCCGATGCAACGTATTTTCGATGCGTTTCCAAGGGAAGAGGTTCGCCCTCAGCCCGGCAGAAATTAACATATCGAATTCCCATTTCGCGCAGATTTTACGTATCGGAAGAGCTTCCACGTTGAATCACTCTGATATTCAGCTCGACTCGATGCCCGCGCACCGTCAGTTTACTTAATCTTCGTTTAATCCACGCCGGCAAAACGTCGCGGCGAGTCGTTAACGATTTTCCACCGTTCTCTTCTTTTATTCCCGCTCCGTTAGAATCGAAAAACGGGGCGACAGAATGGAAAGTCTATTCGTTTCGCCGTGGTTAATTCGTAACGATACACCGGTTGGAATAATTGCTAGCAGCTTTTATATAGGTAACGACCCTGCTGCCGCTAGAATGAATCTCGTCTCGTTCTTTCCTTTCTTTTCGTCGGCGAGTAAACATCGTCGAGGTTTTCCGATAGGAGGTTATACAGCCTTCCTTCGAGCCTCGTAGGTACTATCGTTGGACGTGTTTACACGTAAATAGTATTATCTGGAAGGCTATTTCATCGTGGCGAACTTTTATCGTACCGATGTACAATATCGGGTGAACCTCGAGGCGGTAACAGATAGATAATACCTCCTATGGAGGAGTTGTCAGATGTAAGAAAAGAGGGAGGGAAGAGAAGAGCAGAATGTTCGGTGTAAAAGTTGGGGAAAAATGAAATCGGCGAGATCAGTGGACGCGAGGACAAGGATAAATCTCGGTCGAGGAGATGGTCGTGCAACCGAGTATATAACACGTGTAAGCCGAGGCCGGTTAAAGAAGGAGGAAGAGATGCCCTGGTCGCTCTTAAACGAGATCTGCTCGATGGGATAGCGGCGCGCGAGTGGCCCCTAATACGGAAGCTGGAAAATTACCGCGATTACGATGCTTCTGGGAAGCGACGTCCTCGCCTATTAACGTTTCCACGGAGGATCGTTTTCTCTTTGTTAACGCTAACAGAAAATGCTCGCCAGCGTGAAAAATCGATAGATTCGAGACGACGCCGTTTGCTCGCGTATCCCTCGATCGTGGGCAGGATTTATCGAGATGTTTAGTCCGTTGCCAGGCCGTCGTTTATATGCGGACGCATATGTGCACGCGCGAATGAACGTAGAAACGCGCCGTAGACTTTCTTTCAACCAGTCGTCGTTCGTCGAGTGTTGTCACACGAGGAATTTTATTTTCCTTCCCCCGTAGTCGTGGCGTAAAGAGGGCTTCGACGTGGAAAGTCTATCCTATGGAGTAGAGATTATCGTTCGGTGTTTCGTTCCTTTTCTTTTCTTTTCTTTTTTTTTTGTCTTTCTTTTTCACTCGTGACCGACTCTCGCCGCCTTGCTCGAAGCAAAATCGTTCCATAAACAATCGGGCACTTTCACTCGACGATGCTTACCGCGGCGACGTTTTTAACAGGCGAAAAATCTCGTAAAAACGATTACAAGTGGAAACGTCGAGTCCGAGGAGTTTGCACCTGTTTAATGTAAATAGGAAACGGTTGGATACTTATCGGTGAGGATCGCTGGGAGCTTCCCTTATCTTTCTTCCAGGTTCTTTATCGTTCACGTGAACGCGCCTCGTTATCGGTTTTCTTCCCTTCGAAACCGCCACCTCCGGCTTCCTCAATTTGCCACGCGTTTACTTATTCCAGAATTCCAGCGGAGTTCGAGAAGCAACGTTTTGAAACACGGTAAACGTGTCGTCACGGAGAGATTAAGACGGGAGAGATTAAATTTCTCCTTTTTACCATTTTCTTGTAGAAACTCTCCTCCCTCCCCTTTGACCCGTCTTCCCTCCGCTCCCTCAATTTGTCAACCTTTCACTCGAGAATTCGTCGAGTTGGTGAGGAAGTAATCGAATAAGGTGAAATGCACGGCGGGGAAAGTGTCACGATCGGGAGGAGGCGGTCGATAAAGTTTTCTTAGGCGCCTCCCGATCGCGAAACTCGATTAATGTGAAGGAAGAGACACACGTAGTTAAGTACTGGCGGTCACGAACACGAATTGCAGACGGGAAGGAATGCGACGCCCTGGTGTGCTACCACGAGAAGGACTCGAGCCTGGTCATCGGTATAGTGATCCCCACGCTGGAGTCTAGGCATCGATACAAGTGCACGCCGTTGGAGCTCTCCCAGCTGAATCAGAATTGTAAGTCCTGGCTTTAATTAAACGCGACGGTAACCACTCGGTCCGAGCGAGGCTTCCTCCACCTCCACCTCCACCTCCTCCTCTTCCTCGTTAATAGCGTTATTAAGTTTCCTACCGCGTGCACGGATAAAAGGGCGAAGGTGATTCTGTCGCGGCGTCCACCGACGCCTCGAGGGCTCGCGCTTCTATCCACTAGACACACACACACTCTCACTCTCTCTGTCTCTCTTGATAGAAGTAGTCACGGTTCCAGAAACTTTGGATTTGGTCTTCTCGAAAGGGTCGGACGGAAAATGTAAATGACCGATTAAAGGGGTTATGATCTTTGCATATTTCGAAAGTTTACAGCTTCGAGTATCTGTACGGAAAATCTTTCCGTCTACGTCTGAGAAATGACTACGTCTCTCGAGACACTCCTCTCCCCTTGACATCTCCTACGATTATCCGTACTTTTTAAACAACCAAATTGCACGTATAAATTCCTGTTGTACGTGCAGGAGTTTCTCCAGAAAGAGATTTGAAAATGCATTATTCCTCGACTCTCCAGGCAAGCCCCAGGTACCCCTTAACTTCCGGAAACTTTCTCCCTCTCTCTCTCTCTCTCTCTCTCTGTTCGAGGAGCAGAAAAAATGGAGAAAGTGCGGAAAGTCGTGTCGCGAGGGGGCTGAAAGGGGGTTAAAGTGGTAAACGGAAGTGAGGCGTATTTTGCTGGTAAGTTTGCGAACAAGCGGCCGATAGGATCGAGTAGTAGTCGAGTGAAGAAAGGAGATGGAGAGAGGGAAAGAGGGAGAGAGTAAAACGGGCACGATTACTAGGAATAAAGGCGGGCAAAAGTTTGCGGGGGTATAAGGCGATCTAGTTTCGCGGGCATCCCGCCTCTGCATCTCATGAATATCAACGGGCTAGGTGTGCAGCGTGATAACGGGTGCTCGGGGAAAAATATTCAGACGCTAATTTCCTTCTAATTGGCAGGGCAAAATTGGGCCGTGTAGGTGAACGCGGTCCTGCTCCCGCTAACCGCGATTTTATTCATGCAAATTGCTACACGCTGCTGCCCCCCTAACTCCTCACCGATGCATCGATGCAAACTAGTCTATACATAAATTTCCCTTCGAAACTCGCTTCTTTTTCCCTTTTGCTTATATTCGAAAAATTCGCATCTGCAGCTCCTGAAAGATATTCCGCGTCGCTTGCTTCTTGTAGTATGTATTAACGCTTTGAATACGAAGCACGCACATTTTCTAGACACGCCCGTACATTTGACGATCCGTATATCTTACTATATGTTACTATCAGTTGATAAAGATCTGTGTGGTTTCTAATGTATCGTACAATTTCGAACGCGCGTATCGTTCCACGGATGGATCGATGCGTAGACACGGCTAATAACCGAGAGATAACGTGAGAGGATCCTTCAGGATCAGGGAATCACGGTATGGAAGTTAGCAAATTGAATTAGAAAGTTCCTCGCGGACTGTCGAGCGTCTCATTTGTCTCCCGTAGACAGCCGTGGTTTCGAATTGGGTGTATACGGAATCATTCCCTTCGCTGCACACCGACTCCGCGACAACTTCCGGTATAACGCTACGAAACCCCGAAATTGTTCCCGTTCCCCAAGTTCTAGCCATCGTTATCAGCGTATTTGTACAAACTGTTTGAACCGAAGGCTTGCCTAGGAGTTAAAACGAGAAAACCTGGATAATGTAGAAAATGAGGAATGAAGGCAGAAAGAACTGTTCCGTTGAAGGGAGAAAGAGATGGGCGGATTCGTGAAATTCGAGCATCTCGGGGCCGTAGGAAGGAAAGTTCGCGCAAAGTTGCACTATCGGAAAGGGTATTCGAATTTTCGGCATAAATAGCTGCGTGACTCTGCTCCCAGAGCACAGCAGCATGTATTAAAGACCGCGGGGGCGAAAGTTTCGCAAACTCGCGGCATATAGCTGGTTTCGCATGCCGACTCTGGGGGAATACTCCGGTTCGTCCTTTGACTAGTCAACTTTGCTCGTGGTCCCCATCAGACATTAGCAATTTAATTTTCTAATCGAGCGTCGATCGGTCGTTACGTTCCTAAGCGTTCCACCGAATTAAGATATTCGAGGATTTTTTAAACAGGTTCGTCTCTGTTTTAGAGGTAACGCGAGGAAGCGTTAAGTAGAATAACGATGAACGAAATGCAATTTGGTTTTCAGGGGGTCTAGAAATAGGTCCACACGCCACAACCAGCCGGAGGATCATCGTGATCCTTAGTCCCTCGGCCCTGGGAAATATCTGGAACGAGAGCAGCGTGGCTGCAGTACTGAAGCAGCTATCGTCGCTTTCGACGCGAACGATAGTGATCGCCACGAAGGATCTACCAAACACGGCCACGATTGCGAAACGATCGAGTCGAGGCTGCAACGATGCCGGGGAACTCTCCCTCGATCGTTTCAAAATCCTCCAGTGGGAGGAGAACGGGAATACAGGTTCCGGTAGCCAGAAATTCTGGTACAAGCTTCGACTAGCGATGCCACCGGTCCGACCGATTAATTCTCAAACCGGCTGCCAATCCGTCGCCATGATTGTTCAAGCAAATGGGAAATGTGGCCAGCAGAAGGCTCGATCGCGCGAGAGCCTGGAGGTTCTCGTTTAAAAATCGACATGATAATTCGATTCGAAGGTATCTTCGCTGGTTCCTACGGCGTCTCCTCCCCCGTGTCTGCTTTTGCTAGGCGAGGAAAGATACTCGTGTCGATTTTGAATAAAGTCTTCGAGTATTTGCTCTTTCGGTTTAACGGGGGAACTGTTGTTTGCACGATTGGCAAAAAGAAAAAACGACAAGGTTGTTCCTTTGCGAGACGCTTCAAGATTCTTGGCCGGCCGTATTAACGAAATGTACAGTACGGCAGTAAGGGAAGATGATTCGGTATCGAATAGTCGAGAGTGTTCGTTTGAACATTGACGAACCGCCGTTGCGCGACGAAAAACACTTTCAAAGACTTGTTCGTGTAGCATAATACATAAATGTGCGCGACATTAAAGCCGCTTCCTCGTCGAATCTCGTCGGATAGGATGTTTCGAAGGTTTTTATTATTGTTCTAGGTATAGCGATAGTTATTTATTTAGAAATTTTCGACGTTCCTCGAAAGCTGAAGCAGCAAAATTTCAATTTACTTCAAACTTGAAAGAAGAGAGAAAAAAGAAAGAAAAAATGTTGTTCAGACGACCTGTACACTATTCCCCTGTACTAGTCGAGTGTTTTATCGCGTGGATTTTATTTCCCTCCGTTTTCCACGTGTCATGTTCCATCCTATTTTTTTATTGGCTAGTCGCGCGAAATTCGAGGGAGAGAGGAAACGGTGAATGCGCAGTCTTCCTTCAGGCGTGAGCACACGGCGGCGCTTCGAGATGAAAAGAAACTAAGAAAAAAGAAGAAAATCTAAGAAAGATTAGAGATATAAAGGAACCGCGAATCTCGTTGCTCGCGTACGCGCGTAATCCGCTCATTACGTAGAGTTCTCCTTTTTCTCCGGTTTTTGCTCTTTTTTTTGTTTTTTTGTTTTTTCTTTTTCTGTATATATCGGGTAATTATCGGTGCTCCATCGCGCATTATTTATTTAACTAGGCTCGTAATTATTTATACACACCGTGTTTAGATGTTTAGCGATAACTTTCATTTCGAATTAATTCGAAGCCACGAATTGTTAGAAGGAGAAACCCGCGTGTACGTTTCACTTTTCTATTACGGTTTTTAAACCCGCGAGTTTCTACGCACGGCGATAAGACTAATAAACGAGAGGAATAGGAGTGACTGGTATTTTATACTGTTTTGTATATACATGTAAAAGGTATATGGATATATACATATATATATAGATGTATGTATATGATGTGTGTATATATATATGAGGTTTTTGTACCGTTCTTTCGAAGAATTAACTGCGTCGGAGGCGCCTGCGAGAGGCACTTTGAAAAATGTATCTGCGAGAACGTGATTATACGATATATACATATATACACATGTTATATATAGTCTAGCCGTTATATTCGCGTCATTGTATACTTTAGGTGTTACGCAACACACGCGCACGCACAGACCTAACGCAAAGACGTAGACAAAACAGACAGAGAGACAGAAAGACAGAGAGACAGACAGACAAATCCATACACGCGCGCAGATCCGCAACGTGAGCTTAATTTTAATGCCGTAGTAATCTCTTTACTGTCAGTATTACGATACACTAGTGTACTTGTCTCGCGAGAATATGCCTGGACACTTGATCTGCGTCAGGGGCAATTGTTGCGAGTCGAGTAAGCAGAGTATAGACATTAGGAGGTATACTTGTTTCTTTAATAATAAAGGATGTACGATAAACGACGAAACGATTGTAGGGATCGTCCTTCGATGATCCGTCGTCTTGGTCGTCAGTAGTTGTCGACGCGTATTTCTATTTTATACGTCGCGTAGTCACAGCAAATGTGTGACTGGTTTTCCTAAGAAACGAAATGCCGAAAAAAAAAAAAAAAAGAAAGAAAACTGTATGTATGTATGTATTTACCCTAATGCTTCTCGTTTCCATTTAATCGCGCACACTGGGTAGAATCGAAGATTATAAGGCTCTATACGTACCAAAAGAAAAAAAGAAAAAAAAAAGGAAAATATATAGGGGGTGAATGGAAATTGTTGTTCGAGAATAATCCGATAATAAACGAGAATATTTATATTTCCAGAAATCGCTTTTTCTTACCGAACGTGTACGAGAAGAATAAACGTTACGTTTCCGTAAGCTTGAACCACTGCTGCCGGCATGTGACAGTATATCCGGTGAGAAAAGATTTTTCGGGGAAATAATATTTCGAATAACGAGAAAGACACGTTGTATTAGCAACATAAATAATTCTCTGCATTTATATTTTTCATTTATAATGTATAATTAAATTACAATAGGCACTTGTACATAAGGCAAATTGTTTTCACCTAAGAGTACAATACACTTACTTGTACGGCAATTAAAGATAGTACGTGAAAATACGAAGTAAATGAGAGATGAACATTTTTTTTTTTAGCTTGTATGGGAAGTATTGCACTTCTTTGACATGGTACAAACCGGCGGAATGTTTGTTGACGTTTCACGTTATAACAATGTTCAGATTATTCCAATTTCATGTATCTTTCGCATATAACACGTAAAGCATACCGAAAAGTTCGAGAACTTTCTATAATTCGTAATTCTTCTTTCGATCATTATGTACATAAATTAAGTACATTCTCGGTGTTTTAATAAAAAAAACAAAAGTTGTTTCAATATACATGTATAGCACGCGTCGATTCAAATATTCTAGTTACAAAATTAAGTAGATGCACCTATATATACTTTCGATGAATGTTTCTTATAGTTCTTATAGCACCAACACAGGGACGCAAGAAAGAATCACGACTGCGAGGTAAAGCGTTATTTCCAGATTGAGACACGACACACATGTATAAAAAAAAAAAAAATAGTTGCAGCATCGTGTATTTAAATATGTTTGCAAGTCTTGTGGCGGTTCTTAAAGGCAACGTTTATCGGAGTAACAAGATGTCAAATTCATTTGTATAAAAAAAGGAAAAAATCTATGTATATAATACTGTATCGATGAACACGGTGAGAAATCGGTGATAAATGAATCCCGACAATTACATATATGCTTGGATAAACTTAACTAATTAACCGAACTTGAGAGGCGTATAAAGAAACTATCGAATAGAACTATAAAACGTAGCCTAAAGAATGGCGGAGGTAATGGAGCATGATGGAAGTCCGTTTATAAACTGGCACGTACTTTCGAATGTCGAATTAAAGGGCAGTTGACGTGCGATTCTCGTATGTTCGCCGCGCCACTTCTTTCAAAACTTCCGCCATTGCTGGTCCAGTCTCGTTTATCATATTGTTCAAGAATCCCTTTTTCTCGATCAGCAAGTGAGGAGCATCGAACTCCTGCAATGGAAGAAATTTATTACACACCAACAGTCTTACTTTCTCAAGATTCGACCAACACCGCGCGACACTTACCACAGCATGTCCGGCATCCATCACCAAAATACGGTCGCTGTCCATGACGGTGTTGAGACGATGCGCGATAGTCAGTACTGTACACTTGGCGAACTTTGTGCGAATCGTTCTTTGAATCAGCTCGTCGGTTTTTGGATCGACGTTCGCGGTAGCCTCATCGAGGACGAGGATGGGATTATTTCTAACGATAGCACGAGCAAGACAGACCAGCTGACGTTGACCGACGCTCAAATTAGAACCACCCTCGTTTATGTGACCCTCCAGACCCATTTCCTTCAGTTCAACTTCCTCCAACGCTCGCCACAGCAAATTGTCGCTGTGGCTATCGAAAGGATCTAGATTTTTTCTCAACGAGCCAGAAAACAAGAAGGGTTCTTGAGGAATTATACTAATCTTCGAACGCATATCGTGAAGCCCAATCTCGTTGGTCTTCACACCGTCTATCTCGATGTGACCATCCAGATTCGCCAGACGGAAAAGCGCTGCAATCAAGGAGGACTTTCCGGCACCTGTTCTACCGACAATTCCTATCTTTTCCTGAGGATAGATCACGAAATTCAAATTCTTCAATACTGGAGCTTCGGCAGGATCGTATCTCAAAGACACATTCCTGAAATCTATTTTACCCTCCTGGGGCCAATCTTCCTTGGGTTTCTTCTCCTGTGTACTTTCGAGCGGTGGTTCGCTTTCTATGTTGCTAAAAGTTCAACTCACAGTAAGCATTATCGTAGAAGAATCCGACCGGTAGATTCGTCGAAGTAACACTTACGTATACTCCAACACACGCTCGACGGAAGTCATTTGATTCTCCAGCTCGGTACTTTGCCGCATACCCCACTGAAACATCCCCGTCAGTCCGATACTTTGCGTTATAGCCAACCCCACGTCACCGCCCTTCATCGAGCCAGGGGAGTCGTAGTCGGGTTGCAGTAGGAAACTCATAGCGACAAAAGTGATGTAGATACAGCAGAAGAAATCCAACCAGAACGCAAACGCTCTCGACGAGGAGATGAATATGTACCATGCTGACGAGTGTAAATCCTGATATTGATCGAATTCCTTCGTGAGAATCTCGCTTGCTTCGAATGCTCTAATCGTTGGCAATCCTTGCAGAGTTGCACTCAGATGGCCAAATACCGGTGATCGAGCTAGCGTTTATCATTAGACGATTAGAAAAATTCAATCCATTTCCCTCCCTCAAAACATGAAAATATACGTACGTGTATGTGTGTAAATGGGAAAGGAATAACAATGAACTAAAGGCAAATACTCACTAACTCCTTCGAGCCGTTTAACGCTGCGACTAGTTGCCAGGTAGGCGACACGAATATAGTAGAAGATCACTGCGATAACCACGGTAGGTATAATCAGCCAGTAATTTGTTGTACTAACTACGATTATAATTCCAAGAAGCGATAAGCCGATTTGCAGGCAATCGATCAGAGCCACTGGTAATAATTCATCGATGGCGCCCATGTCTTTCGAGAATCTGTTAAGTACACGACCCGACGGGTTGGTATTGAAGAATCGCATCGTTGCTCGGCTTACACATTCGAACATATGATCGTGCAATCTGATGGATGCTTTCATACATGCCGTGAAGAAGGAGATCGAACGCGTTAAAGTAATTACTATTGTGAAAGCCATAAAACCAGTGTACACATAAATGTTACGGCTCTCCCAGCTTTCCATTGGACCATCATTTGACGTTCTGTTCGCCTTTAAACAATCAAAACAGTCGCTTGTCACGATTCAATTGTGAAAATTCAAAAAGAAAAATCAGAATGGAATGGAAATATGGAATAGTTACATGTTTTTCTTCTTCCATGTTCACCAATTTCGAGATGAAGAAATCATTACCGCTGGCTGATAATTGCGCAAATACACAAAGCAAGGTAATCGTACTTATGACACACCAATTTCCACCTGCACGAAAATATCCCCCGTACACTTTACCAGAAACTTTCCCCTTCGTGCGCGTTTCAGCCACCTGGAGTGTAATTTAGAAACATTTTCGTATAGTTTATTCGCTCGATTTGCACATTCCTTCGTCCGTATATTTACCTCAACGGGATCGTCTTTATCGGTAGTATTACTCTTTAATGAACTCAAAGACGAGATGCTGGCATTTCGAGAAGTGGTTCTACTCGGTGGACCAGATGCTGTCCGTTCCTCTTCGTCTTCCGGTTGATTCTCTAACAATCGTCCAAAGTCTATTCCCATTGAAGCAAGCTCGTTATAAGTACTAAATTAAAAATTTAAATGAGCAATATCTACGAGTATTAATTAATTCGAGTAGAAAATGATCGATCGTTATAACACGTACCCCTCTGCCTGTATTGCTCCATCTTTTAACACGATTATTCTATTGACACTACGCAAGTATTGCAACTGATGCGTAACAAGGATTCTAGTCTTTCCTCTCAAGTACTTCACGATACACTCTTCGAACATATGTTTGCCTACGTGAGCATCTACGGCGCTTAAAGGATCGTCTAATAAATACGTTTCTGTATCCGCGTAAACTGCTCTAGCCAAATTGATTCTGTAGATAAAGATTTAATCGATTTGAAGATGTTATTGCTTTTATCGGAGTAGATGTAGATCGTAAATTACCGACCTAGCACGTTGCCCTCCTGACAAACTGATTCCCCTTTCGCCGACTATCGTTCTATCGCCATAGGGTAACAAAGTAAAATCCCTTTTCAACTGGCACACTTTAATTACGCGATCGTATCTAAACTGATCCATTTTTTTACCGAAGAGAATGTTTTGTCTGACGGAACCGGCAAATAGCCACGGTTCTTGACTGGCATATGCTATTTTGCCATTTATCTATGCAAAGGAAAATATAATCCTTTTTTTTTTTTTATATCACTCACTTTCGCGAACAAAGTGCAGAATTACTTAAGAAATAATACGAACCTTTATACCACCTGACTTGAGAGGTAATTCTTTTAATATCACATTGAGCAAGCTACTTTTACCGGAACCAACTTGACCAACAACAGCAACTAATTCCCCTGATTTTACTTTAATGTTGATGTTCTTTAGCGTATCTTCCTCTTCATACACAAGCCATTTGGCACTAGCGTTTGTTAACTTGATAATGTGCTCTCTTTCGTCATTATTTAATTCAACTTTCTCATGTGTCGCGTCATTTGTTTTCTTCTCATTATTCGATCCCTCTTGGTTGCTTTCCGACATTCTGTTCGCATAATTAATTTCTTCGTATAACATAAACCTTTGTAAACGTTTCACAGAAACTAATAATTCAGCCATTTGTGTTATTCCTAAAATAGAAATTCCTCTTTTATATCGAATTCTCATTCGTAATGATTTCTACGAATATTATGCATACCCTGTGGGAAATACACAGTCATAGTTTGACGTAAAACATTGTAATACGCCTGTAACATGAACACTTTTTCGGCGGTTATTTTATTGTCGTATAAAATGTAAGCTAATATGGTAACGAAAAGAGACAACCTTGTAGTGAACATCATAAATGACATTATGATACCCCTGATTAAAGACATGGATCGTATAACGTTCACTTCTCTCCTGCAACGATAGTAAAAGTGTTATATTTGCAAATATGGGCATAATAGTTTTAAATAGGTAAAAAGTACCTTCTTGCTCTTTCAACTAAATCACTGAACGGTTTCTCCCAGCAATACATTTTGATTGCTTGAATACCAGTGATAATTTCATTGGTCAAGCGAACTCTTTCGTCCGTTCTAATGGCAGTTTTCAACCTGAATATTGAGGATTTTTTACCCAAATACCCTATACGTTTAAAAAAAAAAGTAGGAAGAAAAAAAGAAAAAAAAACGGAATGTACAATAGAAAAGAAGCGTGTACGCTGTTGTGCAAAGTGATTAGCTTCCATTACCTTGTAGAGGAATGAACATTAAAAGTACCGCAACTCCAATAAGAGCGGATATGTGCACCTCGTTATACATAAAATACGCAATGATTAGAGTCTCAAGTGGTCCAATCCACAAGTAGTGTAAATGTATAATCGCCACGTCGAATCTGTTGACATCGTTGGACAAAAGATTCACAGCTTGTCCTATTGTTGTTTCACCCAAAGCTGTTCTCGAAAGCTTCAATGCTTTTCTATATATTAATGTACAACAGGCTATGCGCATTTTCATTCCCATGTGAAGTATTCCCATCATGTATGGGTGAATAACAAATATCAACAAGACTGAACATAATATCACACCACCTGCATATAAGTAGGCTTCATCTTTTGTTACTGTGAGACTGTTGAAATATTGTAACATCCGTCCGATAAATATTGGCTGCAGCACCCTGTGTATGAAACGAACAATTTCTTTAGCAATTGTAACAATTATTAATTGACCAACTAACTAATCAACTGGCCCAACTACATGCTACAGTAAGTGCACTCCCAACCATCGATTAGTAAATGCTGTTTCAATGTTTAATTAATACACAAATATCATAGTATTAATCGATTTCATACACCAACAGAAAGAGAAAACAATATCTAATTAAGCCTTGACATGCCAGATGTAATAAACAGGATTAGTAGGTACAGGACACAACGGGTTAAAGGACTTAACGGTTTCATCGCATCTTCAGTTTTGTAAACTTGCGAATCGGAAGAATTATATGACGTGGTCATTACAGTATGTGATATAGGTTTCATCGGGTTGTAGTAACGAATCAAAAGGCCAAGAAACAGAGGCTGTGATAATCTGAATAGGTAAAAAGAATATTTTAAAGTTGAGTGTATCGTATCATTAGATTTTCTACATTCGTAATAGGCAAGATATACCAAATGAAATAATTTTATACCTGAGAGAAATTTCTAAAACTGCTAAAATTATTCCATACAACATTATTTGAGCGCCGAAACATTTGACGAGAACTTTAATTAAACTCGGCTCCTTCAACTTTTTTCCGCCGCTGTACTTTCTGTCGCCGCTGTCTTTCTCTCCGCTGAGTAACTTTTGCTTTTCGTACGCTTGATATTCCTTTTGCCATACTTTCAATATCTTTGAACCTAAATAACTGCTTGTATGTTCTTTGAGAGGTCTGTATAAATCGTCTACCTCTAATTCTTTATGGCAACCTACCCAAAAAGTAGGGAATGTAAACCTATTAATAAAAATCACCTGTCGTTATTGTGATAAATGACGTATCAACTGAATGTAAAATCAGGGCTGAAGAATCTTATCTTTAAATCAATGACTGAGCCAAATATTTCAAGGCAGAGATATTATCTCTGTTTTCGAACAGTTAATATCAATGGTAATTGATTAAAGATAATGAAAAAGTTCCCTCGAAAAGTTTTGCTTGAAAATACTAATAGATAACAATAAAGAGATTGAAAACTTTATGTATTTGCTCAGTAGTGGAATTCAACATAGTTCTTACTCTATTTACACAAGGCCTCTTTCTATCTAAGATAGGAAGAAGCTGTTTTTAAAACATGGCTCCTATATCACCTTGATTTCATGTTTCATTATTGATACCTAATAAGAAAAGGAAAAGTGAACAAGTTATTGTAGTATTCTTTTTAAAACTTACGCAAAAGTTATAGCACTGAGAGGATTTGCTCCCTCTCTAGGGTTCTTTTTCCTTTCTTGTTGTACTTTCCCATCCATCTTGATTATTAATTCATCTATTAGTCTTTCCTGCAAAATTTTTAAAAATAAATTATTATTATTGATCAAATGAAAAGTGATCATTTTCTTGTTAATACAGTATATATATTTTCATGAAACAAAACAAATATGCAATACTGTCTAGTACCCTGTATTATTTATTCACAGTGGTTTTATTAAAAAAAAAAAAAAAATTGTTAAAGTAGGTTTGCAACATTTTGTTTTAAAAATCATACATTAAACGCCTAATTTTCAACTGAAATAAATATACCGCTTGTTCTGATAAGTGATCTACAAAATGATAAGTTAAAAAAATAATCTTAACATGATACATATGTGTATGTATACATGTATATTTGTATACATATATATATTTCGGATATATTACAAGAGTTATCAGACTTATAATCACGATCAAGAGACATATTAATAGTCATTGCTCTAATTTTATTCTGTATTGTTACTATTTATAACATCCGTGTAAAAAAATGTGATAGTTGCTCCAATAGATTGAAACAGTAAAAATGAATAGCCGACGGTAATAATACGAAGAGCACAATGATCAAATGCACATTGTTAAAGTAGCGACACTTAATACTATAATCTTAAACGTGTTTAATATTTAATACTATTACGAAGTAATTCACTATAAGCCTTTTACATAATAGCGGATTAAATGTTTGTAACAATGATTCAGTGAAGCACCAACTAAGCCGCTTGTCATTTATCAAGGTGGACTTTACTCGTTCGATCTAATCTACACGTGTTCCTTCTGAGAAAGTGATTTTCTGAAACCTGTTCGATGGCGTAAAAAATCATTTACATGTTAACAGATGTAAACAAAATTGACTGTTCGATCAACGGTCTGAGATCGGTATTAATGATTGATCGAACGATAGAGCTACACCTTGCACATGGCCTGTCAGACGAACGCATTTCAAATCGGAACAACACAAACTCCGACACGTTTTTTTTATGATACGTTCAAGTGGAAAATAAGCGATAACGATGGAAAATAGAGAAAGATACTTC
The DNA here is from genome assembly GCA_951804975.1 of Anthophora plumipes. NCBI lineage: Eukaryota > Metazoa > Arthropoda > Insecta > Hymenoptera > Apidae > Anthophora > Anthophora plumipes. Next base: position 17,172,692 of record OX638122.1, on the reverse strand, counting down.
ATTTTAGTTTTATGTCACTTACAATCAAAGTGGATAGCTTGTCTACTTCTCAGAGTGTGAATGTCCCATCACTTCTCGATTACCCAACAATTCAACGGATGACAAGCAACAACCACTTAAATAGAAGGCCGTCGCTGGACTGTGCTTCACTGCCTTACGCTCCCATGTGTCATTGGCTAACCTTAAACCAACACGTGATACCGTCCCACTTATCTACGGTATATCACTTCATTACATTTCTCTGTCGTCTTGCTTTCTCCCTCGCAATAGCGACCAACGCGGCATCTCTTGACGCATCAGCAAAAATGAAATCAGTTTATCAACAGCACACAAGTGATACATGATACCTGATACTTAAGCAAAAACAATTCACGCCAATATAATTAAGCCCCCATATCGAAGAGTCAATAATTATCGAGCAAACTTTTCGGGGAATTTCCTAATTGTAATAAATTTTTGAAAATTCCCTGGCCAAACAAAACCCGCTACCGCCATCTAGCGGTGGAAGCCGGTACTAAATTGGTAGGCAAAATCGGGTGGGATGTGTTACGCCATCTAGCGTGAAGGTACTATTACTAAACCTCAAAAATCAACTCTGGATTTACCCCTCAAAAACAGTACCGATTTCGACCGCTAGATGGTGCCAGGTATCATGCCCGGGAGGTGGCGGCCTCTGGTGACAGAAATTCGTACTACCGAAAAGGGCTAAATCGGGAGGTGAGTTTCGGATGTTAGTAATAGCACCTCCCCGCTAGATGGCGTCACATGTCCCGCTCGATGTTATCCACTGGTTTAGTACCGGTGTTCGCCGCTAGATGGAAGCATCTAGTGTGCCCGGGGCGTGGCGACATCTCGCGATAGAATTGTGTACTACCTCGATGGGGTAAATCAAAAGATGATTTCTAGAGCTTAGTGATAGCACCTTTACGCTAGATGGCGCGACGTGTCTCGCCGAATTTTGCGTATCGGCGGGACGATATGCGTGGAGGGAAGGGATTAAAAAAAAAAATGCTTTTAATTATTGACCATCGTTTATTGTTATACTGTAAAATAATTAATAAGGTACAGTTTCTTCTTCCACGTTACATTTGAAGTTTGTAACAACTGAAAATCAGGTTAACAAATTGATTGGAGGACACCTTTGACCCTCTGAGTCTGCTAAACGCTTTATAGATATAATTGGGAAACGAACGTGAGCGGCATCTGGTAAAGAAAATTAGAATCTGGACGCTGAACATAGGCAGGCAGTTTGAAACAAGCTTGCTTCGACTTGAATTTTAACGAAATTCAACTAGAGATGTCAAAACGAGTCGAGGTTAAGTTTTTCAATGAAACAATAGTCGACTAGATTTAAAGTTTATTTCGTGGAATTCATCGAATCGCTTAACACGTATTAAAAGTTAAGAAAAAACGAATAAAAAAAAAATTAGAAATACGGTCTTAAGTACACAACGCGCACACGCAGAAAGAATCTCTGTTAGTTCGGCAGATCGTAGCTTCGTGTCTTACATAAGAGTATCTAAAACGTCAATCTGGGCTCCTTGTCTTTTCTATCTTTCGTTCGAACACTTAAAAAAAAAAGAACAACCTTCGTTTAAGTACCATTACCCTACTGTTTCTCGCGGAGATAGGTAACTGAGGAAAATTGTACAGATATATTAGGAACTAATGTCTTCATTACTGACACGACGTGCTGGCGTTTCAAACCACTTCCGCTTGTGTTCGCACGTTGCAAAAACTTTGTGAACTGAAAAACTCGCGGTATCTCGGCGCAGCTCACAACGGCGCTAACAAAATATTTGGCACCTTTCGTAAGAAAGCGGACAATGTTGCGCTGTACTCGTAGGCCAATCGAAACGCTTACAAAATTCCCGGGCTTTAAAATCATCGAAATAAATTGTCCTAGAATCCTCCCGTGGTCAGCTGGAGAAAATACTCTTAAAAAAAGTTGAACAACGAAAGTAACAAAAGGAAAAGTAGCTTTTCTCCTTAAATACACATAAATATAATAATCAACATGTATATAAATGTATATACATACGTATCTACTACACGACAACGGTTCACCTACCGTAAGAAAAGGAATATTCGATTTAAAAGCTCGTTTCATTCTCAAATGGACTCTTTCCTGACATACAACGAAGGTTATCAAAAAATTGACATAATATACATACATACATACAACGACTCTCGTTGATATTCGGATATTGTTTAAAACAAACTAACTATTTTAAGATTGAACCAAATGAACTGAGTTCTCGTGAGAAGTTGGAAGGATTAGTTTACTAGATGGTACGTAAAAAATATTTTGAAGAAATTGTAACTAGTCGGAATTACAAAGAACGCAGTAGCATTCTCTTGTCACAACTCTTTCATCTGAGCTTGTAATGGAAATGAAAAAAATAAGAAAAGAATTTTGTAGATTTATAACAGATTCGTTAACTGATTCCAATGAAATTCTCAGCATGTGTAATAATTGGCGTAAATTTACAAAATGTCCTTTTTAAATTTTCGTTACAGGTTCGGATAAAAAATTGGTAAAAAGCGACTGTTACTATTTGGACCAATTGCATGTTTTTCCAAACACATTTTCACACGTTATCTAGCGAACCAATCCTTCCAACTTCTCCAAGTATCTCACGTCGTTTGAACCAACAATTTCGAAAAGGTTATTCTGTTTCGGAGGGTTTTCGAATATTAATGCAAGTCTCACTCTGTACGTGTAAGAAGAAATACGGCCTCGAGCCGACGAGGTTACAAGTATATAACTAAAAAGCTCACTTTCAACCGACCTTCGTCAACTTCACATCAACAAACATACATGCCTTGGCTACTTTACGATATTCGTACATTGATAATTCCAACGCGACTTGTGGATAATATTAACGCGATTATCGTATTTCCGATACCGTGAACGACAATCAGGCTTGTTGCTTAGTTTATACGTAGTAGAAACAGGACAAACGACAGGAATTCGGGATATCGGTTTTCGATTAAATTCGCTGATAAAGTCGTCCCATAATCGTAATCCGAGAGGCGATCGGACCTGCTACTTTTAGTCGAACACATATACATATATATATATATATACTTGTGCGTTTAACCGCGACTTTATTTTACGCTTCTCACACTCTCTCACTCTCTCTTCTCTCTATTGTTCGCACGCTCTCTTTCGCTCTGTTACTATTTTACTAGCTCATTGAATTCTGCGTACCTCTGTAAATTTTTTACAAGCACAGTTTTACAAGTTTCACAGATTTTCAACGATCTGTGTACGGGAGTATAATTAGCTGCCTCTGAATAATTCGACTGGTTCTCTCCATACTAGAAAAAGTTCGCGTCCCCCCCCTTGTAAATATATCTCGAGTCGAACGCGAGCAGAAAATGCGGAATCAAATTCGTAGGGGCGAAGGGTTGGTTCTCGTTCGAAGGAATCGATACTACGATACAGTGTCTGGCAGCCTAATATACGTACGGGTACAACCGACTGTAAAGTCACTCTCTTCGTGCGCAAAAAAGAGAAAGAAACATTCCACCACTGTACAACACGTTTGGCCTCGTCGATATTCGTTGAAAGCAAGGTTCGGTAGTACCGGTTTCCCTCGAACGCGAAGTCTCGTAAAAGAATTTTATTAAGCATTTTCGACTCGTGTTCCGGAGGATCGCTTCATTTTTTATTACACGCCACAGCTGTTACGGGATATACCGTGCATTCGTCAAGAGATCGAGCTTCCTCTCGGCGATGCGTTTGAAAAGAAAAATTACCCTTGTTTTTGCTCGTTCGTCTTTGTTTCTTTTTTTTTTGTTTTTTTTTTTTTTTTTAAAGAAAAGGTTCAGATTTATCGTCTCGTTCTCTTCTCTTCCCTCTTCTCTCACCCCACCGATCAGGCATAACTGAATCAATCTCTAAAGTACCTCTGCGTCAACGATTCAACACCGTTTTCCCACCTTTCAGGTGTTCTCCGGCTGGTTCAGATTGCTGTTCAACAGCTCGGTGTTTGCGTTGTTCGCGCTCAATCTCTGCTCCTCCTTCAGCTTCTTCTTTCTCCGTTTGTTCCTCTTGTGCACGCAGAACAGGCTGACGAAAAGGCAGAAGAGGAAAGCGGAGATGCAACAGGCGATCAATATCCACGTGCTCCTCGCCTTCTCGGTCTCCACCTGGAGCCGTAGAATGTCCGAGCACCGTTCGTACGATTCCACGGTTCTGTTCGAGAACTCTGCCTTTGTACAGCCCCGTTCCAGCTCCTCGGTACAATTGAACACTGGTTTAGACTGGATTCCACGTGCTTGCAGCCACGCGTTGAACGTATGGCATTCGCAGCTGTCGGCATTGAACTTGATGGGGTTCTTGGAGAGGTCGAGGATCTTGAGGGAGCAGAACGGAGCAAGATCCTCGGGGCTCACGCTGGTGATGCAGTTGTCGGAGATATTGAAGTGGATCAAGGTGGGGATAGGGCCAATCCGAGGGATGCTGCAGATTCTGTTTCGCGACAGTTGAAGAAACGTCAACGGAGACTTGACGTCCATGCGATTTAACAGGTGCTCGGTGAGCTTGTTCTCGCCTAGGTAGACTTTTTGAAGATAGGGCAAGTGGAAGAGGTTCTTCGGCAAACTGTCGCACCCGTTTCTTGATAAATCAAGCACCTTCAAGTATCTCAGGTTATCAAAGGTTCCCTCTTGGATCTCTTGAAGGAAATTGTCTCCCAAATAGAGGTACGCGAGGTTCGTGTACGAAGCCAGGCTGTCGTTCGTCAACATTCTCAGCCTGTTCACCGACGCGTCCAGGATCTGTAGAGAAATACGTAGATGGTTTGATCGACGATGCAAACGAAACCGTGATGATATGCTCGTCGATCGAGCAAAGAGGGGAAACGAATCGAAGGGCGACACGAGGTATTCTTACCTGAATTTCCGTTTTCAAGTTGGACGGGATCGATTCGAGGCCTAGATTAGCGCAACGAACTTGAATCATGGAGTACGTCCTGCTGTATCTGCAGGTCCTCGAAGGTATGTCCTGTTCCATAACCAAAGTTGCCCCGGAAAATCCGAGCAGCGTCGCGCCTATAACGGCCACGACGAGGAAGACAAACGTCAGAAATCCGTTCGACGGGAAGACGGTCATATCTGTAACAGAGAGGCGAGAGTTTCTCCTTGAATTTCGAAATCCGTTCCAATCTCCCCATGTCCCGCGACGTTGGCTGCGCGTTTAGAAGCGGAAACGAGTTCTCGAAAATCTCACCGGGGACAACGTCACGACGATTTTTCGCGGCCGTGAGAAGCTAACGTTTCGTTTCCGAAACGAGACAAAGTTTCGCCATTCCGGAGAGAAGCTCGGAGTTTGCGAAGAATCCGAGGAATCGTTCAGACTCCCGTCGCTGTAGGAAAAGCTTGTAGGAAGAAAATTGCGAAAATTGGCCACGGACGGGAGTTCGTATAGAGGTTACACAGAGAGGTATGCGTCGGTGAATTTCGACCCATTATTTCACGTTGACCGCTTTCACACGCGAACAATACGAGGGGAATTTCTGAGAGAGCGTTCACACACGCTCGATACGCAGCAGCTTTCCCCCAAGGGGAGGAAGGAACGCGTTCAAATGTTGAAAAATCAATTTCTATACGAGCTGTTTGTTTACAAGCTCGAAGAATTTCTTGTTCGCGTGAAAATTCTCGAGGATAAATATTACTTGGTCGCCCACGCAATTGTGTGTACATATATAGAACCAGATTGTTATCGACCGGTTGGAATTTCTTCCCCTAACACGTTTTTGAAAAGAGGGCCGACCCCGCACGACTCCTGTTTATTGTACCAAGCTCTGATGAACTGCAGAGGCGGTCGCTAAACGTCTGCCAAATATACTCTCTCTATTTCTCTTTCTCCCGCGATACCGTCCTCTCGGCGATACATTTTCCGCTTGTGGTTCGCGAAATTCGAAGCCACCGGGTCTTATCGGCCAAGAGCGTGTTCGCGTTAGCGTTAATCCGATATTGTTGTGCTCCGGCAGGATTCGACTTGAGTTGCCGGCTAAGCGTTCGACGAACATGCAAATAACTTATGTTCTCGGCGAGGGGGTTTTCAAGTTTCAAAAATCGCTTAACTCGTCGCTCGCGTTTGCGATCCTATGAAATTTTCAACATACCCACCGTAGATTCCACGAGCGTCAATTAAAAATCACCTCTGGTCTCTGCACGGTTTCCACGAGACTCGCTTCGTCGAAGCAAGCACGTTATGCGCAAATATTCAGAGGATGTCAAAGAAGTAAAAGCAAATGAAAGAGTACGAGGGCAGGTCTGAATGGATGAAAGGTAGTCGCATTTCGAGTTGTTTCTTCCCTTGATGTCGAAACGGTGGTAACAGGGTAGAGATAACGAAATTTTGTCAAAAGAATTATTATTCTTTACGCGATAGAGAATCGCCTGGGAGTTCGTTTAGAATTCTGCGAAGAGAATCATTTCCCGAGGCTTTCACGGGCCGACAGGCGAACCGAAATAGACTGTGTTATCGCAAAGGTGCATGCGTTACGCAGCAACAGGTCTGCGAAATGTATCGGAGTGGCTGGATCGCGTTTATTCGCGGTATATACATATACATATACGTACTATATGGTGTCTGATTATAGCCTCCGATCTTTCCACTCGATTCTTATCGTTTCTCGTAAGCAACTGGCAAGATTGTGAACGTATATCCCCTCGCCTCGTCGGGAAAAACTTGAAGCGAGCAAAGATTTTCCAGGAAAGAAGAGGTGGCGACGTTAGAGAGGTGTAACGCGAGTTAATTAGAGGAGGAAGCACAGGTAGATCTTTGATAGAGATGACAGAGGTCGTAAGGGAGCGAGATAAAACGCGGCTAGCTGGAAGATAGGTGGGCGAAACTCGTGGAAATAAATTAGAGAGTTCTCGCGTATCGTGTGATTCAATTAGCAAGTACGAGTTCGGTGGAAGCACCTCTATTGTTCCTACTCCTATTATCCAAATACTCAACTATCCGAACATTCTGTTATCTGAATGGTTTTTCTTCCGCAACATTGTGCTCTACGCGTACAAGTACTATCCGTACCCCGCAGATGCCCCCGATTTGATACGGATCTACCCCGTCTCTCTGTGTTTAACACGATAAATACCGTATAATATTGCGCACACGTTTCCGACAACTTCGTTTCTCGGATATATTGATTTCATTCCGTGCAACGATTTGCAGACATGTGAATGAAAATACCTGGAAGTAAAATGATGTGTACATAAAGCGATCAGGCTGTAGAACGGTTCGTCACCCATTGACGCGACCGATCGAACGGAACGAACGGGAGAGCTGACTTTTCCCATCCCTGTCACAGATTTTTCAATTCAGTTTGCAACGCGTGCGTTTCACGAGGAGCGCGCAATCGTTCGTGATAATTGAAGTCGTAGGGGAAAAAATGTAGCCAGCGAGCCGAGTGAAATTCGCGAGTTTCCAGTTTTTGCAACTTTTTCCAACGGGGACCGTGTTAGCCCGTTAGAGGAGTCCGTAGTAATCGGATGCTCGTTTAGGCATTCGTGCGCACCGGCCCGGCTCCGTGAAACTGTGGAAAAAAATCCGTTGTTCGCGAAACGGAAAATATGGAACCGCTTGCCGCGCGCGCGCGATACTCTCTCGAAACGAGAGAATGTCGTACACGGTGGCGTTTACTCTGCCGCAGAAAAATATTTTCCCCCTTGAAACGCGAAACACGGCCTGTGGTGGTTTCTCGCCGGGTGTGGCAGCTTTATTTCCGTCGATTTCACGACAAGTAGCTACAGCAAGTCATTAAACGGCACGGGCAAACGGCGATAAAAATCCACCGACAAGTCGTTCCTCGTTTCGCGCTTGAAATGATTCGCCGGTATCGTTGGGCCAGAGCTTCTTTTGATCCGCCACGTTTCCCTTCGACCTGTGAATGCACTTCACCAGCCATCCAAATACACGTTGCACCTTTTTTTCCCCTCTCTCTCTCTCTCTCTCTCTCTCTCTCCCTCCCTCCACCTCCCCAGCTCGGAATTCGCGAATTTTCAGGCTTTATCCAGACCACCTCGTTTCCCACTATTCCGTCCCTATGAAAACCAGGAATAAAATCGAAAGGACAACGAATGTTCATTTCGCGGCTAATATTCGCGGCTCGGCTGACGCGAATCAAAGGCGAACCCTGTGCTCCAACGGGACGCATCAGACCAAAATGTTTACCGGGTGACAGATTTCGTTCTCCGTTTTTCCAATTCTCGAATTTTTGCACACATCTCCGGCGCGGCACAGCGGGGCGGTGACAACGTTCGATAGTCGAACCATCTCCCGCCTGAAATCACCTCGCTGCTCTCGGTTCGTCGAATTATCGAACGAGACAAACTTCTCGGAGAACGACACCGTAACTAGATTTGCCGGAAATGGCAAAGTGTCGCGCGACAGAGGCAATACCTAGAAGAGAAGAAACGAGGATAAGGGAATCAAGAAAGTCGCGATAACAATATCGCTGATTACTTTTTTCCCCCAAGAAACGACGATTATTCACGAACGCATAATGTTGCGTCGCGAACTTTGCTCGGAATACGAAGTTCCCGTGGCTGAAAACACAGCCGAGTTTGCCAGATAGTTTCCCCTGCTCGGCATTTTATCTTTCGGCTGGCTGAGCAAAATATTCTTGAAGGAAAAACTGCGTACTTACATTTTCACCTCTGATTCGCTTGATAACAGGCAGTGATTGAATTTCAAGTAAAAAAGAAACGAAGAGAAAAGGAAGAAGAAAGAAAAAGAAAAACAGGCAGACGATGACAGACGATTGTCATCAAGGAAAAGGTATAAACTAGATTATTACAGATTAAAGTGACTAATGCGACGCTACGAGTATCGAGATAAAATTACATAATAATAATACTCGGCACGTACGTGGTACGTGAAAAATGTTATCGTAAAGAGACTTGTTTGTCTTTCGTTTCAACAGAATTCCGTGCTGTTGACTAAGAAACGATTACACCACTCGTCCATTACGTTTCGTCACGCTTAAGTCATCAATCGAACGCCTCTCTCTGATACATGTTCAATTCTCCGCGAGACACTGGCGCGATAGATCTCGAAAAAGTTGACATTAGAGCGCATTAACCTTCTCCCAATCGACGTTTTCCACTCTTCCCCTATTTTCTGCGGCGCATTTCGTCGAATAGAAAATATCTGGTACAGACGAGTCGCTGTTGATATTAAATAATAACTGTGCGATGGTCGATATTAATTTCGAACTTATTAAGAAACCAATAGGCTATCGGGGGAACGTTTTAAAAGGGTGAGCCTTCCAGTTATTACGGATTACAGGTATATAATTGAACCTAGAGCATTAAAGGCAGATTCGTCTCGAGGACGCGAATGAAATCAAACGTTGAGCAGATCGATCCGTGATAGATATCAGAATTCATCGAGCAGATGAAGGATCATGCATCTGACTTATTTCTCAGTCAAGAGTAATTGCAGTGTTAAAATAGGATCTCGCGATGTACAGATTACTTGGCGAACGAAGAGGAAGGAGCGGTAAAAAGGTAGCGAACGACTGTTAATAAACGCGAAGACTAACCCTGTAGGAGATTTCCCTTTTCAACCACCGTGCCAACTCCTCTAGCGTCTTGTGTATTCAGCTTTTATTTCCAAAAGATGTTCGTACTTTTAACCGGCCAGGCGTTTAATAAAGGCCTCGAGCTCGTTTCCTTCTGATGCTTCGCATTCATTTCCAACGCGTTGACCAACTTCTTTCAAGCTATCAACGGCCCTCTCTCTCTCGCGATAGCTACGATTTTTCATGCCCGTTGCGAATTGAAATGTCAAACTGACTCGAATCTCGCGCGAACTTTTCACCACGATTTTCAACGCGTGTACAATTATTGTCCTGGTTTTTTTCTCCAACGAAACAGTTAAAAGCGACGAGAAAGACGTGGAAAATCAACGAAGAAATTCACGAGGCCACGAAGGTTAAGCGCGAGCGCAATTTTAGCGCGCAGGCAAAGTGCAACGTGGATGCAAGTCTGGAAATAAAACGGTCTCGAGGAGGAAAACCGCCGAAAATAACGGTGCAGCGAGGCGTCCTACGGCTCTTTTCGAAACAAAAACATCTCAAGAAGTGGAGGGCTGGCTCGTTGAACGAACCCTTTGTCACCGGCGGAATCTTCCCCCTCCGGGATTGCGCGAAAATCGTCGAACGAAACCTCGTTTTCGAAAGGCAGAGGAATCGTGGCGGAAACCGCTACTGAATTCCCAATGGTTATTTGTTTAATCGTCGAGCAAATGAGAAAGCTGCTCGTATTCAACTCGAAATAATCGTACAATTTCAATTTGCAAACAGCGTCGCGGCATTCAACGGGATATATGTACACGGTGTTCTAGAAAGGAGAAGGATGGATGTGTATATTTCCGACGGATGGAAACTGATCCTGAAAGAACGTAAAACAAACGCGATCCGCGACCCGTAATGTTCGCGAGTTTATTAATCAGCCACCGTAGAATATGTGCATTTCGTTAATGGCTCATTTTCCGTCCGATCATTCATTCAATTTCCCATGAAATTTACCTCGCCATTTTCAGAAAGATAAAGGGAAACACAGAGTAGGATAGATAGATAGATCGAAGTGAAGATAATAAGCGGTACCACTGCGTTTGACGGCATTCAATTAGCAAATAGGGATATTGTTTATTTTTTCCCCCGATGTTGCGGTGTACGTGATTTAAATTTACCAACAATAATTACCGTATGACCGTTAAATGTTGTGCACGGATCTGCACTGCGAGAGACGATCTGTTTCGAAAATGATATTACACCCGTGTAGATTTTATCACAATGGCGTAACGAAGGGAAAAGTACGCGTATCGGGAAAATGAAAATCAATTCTGCTGCATCGAGTTCGAAGTACAGCACCAATTGCGTTCTCTCTGCAGGAGGAAAATAACGAAGGAGACGAGATTCTAACCTTGAAATGGTAACAAGAGTAACAGCGATCAAGCTGGCTTTCCTTCGAAACGAGAAAAGGAAGAATAGAAAAGAACGAAAGTCGAAGGTAAACAGCCACGGGTGGAACTGGTATTTCGTCAAAAATTCAATCGGCCCATCTCTCTCTCTCTCTCATTCACTCTCCTGCCGTAGTTCGCCTTTTGGCCCGTGCAAGAGCATCGGGAACAGATATTTTCCGAGCAAACAGCCGCAGTTCTCGCGGCTCCCATTAACTGGCCTACTCTTCCGTAGTTGCAGTTTCCAGAGAAAATAAATGAAACGAGAACGAAGAGGGACGGGGAAGGGAGTGGTGTCGCTGCGGCACGAGAAAGCCTCTTCCACGGTGATCGCGCCTCCTCACTTCCGGCGAAAACTTTTTCGTATTTGCCCTCTGTGCAGCAAGACCCCTTCTTCTCTCCAATTCTCACGATCCACCCGGACTACCGTGTATAACTCGAATATTTGCCCCCCGATGGCTGGTACTCGTTCCATTCGTTCGTTTCGTCGCTTATTGCGTGTTCCAGAGACGGGTTGCAATTCGTTGCCCACTTGTCAGATGTTAGCCGTCCACGGAAGACACCTGGAATGTTCGCGTCACGTTTGTTCCCTGCCTCCTTTATTTCTCCCTCCGTCAGAATGCTGCTCGCCTCATCGATTTTCGTTAACGAACGGCCACTTTCTTGTCAAAGATGCTCTTTGCCCCCGATGGGAATGCCTCCAAGGCTATCAGGCGACGTTTTTAAGTGTCCATTCATCTTCACTTTGTCGCGATGCCGCGAGGAGTAACTTCTTTTTTTCCTTTTCTTTTTTTTTCTTTCTTTCTTTCTTTCTTTCTTTATCTGCTTCTTCTCGTTCCGCTGTTCATCAATCGATAGTTTCGGCAAAAGTATTTTATTTAACACGTTTAAGAAGCACTTTGTTTCTCCGGGAAAACAAGCGACGATCACATCGCGTTACCCATGTGAAAAGTACGAGAGAGTAAGAAACCTTGTATTACGAGTTACCGAGGCAGAAGCAGATACCACCAGCCATGGAATATTCTGCGAGCCGATAATTAGACGGGCAATCTCCTTATTGGAATCTTGGTCGAACGCACCGAACGACGACCGAGCTAACCGAACTTTTTCTCCGCTCAAAAGTGAACGAGTGGAACTTTCTCCTTGTTCGAAGTATCGTCTCCTCCTTCTCCATTATACCCGGCGCGGACGAGAAAAACAGCCCCTCTTCCTTCTTTCATTCTCTGTGGAAAAAGCAACCTCTTCTAATAAAGAATCAAACTTCTCGACGCGTCCTTTCGAGATAGTAACGAGCACGGGTTACTTCGAGGCATCGATTAAACTGCTTTTTCCCCGGGTAAACAGGCGTGGGCAAACTTCTGTCGCAAGGGTGAACCAATTAGGCGTCCCGGACCACGCTCCGCCACTTGCGTGCATCCGACGAATTTTCAAAGTCGATTTTCTCCCGGAAGAAGGGTGCAACTTTCGTAGAAGAAAAGTTTATTTACTTTCCAGCCAGTATCCTTGTTCTCCACTTTGGAAATTACCAGAGTGGCACGAGAAAAGAGGAGTGGAGAACACGTATAGTCGATGAAAAAAAAAAAAAAAAGAAAAAAGAAAAATGTGCCGAGGTCGTAAATGAAAATATGTCCAAGTTTCAAATTAAACGAGATTCTTTTCACAGGGGGAAATTCCTGTTGGATATGATCCACGGTGTACATTTCGAACGACACACCGATGTCCTACCGATTTCGTTTCACCTCGCTGGATTTCTTTTTTCAACGACTGCGGGCATCGGATTCAATTTTCACGTAGACGAAAGGTAGAAACGCAGTCGCAGTTAGACTTTTCGCGGTTGAACGTGGCAAAGGAATGGCAGAGCGAAGCCTCGAGTGAAAATTAACCAGGCAGAGACGCGATTAACGCCCGCGGCAACGGCATTAGCCTTTTCTAACCAGCTTTGTTTCACGTCCTCGTTTACATCGTCGAAGGCAAACACGAGAGAAGGACTCGCCGCGACGATGACTTATGGATAATTTCATTTTGACGAACCTGGAACTGAACGAAACTGATGGAAGAATATTATAACAAGGTGAAGGGGGAAAAACAAAAAAATTTGTGAAACGGAGGTAGAAAAGAAAGCATGCTACTGCTACGTGCTTAGACCTCTAGAATTCATTTCGTTTTTCCATTATTATTACCGCCATTGTCCGCGGAGAGGAAAGAGCGAACCGAGGAAAAGGGAACGCGCGTTTCTCTGTCGCGTCGCGGGAATTCTCGCGATCCTCTACTGCTGGTGAGAGAAGCTTTGCATTTGCCCGGTGCTCTACACAGTTTAAAGCCACCCGTGTGAACCCATGCTTCGTACCACTCTCTCACTCTCCCTCTCTCTCTCTCTCTGTATATTCTCCAACCTGAAGACGTTATCTTAACACTGATAACTGTGAACGCGAGCGTAAGTATATGCTGAGTCGTAACATCTCAACAGAGAAACAGACAGACACGGTGCGTTGAATAAATAAGAAATAAAAATACCTTTGTGCACACCCATCTTTCCAAGTTTCGTTCAAAGGTGTGACAAATTGTTCAACAGAATACCTCTATCTAGAAAACTACGTGCGTAGATAAAAGTGAATAAATGTTTAGGGAATGGAAGAGTGGGTGACACGTTTAAATCGATTGCAGCGGTGGGTTGTAGCATAATCGTAGAGAGAAAATTCGAAATTCCACGGAACGTTTCGAATTTCTTCGTGTAACGGACTCGTTCCTTTCCCCCGGGTGGTCGTCGTTCATCAGTTGGCACCGATACCCCATCGACTGCACGTACAAGCCGTACGTTTGCCGGAATGCTCGTGATAAACAGTCTTAAAATGTCCTTTAATAAGATGTATGCGCAAACTGTCCAAAAACCGATTTAACGTCTCCGTAGAACTAGAACCGATCGAGAAGAGAACTATTCACTCGGCTGGAATGTTCTTCTTTAAAGGCCAGTTAGAAAGTTTAGGTAATCCATAGAGGATCTAAGAGGCGAATTCGATCACGAGGACGTACGGAAACGTCTAGCTAGCTCGTTATATTCGTTCGGCAGGTTAAATTGGGAATCGAGCTGAAACATGAAAGGCGTCGACATGGGAATCGAATCTTTTCTGGCCTCTTTAACAGCGGCTTTTGCAACCAGCTCGAAGGCGATGCGGGTGGTAAATTGCGAGAAGATTAAACGCGGCCGTAGCCTCGGGAGCAGAATCGAAAACAGGTTGACCGACTAATCTATTGCGCGAGTTCCGTTGAATATTTATGAAAGCGTCGGTGTATGATCGTGTATGATCGCGTCTGATCGGCCAACGCGATCTTTTCGCGAAAAGACTCTCGAATGTCAGTCGATTCCTTCACTCGTTTCGATCGTTTCGAAAGGAGACTGTCGATGAGAAAGGAGATAATGGATGAGAATCCTTTCGGTGCCAAGTCTGTGGACGTGACACGTGCGAAGCACCTGTGCCTGTCACACCGTTTCCTCGTTCTCATTGAACATCGGTACGCGTACATCGCACGTGTTGGATAATTCAAGAGAAGTGCGTGTACGCGTTGTCGTCGACAATTTGTCCAGTGGCCACTGTCAAACCGAGCAGATTTCCCGTAAAATAGATAGACCATCGACTATCCAATTTTCTTTTCTTTTCTTTTTTTTTTCTTTTTTCTTCTTTTTACGGGGGTACGTACGGTCGCGAAACCACCAGAGAGGTATTTAACCGTGGCACGAACGCAAGATAAATCAAGGCCGATTTTCGAAAGGGGAACTGGGAGGAAGAGAGTCGCGGAGGAAAAATAGGGAAGAATTAGTGGGAGCATTTATCGAAACGGTCTCTAGAGCGCGGAGGCATGGTTTCGAGGGCGTGCATAATAGCGAGAGCAGCAACAAAAGCGAAAGGCTTGTTCCTTTTTCCACGAGAAGGAGAGGAGAGAAGAGGAGAGCAGAGAGAATAGTGCCACGACACACCGAGGAAAATGGGCGGGAAAACGCGTCTACTTCCGACGCCACCACCTCCTCATCCTCAACAGCCCGGCCAAACGAGTTAATGGCCAGTTATGAACTTTCTTCATCTAACTTTCGAGAAGTTTTTTTCGTATAAATTGAAATTTTTATCGGGTATTCCGTGCTCCCTTAACGAGCATCTCTTAGCACTTTCTTCGCGGCAAGTTTTGCGATCCGTGTGATCGGTTTGCCGTGGAAGGCTTCTAATGTGCCAATTCGTTGGGAAAACTGGAATATCTCAATTCGGAGAAAAGTGATTCGTTATGAATTGAAAAATAATACTTTTTAATTTCAATGATCGATTTGATCAATCGATCAATTTACGAAGGATCATTCCCGTTCACATATGTTTCCATATTCGTTTATCGAACCACCGAATGCAGAGCTAACCTAACCGCAACAACTATCAGCTGGCCCTCTAAGATTGATTGCAAGTTTCTCGCGCGATAGCTGTGTTAAACGATCGTGCTTTTGCCTCTAGGTTATCTCCTTCTCCAGTTTCGCGGTCTGGTCCGTTTAGGAAGTCGTTGTTCTTTATCTCACCCTTTGTCCGAGTAGTCTCGAGCAGTTTTCTCGGCGGTTGCACACTTGTCCGCGAGCAAAAAGAATGATCAGTCGGGCCCGGAAACGGAACACACACCCGTAGAACGTGTATCATACTAAAAATAACAACCACTCTTCACCGCTCCACTCGTAAAGGCACGAGCCTCGACTGATTTTATTTATTTGATTGGTGCTTCCATCCGAACGCGTCGGCTTCGAGTGAGGCCGCGTGTCCCACGATGTTTCAAAACAGCCGCCAGATCCCGAGAAACTATATATCATCTTAAAAGTGTGCGCAGCTAATTAATAATAGGTAAAATTATAGAAGATTACAACTCTTTCGAAATACTTCCACCGTAACTTCGGAATATTTGAAACAAAAACAGGGTCGTTTACATTCAGCCAAATCAACATTCAAACTTATTCGAAATTTAATCTCGGCCGATCGAATTGAAATTTTTCAAATTTACATACCCGGACTGCTGTTTTGAAATACTGTGCGTCATCTCGAAACTGCTGAAACTCGTCGCCTAACTCGATTTTCCGCCAACAGAATCAACGGAGGTTCGCCCCGGTTCTCCTTCGCCTCTATCCATCGTTTCCTCTTGCTCCTTCGCGCTCTCAATTGCGATTTTTAACTCCTGACTGCGCCAATTTTACCAGAGGATTTTCAATTACCTCCGAAAGGAGTGTTTAAAGCTAGCGAGTAAACTTTTCAAAACGAACGTTCGCCGGGAATCTGGAAAGTTAGGAGTACCTAAGGTACCATGGGTGAAATAATATCGCGTGGAAAAATCTGAGAAGAAACAAGGACAAACTGACGCGCAAAAGTCGCGGTTAGAAACGGTCGAGGATCAGGGGTGTCAGAGAGGCGAGAATTAAACACAATTAATCACCGTGGCACGTTGGAAAACAGATGGACGGTGAGTTAAAAAAGAAAAGAAAAAAAACACGTAGATAAAAAGAAGAAGCGACGTAGCGTTCGCGGTGATTTTACAGAAACCTCGAGCTATCCTGGAATCGTTGAACGAAATTTATGGACCACCTAGTTTCTGGCCCAGAAAGCAACAGCCTCGAAAATAGCGTGTACCGTATTTCTCTCTCTCTCTCTCTCTCTCTCTCTCTCTCTCTCTCTCTGTTACTTTCGTAACACAGCTTGGATGGGACGTAACAAGCTTTTTCCCGCGAGTTCCACAAGCCAAAACCATCGACGACACTGTTCGACGAACACGCTTTCCTTCGGGTAGATTATCAAAAAATACGAGGAGAAACGATATTTCAGGAGTGGGTCAAGTTTAGCAGTAGCTTATGCTCAGCTGCTGCGAGTACATAAATTCGACAGTTTGTCCTCGGCGTTCTTTCACTCGAAACAAACGCGAAGATTATAGAGTTCGGAGCAAACTTTTTCCCTTTATATATCAACGCGGCTGTAACGCGCTTATTCACCAGAGGGCCACAGTTTTTACCGAGAGAGAAAGGGAGAGAGGGAGAGAGGGTAACGGTACCGAGTCATGTTAGGTAGGATTTAATTCTGCTGGACGATTCCTTGGGAAAACGAAATCCTTTGCATTCCACAACCGTAAGCAGCTGAAGCACGTAAGATTTATACTCCTCAAAGGAAGCCGAATACATCGGTCGCGTATTATTCCACACTATTGTGTACAGTTCCGTCGAGATTTGCTACCAGTGGTACAAACTTGTGTTATGCAAGAAGACAGTGGCTTTGAATCGCTTCGATCCTTTGTATTTCATATTTTTGCATGTATCTCCACTAGTAGCAATTATTGTTTTTCATTCCTTTGATAAGCTTATATCATACGTCTCTCGACATTTCTTCTAATCTTCCGTATACTCCTAGCTGATGCATATTTATCGTATTTCCTCTCTGCATTCTATCACTCTTCTACTTGTCGGTGTTACGATTTATTTATACTTCTACTTTTATATTTGGAAAGTATCGGGCGCAGTTGACACGTGAAATAAATCGAAAAACTATGCCACTGTTCCTTATTTTCCCGTCTCGATATAAGGTGCACGGATGCACAGAGGGAGAGAGAGAGAGAGGGGGAGAGAGAACGGTATGTTACATATGGCAGGACACGGTGTATGTGAGAGCATAATATCACACGGTGCGCAATATTCACCGCAGATCGAATTTCCAGGAGTAACGCGAGAGCACAATGGCTCCGATGTCTAGATCCGCACCCTATCGACGCAGGAATTTGCAGCTGAACCTGCTCGCCATATCTCGCGAGGAGGTTCCTCTCGGAATTCCCCGAGACATTCGCGAATTTATACGGAATGCAAGATACAGGAACCACCCGCGGTGGAATCCGTTAATCGTGGTTTTAAAGGTGTCTCCTCGGTTTTCCCTCTCTCAATTGGCACACGGGTATTGCTTGCCGTTGCCACGGTTCGCTTTTTCGACGGTGTCCGGAGTTACACCGAACGTGTAGTATATGTATATATATACACCGACGGTGAAGCGAGGCAAGGATTTTGGGACCAGTTATCGAAAAATCGCTCTCGCCTCGTTGAAATCGTGGTATTTCGCTGGCAAGTTTGACCCGGAATCGGTGGTTACCACAAAATTACATTTTTCTTCCCATATGCTGCGATGCGATCCTCGAAACGACGCGTTCTACGTTCCCCACTCGCTATTGCTATTTACAAACGGAAGTTTTTTCTACTTAAAAAAAAAAAAAAAAAAAAAAAAAATGTAAACGGTGCTTTAAACCAGTAGCTGTCCAAAACTTTAAGCTACGGAATGTAATACGAAATATAAGGAAATGTGTTTATATGGACGCAGTGAAAACGAGAGGATTAACCGCGAGGATTTACCCACAGGATTCCCTTCATATATTAGATCAAATTATTTTTTATCTACCTAGTCGATCTTTTCATGGAATACGAACTGTTTTACTCCTGTCTTCATATAATATCACTGTACCGAGCCTACGCTACATCGTGAAATTACATTCTGCTTGTCGAATAATAATAATGCAGCAATAAAGCACGCCATAATCGAGCGCTCGGAGACAACGTCAGATATAATTAAAGTATGTCGTGGCGAGGAACGAACGACACAGGACACAAATTACGATAGGTGATGGCAATAAATCAAAGGAAGACGGCGCATCGTGTTTTCCCCTATGGCATTTCTAGTTCTCGCGACTGAATAAGGTGTATACGTCGTGTCGGTTCGAGCATTGATCCTTGCACGATTTATCGCATCGATCCAAGGGGATCTTCGTCGTGTGAAGACCTTTTGAATCGGACACTCGTCGATTCCGTGCAATTCTTTCTTCTTTTTTTTTTTCCCCTCCCCCTCTTTTTGCACGGCGCATTGTTCCGCCTGAAGACACGGTCGTTGTCGCTCGCGATAACAGGCATCGTTTGCAGAGGAACGACGCTGCTATCCGTTTGTTATAATCGTCGACGAAATTGTCACCGATTCTCTTCGTTCTAGAAAAATTTCTATCCTCCCGGCGTTGATTGACGCGCGGCGTCCAATGGTTCCCGAGGAAGCGAGTATTCTTCGCGACACGACGCTACGGTCCTCCTCTTTCATGGAAAAATCGAGCCTGAAAAATGCAACACGAGGAGGACGAGGAGAGACAGGTTCCCGAGGTAAACTCGGAGAGAAATACCGCGCTCGTTTCGAGGAAACTTCTCTTCTCTCTAAGGGAAGAATAGATCGCCTTATTTACTCGAGTCTGAGATGTATTGCGTGATCAGTATCTCGATGGATCAAACGAGTCCACTTAGGAGGAAGTACAGGAGGAGATACGCGTGTGTAACGTTATGACACTGACTTTCATATATCGATTACGTAACAATTAGTTCATGATTCCACGGGCAAACTAGTTTCCTGCTCCAGAAACGAGGACAAGCCTGTCCTCGAACGAGAAATCTAACACGGTCTCGATACGATCGCTCATAGCCGCGTTTCGTTCCCCGTTCTCCTTGCACGAGAGAGCCATGTTTCGCCTCTGGGATCTACTGCGACGTTAAATCGTAACGTCCTCTTTTACTTTGACGACTCCTTTCGTTCTTTAGAAGGATCTCCTCCCTCTCGTATATCTCCTGCAGCTCTTTACAAGCGAAAATCGTCAATTTTTAATTGGGTATTTGGTCGGACTATTGTAGAGGGAATTTGCGATTAGGATAAAACGGAACGTTTCGATTATTTAATCTAATCTCTGACCTCTCTTTTCTGCCTTGTTTCAACGTTTCATTGTTTACTATAAGTCGAGATTGAACTGGTTCGACTTAATATCGAGGTTAGTTATTTGAAAACTGTACAAGCATTACGCGCTGCAGTAGAAACAAATCCTCAGAATACGTTCTTCTGCATACAATTAGAAACTATCGAAACGTGATTCGAAGAGCTTTCAAGATGGTGAACGTTTCCATCGGACCACCTGATATCCGGATCGAAGTTCATTTCCGACGATTTTCCAGTCAGTTTTCGACAACATCTCCGACAACCGCTCTCGGCGTCTCAGATTTCTCTTATCGCAGTTTATGATAGAAAATCCTATTATCAGGAAGGTGACGAAGCCTCTCGGAAGAGACTGAAGAAGACGATGGAGGAGAAAAGAGGAGGAAAGTGAAGGAAACTATTGGGTAGGCGCAATATGCCGAGCTACTTGGCCGGAAATAATGTGGAAACGGCAAATATTATTTCTAGCGTCGATTTATAGAATGGACCCGTCACTCTGACGAGAACCAAGCATTGTTGTGCTCCAGGCACACGCGTTCGCTGCCGCCGTTTCCCTCCAGAAGCCGCTAATTATAAACAGCTTCGAGAATTCCGAATTTACTTTCCGCAAAAACCTGTCCACCGGTTTTCTACGAGGAAACAACAGAGAAAATACGCAGAATACTTTTAGTTAATTTATTCAAAAAATTCCACCGCGTTTTGTATTCGATGTTAAACGTTCAAATTCCTCGAAGCTTCCTCGGCAGAATAAACTCCTGAAAATAGTGTAGCAATTTCGAAAATCCAGAAAAAAGAGAAAAGAAAGAAAACTAAAAATCATAACGAAGTCGTGCAAACTTATGAAGAACATCTCCCAATTTCGTGAAGAGATCAAAGCCAAAACTGTACTTTGATATTGTATACGCTGTATTCAAAAATTTGCATTTATCCGTATTCTACAGATGTATGTATATAAGTTTCAACGTGGAATGGCTCGTATCCGATTAACAGTGGCGGCTTTGTCGAACTCGAGACCATCGATGATGTACGACGTTGATTGAAGAACCGGCCATACCAGGTCGGTGTGGATCCTAGCATCTGGAACGATCAGATGGAGGAAACACGGCTACTTTCAAGAATGGAGGATCGCAGGGGAGGAACGAGCGTGCAAAAAGGGAAGTTTATCGCGCGTAAAAATAATGCAACGGGCTTGAGGCTGTAAAAGGGAGGGGCAGAGGATATGTCCAAAACCTTTAACGAAATGGTCTGCATAAAATCTGCATAAAACACCGTGCGCAGTTTGTAACGGGTGTAATTTACCGACCACCGTACACACAAGCGACGAATAATAATTCATTCTATTTCATAAATTTCCCCGTGAGCCACCGATCTCTGACGCGAATTCGATTTGTATACGCTTTTAACGATATCCTCAAATCCCCCCCAAAAAATAAAATAAAATAAAAAAACAAAAACCTTCGCTCAAGAGGATGAACAATGCACCATTGCTCGCTGTTAAGTTGCATATTATAGTAACATTTATTTTATACGTGTTTTCATTCGAAATGCTTTTTAGTTTTTACATTTTTTATAATCTGGCATGAAAATAACGAAAATAACGGATCAAAGATAATCTCTTCGATCGGGCATAGATATCGCGACCTTTCCCTTCGTTGTAAAAAATTTGTTTTCCTCTGTTTCGGCGTACCTCCTATACCTTTTGTCTGCAGTTTGTATTTAATATCGTTGTTATCATACGACTCTCCGTAAACCACGTAAACGGGTACGATTAAACGTACGAAGATAAATATAAACGCGTTGGCGCTTTACCTGTAAAATATCGCGCGATGCCCTGAAAGTAATAAATATTTCGCGAAAGGTTCAGAGCACCCTCGTCGGGAGAAGCAGAGTTGTGCTTTTAAACGCGACTCGATTTTAACGTGTCACAGTCATCGTCCGAGTGTTTAAAAAGGGGGAGATAAAACAGAAAAGAAGACAAAGGAAGTCTAATGAAATTGTTCCCGACCGACGAAAGGTCCACAGGAGGACAAAAAGCTGGCGGGTACCGCGAAGAATTAATAAGAATCACCGGGTCGCGAATAATGCTACAAAGTTCGATCCTCGAGAAGTTTAAAAGTCACTGGCGAAGAAAAAGCTCCTGAAGAGGGGATGAAGTTTCAAGGAATCCGTGGGCAACTTTTGTCGATGCGAATGCACCACGATCGACTCTAATACGAATATCTCTAGATCCGTGAAAGCTGTTCCACGGTTGATTTTGGGGGGAGGGAATAATCGAAATATATCCCTGCTGAAGAGCTGTTTCCCAAGACAGTGTACATTCTCGAGGATTAATAAGCCGTGCAGCTGAAAGAGAATAACGAGCAATTAGACTATTTCCAGCGACGGCGTGTCGTTCGGGAAATCTTCGCTACGATGAGAAAAAAGGAAGGTGGGAAATAATAAGTGTAACGACCTAACAAGAATCGAGAGAAAGAGAGAGAAAGAGTCTCTCGTATTTTCATATTCAAAGGATTTCCGCACCAGACATGGTTAATGTTTCGAGCAATTTTCACCTAATCCCGGTGAAATTTTCACACGATGCTAATGAAGTATTAAACCTCATTTACTGTTAGTAGAAGGAGAAGGAGGAAAAGGAGGAAAAAGTAGAGGAAGAAGAAGAAGTAGGAGGAAAAATAAGCTTGGAAAGTTTTACAGGAAAAAGGATAGTACAGATAAGTCAGTGGGTTAAACACGGAAAATCTGGACGGTATCGTAAAGGACGTCAAGATTTTCGCCTCGTATAATTGGCGGCGGATTACCGAACCGCGCGCGTGCTACCGGGAAATTTAGTCCATCGAGTAGGAAGCCAGGGATTCGTAGTAATTTCAGCTGAGCACGATGGGATTCCTTTTTACGTTTCGAGGCCGGCTAGAAAGATCTAATAAGAGCTTCTTTACTGCTTTCATTTCTGCTGCAAAATTGCCTCGCCACTTGTAACAATGTCCGACTACCGATTTGATTTTTCTTGCACGCGTTTCACCCTTCCCCCCGGGGGAAAAACTGCGACACGTTCACCCCGTCGTGTCGGCTATAATAATTGCGTTATTACGGAACGCCTTGAAACCTTGCCGACAGAGACGAACGATCATAGGAAACACGCTTCTCCTCTTGCTTCTCTAACGAATTCGAGAGAATAAATCGAAAGAAAAAAGGAAAAAATCGTCGAAAGATCGGGAAGATGAAGAGGAACAAAGTTTACCGGCGACAAATTGCACGTGAAAGGAGGGAAAAAGGGGAGGAAGGTTCGCGTGCACCGACTAGAGAAACATTTATCGTTCTAACCACCGTTGGAACACCGGTTTATCCAAGCATCAATTACCACAGACCTCTAATTATACCAGTTTCGCGATTGTTAATTATCTAGATATATGATCAGAAAATCTCGAAGCTTGGATAACCGTAGAATTGTCTACCTATACTAATTTACCGCTGTAAAAATGTCGTACGGTTAGCACGCACAGGGATCAGCTGGCATCAGCGTCGAAGAGCTCGAGAAACGAGTTTACACACGCGTAAGAGATGGATAAGGGGAACAGAAACCCTTAACGACTGTTGGATGAAACGCTTTTAGGCTAGGCCCGTGAGGGCACATAAATAGAGACGTCAGCCCATAGTCCGCAACGTCGACGAGTCACGAACGCTCCCATCAGGAAGTACATGCGCGCAAGACCATTCCCTCTTCGATATTCTAAAGTGATTCTGACGATCCACATGGCGGAACAAGCTCCGCTCTTTGAAAGGAACTCGAGGCAGTAAATCAGGACACGTTGAAACTGGTCAACGAGAAAAATCTCGTGCGCCAAAAAAGTCAATCTTAAAGGGACCTGGTTTCCTTTTACCATAGAGACGATACGACTCTTTTCTTGACCCTGTCTAACGGAGATCCACGATATCCGCAGGTCCAGAGATACAACGTCACCGATGATATCCCTAGAGGCGACATACGTCATTAGAGACATGACGAAACAACCTCTCTGAAAGCCGTTTCGACGCGTTTCCCGATGAACCGCGCGCGCAGAGAGCTATACACACAGACAGAGAGGAGAGAGAGAGAGAGAGAGAGAGAGAGAATAGGAGGATCACAAAGCTTTCTAGCGAGCGATTTCTCATTCATCTTCGGCTGGGGCGTTCATAAATATTCTCGAGCTTGCTGGATATTGTGTGCACGTGTATCCATTGCCGAGTCTCATCCGACTTGGACAAATGAACCCGCGGAATTTCCGTCACGGCACCCCATTCGTTCAATAACACGCGCAAGCATCAACCGATGGGAAATGCCACCCTAAAAGCACACCGTGCCCCAACGACAACATCCAGGAATCTCTGCTTTTCGAAATTCATTCACCAGACACGACGTGCTCGATTGCTGTGCGACAGTTTACGCGTGGCATTATAGATATTTTCCGTTTCGACGTGTTCCGCCGGGTGTGTTTATCTTCGATATTAATCTGAAGTTAACTTAGAAACTGTTGCGAAGTTTTTGCGGGTGATCGATAGCTTTAGAACGTGATCATTTTGCGAACAAATATTTTCCTTCCATACGAAACTAAATTTAATCCAGTTACACACGTTCAACGAGATTTCGTTTCTTCGGTGCAGTTATGCAGGGGTGAATATTTTCATCTGACGTTAGACGCTACAGGTTACGATTGGATCAGTGAACGCGAGGAAGACTAAGCCACAATAGGAAAAGTTGGCCGAGCGATCGGTTGCGAAAGAGGAGAATCTGCGGTTAGAGTACAAGTTTCCAAGTCGGTGGAAGGAGTTCCTCGAGAGATAATCGGCTCGATTGTAATTAAAGATGTAGTAGAAGACTGGGGAAGAGCTATCGATTAACCTACATCGAATCGAGCGAGAATGGAAGTATAATCGAATCTCCGCCTTTCATTGCTAACAATAAATAGAGAGAAAAGAAGGCGAATCGCTGCTGATTGTAAGAAACCACCGTTCAAATCTCGAAGACAATGTATCGTTAAGCTAGAAGAACGAGAGGAAGGAAAAAAAAAAAAAAAGAGACGAGAAAGAATATCAAAGCGTAATATATTTCATCGTAAAATGTCCCCCGTCATTTCCACGCCGAGGACTTGCCCCCCTTTTCCTCGGAGATCTTTAAAAATACCATCACGTTTTACCGTAGAAGAAAATATTATTGGATTCCTTTGAAAGTGGTCGTCTCCTTCTCGAAATCATTACTGATAATATCGCATAATAAATAAATAGAAGCATATCTGGAAAGGAAGAGGATAAGGAGGAGAAGGAGGAGAGAATGAAGAACTGGCGATGTTGTCGCAAACTCCGCGAAGTCTTTTCGTCGCGCGCGAGACACTCGATATCGAGACGCCGCATTGACATTCGATATTAATAATGTATTCCATATCAGAACGGAATCAATCGGATCAAGTAGACAAGGACAGAATGGAACGGAACGTTCGTTCGTACCGTGCGCGGCGTTCACCTTCCAATCGAGAATCGTCTCGAACAAAGCGCGTAATCCGATATTTGTACGGAATCCCAGGGAACCGGCATTAGACGAAACACATCGTCCATGATAATTAAACTTTTCATTACATATACAGTGACCATCATTAATATTCGAACACCTTTTAAAGCAGAATAACTTTGTTTTTTTTTTTAATTGAACCAAACAACGTATGTTCTAATGAGAAGTTAGAAGGATTGGTTTACTAAATCACGTGCAAAAGCAGGTCTGAAAAAATTCCTGTCACTGTACTTTCGAGTTCGTCGAACAGAGGCGTGGTACAAACGAGAGATGGATCGAGAAATCGTGGAAATAGCGCGAATTTAGAATGTAATACTGATCGAAGGAGTACGGTGGTAAATTTGACATCTGCTGAACAGCTTTGAAGCTGTTTCAAGTAGACTTTGAAAATACTCGTAGGCTAAACGTTTGTTTCGAAACAAAGGCGTACACTCCGAACGGAGAGTAACGAGATTGCGGTAACGGGAGAGCAAGGAGGAGAATTTCATCTTTTTAACGGGCCATTAATAATTGCCGCGCCGTGTAACCTGTTCCTCCGGTCTTTACACGAGGATGGAAACGCTTTTGGGTCAAGAAGAACGGATTAAATTGAAGGACGCTCATAAGCTAAATTTAGGCAGGGTAGAAGAAATCGAGTCTGAGCTTCTTCCGCTAACATTTACCACTGACGACGACGACGACGACGACGACGACTTCGCGAAACTGGAATTTCTTTCAATTTCATTTATATCCGTCAACGGTGTATACTCTGTCGGTGACGTTAACCTCGCAAATTTTGTGCAAACGATCGATGCCGGAAACACCGTTGCCGCAGATTAACTCTGAAATAATTCCATTACGAGTGATTTGAGTTCCCACTGTGTACAAAGAAAAATGCTGATTTGATGGGCGAAAGTAACAGAATTCGCAAAGTTCATCAAGGACCACCGAGTGTATGTGTAGGTGAAACTATAACGAAAGGAATTCGGAATGATTCTTCGCGGATGTTGGATTCGTCTCCGTTGCGAAGGAGAGAGAGAAAGAGAGAGAGAGAAAGAACGGTTCAAGGTAAAAGTTCGTCGCCCTCGAGAAAGAAGCTATAACCCTAAAATGTGAGGAGAGCAAAGGTGATCCAGCCCTAAAGTCTTCGTTACAGGAGAAGCTTCGGTGAAACTTTCTACTAGTGCGAAGTCAAAGCCAGAAACGACTCCGGCGTTCGAGGAATCGATGCAAATTATCGCTGACGGTGATTCGTATTTCGCAGCAAGTTGTTTGGAAAGGAAGTTTCTCGCGAGAGACGATTAGACAGCTGGCAGAAAGGCGTCCAGAGGATCAGGTGACGTGTCGCGTTATTTTGCATTTCACCGACGCACCAATGAATCGGCCGACTTATCGAGATGTATCACGCTGTAAGATCGTGATGCATTCCGGACGTTGTAGTAGCCTTGAAACGCGTAATCACGCATTCAGGAAGACGTGATGCAGTTTACGGGAGACGCAGTTAGGCAAAGGAGGAAGCTTTTCTAAGGAACTTATTGCGTTCATTCTTTTGCTCGGAGTGTGAAAGGGAACAGTGTGCCGTTGATTGGGAAAGGCGTGCTCGTTTTTCACGATGTCTCGATCGGCGGAGCGAGCGAGGCGCGCTTATTCGCGTTGAAAAGCGAGAAAAATTCGTTTCCCTGGCGCCAGCTATTTATTTTGATAAAATAATACAGTGAAACGCCGGTGAAGCAGCCCAGTTACTAGCTACACGTCCTTCTCGTGGGATTTCTCCCGACGATCGAAACTCTCGAGCTCGCTTTTGGTAAAATATTTGTATCTATAGTATCTACAAACTTCGTTGGAATCTTTTCTGTTTGCTAAATCATACTTATGCGACAAAAGTAACGTGTAATTAAGGTAACATACACAGAATAGTCAGTTTTACGACAAAGTGATTTGAGAAAGAAGAAAAAAACAAAACAAAACAAACAGAAAGAAAAACTTGCTGCCAAATTGAGTTAGAGCGAGGAACAAGCGCCCGTTATAATCTACAATGCATTTTTAATTGCACGAGCTATGGAAATTAAAACATTTTCATAATTAACGAAATGGCTGGATTCTCAGGAAGAAGGACCGCCACTATTACTCTCCCTTTAAGTAGATACCAACTATGTACCTATATAAAGAGACACGAAAGATAAAATAATCGTAACGTTTAATGCAGCAGATGAATAATACATAAGAGTCTCTAAAAAAAATTCCCTATCGATAGGATTATTAGTTCGAAGGTGATAGATATCTATTTCATTTACTCGGTAAAGTTAGTTGGAAGCAAGGTTCAACTTGCATAATCTTCTCAATATTAAAAATTCCCCAAAGGAAACCCTTCAGACCTTTATTCGACGTACTTAAAAGTGGCGATCAATGGGAACAGATGGGGGGTTAGGGGAGGTGGGGATTGAATTTTTCCAGAGCTACCCTCCCTTTCGTAACCCGTTCGATATAAATCCAAGTACCCTCGACACTGTTCGATAAAACCATTTTACCTCCGCTCGAATTTCGAGTGCCATATACTTGTGCATTCCCAGCGAAGCCGGACAGCCGTGGAAATAGTAGCGGCGCGGCTCGTTTTCTCCAGTCACGAACAGAGAGTGTCGCGTTCGTTCGGAGGGGAGAATAAAAATCGCGGCGGGAATATCCAACGCGCGAGAAAGCCTGGGGTTGGTTTAAGAGAAGAGGAAGAAGAAATCGGTAACGATCGCAAGCAAGAGTCTGTGTCCCCGTTCGTCGGCTGTCGGCTTCTGCTAACTCGATACACAAGTTGCTCTCGGCCGGTCGCGCGTATCCGTAACTTCCCGAATGAAATTTCCTACTAATTTCAGGAAGAATGCACCAGCCCTCGAGAGTGAGCGTAAGGGATGCTCGGGAGAAGGGAAGAAGAGCAGTGTCGTCGAGGGGAACTACGTAATTATTCCTTCGTTACCGTCCGACTTGCCGGCATAGTTTCCTCTCTCTTTTTTTTCGCTCTTGTTTCCGCGCCCTCGGTGCCCGCGTTAGTCCTCCATTAACGCTCATTAACATGCCGCGTGCAGTTTTAACTGGAACATCGATTCCGACGCGCAGCGCCACCGAAGCCCCTCTTTCTCTTTCCTCTATCTTCTATCTTCCATCTCCCGATGTGTTTCTAAACGAGGGAACGACTGGAAACGCGCTCGCTCCCGGCTATCCTCTTCGTACGGAGTCAACCACCGTCCCTGGATCGTTTTACCGTAGTTAAAACAGATGTACCAACCCCTTGCTCTCTCTCTCTCTCTCTTTCTCTCTTTCTCTTTCTCTTTTCGAATGAACATACAGCGGAGAGGTAACTCACTCTCTTTTGTCTTCGAATAAATTTCATCCCTATTATCGTTCGGCAATGCTAAAATTTCCAGTAGTCGAAAGATTCGGAGACCAACTTGGGACAGATTTTTCTTCTCGGCGAAAGTAATCTTTTACGATTGGAAACGATATACCCGATGTGTTACCATAGGAAGAGGCAAGAGCATATTTTTATATCTATTTTATAGAGAGGGGGGGCTTTGAATCCGAAGACAGGCGACAAGACGCAGGAGATCCAGCAAACTGGAAAAGGTAAACATCCACCAAGAGGGTGAGAATAAGATGCAGTTCGTACGGCTTAATTCTCCCGCGCAACCAATTCGGTGGCATGAAATTTACGGCTTTTCGGAAATCCCGGCGCAACAGCAGGTTTGCCGGTTTAACGACACAGCCGGTTATAATGACGGTAAACTCGTTTATCGCCTAAATACACAGGCCACGCGGCCTGATGGAATTAACGTCCGGTGCTAACGTTCTGGCAATAAGCGAGACACGCACTTCTACGAGGGGAGGGGAAAATCGTCGGAGAAACCGTAGACGCGCGATTATAACGATAAACGCGGCTGGATTTCAATTTCACGTGCCGCTAATAAGGATGATTAATCGAAACGAAGAGAAGTCACCATCAGCGCCGGAATTAATCACTGGTAATTATCAAACAATCGGATCGCGATCGAGGATGCTCCATCTAGTCGCTGTTGAATATCGATTCTCCGATGCAACCTTCTCTCCTCTCTCCACTCTCCTCCCATTCATCCTTCTCTCTGTGAAAAAGCGTGTGCTTTCCTATTCAATTCTGGTTTATATCCATCGGGATACACTGATCGTTCGGTATTAGGTTCGGAATCTCGAAAGTGTCAAATGGAAAATAAACAGACGAATATAGGTATATACGCGGGAAAGTAACACTTTCGGAAAGGAATATAACGTGCAGGTGGTTCGCGAAGCTATCGCGTTTAACGTTCGCCGTGTGTAAATTGCAGCAATGTTTTCGCGCACGATATTATCGAGATAGTTTTCGCTTCAGAAATTCCAGGGGGAAGGAATTCGACAGGCGGTAATGTGATTCGATTTCGCAGTTAAATGAAATCTTTTCCAATCCGTTCGTAAAATTTTAATAACGTGAGCATACTGATGATTAATTGATGATTAATCTGAATATTTTGTAATCGACGTGATTCAATACTTCCACACGCACACCTACCACCTTTGAATTAAACTACGTACACAAAAGCTTTTCCAACGATTTGTTTTGTTCTCTCTCTCTTTCTCACTCTCTCCCTCTACTTTCTTTTTTAATCCGATCGACTTGCCCAGAAAAAAAAACCGCGCGTGATTTTCGAATCGTCCGAACGATTCTACACGCAACAATGCTCAGATCATTTTTATTTAATCCGTGGATGGTATTGTTCTGTGGCTATTTGAACGAGTACCTACACGATTTACAGGCGTCGATTATTGTGTCGATCGAAGACTTTTCCATCAGGCAGAGTTATGTATGAATTTATAAAAAAATAGATACTCGAGAACGTTGGACGAACAGATCGAAGGAAGAGAGAGAGAGAGAGAGAGAGAGAGAGAGAGAGAGGACAGAGAACAACACCGGAGAAACAGGGAAAACTTTATCTAGTCCCTGAAACGAAGTTACCAATTGCCCCTTTTTCCACCGTTGGGGATACGAGATACCGAAACGTTGCGATTTAACGGCAAAAGCGAAAGACAATTTGTCCGGAAGTGGAGGATACAAAAGAATCGAATTGCCCCATTCTCCTCGATAAAACGTGCACAAACGTTGAAATTTATATCTGTTGCGCGGCGGTATCGCATAAAAATAATAAAAGCAGACGACAATCGCAAATTCAGAAACGTAATAACGCGTCCGATCGATCGCGGTGAAGAACCAAACTGGAGGGTGGCAATCTAAAGAGTGCTGTTCGATGATTCACCGCTTGTCTCTCTCTCCCTCTCTCTCTCTGACGAAAAAAAGGAAGAAAAATGGTGTAACGTGAAGAGAAGCAAGTGATTCTCCTGTAAAAAGAAGGGTCGTTCTACTGGTTAAACCTAAAGAGACCATAAGAAGCATCTGCTCTCCAGGTGTACGGAAAAATTTGTGACGAATCAGAAACAGGAAGCTGTTGAGGCTGATCGAGAATAATGGAGGAGAAAGGAAAAGATCGCGAGACTACACGTTTATCGATGTTGAAATCGCCTTAACTCTCTATGGGCCCGTGTAACTTTCAAGTCACATACTACTGTATCGAAATTTGATTAAATACCAATTTTTTCCCGCACAATGGCATATACATCTTGCTGTATAATGTCTCCGTAGCAACAAATAACATTCCTGGTAACAGTTATCAGCTCTAATCTGAAGTATCAGAGTAAATGCTTCTACAAATTGTTTGCAGATAGAAACTAAAGGAACAACCTTGTACAACTGTTATTATTTTCTCTTCTATTGGTGTTTGCTGAACAGGAAAAATGTATTCTATATCAGTAATATCGTATTTGTTTGCATTTCAACAATCATTTTGTTACTATTTTTATACGATACAGTTTTCTAACTTTCAAGTTACGGTGAGCTATAATGGTAGGGTTTGATGTATTTGTTCTATACATCAGAGGCTTAAAATATGAACAGAAAATCATATAAAAATAAAAAAAGCAATAAGAATAAAAGGCAATAGGTGCAAAGATTCTTTATTAGATTCTGACTTCCAGCGAAAGACGTGCTGAAAGATGAAACAGCACATTGGCCAATTTTTTCAGACAAGAGGGGGGGTCGCTGCAAAAAGCCGGGGTGCAAAGGGGTTCCAAAACTCAAACGTTCAAAACGTAAAATATATCCACGTTTAACGCCAAGCGTAAACTGTTTTATGGAATTCCATACTTAACTTTTACACACGCAACTTCGAACGTTGTAAGCCGTTGTTACTTCAAAGTTACGGAACGTATTCGTTATAATAAAACCGTTGAGACTGCTGAATTCGTTGTTAATCTGCATTCATAGATTGATATTTGTTGATCTTATGTCACACACATATTCTTTATATGTCGCGAAAAAAAAGATTCAGCCCACAGAGGGGTTAAAACGAAGAAAGAAACTACCTAACCGAGAAGAAACGTACACGTAGGTACACGTGTATGGGTCCAGTTGCGAGATCGTACACGGTCGCAGCCGAACGAATGCGCGACGGGATACAATGGCGGCGAAGAGAGGGTCGTTGGAGCGCGGAACGCGAGCCGATCGCGTTGCACAATGAAGCAAAAGCAATTATTCGCTCGCACTCCCCGTGAATGGGAAACCGGCCAATGCGCAAGGATTATTGCATTTATCCGTGACGCAACGTCGTTTAATTATGTGCTTAAATACGCGAACACGGTGGTACGCGGTGCGTGGCGATGATACATACGTTGAGAAACCCTTTTGTTCTTCGAAGCGCTACCGAACGTATATACGTAAGCGACTGAACCACCCGACCGATTCGAAAATGTCTTCTCGCCGTTACTCGCGCACCTAGTGACACGGACTTAACCCTTTGAGTGGCACAGATGCGTGTGCAAGTCGAATGAATCTCGTCAGCATAGATTATGAGAGAGCGAGCGCGTATGCATATGCATGTATATCGTCAGAGACGGCGAATGTTTTTCAGACGAGCAAAAACGTTTCATCTGATTCACCTGACGGTACGTAATCAGAAATTATGATACATAGTTGAAAATTAGCAATTCCCTGTGTCGTTTCTTCCTGATCAATTATAAATCGATCGAAATTTTCGAATGAAAGTCCTGCGTGAATTTGCATCGCGCTGATAATCAGCTCACATTACGCATCGCCTGTAGCAAACGTTCCAGCTGCTGAATTTTCAACACTCGAAGAATTAATCGGCTTGTAACGTAGGATTTCCAGTAATTTTCGTCTCTCGACGAAGATTAGAAATCGAGAAGTCGAACACAGCATGATAACGATGCGGTAGCATTAGTTTTGTTTTTTCTCGTCATTACGTAAACGAGGGAGAAATACATTCAAATATCCGTGCTTTCGTCAAAAATTGAAACGGAAAATCCAACGGGTACAGTTGTATGATTTTTTGGGAAAAAGGAACTTTTCAATTCTATCTATGCGCACGCGTGTGTGTGCGAGAAAGAGAAAAGTTGGTGGATCAAAATTAACAGAAATCCTTTCCTCCTGGTAGCGGTTACGTGTATTACGAATTTAATATTTAATGCGTATAAAGGGGTACAGCACACGCATACACGTGTAAATTCAAAGCGATGGAAATTCTAATTACGCGCGCGAACCTATCTAAACGAGTACCGCACGAATATTATTTTAATTAAAAGCTTGTCTGACAGTCTCCGTTCGACGCAGTTCAAACTTGCATGAAACTTGCTTCGATCAAATGTTTCTCATAGTTGAAGTTTTTTATCGTCTATGGGGATTATATTTGTCCCAAGACCGTTCGCGGAACAACCGTGCGTTTACATAACAAACGACAGGCCACGAGACAACTATTAAAGGAAAACTGTGGAGGAGGAGCGCACTGCGAGTATATACGATTTATCAACGTTCAGAAACGGAGATTAGCTTTCTTGCCGATAACACACACGGTACTCCTCTACCTGCGACATTTGGGGAAAAGTAATTTAACTGGATCTCGATCCGATCTCTGTCGCTTGTCGCACGGAAAAATCTCACTAAACGGTCCGCGTTCCCTTTCCCTAAACGCATTCCAATAGAGTTCAAATATTTGTACACAATGCATAACCTAACTTGTGTTATCCCGCAGATATCGGGGAAAGGGGGGTGGGGATATACATATGCATTACGATCGAAACGTAGGAGAAAAAAAAGTGACAATTACGCGTAATGGATATGTGACAGGCGAATTGTTGAAATATTTAAGATCTCGAGAACCTTGTACCGAGAATATCGAAATATTAAGCGCGTAAGATGTATCACTCCGTACGAGATCCGGTTACGGAAAGTGGCATACCTACGCGGACGAGCAATCGATTTTTCACGAAACGACGAGACGCAATTTCTTTTGCGACGCGGTACGCTTTATTCTGGATATTTCACCGATCTCCGCGCAACGAACAACGGAGACGCTCGTAGAACAAAAGTAAAGCGAATACCGAGCATCGATAATGCGTTTGAAACGTGTAGTAGGTCTTGCCTAACGCATGCCTTTCGATGCTCCGGAGAAAAAAAAACTCCGTATGTCGTTTGGAAAACAGGCAATTCTAATATCTGCGTTTTACTTACCCGTCCTCCTATTGTGACATCCTGAAAAAGCGTTCCAAAACCGTTGCATGGTCCTACGTGGTAACGATGATTTGTCCGGTAATTCGTAACTTCTATCCCTTTTTCCTCTTCGTTCGTTTATTCGTTCAGCTTTACACCGACGTTACGTGGAAAAACGCTACGAATGCATCGTTTTATGGGGCACGAGATCATTTCGCGTGTATTACCGTGAGGGAAAAACCGACAAAACGTCACAAGACGCAGGAGCAATGAAAAGGAACGATCGTCGGATGAGCGCGTATCCTTGCCCACGACGAGAAAGCAGGTTTCACTACATCGTTATTACCATTCCAACGGTCGTTTCCGAGAAACTGCTCTTCCAGAGTTCCTGCCCGAGCGGTTTTTACCGTTCCCACATGACTAACAGGTTGGTCGTGAACGCCAAACCGAAACTTTCCTCGATACACTTTGCACTAAATACGCTACGCAATCGCTCTCTTTGTTTCTCTCCCTTTCTTAAGATCTAACGGGATAATTAACCGTAAGGGGAAAAGGTAACGTCGAGGGAAACAAAAAACTGTGACAACAATGTTGCCGAAGGAATCGTTTTAATATATCGACTGTTCACTGCTCGCTATTTCGGAAACAATTTGAACAATTCTTTCTACATTTAGTAGGTGTTTTACGTAGAAATATTCGAGGACAACGGGTTCGAAGGATCAAGTACTTGAACAGATGTGCTTGCAATTCGACCCGGTTCCCTAAGAATTCCCGCGTAAACGAATCAATGGTCGCTCGAACGTTACTTCCTTTGTTTCATGGATCTTTAACGTCGAACTATTTCGAAGCGATCGACTGATCAAACGGTCAATGAAAAATTGACAAGACAACCAACGAAAGAACAACGAAGGGAAAAGGGTCGCGGCGTAAAACACGATGTTACTCGTGCGGCGTCTCGCACTCGACTGCGAGGTCGCTCAAACTCGTTCAGACCCAAGACCGATCTGAAGCAAACTCCAAGGCTTAAGCTATAGGTAATCGAGCGGTATCTCGAACAGGACCGATTTTCCTGCCAGTTTTCCCCGTGATTGCCGTCGAAATTGAAGGCATGCCACGGTTAAAAGCTGACAGGTAATTAACCTTCTAGGTGATGGTACAGTACGTGACAAAAGGGATCGGCGACGCTTGACACGTTAGAAATCATCGGAAAGATCTCTGCACGATCGGTTGGGTTAATTTTTCAAGTTGAAGGACCTCACTTAATCGCTCGATAGAACCTGGTAAAAGCAACAAAGGTGAATAGCTGAGTCGATAAATTCTGATTTCGTGACCAGATCTGTTGTACCGGCTTGCGAAATATTTCGAGAGATCCGTTAAACTAAAGTACATATATACCTAACCGCATTTAACGTACCTCTATTTTCGAACAAAGGTTCAAAGATAAATCCACTCGATGCAATAGAAATTATTTTAAACGATATCTGTATTATTTTATATCTATAACAATTTTTTCACTCTCGAGCAAAGCAATTTAGATAGCGATTTCTAAACCTAAGATTCTTATAGAGGTGACTTAACAAGTTTATCTTTCGATATGTATATACGAATTGTTTCGATATGTTATCGTATCTTTCTGAAAAAAAAATTGTACATATCGAATATACTTTTTTTTTATTCCTAATATTCCTGTAATTGTATAAATTTTTCTCTGACCGTATTCAGTTTGCCCAGTAAAATAATCGCTGTTAATTTTGTCACCCCCCCCCCCCTTTTTTTATCATCGTTTCTAGCGGGAAAACATTCTCAGTTCCTATTCCCTCTGCTGCCTATTGTTCGTTATCTCTGTCTACGCATAGGGGTCGATCTTATATATTTTTTAGGGGTTCCGAGGCATAATGGCGTGAAAACAAAGAATATCGTGTCCAGAACACCTGGAGCTCCTTTCTCTTTGAAAGTCTCTTATACCGTGTTTGGAATTTATTTAAGATGGTAGGAATTTCGATATGTCAAAGATATTGAAAGTGAACCAGAAAAATATTAATAACCATAAATATATTTCGTACAGTGAAAATAAAATTCGTCGACGTTTCTTGATTTTCTTGACGTAGAGGACAACTTTGCACCTCCTTTGATTACCTATACACAGAAGCAAAGTAATATTCCTTTTGACAGAACTACTCTTGCAGTTGTTAATTTTTCACACGAGTCTGTGGTCTGTTTTTTTGTTCTAATATTCGACGGCCAGTAATATACAAGCATCGTCGTACAAATGTTCATAAAGATCGATTTCATTACAGTAACGGATTATAAAATATAGGATGCATCTTTGAGACGATCGCCAAATAATTGCAAAGTATTTATTTTCTCCAGGAAATTCTAAACAAAATTTTCTTAAACGTTAATTTTATTTTCAAAGAAATTCAGCAAAATCGTTTCTTGCAACAATTTTCATTGTGATAATACAGTATTAGTTTATCATTACAGTATTATTATTATTATTATATGCAGAACTATTTAAGAATAAGCATATTTGAAATTTAAGATTAATTTTACTTCATACAAATGTAATTACAATTTTTGAAAGGGTTAGCCTATTTCTACCTAATATTGCATTCTTCAGTGGTACAAATAAAGGTTTTATCAAACATTAGAAAATTTTACCATTCAACTAGAGTCCTTGTTGGAAATTGTAGAATATTAAAAAACCAAGACAGAAAATAATTATTGCATTGTGTATTTTGTAACATTACATTCACATATTAATTTCACTACAGTAATACAAATCAATTAATATTACTCAGGCTTTTTATCAGGAAGTGAATCCAAACCCTGAAAAGAGGATATTAAGTTAATATTTCAATCCTCTTGTAAAACTTTAATAATATAAATGAGTGCTTATTAATTATTAGGTATGATAACATAGTAAGATCACTTACATTATAGACGTACCAATTCTTAGACATATGCGCATCTCTGCATATCATGTCACATTCAAATGAATTGCCAAAGCTTCTTAGATATTTCTGTAACAATAGACATAAAAGAATTATTATATATACATAGACTTAAAAGTACACCATACCAAATTTGCTTAAACTTAATTTAAAGAATTGAAAGACATTGTAAAAGGTAATACATTTGTAACACTGTCTATTTTATGATTACTTCAAGTTTTATAGCTTATTTGCAGTAAACATAGTTTTCTTCTACAAAAAGGAAAAACAAAGGAAAAAGTATTGACGAAAACTAACATCTTGTCGAAAATTTATGAAATAGTCGTACAATCATTATCGTCTAAAAGTTAGGTTACAAGAACAACTTACCGTTCCAACCATAAATTGCTTTATATATGTACTCGTTATTTCTGGTATTGATGCAAATACTGTTATTATTATGATCGGCGGAAGACACTCGTACCACATTGTAAATTTATTATTTTCAATATATTTTACCAATTACGTCAGAGTCAACTGAATCGATACGCCATAGATACGCGAAGCACTGTTGGAGTCAGTTACAGTCTTAAGCTTCAAATGTATTTGACATTGTTTTTTTTCTTTCTTTTTTTTTAGATGTTACATTCTCATTTCTCTTTTACGTGTTATTAGATATCCAAAGTTAAAAAAAAGGATAAGATAAAAAGCGTAAGAAAGAAGAAAAACTTGTCACAAAATAATTTTATATAATAATTAGTTGTAAAGTTAATTTATTAATAACTATAAATAATATCCTGAAAGATCAGAATGAAAAATAGGGTATTTGATAATTTTATATTATCTTTTCACCTTTACCTTCAGATAATATTTTAAATGTGTTCAACGCGTGTTGTATCAAGTTGTATCCACTTGTGTAGTACATATGCGTACATATATTAATTGCCTAGTTGCGAATATGAAAAATGCATAAAATGAATGCGATTTTCAATATTAATTTAAAATTAGATAGAGTAACTAGTAATATTAAGATGCTTATGCTGATTTTACAAAGTTTATGGTTGTAAAATTGATTATATTGTATTCGATATACTCCGATCGTTAAACAGTCAAAATATTTCTTTAATTTCTTAATATTTATTTATTTACAATTACATCTGATCATGATAGGATCTACTAATAGTTTTTTTTTAATCAAGGTGATGTGTATATGAGGAATACACTCATTGTCAGTGTGTACCCTTCAAATGCCCAAAATAAAGTATAGACAAGCATGCCCATTTGAGGGGATTCAAAGATTAAATAATCAAAATCTCTTGTTATTTCTTTAAATTGTTAAGCTTATTATTCTTCTCAATGTTGTTCTGAATTAACAGTAAGTAGCGAAAACCTGCATTGTTTTATTTGAATTGGTATTAAGAAAATAGCAGGATCAACGGCGGCTGAAAGTTTTGAAACGTACACTCGAGCACGTGGTATGTATTACAAAGTATAACAATTTGTATTTTTTTTTAAACTTATCATGAAATTTATATTAACACTTTTTAATACAAATACGAACTAATTTAATACGAATTTTGAACAACTTCCCCTCTCCCTTTCCTCGTAACGTCGTGATACGTTATCGCAGAGTTCACGACGTAATTTGGTACAAAGTATACATATATCTTCAGATTTAATAAGCTTTCTTTCACGCGCTTAATTAATTCAAATTGTTCTTCGATCGTGTTTTCGACTGTATCTAATTGATTTGACCGCAGAAATGGTAAGTGTCGCATTAAGCATCTCTCTTTGATTAAAAAAGGATAGCTAATTGTGGTTAAAATTATTTTAAACGTAAAGCATTTGAAAGATAATTATCTCGGTACTTTGTCACAACGGCGAAATACCGTTTTTATAAATGTTACGAATGAATTTCATAATTTAAGGGTAATAGTAAGTTTATATTTTAGGAGAGCTTAAGAAGAAATTTGAAACCACCAAAGATGTTACTAAGACTATATTCTCTTTTTATTCTAATACTAGATCTTGTTACACTTTTAATTGGGATATTTTTTGCTATTGTAATTGCATTATACAGAATATTCAGACCTCCATCTTTGAAATATCTTCATGGAGAAGTTGCAATGGTAAGGAATTCACTGAGCCTCTGTTTAAAAAAAAGAAATTTGTCAGATATGACACCATACCACTGTCGTTTGACTTTAGGTTGTTGGTGCAGGACGTGGGATAGGTAGAGAATTAGCAATTCATTTGTGTCAGTTAGGTGTCAATGTTGCTTGTGTAGATATTAATGTTCAAAATTGTAATACTACAGTGCAACTGGCATCTAAATCAAAAGGAATAGCTAAAGTGTACATTTGCAATATAACAGATAAAGATAAAGTAAGTATAGCATTTGTGAAATGTACATTTACATAATATGAAAAGTACCGTGTTGATTTAATTATAAATAAAATGTAACAGGTAGCTGACACAGTGAATAGTATTAAGTTTGAATTAGGTGAAGTTACAATGCTTTTCCACTGCTGCAGTATACCTAGCCCTAGAGCATTGCTACAGGATCCACCAGAAATAAGACATACTATAGATTTGACAGTTATCAGTCATTTCTGGGTAAATACTTCTTCTATGATGTACATTTTATTACAGTACTGGTCAGTTTTAACAGATAGTTCTATGTTTAGTTGTTAGATACTGTTTTGCCATGTATGGAACGTGCTGGCAAAGGACACATAGTGGTTCTATCATCTGTGGCTGGGCTTTCAGGTGCAGCCACAGGAGGAAGCAGAGTTCCTTTATCCACTGCTCAATTTGCAGTTCAAGGATTAGCTGAATCATTGCATACAGAGTTAAGGCACACTAACAGTAATATTATAATTACTTTAGTTCACATTTATCCGTTTATTGTAGGCGCTGAAGTGGCGAGAGACATTCGTTTTAGGTAAGCAACGATGTTAAACGATACATACCCTGATGTTTCATCGGAAATTAATTTTTTATAATTTATGCAGACTACCGAGTTACTTTGGCACAATGCCCGCTGCAGAAGCAGCCAAGCAAATCTTAGACGGTGTCCGTCGAAATTATGCGGAATTCAGTGTACCTGGATATTTACTCTATCTAGGACATGTTCTTAGGTAAATTAAATGGTATTATTAAGCGAGAAATTAGGAGTACAGTTATATTTAAAAATTCGTATTTTCTAATTCTAGAATACTTCCGAAGGAAGCG
Organism: Anthophora plumipes; assembly: GCA_951804975.1. Taxonomy (NCBI): domain Eukaryota; kingdom Metazoa; phylum Arthropoda; class Insecta; order Hymenoptera; family Apidae; genus Anthophora; species Anthophora plumipes. Next base: position 17,132,635 of record OX638122.1, on the reverse strand, counting down.
TCGTTTATGTTACGTGATTTACTTGATACTGGTGTTGATTTTGGATGATATTTAGCTTTCTTAATCAAATACAAGAATTTATTTTTATTATACAGTTGTAATGTACATTGCGAGAAACTGTATAAGAAAATTATTAATACATTTTTACAGTGCTGTACAAGAGAATTTCGATGTACATAACAACATACATTTTTGTATATAACTAGACCTTTAAAATATCTTTCAATAAAGATCAACCGTTATTTCATCTTTTTCATATAAAATCTCACGTATATTCATTAAATTTTTATACATTTTAGTATGCATATTTTATGCAATTGTGAATAATCTACAGAATGATTAATTACGATTTACGAAAGATCTACACATGCGCTACGTATATTGTGCTGGATTATAATTTCGATAGAAAGTAGTGATTAATATGAATTTTATACTTACGTGGCATAAATGAATAAGACGTATTATTTCATAAGTATTGTTCATTTCGCAAAAATAGCTAATATACACAGCGTCAGTATTATGACGACTTAATGTAGTAAAATATCTTTAAAATATCTAAATATCTGAATATATAGGAAGCTACATTTTAAGTTTAATTCCTGATATTGTAAATAGTATATATACAAATTTTTAATCCTATATCAATTTTTTAACGTTTCGTCGATAAACTTTTTGTATGTTTTACAGAAGCAATTAAATGTAAGTGAATAAATCGAATTTTTAACTATTACTGATAATCTCATTTGACTTTTTATAAAGAGAGAGATGTTGGTGAAACATTCACCGTGTGCCATATAAAATCGAAGATACATTTATCGATGTGTAATTGAAAATATGTTGTGTAGCGAAAATAACGTATGTACATACACGTATATGCAAGCAAAGTTCTATTCACAAAACAGAACTATCGAGAGGCTTGCCACAGATATAAAATTAACTGGATTTTCAGCAAATACCAAGTAGAAAATATTTACAGTTTGCGTGATATGATAAATACGTGGATCTAACGTTTCAGATTACTGAATACTTCAGATATTACTGAACAAGGAGAAAAACTAATTTATCATTTATAAGGTGAATTCATTAAAGTTGGGACAATCTGTGGATGATGATTCAGATCCCAACACTGGAATGAGTTTATGCTAATCTAAACCAGGAGGAGCTGGTTCTGAAACATCAGTTTCCAATGTATCTGGTTTTTGTTCGATCGGATAATCACCGGGTGGTGCCTGCAAGAAATTTTAGGAAGAGCTATTTGGATCAGTTCATATATTTATTTTTTTTTTTTTACGGTAATATAAAAATCAGCTTTTTATATACAAGCATTTTTACTCACAATATCAAATTCATCATGCATGTCGCAAGGTGATTTTCCTTGAATAACATCCATTATCGACTGTGGAATGTGCGCTTTCTGGAATACCATGCCGTTTTCGAGAATTAATTAAATTTTCCTTGTTACCCCATGGAATGAAATTCCATCAATGATGAAATATATCGCTAGAAGTACCTGATTTTCGGCAAAAGCTTCGACGTGTGCTAGTAAAGGCGCTCGTAAATTGCCAGCCATTTTTAACGCTTCGGCTAATTGTGCTGGAGGAAGTTGTAAAATAACCGCAAAACTTTGCGGCTGTGTGCGTTCGCAACACTTTACAAAACCCTCCCAAACTTTCGGCTGCTTCCAAACTTGTTTGAGAATTAATCGTTGCAGTATATTCATAACGAATCCACTTAACCTTGGATATAATGCTAAACTTTGTATTACTGTACGCATGAGCAACGTAGGAAGCGGCGTCATCTCCATAAGATGTTGCATTACAACAGCTACAGTTTCTTGCGTATATATTTGTTTCTCCGCAAAACATAGAGATGTAGCTACAAATTAATATTATTGAGAAAGAATATGAAAGAATTATTCTGAAACAAACTATAAGGCTATTTCATATACTAATATATCACACCTTTTATAATTGTTTTTAATTCTGCTTTACTTGGATCTACATTATGCAACGCTATTAACAATTCAGCTGGTGTAATAGGAGACGTATGAGGTACACCACTTTCGTTATTGTGTGTTCCCAATAATCTATTAAACACCTGTAGAAAAATCATTAAAATAGACATATACGGTATATCACCATAAACTTAGATTATTGACAAAAATATATTTACCTCTTTAACAACAATAGGGTTTAATTTTATAAGTTTTGGAAGGGCGGCTATAACTTCTTTTTTCGTTAAACCATTTAAGACTGGTATCAAAAATCGAACATCTGAAACTCTGGTTTGATAAAGTTCCCGTACCCTTGCTACTAACTCTACGCTCGGTGCAGCTGAAAGTAAAATGACGTATTAAATATTGAGCACACATTAAAAAAAAAATGTGAAGCGTCGAATTATAAATGTACATACATTTTTCTGTAAGAATATGAATAATTCTTGTAACTAGCGTTTCAGCACCTTTAGGACAATTTTCAACTAATGCCAATAATTGTGGGCTACCCATTCCTAGAGATCTAACAGGTCCTTCTACTAATCTAAGTACCATGCGTTTTACATCTGCACTCATCGATGTATAAACTCTTGCCAGCCTGGAAAAGTAAGACCATTTATAGAAATTTGTATTTAATTGACACGTGCATCAAAAGGACAACTCACTCGTGAATCAAATCTTGGTGCTCGCTCAACAGAGCAAGATACAGTCCAAGGCAAGCTCTAGTAGTTGACTCACTCCACTGGGTTTCTACTTGTGGTCTACCACGATCTTGTCCAAAGACGATCTCGGGTGGAGTATGAAGTCGTAAGAAACCTAAATAGAGAACCGCGTACTCTTCTATAAGTTTGCTTAATTCAGGTCGACTGTATAACTGGCAAACTAATTGTATAGCAGCTTCCCTTATCTGTTCATAAACAGAAAAGCGAAATAATCAATGAATTTTATGTACTTCAAATATTCCGGTAGTATGCGCGTTTTACAACTTACCGTGTTATTCTCATGACCAGTATGACATAATAGTACATTTAAGAATACTAGTTGTTTAGTCGGTCTACGAATAACCATTTCTTTTAACAATTGCAACGGTGCCAGTCCTCTCGTTTCGTCAGAAGATACCATTTTCAAAGCCTCAACAGCATCTTCCGTGATTAAAGGAGCTTCCAAGTATAACCTTTCGAAGATGTGCGTTACAGTAGTTAACGTTATTTGTTTTACGATGAAACTCGTTATCGAAACTGTATATTACCTGTATAACAATGTGTCGCGATCTTTGCCTTGCACTAGATCTATTGCAGATACTAAAGTACACAATAAAAAATTGTAAGCTTGGTGCGGAGCTTCTTGGGGTTTTACGCATAGTGTTGTTCGCCTTTGGAAACCTTGAAGTAACGCATATTCTTCGTACAACCAACCTAAAGCCAAGTCCAAACGATTTCTCATATCATCGGTAATGTAACGTAGTACCGCTTCTTTAATGTATGGATTGAACGTTGCGGCTAGAGTGGTTAAAATTTTTGATCTAAGAAGGAACAATAGGAAAATTATATTTGCCATTTTAATTAACATTTTTACATAAATAAGAAGTTCATAAACTGATCTACCTTATGGCAGCCACGCCACCAAATACAGCTGTCTTCTCGGAAAGCAAAATTCGGTTAACAGCCATCAATAACATCTTTTCTTTCACTTCCTTTGACAATGGCTTCGTAACTTCAGATAACTTTAAGGCTTTTAAACGAGTCCGTGCTTTTACTAGCGATTTTTCATGAGCTTCCAACGATGCCTTTGCTTCTTTTTCTTTTTCTCTGTCCTTTTCACGTTTTCGTTCCCGTTTTGCTTCCGCTACGCTAATTGTTGGATTCTTCACTAAATCTTCCATCACGGCATCTTCATCCTTAGCTTCCTTTTTCTTTTTCGTTTTAGCTTGTTTTATCTGTGCTGCTAGCAATTTAGCAATCGTTTGTCGCTGAATGTTTATATCGGTCGTCGAAGTAGGCTGGTATTCTCTTTGAAAGATCGTTGTCATTGCATCCGGAACCCATGCCTGTTAAATGTAACGGTATGTGGTAAGAAAGAAACGAAGATGATACATAACATCTGTGGTCTTTAGATGAAAATTTACACACCATACTATCCATTACTAAATTTGTAGCAATTTCCACGCTTAATCTTTCGGATATAAAACTTTCTGAAAGCTCAATCAGTTCTGGTAATTTTGTAGCAGGTATTAGACTAGATACGATTTCCGGTTCGTCTGTTATTAAAGGTGTTTCGATTTTAACACGCTTAGCGGCAGAAGAAGCAGCTGCGTCCTGAAAATTATACGAATATAGAAGTTGTTATCGGTATTTGCAACAGAAGTCAATTGCACATTCACCTGTTGCCGCTTCTTCATACGCCGGATATCTTCCGGCTTTGGATAAGCTTTAAGAATTTCCTGTTCCTTTGCTCCCAGCTGTGTTAATTGTTTAGCTATCGAAGATGCAAATTCTATACTAGCTGGATGCTTTATTAACCCTAATAAAGTTAGTTTCAATTGCTTCTGCACACTGGTTACTTGAGAGTCAGACAGTGTAGGTGGTAAATCATGTTGTAGCCTTTGCAAAGCTGTAAATTCATACCATTAGTGATGAATCTAATGTAATTGCATTTTTAAAAGCTTATTTTACCTTGTATTACACCTGGCATAAACTGAGGTCTTGTTTTAGCAATCAATGCCAGTGATCCCATGCATGTCATCAAATTGACACTACTAACATGTGGAGATCCATGAAATTTAATCAATAAATCCATTACATCGTTAGCTTCTTCCTCCAATTTTCGCCTACGAGCTATTTTTAATGTTAATGGAATATCTTCTAAAGAAAAATCATCCAGCTTTTTTGAAGTATCCGGATCTGGGTATGTTTGTATCAAAACAACACCTTCGAGAAATTTCACAGCTTGTGTCCTAATACTACATGCAGGAAAATAAGAAATGATCAACTAAATTAAAACTTATAGAAATAAAATTTGAAAAATATTCTTACCCATCATTATCACTATCGATCATATTTATAATTTGAACTTTAAGGGCACTAAGTTGATTCCATGCTACTTCCATTTCTGGTGTAACAGTAGTGGCACTAGATATCCATTTTAAAGCAGCCCTTAATATTCTACCACTTGCTCTGAGAGCTCTTTTAGCAACAGCTGATGATTCATCAGAAACTAATCTTAAAAGTATTTGAACTACACGTGGAATTACTTGTGGCTGCTTTACTCTGTAAATAAGACAGAATTGGTATATCCTTAATAAAAAAGAAAAAAAATTATAGCACTTGCATTATAGGTTCAAATAATAATCATTACCCAGCTTCTTCTATGAAACCTGTAACTGTTTTCCTAACTTCTGCATTTCTATCTAAGGAGAATTGTAATGCTTCATCCAAATATAATGGAAGCAATTGGGGCTCTTTGTTTATTAGAATTTCCTGGACTTTACATATATTTGCAACTTTGATATCTTCTCCTGGATTTAAAGAAGCCTCATTTAACCATTCAACTATCTGTAAGATTTAATCCAGACCAAATACCAAATTACTCATTATTTCCATGATAAAACTAATTTAAAAAGATTGTTTAATTTGAAATTTCCTTTGAATAATAGCTACAAATGTACATTTAAAAATCGTTATAATTATGCACACGTATCCCTATACGTTTAAAAATAATTTTTGTATTCATAAAATGTGTCTGGGAAATGATGATAGTTTTTTACGTTGACACTGACCAAATCGCCCGGTCCTTTTTCCGGCTCTGTTCTTCTATGTATTCGAGGATCCATTGTATTTAATAATTAATGATGTAAAATAAAATGTAAATAAATTTTATTCGAAAAGAAATCGTATCGAACAATTATGTGCAGACCCTTCGATATGCTAGTTATTTACACGTGTGTATCTCCCATAGACTTAACCTACTGCAAAATGCGAATAATCTTTTTTAATAATTTAAAGAAAAATGTCTATCCTCTGATATGATAGTTTAATCGGATGTCGTGCTTAAAAATGTAATTATTAATAAACTATAAAAGTTATCTCAATATACAAGAAAATCCATTGCGTTGCCATCTTGGCATTTTTCGCTACGCGCTAAGCGCTATAATCGTTTGATGTTGATGAAGCGGGAATTTTAAGGATTTCTTGTATTTTTCTTTCGTTCTTTCACTAAAATTGGTACTATATTGTTTCTATATGATTTTCAGCCTATATACAGGATTAATTGACGAATGTTCCTGTTTTAAAAGTGTTACTTCGTGTATGTAATCAACGACGCAAAAATTCATATTGCGATAAAATTATTCCATTTAATAATAAATTGCATGTCATTGTAAGTAAAAGAAGGGAAAAAGTTGAAACATTTAAATTATACGTATAAATGAAATTTTAAGGGAAAGAATATAGTTGATATCCTCGCAGATTAATTTCTTCTTTTATCATTTGAATTTGTTCACTATCATTTTTGGCGCAAAAATAAATAGGTTTAAATGTTATCGGAATATTTATGTATATGCCCATCAGTATCAAAGGTCAAGTAGATTTGATCGAAGTATGTACATATGTATCACATAATCCCACAGATAATAAAATAAGACTTATTTGATTAAACGAAAAACATAAATTTTTATCAAAAATTGCAAAGTTTGTTTTGTATGTATATTTTAACTAATCGATTAGAGATCGGTTGTCCGTCGAGTGAGAGGAACGTAATGTAGTAAGTCGTGCGGTTCGCATTATTAAGTGACATGATTTCAAGTTTTTACGAAAAAATTCTTGGTACGTCTTCTATAACGGAGTCGAACCAACAAAAAATTCTTTGTGTTGGATTAACTTGTCTGGACATCGTGCAAGCATGCAAGCAATACCCTGTAGAAGATTCTGATCAAAGGTAAGAGATATTTTTATACGCGATTGCGCAGTTTTAACAGTGATTCATTCAGTGTTTATGCTGATCAGCTGATATTAATGTAAATGTAAACACTATCACTAATTGTATCCTAAACCAAAATTTAAATGGTTATTTCTTAAGAATTCAGTTCCATTTTTACGATAAATTACATGTTCCGACGTATGCGAGAATTACTGCGCAGAATTCATCACGGAATTCAATCATGCTTATTTAATTTACTATTGTTGTGTGGTTTGCAGATCTGTAGAATATAGATGGCAAAGAGGAGGTAATGCATCTAACACCTGCACAGTTCTTTCTCAACTAGGAAGTTCCTGTGAATTTTTTGGGACTTTAAGTGCAGAAGAACACTTAAATTTCTTGCGAAATGATATGCAAAAGAACAATATCGATTTTTCCCATTGCCCTATGGTAGAAAACATCGGATGTCCAACTTCTACTGTCATCCTGAGTCTAAGTTCTGGTTCCCGTACCATTTTACATCATAACCCAAATCTACCAGAATTAACATTGAAGAATTTCGAACAGTTACATCTAGGAAATTACAGTTGGATTCATTTTGAGGGCAGAAATTTGTCTGAAGTATTATCTATGATGCAGTGTGTAGAAAATTATAACAGTATGTTGCATCATAGTCAAGATACCGATAGCAAAGGAATGGATATAAGTCAAGTGCCTATTACCATTAGTGTAGAATTAGAACGGCCAAAACAGGAATTGCTAGATTTGCTACCTTATGTGGATGTAGCATTTATATCTAAGGAATTTGCTCAGAGTAGGGGATATGATAATATGAGTGAAACTTTAAAGAATATCAGTGAGGATGCCAAATCTGGGTATGAATTTATATGAAAATAAAAATTTTTAATTTATCTTTAAAAAAGAAAAATGAATATCTCATACTAAGTGAATTTTCTTTCAGGGCAACTCTTATATGTGCTTGGGCTGACAGAGGTGCTATGGCACGAACTCCAGACAATATTACAGTACAATCTCCTGCATTTTCACCACAAAAAATTGTAGATACTTTGGGAGCTGGAGATACATTTAATGCTGCAGTATTGCATTTTTTAAATAGAGCAAAATTGGAATTCATCAAAGCAAAGAAGTTGGAAGAAAATGAAACAAATAGTATCTTAAAGAAAAATGTAGAATTAAAGCGTAATATTAAAAAGAATTATAACATTGAAAGTTTAGAATGTAGTCATACAGAATTTATTACTCAAAATGTGTTACAGGCAGCTGTAACTTTTGGCTGCCAAGTAGCTGGTGCTAAAGTCGGTATGACCGGGTATGATAAGTTGGGTGAAATTTTTAAGAACGCGTTAGAAAGTTAATAAAAATCGTGCATTAGATTATGCTAAAATATTTCGGAACATAGACTGTGATTAAACGAAGTGATTGAAAAAAAAAAGTTCAAAGACTTAGGAATTCAAATTTATAATATTATATTTAATTGTATATTGGATAATTCTGAGAATAGTTTAGAGCTAGTCATTAAGCCAACTTAATTTTTTTCAAAACTGAATTTTATAGAACCGTTTGACCGCTCTTTCTTTATTAGAGCAATAGGAAGTTTTTTACGTTGCGTTGTAATAATTAAGAAAAAAAAAAAGAAGATCGAATTGTAAGGTCAGCGATGTCTTTTTATTCTGCTGTAGGTTTGCAGTACAGGACTTATGCTAGTCTGGCTGTCAGGTGCAGAGTTATGCTATCGATATATTTGTTAATTTAAATAAATTTAGATTTTATGCATGCAATTACACAAATATTTCTGAACATTTATTTATTATCAATGATTAGTAAAAGAACATGCAAATACGAATTTACATGGACATTAAGGAATATTTTCTCATTTGCACTTATTACACAAGTAGTTCTTATCCTTACACATAAATCCTTAAGTATAATAACAGACACATAAACCTATATCTGAAAGTGACGATGACGAAGAAATTACAAGCATGTACGTTAAGAAGTTTCTTTCGCGTATTCTAAAATTATCTACAAATTTATCGTAAATAATTACATGTACCATTAAAATTACATATGAATAGAAAAAAAGGAAAGTTTTCTTTCTTTTTTTTTTTTTTGTTTCCTTTGTGAATCGTAAAAAACATTTTTTTAAATATCTTTTTCAGAAAAATATTAGAGATACTCGTTAACTTTCTACCTCTAGGCCAGAGCCTAGGAAGTCTATTACGCTGCGCAAGCACGACTCAGGGACACATCTGAAATCATACAGAAATTGTCATCGAACTATCGAGTATCTACGCTATTGCGTTGCATACCTTAAAAAAGTGTTAATATAGAGCCAACATGCAGGAATGGATAGCTCTTTGATATTTCTCCGTTGCGCTTTAACTATTTCAACAACTGCCTCTTTCGGTGAAACCAGCGCCATGATGCTTGGAAACCTGAGTGAAGCAGATATCATTTTATTTAATTGTTTCTTACTTTTAAATATCATTCTATTATACGTTGAAAGGTCAAAGGTAATTAGTTAGTAGCTTATTCGTTTCGTTACTATGCCTACCTCTAGACCAATCGAGTCTGCATGTAAATATACATAAAAAATATAAATATTTTACAAAAATAGAAATATTTTTTCACGTGTAATTCTCCTTTTTAAAATTGTAATTAGTATTTACCTGATCCTCGGGTTTCTGCACAGTCCTGTATCTACCATGTACGGATAAATTGTAGTGAAATTGATGTTTGAAGATTTCTCCTTGCTCAATGATCTTATTTCCTCGTTCAGAGCCTCCATTAATCCTAGAAAATAAGAAACACGTGAAATAAATAAATAAAGCGAGTGGGAAATAAACGGAAGAGTAGCAGAATGTTATTTTTACCTCTTACTGCAAACTTTGAAGCACAGTAGGGAACTACGTTAGCCACACCGAGAAATCCAGCCATCGACGAAAGAGCGACAATGTGACCGTAATTTTTCTGTATCATGCTGGGCAAGAATGCTTGGACGGTCTAAAAGGAAAAGGAACGTTGATCAGTCGGCGAATGGAACGAAAGAAAAATAAATAGAAGAACTCTATGTATTTTTTGAAGAATCGTACCCAACAGTGTGCCAATACGTTGATGTCGAATATTCGTTTAATTTCCTCCGGTGTGTGATCTAGGAAAGCGCGACAGGGCATTATGCCAGCATTGTTAATTAAAATCGTTACGTTCCCGACTTCCACCCTGACTTTCTCAGCCACTGCAAACACTTCTTCCCTCTTCGATACGTCGCATCTAAAAGAGAAAAAAAGAAAAAAAGAAAAAAAAAGAAAAAGAAATGTGATAGAACTTGTGAAATTTGTGGAAACACCTTGATTAACAGCAAAGTAAGATAGCGAAATTCTACGTACTTGTAACCATATGCTTTAGTTGTGCCCATCTGTTTAATTTCATTCACGGTCTCTTCGTTTCCCTGTTGATTCAAGTCCCAACAGACAACGGTAGCTCCCAGAGAGGCATACTTCAGAGCTAGTTCCTTGCCGATTCCATGACCTGCTCCTGTAACCTGTTCAAGAGAAACGCGTAAGGAACGTCTCGCGAATGAATCATTTGCACGATGATCTGTATAAAGATGTATCTTATTCGATTTTTCAAGACGATACAAGTATATACATAATATATACCAGAACAATTTCACCAGCTACGCTCTTTTCTTCGACCGGCACTATTAGTCTATATATTCCTTCGCCGATGTAGTAAAAGATCTTGAGGAAAAGAAGCAGCACATCAGCTAGAACCAATACACCTCCGTACGCTCTGACCATGATTTCTCGAAGCACTGTTCTGCAAAGTAACGTATATTCCTTCTCTCAAACATGCAAGAAGAACAGGATTTCGAGGGCGTTCGAGTAAAGAAATTTCAACGGTTACGAAAAACCAGCGCGCGCGATTAAATTGGCAGATGAAATCGGGCGCGAGGAAAGGCGATTATGTAAAATCACCAGCACAACCTGCACGCAACAAGTCAGACATCCTTTCAATTTCACCGTTTGCGAAATGTTATGCATTTATCGGGGACAATCGAGAAATTGCAGCGATGCACGTTTTTTTCTCATCGTTCGCTTTTTTACTGAGCGATATTTTTCCTACCTTTTTGCATTGAGGAAAATTAATGAAATTATCCAAACGTTCCTCGTTCGTTCGCGGCGAATTAGAATAAATAATTATCATAATCAATCATATTACGGTTAACAAGAAACACCCAGATTAAAGTTGTTATGGTTACTGTAAAAAAAACGTTGAATATTAAACGTTCTTTTTCTTTCTTTAGAAGTCTGAAACGTTAGATCACACGATAGCATTGAAAAATAGTGATTATATGCTTGATATAAAATCCTTAACGAGCTTAATAACAAGCATTCGTTAAATCTTCTTCCCATGATACGGGAAGCGTAACGAACTTAAACGTCTCCGAGGTCAACGGTCATTTCAAACCACATTTCAACCAGAAGAGTTGAATTTGAAAAGTAGTCATCCGGTTGATTTGCTGTTCGCGTATAATAGTATAATATTTATCGTACGTTCGTTCTTCATTGATGGATTTCACCGTGTGTGTTTTTCCATAATGACTCGTGATTTTTCCGTCACATAAGGAAACAGATTCGTGGAAGAATATGGAATAGAATAGTAGCAGTAATAACGCATCGTGTGATGTAAATACGAGAACAGATTATCATGGTATATTTAATCGGCTTCTACGTAATGTGTTTACTATATGAAATTATTATAGCGTCGTCGTATCGATAAGTAGAATACGATCGAAAGGGAAAGAGAAGAAGAAGCGGCTTACCAATGTTAAAAGCGTCCTGTTATTCTGCAAATCGAGTAACTAGAATCACGAATGAAAGAATCCTCCGTGAAAGAGATACACGGATGCCGTTCGATCGATATCGGGATGGAAAAAAAAGCACAGGGAGTTACGAACCGCTGCCGTTCGTGTTCAGATCGCAACTAAACCGTCTGGCTATAACGTTTCTCTGACCATTACCAAGAAAGAATCTTTGCACCACTGTCGACTTGTCCGTTTGACTATAGGATGTCCGTAAATATCAGCTGGAATAGCAACCGGTAGCATGGGTGGTAGTATTCCGGTTGTTTCCGGAAGTCATGAATTGCCATCATTTCGAACGGAATATTATCACGTAATTAGACGCCGGTGGAACCATTGAAAAATGAAATACATACAATAGAGGATGTTGTCTAATCAAAAGAGGATGATTGTTAAATCAGAATTCGAATAATTAGTATAGACTTGTAATTTTCCCAATACCTCGTTGGGTAAACGTTTCTATTCAGAAGTTGTTTACGGGCAAGCAGACGAATAAACGAAGTATGCACGCGAAGACTAGGAAAACTGCACGAGTTTCTTCTAATTGTAAAATATTTCACGAAGTCACGTCGCGCATAGTTCGCGCAATGTTAATTCGAGCAAACGAGTTACACGAGATCACAGACGAACTCACACGGTTCGGTTCTCTTCTTACTAGTCAAAACTGCGAGTTGATTTCGAGAACGCCTGAATCAGCGATGACGCCTTGTGGCTTTTCGCTGCAAGGTAAAAGAAAACACGCGACCTTACCGATGACTCCTGTCCGATAAAATTCTGGTTCTTCTTGGAGAACGAAAGAAAAAGGAAAAAAAAGAAGAAGAGGAAACGTAGAAGAAGAAGAAAAGGAAACGCCACGTGCGTGCGTCACTTTCGCCGTCGTGCAAACAGCATCTCTCACGCGAAACTGCAGAAACAACTTGCACTTCTTCTTTCTTCGCCCACTGTGTGTAGCCCGTTCACGACACCTGCTTTCATATGTCGTTTACGCAATCACTTTCGTTCCGTGATAAGTATATTACACATGCATTCCTGTCTTTAAACGCTTCTATCTACCTGCAAAACGGTCTTTCGATACCGATTTTTCTTTGTTCGGCGATATTTAAGATGCTTCGAGGCGCAAAAACTTCATCTCCAGTTTCTGCGTTGCAAGCGTTCACCAATTGGTGGAACGCGTTTAAAATAGATTTAAACGCACGCCAACGAACGATTCTTCTTCCTTTTCGCACGCATTGTTGTAGTTACCGCTTGCTTAGCCACCGTTATAATATCCGTGCAATAAATTAGACAGATTCTATTTATCCGTCCACCTTTCTCTTTACTCGTTGTCGTATCCTAATTATCCTATACTATTCGTATGTACCTACCTCGTAACCTGTTCATCCATCGCAGCTGTTCGGTACGATAATCAGCAAATGACTTTATTAAGCGCGGTTGTGTGAGTTACTGTTGCAAGAATCACGTTAGAAACCTTCCCGCTGTGATATCGCGTCTTGCAGATAAAATATAACAGATAAGAGGACACGGAGAAAGAACGAAACACGGTGAAAGGCGAAAAGAAAGAGTAAGAATAAACGAAATTTGGTCCTGGTTCAAAGTGACACGTGGATGCAACCACGCAATACTTATTTTTTGCCCAGTTTACGCGTATTGTATAACGGTTCCCGATACAATCGTCTTATCGACGATGACGACGACAACTTTTCAAGTTAAATGTTCGATTTTACCAGTAGCCTTTCCCTCCGACGGCCATACACAATGGGTCAATGCACCAATTTATCGACTTTCCATCGCGATATAAAACGACTGTCTAGCCAACGATTGAAAATTCATTTCTGTTCTGTGTTACTTTTACTGACCTCCGTGTAAAATGCAACCGCCTCAACGCTGCACCAGAGAGGTACTGAGGCTTATACTGCCGAGCAGATGCATTCGCACCGGCGAAGTTGTACATTTTTCATCATTTTATTGCTGGGTGACTGTCAAGAACATTACTCGAAGAAGCTGTTTATCAGCCGGTAATTGAAATTAATTAGGACGTTCGTCACGTTCGATTCGCTCGATGTGTTATGTGTTTCAGTCGAAAGGTTGAAATTTCCCTTTCATTTTGAGCACGTTCTTTCTCCGGGAATTTCCAATTTCTTGGATCCGCGTAAACAGAGAATCGCGCAGGGCATACGAAACGATTAATCGAGGTAACTGTAGGTTACCGGTTTTCCTCGTTATCCGGTACCACGAAATTCGTTCTTGTTTGCAAGGTCTCGAGATTTTCTCTCATGTTTCATGCCGATAGAGAAGCGTCTGTGACCGCGGTGTAAAGTTATTGTTAGCCTGCTTGATGTACGTAAAAGACGATAGTTTATTGACCGTTCCTCATCGCCTCTAGGAATAGTGAAATCAATATGTAGAGTTCACGAACCCGCCTTTCCTAGCCAGCTTTTCCGCTGACGAACGTTTCGAATAATGATGAACGCTTACTTCGCCGAGGGAATTGTGAGAAAATAACACGATTACTTTGACAAAGAAACTCTGTTGGAAATGTTTAGGTATATAAGTGGATAATGGAACTGAACTCTAGTTTAACTTTGCCATTCTATAGCAAGGGGAAACACGTTATTAAAATAGCGACGAATTTGTCGTTCGACGTAAACATTTTTTCTTCGTTATAACTGTTCAAAATAAAGCGGAACAACCAGGCCTATTAACTTGTTTAGGTCGCGGGTTCCGATTCCTTCATGGGCCAATCTTTTCTACGCTATAAAAAATAAATTATATTTTTTGATCGAAAAAAGTACATTTATACTATATAATTATCATCTAAGTAAGAGTGATGCAGTTGGCCTATTAGCTCAGTTGGTTAGAGCGTCGTGCTAATAACGCGAAGGTCGCGGGTTCGATCCCCCCATAGGCCATATTCTTTTTTTTTTTTTATCACTTTTAAATAACGTTTTTATTGCGTTTTATTTTTTTACATTTTTTTTGCATCACCTGCAACGTAACGTGACTCGTAATATGTTAAATATCATCTTTTATTTGAACAAAAATTCAGTTGACATGTTTCGGACTGATAACGCAATTTGTTTTCAGAAATTTTACGTGTCGCTATCTTGAAAATACTTGGAAATAAGGTACAAATTTTTCTATCGATATTTGTAAAATAACTTCAAATCGTACGGTGTAACTGTAGCACACGTTGCTAAGGTAACTTACTAAGGTAGCGACCAACCAACTACCGATCAAGTAGAAATGTCAGGTAAGTATGCTTCGTTCCATAGGTGGAAAATTAAATTATATCATAAACTTAAACTTAAATCAGTGTAACGGTCATAACAATTTTCACCTTGAAATTTATTTTCCAAATATTACCGGCAAATCATCCGTTTGCGTGAAATTGGAAATCCGCTTAATGTGTACGACACAATTATCTTAGATTTACCGCGTGTATCGATTTCAGGCAATGTGCAATATGGAAAGTTATTATTCGAAATGATAAATAAGTAGGGCGCAATACCATATCAGGGTGGTAGGTTGTCGAAGATTTCTACCAAAGAGATTCGTTGGCAATTCGAATATATCAACGATGCATTGCGGACGGTGTTCAACTCCCGGGCAGCCACCTGTCGCGCGCATGCGTATTCACGTTAAAACACCTCGTTGTTCGTTCTTTAGTGTCAGTGTAAACCAAAATGGCGAGTGCAACGATGGTTTGTGACAGTTCTCGTGGTGTTTCGCTCGTGTTTTCGGGTTTTTAAACGAGACGCGCGTGGTTATGCGATTCACGTGACTGATCAACCTACGAACGGTGAGTGGAGAATGATGATTTATTCGTGGGAAACAGCGGTACGCGATTTTTTCGAATTCCAACGACCGGATCGGCACCCTCCTATTTTCGATGGACAGTGGTGGGTTGACATTGACGTTACTCGTTCAATTAAGTGTTTCTTCGGTAACTAGTACACTGGACTTATATTACTCTTTAACATCGAATGCCTGCCCTACGTATTAACACGAGCAACGGAGGAATATCTCTCTTCTGGGTGTGTATTCGCCGACTATTCGAAAAGGAACGAACGTTAGAACGAACGATCGTTTGATAGTGTTGATTATTATTGTTTCGCGGAAGTGTCACGAGGTGTGTATTGTTTCGAAAGTCTGCCAGTTCTGTGTCGTGCACGTTCGAACGTGCACCGCTTACGTGCTTAGTTTCCGATCCTGTAGGGATCGTAGTGTGCGTGCGATAGTTTTTAATTTTTCGTGTTGTAACGCTTATTCTCGTTGGCCACGGTGAGTCGATAGTTCATTACGATGACATTAAGCGTCCCGTAATATTTTCAGATATTTAATTTCTGGCTCGTTGGTTCGTTAACGAGGTTTCTTGTGTTTATGGACATTGCTTAACGTCGGTTGATCGAAAATGTCAGGGGCTACTGCCATTCATGAGGTATCATAAATATCCACGTCACTTTGTACGTTAACCAATGAAGGGATATTTTATACGACGATACTTTTTCAGTGGAAAAGTACAGTGTATTTTCCCCCTTCTTTTTCTTTTTTTTTTTTTTACCTTAGATTAGATTAAATGTACCGAATAGAAGTAACATTTGTTAGGATCTAAGCAGTATTATTGGATCGTTCGAAATGTTTTCGACGAAAATTTTTGTATATTTGCTGCTTGAATGAAGTTTAAAAGTACTGTGAGAAGTTGGTCCTGTGGCGCAACGGATAACGCGTCTGACTACGGATCAGAAGATTCCAGGTTCGAATCCTGGCAGGATCGGTATGTTTTTTTTTTTATTTTCCTTTGGCCATTTTATTTACACTATACTTTTGTACCCCTCTCCGGTGAGCGTTAATTAAAAACGACGTCCGAAAAGAAAGAAAACTATATAACACTGGTACATAAGAACTGTTATTCTCTTTCGAATGTATACTTTTATTTTATCGCAAGTTTTATCGCAACTTGTCTGCACGTTTAACCCGCTTAGCGCGTTTCCTTAGCATGTGTTGTTTATTTAAGGAAATTAATGTCTCAAATACAACGTAACTTGGAGATAAATTGCAACAAATCTGAATGTTCGAACTTGAGAAACGCATATAATGCGTCCGCAGCATTGAAAGGGTTAAAAGTTATTTTTAAAATATCGATGTATTTGAATGAATATCGAAGCGGAGTGGGAACAGGAACGAAGTTTTTCGCAAGCACGAGCAACGGTCCCTCAAGAATCTCCAGGAATAGTACACATTCCAGACAGGCCACAACGATGCCGGTGCACTTCATTCCTCCCTTTGCATTCTTTGCCTCGAAAGTTCACCCGGAAGATAAACAGAGTGACGAGCCTGGAAATTTACCCGTTTCTGCTGTCTTAAATTACAACGGATCCATTTGAAATTGAAAGAGTGAAATTTAGAAAATAAAAAATAAAAAAAAACAGAAACATTGGTTGAACTGGCCTGAACTAGGTATTAACGCAATTTATTGCACGATACCGAGTGAAAGCACAAAATTTTGTTCCACAATCTTGCAAACTCTCACTTCGTTCCCGAATGTTCCTTTGTTCATTTCCCGTGAAAATTTTTCTCGATTGCTAGTTTTCACAGGAATTAGAACGAAAGAAATTAGATTGTTTCACCAACCTCGATCAACTACGTTAATGTATCCATTATCGTAAAGGGCAACGACCTAATCGAGTCCGATTAGTTAGAGCCGTTCGATCGAATTAGACGAAAATTAGCCGTTAAATCGTTTATCGTCTCGCGATGGAACGCGCGCAGAACCAGACAAATTGCGCAGATCTCTGTTCCCTTTGGAATTATCGCGTGGCGTGTACCGCACAGCTGTCGAGTGCCGGCGTATCTCGTGGTCTCCCTCGAACTTCCGGTTTGGGGACGTGGATTTCCACGACAGGATGTTCACCTATTCTCTCTGGCTGTTCGTCGCGATGCAAACGAGCGGAACGAGTCGCGATTTTTCATTATCTACGGCATCTAATTTTTTTTTTTTTGTTTTTTTTTCCATAACTCTATCTATCTAATAACCTCTCCCCCTCTCTACGATAGATACGTTCACTTTTCTTAGCCTACGGTTACGTGGCTGATGGTAATTCGACACTTGTGTACACACGTTACAGAGGCACGGTTATCTCCTAACGATTTCGTTTTCATAACCTGTTAGATTCGAGGAAGAAAGTTTATCTTTTCCTCCTCCGCCTCCTCCATCTCCTCCTATCTCTGTAAGTATATCAAACGCGTCTTCGTTTCGCAATGTTTCCCCGATGCGTAACTCTTCTCCGCTCTGAAGATTGACGTCATCCATTCAGATGCCGCGGGATATTTAAAAGGAACCAGCCAGGTCAAAGTGAATCATTGTTTTGTGGAAAAGGTGGTGTTCTTTTTAACAGTGACCGTTCTCAGTTGTAATTTCGTCACTTGAAACCGACTCGAATACATTTACTCTTAGTCAACGCTGAAGAAACTTCAACTGGTACAAGTAAATCAGGGTCAACGGTGTAAATTTACTTTGAATCATACGTATATACGTAAGCGTGTATGTGTGTATAATTAGATAATAATTATCTAATCGTTTGCTTCTTATCATTCGCGTTTTTCTTTGGTATTCTCAATATGGTGATTTAGCGGTTGCTGCATAGCGTAGTGCTTGGATTGTTTTCTTTAGCCACGATCGCGTAGGATGGTACGATCTAATCCAGGACGGGAGTGCAAGTGAAAGGAAACTCTTCTTTCGGTTATCTCTGTAGGCTGGATAATAAACAATAGGATCGCGAGGCGCGAGGCGATTCGCTGCATCTTCTTTTTCGCTTTCCTTTTCGTTATCATCGCGAAATCTCTGCCAGTTAAGAGGTGGCACTTACCTAATCACCATAATTTGCCTGCGAGCTTATCGTTCCGCCACGTGACCCTCTCGTCTGTGCACCTTCTCTTTTTCACCATCTAAAAACATCTCGACTGCCTCGCCAACCGAGCAAATCCTCGTTTTTCATAGTCTTCTGCCTGGTGAATCCGAGCTTTCGAGCTCCTTTTTCGTCCATCTCCCTTTGATACCGCCTCTTTTCCCTTCTTCCCAATTTTTCACGGAAAAGCCTCCTCGCTATTTCGACCGAGTTATTTTCGATCCCTTTTCCACTCTTCCGCTCTTCTCGATTTCAACGTTCGATTTGATTTTTCGCCGGGCGGTGTGCTCGAGCACCCTAATCAACGGCTCTTCTCCTCTCTCTGTCCTCAATTTTTCCCGGATATTCGCGCGCGGGAAAAAGCCGGTGACTGATTAAAAGACACTCGGCACAGTGCACCATAGAGAGACGTATTCTCGCAATGGCATTAAGCAGAATGTTTACAACGCGTATTACACGGAATAACGTGTTCACTCGTGGAAATAAGGCCACCGCCGCGGGAAAATTACGAGGAGGATGGGTTGCCGAATGAAAATAGGATGCTGACAATTAACTTTGTTCTCGAGTGATTGATATTCGTTCGATTCCATCGATTCCAGCTAAATTCTTTCATCGTCCAAATATCAGTGTCGCGATTCGTTTGATCGTCTCAGCCAAAAATAGTCTACCTCCACTTTCGTCGAAAGAGCGAGGGTAATCGATGCTATAATTATATTAATTACGTATACTGCGAGAAATCGCAGATGTTGATTTTTGGCGTTTCCTTCGTCCGCCATTCGAGCACGCGATGTTTCTCGCGAAAATAGATCGAAGACCATCGCTGATAGGTAGACTCTCTTACCTTTGGTGGAGTACCTTCGTAACGTCGATTAGAGGAATTCGATCGATATTAAAATTCTGTAAAAGCAGAGGAATTTTCAAAGAGTCCTCCTCTCGAAAGGAAACGATCTTCTCGTAAGATTGATCGGTTTGTTGGACGGGTTGCTAATGGTTGGACGAGGTACATTTAATCGTGCGGCTAAGTTGTAAAAAATGATGGTTTATCGAGCATGGTGAGCGCGTTTTAATAAACGGACCGAGGAAAGCGAGTCCCCGCGCGGCTTTCTCACCGGTTTTGCACGAACGCAAGCGTGACTACCAGTTGCATTAGAAGCTTTCGCTTTCAGAAACATGTACATTACGACTTATTATCGAGACACGACCGCCTGTGTATTTTCTCCCGTGGATCAGATCCTCTTGACGTCGCCGTCACGCGTTATCAACGCTCTTTCAGGGATCTCCTCGAATTCGCCTGTTATAGAAAGCCGTGTATTAACAGCTGTATTAATAGACGTTGCAGCCGATAGGTAACGCGCGACAGGATAGAGCTAATAATAATGTAAGCAGAATTTTAAAGTCACCTCTGTGTTATATTTCCAAGAAGATTTCGCTAATTTTCTTCTTTCTTCTTTCTTTTCCGTTTTTTTCTTTTTTTCTTTGTTTTTATACGAGATGTATTTCTAGTTACAAACCGATGTTCCGCTTGGAGAACGTTTCGCGGATGTTACACGCTAATTTTAGACTCGAATTCAAGCTTGGAAGCTCGTGGTGATTGAAATCGATCGGTTGTCTCGACGGGTGAGAATCGTTTCTATTCCTTTAGCATTCGATGAATTCGTGCAAAAGCATGAAGAGCGGATGTACTACGGGGGAAACAATTAACGCGGCGGTGTCTCGTTAGTAACGGCCAGACGATTCGTTATTGCGGCAACCAATTATTACCAGGCTGTCGCGTTGGTCGCTTCAAGTCACGGGGAGTAAAGTTAAATTCGTTTTTAATTCCACAGTTATCGTAGGGATGAACTTCCCGTTAGCGTTGCGGGACTTTCAATCGACTGTTTACTTTCTCTCTCTCTCTCTCTCTCTCTCTCTCTCGAATTTTTATCGACTCTCGAGCAATAAAGTCTGCCTTGATAAAATAAACAAAAGAGAAAGAAGAGGCAGGGGAAGGAAAAACCGAGAAACGGTGTAGCAAAGAGGTGAAACTAAAAGTTTCGGTCGGTGAAATCGATCAGATTAGATAGGGAGCGATAAATTTGATCAGAGATTGAATCGTGTCGCGAGCAAAGTTCCGTGGAAAACGTGTCGCAATCGTCGAAAGAGGAAAAACGAGAGGCGATTTCCGTCTGGCTTAGGTTTGTTCCCGGTGTTCCTCGATACGGAACGCGATTATCCCACGTCTGGTCGGCGATCAGAGCCGAGACTTTCGACATCCCTTATGAAACGAATTATTCCGTAGCTGACCGATGATGAGGACGCGTAACGTTTAATCCGCCTGTAGACCGGTTTCCGGTGATCGAGTTTATATTATCGCTCCCCCCCCCCCCCCCTACAGGATGCTCAAATCTCGTTACAGACTCCCGAGAAATTGGATTAATTCGGGTAGGAGACGTTCGCCGGTTCTAATTCGGAATTACAGTTTATCGGGTTATATGCGTGCGCCTGCACGAAGAACTTCGGCGAAGACTTTCAAACATCGCGATCAATCGATTCGCTGGAATCATTCAGAGAAATTCATCTCTCTTGTTGCTTCGAAACAGAGAGAAAAGGGAGGAGATTGGTTGAAAGACAGGCAGGGTTACATTTCTAATTACAATTGCATCTATCTCGGTGGGACAGTTCCGAACGAAGGTAGAACAAATTAAGGATCGATCTTTGATTCGCGTTTTAATACCACAGACTTGGAACGAAGTAGGTATATACTTTCCAACGGAATTGCCAATGAGATTTTACTATTTCGAAATTTGCATCGGATTGCTAGGGAAACGAAAAAGGAGGTAGGTAATATTGAAAAATGCGAGTGAAAGCATGAAGAACGTGCGGCGTGCCGGTTCACTCCAGGAAAGAAAACAGCCGGTTAGTGAACCAAAACGAATTTTAGCGGTGTTACGCGAGGGGAGACGAAAGAAGTGGCGCGAAAGTGAAAAGAAGTATCCATAGTCGCGATTCGTGCTAACCACTGAACCTCGAAATTCGAATTTCCACCAAACGGTGGAACATTACGACAGAATCCGGCGAATTCTCGAAATTTCAAGTATAATTGTAACGTGAACGCGATTCACCTAGTTTTCTCACTTCCGTGGCCGAGATTCTCACGATTCTGCTCGGTTAGACAAACCTCGAGATGCTTATCGTTTCGCCGGTTACTCGTTACGGGAGGATGTTTCACCGAGAATTTCTTTCACGGTGAAATAATTTGACAGCCCTTCCGAGTGTGTGCGTATGTGTGTGCGTATGTGTGTGCACCATTTCGTCGTATCAAACAGAAACGTTTCCTTTCTGCGTCAGGACGATCTGTAATCTTTCCTTTGACGTGCTCCAAGAGGAATCATATTGGCCAGATAATAACCGAGGTAGATGCATACAGAATTACACGTACAGCAGACTAACTTATTTTTTTAGCCTAGCTTTTATTTCCTAAACAAAGTATCATAGTTACGCAAGATTTTTTGCAGCAGGTATATCCAAGTGTTATCTCGATTGCGTAAAAGGTGCACGTTTTAATCGTATATCATTAACATCCCACTTCGAATGTTACCGTCTTTTACGTACTTTTTCATTCGGCGTTTAACGCTTTTCCATCTGTTTCAAGGAAATAATCGCGTCTTTCCTAGCCGATAGAATAAGAAGAAAAGAAAAAAATTAGGCAAATGTTTTCACCATTCGAGCGACCTTAGCCATAGTTAATTCGATATCGATCTCCGGTGGGACGGTCTAGGATCTGGAAAACCCGTTCTACTTGATCGACGAGCCGGCGCTCGGGCCACGGTATTATGCAATCCTGCATGGTAACTCAAACAATCCACAGTTGTCGCTTTTCTTCAGTCCAATCGGGTTGGAAACGGTCGTGCTTTTTGCGCACCGACACGATAAGAGGAAAAGGCGACGTTGTCGAACCGGATACGAACTCGATGGTAATTGCCGTTGGTCAATCACTGGATCAATCACAGAGTAGTTCGCCAAGGTGAAGATTACGAAAACGTCCGGTGACAAATGAGACACGGTATCTCGAAAGAACCATCTATCTACGACGGTTCTTTTCATTCGTAACCTTTATTTCTCTTTTTCCTCGATGTATTTTTAACAGTCACGCTGATTCGAAACTTTTTGTTCGTGGCGTATGTGTGTGGTTCGTAGGCTACAACGAGCATTCTGACCCACATGACTGCGAAGGTGTTAACGATCACTTGTTGCGAGCGGAACCGATCTTTCCTCGGAGGCGAAAACGCGGAAGAGAAGAGGATCAGACATCCGTGTCCGCGATATAGTTTGTAAAAGAAACTGGTGTATTATTCCTCCACTTTGTTCCGCCTTTCTTCTCTTCCTACGTACACAACAACACACGGCCGTTTCAATTTTAGAGGAACATTGGAAAGTTGTCGAGGAAGCTTTCGAAAGAACGATCGGACACGGTGGTTTGAAAGTGAAGAAGAGAAGAAAGAGGAAGATTAACGAAGGCCGGTAGTTCGATTGGATAAACGTGATTAACGAGCAATTAGAGAGCACGGTGTCAATCGCTAAAATTAACCTTTGCTCAGAGCGAGGACCGGATTGCCTGTTAACAAACGGCAGAAAGAGAGACACGGTCTCGCCGGACTACATAATCAGTTCATGGCCATTAGCCTCGGAAGCTGAAGTAATGCAGGGCCCCTGACTGTTCGATAATGCATGCTCATGCTGTTAAACCGCCACTCTGCCTCGTGAAAAGTGTGCTCGTTCGCATAATTTTCTCTCACGCTTTACTACGTGTGTCGTTTCTGTCGAACGTTCAGACACGTTTTACCAATGCTATCAGAAATTGAAGAGGAGCGAAATTTTTAGAAGGGTTACCCCCCCTCCTTCTCCCTTTTATCCAGTAACCAGGGGTTACTTTTATTCGCGCGACTAGCTTTCGAGAGAAGCAACCTTCGAATTTTAGTAAACGGGTTGACCTTCTTGGTGAATAAATATGGAAAGTGAATCAAGTACGGTTGGAGGAAACGGGTGGCCGAGATGCAGTTACGCAACGCCTTTTATTGCGAGCTTATTGCGAGCGGCGAGGTTGCGCGGTGCTCGGGAAACCCATTTCCCTCGTACTTCGCCACAATCTGGCTAGTTGTTACGAATATCCGTTGATATTATTGACGAATATTCTTAAATAAGAGATCGACTTGGAAATAACGATTTTCATCTATTGAGAAACACAAGTCTCTCGCTAACAACTCGAGGACCGTAGAGGCGAAACGCGTCGATCAGCTGATTCGTTTGGTTCGCGCGACAAGTGGGCCAGGCAGGCGGCCTTCTTCTCCGTACCGTAATTGACGCTCGAAATCAGATTAAGCCGCGCTCGAATTAATAACCGCCCACCAACCAGGCAGATGTACATGTGTTCCGTGAATGAGAGCGCGTAGCCACATCATTTTTGGTCTAGAAACGAAGTGGCACGTGCCTGGCTCTCTCAGGATGCGGTTTTCTTGTTCGTTATCTCGTCTTAGTGTTCTCGATATCGATAACGCAGTTGTTACCACCTATCTGCATGATTCATCGATCCATACCTACGCGTGTAACCTCGGAACGCTAGTCAGTTCCCCGCGACACCTCGGTTCACGAACTCCTCTCCTCTATCTTTATCTCTTTCTCTATCTCGTTTCGTTCGTTCGATCATCGAGGTTTCACCCATCGATCCTCCATCAATCGCATCATCTCCAAGTGGTTTATCAGTTTGAAAACATTCGAACAACAAGCCCAAAGGGAATATCGTCAGAGCACCTCACGATATTTGTACCACAATACGCCACGCCACTCACACGCCT
Source organism: Anthophora plumipes (assembly GCA_951804975.1). Lineage (NCBI taxonomy): Eukaryota > Metazoa > Arthropoda > Insecta > Hymenoptera > Apidae > Anthophora > Anthophora plumipes. Next base: position 17,108,107 of record OX638122.1, on the reverse strand, counting down.
CGCTCATCTCTCGTTCTGATCCGCAACGCCTCTCCTCTCTTTTTACGCCGCTTCGTGGCCTGACGACGTCACGAGCAGAACGATCGGAACGTTTAACAAGCGGAAAGGGAGCGGTGGTAACGCGGAGGTTGTTCCGGAATCTTGATTAAGCCTGGGCTGGTAGAGGCGGGAAAATTGCGTCGTCGCGTCGTTCGTCGCAGCGCATCCAGCTGCAACTGGTCACACTCCGGTGAGCATGACCGGTCTGCGAGTAACTGTACCAGATTTTTTTCTCTGCACCTCTCTCTCTCTCTCTCTCCTCTCTCTTGTTTTCTCCGAGAGGTAAAGGAGAGAGAGAGAGAGAGTGAGAGTCAAGGGGTTCAAGGGGGACAGGACCTAGTCGAACCGTGCGAAAACTTTTCCGCCGTGCGTCGCGTTTCGTCTGAGAACTTTCTGGACAGGGATTTCTAGAGGAGAAGCCATCTTAGCACCGGTGATTCATTCTTCCAGGTATATACATAGGTATCCCGTCGGGTCTCGTGAGTTTGCCAACACTTTTTGCCATCTGGAGTATTATTTTCGCTATTCATTCAACTGTCTGGGAGATGAAACTTTTTCATTCGATGAAAAAGAAACTATACCTGTCTCTCGATTCTCGTTGGAACAGAGAGAAGTGTTCAGAGACGAGGAGGACTTTTCGATAGTTCTGTTAGACAGAACTTTGTAAATACAAGAAAGTATTTGAGGATTGGTGAAAAAAAAATTAGCGGATTGGTCGAAGCGTTGAAGATTCCACAGCAGCTCTTAAAATTCCCTCTTCCATACCCCGCCGCGGTGAGTCACAGGCCTGGCTACTGATTGAGCAACCGATTACTCACCTTAAATATCCGATTTTCTGGACGGCAAAGTAACGGCCTGGCCGTTCAGCCGAGCGTGAATAGTATCCTCGAAGTTAGTATTCCGGGTGGTCGATCAAAATACGCGACGAAAGGCGATAAAACGCGGAGAGGAACGGTTTATCAGGTCGAGAATGCTCATTGTTATCCGTCGATTTCCCGCGTTGTCGATTAAAAAGCGGTCGATGCTTTAGCTCGCGTTCACTAAATCAATCTTTCGCGCGGCGGCACTCTGTCCACGTCGACGCCCGATATTCTCCTGTATGTTCCTACATACGCGTGACTAATGGGGCCATTGTCCATTGACAGACACGAGGAGGTTACGAATAAAAGTTCGTTTTTAACGGGCGATATTTTCGGACACGAAGCGAAAAAAGAAATATTACACGACGGACAAGTTTGATATTGGTCGAGCGCCAAGGATCTTACAGGACAGGCTGGCTAGGCTGGCCAGGCCTTTGAAAAGAAAACTTTTGCTCAGTGAGAATCACAGGTTGCGCTGTTCCAAACGGTCTATCGCTTGAAAAATTCCATCGTTTTCAGAGGACTGTCGAAGAGACAAAACGTTGTCTCATTGTTCCAACTCTTTTGACCCGGCACCGATGTTTGGCCTGAACAATTTTTCCCTTCGATACTCCAACCGTTGAACGAAGCAGCACTCAGTTTTAAGGAAGGAGAGAGAGGGAGAGAGAGAGATAGGGGGAAAAAAAAGAAAAAAAAGGAAAGAGGCTTGTCAGAGTGGTTTTCAAGCACAATGCACGATTCAAGGAAGAATCGAAGGAATTATTTATAGGATGAATCGTTCGTTTCTTTACATAATTATACTCCGGTTTCCTGTCTATTCTAGCATCGTTAATTGCACAACCGACTGATTCTCTTCGCGTGGTGTGTTCCACTGTTCCAGGTACACGCAGATGACGCGATGACGCTGCATTGGTGGATGCACTGGTTCTGGGTTACCGCTCAATTTCTCGGTGCGTTCTAAATAAGTCGATGCTAGAATCAAGGACATCCCGTGTACTTTTTCACGCCTTTCACGCACGGCTCTCCGGCTCCACGGAGGGCAGACCGCGTTGTTCACGGTCCAGATAGAATTGCCGCGAAACTTGCATCCGTGAAATTACAAACGAACCTCGAAGATCTACCCGTTCATTCTTCGAATCACCGTTCTGGCTTTCACCTTTCGACTATGTCTTTCTTTTCCTTTTTAAACCGCCAGTTCTTATCGTTTCTTATCTTTTCACTTTTCAAGCTCGAAAGACAGTGGAAAAGTCGCGTTGAAGTGAACCCGAGAACCTTTCGGTGTAAATAAAATTGTGCGTGAATTTTTTCAGTGATCTTAGGGAACCCAGTGCCGTCGAGTACGGCAGAGCCTCGTGGCCAGGTGCAGGATCACCTGAGCTCCGAACCAACACCCGAAATCACATCTATCGACGCGGAGGGCCCAGAACCACGGCCAAGCTTCCGTGTGGCGAAAGCTATCGGTCTTCATCCTCCCACAAACACAGCGGTGATGTCGGATCGTCCGTCGAGCACCATTTCAACGTCCGTGGAGGTGCATGCCAGCGTTGTCGAGAGCAGTACAAGTCCGTTGATAGAAGAATACCGTGGAAACACGAGTAGTGCCGCAAATTTAGACACTATCAAGAGTTTCACGCCTCAAAGGATCACGGTGAACACGGATAGGGCTCGAAATCCAGTAACGAAGAAGGACAGCAAGATCACGTGGATCCTGACGACGAATAAAACTGGAGGGAGGTCAAAGTACGAGCAGGAAGAGAAAGTCGATGAAAATGGGAACAGAAACGTTAGTATGGACGTAGATGTGGAGGATCTCACGGTGCTACCTCTTCAGGAAGAGGTGTCTAGAATCAGGCTGGTTCTGAATAAAACGAAATCTTCCTCCTCGTCCTCCTCCTCTTCTCCTTCTCCTTCTCCTTCTTCTTCTTCTTCTTCTTCTTTATCGCCGTCATCGATCGATGGTTCCGGTATCAGAATGTTTAATCGATCGGACGACGTTGAAATAGACGAGGAATTGATCGAGCCACAGTTGTTCGCTACGGCTGCATCGATTCTCGAAGGTAAGATGCGGCGCCGCAACCTTATTCTGTGAATGCAACGTCGAGAATCTCTCGACTGGTTGGGACGAATGATGAATGATTAAACGAATTTTCCAGTGGGAGTCAGCGAGTCTACGCGGCTAAGCAGAGCGCGTAGTGCGTTTCCCAAAGATTTCCAAAGGGATCAGGTGCAAGAGGAGCACTTGTCCGATTACAACGAGAGCAACAGCGAGAACTCGAAGCAGGAGAGCGCGCCGAGATCGGCGGTAGACATTGCCGCTATTACCGGAAGCTGCCTAGCGACTGTGGTTTTACTCAGCACAATGGGTAGCCTTGGATTCATTATGTACAGGTAATTAACGCGTTACGAACTGGCGTTTGCTTGCCTACCACTTCAACGAACTTTACCATTCCGAGAACACGTTAAATACCAAGGAAAATTTCTGTTACAGGCGTAGGTACCTGAATCCGCCGCAAACGTTAAATAGCGATAAATGCAGTAATCCCGATAGTTCAGGTTACATCGATGATTCCACTATTCGCGTAAGTGAAGAAAGATTAGCCGCAGAAGATGGGAAAACAAGTCGATCAGTGTGATATATGAACGGTTGTTGCGTTTGCTTGCAGGATAATTCCGAGGAAATGTACAGCTTGGATAATGATTCGTTCCTAAATTCGTTAGAGGCGATGACAATACAGAATTACTGGACGGACAGTGTGAAACATACGAAGCTATGACAAAAGAAGATCATTCAACCCGGAAGGCGAATTGAAACGTTCAGTATTTCCGATGGTGAAGCACACGAACAGATATCGTTGTTGGAACAGTAGTACTTATATACATATTCGATGCGTGCCACCCGTTCATCTCGAACGAACGGAAGAAAGAGGATTGTACCGTGGTAGTCCTTTAAACGAGCAGGAACGTTCTTTCTTTTTCTTTTTTTTCTTTTTGTTTTCTTTTCCTTTTTATCATATCGAACCTGACCGCTAGCGATTCTCGTTGCAAACGAACAATCGTACAGAATGTTTTAAGACATTTCCGCAGACATTGCAGTTTTTTCGAAGGATATTGACGATACATCAGAATTGCAGGACGCGCGCTCACGTATTTCTCTGTTCGTATTATATATATATGTATATTGTATATATATATACGTCGCCTATTGTTAAGCACGACGTTCAAAACGAGGAATATTATGCATACGCCTGAATTTTGATCTCGTCACTCGCATCGTTCCCTCTATTTTTCTATCGCGATGATAATTGGCAAAAGTCGAGTTTAGAGAGAGAGAGAGAGAGAGAGAGAGAGATAAGCGACACCGTTCGCTCTCTTCTGTCGAACTGCAGTAATCGGTTAGTGCAATAATATGTACTTTATCGATGCGATAATTAACGATACGATTTTTAGAACGGTAAGTACAAACAAATCCATTAATTTTTAGCTAAATACACACACAGAGACACACATACACACCCTAGGGATGCGAAACAATTTAATAAAAACAAGAAGAAAGTGAATTCCTACAAATCGCCGGAGAAAATATAAAATACTACGAGTACTTCCGTACTACTTGTACCATGTATTTCAATTTCTACAACTGTACTTATGTATATCGTTTTAATTTAAGATAGCAAGCTATAAGAGTTTCCCAGTCTTCGAAACTAATAATTGAAACGATACACGGATTCTAAATAGAGTAATATTAGAGATTGAACCGCTCGCTTGCACACATATACAGACACACACACACGATAAGCTTCGAATATTTTTGAACAAAATAGAAAGAGATAACAACAGGTATCGGGCTAATAAATGATCGGACCAAATATGTACGGTAGTTTGTAGCTTTACGCCTTTATAACATATCCAGCAGAAAAGGAAACCAAGAATATTCGACTCGTGTATTCCGCTACACCTCTAGCTTGTATATATGTACATGTACATGTACTGTACAATAATTACGAATATATTCTATGTATAGATGTGCGAAGTTTCGTGACGATTCCCCGTCTCAATCTCAGAATTACGATTTACGTTTCAGTAGAGGTTAGCACTTGTTTGTTCAAATATATTTCTATACGAGCCCTCGCGCGAACGAGGAAAAGAATTTATTGTGATAGATCTTAGCGTTTAATAAATGTAAAATTATCACCGATTCGTCTTATGGTAACGGTTGTGAATAAACACACACGTACATTATTATTATTATTACTAATCGAGTTTCTTTTCCCCCCCTCCTTCCTCCGAAATCAATTTCATTGCCGCCCCTGAGCACGCCATCTAACGTTACGGTACTATTACCAAACTCCGAAACTTATCTTTCGATTTAGCCCAGTCGATAGTTCTCAATTCGGCCGCGAGGTGATACCACTTCCTGGGCAGGATATGTAGCGCCATCTAGTGGAAAGGTACTATTACTAAACCTTGGATACCAACTCTGGATTTACCCCGTAAAGTAGTGCTGATTTTGGTCGCTAGATGGAGGCACATATCCTGTCCGGGATGTAGCGACATCTGGTGATAGAATTTTGTACTATTGAAAGGGCTAAATCGAGAAGTGGTTTTCAGAAGTTAGTAATACCACCTCGACGCTAGATGGCGGTAGTTGTATGGTTTGATTTTTCGTGCCTTTTAGTTCCACTTTCTTCCGCTAGATGGTGCCACGAGGAATTACTGGCGCGTATTATACTACTTTTAAAAGAAAAACCGGACAACTTGAAATCAGAGTTGCGGTATTTTAATTATTAGGCGATTACTGAGTATCGATCTTGTGCATCTATAATCCGTAATGGTACCCCATAGGTAAAAGAGGAACCTGTTATTACGAATACCGTATCGAGCACATTGACCGACACCGGGCCAAAACGGCGGGAGAAAGAGGGCGTTACTTTTGACAATTCTGCGAAAGGAAATGTTAATTCTGAAGTTAGGCTCTGAGCACTTCAATATTTTTGTAGTCGTTTGGGTTATATTTTTAAGCTGATAGACAGTAAATATGTTACACAAATGCTGATATCGATGATATGTCACTGAACTTGGAACATCTACGTTTATAGTATTAGAGCGAAATTGCACATAGCGAATACTTAGCAACAGTCTTGCGTTGTAAGCCATGTGACACGAAAACTGACGCTGTAGTAATCGTGGTTAAATACGAGTATTGTTAAGCAGAGATTAACTAAAATAAATAGAGATGCAGTGGCCATCCATTACTCAAATATTATCAAAGATTTTCATAGCTTATAACGTTCTTTCGATTTATAATTTGTATCTTTTATTCGTGACACCGTCTTGCGAGAAAAACGAACCATGTTTAACCACCTTTCTGTCGCAAAAGCCACAGCTGCAGCTTCAAATTTACAGTTCCGTTGACAGGGATCCTACCGATGGACAAATCAATTTCGTATATACAGATTATAATTTTAATTACACACATCCAAGTAGCTTGTGAGTATGAAATATCTGCTACTACACATGAATCTATGTGCCTTTTGTATTTCAATGTTATCATGTGTTCTTTTAGACCTTTGACTTTACATATTCCGCGAAGAACGCGGAATAATGGAACGTTATTCCTTCATATCATCGTTTCACCAACTTCCAAGCAAAATGAAAAGAGTATTGTTAATGCACAAAAGGTATATACAAAAAGTAATGCAAATTGCATTGGTGTGTCTTATTTTGTGCAACTTTATTGTAGGATCCGTATATAACTTACACTGTTATTCGAATGACACAGTATATAATACCTGAAGCAGAAGCTTTTAATTTATTAGGTGAGAAAAGTTTAGATCCAAAGGAAAAGATAAGAAACTTGGAGAATCCAGTGACACATATTAAAAGTCGAGTGACATTTACAATAATGACAGATGATGTAAATCTTCCAGTGCATAATGTACCTATGGAGCTTGTAAATCACTTGAAGTATGTTCATGAATTTCCTTTTGATCCTTACTGGAAGACAAAAGTACAATAAACTTTTTATTTTCAGAATTATACAGGGTAGGACATTTTTACCTATAGTTTACCATGATTTTCTGCAAAGCAGATATCGCGATTTAGTGAAAATTATGCCTCGTAATAATTCAGTTAATATTACTTTGGAATATTCCCCAATTTCCCTTGGAAAATTGAGGCTGCTATTGCATATGGAGGATACCATGCAAAATTTAGGAGATTTTGGATTTTCTGAGAAGAATGTGGATGCAGTGAAAGGAATTTTTGCAGAAACAAACATATATGTCTTAGTAGGAGCAGTTTTCATTGCAGCTATTCATGTATGTAAATTAAACGACCGACGAAACAAGACTTGTAATGTGATTTAACATGAAATCTTACACTTCCATAGATGTTATTTGATTTTCTTGCCTTTAAAAATGATGTGAGCTATTGGAGGAAGAAAGATGATCTTGTAGGTCTCAGTAAGAGGACTGTTATATGGCAGGGATTCAGTCAAACTGTAATTTTTCTTTATTTAGTAGAGGAAGGTTCCTCTTTACTCATTCTCGTTTCAGCTGGTATTGGATGCCTTATTGAGGTAATGTTATATATATATATATAACATATATATATATATATTACGCGCGCACGCACGTGGGTATATCTATCGTACTCATACTTTTTTCGGTAGATGTGGAAATTGAGAAAGGTGTTGAAGCTTAGGCTTAAGAAAGGTGATGATAATATGGCTGAAATAAAAACAAGGGAATTCGATGCAGAGAGTATGCGTTATTTAAGCTACTTGTTATATCCTCTTGTTGTTGGAGGCGGAATTTATTCTTTACTTTATCAACCACACAAAAGGTATAAGATTGTGTTTAAAATGATTCACAACGCGGCGTGATATATGTACAGATAACATTTCATATTCTAGCTGGTACTCGTGGAGCATAAATTCGTTGGTAAACGGCGTGTATGCGTTCGGATTTTTATTCATGCTTCCTCAGCTTTTTGTCAATTATAAACTGAAGTCTGTTTCACATTTACCATGGAGAACATTTATGTATAAAGCATTTAATACATTTATCGACGATATTTTCGCATTTATAATATCTACACCAACCGCGCATAGAATAGCTTGTTTTAGAGATGACGTTGTTTTTCTCATTTATCTCTATCAAAGATGGTGAGTCACAAATTACGATTTAAACGCTGTATATTTTAACCCTAACAAATGTTATTATTTACAGGCTATACCCAGTAGATAAATCTCGTCCAGACATTGACGCCGTTAGCGAAGAATCCTCAGATTTTACAAATTCGAATAAAAAGAAGAATTAAAGTAAACCTATTGAACTGTTAATGTTATTTTTATCGCGAGCAATATCGGTTATACAGTTATAACTAAGACGAAGAGAAAGAATGGAAGAAGAAATTGAGAAAAGGAAAATACATTTGGTCTTTGATAATTCTAATGAAAATATTGGTAATGTGGGAAAAATATGAGTTCCGGTGAAAAGTCATGTTTGTTGGACTAACAGCTTAAGAAGGAAGTTGCGGGAGAGTATGTTTTGTTAGTTAGTCTCTCAGGTAGTGGTACAGGTGGTATCGCTATAATTTATTTTTTTTTTTAATGACTTAATGGAATGAAACAGCATTTTCAGCAGGATAATTACAGATAACGATATAATCTATAGATAAACGAATCTGTTCGATATGGATAAGATAAAAATTTCTTAAATCCAATTGTACTTTATTTATAGCTAGCTGTAATCTTGCGTACTGTAAATTGCGTTTATACTGTGTAGAATTCCATTTATGATGTATAGAAGCCAATTTTAACGGCGTAGTCTAGAATTACGTTACGCAACTATTTGCTGAGATCATTCGCAAGATTTGCGTATGTCAGTCGAGTAGTAGTTGAATGATAGGCAAACTAAAAGTATGATTTTTACGTGTCTATAAATGATTGATGTTTAGAATTAATTACAATCTTTAAATTATTTTAAGATAAGATAATACGTCGATGCGAACAATATTTAAATTGAAGAACACTCGATTTATTTGTAAAACATTCACAACTGTTGAAATGCAATTTCTTTTTCAAAAGCTTTAGTTTTTATCTACCTCGTCAACTGATAAATAATCCATCGGAATTGTACGAAGTAGTGATTTAGTTAAAAGTGACGCAGATAAGAAATTTTAATCGAACTTTGTATTCTTATTATTTTCGGCAGCTGTAATATATAACAACATAGGCATTCTCATATGCAATTATCAATATCAGTCGTTTAAAAGACGTATTTCAGAATGGCAGAAATTCTACTTATCTTTAAAATTTTTATTTCTTTATTTCTTCCTTTCTTGCTGTACCTTTGGATTAACAAAATACTTAGGAAAGAGAGTTCATCATGTTTGGATTCGAAACATAAAGTTTCAAGTAAGCACCTTTTGTTTTTTTTTTTGTTTTTTTTTTGTATAAATGTATATTTCCATTTATTTGTACACTTATTTGCATTAATACAACTCGTTTTTAGATATTTGTTTTCTGTTAAAACGTTGGTGCGCCGAGCGTTGTATTAATAGAAAAAAGAACCAAGAAAAAAATTCATACAGTTACAAACAAAAGCTCCTGGAAGATTCGAAAATAAAAGATAAAAATGTAAGTACAGTTTATTTCATTAAACTAAAAATTGTGAGTTTTCACTAATTAACAGCGTTATTACTTTTTTTTTTTTTTTTATTTTTAGAGTGCCAATAGCATACTTTTTTACGCTACAGATCAAAAAGGAAATTCACTGTTTGTTAAATTTTCTCATAAAGCATTTAAAATAGCAGAACTATCACTGCAACTTACTACAGCTGATGGTCAACTATATGTTTTACCTGGTAGAAAAATATTTAGCCCTACACTTTTTTCTTCTCTAATGAAGATCATAAAATAATTTAGAAATTTTTGGATAGCTTATCCTGATACCACATTGGTGAACAGTCTGAATCAGGAATGGACGGCAGCTGGTCTTAAAATTGAGTTTTTAGAATTTCAACAACGTTGGAGAGTAGTTTACAATGGCTTGCTGAAAAACTTTACTAAGGGTGATGAATGTAGTGATGAAAATATCGAACATATTCGTTTGAATTTTATGTAATAAAATCTACCATTTAATTAAAAGTTAAATTAAATATTGAGAAGGTAATTAATATTTCTTCCTGTTTAGATTTATTGCAAACTCTCAACCATTAAGATGGCCGGAAGATTGGAGCACAAAATTACACGCAGAAGCTCTAGCTTGTGAGCCATGGAGGAGCCCTCAATGGATGAATAAAATGTATCAAACGAGTACTGAAGAATATTGTTATTAACTGTTGTTTTAGTTTTTTGTATACGTAATTAATACATGACTAATATTTGTAGAAAACTATTGGACTACACAGGTTCTGATCAATGGGGTTCCATGATAGGACAAATAACATATAAAGATGAATCTGTTTCCACGTTATATTTACGAGGACTTCATCAACATCGTTGGGGAAAGTATGAATCTCACGAATTTCACGAATCCGCTACACTGTTTGGAGTAATGTCATATGGTGCTTTGTGTCATCTTAACATGAGTAGGACAAAACATAGTTTTCCACAGTAAGTAAAAAAGTGACGATTAGATACTATAACTTTTACGGTAGTATTAGTGAGAGAAAGATTTTTATTTCAGAATACAATTTGGTCAATATAGAAATAATTGTGAACAAGAATGTACAATTGACAAAATAGGACTCACATTATCTGATTTTATGCCAGTAGAATTTAATGTTAATTCAGACTACAAAACATGGTTCATAGGTAGTATGACATTAGCGTAAATCTGTTACGTTTGAAAGTGTTTGAATAATTGTAAATTTCATTTCAGCTGAAAATAAAAGATACGATATTCTAATAAAACCTAAAAACTCGATAAAATTTTACCACGGTCAGCCATGGAACTGGCAAAATAAAATTGTTAATGTAGAATTAAAAATAAACGGGCAGTCAGGTATAATTATCGAAGCATTTCAGTAGAATGTTTATGTATTACAACGTAAATATAGCAAGAAATAATAATGAATAGGTACTGGATTAATACAATTATCGTCGCCGCACAATGGACATTGTCAAGAAAAAATTCACCCACCGTTACAATTTTTAAAACAACTTAATACGCTTGTCCAAAGGAAAGATTACGTAGTATACTTCAATGATGGAAAATGTCAAAATGAAAATATTGTTGGCGGAAAAGGATTTTCACTTGCGATGTTAACTTCAATTAAAAACGTAGATGTGAGTAGTGTTACAGATCGTTTTACTTCAACTATTTTAACACGTGATAATCTTTGCAGTTTTTTGTACCAAAAGGATTTTGCGTGACTGTTTTTGCCCTTGAATTGCAATTGCACACGCACAAAGAATTACAGAAAATAATCAACGATATCGAGGATGTCAGTGTTGGTAAAAAGGATGGCGATCTTCGAAACTATTGCGAGCAGTAAATTATTTACTATTTCTTAGAATAGCAAATTATTTAATAGAATATTATTACTTAAATAATCTTTTTATCGTCAGAGCTATGCGTGTTATTGAATCGACGCCTGTCGTTGAAGAAGTTAAAGATGCAATCGTAAAGGCAATAGAGAATTTAGAATTGGAAGATGACAACGATAAACTGCCTAAATACGCGGTAAGATCTAGCGCTGTGGGTGAAGATAGTGAAGAAACTTCGGCAGCTGGTCAAAACTCAACTTATTTAGGTATCCAAGGCGTTGACAATATAATTAAAAGTATAGCTATGTGTTGGGCTAGTTTGTTCTCGTATCAAAGTGTCGAATACAGGTAATGTAATCAGCATGTAATGTAATATAATCTTAATATTTATGACACACTGACATTGAATAATTCGTATGTTAGGAAACAGCATGGTATGTTTATAAAATCATCTATGAGTGTTTGTGTGCAACAAATGGTAAATGCTGATGCCGCTGGTGTTATGTTCACTAGACATCCAACTAATGGTGATCCTTCAAATATTATTATTACAGCTAATTATGGATTAGGAGAGGTATAATCTTTATGAGTATGATAATTATAAGATAAAAACAGGTAATCAATTAATATTTTTATTCGTTTAGTCCGTTGTGTCAGCAACAGTCGAACCAGACACAATAATTGTTCATAGAAGTTGGAATAATAAATTAACTATAAAAAGCTCATTCGTGGGAAACAAAAAGGAAAAGATTCTAACAGGAGATAACGGCGTGGTTAGAATAGAATTGAACGAGCAAGAGAACAAAACAGTGTGCGTGTCAGAAAAGATTGCTTTACGATTAGCTGACATAGGAGTGAATTTAGAAAGTTTGTTCGGTAGTGGCAGAGATATAGAATGGGCAGTGGTAAATGAAAATATTTATTTACTTCAAGCTCGACCTATTACCACTTTATATAGCTGGACAGATTTTGAGCTAACGCATGAATTGGATGTAAGCGTACCTAGCGATATCGATATTATCACATTCGCTAATCTAGGCGAAGTATTTCCGAATCCTTTATCGCCTTTGACGATCTCGGTGCTTATAGGAGCATTTGAAAGAGGAATATGTAATGCTTTCCAAATTACGAATCGCGTTTGTTTTACTGTCATAGGAACGAAATGCGCCATAAACTATTACAATGTAAGTTATTGATTTAACAAAAACGACCAACATATAAAAACTGATTCGCTATTATTGCAGATGTTTTTACGAGAACCTTCGAAAAAGATAACACTTTTAAACAAAGTTACTGATATAGCTGTTTGCGGGAGTGTTGTGATAACGCCAGAAATTCACAAAATCGCTTGCGAAAGAAATGGTCAAGCCACCCTATGGCGTCGAATGATCATGATGTGTAAAATGGTAGATGATGCAATTAAAAATAGTAAAGTAGAAAAAGCTGCAAAAGAACTTGAAAAAAATTTAATTTTGAACGCTGAAGATTTTCATACTGCATACAGTTTATATAATGAAATTAATCAACAATTTCCAAATTATTTAACAGTAAGTATATTAAAATATCGATATCTTTTAATAGACCATTTAATTATACGAAGCATTTAGGGAACAGAATGTCACATGCATACGTCGAGAGTCAGTATCGTTTATCAAATTTTTGCGATGGCACTTCTGACAAAAGGTTATAAGGACTTCATACCGGAGCATTTTTCGGATATTGCTCTTTTGTTCGGATCTTGCAGTGATATTGTCAGTGCTGAAATCTTAACACGTCTTAGGAAAATCGTAATTTATATTAAGAAATGTGAAAAGGATGAGGAATTTAAAAAAATCGATACTGAAAAGGGCATTAATTGGTTAAAAGTTAATTGCCCACCAGCTGCAAAGGAAATAAACAACCTGCTTAAAGATCATGGGCATAGATGTATTCAAGAAATGGATTTTCTATCAGAACCATGGTCCCTTAAGCCTGAGAATCTCGTTGCTACGTTACAGGTACGTTATTCAATTACTTGAGTATGTGAAAATAGAAAAATACATTGTATCACCTTTACTAGACGATGATGGCGATTTCCGAAACGAATAAATTAAGCAAACCACTTAATGCAGAAGAAACAGTGGCTCAATTAAAGACACCAAAATCAGCAATTACTAAATGGATTTTGAAAAAACTTGTACCTCGTTGTAGGAAAGCTGTTGTGCGTAGAGAATTGACGAAAGCGATATTTGTAAGCATTGTACATACATTTAGACTAGCTTACAGAAGACTGGGAAAATTGATGGTCTTGGAAGGCTATCTACCCAGCGAGGATTTGATATTCTTCTTAACGCACAATGAAGTGGGACAAATACTGACTCATCACAATAGTACACTTGTGCAAAAGTAATAAAACAATTAATTAAATTTCATTGCAGTTAATACAATCGTTGATATATTTCAACAATTTTTCCAGAGCTTTCCGAAGGAAAAGAATTTTTCCTGGTTTAAAAAATATAAAATATCCAGAAATTAATGTTGGAATGCCAATTCCTGAGAAGGTAAATCAATATATTCTGTTTTATAGAAATATCATTCGTAAAAATACTAAAATAGTGTTTTTCTATTACAGGATAATTTAAATGTGATAATAGACGATAAATCGACAAAAATTCAAGGAACATCGGTATGCGGTGGCTCCGTTCTTAATAGAGCGTGTGTGATTACAGATTTAAGGGATGCACAAAAAATACAACCGGGTGATATTTTAATTACTCACTCTACAGACATCGGCTGGAGTCCATACTTTTCGTTACTGAGTGGCATAGTCACGGAACTCGGTGGACTTATAAGTCATGGTGCTGTAGTAGCTAGAGAATACGGACTTCCATGTATAGTAGGGGCTAAGAAAGCTACACAAATATTCCAAACAGGTAATGTATTGTTTTCCTTTATGAAAAGAAGAAAATATTAAGATTTAAACACGTTTTAGGCGATACTGTTTTATTGACTGCCGATATTGGTGTTTTGCAATTGGTAAAGAAACTCGATTAAAAATGTTGCGACTTTTATTTTCGCTTGCATCACGTGTATTTATATAACTTAACAATTCAGGATGAACTTTGTTGCATGTATTCACATTAACAGCAATGAACATGTGAACTGGAATAAAGAAACCTGCTGTTGTAACAATGTAACAAATATTAATAATAAATATAATAAATACTTACTTAGATCCTCAGGTTTATTATTAAAACTACACAGTAGTAACGCGATTAGGATCAGCAACTAATGTAGGAGTATTATTTGTTGTATCACTGGCAAGACATGATAATTGCAAATGCATGGACGTTGTTACTTTCGATAATAACATGTCGATTCGCATACGATCGTCTTTGCTAATGGGTTGCGGTATTGCGTCCAGAGCCTCTTCGAAGAAGTTCCTAGAAATTGTAAATTAAAAATTAGCGTATCTTATAATAGCACACCCACAAGGATCAATGACAAATAAATTGTTACTTCGCTCTAGTTGTACTATAACATTGCAAAGCGTTCCGTAAAAGTATAATGTCTGTTCTTGCTTGTACAATTCCAGGAGGCTGAAATTGAGTGACACAAGACATAAGCCTTGCAAGTTCTTCTGCTACAGTCTCTACTATATGAGATAGCACTCGTTGTAATAAACCTGGTGCGACACGGCGCACCTGCAAAGAAATTACAATGATAAGATCACGTTTTTCATTTGTTCTCTAATTGAAATAGTAAACGGTAGTTACCTCTGCGTGAACTGCGACTAAATTTGCTAGAATTTCTTGCGCGTACGGTTTCACATGAGTCGGTTCAGTCTCAAAATCCCATTCTAGACCGCCTAGATACATACTCGGTTCAATTGTACCGACTAATGGATCACACCGACGTTCCAAATACGCATCCAAAACGGCAGTGTCCAGTGTCTCCAGTTGTGTCCAATCGGAATTCCATCCAACCGCGTTCGATAAATTTGGATAATCCTGATCCTTTAATACGTCTCCAATTCTTGGTAGGATGGTGTTCAGTGTATAACGAATATTACTTAATGAGATTAAGAGGCATTGTTCCCACGTCTGATAAAAAATTCAGAAGTAATGCTAAAATATAGCACTGACTTCAAAACACGCTACAAATTGTATTTTTTTTTGTTTTTTGTTATGCAATGGCAGTTAATATAATGAACTATCTGCCCTGAAATAAATGGTCCTCTCTATAAACATACCACGCTATAAATGCAAGGGATAACTTACTGGGCCTTGATGTTTGTTACTCTTGCTCTTATAGACAGAAGGAGAACCAACTAATTGCGAAACTGAAGATTCATCGTCATCTAAAGCTTCCTCACAGCCACTAAATGCCAATTGTTGTAGACATCGTGTAAATGATGTGAACAATGTCTTGACAGAATTGTAAAATAATAGTTGGTGCGCAGGATTCGCGAACAATGGTCCTTCCCGAGGACCGCATGCGACTACTGTATCCCGCGCTCGCTTCGAAACTTCCATAACCATTTCTTCGAATAGATATGGCTGTATATCCATGGAAGTAAATGTTTAATTAAAGATTATTTGATATTAAAATTTCATTTACAATATTTAGAATATTTAATAGTAATATTTAATATTAAAAAAAAAAAGAATCAATTATTACCACTTTCGTAACGCCACCATCTTCGTTTAAATATTCAATCTGCCAAGTTTCTTTCTTATGTAAAGCTGCTATATTTTCAGCGGTTTGTTTAAAAAGAGCACCGAAGCACTGCAATCTGATTGAAAGGATCGTTAACTTATTGTACAAAGAAATTGAAAAATGTAATAATGTTTTATACCTTAAATCGAGTATAAATTTTCCGAAAATATCTAACGCATCGCTTGGCAAGTCCAAATGAATCAATGAAGCATACATTTGTCTAATCCTACGTAAGATATGTAAAAGCCATACAGCATCCAAATCATTGCTACATGTATTTTTCATAGCTTCCATGGCATGCTGCATGCTTGATAAAACCAGATTCTGTATCAAAACAATTAATTTTTTTTTTGTGGCAGAGGTTGCATTTTTAAACGATATAAATTTTGTAGAAGTTTGAATATACCTTAAAAGGTGTTTGTTTTTCTGCATCCACTGCTACATGTAATTGCCCTGTAAAGTAACTTTGACCTAATCTCCATAAATCTGGTAGTTGTTCAACTATAATGTCACAAATGGTTTCAATACATGATATTTGTGGTGGAATACTAGTTCCATCAGTTTTGTTCGATTTTGATTGTTTATTATTTTGTGTTGATTTCACTTTGTTCAAATCTTCTCCATTAGAATTATCTATTTCCAAATGTTCTTGCATACAAGCGGTAATACTTTTTTTTAAATAATTCGAATGGAAAACTATAAAAGTAAATTATTAATGTTTTAGTGTATAGAGTATTATATAGAATATTATATATAAGTACCTATTGCATCCCAAGCTGGATCTCCCTCAGCTTCTAAATTAACAAGATTTCTAATTATTTTCTTATGTTCTTCTAAACTAAAGGGCATCTCTTCAAGCTTTTTTCTTAAATGTGTTTTCAACATATCGATTCTGTTGTCAATTTCTTCTAATACTTTTTTAAAAACGTCGACCTCGGTACTTTTAAATAAATTTTTTACCCTTGCATAATCGTTAATCACGAGATCATAATTCCCTCGTTTTATGTTCTTTTCTATATTAATTGGCATACAAAAGAGGAACTTGTATCTTTGCATTACAGCCAATGCATTTCTTGTTGCATCTGCTCTATCTCTTCTTGCTAATACATCATCAAATAATTTATTAGCCTCTGACATGGATTGCTTAATAGCTTTTTCTAGCTTTTCAGTAGGATCAGTGCCATATGTTTTTACATCTGCTTCAAACTGATCCTTTAATAATATTATGGTGTCTAGTTGTTCCACTACTGAACCTACATTAGCCTAAAGAATAATAAAAGAATATCAAATAAAGACATTGATATTAACATTTTTCTCTTCCTTCTTGATTCAATAGTCACCTTTAAAAATGATAATTGACCTTCTTTCTGAGAATTCACTTTTCTTTTTAGATATGCTAGTCCAGCCTTTAAATCTTCAAAAGTGGTGGCATGGTGGTGTTGTAATAGAAACCAACCAGGATGGAACTTTTCATTGGTAAGATCTCCACTACCTTCTCCAAAAAGTTCCATTAGCTCATCTTCAGGAAATTTTTTACTACAAATAAATATGTTATAATATTCATACTGTTTTGTAAAAAAGAATAGGAATAGTCTCATGATACTCATACATACTCATTGCCCTCTACACTCAGACCCAAAGGATCTTCCTGTTGATAATTTGTTGGAGACAATGTTCTTCTTCCCCAAACAAAACTTTGCATAGGAGCTTCCTCTACCCATACTGCAGACTCTTTCATAGGGCCTATGGTTTCATGATAACCACGAAATTGTACCGTTGATGTTCCTTGCCCTCCACTTCGTGTAGTTACTATAATATCTCCGCGACCTTTACAAGGTCCGGATCTAGCAATGATTTTATTTGACGATTTCCATTCTGCTGATAACAGACAATCGCATCCACATATTGTTAAACCTAAATGCAAGGAATATTTCATGAATAACACTAATCTTTTATCGTAAAAATGATACTTTCGGGTAATTTGACATATAAAATTAACCTATAAGGTCTTGCGCTTTGGTACCCAGGAATTCGCCGCGAACTATCACACGGGTTCCAGGAGGTCCTTCTTTCGGTGACACACCAGTTACCACCGGTGGTGGACCCATTTTCCTAATTATATTTTAATACAAAATTCTACTATCTTTGCGAAAATAAATATTGATCACACATAATTTTAACCTTAACGATTGATCAAGTTTAAAATCTTACTTTTAGCTCATTGAAAGCGCACGATCATTTTTCGAATTTTATAAAACTTTATTAAAACTTATTCTATCCATCAGTCCGTGAAAAAATGAACAGATCCGAGAAAAACCCGATCTCTGTCAAAGGAAATGACGGCCGATAACCCAATGACAGACGTGACTATTGATGTCACAGAGTGGGAGGTAGATAAATTTAATGAAACGTATCAAAGGAGGGCAGAGAATTATAGTTGGATTATACATATATTCCGAAAGCGTAGAGAATGATCTACGAGTAACTTTTATTGAAAATTAATTTTATCACGAAGGGCAGTTAAAATCGCACGCAAAATATTTCGACTTGCGACGCACATGTTTAATAATTATTTGCAGGTGTTTATATCGTCGCGTTTAGTTACTGATTTTTTATGTAAAAGTTTATAAATATTTCATAGGATATCTATTGGACTTCAAAATTACAATCTGTTCGGTAAACTTGAATTGAGATTATTTACAAATTGTAATACAAATGTGAAAAAACCCATAGACACCATTATCACATAATTGTGATCGAAATCTAGTAGTGACATGTATAGTAAAATAATGCAATGCTTAAAAAGAATATTTATTTTTTATTTAATATATACATAAAAAAAAACCCGTTGAATATAATGTACAAGTATGTGTGTATGTATACATATTTTTCATAGATATATATGTAAAATAAACCATAATAAACAAAAGGTTTTGCGCATGCTTGTCCTAAATGATAGAGTGTATAGAAAGGTCTTGCTGACATCAATACTCGAACCGATGACCTGACGTTGACTGAACGTAGACAGGCATTGTTCCATGAGAATTCTTCTTTATTTGTGATCGATTGATGCGCCATCTTCGGAATATGGGGAGGCAATGCTAGTTAATGCGCATTAGTGCGTCGGCCGATCACAGAGTATAGTTTAGTTTACCTGTCGAACGTGTATCTATGATTGCTCAAGTTTGTACACTCGTGCCATCCTCGCTGTTGTATTTCGCCAATTTTCGTGAAATATCGAACTTGGACGGAAACACGAAGTATCAGGATAGTGCATACAAGTGCGCATTAAAGAAGGAGTTATGGGGGACGCAGCGATGAACGTCGCAGCGTCCGGTGGCGGCGGTCAGCATGTCGTTAAAGAAGGCTGGCTGCAAAAACGCGGTACTACAGAGTCGTTTCATAATATTTATATTTACTTTTTTACCTTACTTCAAACGGGCATGCAACATAGACTTGAGCCACTTTTTCCTCATTTTTATCCCTCGACTTTTGAAATCTTACGGTCCTGCTAATAATAAAATGTCAAAATTGCGCGGATTAAAATGTTTTTATACAGAAATTTTAGAAAGTACTTTGAAAAACTATTTCGCTCATTTGTACTTTCGTCGTTGAACTTTCATTTTTGTACATTGTTTGCGATTTATTTGTAAAACGAACGAGATATTTAGATATTGATAGAAATGATAATTAAGTAAAATTTTATTTTACCTTAAATAGGAGAGCATATAAAAAATTGGAGATCCAGGTATTTTGTTTTACGAAATGATGGAACATTGGTTGGGTTCAAATCTAAGCCAGATCAACAAATGGCAGCTGCAGCACAACCATTGAACAATTTTACCGTTCGTGGTTGCCAAATTATGTCTGTAGATAGACCTAAGCCTTATACATTTGTCATAAGAGGTTTACAATGGGCAGCTGTAATAGAAAGGACATTTCATGTAGAAACAGAACAAGAGAGAGAAGATTGGGTAGCAGCAATTAGGTTTGGTTTCTAAGAAATCTAAAGCTGTAAATAATTTTTAACAAGGCTAAAGATTTTTCTAATTTTACCTTTTCTTAAATAGGTATGTAGCTGCCAAGTTAGCAAGTGAAAAGCAAACACAAATGCAACATTCATCCTTATCAGAAGATGTTGACATGGAATCTTCAGGAGGTGGTAGGTCAGATTCATGTGGATCTGTTGGAGTAGTGTCTTCAGACACAGATGGTGGTAGCATTGATGAGCTGTCTGCAAAATTTAGCGTTCAAGGAACTTCAAGTAGTAAAAGTACTGGGAAGAAGAAAGTAGTATGTGTATAACAAAGTTTATTTTCCATCAATATAGAAGTAATACTATGTTAATACTATTTCTTTTATGGTTAATCATTCGAATTTGTATTCTTTTATATTGCAGACTCTTGAAAATTTTGAATTTTTGAAAGTTCTGGGAAAGGGTACATTTGGGAAGGTAATTCTTTGCAGGGAAAAAGCAACAGGGCACTTATATGCTATCAAAATATTACGAAAAGAAGTTATTATTCGTAAAGACGAAGTTGCGCACACACTTACCGAGAATAGAGTGCTACGTACCACTAATCACCCGTTCCTAATTGTACGTGTTTCACGTATTATATAATTCTCCAAGTACATGTAATATCGATTGATATTAATATTTTTCGCTTTACAGTCTTTAAAATATAGTTTTCAAACAGCGGACAGGCTGTGTTTTGTAATGGAGTATGTGAATGGAGGAGAGTTGTTCTTTCATTTGAGGCGTTCTCGTGTATTCGGAGAGGATCGCACTCGATTTTATGGCGCTGAAATAATTTCGGCTTTAGGCTATCTTCACTCGCAGGGTATCATTTACCGCGATCTCAAATTAGAGAATCTTCTGTTAGACAAAGATGGACACATTAAAATAGCCGATTTTGGATTGTGTAAAGAAGATATAACGTATGGTAAATACGTTGTGCAAATTACAATATAAATTTTTTAATTAAAGAGAACAGAAACAAAAATACCAGTAACATTTCAAATATTCAGGAAGAACGACGAAAACATTCTGCGGAACTCCCGAATATCTTGCGCCAGAAGTGCTAGAAGATAATGACTACGGACGGGCGGTAGATTGGTGGGGAGTTGGTGTTGTTATGTACGAAATGATCTGTGGTCGGTTACCTTTTTATAACAAGGACCATGAGAAACTTTTCACGCTTATTGTGATGGAAGAAGTAAGATTTCCTAGAACGATTACCAACGAAGCAAAAGATATGCTCGGTGGTAAGTAAAATTCATTTGAACATTTGAAAATCGATTGATAAGAAAGTAATTGTTAATTTGCTTTGATTTTCCTTTTTTTCTTTTTACAGGACTACTTATAAAAGACCCAAGCAAAAGATTGGGTGGTGGACCTAACGATGCGAAAGAAATCATGGATCATGCATTTTTCTCGTCGATTGATTGGTCTGATCTTGTACAGAAAAAGATTCCTCCTCCTTTCAAACCTCAAGTAACTTCTGACACGGACACCCGATATTTTGATAGCGAATTTACGGGTGAAAGTGTTGAACTTACGCCGCCTGATCAAGGCTTCTTAGGTAGTGGGGGTGGTTTGATTTCAATAGCTGAAGAACAAGAACATTTTCCCCAATTTTCCTATCAGGAAAGTCACTCAGCAGCAACCTCTTCCATTGTTTCCATTAATCACTGACAGTATCAAGCGTTTCCTTTGTTTACATATTGAGATATATGGCTAATTGCATGTGAAAAAAAAAAGAGTCAAAGACATTCGATTGCGGCAGAGTATTCGCAGTTTGTCTATCAATTTGGAAAAATTTCTTTATTTTTAACGCAGATACATTGAAATATCAGTTTTCGCTAATTTATGATGCTTTTTTATGCATCTTTAAACGGTTTTAACACATATCTCCAATGGCAGATTCACGTGTATGCGTGTACGTGTACGTGCATGCATGCACATACTCATTGAAATTGTACATGGAAAAAATTGTGTACTATAAGATCCAATTGAATTAATACTATTTATACCTGCTGAGTAGGTTTGCGGCGATATAACGGGGATCGATTTTTTGTTTGAAAAGGAAACAGAATGAGAAAAATGAAAGTTAAGTTTGTCCCCTAAACTGTGTTAATATAATAGAGAGTGTCACGTTTCTTCTATGTAGAAGAACGATATTTGGTAAGCGTAGATACAGTTCTTTCTTTAACGAAGATGGTATTCGTCATATTTCTGGCTTCATTGTCAACCTTATTGTAATAAGTTATAGAAGGGCAGTTCCTGGATATTTTTTTAAATTCATTAGTCAACTGTTGTAGCAGAAGCCAAAATAGCAAATTACACTTGGCGAGGAGCCAAACAATGGGCAAATGGTTTATCCATTTTAAAAGTATAAGCATAGAAACAGCTTTAATTGAATTCTGTAAATCAAATCGATTTTTAGCATTGAAGAAAAAGAGTTTCCTTGTTACATTAGTGCTATCGAATTAGGAAATTTTCCTTAGTATAAATCGCGCTAATTCATCATATATCATTGACAAATAATGATTTACTGTGAGAATCAGATGGAAATATGAAATGCTACCCTAATATTATATTATTAATATTATATGCTACAATGATTATACATATATACATATATTTATATTTTAACAATTAAAGGATTATATTGTACGTACGCATTATTGATAATTTCCATCTCATTTGTAATTAGCAAATTTTTGTAGCTTATTCGTTTCTATGCGAAAAGGAATAGGGGAAATTTTTTAAAAGTAGTATTAAAATTCGATTGTTTGAAATTCATAAATATGCAATTTTGCTATATACCACAAAACAGTATGGTACATTGTCGAAAGAGAAAAACGATAAAAGATATGTCTATACAGGGTGTCTCGTGAATACATGCATTATTTCTCCTGCTATTAAAAATAAGAAGACTAAGAGGAGTTTGCATGGTTTGAGGATATGCATTGAATGATAAAAAGTCACCTCCCACGCCTAATGGTCATCGATATTCATATTTTATTAATTAAGATCAATTTGATATCGGCTACAGTGTCACAATGTAAAAAGTAGATGTTAATTTGCGAAGAAACAAATGTCTACAATCTTAAAGTAACCTTCAAAATGATCTTGGTGGTTTGGTTTTACCGCCATTGGATGCACATTCTTAAACTGTACAATTTCCTCGTAGTAATTTTTTTTCTTACTTTCAATATTAATAGAAATAATTAAGACGCTCGTTATAAGTGAGATACCCTGTCTATCGTTTTAATTAATTACTCCTACAGTATGTGCTATATTTCATTTGCAAGGTGATCTAAATTGTACGCCGGTAAACTACCGTTCTTTATGAGCCAAACATGGTCCAAAACAGCACCTCCCTTGTCATCGGATACCTATTATTGAAATATTGTAAAATTAATAATAACAAACATTCCTTGCACCTTTATTTTCCAAACTGTATTAATACCTGCTCAAGATAGAGATGAGTAGAGTTATATGCCTTCATTCTTGTGTACCCATAATCCGAGCTACGATATGCGGACCATTCCGGTTTGTGCGGATCAAACTTTTCCCTACCTTCCTTGCACCCAGCTGATCCAGTTACGATATGTACAGGCGCTTTGTAATTTGTATATGGTTCATCGTAACTACCATTTTGTACCTAAAAATTAGTTTATTCCTGTTAGTTGAAAAAGAATTTAAAACCGTATCTTTTCATAATGGTAGATTACCTTGAAATTGTATATGGGCCATAAACGTTCGTAACTATGTTCATGAGCCCATAATAATAAATCTACTTTGTACTTAAAAAAGAGATCTTCGAGACTAAACCACTTGAAAAATGGCAATCCAACCCTGACAAGGCTTTGGTGGTTGGTACAATCATCGGAATTTTTATTACTACAATACATTGGTCTATGTCCGAACGTTACTATCCATGGTTGTCGTGCCCTTTACAGAAATGTTATTAATTTTTATCATATCACGACGTTGAAAATAATTGCAAACTTACCTATTCTTAGGCATATTTGCTTCTATTAAATCCTTTTCTAACCACTGATACTGTTTAACAAGTTGCTTTAAACCATAATTCATAAAGTAATAAACTTCTGTTTCTATTCCTATAAAATGTACAGGTCCTATATTAAAGCTATACCATAAACCTTCTGAATCTCCAGGCATTGTAAAACGCGACCTAATAGTAGATACATATTAACAATGATGTAATTATAAATGAATTAACAAATGATTCGATATTTGGAATATAGTCTGACCTGTAATTACTAAAATTATATCTTTCTTCGTGATTACCAGGTACTGTCATATATGGTAAATAAGCAGCAACAGCTTCTATTTGTTTCATAAATTCATCACCAACATGTGCATTATCTGTATCCATGTCATATGCAAAATCTCCAACATGAATTGCTGCATCGTATAATCCATGCTGTGCTTCTTCCTGCAATCTGGATAAACTCTGAGCATTTTCATTGCCCATATCACCAAAGATTACAATTTGTGGTGACCACTTTGTAGATTTCTGAGGTGCAGTTTTCACATAAAACACATTTGACCATCCATATTTGCTACCACAGTGATAAACTATAAAAAAAAATTGTATACATGTATATAGTTTTCATGCAACATTATATATAAGCAAAAAATTATTTTACTTACTATATTTACTATTGGGTGTTAAATTTCTTAACCATACTCTATGAATGTATTGTTTTTGTTTTTCACTCCCACCATCTACAAAGAGAGTAGAATTTCCAGTGGCTGTAAGAATTAATTCTCCTATTCCATATTCGACAATGGATTCCTCTGTATCATTCCTGGTGCTCCATGTCACAACAATGTCATGAATATTGTCTAAAATTTATAAGGTGTATCTGTTTGATGTTTGTTCACAGTCAAGTACAGAAGCATTTCGAAGAAACAGCATGTAACTAGGAAAATAATTTTCAGCATGTAATTACCTCCATAGGAAAGATGTACAGCTTCGGGTTGATAGTAAATAACATCGCTCAGCGTGGAAGAAATCAAAGATAAAAACACAAATCCAATAACCGACGCCATTCCCCGTTAATTTACTAACAGTCGATTTTACGTGTTATCTATTAATTACGTTTAATAAATTTATTTCCTATCTACACGTACATGAGAATACCGACGTTTAGCGGGGATTCGAAGCTTCAAGTATCGGAGTGGACTGAGTAATTCAGCGCGTTGCTTTGTTCGATATCCTAGCAAGAACAACTGCATTTGTGTATAGCAAGTATGGATTTTTATCGCTTATCGTGTGTCAAAAACAATGAGTCAGGCGTTATCAAGGAGACTTATATTTGTTCTGTACTCTTCCAAACGCGGTATAGCTATGCTTATCACACTTCACCGATACGAACAATTGAAGTTATAGAACGCGGAACATTTGTTCAGGTACAGTGTCTTCAAAGTGTCAACGATTTTCTAAACTAAATTTAAAGCCGTTCATCAACGGAAACCATCTCTATCTCGAACTGTTTCGTGAACTAAACTTATCGGCGTGGTAGCGCCATCTCAAACGTGATTGTAACGCATTACAAGTTGCTGCATAACGCGCTTACAATGTTCGGAACGTTAATTCATAGTAAACGATTAACATTGATACATATTTCGATGGGCTGACTTTATACGTCAGGCATGGATAATTACTTGGGTAACACGAGTGGATTACAAGTACGTAAAATTGGATAAAAACCAGCAACCGCCTAGACTATTATCAACTACTGTTAATCGCATAAGATGGAAGTCTGAAAGAAAATAGCGCGAAAACTAGATAGCCATTTACGGATTTAGTATCTGCTATATTGATCACACACTGCGTCAGTATTTTCTCCCTATTCCTGGGAGTTCTCTTATTATGCCTCACGTGCGCGGACACGTTTTTACACGCCGAATGTACACATAGAAATGTGAATAAACACACTCGTTGAACGCTAACGCAAATGCATGTTTCAATTTTACTATATCCTACCATTTCCTCTTTATCCTATTCTTTTACCAATGAAATAGAAGATTACAGTAAGGTTGATTTTTTTTTTTTCAATGAAATTATTTATCTTTGTATAGAATTCTTTAATGGACGTCTAAGTGGTTCAATGTGAACATAGCTGAATTAGATTGCATCTAACCTCATGGACAGAGTACGAGAGAAATACGTAGAAACACATCTATATACTTTTATGCCGTTTTTTTCTTTTTCTAATTAAGCATTGTACGGTGCGAGGATTCAATCTATACTATATTATACGTCATGAGAAAGTGTTACACAATGATAACAAACCTCGCACTGCTCTTACCTTAAAACGTATCAATTTTATAGGCGCGAGAGTGCAATTCGACTAAAAGCAGGAAGGATTTTATCGAGAAATTGATAGAGTAAATGGTAAAAGCGAGGGAAAGGAGTAGTGGCGGATTGGGAATGTCGAAAATGGGGGGGTTACCGCTACGAGAATGACGACGGCGCCGTGACAGCCGCCACTGCCGCCGCTTCGCGGCGAGGGATGGAGATCAGCGAACGACAAGCGATGTCAGGGCTGCTGCCGCCGTCGGTTAACACGCACAGGTTCACACCCATCCTCGCCGATACATCTTAAAGCTCTCCAGCATCGCGGGAAACGAACATGACGATCCTCATATGAATTAGTTGCACGGTGTTAGTGAATCGATGCGATTGAATTGTGTCTTGAGATCGTTGGATGCGATTTTAGTCGAACGGGAAAAGTGACGTGGTTCAGGGCAGAACAGGGTGGTCGTATCTGTTACACTATTCTACGAGATTATCCATCAATAATCGAAGCAAAACGAGATTTAAACAGTGAGACGTCGAGAGAGAGAGAGAGAGAGAGAGAGCGAGAGAGAAAAGAAAGAGAAGCATTAGGAATATCGGTTGAGAGTATAGGTTAATTGTTCGAGTGACAACCAGGGATGTGTAAGTGTCCTTCGTCGAGGGTGGGAGGGAACGAAGATAATCTAGATTGAAACGAGAGGAACACAGAATAGAACGATATAAGAATAACAACGGTTGTGAATGTGATATCCTTCGAGTGATGAGATTCTCCAAAGGATGTACCTTTAATCGAAAGTTATCGAGAACGGAATTGATCGAGTGTTAGCATGAGGATAGTCAGTGGTGGTCCAGTCTCGATGAACCGAGACTTTTTCCTCGCGGTTCACGTATGCCATTCGCAAAGACCCATGCGCTCAAGGATGCAACCAGTCAGGATGACCGAACCGAATACCGAGGAGTTGCGTTCAGTGAAAGCTCTAATCAATAAACTGGCACTTGAGGGATTCTGAGCTCGGTGATCGTTCAAGGAACAAGAGATCGTAGAAGGATGTAGGGGGGCCCAGATTCGGGGCCCCAGTGAGGGTTTCCTCCAGGACTGTTCGCGCCAACTTATCAATTTAAAACATATTAAAATTTCTCCGTGGTATCTTTCCACTCGTATAAAGAGGAAAAAAAGTAACAGAGATCGTTTCTGTGATTTCTGGTAAATTATAGTAAGTGGAAAGAACAGCAACATACTTATAAAAAAAATAAAATAAAATAAATAAATAAATAAATAAATAAATAAAATAAAATAACACCCAGAAGTCAGACAACGTTACGTGTTCGTTAGCAATCCTCTATAAGGAATATCCGTCGCTAGTTCTCTTGTCGTTTTAGTCGTAAATCGGTGTGTACGTGGACGCAAAAGCCTTAGCTAATCGTTAGTGAAGATTCAAAGTTCGAATTCCATCGGTGATTCGAAAATAGAGCTGACTGCGAGAAAGAACTGTGTCGAACCTCGTTGTTATCGAAATATTGAAATCTGGGAAAGAGGTGTGAAAAAGGAGAGAGAATAAAAAAAGGAACAAAAAAAAAAAGAAAAGAGGATGAGTTTATGTTTACGGAAACGTGGGTGTTGTTAGTGAGGAATATAGGTCGGCAGGTATGATGGTAGAATGAGATGCAAGAGGAAACGGAAAGAATGGCACGCGGTAACGACGTTAATATCGGCGAATCGTTTTTTCGGTGATGATGGGGCGGCTGCGCCTATCGTCGACTTTTAATCGTGCACGTCGCGTCGAGGCTCGCCCGAAGCATCTCCTTGTAATCGAGTAGGCCAGCGTCTACCGTACGAAGCCAGCGAAAATGGTCGATCTAGGAGGATACATTATCATATTGATCAACCACAATGACAAGATCAAACTGTACGGTGAGTGTCGATTGTGTAATTAAGAAACAACGAGGTGTTCCTCGCGGTTGCATACCGAGAAATTTCTCTTTTCTTTCTTTTTTCCTTCTGTTTTATTTTTTTAATTAGCCCTGGCTCCATACCGTTTAATGAGCGTCAGCAAAGCTGCTTGTCAAGCACGTAGGCGTGAATTGTGAAACCTTCTTTTTTCTCTTTCCTTTCTCTCTTGTTTTCTTTTTTTTTCTCCCTCGAGGAGGATGCTATCGTGTGTAATCATTGACACACAAACGAATTGGCTCGTCCTGTGTACATTCTCGATCTATCGGTCTGATCATACACGCTCCCGTTTCACTTGAAACTGTTTCGCTGCCAAATTATCGACTTTCTCCTTTTCTACGTAGAATTGCTGCAATTTTTTGTACAGTTAGGTTAACTTAAGTATGAATTATTCGATAGGATGTTGCTTCTTTAATTTGAATCGTTTTTGAATGTGTTAAACAGGTTCACCGGCCGACAACACGGACACGTTGGAAGTGGCTGATGAAATTTTACAAGTTAATGGTAGCACATTGGAAAATGCCAGCCAATCCGAAGTTATTCAGTATATATATCAGGTATTTCGATATTTTGCTCGTGTGATTTCATACATTTCTTTCGTTTTCTTTTTCTTTCTGTAAATCTTCACAGTTGCGTCGTAGGTTATTTATTTCGATTGTATTTCGATAGCTTCGAGTCGATTGAAGTAAACATTGATTCACATATCGATCGATCGACTGTTTTCTTTCCTCAGTGCATCGAGTCACGAACGATATGTCTGCGAGTGCGAAGAAGAAGCGGGAACAAGATGGGTGAGTGTTTTTTTTTAGACACGTTTATTATTTACTTCAATTTACAAATACATCGATAGCGGATAAGAATTTGCGAATAATTTCGCATGATTTGGTAGTTCGTTACACGAAGGCTTCCGACAATTTTTCACAAATAATGCAACTTTAGAGTAGAAAATTTAATCTTAGTTTAGTTATTTTTTAAATATACATCTAAATAGAAGTAGAAAACTTTGAAACTAAGGGAATTGTGAAAGGTGGTATGTATATTACGTCGTGAAATTAGGAAACGAAAGATTAGCAATATCGAATTGATCAATATCGATTATCGGGTCTTCGATTATCGAAATTATCTCGACACTTCCGTTAATTTACGCGCCATTCGAAGATGGAACTTCATCTGCGTCGAAACAAGCTTCCTTCCGTAGAATTCATCTCTGAAATACTCATTCAAGGTAAAAACAAATCTTTCTGTGCGGTATTCAACGCGTTCCTTTTGAATCTACAAACGATTCATAATTTCCATGTGTTAGGAATCGACATCACCGGATGCACGTTGTTTACCTCCCTCCTCTCGACTGCAAACAGAACATTTTACGAAACGAAATTTCATTCGAAAGTTTACCATTTTCGTTTCGAATCATAGTCCGCGGAATTCAAACGAGTAGACAGAAATCGTCGGCCGATTTCGTGTTACCTCGTGCGATTCCGGCGTTCGCCAGGTAAAACGTTCAGGTCGCCGCTTGTGTGCAACGGAGACGATAGCACATAGAGAGGAGGGGGGGGAGACAACGAGGAGAACTCGGCGAGAGGCAAACACACCGCGAACGGAGGGAATCTAACCTTCGAATGCATCCGCTGTCACGTTCGGTCCTCGCTAGTACGGAACCGTACATAGGTGCCAGCGGTTCCACGGCATTCCGCGCACTCTTATTGCCCTCCTAACCTCCCGTGTCGGTTTTCGCGTGCTTGCTAACGCGATTTCGCACGATTTTTCGTCGTGGCAGTTCAATACTGCTGTTTCATTCGCATCACCAGGAAGCATCGTTCTCCAGTGCGTTTCAGTGCAGTGTGTACGCATCGCGGATTCGTGGTGTCCCTCTGTGTACTCGTGTTCGCTGTATTTTGTGTCTCTCTTGCCGTGTGTCCCCTGCAACTCGCTTGTCTTACCGGTCGAGGGAATCAGGAGGAGCCAGATGGCAGCTGGGTTCGTCGACGAATCTGCCAGGATATCGTGGATGCGATTTCTAGCTGGTTACCGTTAATTGTCGATCGCAGTACGGCGGGCTAGTCGATACAAAAGGTGATTGCTCCTCTTTTTACTACTCTCTCTTTCTCTTCTCTCTCTCTCTCTCTCTCCCCCCGCTCTCTCTTTCTCTCTCTTTCTCTCTTACTCACTCGCTTCTTCTTTTCGACGTTGCTTTTTAAGGCCACGTTCCTGTTCGTCCTCCGTTCGATTGTTACGCAATCAGGTTCGTTCTCGTTGTATACGGGCCCTATCTCGAGGAGAAATGAGTTTTCATTTAGTTTGGTAGAGAAGGCTCGAGCAATGTGTCATCGTTACGTGACACATTAATAGCTGTGTTTCCGTCCGCGAAAACGGACACGAGGAATCCGTTGCGGTTGCAGTTTCTGGGTTAGAGAGGTAATCTGTGTCAGATGTAATTATAATCGGCGAGAGGCGATAGGAGCGTTCCTCTGTCGTGCAACAAAGTGGAGGGACAAAAGTTCGGATGTAGCTGAGTATTGTGCGAGCACGACGTTGAATCGAACCGTTGAAAACGAGTTCCGCTCGTGTCACTCGGAAAAAAAAAGGCGGAGTTCGTGGTGCATTCTTTTTTCCATTTCTCTCTCTCTCCTTTCTCCATGCCCCTTGTTTCCGGGTTGCAGTGAAACACGAGCACAGACGATAATATAAATGGATTTATCGTATGCGGTAAAGTTCGGTAGAATCGATTGATCGATTTTACTTCATTCTGCTTTCTCGACAATCTTCGAACTTTGACGTCATCGTTGTTTCGCCTATTCTTTGCAGCGATTCGCTGTTGCATTTTCTTAACCTCTTAACACTCGATCGATTATTTCGATGAAAATTTGCCGAATGACAAATGCAATCGTTTCGCCTAGTCGACAAGTTAACTATCGATTCGCGATCGAATGTCGGTAAATGTCGCTTCGTTCGATCGGTAATTAATCGAGTCTCTCGAAAGTGAATAACCTCTAATGGTCGGGTAACTTCGTAAAGGATGAAAAAGTATGTCCATTAGGGAAAGGACTGTGTGAAAAATGTGTTCGCGTTAAACTCTTAATCGCGATGTAAGAATTCTCTGCGGTTTTCCGGAATCGATAATATAATTGACGTACGATCCATGCCGGCAGTGTTAGCGCGCGTTTCACGGTAAAAAGTCGTGCTTCCATATAGCGGTAACGCATTACCGGCCTAATAAAAGAGCATGCACGGCTGTTCTCGTATTTACGTATCGCAAATAATGCGAATGTTTTGCCAACGAACGGCAACAATCGGTCGGCGCAGCACGCGTATCGAGCCTGCCTGCATTTCCACCTTTTCTTTCCGTACGGCTGCCTCGCCAACTTTACTTCGCCGTTTCTGCAAATCGTCTCTGTTTTCATCGACATTTCACGCGAGACACTTTCACGTGAATCCAGTGCGTCTTCTATGTTCCTGAGCCAGCTACAATGGTAAGGAAGTTTACCTTTAATTTGATTCGGAATATTTTCATACGTCGGTATAAGCCATAGAAAATATGGTTGCAAAGAAGGGGGTAGGGGTACGTTTGGTGTGCAAAAATCCGTGCCATCTTTTGACGTAACGTGGAAATTAAAGGCTGTCAACGAGGAGACGCGATTTCGAATCTCCAATCTTCTCGAACGGTATCGAGACTCTTCCTCTTTGTCGATGCTTGATCGATGGTGCGTCAGAGGAAGCAGGAAATCACTGGAGAACGGTTAATCGAGTTTTGAATGCGAATATTCGAGGGTATCATTTGCAGTTCCGTAGAAAACAGGGAAACGTTGCACGCATCGCGAGTCACGGGACAATTGCTGGACGATCGGAACAGGAGGAAGTGGAAAAAAAAAAGGAGATGGAAGACGGGGAACGAACGAGCTCTTGCCTCTCTACGTGTAGGTGTGCCTCGCATGGTCGAAGGGTGACAGGGGAAAAAATAGATCGGTGGAAAATATTTATGCCGCGCTCGTTCGATTACCAGGTCATCTCACAAGTGATACGAATTTTTTCATGTATTTTTAGAAGGTTGTGCAACCGACAATTTTCTTCGTTGAGACAAGCCTAACTTAAAAAAAAAAAGAAAAAGAAAAAGAAAAAGAAAAAGAATAAAAGGGGGGGAATACGTATCGACTGAAAGGCAACGGGAATGGACAGAGAACAATACGAAAGCATAAATGAACGATTGACGAAAGTTCGTGAAACGATAGAGCGTTTCACGTAGAGTGTTTCGGATTACGCGGCAGGGCAATTTAGGCGTCGCGCGTTTTCCGCTACTAATGGTGTTCGATCTTATCGAACGACGTGAATCGAATTTGCCCCGTAGCGAGTGGAAAGTGGCCGTCGCTAATCGAATTTACTTTCACGTTGGGACGAAGAGTAACGTCGCGTTCCACCGGAATGCGTTCAGGAATTTCACGTAACCGCGTGAAAAGCACGCCACTCCGAACCTTTCGCGATCTAATCGTGAACATTCTCGTTGCTTTTAGCTGTCGGATAATTAAAAAAAAAAAAAAAAAAGAAAAAAAAAAAGAGAAAAAGAATGATTTTTAATTATCTCGATACGCTATTCTAGACGAAGCAGATGGACTCTTTAATAAAAGCACGCGGTGACCTCGTGGAACGAAGAATTTCTAGTCGAAGGCATTCCCGAGGACTTCTTTCCCTCCCTGGGGCATAGTTTAATGCCCCATTTCCAACGTGCATGGAAGATAGGTTAAACGCACCGAATAAAAGGCCGGCTATTTCACTGACACGGAACGCGCTTATCGATATTGCACAGAGAGTTCTGTAACACCGTATAGAGGAGGCTCCTGCGAATAGGCTACGAGATGTACAATAAGTGACTTCCACTATCCGGTTGTAAAACGTAGAACGTACACAATCGTGATGTACGAACACAGATGGTGCACCGGCAAACGCCTATACAGTTAGAAAACTGGTTTTCGCCTGGTTGCGCGCGTCAAGCGCGTACGAATTGACTATGATCGAAGCTTACCTGCACTCGTTTACCGTACAGCATCGCTGTCTGCTGCACTCGCGCGTCACAACCGCGTGTACTCGGCGTCGCGACGCCTGTCACCCTCGTTGTCTACCTATTAAAACACGTTCACTCTTAGGAAATTGTTCATTTGGTTCGTTAGAAAAAATATCTTTACTACATCATCGAACAATGTACTTTGTCGGAACAGCTGTGAACGTAATTTTTCTCGAAGTACAAAGGAACGGTATTTGTAATAATACCGCATTCCTATCGCACGATCGATTAACCCTTTATCTGCAAAAGCTGACGTAACCGGAGACACGGTGTCGCGTATTACGTACGAATCTCCGAATTGTATCAAAATTTTCGGTGTTTACAACAGGCATGGGCTACGATTCATAGTCTGGGGACGAAATTATTATTCTGTCTGCGAGTCAAGGGACGGATAAAATTATTAAACAAAACAACGATATAATATGCAACGATGAAACAACAAAAGATTAACGCGAAGATTGTCCTTGTAATTGAACCACGAGATCATCGATATCGACGTCAATATTTAACGATAACCGTGTAGAATTTTCGAGGTTTTCATTCGGTATTCTTGTTCGAATTTTTCATTTATCATATTTCATTTTCGACAAGAACTGTTCGCACGTGTACCTGCTGCCGAAAAGACAAATAATCTTTCTTGAAAACCCACGTAAATTTGTACGTTTTTCTTCCAGTAAATAAAATCAATAAAAATTCGTCAAAACAACGTTGTTAAATTGTAATTGTAGGAAGTTAGGGATTGTCCATATGTGATTTACAAGAAGAGAAAACGTATAATGTGTAGCAAATTCGAAGCGTACGACTAAAGGATGAAATTCTATTGGCGATAGAAGAGCGCGAGATCGTCACGGTACCGTTTTGCTCGACCCGAATTCGTCAGAAATTGGCTTCGACGCACGTTCGAGCGTGACTGCCCGTAATGTTCCGCGAGATTTACTTTAGAGAGTCTTCACCGTGGAAGAAAATGGTAATTGTCCCCCTCGTTAGCCAAATTTTTCTCCATGGACGTGTAGCGACGTTCTCCAGCCTTCGGCGTTTCAACTCGAGATTGCCTTGGTCCGTTGGTCCGCGGCTTTTCTCGCGGCAATTTCGCGCTTGCCGCGTTTCCGCGGAGTCAGACGTTTCCTCGCCGCTTTGTCAGACTCGTGAGCCTCGTACGAGGAAGGTCACGAGTTGTTTGACCCAGATTCGACGAAATTTTTCGATTACGCGACTGGTACTCGTGCTTTCCAGCTTCTTTTTTTTTCCTTTTTTTTTTTTCTTTCTTTCCTCCTTCGCAGTGGAAACCGCGAAGATCCTTGGCATAGGTGCTCGTTTCGTTCGGTCCGTTTCTCTCAACAACTCGACGAGAAATTTCCATCGTTAACCGAATTTTCTCTAATCTAACATGTTTGCCAGAGTTGCAGAGCGATACATCTTCGAGAAAACTGTTGGACCGAAGTATCTTTGCGATTGTGTGCGTATGTACGTGTCGTGATTGTGGCTTGCCCTTGAAAATTCGTTCGTACAGAGGTTCCACCGAATCTCTGACTGGCGTTCGAACACGTTCTGGATCGTTGCCAAGTTTGAATGCTCGTAAAAGGGACAGAACGGTGGATTGTTGTGAATTTTCTTCGCGAATGCACCGACCTCGAGAGTAGCTCGTTGCGCGTGCACCGAGTGGATAAATTCGCGCGCGTTTAACGCCACTGCAACCCTCCTCGCCAGGGATAAATATGCACGTGGATCACGCCACTCAACTTGATTGGCCTGTCTAGAGATAATAGGTCGAACGATCGCGCTTTGTCGAGACCTTCTCGTAGATGGATCCGCGCGACGTCACTCGAGCCTTTTCGACCAAGATTCCTCCGCGTTCTTTCCACCTCTAATCAATGCAGATTCGACGCGCTCTATTCCGTTTGAGAACCGTCCTTCAATCTGAATCACTTTCGTTTCTTTGTTTCTTCGTTAGACAAAGGGGAATCGATCGATTTTCGATCAAGGATGGTATTAATTGGAGAACGCGAGTTTTCTCCAGTTTCATACGTACGTTTCAATTTCTAACTTCAACGGAACATTCGCGTAGGCGTGGTGAATCGCGATTTAACTCTTTGCGGCACAGGATTTCAGGTAATAAAATAGACCCATGTTGCACAGAAATTTTATTACCAACTGCTTTACGTAAATAAGACGAAATAGAAACATATACGCATGCAGTTATTGCAATATTTCGAGATGGGATTAAAAATCTCCCACCATGCATTACGGTGCATCAAAAAGGTGGGACACTTTTAATCCCACCGTGCCCCAAAGAGTTAAGCGACGTATCGTGTTCAATTTAGTACCGGTTGTTCAGAGAACGGGCCGCTGGTTTGTGAAACTTGCTGCTTGGAAAATAATGAAAATCCTGCTGACTCGAACTTGCTTCCGGGTCAGCGCCGGTTTCCGCGTTACCCTCGAGTGTCACCGATTATAAGATTGCTGCCAGAGCGAAAATGCCGAGGTTTAGGGGGTAAAAAAAGAATCGTGGCGTAATAATTCCGCTTTCCAAGCCTTGACAGCGGTAACGCAAAAATAATCTAGCTTTGTTCAGCTATTTTATTTTTCATCAGGAACCGTGGACTTTGTTCGTACTTTGTCTAGTCGAAATGACGCGTAAGGCTTAGATCTAAGATCGAACGATGTACGTTTATCTGTTTCATCGTCGTTAATTCACGAGAAGGAAGAAATATTTAGCCACGGTACTCTTCGTCCGTGTATTATTTCAACGGTTAATAAAACGAACGATCAAAGGTGAACACGTGTATCCACTGAAAAGATTGATAAAGCACCTAAGTTAATTCCCCCCCCCCCCAGCTGACACATTAATTCACCCCCGACATTCGATAGACCTGTTTCACACGACCAAACGTGAACGTTCACTAGAATAAACAAACGAACGAATAAAACGGCGATCACATTGGCGTAAAGTGCGTCGAACTCGTCTCTGTCGGTTGATTTTTACCAGCCATGCCACTGTGCGGTGTCCAAATATAAACCCCTTGCTCGAGGCAGTTGCGGTGCCATCCATTCCTCGGCGAAGAGTTTATTTTCTATGGGTCGGCGACACGTGCGCGAGAAGTCGTCTCTGATCGTCTAGAACGTTCGTCAGATTTCACCGAGTTGGAGTTTCTTAAAAGTGTCTCGATCTGTGAAGGAAAAAAAATAAAAAAATAAAAAAATAAAAAGAAACAGAAAATGCTAAACGTGGCACGGCTAGTGTTCCCCGCGATAGCGTAAATTCATTCTGGTGATATCCCTTTGAGAAGATGTCCAAGTTTCTACGCAGGATGCTCCTTTGTGGTTGCTCGACGAAATCAGAAGTCGAGGGACAAAATTTCGTCATCGACGAATCGATCGTCGACGATGGAACAAAGTCTATCGACTTCGTTAGAGTCGTCGAGCAACCGGAAGACGTGGCTGCTCATTTCGACCTGTCTACCATCAAGTTCATAGATGACGAAGAGATAGAAGAGACAGACGAGGAAGTCGCGTCTGTTGGAAACGGTACCGGTCGGTAGAAAAAGTAATCCGTTGGTTTCGCGAGAGTTTCGTAACGGTTGAAAAGTTTATTTGATAAGGCGCGGTACGGTAGGTAACGTTAAATAGGGAAATCATTTACGTGTACGTCTGTGATTGGGGAGGGAAGGCAGGCTAAGGAAGGATAGAATTAAAGAGAAACGGTGGATAGTGCTCGCGACTAATTGCTTTGAAATTGTTGACAGTAGAGCTGGACGGGTTCAACGCTGGTCGGGTGCGAGAAGCTTGGGTCATCGCCGTCGAAAGGTAATTACTTTTAAGCGTAACAGGAGAGATTCGATGGTAATTATGCGTCCTTTAGTCGTTTCAACCGAAAATACCTCTGGCGCCTTTACAGTCTCTTTGTCCCGGAATTGGAATGTTGGCATTAAGTTCACTGGCACTTCCTGCAATGCGAACGAACGAGTTTTACGAGCCGTGGTTACGTTTAATTTTAGTCTCACTCTGACCTTCTCTAATCACCAAGTGGGAAATACATCTGTCCGATGGTAATAATGGGACACATGTTTTTGTTACAGGCGCGCAAAGGAACGATTACAGCGACTGGCATCCCACTGGAGGATACAGCCGCGCGATATTCAAGCGATTCTGCACCAGCAGGTAAGAGGCTTGTTGCGAGCAATTACAACGGATGGCCTTTGCAGTTCGGACGTTTCGATAGATTCGTGGAAAAGAGGATTGTGCAGGCCTTTCACCGTGCTGGACGAGAAAGATCCTACCTTCCTCTCGCTTTACGTAATATCCCGCTGGCGGAGATATTCTTTGTCGAGAGGGTTTATTCTATTAGATTTGAAAAGAGAAAAAGCGAAAAAATATCCCCCAGAAATGATTAACTGCTTCACTGTCACAGCTGATTCACGCTAACCGTACAGGATAATCTTCGGTTCGGTTCGAACAGTTATGTACGTATCCTGAATACAGGGGAATCGGAATAGTTGAATTTTCGCGATAGACAGTCGCTAGTGGTAAATCGGAGGAAGGCA
Source organism: Anthophora plumipes (assembly GCA_951804975.1). Taxonomy (NCBI): domain Eukaryota; kingdom Metazoa; phylum Arthropoda; class Insecta; order Hymenoptera; family Apidae; genus Anthophora; species Anthophora plumipes. The sequence continues at coordinate 17,070,133 of OX638122.1, read as the reverse complement.
GGCTCGTTTAGAATCGATTCCCTTTGCAAACACACCGAGAACAACATCGTAGATAAAGTGACCGATCGAACGGTTGTCTCCATTGTATTCGAACAATTAGTACCCATTCGATCCTATCGAACGTTCTAATCTAAATGGCGATTGCAAGCACCGTTGCTACGATTCATCGAACGAGAAACGCGATGGATAGGGAAATCGTGACTGGGGCTGTTTATGATACGTGGAATGCAAAGCAAAACGAGTAAGCGAACGGAGTGAGTGGTAGTCGCGATCATGCACGGCCTTGGATAAGTGCAACTTGCATATTCCACAGGTTGTGGCCCGAAAACCGTACCACCGGTGTGTCACACACGTTTGCACAGAGTTTTCCTTCTTTCTCTCGGTCCTGTGTCGCGCGTGCCAAGAAGAAAGGGCGGTGACGAGGAAAAGAGAAAAGAGGAGAAAAGAAAAAAAAAAGAAAAAAAAAGGAAAAAAAAAGGAAGAAAAGAGGAACACACGACGAATCGATCCGTAGCTTTGTTTTCCGCGTGGCGAGAAACCACAGCTGATTGTTTTACGCGTTCACCTGTGTGCGCAGATCAACGAGGCGGTCGCGTCCACGAGCGGCGGGGACAGCGCGGGCAAAAATGTGACGGGCAACCAAATTACCGTGACGCTTGCCGACAAGTAAGTGGCGTTTCATTCTTGCTGTTTCACTCTTCCCTCCGTTATTCTCCGTCGTCGTTAATCGTTTCTACGTCTCTCTTTCTCCACGCTCTTTTAACCGTTCTCTGTCCTTCTTTCGTCCCCCCTCCCCCTCTGTTTCTCTCTTTATTATTATCCTCTTTATTCATGGTCCTGGTCATTTCTCTACCGTGTAGAGGAACGCGTACAATCGAATGGTTATCGCGAAGAGCAACGTTTTTATTTGCTTGGTAAGAGAAGCTTAACGGTTCCCGAGAATTCAGGCGCGTTTCAGTCGTGCCTGTTTATCCGTATGGCACGAAACGTTGCTACGAACACCGCAATGGGATGCACAATTACAGACCGGATGCGAGAAATTGCGATTGGCGTGATTGATATCCCATTGCTTCTGCAACAATCGCCCGTACCGCGTTGTTGTTTTCCTTCCTGACGCATCGGCGTGTCAGAAATCGATCCTCGGTATGTGTCTAAGGTGTCTCGTTTGATTTCGTATCTTACCAGGGAACCGAGCGCAAATGCGTTCACCACCAAGCTCAGCAACGGTACCATTCCTAAAGGTTTAGGAAAGGACTCTAAGGAGGGAAAGGACGCGTCTGAGAAACAGCAGAGTTGCCTCGAGGAAACGAACCTTTTGGTAAGTTCAAATTGAACTGTCCCTGTTCATTTTTACTGAATTCTAAATGAAACCTCTCTATATAGAGATTTTAACGTAACGGAGAACGGATGTTATCGATGCTTTTTAATATCCTTGAAAGCCAGTCCGTGGCTGGCTCGCGTTTGTCTTTATACTCGCGACCAGGTGAAAATGGTTTCTCCTTCGTTTGTGCATTGTGCTTATGTAAACGCGATTGGTCGAGTGTTGAGGCAACCGTTTCCTGGAATCGCGATTCCTGCATAATTAATCGCGAATAATACGGCGAAGAATTCCGGGAAAAATTATCCGATTCCTCGATACGGAACAGTGCTTTCCTATCGAAAATTTCCAAGTGTCTAGAGTACACCCACCCCGTTCATACTCCACGGAACGTGATTATTCGTTCTGCTGAAGGGATTGAGAGATTCGAGTGTGAATCTGTAATGTGAAATCATGAAATCATGAAATCATGATATAATCGTGAAACGGTGATTCATCTTCCAGACACCGGTACAAGGCGGAAGAGTTGGCGAACGACGTGCCAGCAGTCCCTTTCAAAATGGTCAGACAGAAGTCCTGATCGGGGAACCGGACGGCGGCCCAAGGTCGCCGCGGGGATCCACCTCTTCAGCTGTAAACGACTCTAATTTCCTCAATCCACCGGATGAACGTGACGACCAGAAGCCTATTTGCAGGTGAGTATCAAATTCGAATCATCCTTCTAACGCATGCGTTTCCATTTCTATGCATCCATTCTGTACACATCCTGTACCAATTAAATCATCACCGTTAGTTACGTAACTCCGAAGAAGTTGAAGAGTTCTACGGTTTGCCTAAGCCCTGCCCAACAGGAATTTTATACCAAACGTTGTTTGTACATGTATTAACCGTGCTCAGGTGGCAAATAAACTGGAAAAACTAAGCTCGTCTGCTACTCTACTTGCACAGACTTTCCGTATCACTGTATCACTGTTTCCGGATACCCGTTTAAGCTTTACAGGCCACTGCAGAGGTTGTTGTTCTCTGCAACGGTTGGTACGAATGTTTCACAAGAGAAGAAGGAAATTGATGGGCGTAGATCCTCGGTGTAGTTCTCTGCAGGCTTCGTCTAATACAGTCGCAGCTGGTACTCCGTTACCCTGCTGACACGAAGGTGGAACTCCGCAGGTGACTGTTAGATGTCGCGCGGTGAACGTGAGCAGCTGAGCACCAGGAATCTCCGTTATCGGGAGAAACCAGATAGAGGATAGGTCGCAGTATTACGTGGGTAGATAGGAGGAGCGAGTCCGGGACTCGTTTTGCACCCGTGTCCTGGCTGGCTGCTCTAAACGTTATGACGCAGGATGCTCTTACCCGTGCCTTCTCTATTTACGTCAGAAGATACCTTTCCTTTCGCGTCATTTTATCTTTCGCCTATCCAGAAACCTGTTCGATATCTCGTAAGAGGTAACGTAAGTTCTACGGTCGTTTAAACACGACGGACCTACCGAAAAGAACCATACGTATATATGTAAATGTTGCCCACTTTACTGAAAGTGACTGCATTCAGCTCGCACAGTGGGATGTGTTAATAGAATTTCCGAGCCGCGTGATAAGTAGAGACGAATCTGCGGGACACGAATTAATCTCTCCGGGTCGGAGCGCAGCCGGGAGCTGTGCAATTATAATGCAATAAGGATAATGATGCTAATGGAATAGCGTAATGCAATATCGTCCTCCATTTCGCTTCCCGTGAAAGATCAAAAGAGAAACTCCCTCCCTTCTCCTCAGAATTATGATCCAGTTTTTCCACTGCGGAAGTGTTCGTTTAAAATTCAACAGGAACGTCTCGAGCCTTGAACGTTGCTCGATTTTCTTTTTCTTTTTTTTTTTCTTCTTTTTTGTGGAAATCAAGCTGAAACTTTTAATTGAACGTCGATTCAACGGCGAGGAAGGTAATTAATTTGTAGAAAACGAGGACAACGGAGGCTGGCCAAGCACGAATAGGTCCACTGGAATCTCCGACGTGGCTCGAGCACCGGCGAAGTGGACCCCTTGCTCTCTCCACGGAGTCACTTCGCCGGTATTTCACGCTCGTGACACACCCACCGGTGGGTTAGTGTAAGTGCAGCCTAAACAATGCGTTTTCCAGTCCTCGCGGCGCACCGCCTCGCTCTAGCCCAGCGTTTCCCAACCTGTGCACTCTCCCGTACGGAATTCTTTTGATGAAAATTTCAAACAGACGTACGCTGCAGAGGAGAACCACAGCACCACTGATATTTTTACCATTTTTTAATTCTACAAGGATAATTAAAAGAAGACAATTGTGTAATGTCAAAGAGTATTGTAAATAATGGACTTTAAGTGAAAAAGTTGGAATTTTTCTAGGAATGATGAGATGTAATCGAAAATCGTTTTAAGATTGGTACAAAACAATTCCATCAGCTTCGTTCTTAACAAACTTCGAGGATTTCTGTTGTAATACTTTTTTTTAGTTAATTTATGCAATGTCACGCTGTAACTATAATGAAACAGAACAAGGTGCAATTTTAGCACATAAAGAACACAGGCAATGGGAATTAGCACGTAAACTCGGACGATCTTTTAAAATTCTATTGGACTTTTTACGCGATTGTACCAAGTATGGGAGAAATAAGGAAAAGAGGACATGAAAAGAAGTTATTCTCTCGAATTTGAACGGCAAATTGTTAAAATCGGCGTTTCATATTGGTCCCGCCATGCCTTTAAACGTAATTCAAATATTGCAAGAGAAAAAAAATGATTTCTGCATCTGTACAAAACGCAAAAATATAGTCAGCCTTGAATGCTCGCGAGAAAACACGAATAGAAATTGGAATAATTAAATAAATGTTATTTTTCCACTATCTTCGTTACATGTAACTTCTTTCTAACCCCTTTCACGATATTAATAACATTAGCAATATTTAGAAATCATTGCTCAGGACTTGAAAACTTTTGAAAATTGTAGTGGTGTTATAGTTATGCTCTGCAGTGTATATAAATAAATCTTATCTGTGCAAATGTGTAGTATATTCTTTCAACTTTGCTGCTCCTTCAATTTTCACGCGCTAGACCGACACTTGAATCCTTTCGAGATATCTTTAGATAATTTCCGGTTGGATTTTTAGCTGTAAAATCGCGATACGAATATTGAAGGAACGTGATGTGATATTTGGAACAATACTTTCGCAGATATTCGTTCGATCGAGACACGTATGATTGGGAAACGCTGTCTCGTCCACTCGTGATTCCTCCCTTCTCTTCTTCTTTCTCTTCTTCCTGCCCTTCTCTCGCCTTTTCTTTTCCCTTCGGTTGTCTTCTCGCGTCCCGAAGATAGAGACGAATGGCGCGCCACGAGCCCTGTAAAGACGAACACACATTCCAAACCGCTCCTTTCCACCGTTTCATTCTCGAACTTCGAATTTGCTTCCTTAATTACTAGGTAGAACCGTGGAAATTAGTCCTCTGTCATTTATCTTGAGAAAATATCACCGCAAAGTCTCTCCACCCTTCCATCGCTAGCGAATGCAAATTATTTTTCGTGGAGCGTGCTCCTCGTGGTTGAACAGTCGCGGGTCTCTCCAGGCAGGGAAGAAAATTATCTTGGAGTTATTCATAGAGAAGGGTCGCTATAGAGAGACGTACAGGTGCGAATGAATGCGCCCATTGACATTCCCGGAGCCACTTTTACACAAGAACACTGCGTGAATGGTTGAAAACGAGTGCTTTCGACTTTCTGAACTCATCGTGCCGACTGTGCCGACGCGGGCCACCCGGTTTTAAGGTCTTAGAACTGGGTTGTCACATTTTTTTCTTCACCATGTGTATAAGAGCATGTACATGCATATATACGCTCGATTTTCGGTATGGATCGCGATCGAGTACCGTGTCCCAAATTCTTCTTCTTCTTTTTTTTTCGCCGGCTGGCTGCCACGTTTTCTCGGTTAAACCCTTTTGAAAAGCCCTTCAGACTGGAAGCACACTCGTTTGCACACGGCGAATGTACTATTTCGAAAGCACTCGTTTATCAGCTGGACGGACGTCGAAGACTCGCTAACCGAATACTCTTGTCGACTGTGACTGGTCGAACGATTTGCCGCTCCTTTTCAAATTTTACCGCGCGATTAAATCACGATGAAATTACAGTTGAGGGAACTTAAGTAGTAGTTTGAATGGTGGAGAAATTTTGTTTCGCCACTTGTGTTGGATTTGTATATACAAGGTTTCGATTTACGAAAGTTATCGAACAGTTGATAAATACAGCTCAACTTTTGTTCGAGATCATTTTTTTCTAGAGTGCTTTGAAATTTCGTGGCGACACTTATACGTTACGTGGGACACGGTTTATATCTGCTTATAGTCCATATAGCGAAAGAAAGAAGGAAAGAGAGAAAGACTTTCTCGGTGATAAGCACCCCGTGACCGAGTCTCTGCGATTCGTGGTTTGGTGTCCGTTATCCGAGCCACGGATATCGATTTGCAGTGACGAAATCGATATCGAGACGTCCACGTTCATTCCCCCGTCTTCCCTCCGACTCGTATAACATTTTTTCACGTCGCAGTCAGTACCTACGGAGCGGATTTGCATTTGACGGCGCAGCCCGAGGACTTGATCGCGCGCGTCGCCTTAAGCGGACCGCTGCTGCTATTTTCCTGTCGCATTATCGTTGCTTTCCTCCTTCTATTTCTCATTCAATGGACTTTCCTCCTTCGTCGCTCAGCCTCTATTTATAGCTACGAATTCTTCTTCGGAAATGGTTTGGAATGTCTCCAGTTGATCAATCTCGCCTCTTCAAATGATCACTTTCGATTTTTCTATCGATCTCATCTTTCCTCTTCTTCTTCTTTTTCTCAATTGGAAACGTATCTTTCAAGCTGTTACATACACCTTAGAATATGCATACCGAATTTCCCTCGACTCTTGCCTAAAACAAACAAAACGTTTCTACAAAGTAGATGAATAAAACATTGATTTTGAGCTATCTACGTATGTGTATGTAATCTCTTAATGGCTGAAATGTGTCTGATGGTAAAAGCTCGAAAGTTTCCAACGCGGAGGAGGAAACTTTTCCTCTCGAATCGATCTACCAACTCGAAATTATATAGCGATTCCTCGTTCGATTAACGAGGCAAAGGCAAACAGTTCTGATCAGACGAAAAACGAGCGTCGTCGTCGTCGTTGGGCTAGAAGAGTTCTCTCTCTCTCTCTCGTTCAAGTGAAGAACGCCAGCTCTAGGTCCGGTTTTCGTGGTCGGCAGCGTTTCGTGGAGGTTCTCCGTGCGACACAGCCATGGAATACCGATTGCTCACTCTCCCATGGCGTTTCCTGTTCCGACCACGTATCCCGCTTTCAAAATAAAAGCCACGCGGCGAAGCGGAGGAGAAAGAGATGGAAGGGCGGGAACGAATGGAAAGGGGTGATGAGAGTAAATGAGAGAAGTGAAAGAAAGAGGTGGGAAGTTTTTTAGAGAAAGAAGGTACGAGGTAGAAGGGCGGAGGTGGGTAATGAGGATGACGGCATTGGCATCGTGGAATTGACGCTGCACACGACTGCCTCTCCTATTGTTCCTCGGCTGGTATTATGCGCGTCATTCGACGCCTCTTCGGGAGAACCGATCCTGGATATTCGCTTTTAATCATCCCCGTTTCTTCGTATACCTCCCTTTTTCCCCTTTTTCTCGCTTTCCCAACTTCTCTGAAAGATTTCTGGAAATCGACAAAGTGTTTCGATGTTTCAATACCCTTTTTCTCTCTCTTCGTCTCCATTCACCGATAACTTGTTAATTTTCCCGTAAGCACGGAGGCTGTAAATCGTGTCGCTAGAGTGTAACCATCGCGATAACGAAGCATAGAGACACAATTGAAGCCTATTGTTCTTCTGTACAGTGTTACGCGCACACTTGGCTCTCTCTCTCTCTCTCTCTCTGGGGCAGATTTTTCTGATAGACGTCACGATTTTCCCTCCCCTCCTGACAAAGAGTTAATCCCTAGGACCGATCATTCCCGCGATTATTCGTATATACATCGCGTCACGAAAAGAACGAATTCTCTCGCGTTACATTTTAATCAATTGATCAAATCACCGTCAGCGGTGCCACTTTCGTCTCTCAAGTGTATCATCGTTGTTTGCGTAATAAAGATAAGGTGGGTTCTTATCGTGGGTACGTCTGCAGAGCTGGAACAACTCTTGGACAAATTTCAACCTACTCGTCTCCGACGATGTACTTGGCTGCTCCTCGTCATTGACACCGTTCTGAGAAGACACGGCGAGAATCGCATTAGAGAATCATCGAATCTTATTAATATATCCCTGCTCGACAGCCTCCTCGCGTTTGTCGAGTCTGCAGCTGTGAGTCTACGTTCCCACAGAAGTTTCATTATTTCCTTGTGCTTTATCGAGGATGGGAGGATCGATAGTTTAACCTCTTGGAGAAACGAGAGGAAAGAGAAGAGAAGAGAAGAGAAAAGGAAAAAGAAAAGGGGAAAAGCTTCGACGAAACGAAATGGAAAACGAAGGACACTGGACTCGAAACGAATCTGCGATTACAACGAGACGAAACGAGACGAGCGTAATTAACTTTCCAAGGGGCGGAGGAGAAGCAGGAGAGTGAAAGAAACACGCGAAAGCACTCGATCCGGAGTTTCGAAGTTAGTGGAGAGGCGCGGAACGAAAGCGCCGCTTTAACGGTTCAAACCACTTTTCCTGGAGGCCGGAGAGTACAGTGAACGAGCACTCGACGTGCACTCTCGAGAGCACGAGTACTTGATACACGTATCGGCGGTGCCAGCGGGATTCGTATTCGAAAGCGAGCGCAGGAAAATACCGAAATTGCGCGCGTCTACCTTTGACGCTTCGTTTCGTTACAAAGTTCCCTTGCTCGCCAGTTTCCACTTTTAATATTCTTTCGTCGTGCACGCTCTAACGATCGTTTCAACCTTCCCTTTGAAGCTTTTCGAGGATTTTACGCGCGGAGGTTCCAGCCGGAGGAGAACGGAACGCGTCCAATTGGATCGGTTCGCGATGTAACGTTAGGGAAAGCGCGACGGAACGTTATTTCCCACACTTTTCATTCACCTCTACCTCTTTAAGTCTCGTTTAAACTGTTTAAACGTGCCAACGATTCGAACGTCAGTCAGAATCAAGATCGCGTTCAGTTGTTATCGCACGTTCTTCACGCGGAGAGTCGATGATTCCGTAAATAGACCGGTTAGACATAAAATGTTAGGCGTATCGATCGCTATTCCGTCTCGCGTGGTCTCTTAATACGCGTTCGTCGATATATGTATATATGTACATGTGCGTCATGTACGCTATAACCAGCGCCGGCTAATTGAATCGCCAAGAACGCTGAAACTTTCGCAGCCCTCGCCTCGTCGGACATCGAGAACTTCTTGGTTTAATCGCGTTGCCTGCGAGAGTTTCGTAGTTCGCTGACACGATTATACCGAGGTCTGCTTAGATCACCTTTAGTAAAGAGGATGAACAGGATAATACCTAATCCGTTATTTTCCTCTTTTCTTTGACTTTTTTAGTCACTAAATTACTCGTTACAGATTTTTAGCAATTCTCGTTTTCTCCGTTTAACGTACATACTTTCTGTTTCTATAATTCTCGTATGTCGATAGGATTATCTTCGAACGAGGACATCGTGCACATTGTTCAACGCGCGATTCCATACGCGAAAAAAAAGAAAAAGAGGCAGGAGTAAGTGGATCGTGAGACGGGATCGAATAATGGAGCGTGGAAGGTTGACAGAGCGGTCGTTAATCAAACCGATTAATCGAATGTCATGGAACGTCCGTCTGTCGTTGAATTCCACGGGTTAGAAAACGGTAGTTAAACGTTCCAGCACCCTCTCCCCCGCGCGATACTTTCCAATCTTCGGCTATAACGAGCCGCAACGACACTCTACCTGGGAAATGGAGCATTTTATCGATGCTCCTTCCTCGTCTACTCGCAACACATCATTATGCTCCCTTTTCCTTCCTTTGGATCACCCTAGTCTGCGGTGACTCAAGGTTATACCTCGTATCGATTAAAAAAAAAAAAAAGAGAGAGAGAGAGAAGAGAGAAATAATAATAGCGAAGCAGTTATGACTTTCCGTGATAGTTCTATTAACGTTGCGTGTCACCGACAGTATTAATAGAATATTTGACGGAGTCTTTCTGGTCGGGAAGGATTTCTGGTTGTCGAGGAGGATTAGCCTCGCCTAGCTTCGTTAAATTATTCACAGGCTTGTCGTTGAGCATGTTGCGCAAGAGGCTGATCCAGTAACACAGATCTGAGAATTGTATGGAAGTCGGAATAGAACGAGGAACGGGAAAAGGTTTGGAAACGTAACTCGAAGGTATTCTTTTCTGGAATCTTCGCTCGTTCTTTTCAAGCTTAGGTAGAATAATTACGGAAAATATTGAAATTTCAAAAGAAACCATAAACGACCATGTTACTAAGCTTCTTTCACGGTCTATGGGTCAACCGCCTTGTTCTTCGGTTCTACTTCGTCCTATTCGCGTCTGTCGGCTTAGCTTGCAACGAATACATCCGATCGATGAGAACCGCTGACCTATTGTCAAGGCTCGAACGACTATGCTAATTGAAAGTTCATTATATCCACGTAAATCCTTCGGCGGGTCGAAAGTTTGCGACGAAAATTTGAAATATTCAGCGACGATTACCTTTCACTCCCTGGTGAAACTCAATTTTCATGGTGAAACTTGAAGAATAGAGACTTTTTTTCTACCCGCGGTGGAATAAGAATGAAAACTTAAAGCGACGGGATTTGCTTCGCGTCTCTGTGGATCGTACAATGGCAGGACGAGAAATCACGTCGAGATTTCCGTCGTTCGAGGATCTTTAAGAAGCGACGATCGTCCCTGAGGTAGAGATGGCACACGTTCAAATACGCGCTGCGATTTTTTCGCGAAAGAATTCGGCGTAGGTCGTGTCGCGAGACGATTTGATCGAACAATTATTATCGACAATCTCTGAAACATCCTTGTACGTAAAACTCTGTTTTTCCGACTTTCGAAGTGAACCGAGACTAAGAAGCAGAGGTACAGATACAAACGAAAAAAAAAAAAAAAAAAAAAAATCGAGAGAGAAATTAGATTCGCCGGTCTAATGGAATAAAAGACCGAAGAATCTCGAAACTTTTTTCAGATACTACGGGAGGAAAATGGAGGTATAAAAGGTCGGCGAAACAGCGAGTGCACTTTAAGATCGTTCGTAACGGAAGTTCCGAGAGTAATTGCGTTATTTTTATTGCCCGTTCGAATGTGCACGAGGGAAGTTGTATCGCTGTTCGAGGATTTAATTCCAGTTTTCCCAGATTCCTCGAGGGTTGCTGGGATTTCGAGAATCGTACGTTTCGCACGATCTCAAGAGTGACGCGAAACTTTCGTCACCACGTGAACAATTTACACATGCACGTCCAAGGTGATTTCAGAAGTGTTGTAGCGTATTCGTGGGATTTTCAATGGATCGGTTTACGGGAAAAGCCGACTGACAGTTTACCTGCGACTGTTTACTCGTACCTGATGTCATTCTGACACGCCCTCCTCTCTCCCAGTGGGACTCCACTGAATATTTTCGCCGCGGGTCTGCCCTTAAGCCCGTTTCACACTTTCGATTACCTTGGAATTGCCTCGTTTCGTCGCTTTAATCGCTTCTACGATATTCGAAGTGGGAAATTAGCCTCTGACATGAGAGAATTAAGCCAGTGTCTGTATGCTAATGATATTTTGAAATAACGGAGATAAAAGAACTCGAGATAATAGAGTTTTTATTGGACAAAGTTACAGGGTCAATTGTGTTTTCTGAGAAAAAAAATGGAAAAAGGGCAAATTAATAATAAATGTGAACTTTCAGGTAGAAATAAGCGAAACGTAATCTTACGTTGCTTTTCGGTCAGTGTGAAACAGGCTTAAGGTGTTCTAGACAGTTTGGGTCGCAGGTAGGGTGAATCCACCGAGCGTACACCTGCGTTTCCTGCCGCTTGAATCGCAGGGGCGCGCACCTGACGACCGGAAGCCTCCTTTTTTTCCTAAACCGAATCGTCAGGTTACTCTCGTTTCTCGTTCACGAGAGTGAAACCACGAATTTCTCTATGAAATCTTCGTGTACCACGAGGATAATTGGTATTTTGAAATCACCAAGCACCGAGAGATAAACGGAGTGGTATTTAAGTATTTACGCGACGCTTGAGATTACAGCGACAGCTAAGAAAACGTCACGAAACGAATTTCGCTCTCGATGGAACTCGACGATCACCTTCATTTACGCTTATCGAATATTCCTCCTCGCGTTTTTTAGATAGCGCGAGACTCGTTCCAATTTCGAACCTTTGTCGTATTTCTATGTACGTATATATACTTGACGGCGACAGTGGAAATCGGTCTCCATGGCGTTTCTATTTTTTGTTGGCTGACTCATGGAGTTGCGTCTATCGCGTGCACGATTGATCAGACTGTTTGTTCTGTCAGGTGTGCACCGCGTGTATACACCGCGTGTTCTCTACAAACAGACTGTTCGATTGGCCACGTGCATGCACACGGCGCTTGCTACGTTTCTCGATCGACCTGGAAATGTCGCCATGGAAAACAGAAGGCTCGGAAAACCGTTTATTCTGCTCGACAGAGAAGCAACTTAACACGTTAACGATGCACTTCAACTTCACCGGGGTTCAATTCAAAGGATCGTATATACCTTTTTCATATAGGAAATTACTTAACGATTCGTTCATCATGTTTCGCCAGCTCTACGGAAATATCGTGAAACAATAAACGACAAGATTTTTTAACCGTATAAAGAGACTAATCGATTCTCACGAAGAAATTGGACGGGAACAAGATGAGGATGTAACAGGAGATCCTTTCCTGGAGACTTTAAATATCACGTGACGCAATCACAATTCGGTATTTACTCTCGGTTGAAAAGACGCGGCGCGGAGGTGATTTTAAAGAGGCTACGAGCACACCGCTCGTACGTAGAGATATCAACGAGACGTCTAATGCACACAGAAGGAACGAGAAGAGAGAGATAAGCATTCGATATCAGGTGGCGAGGCCGATAAAGCACATTCCAGGTTCCAGTTCTCATGGTGTACGCGTACCGTCAGTCGTGTCAACAATTTTCCGTTCGTGTCTGTGCTTTTCACGAGGTGTCGTTCACCTCTGATCGCGTTTATCGGTATCCTAGGACGATTACTATGCTGTTGGAGGAAGGATGATCGACGTCAGTTGGATCTCTCGCGACTCTTGCAGAGCCTGTTGCCTCTGCGTCGCTCACAGGCTGGGAATATCGACGATATTTTGCAGGTAAAAGAGGAAATTCGTTGAGAAACTCTGCGTTGCTCGTGTGATCAACGTTTCACGATTATTACGGCGTCTCGGAGTGTACAGGGACGAGACACCTGAAAGGGAACGTCTATTTCTGATGCACCTAATATGTAATACGCGAATCGTGCCAAGGGCGATGTCGCATCCGTTCAGGTCGTGGCCATTTCAGTTTTCTCTTTCCTCACGAGTGTCTGTTGCGGTGTATCGCGAGTTTGATGCCCGCAATTGAAGACAGGTTTCGAGTCGTGTGCTTCGAAAGTGTGCTAGAATCGAGAACAGTAGCTACTGCAGGTCTTCGTTATTGTGTTACGTAAATTTGAATAGGCGTATCAGTTCTCTGAATAGAATCGTACGAATATGAAAGGTGGAAAATGTAGCCATTCTGATGATTGAAATTCTTCTGTGAACGAAGAATAATCACTCTTTCTCCCCCTACGATCAATAAAGCATCCTCTAGCCTTTTAATCCGAAAACCGAGGAAATACCCCGCCCTCTTCCGTTGTCCTTATAAAAGAAGCTGGAAAACAGGATGTTTCAATCCGGAAATTCGATCAGCCTAGCCTTTCTGTTCACCTTTATCCGAGCAACGTTCATCTGCCTGAAGTCAAGTGGAATGAAAAAGTGTCTCGGAGAAGGGTGGGCTATATCTTCTGGAAAGAATATCTCGTCTTCTACTTGGAGGGTAGGTCTCTCCGGAGTAGAAATCAGAATTAAAAGGATTCCACCGTTCCTTTTCTTTTTTCTTCTTCCTCTCATTGTTCCTGGAGATCGGTGAATGGCGACAGAAGTAAAAAAAAAAAAAAAGAAGAAGAAAGAAAGAAAGAAAAAAAGAAAAAGAAGAAGAAAAAGTCTGGCTGGCAGACTCCTCTGTGACCACTCGAGGACGAAAATAAAAGGAGGACTCAGTGGCCTGGAAGACTTTCGGCTGGCAATTTCCGCGACTCGAATCTGGTTTCGCTGGAAACCTCCCCGCGGGACACCAAAAGATGGAGAAGGACGAGGACGAAGAGGAGGAGGGAGGGAGGAAGGCATTGTTCTCTGGTGGTTGCTCCTCCATAAAATAGCAGGGCTGAATCTCGGTGCTTGAGTACACGTGTGACACGATGGCTGCTCGAAATTCGCCGATTGTCTGCGTGTATATATATACATGCACGCCTCTTCTCCGTTGGGGGCAGCAACGTGCACGCGTTTTCTTCGGAATGACTTTTTTCTTTTTTCTGGAGATATTGTGCCAGTGCAACATTTCTCCGTTCGTTTCGGACAACCGTCGGGTAATTAGAAAATCAAGTTGAGCGACATCGAGGCGTATCTTCGACGAGTATTAGCTGTCAGAAAAATACAGAGAGGAAATTCCCATTGATTCCGTAAATAATAACGCGTGGCCGTGGTTCGTTCGTCCCAATTGAACCTGGTAACCGCGTTTTTCTCCATGCTCGTTGCGCAATCGTTTCGTAATGACGCGGTCGAGTTAATTCGCGAGGAAATTCATCGATCGATGGGAACACGCCACGATCCAATCGAAGGTTTGTTCGAAATTCACGTAACCGCCGGAAAACGGTGTGGAACTCGTATGGAAACGGATCCACTTTGTTCTATAACGAGCCGCTTACGTAAACGATGCGCGAAAGATCGCCTGAACGGCCGTACGCAGTTGTATAATCGGGCTGCAACGATTAAAATGGCGGGGAAACATCCACTGGATAATTCCACCAATTGACCGGATTTTTCTGAAGCTACGCAACTGTTGTTTAAGACGGTTAAGCGAAATGGACAACCTCCTAGTTCACAATGCCTCCAATTTGTCATCGTGGACGATTCACTTTTAAAATTGTCGCTATTAACACGCGTTGCTCTCGCAACGTGGAATCTCTCCAGGTTTCCTCTCGCGAGGCTTGTTCAAACAGAGAAAAGGATCGTTGAGATGAACAGCTCGATTATTTGGAATTGTAGAGACTTGTATTTTAAACGAAATAGTAATTGCACGCGTTGTTTAAAGAAAGAGTAAACTATCAATCGCTGGAAAAAGTGAAACGCCGAGGGAGAGCACCTCTTTGTCGACGAGTAGGATAGTAGGTCGCAATATTAACGCTTGAAAACTACAACACATCCTGTCTAGCAGATCTCTACTTTTCTTCCTGTCTGTTTCTTACCGTTCTTTCGGTGCACTTTTTGCACCGTAACTGGATGTGCAGTTCCTCCTAATCGATATCCTGGTTGCCTCGTCCTCCTCGTCGCGGTCTCCTCTGAAACTCGAAAACAAGAGGCTTCGTGTAGTAAAAAAAAAAAAAGAAAAGAAAAGAAAAGGAAACCAGCCTGGGACCAAAGAGTTTCAGGCCATCGTGGATCCTGTTGTTGTCCTGTCGCCATTCTCCTCTGCCTTTGTTGCCACAAATGATGCTCGTCGATGAATGGACGACTTGCGGTCGTATGCTATTCTCGTCTTACGGATGCTGCACTTCTACGTTTAGGGATGTCCAGTTTAACTTCTCTGCACTGAAATCTCGGCAAATTGTGTTTCTGAATTTTGTTTTACACGTTTCGTGAACGCAAGGTTGAACGAAAGCGGAGAATGTATAGAAAAGAGCCGCTTAGAATTGGAAAAATGGGCAAGAAGGGAGAAACAGATTACGTTAGCCTCGATTATTCACGATAGATCTGAAGAGGATGAAAAAAGTGTAGAGGGAGATGTATCTATACGTCTCGATATTCCTAGAAGATGAGAACAAACGGAATCAACCTATCTTCTCCGTGGTGAATAGTCCATGGAATACCCATCCAGTCAGGATTTCCCTCCTTTTTTTCCATCTGACACATGACGGAAAGGTTTTCGAAAAGAAACGACGAGCAAAGATCGCGAAATCAGCGTGGAGAGCGGAGAAGATGAAGTTCTTGGACGCTGGCCGTGCGTCAGCCGCCGCCGGAGACTTCAATGCTAGGCTACGTGATCTCCGGAACGCAGGAGCGACGACACCGCGCGAGAAGGAGAGATGGAGTCGCGTTGGCGCGACAGAGAGAGAGAGAGAGAAAGAGAGCGCGCTCGGCGAAAGGTTATTCGCGAGTGAAAAAGAGAGAAGAGAGGTTGGAACCATCCTCGAGAAGAAAGGTGATAACAGGCTTCGTGGAAAATGGAAAATTGAAAATGGAAAGGAGGGGAAAAAAGTTGGAAGATTTTCTGGAAAGCCAATGTACGTGACACGACGGGTAATTATCTACTCAGGACACATACATCCTCTTCTACTTTTATTCCTCTATCAGAGGAGAATGGAAATCAGAGTTCGTTCGTCGAATAAACGCAGAAACTTCTGGAATCGTGGGAAGATGAGAAGGTAGAGGCAGGAAAAGAAGAGCCGCGAGTGTCGCAGTTCGAAAGGAGAAGTTCAAACGACACTTGGCGATATTAAAATGTCGCAGAGGAGAATGGAGAAGGAGTAGCGTCGATAATTCGATAAACTATCTTTCCTCTTTCCGTGATTGTTTGCGAATGTTTAGGAAATGCAAAAGACGTGGTGGAATTTTCGTGGGACGAACAAAGAACGTGGCATGCGTCTGTTGGAAAGGACAGAACAAAATCGAAAGAAGAAGAAGAAGGAGTAGAAGGTGGAGAGGTGTACGATGCGAGAGAAAGAAGAAATGGAGAGAAAACGTTGGAATAAGAGAGACGGAGAAGACTACGAGTCGCGGAAGAGCGTTGGAGGGGTACGAGAGAAGCACTGTGGAGGGAGGTAAGGCAGGAACGCGCAGCTGAAAAGTGGTGGTGGGCAACTAAGGCGAAGAGAGGGAAGGGTTCAGGTTGACGGAAAGGTAAAGAGGTTGAGGGAGGAGGCAAGGAACGAGAGAGCGAGGGGGAGAGACAGAGAGAGAGAGAGAGAGAGAGAGAGAGAGAGGGAGAAGGGGACACCGGCTTGCCTCGGTCGGAGTAAAGCGAAGCCAACAAACTCACGTCAGTTCGAAGCTGGAGGGATGCCAGCGTTCCTCGTGCGTTCTGCCATGCTAACACTGTGCCGTGTTCCTCGTGTACATCGACACTTGCCGTCTTTTTCTGCTATTTCGTGATCAAAACTGACCTTGAAAGTGAAACCGTCGCGATCCTAGGTTTTCGGTGAACCTTCTTTCAAAGTGTTTTCCACGATAGAGATCGAAAGGGAAGAGGAGAAGATCGATCCTCTCTCGATCCCCGTTGAATCGCGGCAGGAGAAAGAAGCCGGGGTGGTACTCGCCGCTGGATTCCAGAGACAGTGGGAACCTGAATCGTCGATCGGTGCGTCGCAGTTTGTCGTGTTGGAAGGAACAAAGATACGGTTTCACGAGTGTTTCATAGAAATCACCAAACGATCTATCGAACTTTTTATCGATATTCGAGAATCTTCGAGAGTATTTAAAAGATGCACAGACTTGATCTTTCGTTGTGACATACGCAAGAAAATTGCAGCACTCGAGGAGAAGAGACAAGCACGAAGAAAGCGTAGGAACGCGAGTGTCGAATTCCCCAAGTTAATCCACACACCTGGAGGGGGTGTGTAGGGATCCAAAGAGGGTTAGAGGGAGGCGAAACGGAAGTGAGGGTAACGAAAAGCGTCGGTTTTCCCCCTGGGGTCGGGTGATATGAGCCGGGCGCAATTAAGGCGGTTAACGGAGTCGGGAATACCTGTCCGGCGGCGGGCCAAAACCGGTACGAGCGTTCTCCATGCGATATAGCTGGCGATCTGCCGCCACCACCACCGTCACCTCCTCCACCACCTCCTCCTCCTCTTTCCTCGTGGCTGCTGCTGCTGCTGCATGCAGCCTTCAAAAGGTGCATACACCTTCGCTCGCCAGCACCGAGTCTGCGCTTCTTCTTCGCACCGTGCGCGTCTTCTCTCTTTCTTCTTCGTTCCTTCCTTGCCTTCGAGACTCTGTACGAAAAGGAACATGGACGCTGTAGCGTCTACCAGCCAGTGATATACCATCCTTCTTCTTTCTCGATTGCGAAGAATCGAGAGTGTTCGTCGCGCGATACGGTTCTCTTCTTGCGTGAGAAGATTCGAGAGACGAAGAGATCATCGAGAGGCTGTGTTACGTCTACGTACAGTGTTGTAGAGGATAATTGAAGTGGCGTCGACGGTGTGTCGATACACCGAAAGATAGAGATGATCGAGTGTCGTTGAGTCCACGGAGCGATATTCAACGAAAATCGTGTAGCGAACGGAAGAGGATAGATCAACGAGAGTGCTCTAACGTTCACGTAATGATACGTTCTTCTTGTTACACGTAAGAGATCGTCCGAGTAGTGTTCGCCGATAGTGCGTAACCGGAGTAGATCGTAATCCGCGCGGGTCGATGTGGAGGGGAGTAGCGGGTTTGATCCACGAGTTGGATTATCTGTGCGTGTGGTGTGATACGGGGGCGGTGGGCATGTTGGAAAGGGCGGGAACGGGAAGGTGATACAGGGAGATCCTAACGAACCTGGAGATATTTCTCTTCTAATTCTTCGAAGACGTCCAACCAGAGGGATAACATCAAGAGGAGGAGAAGAGGAGGATGATAGTTAGCGGATGAGAAAAGAGCGAACAGGGAGAGGAAAAGAGGAAAATGGAAGGTCTAGCGAGCTATTGAGATTCTTAGCTCGTTCGTTAGTTGGGCACACTGCGCGAGCTGCGAGAGAGTCCGTCCATGAGGTTTGAACGAAGGACGAATTGTTGAGAAGCCACGCCATGAGAATCCTCAAAACGCTACACTGGTAGGTTTCAACGACGTTGACTCTTCTTCACGCGGATTCTCTCTCTATCTCTCTCTTTCTCTATACCTTATGGTGTCTTGTGGTTCTCGGTTAAAGCTTCGACGACTTCGAAAGTCGTTCGTTAATCCGGGGTTGTTCAGGTTGTTCTTTGTATGGAAATCGATTCGAAGAAACATTCGCCCGAGCTATCTATCAGCCGTTCTAATAATGCTGGAAAATGTCATTTATTTTATCCGACGAGATTCTAGCATGGTATGTCGTCGGTGACTGGTACGCGTTTCGATCGCTCCGCCGGAAGTCTCGCGTGCAAAATATTGAAACCTTGGCTAAAGAGATAGGCGAAACAAGGTACTCTCTTGTACACGTCCAAGGGAAAGATTTTCCTCGTCGTATTCCATTTAACCAAAAGCAGTTAGGTCAGCGTGTCGAAGTCGTAAAAGATTCAGGCATGCGGTAATGCCGATTTGCACGACGTTCGTCGCGAAAATACGAGTACTAAGCTGTTAACGAGCATGAATAGAGCGTGCAACGGTACTCTCTGGAAGGTAGGCACAATTCGAGTTGAACGAGCTTCGTGCCTTCCACGTTATGAAATACTTTGTGAACCTCGGATATTTCGAAGAAACTCGTCGGACAATATTTCACACAGAGTCGCGTATTATACCGTACGAATTCCATAGGAAAAATCGTCATTTATCACGGAGAGTCGACGGAGAATTTTTCTAGGAGGATACACCGGTAGGGAATTGCATAATAGTCGGTCGGTGAGGAAAGGCCTGGGACACTTGTTCTCACAAAGTGGCGTCAGGGGTGGGAAGGGGGGGTTCGGTGTGTGTTTCCGTTTCTGCAGCCCTGGTTACCTGGCCGCCTCCACAGGTATCGTTAAGCCCAGGGCCGCATTTCACCGCCTGTAGAACACGGAGAATGCGAGAACGCGCGTTCACCGGTGACGTTTGCCATTCTGATTTTTCCACCGTCTTCGAATTCCTCGCCGCGAAAATTTCCCACGGCAAGGACGTGCTTCCCCCATTCGCGTGGAAAACACGCCCGAATTGGATACTTTCTGTTCGATAGAAATGATCCACGTGTACCGGACTAATTAAACTACGTCTATATAACGATATACATATTTCAACAGTTCTCACTTGAGAGAACATTTCGAATGGTGAAATTGACGAAAGAATCGCATCATATGTATGCGCATGTCGTAGCATATAATACAGACGGTTACATAAACTGCGAAAGATTTCACAGAAGATTGGCCGGAGAGAGAATCGCGGCAGACCTTGAGCTTCTCTTCTTCGATCCTTCGTTGAACGCCGCCGCCATTGTGGCGCCTCTGTGAAACTCGGTTGATTTCCGGCGCGCTGATAAACGCCGTTATTCGATTTTCAAAGAATTCCATTAGCAGAGGTTTGCTTGGTATTATAGAGGTGATCGTCGAAGGTTTGAGAAAATTCGAAACGAGGAAAGGGAGGAGAGGTGTGTTTGCTCTTCCTCTTGCGTCTCGTGAGAAGAGAACAATGAAGTCGTCTAGATTTTTCACAAACGCCGGTGGTGGTAGGTCAGAGATCTCGCAGCAGCACGATGGTGGTAGAAGCACGTGGAACGGTTTTAGCGAGTTCCTTGCAAGAAGAAGACGACCGAAGAGAGTTCGGGTGCTGAAGAGGCGCAATGCGATTAGGTCTGTTCAGCTTTCAGTCTCTCTGAGGACGGGGTACTTCTTGGAACGGTTCTGAACGAAATGCATCGTGTTCTTTTGACACGAGGGGGCCTGTGTATTCTCCAGAAACACACGGCCTCTTTTGAGAATCGTTGCTCGTGGGAGCTTAGAGAGGTTCCCAAGAACAGACATATTATACAGAGTGCTTATGACCTGTAAGTGGAAACTCGTAAGTGGTTGATAGAAGTCGCTGAAAGAAAAGAAGGGAAATATTCCTGAAACGCAACGATTTCTTCGGATGAAAATTTACAGGCGTTGAACATATTTGTAGACGAATAATTTTATTCAACCTGTTAACTGTGGAAGACGAGTTCACTCGTCATTGTTGAACGCAATCATTTATTTATCGAGGAATTAATATAAACTAATTCGCTATAATTCTTACTCATTTTTAATTATAAACGAGAGAGAGAGATTCAATTTCTGTTTGAAAGGTGAACACAGTTGAGAGATTTAAAATATCACGGATCACTTTTATCTTTCTGCGGCCTCGTATCAGCCGTTACTCGGCATTCCGTTTATAATTTAGAAACGCGCCTGTATACGATATCCGGCTTAAAGGACACGGGGAAACGGTTTGCTAACGGAGTGCTTCTGTTTTCAGAGCAAAGTGATGAGTTTCTCTGTGAGCGAAAAACCGCGTGAGAAAGGCCGCGAGAAAACGAAAATGGTGTTGTTGACTGACGTGAAAAATAGAGGAGAAACGTTTTTCCTAGAAGTACCCCGTTCGAATCGACACTAGCGTGGTCGTTCCCTTTAACAGTAATACCCTTATTAAAACCGTGTAGACCATCAACCAGTAGCCTAGATATCGTTTTCCTGCTTCAGACCAGAGAGAGAGCTGGTCGAGTTTCCACGAGTAGCAACACAGTCCAGCACACTTAACGTAGATGCACGTACTTACACCTATGCTCTCTGTACGTACGATGCTGTCACCTAATCCGTTTTATCTCTTTTTGCTGCCCCGTCTACCAGACCACGTTCGTACTCTCTTCCATCGCCTGTATCCAAACGTCCTTGATCGGTCGTAACGCGATACACTTGATTGCTGCATGATCAATCGAAATTGAAGAAAAATTCAGTGTCCTGAATTGAATAGTAGAGCGAACAGAGAACGGTTTCTACTAATTTCCATTTCGTTCGCTGCACTCAGTCGTATCGCCGTGAATTTTATCGATAAGATCTCAGCTGTGGAGTGAGTCAGTTCAAGATTACAAATTTTTCAAAAATTCTCCATTTCTAACCCTTTGCCGATAACGCGAGTGTCACACTCGCGGTGCGAATCATCGTTTCCGAGATACGATAAAAGTACACCCTCCTCTCGGTTGTAACAGAATTTACGCGGTCAAGAAAATACATTTTCCGAGAAGTTTGAAAAATGGAAAGCCGACCTCAGATTCTGATCTGTTCGTCTCTGTTATATTAGGTGCCGGAAAATATTCGCGCGGTTTTTCTGTCACCGATCGACTTAAACCAATTTCTCGCAGCACTAACTCGCAATATCGGATATGCAATTTATTTCATTGATCGTCGAAACTCATTCTAAACTGGCAAATATTCAGCTAACGTGAAAAATTTTACGAATTTATTTTTCACGGCAACGCGCGATCGCATATTGCTTTCAAGGAAATTCAGATTATATACTCGAAATTCTTTTACCATAAATCTGTATGAAATTTTTCCGCTATCTAATAGTATCTATCGATCGATATCGATTATTTTCAGTCTATAAACACAGAGAGAGGGATCATTGAAAAGTTTCGCTGAAATTCCATAGCTATGACTCTATACGTGACTAATGTTTGCCAGACTTGGTTCGATGGAATGGCATGTGTGCGTATGCGTGTATATATATGCAATGTAGACGACGAGGAAGGTTTGAGAAAGAGTAAGAACGGTGTCGCGGGCGTTCCTTGGAACGATCCTTTGAAAGGAGGCACGGAGAGAAAGCACGTGAACTCGTTTACATTCGTCTGGCCGAGCACATGGCGGGCTGCGCGCTATTGCGTACACGCGGTTTTCTGTCGCTTTTGTCCAACCCGGTATTGTCTCGTTCCTTCGTCGTTGAATTCACGTGGCCGCCACTTACGTACATATATACGAACAGCGTAATGCAGCGTCGCGTCTCTTGTTCTTCAGAGGGCCCCCTTTCCGTTGCCCTTGTAACTGGATCCACGGGAAAAAATCGTATTCACTCCTTTGCCACGCGATCGTGTTCCTCGAATTCGAACAAGGAAAAAGGAAAAAGAAACTGAACGAAAGGAAGGGAATATGTATATATCGAGCTGCAGGGGAAACTGGATCTCGTTAAATCGTTCAACCTCCTGCATCCTTATCGTTCTCTTTTCTTTCTTTTTTCTCGTTTTTTTTTCTTTTTTTTTTTTTTTTTTAATAATCGACGGGATGAACGTTGCTTTGTAGTTGACAGTATAATTGCAGTTTTCGAGTCAAGTACCGTTTGATATCGAACCTCGAAAGGTTAACAAGCGTGTGGGTGCTCTTGGTATAACGAGATTTAAAACGATATCCGCGTAACTCGACAACTTTTTTCCGACAGAGTATCGAATTAAATTAGATACCCTTTTTTCTTTCGTTCTTTAAAAATTCCAGGTCGACTAGCCTATTCGTTTTCGAGATCGTTCTTTTTTATTATTTTTTATTTATTTATTTATTTTTTTTTTCCGTGAAATTTCGTCAGTTCTGACTGTGAAAACAGCGAAGGAACGCCGAAAGAAATGGACTGGAGGAGGAGAAAGGGGAAAGAAACGAGGGGGTGAATTCAAAGGGTGTGAACTCAGTCTCTAATCGTTATTCGTCGAGCAAAGGAGAATTCTGCTGGCCGTAGGGATCTCGCGTCAAAGCGCGTGGCTGTAATTGCAATACTCTCGGACAATCGAGAGCTCGATCGAGTAACCGCGTGCCTGCTCGATATTCGGCTGAAATTTCTAACGCGTTATTCACGCCGCTTTCGTTCGACCGGCAATACCTCACCTATGAATACCATACTTCCCCCACAACGAGGCCACATTTTTCTCACATTTTCTAAGCCACCTTTTCAACAGCCTTATCGAACATTCCATTCTTCAGATTAGTTTTATTCTACGGGTTATCACAGGTCACGGGAAGCTGGCTTATTTTTTGCTAGAGTCAGATCCCCGAATCCGATGAAAATCTCTTTCGCTGATGTTTCAGGACTTGTCTCTAAGTAAATACCTTTTTCCGTGTACTGTGTGCGTCACTTGCCCGGTGATCTTGATAAAACCAGAGAACGTTGCAATCCAGGAAATCGAGCTTTTGGAAAAGTGTGACGAAATCTATATATCCAACGTGTACTTCCTCTTTCCAATCTGATAACGTATCTGCTATATCGAATACGAACGTTTCGACAGAGATTTTCCTTTTTTTTTTTTCATTTTTTTGTTTTTCTCTTTTAAGTGCAAATTCAATTCTTCGTTCTCGCTGCAGTAGAATGTTTCGAATAATACCGTGAGTATTAGAAATGAGTTTTATCGATTCCTCTTTTGCCGTTTAATAATATCTAAGGAAGGAGTGTGTCTCCGGTAGGAAAATATATGAACCAACGTGTTAAATGCCACTAAATTCAAAGAATTGCCTGTGGAACATGGAGGAAACGTGTTCTGTAATTATGAAGGATTAATCGGTACAAGGGGAACTGCCAACCCTGGTGGCCAATGTCGCGTAAATTTCCACTTTTACGGAGATTCTTCTCGCACGCAGGTTCAACACGCAACTTTCATCTTTTTATATAACACACCGTTCACACTTTTCTCTCTCTCTCTCTCTCTCTCCTCTCTGTCACCCTTTTGCGGCAACGGGCGCGTTTCATCGTTTAAATCCCGCGAAACTTTACGGTTTCGAGCGTGTGGTTAACGCGTTAATTTTGTCGATTATCCTGTTAAGAAATAGAACAAGCGCACACCACCGTAACGTAAGAAGCTAATACCATAAATAAAATGAACGGACGTAGCGGTAATTGCGTCAAAGAGGTGGCTTCACCGATCGAGTATGCCGCGGATCTTTAGTTCCGAATGATCATTTCACGGCGGGTAAGTGGCTGGTAATTTCGAGTTGACCTCGATCGCGTGTAAGAAACGCGTTCAAGCAACTCGTTATCTTCCCCCGATGTTTAATTCCTCTCTTCCGTAGTTTACATACACGTAGCGTATCCCATCAGTAGTTGCACCTCGAAACGTTCCCATAAAAGTTCATCGAGGCCCCGTTTTTCTCAGATACATATGTATATATATATATATACAAGATGTTCCGTGGAATAACGAAACGATTTCAGTTTCTGTGAAACGAAAGAAACTTTCGGATACTTCAGTTTTGCGTGGTAGCTGACAATAAACGAATGTCTGTTCAGAGAACACCTTGTATAGTATTTCGACGTTTCACCCATAGAGACCTGATATTTTTTCGTCCACCCCATGTTTGCGCGTGACACCCCTTTATTTTTTATCATCGAGACAACAACACCTTTCTTATCTCGTACTCGAAGGATTTCTACAAGGATAGAACCTTGGAACACACCTCGAAGTTACAATTTGCACAATGTCCCCGATCTACCTGTTTTTCGCCGTTTCTACATCTGGTTCGTATACACTCTGTATGTAATAGACGCACACCGCTATCCTTAACTCGTCCACTGTCGATCGTTTACACGGAGAGAAAAGTTGAGCGAATAAACGAAAGACGTTCCATCCGAGCGACGATGGGGAACAGTGAACATGTTAAGTGGTAACCCGTAACAAAGCCTGAAAATCCGCTAAAAATTATGTCAACCATCCCCTCGAATGTGGTGTTCCAAGTTCTGTGCACCAGTTCCTACCGTACACAAGTAGTATCAGAAGTGGAACGGTGCTGAATAGCGTTTCCCTGGCACTCGAAACTCACTATGAAAGGAAAGAAAAGAGAATCTAAGAAGGGACATGCTACATGCATAGATGTCCAAGTATATATGTATATAATATCGGATCTGATCGAAAATCGTTAAAAAGGTGTCTCTGTTTTTCGGATGCCTACAGGTCTCGAAGGCGTAGCAGCAGTGGCGTGACGGACATACACTCGCAGCAGCAGCAACAACAACAACAACAGCAGCAGCAGCAGCAGCAGCTGCAGGAGAACAACAACAGCAGCTCGCGGGACGCGAAGAAGCCGCAGGAGGGACTGGTTCCCGATGAGATGTGGGCCCCTGGCGGGCTAGGACCTCACCGGGAGCTACCAGTCGACGTGCCCGACACCCTCTTGCAGAAGGCCTACCCGAACAAGGTAAAGAACCACTGTTCCGGATATAGGAACGAGCCCCGTAACGCTACCCGTAACGCTAGCGACCTCTCCCTAAACCTTAAAAACGACACCCTTAAACCGCCGCCGCCACGCATCACCAACATTCACAACAATAACAACAACAGCAAGAATAACAACGGAATCGACACCGATCGTTTGATAGACAACAGATCGTGCGTTAGAAACGGTCAGCCGCCACCTATGCTAAAGATCGAGCTGAAGATCGAGTCGGGGAACCTCGAGGACGAGGACGAGTGCAAAGTGAAGAAGGACACGATTAGAAAAGAGCAGAACAGGAGTCCACCGTCGTCTACCATTGGCTCGCCTCGTTTGAAGAATTCCTTCAAGGATTTCGAGGAGGACGAAGAGGACGAGGGAGTGACCGAGGATACTACAGGTCAGAAGGAGTCCAGCGTCGATCTGGACGTCGAAGAGGATTATCCGTTCGCTAAGGAAGATTATCCAACCATGTTGAAAACTTGCAGCGACGATTCGGCCAGCCCGAGAAGTTCCTCCGGTAGGTCGGACAGCACTGCACCTTTGGATAGTAGCTTGGTCTTGAGACACGCGAAGAATCGTGGAAAGGACTCGCCTACGTACGATGCTAGGAGGATTGATCTAGGCTCTCCATGTCGACCGGTAGTTCCTGAGATCAAAGTGGCTCCTCTGTTCGGTAGAACCAGGGACGCGACGTCCTTTGATAATCCTGCCTATGGATTGGCTGATCTACAGGATCTCCAGGGGCTGTTGATGAGGTCCGACGAGGTGTCCGATTTAACCAGATTAATCGACGAACAGTGTACCATACCTAGAATACCTCGAGAACAGGACAGAGTGTCTCCAGCTCGTGTAAAGGACCAGCAGCATCAACGTTCTAGCGAATTACTCCAGACGGAAGTTAGCAGTCCATCGAGCAAATCAACGAAAAGTAGCAAGGCTCGTCGTCAAACCGAGGAAAGGTCTAAACAGAAGGCGAAGACGAGAAGTTTAGACGTGGAAGAATTAATTCGTGTGGGATCCAGCGACGATCTCGTGGGAATCGAGTCCGGGAGCAGCCTCTCTTCGTCCTCGAGGCAACGACCGAAGAAGAAGAGACATCAGCAAATCTCCAGTGGTTATTCAACGTTGAGGAGCGATGCCTCGACCGATCTCGAACACGTGGACCGTAGTTTCTTGGTAGTCGGCGGGAAAACCTACCGGGAGGTGGCCGTTGACTGTCCACCTGACTTCATCCCCGTTACCAAAAGCCACCCCGTGTATCCTCCGCCGAATAAAACGCCGAGTAGCAGCAAGCACAACACCCTCGAGCCGAAAAGAGATCGTAACGGGACCGTTGTAGTTAACAGGGACAGTAACAGTGGCGTGGTAACGGGGATCGACGAAGGGAGTGTCGTTGCCTCCTCACCCTGCCCTCCCCTCGGTGATATTAGCTTCACGATGATAGACGAGGCTGCTACGGAGAATAGTAGCGTAGTCGCGACCCGTACGCTAGACAGAAAAAACGACTCCTCGTCGAAGAAGGTAAGGTCCAAAGTCAAGTGTTTGCTTCTCGACAGCTTCCTCTCTATCGTACAGCCACGCAACACCGCTACGCTTCTTCACGCTTCTTCTGCTACCAATCACAATTCCTCTAACAGTAGCTCGTTCTTATCACGCTCTAACAACGAACCGCAGCTTAGCGAAGGAGGAATCGCGTCGCGATCGTCAAAGAGGGGCCACGAGAACGAGCGTAGTTCGTTCTCGACGCCCTTGCGAAGATTCTACGCCTCCACGGAGAATTTGATCGCACGTAGAAACTTGCAAGTGCGTTTCTCCTGCGATCTGACGTCCGAGTGCTCGAACAGAAATCCTTGTATCATTATCTTTCCCGATCGTACGGAGGAAAGTACGGAAGAAAAGGATAATCTGTCCGGTGGTTCCTTCGACGATGGTTCTTTCAACGAGGAACCATCTGTTCAGAGTACACCGTCAAGACTGTCGTTTGTTCAGGAGAGAAATCAGAATTGCAGGAACTCTTTGCGCGAGAATGGTGGCGGTCGCTCGTTCGATTTAGAGATCGCTAAATCTTGGAGGAACGAAAGTGACGAGGAATTCTTGCTATTCGACGATTCTCCGAATACTCAGAACCAGACGAATTCTCGTTTGTCTCTCGAGTATAGGAAATCGAAATTCCTGGACGTGTCCTGTGGCTCGTTTAGACTTGGAACTAATCAGGACACGTCTAAGAGCGAGTCAGAATTATCTTCCTCTGTTCGCCTGGAGAGTTCCGACGGTGGAGCTCTTCAGATTTGGCGTTCCGATTCGAATCTGATCAAATTGAATCCGTGGCAAGTGCCTCTGGATAGAGGCTGGACCGGTGAGCTCGAGGTTAGTTTCCCTCAGTCAACGCGTGGAAGATCGAGTGGAACGAAACAGTCGCAGGATGCCATGGAGAAAAGTATGTACGCCTCGACGTACAAGCTTCTCGACGATCTCGACGAACATCAGGTAAACTTTGCTTCGACTGATTCCTGTAGCCTCGTTGCCTTCGTCGAAACGGTTCTCTCACGATACTCTTGCATTCTACGATTACATTTTTCGTTAATCTACTGGACATCGTTTGCCGCGTAATGGTTTCAACGAGCGTAAAGTTTCGGATCACTGTGGGTTGCAACGTAGGCAAGAATTTTCTTCTTACACCGATCTATGGAAACTCTGCAATGTTAACTCGAAGTCTATGAAACATTGACACTTCGGCGGCCACCTCTGTCGTGCAAAAATTTGCATTTTATCGCTCATTGTTTAAGTAAAAATCAGAGAATCTTGCCACTGGCATTTTTCGTAAATTTGAAGATAAAAAACTGAACGAATTAAAAAAGATCCTCGAGATATTTTAAAAATATCACGACTTGCCATGGTAAACAATGTCGTGTTGAGAGTCACGTTGACTGAGCGTATTTCCTAATAAAAGATTATTAATTTGAAAGCATCTCATTAATTATTCATTTTAAGCCCCACATTCTACCTTTTTACGCAAAATTTAACGACTTATCCGAATTCGAGAAAAAAATATTAAACGTTCCGTTTAAAAAACTGAATGTGACCCTAATATCTCGATAAAAACAGTAAGGTAATAAAAAACAAATTAGAGCACTGTATGTCTCCATAGATACCACGCAACTTTCGTTCGAAACATTTTTTCGTACAACGAATAGCTTACGAGTTATTTGAAGTCGTCACGTTTTAAGAGACACCCTGTATAATACAAGTTTTAGCTTCTATAACACGTATATTAGACAAGTGTTTTACTTTTGGTCGGTAAAAAGTGTCGATAAAACTCCTTGTTCTCTTTGAACAAGCCTCTGTCCGCAGAGTGTTAATAGTAACTTCGATATTGATTGTAAATCGACAAGTGGTACGAAACTGTTGGCAACTAGTGGTATACGCAAGAACGAATTTTTTCGCATTAGCAGTGAAATGGTTAATCGTAGCGAATGAATGCAGCAAGAGCATCGGCCGCGTTCGCAAGGCAAGGAGCGCTCGCAACGCATGCGGAACGACAAACGTACCAACAGTTGACAAGCATGCCAAAGTAGACTCGCAGCCCATTGTGAATAGTTCGCGTAGTCGTAGAAGGTGTACGCCCCGTAGTATGCACGTGCTTCGCTCTTTAACTCTCTTCTTCCTCTCGCATCGTTCTCATCCTCTCTCTATCTATCTATCTATCTACCTATCTCTCTCTTACTCTTCGAGAATTGAAAGTCGAAAGATTTGCTCGAGCCATCGTTCGTTCGACGACTTCCCTATACCCTATACGTATATATTACAAGGATGGAATATATAGGGAGAAAAGGAAAAGTAAAAAAAATTATAAAAAAAATGTTTGGAAGAAACGAAGAATAGTTGCAGTAGACGCGCGATCGTGACGTGCCATTTGGGTGTTCTTAATGCGAGCTTTGCTCTTTTTTTTTTTTCTCTTTTTCAAAACGCGTTCTAGGCCGGTCTGAACGGGGTGAAACCTGCCATCCCCCCGAGAGATCAAAAGAGGGCACCTGCCAGACCGCCGAAAGATAACCTGCGTCTCTCGGCGCAAAACAATAATGTGGAGACAACCGATAACGCCAATGCGGAGCCTACGCAACAGCAGCTGCATTCCATCAGGAAATACCAGGTATAATATAGTACCTTTTCAGCGAAAGAAACACAGAGCCGCCATCTCGTTCGTCTCGTTCGACCGCTCCCCTCGAGACTATCGAGATATAACATATATATATATATATATATATATAGTACACTTTCGACGCACTTCAGTCTTCTCCTCTCGCTTCGACTATTCTACGCATGCGTAATAGAAATTTAGTGAATAATTCAACGTGGAATTAACGATGGGGTTATGTGTGCCTACGATACACAGCGGAGATATTAATCGTGGCTCGTTTTCTTTGTTACACATAGCCAATGAAAAGCGAACTTATTATTTGCAAACGGCGGGTAATGAAAGCGTGAACGAATTGAATTGGACGGCTCGAAAATGAAATCGCCTGCCGCGGGAATGTTCACCGGTTGGAATTTTCAGCGAAATCACGGGCAATTCTCGCTAGCTCGTGGTTACAGGCAGTGTGAAAAAAAAAAAATCAATTCAACAGAGAGTGATTCACTCTGTCGCTCGAGTTAGCGATCCAAGGAAAATTCGTGGTTCTTTTCGTTTTTATTCCTATTCGTTTCACTTTTCGACAGGTGTTTCTCCGCCGATATCCAATATTATTCTTCGAGGAATAATTGAAACGTTCATTTTCGAGGCATTTCGGTGGGCGTGCAGAAAAAAAGCATCGAACGCGGGAAACGCGTGGTATTCCGTATGAATAATTTAGCGTTGTGCAACAATGCGAGCGCAGCAAGCGGCGGATCGTTGTTTAAGGGGACGTGCCAGTCGCGGCTGTCCACGTTCCGACAGGAAATTACCAGGCCCGGACACAATGGATATCGAACGGTCCTCTAACCTCTTCTTTACTCTTCGAATTTCCCATTTCGTGTAAACGTTCATATGTACCAATTCAATTCGCCCTGACCTTGTACAATTGTACCGAGCGGACAGGTGGATTTTAATTGTCTCCCGTTGACATGTTCACTTCCCTGTGTTAGTTCGTCGCTTTTTTTTCCCCTCGATAATCTTTATCTTCTCCAATGCCCATACAAATTTCACTGTTAACTAGAAAATGTAAAACTCTTCGGATCGTCGGTTGAAATATTTGAAAGTTCGACATGATTTTCATTGTTAATTTTTTTCGGATAATTTCTTCTCGATCTTTCCTGTAACTAAGTTTTCGTAAATTTATTAATAGTCGCTACGTTTCGTTAAATCTTGATCATTGTATATAATGGCACTTTCCAATTTGTTCACTAATCAACAAGAGCTTTACAAAGATCGAACGAATCTGTTTCTCTAGTTATATACTGATACATTCGTCGTTAGGTTAGCTTCCCACTTGTTACTATTGAAACTTCTCGGAAAACATATTTTCTCACCGCGTAAAAGAAAGACTCGCGTAAAAAAGGAGATTCGCGTAAATTGACGGACTGGTGTATGTCTATTGACCATCTTCCAATTGGAAACCCCGCGTCCGTGTCATCAAGGGAGGGAATAAAACGCCAAGAGCGGCGTCGCGTCGCGTCCCGAGGCACGGTGTTTGCCTTGTAAAATTCCCGCGGCGGCCAGCTTAAGTCAAGTGTGGTCTGGAATGTAAAGAACCCTGCGCACAATGGTCTAAGATTACACGGCTTGAGTGTAACGTTACGAAGAAGTTTCGATAGGTGTGTTGTAGCAGAGCTAAAGACCTGACTCAGAGGCTTGGGTTGGCGTTGGCCTCTCTTCCATTCCCCGCCCTTTTCCCTACCCTGACCTCGGTCTCTGTTACTTCCCCCCATAGCTGTCTTCACGGGGAACCTGGTATTTTTTTCTTCGACCTCTCCTCTCTGTTCGTCGTTAAAAAACCAGACTCGATACCGAAGAACGTCCGCCCTGTTCAACGATAACGAGAAGAAGAGCCTCTTTCTTGTAATTTCGACGACATTACGTTCGTTCCACCTCGAGGAATCCCAGACCTACCCAGCTTCTTGCGATCAGTTGTCCAAAGATGCCTTCCTTTTCGTTTATTCATAAATCGTCGTCAGGTAGACTCTGACGAGAGTCACGCAGCTTCTACTTAGTTCTAATTAGTCGTCACAATTGATAAAAAAAGGATTAAGATCACTTGTAACTTTCGAGATACGAAGGCAGCAAAAGACGGTATCCAATTAACTTTGCCTTACGATTCATTAGGCATTACGTATATTAACATCAGCTATTCACCGTTCCAATGCATCTCTTTGTATAAAAAAAGTCACGATATTATAAATGATTTATATTTGGCAAGCCTCGGTCTTAAGTTTGAACTGAGATTTGTGTAAAAGTACAAATTTAATAGGCATATGGTTTTTCTATTGCCACATAATCTAGGTTCGTAACGAAGAAGATGTTAAATAACGTTAATATAGTTGTTTAAGAAATATAATAACGATTCAAGCTGGATGTTCTCCATCCTCCCCTATAGCTATTTTACAATATAAAAAAGAGTTCAAGCGAGAGAGATTTGAAGTGGCTTAGGTCAGCAAAGATCACCGCGATGTTTACACGACTTTTCCAGCGCGCTTTCGCTGCCAGAATTATAGGAAATCCATCGAGTATGCAGGAGCTGACGTTCGGTGAAGCCGTATCCACGATGGTAAACGGGGCTTCGTCCAAGTATTTCTGCACCGGGAATAATACGTGGCTCGTACGTTACATAAATCACCTCGAAAAATGATCTTTGTGCGAACGTGGACGTTTTATCAGCTGGTGGGCGTCGATCGTTCGTCGACAAACAACCATCGAGGCACGTTGATATCGTTTCGATTGTAATTCGACGCTAATGCAGCCTGCAGTTCAATTACGAAGCTTCTCCATATTCTAATTTTCACATGCTGAAAACATTCATCTTCCATTGTCGTCGTTCCATCTGAGAAAACGAAAGATCAGACTCTGAATGCTTTTTTGCTTGATGTTCCCTTAGAATGTTTCGTGTTTTCACAGGCCAACATTTTCATTCTCCTTTTCTTTTTTTTTTTCCTCCCGTTGTTAAATCCTCTGTCAGGTGTTTCTTCCCCCCCCTCTCACTTTTTTTTTCATGTGTTTCGATCGATGTTCGTCAAGTATGATTCTACGATGAGAAAAGGTCGCTCGAAAGGTAAGGTTCTGCATGAATCGTGGCCTTCGGCGAACCGAGAACGAATAATCGGATCGCGGAATAATTGATAGAGCCGGCACGATTCCATTATTGTCCCCGGAACATACTCTGAAATAAGTGTGCTGCACACTTTTTTTTTTTTTTTTTTTTTTAACTATTCTCGATGTTCAATGGCACACATCACCGTGTGTATCCTTCTCCGGCAGAATTAATTTAGCAGACGACCACGTCGTGTGACGAACGAGGTAAGGCAATTGATTATTATCCTCGATTGAAATTTCTCTCGGGAATAAATATTGCGTTTGAAATGTCGGTATTCGGACGATGGAACGCGATACGATGAAATTTTTCCAACGAATCGATAAGAAACTTCTGTCAGACGTATCTCAGGAGTGGAAGTAAAGGAACGATTTGATTTTTAGGAGCAGCTGCGAAAACGAAAGGACGAAGAGGAGAGACAGGAGATCCTCAATCGGTCGTTACGCGGTTCGAGGAAGCTCCAGGCGTTGGAAAGTCATGCGACGAGCCTTTCCGGCCAAGAAAATCCTGCATACGCCCAGGATGAGGTGACCACCGCAGGTCGTGGCACGCATGTCACCGTCAGCGCCGCTCAAGAAGTCGAGGAGCCTCCCAGGCCCCTCAGTAAGTCGTATTTCTCCCTCCTCCCTGAGATATATACGTCTTTTCGAGGACCTCTTCACTCGATAGCGCACTAACGACACTCGTCAAGGCCCATTAGGCCTCTATTTATGCTTCGACGAGTCCTGCCCTCGCTCTTCAATTCCATCTTCTTCAGGATTCCTCCAAGTTGTCGCAAGACCACCCACAAACTATTTCATTCGCGTTTCGTTCATTGAATAAATTCGATAATCAACATCTGGATCGAGGGTCCAACCTTTTAGCTTCCCTGGGCCACGTTGAAAGAAGACGAGTTGTCTTGGGCCATACAAAATGTGTACCTAACGCTAACGATAGTTGACATATTTAAGCAATTTAAACTTTGTTAATTTATGATTATAAAGATAACTAGAAATCATACAATTAGTGTGATATTTGGTAGTGGATTTGAGAAACTAATACGTCAGTATGTGGTTGCAATTCTCAAACATGCAACAATAAAATGAATCATCGCTCGCTTCTTAGGCCGCATTGATACTTGCTGTGGGCCACGGATTGGGGAGCCCTGATCTAGATGATGAATAATATGGAAAGTTAAAACAGGAAGAGAATTGTAGCATATTTTTTATAGTTCTCTGAAGGAAAAGTTGCCCTTTAAGAGAGGCAGATGATAGGAAAGAGCGAAGCTCCCGTCTATTTCACGGTGGAAAGCGGCAGTGCCTCGAAGCGTTTTGAAGAATCTCTCTAAACCGTCGCTCGTTGCATATTTCAGCGTACGGAGAGGTCGTCGCCACGCTGGAGAGGCTACAGCTTCAGCTGCGCAATATTTCCGGTGCTCTGGGCATCTCTGGACCGGGCGTGGAGGCCGAACTGGAAGCAGTGCGAACGCTTTTGGTGCAAAGCCGATTCGCAACTGCTTTGGCCACCCACCACGTCCTCAGGAATCGCCTGCGATCCAGCAAAGTATTGAAACACCACGCCGAAGACACTTCCACTTTAGCTCGAGACGTACGAATACCGTTTTGCAATATCATTTCTGTAGTATAAAATGATCTAGCCGATAGTTTGAGATTATTTCTTTCATTTATGCTTCAGTGCGTAGATATTCTCGAGAAATGGAAGTCTTCGTCGACAGAGACAATCGCTGCTGTGGAGGAGCTGACCAGTATTCTAACCAGTTATGACATGGACGCGTTACTATTGGCACATGATTCCATAATCTCGTACGTCGACGGATTGCAAAGGAAACAGAGTCCCTCTTCCGCATCTCCAAGCGGACCTCCCAGTCCCACTTCCAGCTGGAGAGGTTCTCGTGTCGTAGATAATATTAAAATAATCAGAATCGAGAAAACTAACGAACCTCTGGGTGCTACAGTTCGAAACGAGGGTGATGCGGTCATTATAGGTAAGTGATCTCGAGCGATCGTACAAGAGTTGGTTATTCGAGCCACGTTTCTCATTGAATTATTCGATCGAAAGGTCGCGTAGTTCGTGGAGGTGCTGCAGACAAGTCAGGTCTTCTGCACGAAGGTGACGAGGTTCTCGAGGTGAACGGCGTGGAGATGCGTGGCAAGAGCGTGAACGAGGTGTGCGATATTTTGGCTGGTATGCAGGGCAGCTTGACGTTCCTTGTGCTTCCTGCTCCTACGAGTCACAGGAATAATTTGTCGAATAGAAGGGAAGACACTAATCAGGTATCGAAGCTGTATTCACAACGAGGAATATAAATTGCACCGTTATTATACTATATACCGAGTCTAGAGATTCTATTATTTGATCAGATACAGCATATACGAGCCCACTTTGACTACGACCCAGAAGAAGATCCCTATATCCCTTGTCGAGAACTGGGAGTTAGCTTCCAAAAGGGTGACGTGTTACACGTGATCTCTCAAGAGGATCCCAATTGGTGGCAAGCGTACAGAGAGGGCGAAGAGGATCAAACTCTCGCTGGCCTGATACCTAGCAAAGCTTTCCAGTATCAGTACGTCTATCATCTCCTCTTCCTTGTTACACGTTTCTTCCTCGATGGTATTTAATTATCGATCTTCTACAGACGAGAATCTATGAAGCAGACCATCGCTGGTGACAAGTCAACTGTACGTGGCTCCAAGAAGTCCAGCACGTTGTTGTGTGCCAAAAAGAATCCAAAGAAGAAGAAACGAAACAAATCCGGGGCGAATTATAACGACGACGGGTATCCTCATTACGCAACAACTGCCATCGACGGTACATATTACATAGAATAGATAATAGAAGATGTCGAAATTAAAATTTGTTCACCGGTTTTGTTTGCTCATCAAATCTTTACTCCTCCCCGTAGATTACGACAGCGAGGAGGTGCTCACGTACGAGGAAGTCGCGTTGTACTATCCCAGAGCGAATCACAAGAGACCGATAGTACTCATAGGGCCACCGAACAACGGACGACAAGAGCTGAGACAGAGGTTGATGCAGGACAGCGAGCGTTTCGCAGCAGCCATTCCTCGTAAGCTTTTCCAAAAACAATTCACGCGTATTTTCATTCATCGATAGAACTGATTTCTCACGTTGATGGAACGATACTTGTTTCCAGACACGAGTCGTCCGAGGAAAGACTCGGAGGTCGACGGTCAAGACTACCACTTCATCTCTCGTTCTCAATTCGAGTCGGATATTCTTTGTCGAAAATTCGTAGAGCATGGCGAATACGAGAAAGCTTATTACGGGACCTCTGTGGAAGCTATACGGACCGTGGTAAATTCTGGGAAAATCTGTGTTTTAAATCTTCACCCGCAGAGCCTGAAGATCCTTCGAAACTCGGACTTGAAACCGTACGTTGTGTTTGTGGCACCTCCTAGCTTGGAGAAGCTTCGACAGAAGCGAATCAAGAATAACGAGAGCTTCAAGGAAGAGGAATTGAAGGATATAATAGAGAAAGCACGGGAAATGGAGGACAAATACGGTCATCTGTTCGACATGATCATCATATACACAGACACGGATCGTGCGTACAATCAGCTACTAACGGAGATCAATTCGTTGGAGAGGGAACCACAATGGGTGCCTGCGTCTTGGGTACAATAAGAAAGAAGCAAGGCTTTCGACATCAAGCTAGAAAGATATATTGCTTCGAAGGCCAGTAATCGATAGAGAAAGAGAAAGAGAGAGAGAGGCGGCTTCAAAGTCTGACTGGTTCTTCAACTGGTGCCTGTTATACAAATTTTACGTTTCATACACACGCGCGCGTATTAAAACTCCTAGCCAGGCTATCGTACTCCAAGTACCGCTGGTTTGGTATAGTCTTCCGTGTCGTATTCCGTGCCATCTGATGATTCGAGGATCGTCGTCAGTGACCACGTTGGTAGAGATCGGGGAACATTTACCCGTCTCGTTGTGATTCGTCGTTCCTCGACTGAGAAACGAGTTCACGAGGGATCCTTAGATAAATCGACTGGCGTGTGGCGCTCGTTTTCCATCGTGTATACCAGCAACGCTCGTAGTTTCCCAAGGATATTTCACAGGATTTTCAAAGAAAACACGAAAAGAAAAAAAGAAAAATCGCTGCTATTCTTCGCGTTAAGATATCGTGTAACGTTTCCCAAAGATGTGCGAGTCTCGAAAGAGATCGCTCCACCTTCTTTCTGAAGTCACCTGATACTTTCTATTATACACTCCGAGCCGCGACGAAGGAAGAATCGTACTGTGAAAATCTTGGACGACAGCAGCTCTTTTCACGATGATGATAAATCCTATAGATGGGGAAACGACGATCCCCGCTGCTGTAATGGCACTTTTGTACGAGTCCGAAATGTTTCGCGGGTCAGGTTTGCGAGTTGTTGAGAAAAATCGATTAACGTTTAACCACGTTTCCTCGTATTCGTAATTTTCGTGTAAAACTAGTAAAACAAGAGATTCAACGGAGATGCCGGAACTCATAAACGTTTCATCGTTCGCCGTAGGCACTTCTCTCTCTTATCTTTCTCGTGTTTGTTTAGAGAAGAAGAGAATCATACTTCTAATTCCAAGTAGACCTCGTTAAATAACGAATAGACAATTTAGGCTCGTGTGTGAACCAGCGTACATGGATTTCTCGCGAGACACTTTGGAACTGAATTCCTCATCACGGTTTAACTGATCACTTCTTTTGCTTGTTCATATTTTCGATTATTTTCCCTCTCTCTTCGTTCTCGATATCGCACCCCTTCCACCATGTTTCGATTCACCAAATCACGGTCCACTTTGCATCTTCTTTACTAGCAATAAAACGACCGCAGGATCAGTTCTACGAGTTGAAGATCCTCGCTGAAAAAAAATAAAAGAAAAGGAGAAGGAGAGAAGCGAACAATTTTTCCGTGATTCGAAAAGAGGAAAGAAGAATCGAGTGAATCCAGCTGACGGCGAAAAAGAATGTCTCCGACGTGGGGGGGGGGTCCAAAAAATGGAAAAGAGAAATGTTAAAAAAAAAAAAAAAAAAAAAAATTACGTTTAGGAAAATAATGCACGACGATGATCGAAACGTATGTACATTGTGCCAAGTAAAATCGGACGACGCGTGTATTTTGCATAAAAGCAAGAGGAATTGAATTGTGCCAAAATAACGCATTCAGAGTCTTAGCGAAGACGCGATGAATTTCCAAGAAAATACAAACCAGACGTGCAAAGACAGACAAAGGGGAGAAAGAAACGGGGGAAAAAGGAGAAGAAGAAATTAGGAAACACGCTCAACGCACGGCACCTTGTGGTATATCTGTCGTTATATTGATTCTGTAAATATTTGTGCACTTGTATAGAAAAAGGAGAGAAGATGAATAAGAAGTTATTATCAATATTATTATTATTACTATTATTATTATTATTATTATTATGCTACAATTAATTCTCGTAATTATTAATATTATCATCATCGTCATCGTCATCGTATCACCCGTACTCTTTTCTTTTCTTTTCTTTTTTTCTCGAGCGTTTCACACGCGTGTATGTATATACGTATGCGTCTATGCTTCAGACGACGTGAACGGTCAGTAATTTTATTAAGAAACAAAGAAAGAAAAATCCAAAAAAAAGCGGCTAATCAAAAAGAAGAGAATCCTCGACGATATTTTCTTTTCTTTTTTTTTTCCCCCTTTTCGTTGGAACTCTGCTCGAGCAGTGCGTTCAGTGTACATGTGTGTGTGCGTTTGTGTATGTGTGTGTGTGTGTGTGTGTGAGATCCTGGAACGATGTCTGTTACATCCGAAGCGCGTGTTATGTACAGTTAATGATCGCTGATAATGCTGCTGTTGATACCAAGTATGACGACGACGACTTCGTTTCCTACGTTTCTTTTCATTTTTCTTTTTCCTTCTTCTCACACTCGAAGAGATCGTTTGATTTTATTCTGTATAATAAACGTACAACTCTACGAAGAGGATGTATTTGATGTATAGATGGTGTACATTACGTTTTGTATATACGCACACGTGTAACCGCGAGCACTCGAAGAGGAGACTGTCGAAACTGTCGAACAATTTGGTTTGGTAACATTTTTGCGCCTTTGGATTCTGTAAAAGTAATTCTTCCCTCTCCGAGTTCCGCGTCTTTCTGGCGAGCGAACCGAACGATTTTCTCGCATGTTTTTATCCCTTCGTTCGTCCGATTGTTCCTTATCCTGTCCAGGACAATTTTCCTTTTCCTTCTTTTTCTTTTCGTTCGTGGAAAGTATGCGTAGAGGAGCGATACTACCGTAGAGTTGTAACGTCGTTTAGTACGTCTGTGATGTGTTGTTAGATTAATCGAGTCACTGTGTAGATCGTTTTCGAGCGGAGCGGAAGCGGCGGCGATGATCGACGGAAGAGGAATCGGAAGTATCTTCGAATAATTATATTCGTCTCGCGCCCGTTTAAATATAACAAGACACGAGAATTTTGAACGAAGTGTGGTACAATTAGCAATAAGGAACAGAGAGAGAGATGTAGAGAAAAAAAAGAAAGAGAAAATTGGGTAAATGCTAATATTAACTCGAAAACGTGTAAACTGTACGTTGTAACGTTTAAATAGATCCGTAAACACGGAGTGGAGGCAAGAGGAATGAGAAGAGGAGCGTGGTTCGCGGAAGAAGATGAGCAAATTTATTCGAGGAGATGTTCGAATGGAGGACGAGAGAAAGAAAAATGGAAGAAGCGTTTCATTCGAAGCGAAGGAGGCCTTGGGATTGAACTCGGTTCGCGATTGAAATTGTTGTTTTATGAAAAGTATTCGTGTAAATAGGAGAAAAGAGAAAGGAAAATTAATAAAATGAATATGTATACATACACATACATATATATACACACATGTAAGTACGTACACTTCGCGAGACTTCAATCCCAAGCCCAGAGACAAGCGAGATTCGTCGATCTCGTGAAATAACAAAGTGTCGCCCCCTATCCCCCCATATCCCCCAGTTTCCTCCATATTCTGTTACATATTACGTTAAATAAAAGTTACTGTAATATTTCTAAGGTCGCTTGGTCAACTTCACACATATAGCCTGTACCATGATTGATTATCGACCACATCGTTCGTTTATTATTTTTTTTTTCTTCTCGCTCGTTGCTTCAGAGTGAACGAAACGAATCGTTCCATCTCTCTTTTTGATTTTATTTTTTTTTGTTCTTTGCAAAGATGGACGATGTTTCTTAGAGCAATGGAGAGGAACGCCCGTTTAGAGTGAAGATTTTAATTAGGAAGAGAGTCGATTGTAAGTAGAACGAGAGGAGAGAAATGATTTTTTTTCCGTGAGGCGCGGGTATAGGAAGTATCTGATACGGTTTGGATTTTCACACGACGAGAAAGAAAAAGAGACAGAGAAAGTGAAGTGGCGTGGAAACGTTGCGAGAATGGAAGAATTTTCGAAACGATCGCGTTATTTGTGAGTAACGGAGTTACTCGACTCCAGCAATAAAAGAGAGCGTGCAGACGATACCGTTCATCTCTGTACACACCACGAACGCCTCGTTTCTATTTTGAACCTCCCTGAAAAAAAAGAGAAAAAAAAAACAAAAAGTCACGCTTCACCGAAGTTCCTTCTCACTCGAGCCCCATCCTGATCCAGAGTTGCATCACTCTACTTCCAACACTGCGAAACAACCACACACTGTAAGTCAACTATCGATGCATCTTTCATCAACGAGAATATCCTTGGTTTTTCTAAAACGGTTAGCTGTGATCGCGAAAGGGCAGCGCGACGACGCTAAGCCAACTAAAGGGTGGCTAGTGATGGCCTCGACGCGCTTCGAGTCTCGTCAATTCGAAGAACAGAAATTACCAGATCAATATTTAAAATCATTTTCTGCGCAAGCTTCTTCCCGGCGACGTACTACAATACTCGAAAGAAATTCCTCGCAGATTCGACAAAAATGAGAAGAATTTCGAATTGTCACGTAGACTTGAGATAGAAGGATCTAAAACACAGATGAACTATCGGGACAGGAAACTATAAACTTCCCGTTTATTTTCTCGAATAGAAAGGAAAAGAAATGAAACGAGTGAAATCGGCAATTTCTCTCGAAAGAAGATCCGCGATCGTTCTGAAATTGAGAAGAGACCGTCGAAGATTGATCGTCGAACCAGTTGCACGTCGTTCGATCCTCCACCTCCTCCACCTCCTCCACCTCCCTCCACCGAACCCGAGCGAAGAATTTCGAAGGAAGAAGCAAAAGGCAAACGTTAGAGAGACTGGAATCGATCGTCGAGTCGAAGTGTCCGCGTTTTGAGGCCATCGCTAGGTGGTCTAGAGAATAAGGGTGGCTATTGTAGGCGAAGAGGGACGCGAGACGGGGTAAATGTAGGTGGGAGGTGGACGCAAGAGGGGTGTACGGGGAGAGAAACGAGGATGGGCGTCGTTGTACGCGCATGTTTCTTCTCCGCGAAACGGATCGATGCTGGAAATAGCTCGACCCGCAGGAGAGTACGAGGTGAGTCGGCTTCGCTTTCGGCAGGGCCTTCGCGGCTCTCCACGCCCGCTGTTTCCTGTTTTCCAGACTGAACGGAAAACTATACGACTGGTTAACTCGAGCCACGGTCCGTCTTCTTCTCGTATTCGCGAGCTTCCTCGCCGGTTTCATCGTCAACCAACCTCGTTCTTCCTCTCACCACGAACCTCAACTCTTATCAACCATCTGTCTAACTCTACAGATTTTTACCCTCTGTCTGTCCGCTTGTTCTTCGATTCCTCCGTTCCCCGGTAGACGTTCCTCCAAGTGTGTGATCCGTCGTCGTTCCAAGTGAAAGAAAGAACGAAAGAAAGAAGGAAAGGAAAAGCCGCTGATAGGGGGAAAAAAAAAAAAAAGGGAAAGAGAGAGTCTCGTTTCGCGGGATGACTCGAAAAAAATGTGCGACGTACCGATGTGGCTGACGAGGCTGGAATCGTAAGTAAAATAGTCAAGTCCGCAATACTTTGGGGAACGATGTATAGAGAGAACGTGACACCTATGCTTCTTCCGTGTCCACGATTGATCCGTTCCAGAAAACGCACTTCGCATACGCTAGTATCGTAGTTATTCCTACACCAACGTTCGCTCCGGACAGATTTTGTCCTCTAAAGAAACTGTGAAACAAGGTGAAACTGTTTGGTTGGCTTGTTTCTAAGGTTTCTCGGGACGCTTTTAGAGTTTCATCGCGGAGACTAGATGTGGACGGCGAGCTCCTTTGATCGTTGCTATTGTCCTGAATGTTTTACTCGGCTCTGTGTATCGTTGATCGTGTGTAAAATTGGACAAGAAATCAAGTATATAAAGGTAGCAATGTAGAATTGAAACGTCGACGATAATTTACTTCATATCGAACCACTGCGGCTTCTCGTTCGTTTTCGTTGACGTAGCAATATCATCGTTGCTATGTCCATTGAAAACTGGCTTGGTCGATACGCTTAGCTTTCCTCCGCGAATTTCACCCTGTGGAAAAAGAAATCTACCTAGAGTTGTATGTACATCGTCTTTCTTGACCGTCGACAGCTCAACATCTTCCTCTCTTCCCTTTCAAAACGGATTCTCCAATTTCAGGCTTTCGAACGGAGAGGGATATACGGTGTAGAAACGGATCTAACAGATAGGAATTGGAAACTAGTTGACGGTGTGTTACATCGATGTAAGAAGTGACAGGTGAAAAAGGTGGTCGAGTAGAGAGAGCATCAGAGACGCCGGTATTACGCGTGCGCCTGCACGGGGATTCAATGGACAAGTGTTCGGGATATTGGAGCAACGCTCTTCGCCGAAACTTTCTCAATTACGTCACAAATTCGAGGCGAGCCACCGTTGAGTGTCTCCTCTCTCTTTCTCTCTCTTTCTCTCTCTGTCTCTATTTTTCTTCTTTCGTGTTCAATTGGTCCACCGAAAGAGTCCAATATCCCGACTGAATGGAAACTAAACGATCCAACTTCAATTTTTCTAATCTCCCATCGCTCGTTCAGCTGTGTAGAATTTTCTTCTCCTCTTTTCTTT
The DNA here is from genome assembly GCA_951804975.1 of Anthophora plumipes. Taxonomy (NCBI): domain Eukaryota; kingdom Metazoa; phylum Arthropoda; class Insecta; order Hymenoptera; family Apidae; genus Anthophora; species Anthophora plumipes. The sequence goes on along the minus strand of OX638122.1, from coordinate 17,027,432 downwards.
TTTTTTTTTTTTTTTGAAGCTCAGCGAGTAGAGCGTAAGAATTCTACTTGGATCCTCTTACGGAGCGCCATTTTTTTTTTTTCTCCTTCGTTGCGTCGTCTATTTCGCTAGGCTCCTAGATTTCCTTGTACTTTTCCTCTCCGTCGTGCTAGAATTTTCTTCTTAGATCCTTTAATTATGCTTTATCCGAGATGACGTAGATCTACGTCAGACGTGAAATTTGTCAGATGGATTGAACGGCACAGGTTGAATAATTAACGGGTAACAAGTGTCGGTCTCGGTTCCCCCGTTGCTGGTCGATATTCTCTATTCACCAAGTGACGTCGAGTTTAATTTATCTAGATGCTGAAGATAAGAATACGTCTTATCGTTTCTTCCATGTAACCGTTGCATTCTGAAAATGTCTTCGCTAATCCGAGCTTCTATCCTTTCACGAATATTCCATTCGCTCCGAAAGGAATGGAGCATACTTTTCAGCTCTATCTCTGATTTCTCCGACAGCACGTTTGAGCACGTTTGATTCGCACGACCCACCGAGGTTTTTCTTGGAAAAATTCCAAACAGAGAGAAAAGAAACTTCGTTCTATATAACGGAGTTTAGGAAGCTCGTGTTTGGCTGCGCCGAAAGCCTCTCTTTAACCCATATCTTCCGTTCCATCGAGCCAAAAAATAGGGAATCAGTTCTATTGAGAAGTGGAAGGCGTAGATGAGATTGGTGAGAACTCGAGCGATTCGGTGTTATCGATTATAGAGATTCTAGTGTGCAACGAAGAGGTGTACCGGTGGCCGTATCGGTTCAGTTAGGGTGGGACGTGAGAGTTTGTTAGCACACTAATCCGACACGGCCACCCTGTGATAATCTGAAGCACGTGCTCCCCTCGATTATCGACAGAATTCTCTTTCATACACGCTACTGGTGTCCCCTTTCTATCGTTTAACCTGCCCACCTTTGCTGCTGACGTTTCAACACTTTGGCTGGCTGTTTTTCGAATTCAAATCCCGAAGGTTATCGCATCGAATGAAACAAAGTGTTCAGTTATCTCTCTTAACACTTGAAACGCTTCAAGTTTAACAAATAATTCCGATTTCGTTGAAACAGTTTAGAGAAAGGCACGGCTTTCTTCGTGAAATTTCTTGCAACGTTCTCTGGAAAATGATCGAGAAACTGAAACCGTTGATCGAACAGTCGCGTTTTTCTTTTTCTTCGAGATATTCGGTGAAAGTAATTCACTTTGATAAAAGGATAGGTGACGTATTTGAAGGATAGGCGTTCGTATGTACATACGTCTGTGTCTCCGGTGTTAATTCAATTTCCCATTCGCAACGGATTAATATGCTAAATACGGCTATCGCATAAGACTTTAAGCCTCTTATCATCTATATGGATCTCCGTGTGGTCGGTCGAAAGTGGACATAGTCGCGTGTTGCACAACACGGTTGCAGTTCTCCATACGAATAATAATGTCGAAACGTTTGAAAACCTCGTCGTTGCGCACGAAAAAAAAAACAAAAAAGAATCACGGCCAAGTTGATCGATTGTAGGCCGATAAAGAAATAAAATAACAATTCTGGCACTTGTGCGTCAATTCTGCCTTTATGAAAGCTCCGCGAGAGGCCAAAAAAGGAAGGGCAGAATAGGTACGGTACTGTTTATCGATCAGACAATTCTGGCAACGATCCCACGACGCGTACAAGCGACGTCCAAAACGAAGAAGATTTGTATCGCGTCGATACTGAAATTCCAGCTAATCGTCGCTCTGTTCTCGTCGAAAAGTGAAACGATCAATCCTGATTCGCCAAGTTTTCAATCGAGATACTAAGGATAGCTTTGTAGTTGGATTATCGGTCGATCAGTTTCTCGATACAGCTAAGGGAAAGAGATCAAACGAAATTGTTTCAAAGATATCGACGTAGAAGTATGGTCTAGCGTATCGCGGGTGTGCACACGTTTAAAAATGATTCAGACAGATTTAGCACGACGGTTCAAACAGTGTGACCGGCTAAATAAAGATCGGTAGTGTGCAACAAGTATTCGAGGATTGAAGAAAGTGGCGTGGAACCGCTCGCGTTTCGTACGCATGTCGTATACAGATTTCATACACCATAGATCTTCTGCAACGCTATAATTTCACGCTTCGAGCTTTCTGCGAGAGGTCGATGGAGGTTCTAGAGATCAGTATTAGAAACTGTAGAAACACTTGAACACCACTACCTTTGTTCTGTTATAAATCATCAGCTTGAGACATTGCCAGCCATTCGAGCGGACACCTCTACCCACTCGTTTCTACTTGCTCTCGGAATATTTACGATTCGGGAAACTCTACTTGTAAAACTCGCGTGGCTGATAATGTATATACATGCACAGTGACTTCCATTAATATTCAGACACTCTTCGAAACGAAATAAGTTCTATTTTTATTTTTTTTTATTTTTTTTATTGAAATAGACCCAGTTCTCACGAGAGGTTAGAAGGATTAGTTAACTAGATGATGTGTGAAAGATTGTAGTTAGTCGGAATTGCAAAGAACGCAGTAGATTTCACTTTGTACAACTCCTTTATCTGAGCTTGGAATGAAAATTTGAAAAATACATTTTGTAGATTTATATAAATATTTGGAGAAAGAATGTTTTATTTGGAAAAGAATTTCGTTAGAGTGATATAACTCGAAAAAACGGGCTCGTTGTCATGTGTGTGATAAAAAACAAGATGAAAATGTGCATAGTGCACAGCCTAATGTTTATTTCTGTATACTCAATGAGAGAATTTATAAAATTAATTATACACCTTTTTATTTCGCCGATTTTTTTTTACCATTGCGTTAAATGGACACCGAGAGACATATTAAAATGTGAAAAGAAGAGGTGAATAAGGGTTGAAGAATATATTCGATAGATTTATGCAGGAACAAGGGGCAGGCATTGAAAAATGTCGCAATTATAGATGAAAAGTTGCGAAAGACTTCGATTCTCGCCTATATAGCAGCGTTAACCGATTTCGATGAAATTTTCAGCGTGTGTACAATTGAAATAAATGTACAAATTAAATTTTTTCAGATAAAAAAGTTGCAAAAGGCGATCGTTACTGTTCTCTTCGTAATTCAAAGCACGTGAAATTTTCTCAAATCTATTTGTACGCGTCGTTTAGTAAACTAATCCTACAAATTTCTTAGGAGAACACAATTCGTTTGAACCAATTTAAAAAAAGTGATTCTATCCTAAAATGTGTCCTGAAACATTAACGAGAGTCACTGTATATTAATTCTTGTACGGTATTTAAGAAACTACTACCCTCAGATAATAGATAGAAATTTCTTTCCCTTCCTTCGATTATTATTCGTTCATTTCGAAACGAAAATACCCGTACAAGGTTTAACTTGTTGCAAGTATGCTTTGAGATCTCTTAGCCGATGAGTAGGAATTAGCGTTCCCAGCACTGTTCAATTATCAACGATCACGAAGCTTTTGTCCCAGCCTGTCCACGTAAAAAAATAAAAAGAAAAAAGTACCAAGGAGTGGTTTTTCCTTAATAATAGAACTAAAAAGTTCCAGAGATGAAAAATGGATAGGAAGATGGTACAATTGTAATTGGAAATGATTGTTTACAGAGGCCTCGCTTGTTCCACGGTAGCTCTTAGAGGATGCACAAGCTAGTCAAGGGCCTGAAGAAGAAGAAAAAGCAGAAGAAGGGCAAGAAGGGAGAGGAGGAGGACGAGTTCGACCCGGAGGAGCTCGAGCGTTATAGACGCGAGCGGGCGGAAGCCCAGCAGAAAGCTGAGCAATCCGACGAGGGTCAACAGGCAGCTGCTGGTAACGCCAGCTCTGACGAGTGGAAGAAGTTCGAGGCTTTGACTGCTGGTGTCGACTCGATCCTCAAGAAAACTCAGGGTGATCTTGATCGTATAAAGTCTACCTCGTTCTTCCAACGGAAACCGCCGTTAGGCGAACGGAAGAAAGAGGAAGAGGAGGAAGAGGAGGAGGAGAAGGAAGGGAGGGAAGAGGCGAAAGGTAAAAAAACTTCCTCCTCGAAGTGGGTTGGTTTCGACGAGGAAGGGAATCCTACCGAGGGTAAACCAGCAGACGGTGAGAAAGACAAGGAGAGGATTCAAGAAGACGGTATAGTTGAAGTTCCAGACGATGAGGACGATCTTGAAGACTCAGCCGAAGACGATGTCTTCGATACAGTTTACGTCGACGTACTCCAGAATATCGACGTTCAATTAGCTTACATACCTGACAGCCCAATCGAAGAGGAAACTGGGGATGATCCTTTCGACACGACCAGTGCCGATAAAGTGTTGAAAACAGTCGACAAGAAGGGAAAGAAGTTGGTCAGTTTAGGGAACGCTGTTGAGATACTTGCTGGAAGGGTCGATTATACCAGTTCTTGTAAAATTTCGAAAGGCAGACGGCCTAGGATTCAGCAGGATTTACTGTTGGACGATTTCGAGGAAGGAGAGATACCTGTAGACAATGGCGTGGTTGCAGAGCCTGTTGAAGTAGAGAAAACTTTACTAGACGCCGACACAGATCTTCCTGATATTCCTGTGGATCTGACTAAGCTTCCTCCTGTCTTACCAAAACCGGTCACCTCTGCTCTTGTTAATCAAGAAGGTAACGGTGAAGAGGGTGCTAAACCATCGAACGGAACTCTCGATATCTCCGAGTTTGATATACTGCAGAGTAAAGACAACTTGAACGAGGTTAAAGATAAGATATTAGGAGAGATTCCAGACTTGGACGACGCAGAGTTCGATCTAGACGCGGAACCTGACGAGACTGTGAAGCTCGAGGAAGCCGAAGACCCGTTCGCCACCAAGGAACCAGAGACTGTGGACTTTGAAACTGAAGTAATAGTAGAGGCTAGCTTCGAGGCAGCTACTTTCGTCGATGAAGAGGATCCATTCGACACCACCTTTGCTGAAAATATTCTTCCAGGTAAAACCGAGTTGAAATTCATCGAGAAGGAACTCGAGGAGCTACCGATTTCCGAGGTGACTATATCTTTAACCGATCCAGCTGGATTGAACAGGGATTACGAGACAGGATTGCTGAAGGAAGAGAATGGAACGAGAAGTATCGGTGCACAGCTGAAAAGAGATCTCCTGGGAGGATCTACGACAGATCTAAGTCAACTAGCTGACGAACCTATAGCTCCAGTTGAAGAAATCACTTACGTTGATCCGTTTGATGTCTCAGCAGTGAAGGAAATCCCACCTGGAAGAGCCGAATTGAAATTCCTCGAGAAAGAGCTGCTTGGTGAACGACCTAATCCATCGAATTCTTTGGAAGACGACGATTTTGATCCACGAAAGGACGAACAGCCAGAGATCGTTGAAATTCAACCGAGCCTGTCGAATATACCACCGAGACCACCTTTTACAACTGCACCTCTAGTTAAACCAACCTTCAAAGTCGACTTTGAGGAGGAGGAGAAGGAGGAGGAGAGGCAGGAGAACGGTGGAGAGATTAGTGAACTTGACAGAAGGACATCGCGACCGGAAGTACTCGAGCTAGCTCCAACGAAGGCAGTTGCTTTCGAGTTACCAACACCCTCGAAGCGACCAGACTTATTGGCAACCAGCGAGGAAGAGAAAACGTTACCCTCGAAGCCTCTAACTCCGTATTATTCTCAGAAGTCTATCGAAGAAGTGTTGCCTGTAGAAGAGGAGGAGGTGGATGTTGATCCATTCGACACGAGTTTCGTGTCAAAGGTAGCACCAGGGAAAACAGAATTGAAGCTGATAGAGTCGGAATTATTGAAACAGGAGATCAGGTTGCCTCACAGCTTAAGCGACCACGAGTTTGATCCTCGAGCTGAGGGAGAGCCAGTCAGGAGGCAAAGTGACTTTACCGCAAGCTCTATCAGGCCGAATAATCTGAAGATCAACGAGCTGCATAATTCGGTATTGAGGAAGTTCGAAGAGCAACAGCAACCGAAGGAGGTAGAGGTGCAACAGAGTTTATTAGACGAAAGGTTCGAGGTGGATGCAAAGCCTTTAACACCGAGGATCGAGTCGAAGATTCTGGAGAAAGACGAGGAGGAGATCTCCTACGTCGATCCATTCGATACATCTATCGCAGCTGATATTCTGCCTGGGAAAGCGGAGCTGAAAGTTTTGGAGAGCGAATTGAAAAATATTCCTGAGGAAGTTCCGGTGAGATCGACACCTCTCGTTGCTCTAACTACCATTGTCAAGCCTGTGGTAGTTCCTGAAGCGGATCCTGACTTCGACCCGAGAGCAGAGGAAAAGAAAGAATCCACGGACTTTCTGTGCATCGACGAGCAAGGTCCTGAAGCAAAAGTGCTAACCCCGGTGCAAAACGAACCTTTCGCTCTATCCGAGGACGTCGACCCCTTTGACACCAGCTTTGCCGTTCTAGAACCTGGGAAAACGGAACTGAAATTACTAGAGTCCGAATTAATGGAGAAATAGGCCCTATCTTCTTCTTGCCCTTCTAAAAAGGACTCTCTGCTAACGTTCGGCGCAATTCTACAATTAACAAATTTTCGTGTTAACTCGATCTTAAGCTAGTCAATTAATCAAAATGGACTCCAAAGGAGGAAATCCTTTCCTGATGGACGACTACAACGCGGAATCCAACGACAAGATGGCTGGTCAGACGTCCAATCCGTTTCTACAAGATTTCGCAGAAACAGAGACAGCAGGAGGCGGGGAGAATCCTTTTCTCAGTTTTACCGGGGATCAATCCTACCAGCCACCCATCACCGTCGACTCGACGAATCCTTTCGCTTCGTTCGCTGCAGAGACCACTGCACCGACTACTGGCTTCGAATCTACTACTACAGATTCAACTGCAACCAACATATTCGTCAGCGAGCCTACGAATATATTCGTGACGACTGGCAGCGAGTCGACTGGAGATCTGTTCGACACCGAAGTACCTACATCGCAGCCTTCCCAGGAACTTTTCGGCGAGATTACAGCTCCGCCATCATCGCCAGCTCCTGTAACACCTACCCAAACGAAAAATGAGAAGGCTTTGCCATCTAGACCTCCTCCTCCTCCGAGGCCTCAACCTCCTGCACCTCCAAAGCATACCAAAGATTTGATTCTCTCGGTTACCGGTGCTATGGACGCCACGTCGAATCACCTTTTAGATCGGCTACAGGTTCGTGTAAATCTTTCTAACGATCTTTCAGTTCTTCTGTCTCTGTTCGATCGATGCTGATTTCAATGGTTTATTACAGGCAACCAGAACACCCAGTCCCACTCTGATGCATTCTCCGTCACCTACGCCGGAGCACAGCTTCGCAGACCTTCTGGACGTTGACTCGAACGTTCCAGATCTCATGTCGGACGACAGCAAGATCGTCGAGCCACCTTCGAAGAATCAAGACGTTATGGACCTTTTCGATGCACCTAATACGGACACAACTACTACTACCATCTTCTCCACTTCAATGACCACTGGAGACACGACCAGTTTGGTAACGGGGGTTGCTCTAATGAGTACCACAATGGAGGATAATCCATTTGTCAGTATTACCGAGCAGGAAGCGTCCCCTGCTGAAGATGAAGACGCTTTTAAATCAGACTTCCCTGAAACTGCATCTGTAACCAGCGAAAAGAGGCCCTCTATAGCTTCTACGACAGGAGTTGTTGGCTCAGAACTTGACAAGAGTGGCATCGACCTCGATTTCTCCGCAGAGGCACAAATCGATTCGGAGATTCTGCAGCCGTCGACGACAGCAGCTGAATTATTCTCAACCAGCGCTGCCGAACAATTGTCTACAACTACCGCAGAATCTACGTTCTTCTCTGTCGCCGATACAACCTCCGGACCGTTTGAAACTGCAGAGGATACGGTATTTTCGAGCTCTACTCCCATGCAACCAGTCAGCGCGGAACCTCTGTTCACCACCACAGAGATGAATGTACCTACTGCTCAACCTAGCGGACCATTTGCCTCTGATCTGCTGGGTGATTTTGGCGAGTCTGCAGAAGATACCAGCAGAGCGACAACTGCAAGTCCGATTCCTGGGGCTGAATTTCCTGTCAACGAAGCTTACAAGCCTGAAGAACAGTTGGATAACTTTACAGCCACCACGAAAACCATTGACAACGCTGGTGATGCGTTTGATATCTTTGCTTCCAAGTTTGACAAGGCTGGGGAACAGGACACCGCTGCAGGGGATCCTTTCTTGGACGCCTTTGGTGGTGGACCTACTGCTATGGACACATCTAGCGATGGTAAACGAACTTTCTTATCAACATAGAAAGAAACTCGTCGAGCTTTAGTTATCTATCCTTTTTCCATGTAGTTTGGGGTGATTCTTCTGCGACTGGGTCAGAGACTGCAATGACTGGATTCGGAGAGGCTGATGGGTTTGATTCTTTCCTAAGCATGACTGCTCCACCTCCACAGCCAACGGTGAAGAGAACCGAGTCTGCTGAATCCGACGAGGGTCCAGACTTTAGCGTATTCATTAAGTAAGGATTAATCATTCATTAAGTAAGTTAATTCTTGAATATTTCTTTGTATGCTGACTAGGGTATATTGTATTTACAAAGGCCAAAGGAGGATGATCAGTCTGGAATAGAAGGAGGAACAGTTCCTGTGTTAGCTCCACCGCCAAAGAGTCCTCAGAATACAGCATATGCCGATACTTCTCCGAGGTTCAATCCTTTCGACAAATCAGGCTTTGCAGAAGATGCTCTACCTACTACAGAATCTGTCCAAATAGGTGAAATGACCAGGACAGATTCTCAGGTATTGCTTTCTTTATATCGAATAATTTCCCCTCTCTTCGAATAAATGTTACAATTTTCTCACATGGAATCTGGGAACAGGAAACTCCACCAACTCCTCTATTCGACGAGGACGTCAGTCAACCATTGGAAGATTTTCCAAGAGTAACGTACACCGGAGATGGCTGGGATCTACACCTACGTCAGCCGTATAAGAAGAAGATCACTGGTCACCGATTCTGGAAGAAAATCTTTGTCAAATTGGTCTATCAAGGCGACAATCCGGTGCTTCAGTTGTTCAATAGCAGGGACACCAAGGATCCCTTCCAAGAATTGCCTCTAGTCCCAGCTTATTCTGTTTCCGATATCGGCGCCCAGCAGTTCGATCAATTTGGGAAAATATTCACCGTGAAGTTGCAATATATATTTTACAAGGAACGACCCGGAGTTCGACCTGGTCAAGTGACTAAAGCGGAAAGGTTAACGAACAAGCTCAGTCAGTTTGCTGCTTATGCCATTCAGGGTGATTATCAAGGTGTTAGAGAGTTTGGAAGCGACTTGAAAAAGCTGGGTCTTCCGGTGGAACATGCGCCACAAGTACTTTCTTTTCTTATTTCTCTATCGACACTATTTCAACTACTATCTAAATTTAGAAGATATCGACCACTGTGAATTCTTTTCCTAGATCTCTCAGCTATTCAAATTTGGATCTCAATGCTTCGAGGATATGAAGCAGTTCTCCTGTGCCATAGAAGAGGCTCTCTTCAGACTGCCAGCTTCACGAGACAGAGCACTCAATTATAAAATGGAAGAGGTGCAAATAACTGTCGTAGACGAGCTCTACGTCGAGCAAAGTGCTCAGGGTGCGGTGGAGAAGCAGATCGCGCGTGTTCGGTTGTTCTTCTTGGGTTTCCTTTCCGGTAAAGAATTCACCAACGCTTCAAAACCATAAGGGTTTATTCACACTTCACCGATCGCCTCGTTCAGGTCCGATACTGGCTCAGTTTTTACTGTTGCGCTCATTCGCGACAGTTCTAAAAATTTCCAATGAAAATTCGCGAGATAGCTCGCTGTATCGTTCGATTCTATTATAAGATATTTCATTAATTTATTGCGATTGGTAAAGTGTTAAGTGTACATTGGAATTTCAATTAATAAGATTCATTGAACGAATGCAGGCATGCCCGATGTTGAATTGGGAATAAACGACATGTGGAGACAAGGAAAAGAAGTGGTAGGCAGACACGACATTATTCCTGTGGTAACTGAAGAATGGATCCGTCTAGAGAACGTCGAGTTTCACTCCTGCGTGCAACAGGATCAGTATGAAAAATCCAGGACCATCAAGTACGCTCTCCTTCTTTAACCAATCCTTGCGGACCGACGCTGGACTTTTCATTTAAGCGGCATTGATACTCTAGAAATTAACAGCTTCAAATTAAAAACAAAATTAAAGCAGTTTAGACAAAGATACGGCTTTCACCTGCAGGCGTTACAAAGTCACCACTTTCCTCGTTATTAAATTTCTTGCAACATTCTTTGAAAAATTGTCGATAAACAACCGTTGATCGAAGAGTCGACCGTAATCGGTGTGACGCTTAATGTGTTAAGAAAACCCCCATAATTGCTTAGAAAATTGTAACCACAGCTGTACTAATCGAAAGCTAATCGCGATTAACCTCTGACTAACCCGTTTGAAGGTTCAAACCGCCAAATGCATGCTACATCGAGCTGATGAGGTTCCGTGTAAGGCCACCCAAGAACAGAGAGCTTCCTCTTCAGCTTAAAGCTGTAATGTGCATAACTGGTAACAAGGTACTGTCGCTTTCGAAGGTGTTTGGGATGCTTTCGATATTTTCTTCACTATTAACCACCACCTTATGTACTGTAACTGAGATTTTCGTTGTACCAACAGGTAGAATTGAAGGCGGACATTCTTGTGCCGGGATTCGCGTCGAGGAAGCTGGGCCAAGTGCCCTGCGAAGATGTGATGATCCGTTTTCCCATTCCTGAGTGTTGGATCTACCTGTTCAGGGTGGAGAAACACTTTAGGTACGGCTCTGTGAAATCTGCTCACAGGAGAACGGGGAAGATCAAAGGTATAGAGAGATTCTTGGGTGCAGTAGACAATTTAGAGCCGCAATTGATGGAGGTGACATCGGGACAGGCTAAATATGAGCATCAACATCGTGCTATCGTTTGGAGGATACCTAGGTTACCCAAGGAAGGCCAAGGTATCCGTTATTTTATTATCGTTGTTCAACATTTACGAAGAATCGAGCTAACATTCTAATTGATACATTTTTAGGAGCGTATACGACGCATCAGCTGATCTGCCGAATGGCCCTAACTTCTTTCGACCAGATTCCAGAGAACCTCGCCGAATACTGTTACGTAGAGTTCACCATGCCTGCTACTCAAGTCTCTCACACAACAGCAAGAAGCGTTAGCTTTCAGAACACTGACAGCGACACTCCGCCGGAGAAATACGTGAGAAATTTGTCGCGACACGAGTACAGGTATTTTACACCACCATAAACGTTGCAACTTTAAGACTGCAGTTTTTGTTCGAGCCTCTAGAATTGCGCTATATATATATATATATATATATATAAAACAATAAATAAAACGATATTTCCCCATAAGATACTAAATTTTCAATTAAATTAATAAACGTTCTTTTACGATCGTTATTTTAACACCTTATCGATTTCTGCTAGAACACTTATTCCTGCAGCTCTGAAAAGTTTCTGTTGAAACTTCCGAGAGGATTTACCGTATATCCTTCACTTTCTATTAATTTGTGCCAGCAAGAAACTGATTAATAGGCTCCATAGGTTCATAAACGTTGGCAATAAAAAGCTTATTAATAGGCTTTCGGTTGATAAAGTGTTAAAAGCTGAGGTATTTGATCGAAGAGGCACGTTTTACGCGTGCAGAAGTCTCGAACAAAAATTCGAAGAATTTTACTGGTACATTTCATACCGTTTCTCTCGATTAGAGTCGGGATCGAGCATACGCAAGGTGCAGGGCCAGGTGCGTACGTGTCGGCGACGTTCACTAGAAAGATTCCGGAAACGACGCCGGAAACGACGACGCAAGTGGAAGCCTCGGACATCGACGGTGACGCGGAATCTGATTCCGATTCCTCCGAATAATCGCCAGTCGGAGATAAGTAAGGTAATATGGTAAACACGTATGGTCGTTACTTGTTAATGATAAGTGTGTATACAGAAAGAAAATGATGCCTGTGACTGGACAGTTGACGTTCCGCGACTCGTGGCCGAAACACAGCGCTCCATTAATTAATAATATCGCGAATAATAAAAAGACGAGATTTTCTTATGGGGGAAATTTCGAACACGCACGAGTACTAACTCTTTGCAACTTCGAAACCTTTATGCTGAATTTGAATTTGTTTTTTAGTTGCTTTTTCTCATTTTGTCCATTGAAATTCGAAAAATCGAACCTTTCGTATTTGTAATTCAAAATTCTGTAGTTTCTTTCATCACTTAATGAACTGTACTCTTTTCCTGATCTTTTTTTTCAGAATTTGAACTCCGTCTTTTCTACGTGCTGTTCGAATCAATTTCATTCTTTTCTTGTTATTCCAATCTTCTGTTTTCCCGAGCCAATTATTCAATTCGAATCTCTCATCTATGAAATTACCGATTCGCTGTTACTAATTCCGTCATTTTGCTCGATCTTTACAACCATAAAAAATAAACCAACGTATGAAATACTGATTTTAATCCTTTCGCTAGGAGCGTCTTTGTTCATTTCTGGTGGAAATCGATACAAAAATCAAGTAATCTCTTCGACGAATATTTGCTCTTTTATCGTTACTAGAATGCCTCGCTCGTGAGAAAGAAATGAAGTTAAAAAAAATATTTGAACAACCAAACCGCCCGTTTTTTCTTAACCAGTTAACTGTGGCGATCTTTTTGCAAAGCGCGCACCAGTGTGTGTTACTGCATTATTTCTAATTTTTATTTGCTTGTTTCATTTCGTCTTGACCTCGAAACATTTTAAACATATTAAAATTTACGAATATAATTTAGTTTTCGCCAAAATTACAATTTAAATATCAAATTGTAACAAAATTTTACGCATGACGGATATAGTCGTCGTGACACAAAATTCTGCCACATCTCCATGACGGATATAGTCGTCAAACACACTTAACTGGTTAAACTGTTTTAACGAAACCTATCGACGAATAACAAGGAACGATTATTCTAAATTTGAAGCTGTTCATTTCTCGAGAATTAACGCCGTCTGAACGAAAAGTCCAGCGTCGGTCCACAGGGACCTGTGCAGCGTTTAACGCGTTAAATCTACATTTAAATGAACGCGTTGAATAACGGATATAATCGTTGGTGTGTTTTCTACGAGTCGCGGAACGTGAATGCCGCCGCGTGTTCACGTAACGCATAGCAGTTTAAACGAGATGTACGTATGAGAGGAGTAATTTTTAAGGGAGGACAATACTGATTTTACGTTCGGTTTAGCTTGCTAAGTAGTAATACGCGCACCTCGCGGTGAAAGGCTTTGCTCTGGCAATCGTGCGTATCAAACACGGATCCACGTTTCAATTATTCGACGAATCGATACAGGATAACATCGATTTTTTTTAGCACGTTCACTGTTCACGATAAATATATCATTTATCTGGTTGTGGGGAGAATTCGTGCCGATTTCCGACATTTAGTGTTCGAATATATTACACTGACTTGTATTTTAATCCCTTTTTGTCAGTATTTAAATAATTTGGTCAGTATTTATACTAAATTGTCAGTATTTAAATAAATTACGTACTGACCATTTTTTTTTTTTTTTTTTATTTACATACTGACCGTTTAGTATTTTTATACCGACCTTTTTGGTAATAAAATACTGACCAAAAGTTGATTTAAATACCGACCGATTTCATTTGTTGCCTATTCAATTAACCCTTTGCACTCGAAACTTTTGTGCTGAAGTTGAATTTTTCTCAGAATCTGCAACATCTATCTGAACTCTGTTTTTTCTTTTTCTGTGTGCTGTCAGAATCAGTTTCAAATCTCTCATTTATGAAATTACTAGCTTCATTTTTTAATAATTTAAAACTGAACTAGCCTTCGCTGTTACTAATTTCGTGATTTAATTCTAACTTAAGCTGATTAAAAAGTCTAATCTAAGCTCTTGAATTTAACAAAGTAGTTTTGGCAAGAAGAAATTTTTTAATTGCTGGAAAAACGACGAATAATCGTAGAACTAAAAGATACATACTTTATATATATATAAAAAAATAATAATAGTAATAATGCTTTGAAGTATGAAATTGAATATTCACTTAAAGGCTGGCACGAATTTTCCGAACAATCCGGAATACTTTTACGTCCGCTTCGCATTCTTCGAGCAATCTTACGTTAATTACTGATATAAAATGATAAGAATAAAATTGTCTCTCTGCTAAGAAAAATAGGTTGAAGGAGTAATTGAGATTATTCTGTCATTATTCAATGGAACGTTACTACTCGAAGGAATTTTATTAAAAAAAAAAAAAAAAAAAAAAAAAAAAAAAAAATCGGCAGCTATGAAAGGTTTAATATTTATACCGCAGCAACACGACGATCGGAGGACAATAGCTGTTAATTAAAAGACTCGTTATAACTCGAGGGAACGTGCGCCGCATATCTTATCGTTTGTGCTTGCAGATGATCTATATAAAATGTTATCTAGTCGTTTTCGAAAGGTAGTTTATCGAGATTAATCGTCTGTTAATAGAAACGTAAGTAAAACGATAATAAAAGGAAAAAAAAAACAAAAAAGAAAGAAAAGAAAAAAGGTATCGACAATTTTTTCGAGGCGAAGAAACGTGTATGCATTGTGTGCATAATATTAACGTAAGCACGGGAGACTGCAATTTATCTAGTCCTTAATAATACTTCGTTCTTGTACGCGGATCACAGGCTGCAAGAATACGTTTAAACGCTTTTGCAGATCGATGTATCTAAGTCCTACTTCGTAAGTTTCCGTTTGTCGAGATTCCTTCTGTCGTTTCGATCGATCGATTTTCTCGAGGGGGATCGAATAACGGCGTCGATTACAGAATTCCCGCGTAAATTTTCTAAGAGTAAGGAAAAAAAGAATAAGAAAATATATTTATTTATAGATAAGACGAACGATGGATAAATCGTTTAAATTATTCTACGTAAGGAGAATCGAAGGATCTAATAGCGTAAGTTTCCGTTTCAAATGTTTTCAATTTTTCGTTTGAAATTTCATCATCCTGCAAAGGAGATCAAGAAGAGTCTACTCTAGTCCTTAACTTTTAAGAAGAATCGTATGGCAGAGTCAGGTGTCGAATCCACCGTGTCATACGTTACGCTAAGTGTTAGGTTAGGTTAGTAATTAATCTATTCAACGACGTGTAGAAATGTCAGCCGACATGCCAAGTAATTTATAGACAGTTAGAGCGATTAATTGATAAATTAATACTGTCGGTTATAGACTGTCACTCTGATCCGTGTCAATGCGAATGTACACTTTCCTTTTTGCTTATAAATTTATTCTGTCTCTTCGTATACTTTTGGAAACGTTCAATCGAACGACCCTAAATACATTGTATCGGAATATATATATATATATATCTCAATCGTGCCAGTGAATGAAACAAAAATGATGAAAAACTTAAGAAAAGGAAGGATGTGGAATACGAAAATTGCATTCCGTTCTTTGAAACAGTGCAAAGCTTTTCAACCAGCGATGTGACGGTCTGTTTACGTTGGTACCATTAAATGGATCCCGAGAGAACATTTTCCCGCGAAAAGTTCGACTCGGGACATGACGTTTCCAGCTCGTGATCTCAACTACGTGTAATATCGCGCGATCGTACGATATCCATGACGGCGTTTATGTATCTAAAGGGAAAGATTCATTTAAACACACGATGCATGTATAGATACTTAGTGGAAGTATTTAAACTTAGAGGTTATGTGTGATGTTGACAAGCCTATTAATGTTTGACAAGTGTGACTGGTGACAAATGAACGAATGTGAGAAATTGAGAAAAACAAATGGGGAAATAATTAAATCTGTTGCCTGTACGAGGTTATGATTCTAATTTTAATTTGTCAATAGGACAAACTGATTACTTGATTTCATTCGAATTCATTAACCTATAAATTAAGAGAGGTCGTCCTATACTAGAGATATTGATTGAACGTTTCGAATGGTAAAAGTTCAATTTCTATATCCTGTACGATTGCAGGATCGATTAATCTTCGTCATCCTAATTTACCGAACAGTGATCAATTAATTCGTCAACCATAATTACGAGAAATATGTATTAGAGACTACTTGAGTTCAATTGAAAGCAATAATTGTCCATTAATGACAGAGAGGAAATCTCATTACAGATGCCAATCCAAAAGATATTTATCTCTAGTATTCTTAAATTTTCAAACGTATAATTACATCTGGAGTATGATATTCAATTCAATGTTACCACTGGGGCAAGAAAGGCGTCGATAATGTAGATCCCACTTGAACCTATTCGTTTCCTATTATTCAACCTAAACTTATTCATTTACATACGTATAATTATGAATAGATTTTTAGATATAATCCTGTTAACTCGAATCTGTAACAATTAATTGTAAAGGAAAAATTTAGCAGCGTCGTTGTTGTTCTTGTAATGATTACTAAACGAAAGAAAGAAAAAGAAATGAAACAAAATGTTCTGTACAGGTGAAGAGAGTCTGTAAAGATACAGTTAACGAGTCGTGCTAAGATTGACAATTAGTAGAATTTAAGGAAAACGTCCGTTGTTATACGAAACGAGCAATGAAAGAATAAAAACCCCTTAAATGTGTATTTTTCTGCGCGCCGTTTCTACGCGTCGTTTTTTCACGCCATGACAGATCGATCGATAACTTCCTCTATCGAGCTTTTTATCAAATGCCGAAAAGTACATTTTTTACAAAACTCTATAAGCCGAAGCTTTTCCAAATACTTCGATTAAATTCGTTTATTCGTTCGTGATCATTTCCTTTGATCATTAGCCGACGAAATAAAGCGTAGGTCGATCTCTCCTATCGCTTTTGCATTAATCTGCAGTATCAACGAAGAACGAAGACAGAAATAAATATCGACGCTACACCCAGCATCATTTCGAATAGCTGCGAAGACGCGAGTGCATGACCATTTTAGTTTCTCCGTTGACGTTTAGGCCTGTGGCTTAATTGAGATTTTTTTTTAAACGCTTAGCATTGTGTCGTGCACGAACTCTGATCTCGGGAGAAGGGACATGCAGTGCGTAGAATAGAAAAAAAGTGTGGAAGTGAGAGCGTGAGAAAGAGAGAGAGAGAGAGAGAGAGAGAGAGAGAAGTAGAAAAAATAAATAAAGTTCCGTTTCGATCGTTACGTATGATTTGAACCATTTCTGACGGCGTCGAGCCTCGAAATATGGCAAGCCAAGGATAATCGAGAGCATCGAAACATTCCCTGCGAAAAAAAAAAAGAAAAATCGAGATGGAGTACTCCTCCAATCTTCGATGTGTAATTTATAAATATATAAATATATACATATATAAATATACATAAAAATACAGAAAAAAATATATATATATATAATACAGGAACACGTGTATGTAATGTCGTAATGTGTAATTATACGTGTGTGTATGATCTGTAATTGTGATCTAGTAGTAATCAATGCGATGTATGCAAAGTGAGAAAAGGGAGAGAGAGGAGACAACGAAGAGCTAAATGTTCTTCGTTACATGTGTATTATAATTCCACAAACGAGAGACGAGAAAATGGTAACCCTTGAGGAACTAGACAAAAGCAACTGTAACACTGTTAGCTAATGGTATTATTGATAAATTCTATGTATCAATAAATAATATATAAAATTGTTTAAGGGACGAAATTGGGTTAACGATAAGTCGATGTCTCGGTAAGGGGCGTGATTCTCGATTTACCTAATCTATATCCCATAAACGTCAACTTTCTTTCAATCGCTTTCCTTTCCTTTACCTTTCTCGTTTTCTTTAGCATCGTCCCTGATTTTTATAGCGAACAGTTCGAAATATTTCTCTCAAGAATTCACCTCTAAATATCTTCCATGAACACCTAATTCGATCTTTGATAATTGCCTGTAACCTGATTAACAGCGTAGGCCTGTTTACGGTGCACCATGACTCCTGAACGTTTCGGTAAGTTTCATAACGGTAAAACAGGTTAGACTGACGTAACCCCGTTTTACGGTCGTTTCTATGACATTTTTCTTGTTACAAAATTCCCGTTGTTCACGCATGCTATCGATAAATTATGAATTCACGTGTCGCAAGAACGCGTCTATAAAAATTTCCTTCACTGCGTGAATCGATTTCGTTTGCCTTGACATTGAAATTCCTGTACAGTCTCATTTTGCTTTCTCAATTGAGATGCATTCGATACCTTGCGATTACGCATTATTTACCAAAGATTATCATTCCAACAAAGCGGAAGTTTCAACTACGATCAGCTTAACGTGCAACGAGTATTTTACAAATAGAAACACAGGCCGTTTGTAATAACTAAAGGGTTGCACAGACTTGTCAGGTTTAATTTAATTTAACATTTCATTATTTATTACATCATTAGGTCCAGTTCTACGATATTGCAATACGCTCCTGTCCGATGCAATTCGCCTATTGGTCGAATCTTCGAGGCCACGTGACCGTTGTCAACAAATGTGCTTGCGCGGTGCAGTTACCGTTTTGCGGGAACGTAGCGTACCTCGAGCTCCCGCCACCACTACCGCTCGCTAACCAGTAGCGCGGCTCAGCTGTTTCTGTTTACTAAACAAAGGAGCCAGCAATCAGTTCAACGGTGGACGGCGAACGGGTCGCGTTCGTGTGTCCGTACGTGGGGCACCACATCTTTTTTTTCTAACCCTTTTTTTTTTGACCCACCTAAGAAACAATCTCGCTATATGATTGCGGACGAAAATCGCGGGTGCATCTAACGGGGATACTCTTCGTAGGCTCGTCGATCGCTGACCACGAGATAATACCAGACAGGTATTGGAGGACCGAAAGCGTGAGACAAGACGAGAGGAAACAGTGAGTATCTGCAACGTATCTCGTGTCTGTCATCCAGACATAGATCCTTGACCCGATTCTATCGCGATATTCTTGTACGGCGTCTTCGTTCCGCTTCCGTTCAATCTTTCTAACACTCGTGCTCGATCGATCCAACTGCCTCGCAATGTGTAGACGAACGTTTTCATTTTCTCTTCGTCGCGAGACACCTTAGCGTGTGTTTAAATTAGAATCTGAGCCCGAATCGATGGTACGATATGCGTATCGAACAGGTCGCATATCAATAGACGCAGTTTCTCGATATGTCGAAGCTCTGTGATTTGTACGCTAAAAAAAATTAGAAACTGTTTACGACTGTTATCTCTAAGATAGTTTAGAATAAAATTCTGAAACGAGAACGTGTAATAGCTTGGAGATAAAGAAGATGGTATTTGACTATACGTTGTATACTCGAACCTTACGTAATCGCTATCAGCTGTGCACGACAATCTACGCTTCTAGTTAGCGTGCTTTGACAGCTGCCAGCGTAATATTTTCATTGTCGTTTGTATTTCCATTTACAGCTATATTTCCTATCTTAATTTTTACGCTCTTGTTTGTACAACTTGCACCGGATAGTAGATTAAGAGGTTGTTCAAGATAGGTTGAGGGGTTGCCTAATTTATCGACGGTGGAGGCGACGATTCATTGGTCGTAGGTTATAGGTGTCGTTTGGGTATTTGGTTTTGCAAATTTCTATTTCTTTAGAAAATATGTAACCAGTGGTAATTGGATGAAACGAAAGAACGAATTCGTAACATTATATCGTTGATAGGTGGTAGGTTAGTGGATTGCAGATGATCGAAAGCAGCTGGTAAATGTTTTATACAAGTTGTTAAAATTCTGTAAAAATCTAATAGAAACGTAGAAGAAGCTCGGCGACAAAGAGGTAGGAGTCGTGAGAATTGCGTAGTTTCTTGTCTACTAACTTCAAGGCCAGCGCAATTGAAAGGAACAGTACTTTAACACGTTCGTTCGGACATAAGGAAGCGCGAAATTTATTCAGTATCAAATGCCGTTTCGAGCATACATTTCAGATTCTTTTCGTTCTCCGATGTTATTACGATTAATCTTGTACCTTGCAACTTTCTTACCGTTTTGCATATATTAAGGTTAAAAAGTGAACTTTACCATGGGTTGTAGTTTATTCTGGATCTGTCAGTCAGTATTACAGAACGCCAAGAGTTAATGCTTTTTTATGTAATTATCGATTTTCTATTCCTAGCGAAACGGCCATGTTTAAATGCTTTCTACTGGGTATGTCGTATCGCGAAAATCAATTAGATAAAGCCGATACCAGAATGGTCGTTATCACGTACGTTCGAGTACGATTCCTTTCGTTCATTCATTTTTTTTCCTCCGTGGAAAAAAAAAAGTAAAAGTTTTCGCTGTGTTCGTTCATTGGAAATCTCCGTTTAGAGGAATTCCATCGTCGTGAGCCGTTCCACGCGCAGAATACTTACGGACGACGCGGATTATGTAAACGAACACGACTCGACTCTGTGAATAAACGCTTCTGTAACGTTTACGATTACAGCGGGTCCGTTCTGTGCCAAAAATACTCGGGTGAATAAATGATTTTGAAAGTAAGCCTAGTGTTCCCCATTGGGCATACAAACGGGTTAACCTTATCGATTTATGTTCGAATATTCGAAGGCAACAATTCGTTACACCTGTAGAGCGTAAAGGAACAAAGATATCTACAGTTTTTGTAGGTTTAACAGATGGGAAGTAATTAGCGCGCTCATCCACATTAATTTAAACGTTACGAATAGTTTTGTTTCATCGCCGTTCCTTATCGATGCACGCTCCAAAACAAGCGAAAACTTCCTGCAGTTTTTTTTTTCTCGAAGGAAAGTGATTTCTCCGACAGGATGAATAATAGTTGCTTTTTTTTCTTTCCGAAACGAGATTCACCTCTAGACGTGTTTTGTACGATTGATTTTCAAAACTGGTTTCGCGAAAGTAAAGAAAAAAAAAACAAAAAAAAAAGAAGAAGAACAGAACGAGATGAAAGAAATATAATCTCGGAGAAAGTGATTCTTCTCTCGTAAAATCGATCTATCGGTTAGAAACGATTTAGCCCGCGTTAAATCGTTGATCCGTGGCGTATGCTGTGATGTCGGAGCGTTCGTGTCGTAGTTTCGGAAGGGAGAGGCTTGGTACAGACGAGACCAGACGAGAGAAGCTTGCGTTATACTGTACTCTTGTCTAGTGAACGGTGTACAATGTACCTCTCGTACGCTTTCACACACACACGCGTCAATAATTGCCATGCACCGATGCGAGACATGCTCTTAAAAGTCGAGAAATGAACAAAGAATACGTGCATCATGCGCATACAGCATTTCCCAATCTTGTCGATCACCTTTTCTGCTTTGTAATCCATTAGGGTGCTATCTGGAACAAATGGCGGACCTGTTCTGCGTTCTTTCCCTTTTGCATCTTTCATCATTTCGCTACTTAACTACGTAAATAACGTATAGGGCTCGTATATTTTAGTAAACGTGCCACGGTAATATCTTTTACAATTTTAATAGGAACAGCTTGTTCATTACGTTACGTCACTTATGTTTATTATTTAAATAATTTAACATTAATCGCGCAGTAATGTTGCGCATGCGTAGGAGTTGAAAAGCAGACGCCACGATTGCGTCTTCTTTATTACTCTTCTTAACCTTGAATTATAGAATGGCCAGAATGAGCATCGCAACGTTGATTTCACGGCAAGTAGAAAAAAAAGCTTATGGGAGAATTGTACGAGATATATACACGCGTGTACCGTAAACACGACGACGTAAAGGCGCGTGTGTATACGTGTAGCTGTAGTGCGTGGCAGATATGTCTATACACGTGCATAATGCGCTCGGGTCGTGAGCAGAACGAACAGCAACCTTGAGCAACCGAGTAATATTCCGAGAGACGGGAGAGCATTTGCGCAGCACACGAGAGCACACCGGACTTTCGTCGATATTTCCTTCTCTACCACCGTTGCGTTGCTCTCTAGGCAAAGAATAGATCTCCATCGATTTTCTCGATGGACTCACTCGAGTCGAAACGATCATCATCCCCCTCCACGTCGTGCTACTCTTTTCTACATAAAGGAAATCCACGTGTTCCGCCTTAAAGATCGAACTTGCGTTCTTTTTATTCCGCCCCGAGGCTAGAAAGTTTAGTTTATCAGTTTTTGTTATTTCCTGACGGTCGAACGAAAATCATTCGAGATGATTATGGTAGAAAATATTTCTCTCGAGAGGGGACTTTCCAAGTCCTTGGGCAAACGCGCGATCGTAACGTTTTATTCGCAGAATGGAAAACTTGAGAACCTCTTTGTTTTCTCTGGCGATCGTCTATGTAGGTACAATCTATTTCGTGACTAATACAGCTTGTACCGTCGATAAGGAAACTAGCTAGGATATCGCAAGAGCAACATGGCTGTAAAGAGATTCGATTATCGATACTGGTTGAAAAGCGATACCTTTCTCTTTGCGACTAATCGCTTGTTCATAGGACGGACACGTTGAAACAGCTTGGCTTTCCGACTGACCCAGTACTCGAGCTGCTTCTGCTTGACATTTCGTAACACAGTGACTGGCGGGCGTATATTTAGACGAACGGAGGCAACCCGTGAATTCGTTAATATCGTTGAACCGCTACCGGAACTTGCTGAATCGTCAGCTGTTCGGGACAACTTGCACGCTCCGTCGACTTTAACCTGTTAACTCTGTTGCTGCTCCCTTCGGTTCCTTCACGAACACGTCGAACTTTTCAATTTAACGAATATTCGAGGACTTCAAGCTTCGAGGTAAATTGGTTTCTCCTCGTACCGATTTATCGTTATTTCGTACGTATTTCGTTTAACGAGCGTGAACGGTTCGCGCGTAAAATCATCGGCCGAGGAGAAAGTAGCGTGCTCGGATTTAGCATTGTTACTCAGTTCCGATGTTAGACCAGTTAACAAACGTTTCAGTCACGTGATGCAACGAAACTGGTTGTATAACTTCGTCAGGATCGTTTAGCATATCGCTTATTAATTCGAGGCTGTTCTCTTTTCAAAATTCGACATATTTAGGTTTCAGACTTTGCGCGGACAAATGACTTGTTCCTGACCTATGCTCCTCCCCACTCCTTCACCCGGAAAGAAATCACACCGAAGGACCTTCCGTACTCCCGAGACACCGAGTATCCAGTGACTAATTAAATCGACCTGTTGTTGCTGCGATTCCACTGCACCTTCGACGATGCCGAGCCATGCGATTCCATTTTAGAACCACTTCAGATTGATCAGTACAGTTACGTCGTCCTAAACATATTTGATAACTGAACTCATTGCGTACGGCGTTCTGCTCACTCGACGTGCTTCCAGAGCCTGCACATTTTCGAGCACGCCAATAAACTTGATACAAGCACTTTGTTAATTAACATTTATCAATTCTTAATAACATCATTTTTTGCAGGAATGTCGCCAAGTAATCGTTAATTTTGACTTTCATTCTCTTTATTGCTACGAGTTTCTTTTTTTTTTTTTTTTTTTTTTTTAAGAATTACTGTCTGTCTAATAAATTAATTTAAAAACTACTTCTTCAAGAACTAGAACTAGAATATAATAAAAAAGCCGAGCAGATTCTTCCCGATGCAACGACAATACCGACCAATTATTTTCCATTATTTTCGAATTTTCACGTGCATTTATTTCGCGATTCTTTTGTCATAAGTTTACCGTAGCAACATAAAAAAGAGATCATAGAATTCGTCGAGTCGTCGATACGCTCGTATTAAAAAAGCTTTAAAACGAGATATCTCGTCGCCCATACGCAACGAGTTAAATGATCGAGCAACGCGTAATTTGAAATGCCACTTGAAAATGATCAAAGAACCAAACATCTTATCGGCAGGAATAATACATAGCACTCGAAACAACCTCTATTCGTCCTCTGCGTCGATCGTTCCTCGTGAGCGCAACGCACTGAAAATACCCAAGAGAACGTGGATCGAAGATATACATGTAAAATCAGCCTCGAGTATCCTCGACCGCCTCGCGTTGCTCGTTAATTATACCAACCAACGTCCAGCCTCTCTCTCTCTCTCTCTCTCTCCCTCTCTTCTGTACCGGTTAATTACCATTGTATCGAGACGTCTTGTCATTCACCGAGCCATTAATCACACGGTCGATTTAGAAATCGGTTAGGTTAACTCTGCATAAACTTAATTTCAATGTTTTCGATGTCATTATTTCAATATTAACACTTAACCCGCCGGCTTTCTAATTTGCAGCCGAACGTAAATCGCCGGCACTAATTTGCGAAATTTAAGAATTGGTCTCTCAAAGGAAAAACCAGCCTAACCTTTTTCTTACGCATCATTTTCAAGTAAAAATTTCAGATAGTGCAAAAGAACCATGAAACCTACTAAAACAATAATATTTGATATGATTTGCACTATTTCATAAAGAATTTTTTTTTTTTATTTTTTACTCAAGTTTACACTAAGTTTCCAGTAAATTCTTACACTGACGTAAAATTTTAAATTCCTTTATAGCTTCCAACCAGACTGATACATAATATTACAAATTGCAAAACTGCAATACCGGCGGGTTAACAATGGAAAAATTGTCTATCGTGTTCGCTATGAAAATTAAAGAATGATAATGTATTGCGTATGCAGTGATGACCCACCAGAACAAAGCAAAAAATACTGCACGTACAGTAGCCGTCCTCGAACGTGTTAATGCGTATTATGGTCAGAAAAATACACGACGAGTTTGACTCGTTTATTCTCCACGCGAATGGGTTAAACAGAACGGTGTGTCTTGAAGATATCGTGCGAACCGGTTGCGAATCGATCTCGAAGCAGCTTGAAGCACATCGCTAGCCACCGTGTGGAGTATACACACGCTGGTGCTTCTAGTAGGCTTCTCGTTGCCAGACCCGTACCGGAGAAAGTTAATTTCGCATGGCCGTTGAACCGATATCGCGATTACGTAGGGGGAAGCCGGGGATTATAATGCAACAACGACTATTATGTCGGTCCACTGCCGTGCTATACGAGCTGGGATCGCGTAGACCTTTGTCCTCTTCTCCCTACGATTTTCCACAGGGATGGAACCGTGGTTAGTAGAAAAAGTTACCTTTCTCTCCCCTGCGTCCCGTGAGAACCATGGTGGACGAACGAGGCGTTTCTCTACCGTACCGACGAGCGAGATCCACTATGTAACGTTGTTCGATATTAGTAACGATGTGAAACAGGCGTTAGAAAGCGCGAGGTTTGGTGTACGGTAACAGCGTAACTGTACAGAACCCGTGGTTGAAAAGTTTCGTGTAAATGGAAAACGACATGAGTTGGCCTGTCTCCAAACGGACGCGTTTTTTTTTTTTTTTTCTTTCGACCTGCCTGGCACGTCGGATCTCCGCCAAATTGACGCAACGTTTCCCTCCGACCGTTAACGTCGGCTAGCTCTCGCGATATTCCGTAATCGTCCCAGTCGCGGTTCGTTGCACTTGTACGCTTCTCTTTCTCTCTCTTTCTCTTTCTCTTTCTTTCTTTCTTCGAGTTTTCGACTAGGGAAACTGCCGCATTCCATTCCCGCGCGATTCTTCCTCGCCTCTTGTCTTTCATAGCATGATCTATGGGGTCAATATTAGCGAATGATTTTGGCATCGTTCGATACTATCGATGTAATCCAAAGTAGGGTGAAAGTGTCGAGTGACTCACTGTCGTATGACTGGCAATCACTGTTAGATTGAAAAAGTTCAAGAATTTTTAGATAACAGATGTACCGATAAAATTACTAAGCCGATTGTTCAATAAGAATTGCCGTATATATTTTAAAGATATCTATACGATCTCAGTGTCCAAGTAATAAACGCGTCGAATTTTCAAAAGAAACGAAGTACCTCCCAAGTTGATAACAGCCAGTCGAGCACCATACAGTTCCGTTCGCGTCGTTGTAACGTGTGTAAAATCGATTAAGTGGCACGATCCACGTGAACGAAGCTGAGAAACGGTGTCCGTCGAAAGAGGAGGGAATGAAACGAGTCCCGTGACAGAAGAGAATCGCGTGGGTGAGGCTTGTTCGGTCGTGGAATCGTTTTCCAGCTAGGACAAGGGAACCGGTACCGGTTTTCCGTTGCGCAAAAAGACAATACCGCGACGACCTTAGCGGATATGGTCAGACCAGATATTCCGTCCTCGAGGATCCGCTCGATCCGCGTATTTTTCTCTTGCCTCGACTTCTGTCTTTTTATTCTCTGCCCCCATCTCTTTTCTCTCTTTCTTCTCTTTCTCCTCTTCTTTCTGTTTCTCTCCCTCGCGCGTTCTCTCACTCTTTTATCTTTTTTTCTTTTCTTCTTCGTTCCTGTTCCCTTTCCAGGCAACAAAAGCCACCTTGTGTAGAGCCGACAGAATTTCTTCTTTGTCTCTTTCTTCTCGTACGCGAGTAGAGATACTCCTCCTACGAAGATGATCAGGTCAATGGTGTTGCTGGCAGAATAGGGAGATCAAAGTGCGATGGGGTGTACAGCGAGAACAATGAGATATACACTTGAGGATTTTTAGGCACAGAGGCACGAAAGAGGTCGAAATCTGTTAACGACCGGAGAAATTAGAGAGGATTACAGGGTTATTCAAAAGCTAGGGACACGTCGATCTACGATTTATAATTGACAAATTTTAGTCTTGTACATTGAAAGGAAAGTTAGAATCAAAATTAACGTTCGTTACTAATATAACTGTTCTTGTCGAATCTCGGTCAAAAATTGTTGTCACGGGTCTAACTGGTTAACAAAACTTTGTCGTCGTTTTCCTTGCGTAGTATCCGAAACTATGGATCTCAAGATTACATATCGACGTCTAATCACATTAACGACGAACTTTCCGAACAAGCTAATACAAAGTGCCGTGTGTGGTTTCAGAATGCAGTAAATATGCCGTCGTTGCTGGAAGCGTTGGAGCTGAAGTACGGCAGTTCAACGACCGACTGCTCCCTCACGGACGAGGAGACGGAGTCGAGCTCGCCGAAGGCCGCCCTCTCGGTCAGCATTTTCATTCCGAAGAAGTCACCCCGTCACACGGTGCCTGCTCTCCTCGTGTTACAGGACTGCGACATCGAGTCGGCTGGGAACGACGCCGAGAAGCTGCGTAACAAATGTAAAAACGTCGAGGAGCTTGATCTCGCGCAGAATAAATTGTCCCAGTGGACAGAGGTGTTCGGTATACTTCAGCATATGCCGAAAATTAAATTTGTCAATCTGAGCTTCAATTGTCTTGCTGAGGTACTCGAGGTCAAGCACGGTAGTTACGATCTATTGAGGAATTTAGTGTTGAACGGGACCAGAGTCTCTTGGTCCACTGTACAAGGGCTCATCCGTCTCCTGCGTAATCTCGAGGAGCTCCATTTGTCTTTGAACGAGTACAAGACGGTCGATTTGGATTATCAGAAGCCTGAGAATGGGAACGCGTCGTTGAAGAAACTTCACTTCACCGGTAATCCTGTTGAAGTTTGGAACGAGATCTCGAAGCTTGGCTACATTTTTCCCAATCTGGAGAGTCTTGTATTAGCGGAATGTCCGATAAGATCGTTGGTTCTTGCGGATAACAGAAACTCGAACGAGGAGACCTCGTGTAAGAAGAAAGAGTCGGAGGATTTCAGCCAGGATAATGAGAATATGAATAATTTGGACGTGGAGGAGAATACGTCTGTGGACGAGAAGGGAAACAGGATATTCAACGAGGGGAAGGTGACGTACGACAGGTCCGAGTCTGAGTCAGAGTCCAGTGGAACGAGAATCAAATCCTCCCACGATCCTTTCAGGAAATTGAGGTTCCTCAATGTGAACGGCACTCTGTTGTCCACATGGGATGACGTGGAGAGATTAGCTAGGTTTCCTGTCCTTAAATCTCTGAGGATCCAGAGCTGTCCTCTTTTCGAGGTACATCAACCCTCTTTAGACCGTTTTTTACTTGTACCGTGAAAAAAACTTTTGCTTTAGTCAGTGTTTTCTTTTTTTCGCCGCTTTTCTTTTTCATTACTTAAGAAACACCCACTGCTCCCTTCCTTCGAGAATTCTCATTCGCGATGTATTTTTGTGAATCGATCGATCGAAGGAAGAACGATCAGAGGAGGTAGAAAAAGAACAGCACTTAAATGTGAAACCGTTACGACAGCTTGATCTAGTATGCGCCACTTCGGACCAGTTCGTTTTAGCTGTACCGAAGTAAACGTTGGCACAGTATCAATCTGTCTGTGAAATAATCATTAGACTATGCACATACGACAACGAGCCTGTTTTTTCGTTGAAGTTACATGTCCGATTGATTATAGTTTTTTTTCCAAATATTTTTCACACCATCATTTAATAAACTAATCCTTCTAACTTCTCGCGAGAACTCAGCTCGTTTGGTTCAATTTTACAAAGAGTTATTCTATTTTAAAAGGTGTCCGAATACTAATGGAAGTCGTTTGTATGTAGTAACTGAAAGTTGATTGAGGGAGTGTATGAGGATGAAGATTAAAGTATTACTCGAACGATTGCAGAGTCCTCGAGAGTACACGGAACACGAGAGGAGGCAGCTGTTGATCGCCAGACTCCCAAACGTCGAGACATTGAACGGTGGCGGTGTGATATCCTCGCAGGAACGTGAGGACGCTGAGAGAGCCTTCATTCGTTATTACATGGACAAACCGGAAGCTGACAGGCCGGAAAGGTGCCTCTACACCGTCTTTTACGATTCCATTCCCATCGTTGGTTCTTTGTTTCTCCGTTTCCATTCTGTATTACTTTAACACTTAACCGACCGATCGGGAAGATCCGATATACTTAATATATTGAATTTTATAGTGAATTTTGCGATGTACAATTATGTAAATCTACCGTTTCTACCTGTTAGTACACTCTTAAAAAATGCTGTGCTGTTCAGCACATTCTTACTTTTTTGTTTTCTAACATCACTTCGATCTGTCTAAGTGATATGAAATATTAGACAATTTCAAATTATTCGCACGTTTCGTGGGTGCAATATTGTTAACAAGGGAATGTTGATGAAATATTCTCAAAAAAATATTTCACAGGTATTATTCTTTTTTTTTCTTTTTTTTTTTCTTTATCGACAAAGACGATTCTTAAAGTTGAAAGTAGTAAGCATAATTGAGCTTATCACCTCGAACATTATCAGAAACAGAGAAACGGTGTAATCGACGAATTATATATTTCTCAATGTCAAAATCTATAAGCGTCGCTCAGCGAAAAATACGTCCACGCGTTACATTCTGTATTTAATGTCACTAATTTGACTCGACACGTCTTAGGGAGATTTGAACGCCTCGAGGACAACCTTTCCATTACGAAGCCACGGAACGAAATACTTCAGCTTCTATTTTCGTCGAATACGTTAATTGTATTCGAGCATACAAGTTCCCGTTTCCATCTCTGTCATCGCGTTCGAACCGTTTCTATTCTAGCCTGAACTAGAACCCATAAAGTTATTCTAGTTTCACGGCCATAGTTGTCACCGAAGAACCACCGCTGCCGCCTCTCTGACCCTGTTCCTCCGTTTTCAGGTACTCAGAGCTGGTTGCTATTCACGGAAAGCTGGATCCGCTGGTACACGTCGATCTGACGCCCGAAAAAAGGGTCAAGGTTACATTCACATACGGCGACCTGGTCGAGGTAAATTTATCACTCGTCTTCAGAGGATCCATTAATTGCCGATCTGATTAAATTTCGCGATATTCATTGTGAGAGATGGGGGAGGGAAAGAGGTCTGTGTACAAAACGTATATTTCAGCTGTGTGTAATTGGTGTTCATTCGGCTTATTTGTTCGGTAAAAGAGGGTGGGTGGACGTGTATGTGTGTTTGGTTTGCAAACCGTTTTAGAGAGGCCTCGTGAAAATCGAGGAAAGAAAGGCGTGGCTTCTCGCGGCCTGGATCACTTGAAACTCGCTATAAATATCGATGGTACTTTGTAGGTTCGATCCATCGACGTGTATAGAACTGTTTTCGAGTTGAAAACCAAACTGGAGACCATGGTCAAAATCCCGGCGAATCGGATGAGATTGTTCTACGTGGATCAGGTTAGCATGCCTAGCGACTTATTATCTTATTAGCTTTCTTTTTGTGCTTTTGCAGAACGTTTGGTTCCTCGAGAGACCGCACAAGAAGTACGAAATCGCGATATAGACAATTCTTACTCTGTTATTGTACCCTCTCCACCTACCCTTCCCCGTTTCGAGTATCCCAATTCAATTTACCAAGTTCTCTCGACCGTTAGTACTGTCTGAGGTAAATTAAGTTCGAGCTCGAAGAAGGATCGTTTTCTCTTAACCCTTGACATCTTGTTCTGTACCCCAGGTGATGAAGGCGCAGTACGGGCCAGAGGAAATGTTATATCCGAACAAGCAACTGTATAGATACAACATCCGGAACGGGGATGAGATAATAATCGACAGCAAATTGAACCGTTTCGTATCGACGTCTTCGACCACCACGTCTTCCATACGTTCCTGAAGAAGGTTCTCCAGCGAATCGTCGGACGACACGAAACATACCTGACAGTTGTTGAGATCTGATCTCCATTAACGGATCTACAGGGGTCGCGTTACCTCGATCGTAGATCGACCACGGAGAGTCTCGGGATTTTTTTTTTTTATATATATACACACACACAGACACACAACACCTAAGTAATTGTTCTAGCAATTATATTTACCTAATTCTTCAGGGTTCGAGAGGCATAATACAGAGAACGCTAGAGGAACTGCTGACGAAATGGCGAGGTTCGAATTTGTACTGTTTCAGGATCTTTTCAAGCGTCGTTAGTCCGGTTTCCAGGACGGAAATTTTGTCCATATACACCGACACATATGTATATTCTAGTATATACCATGTTTTTACGAGAAGAACCGAATTAAATTGGCGTTCGCAAATGAACTTTCGCGACTCTCCTTCGAAGCTTCGCGCGCATTAACCGTTAGCGTAGATAGCAGTCGAGCCTACGGGAAAAAAAAGAGTAACAGAATCATGTGAAATACCTAGTTACGTAGTTTTAAACCTCGTGATTTTGCCGATTGTTTTTCAAGTAGTGAATTGTTTTTGTCTGTTGCTTCGCAAAGTGTTTCGTACGTAGACCACAATTGTACAAAGGAAATTTTATATAGCGACTCCAATGAAATATCACGTAGAGTTTCAAATATTTCGCAATCGCATTGGTATCGATTAGTAAGCGATCGTGTTAGTCGACGAAAATCAATCTTTGATTAACCCAGATGAGTTTTACCGTTTTAGAAATAGAGAGAGAGAGAGAGAGAGAGAAATGTTACATAGCGAGATGTTATACATTGATTTATCAGTCTGTCTATCTAATAAGAGGATTCGACGAAGAGCACGTTGAGATGATTCAAGCTCGCGGATCAATTTTCTAAACGTGAGGTAACCACGTACCTTTGGGACAATGCGACGAATGTGACAAGAAACAAGGAAACGGAAGAAAAGAAAGCAAACGTCGAGGCTGCAGATAAAGAAGGAACTATTTTTGTATATCGCAGCTAAGACACTCCAGGAAGTAATCGAAGAAGGAAAAGAAATTACGGGCAATGATAAAAGTGCACACGATACGCTATGCGTTATGTAGTACAACTTCATATCTCGATCGCAACGATCAAATTGGTATACGTTTCGGCCATTGAAAACATTCTTTTTCTGTGAAAATATTTAGGGACGCAATACCAATTCAATTGTGCAGTACGTGTTTTTTACGTAGGCGATAGAACAGCGAGCATGTATTAATTGTTTTTATATCTATATATTTGTAATCGATACTTTTCTTTTTTTCCTTTTTTTTTTTGAGACGAAACCATAAAATGATTCACGCTATGATTTCATGCATTTTGAAATGTGTACTTAAAGCTTGTCGGTTATCGATATGCGATAACGGTGAATCAAGTGTCTTTTTAAATGTCACGCGCCTTTTAAGTTTCAACATGTGTATATCTCAATCACAGATTATTTACGATCATTCGGTGTATCTCTTGTTGCGTGGAATTTAGAGAGTGTATCGAGTAGGAAATTAGACGAGGAAATGCACTGGATATAGTTTATCGTTAACACGGGACGCTGAAAGGAAAGAGGAAGAACAACGATGTTGAGCATTTTTGGCTTATTCCGCTTTCAAGGGAGAAACCTTGAAGAGTCACTTAGTGCCTGCCTTTTAATAGCGTTATTCGAATACTTCTAACACTGCCCTGTAAATACCATAAACACTGCGAAGCAACTTGATCGACTCTTCATGGTAGTGAAGACTAAATCCTACGCGTTTGCTCCGATCTAAACCCCTGGCATTGGAAATGATTTCACAACTTCAATTCGACTGACAATATTCACTATCCCAGTACAAAAAAAAAAATATATATATATATATACACAGTGAAGAAAAATTCACGAATTAAAATAAAATAAACCCTTTTGGTATTCCGGTGCAAGGGAGATTTGTAAAGAATCGAGGAGAAGAGAATCACGAGTAGGGGAAGAGTCGGTCGACGCATCATTGAAGCATCAAATCCAGCATCGCAAATGTTCTTGATGTTGGATTTCAGGGTTATCGATAGTTTCGTTTTTCCGTCAGTTGTTTTTCGTCGACCACGTTTGATCAATAATACAACACACCGCGAGGTAAATATGTACGAACGAGAAACACAGGAGGGGGCAAAAACGTGTATCGTCGACCCTGAGATCCCGCGCCCTATATGTGTCTAGTCTCGGAAAAGGAAACTCTGCATTGTTCTCATTTTATATAATACGATCCTTTTTTGTGCTGGCACAAATGTGTACGTACTAACGAAATAAAAGTCTTTATATGAGACGAGTCCGCGTTTCCCTGTGCAACGTCGATCATCGGTCATGGATCATTAACAATTCTAGCCTTCGCGTTTCACGCTAAACGTGTTACACAGAAAGGTTTTGAAACGATCGTGCCGGGTTGGCCGATAAATTAGCCAGCTTGTACCCTCGTGTGCCGTCGGTGCAGAGAGGTTAAACGCATAGGTCAAAGGTTACTTTGCTGATCGAAAGTTTAATCACTGTGGAGCATCTCCGGGTAAGAGTGTGATAAATTACGGCTTCGATGAGGAAATTCCCTGTAGAGTAGAGGTAGAAAACAAACAAGAAAAAGAATACTATTTAAGTGTTATTATTTTTACGATATAAATCGATGTCATTGACGTTTCATTGGTCAGATAGGATACGGTCTGTTTTGGCTCGTTAACGAGCCAGTGCGAGGACCGTGAACGGCATCGATCGTAAGCGACGCTTGGCGCCGCAATGGCCCTAAGGGCGACGCCATGCCAATTTGGACAATTCATAGACGGTAATTTCAAATCGAACCCCGAAAGGAAAATTCGAAGCGGAACATTCTTGAGAAATTGAATGACACAATTCAACGTGAAAAGAAACGGAGAGATAAAAAGGAAAAAAAACATTTTCACAACCGAAGAATATCGATTGTCAATTGCTAATTATACCGGGGCGTCCGTGCAAGTAGGGACGGCCCTGTTTACAGGGCACGTATTTATCCGATATGCAACGAAGATGTCGAGATGGATAGGTGAACTCGAGCACGCTGTGGCTGGCTAATCGTAAAAAGTTTCTGCAGGGTCCATTGGAGAATTATACGCCGATAATAAAAGTCGAACTCGAAGACTTTTATCTAGATATAGATAAAAGTGGTATTGAAAGAATGACAGATATTAAGCTACCGTTTAATTGTAACACGACGAAGGAGAGAGAGAGAGAGAGAGAGAGAGAGAGATGCATCAACATTAGGTACAATTTGATCAATTAAATTTGTACTGATATTTCGATCCTCTTTCATTTCCCTCTATTGGATGAAATCTACTTCAATTATCCGTCCTATAAATTCGTCGGATTTCACCGGGAATCCGAGAAAAGAAAGTCGCGAACGATGCACCGATTCCATTTCCCCTGGGTTCTTTGTCGTCTTCTATCAATTTCAGCTCGAGCCTCCTGCCATCTGGGATCGATTCGAGGCAACGCAGAAGCGCCTACGTTCACGGGGTAAAACAATTAACGTCGCCGCAAAATTCTATTCAGCTGCATGGTACATGACCCGATACCCGAAATAATAGAGCCGCACGAGGTGACAGCTCGTTACGAGGTTCCACTTTTTTTTTTCCTTTTACCTTTGAAACTTTACGACCGAGTGGGATCGTGACTAATCCTACCCTGGGGGAGCGTGCGCCCCTACTATGCACTAAATCCACAGAGAGGACCGCATCGATACCGGCACCCTGACTTTACGAAACTTTTTTTTTTGTTTCTTCCCTCGACCTACTATTCTACTCCTCTCTTTTCTTCCCCTCTTTTCATCTCTACCGAATTACTCTAATCTCGAGAAAATTTCGAAACGTACATTCAAACGGTACGACGATTGTCACGTGAGTTATGAAAAATTACGATATTCTCGGAAAATTCGGAAGATCATTATCCAACAAAGTCACATTAAAAGTTGGACCAAGAAAAGAGTCAGATTACCACCGATGAGAATTTCTTTCTACCGTTACCATTTAACGCGACAGCGTTGTTTCGAAGAATCTTTCAAAAGTGGCGGTCGAGGGTGACTACCCACGTTTCCCGTGGCCCTGGCAGACGTGATTGCACCCCTGGTTAGTGGGTAGGCAACGGGCAAGGGGCAGAGAGAACGAGGAGCGAATGCGCGTTGGTCGCGAGATAGCATGAGTAGGACGTGGGTCGTCGTGTGTCGCTGCAGAGAGCCGAGAGAGCGTGTCTCCTGCGGAACACAGCTGGCAGGGACCGTCAAGATGTAAGCTGTCGGCAGGGAGAACGCGTGAGTGTGACGGTGTACGCCGCTGTTGGCCCAGGCTGTGAAGAAGAGAGAGAAACGTACGTCGACGAGGAAGAACGTTCAAGTGTCGTAGACAGAGAATAGAGGGAGAGAGGGATATAAAGGTGGAGGTGGTGGAGGTGGTGGAGGAGAAGAAGAAGAAGAAGAAGAAAAAGAAGAAGAAGAAGGTGGTACGATCAAACGGGCGATTTGGGAGGATGGAGTAGAGCGGGAATTCAGGGATCGATTGGTTCCCGATTGTTGGCATGGAGGACACAACGACACTGGGGTAAGTAGAAAGTCCGAGGCAGGGCAGGTCGAAATGTTTAAAGGGGTGCGTTCTATGCTACATTTCTATGTACGCGATTCGTTATACGTCTACTACACTCCAGGATTCGACGATCGATGCGACGACCGAGCCACCACGGATCCCAACGATCTATCTTTTCCGTGGCTGGCTTCGTCGTCCCTCTAACCCACCCCCACGAACACGCTCGAGGTCATCGTTAGCCCAGAACACAGGGATAACCGTGCGTTATGTTCTCCCTGATATTGTCCGGTATATTTAGCGGTCGGATTACGAAGCTCGTGAAGAGGGATTGGATACGACGAGGATGCTATTGGTAAACGCTTCTCTCGGAGGCAAAACACGGGCTCGAATAGAGCGAGTTAACAGAGTCGCTCGCGAGACTCTCCCTCGAAGCGCAGAGAGAGAAAAAAAAAGTTGTTAGGAGCTATTTACCTGAGGGCTCTAACCAACCCCTACACGCTACGGTCCTACGGGAGGCTTGAACGTTCTGGTCTTGTTCGCGCCTTCGTTTCCTCTCTTTTTTCTCTTTTTTTTTCTCTCTCTCTCTCTCTCTCTCGAAAAATATTATAGCGTAACGAACATTCTTGGTCGTTCAGTCGATTCTCATCTGTCAATGTTCCTTTACACATCTGAACCACGAAGAAAACTCCATCTTCTTTCTTTATTCGCCGTGAATGTTTCCCAACGAGTCTTCTCCTCTGCTTCTTCTTAACAGTACTTTTATGTGGAACGAAAAACACGTTTACTCAGCGTTAACGCTTCCAAATTCACTCGCCATTCAGCTAGAAAAGCGACCGATCCGACGCGTATATATCTCGAGAGCGCGTGAACTGGAATAGTCGATGGGGTTTCACGGGGGTATCGAGTAGCGGGTCGTCGAAGTGCGTCAATGGGTTAAGGAGGAACTTAAAGCGACCCTCCTGCTTCAAGGAGTAGCCACGCTTCGTTACACGCCTTTTCTCACGTTGTGATCCATTCTCTGTGGCTGTCGAAGAGGTGTATACATTTCGTCGTGCCGATAATACACCTGTTTTCGTACCGGAATGTATTCTTTGCACGCGAACGCGAACGTTTTGCACAGATGCACGAATTCCTGGAGTTGGGGAGGTGTGCAACGTTGTGTGGGAGATTCTCGTTACTTAAGACCACTTAAAATTCAAGGAAAGGTCACGGAACAGGTGACACGGAAACCTGTGTACATATAACTTGCTTCGATCGAAAGATCTTCGAAGAGAAATGAAAAGAAACGAAGCTTCTGCGAGACTGGGTGCGGCTAACGATATTAACCCCCTTTCGGATGGCGATTTCATTCGAAGAAATGTTCCACGAAGAACCTAGATGATCGGCTACATTTGCAAACTTCTCAAGATTCACCTGTTACGAAAATTAACAGACGTTCATCGAGAAACGAGGATCCGACGTGAGTCGAATGTTGAATTTGATCAATCGACTCTGTACGATTGAATGTATATATACACGAGTTTCAGAGAGAAAGAGAGTGAGAGGGGAGTTCCAGTTTTGAAAATAACCAGGCCACGTTTTCCCGTTCGATAGATATCTGATCGATTTAACGGGACGCTGCTGGTGGCGGAATCTTGTTTCACCGGGACGACAGAGCGAAACATGTGGACGTGGCTGAATATGGATCGTCGGAGGGACTCCGAGGCAGCAGTTCCTATCGCGAGATCACTTAAAGGGTGCCACTCGATAAAACCGTGAAAGAATTTTCATCCCTGCGCGTTTTCCTTTCCTACCAGCAAATACTTTCCCTCTCTAACCGTGGAAATTCTCGAGGCGACGGACAAATCAAATCTCGATTGCGGAGGACTACGTACATATGTTGTGGGTTCGATTGAAATATCTTCGATGGACGACGAATACTTGAAAGAACCTACGTGCCCTCCTCTCTCTCTCTCTCTCTCTCTCTATGAGGATCAATTTCTTAGACGTCGTTTTCATCACAAGTTTTCGAACTCCTGGTGGAACGGTTTACCAAGATTCGCTTCAAATCAACGACTTTCAATTACTCGTTTATATAATTATTTCATAGAAAAAGACAAACGTTGAGTTTAATCCTTCGCGTTCCGAGTATTTTATTGTACGATCGATTGATCAACTCCGACACACTTTCGCAGCGGAACGTTTGAGAATGAGAAGTGTAAAAATTAGACAAATTATACAGGTTTACGAGTTTATTCATTTTTCTGTATTTCATTAATTTGCTTTATTTCGATATGCAGTTATGGCTCGTGTTACGATGTCTCTTGAACGTCACCGATGGAATGCAGATGATTAATATTGTTTAAAAAGATTCTAGAGGAAAATCGATCTTTTAATACACGTATCTCTTTGTCCAATTTTCGAATGCCAGGTTCGAGTATCCAGAAACGGAGCACTTCGTGCCCCCTTTAGAAAAGAATATCGGAAAAGTATGAAGCGTTTGTTAAATAAGCATCGTAATGCACGTTTGTTCGGTCAGCAAACAGTTCACGAATAATTGAAAGTTATTCGGCGAACTGGATCGTTCCATGTAATATTTATTCTACGCTTGGATATCAATCTGAAAGCTGCTTTTCCAATATTACCATCGAGAAGAGGGGATTTCGATATTTCCCCGAGCTGGATTTACACTTCGTGTCATATCCATCTTACGAAATATCTCGCGAAAAAGAAGAACGACGATTCCCGAGATTTCGACGTTCAAAGACAAACAAGTTTCTGATCGAAACAAGCATCGAAACGACAAATTACAGAGTGAACACTTCCATGAAGGTGGAAATCACACGAGGAGAGTGTCGATTGTGCGAAGAAAACCGCATCTGTCGAGCATTGCCAACGTAATTTCGCGATTGATACGTGATTGATAAGAAACATTGAGCGTATCGACAGTAAAAAGAAAAGAGAAAATTCATCCAGAGAGACTTACGTCAAGCAACGCGTGTCGCTTGATAAAAGATCGACAAGTTTCTCCTCTGACGTTGCGTGAATTCATTAGCAGACGGTCTTGTCCTACAAAAAGGACGAACAATAGCTAGTAGCATCTATCATTCGTGAAATACATTCTAGTGATTGTCACTGGCACCACGTTCGAGGAGAATTTCAATTTTCTCCCCGTGTCAGAAAGGATTCGTCGAACATCGACGACCCAGAGAGTACAGGTTGATCCAAAATGACTGACAATAACTTCAAAGTTTTTAACTTTGTAAATTTTCAACGAATTTTCCCTTTGATTAATTAATAACACAAATGAAAGACAATTTGTTACGACACATGTTCGAAATGACCGCTTTTTTAACAGCGTGTTCACAGATGGAGGGAAATTGAATCTAGAAACACGTCCTGCTCTCTGGTTTCTTTCAACCCCTTTCCTTTTTTATTATTATTATTAAAAGAGCACATTGGAGGAATCGTTCGACGGACGACGAGAATCGATAACCGGTAAAGCGCGGAAAAATATACGACCTCTGAGAGGTGGAATTTTGAAAGCTAGAGGACGTTTATAAATAAAC
Source organism: Anthophora plumipes (assembly GCA_951804975.1). NCBI lineage: Eukaryota > Metazoa > Arthropoda > Insecta > Hymenoptera > Apidae > Anthophora > Anthophora plumipes. Next base: position 16,988,940 of record OX638122.1, on the reverse strand, counting down.
GAAGTGGGCCGAGATTTGCTACGTAATCGTCCTGAGCTGTGAAACGCGTGAATGGAACAGACAGACCCCTTAACGCGTTACGAAATATCCCAACGTCGTCGAATTCGTTGGATAAATATCGAGATTAGACCGACGTAGACGCTACTTCCGGTTCCCAGAATCTTCTGGTACAACGAGTGATCAGGCGAACTTCGCTCGTTGTAAATGACTCAGCTGGATTTTCTTCGTTCTGTGATACCCGGTTGGCTTGAATTCCCCGGAAGTCAGAGTAGATATTGGGATAACTCTAATTTTTAAGACAATTACGAATCGTCGTTGCAGACGATCAGATGATAAGATGGAATACAATATATAAAATAAAATCGATTAAGTTAGGTAAATTAAAAGGATCCCGTAGAATAAGCAAAGATAAAAAATACTTGAAATAAATAAATTAAATAACACCAGGTAGTAATTGACACTAGGTAAATTAAATAAATTTAAAGTTAAGATGGAATACAATATACAAAATAAAATCTATTAAGTTAGGTAAATTAAAAGGATCCCGTAGAATAAGTAAAGATAAAAAATACTTGAAATAAATAAATTAAATAACACCAGGTAGTAATTGACACTAGGTAAATTAAATAAATTTAAAGTTAAGATGGAATACAATATATAAAATAAAATTGATTAAGTTAGGTAAATTAAGTAGATCCCATACAATACGTAGAATAAAATAAAGAATACTTGACATAAATAAATTAAGTAGCTCCATAATTAAACAAATAAATAAATCAAATTTCACGATAAGTTGGAATAATCCCATAATTAAAAACACATAAATATATAAAATAAGAATTAGTTGAACTAAATAAATTAAGTAATCCCATAATTGAAACAAACAAATCACAGGTAGCAATTGAAACTAAGTAAATGAAATAATCCCATACATTAAATAAATACTATAACCACATTAAAATAAATAAATCAGGCATAATTAAGAATAAAGGCAATTGAAATAAATAAATGAAATAGCACAGTATGTCAAGTTTCAAGATAAGATGGAATACGATATATAAAATAAAATTAATTAAGTTAGATAAATTAAATAAATCCCATACTGTAAGTAAAAATACGTACTACGACTGACACGTGGATGAGAAGAAAATAGGGCTATTTAAGGGTTTCAGGAAGAGGAACTTTCAGATATGACTGTGTAGGAGGGTTGAAAGACGATGAGTTCAGTGTGACTAATGGAGAAAGTTAGTGATTAGTTATAGATACAGATAGTAAATCCACAAATTTCTTTTTCCAGCGTAAATCATGCTTCGGTACGAAGTAAATCGGTAAGAAGAGGTCTCTTTTAATTCGAACGATTTAAAAGAAGTGGTCCTATGTACTAATTATCGGTGTACTTTTCTCATTGAGAATAATTGAAACAAGGAGGTCGTTGAATCGGTTACCACAGATTGAACATCGGTGCTCTCTATTCAGAGATAATAGACGACAGTCGCGTAATTAACGTTGAACAATCTGTCTAGGGGATCACTTGTAAGAGGTAAATATCACATCAGGTCAGAACAGTGTATTCATCTTCGATTATCTATCCCTTCGATCAACGTGCCATTTTTTCCCCCCCCTCCTTTCCCCATAATCTCACCTCTTGAATCTTTAACGCGCGATTATCGATCGCTGGCGAGTGAATCGTCGAGATATTCATAAATCTCTTCACATTCTACGCTTGTATCAATTCGTTCTATTAAATACTACCTCAATATTTGCTATCGCGTTTATTCTTACAACTCTGAAAATTTTCAATCGAAAAAGAGAGGGCTTTATCATATCGTTCACTTTCTCTTACTGTAGGTTAATCAAAACACGGGTCAAAAGTGACCCGGAATTGGTTAGACAAGAGTTAATTAATTTGTTGCGTTAGTAGTAAAAAGCCGATTAGTAGACTTCCGGTTGGTAGAGTGTTAAACAGCTGTTTCTGCTATTAATCACCGTCGGATTAAAGTACGAACGACATCGAGGATAGAAATGAACGAGAAAGGATTGCTTCTATAAATTTCACCTGAAGATTTCAGGCTTCGTTTCAGAAATGACAGTTGTACCTCGTAATTCATGTTCGAGCGAGCGTTCATTCTTCCGATAGCTGGGAAGAATGGAAGAAAATCGATCCGACGAATTTTCATCGGTCTGAAATGCATTCATGGTCAATATTGACGCGTACGGTAGGGTATACGTGCAACAGTGAAAGAGTTTAACGGGGTTAAAGGTGAGGCGAAACGGCGTTGTTTGATTATTCATCGGGGCGCGGTTGTGTCCGTTTCGACGTCGCTGGCACGGATTATCGAGTATCGGTTGGTACACCGACGGCTCCTTTTCCAGTTTTAAAAAAAGATAGAATCGCGTGTATCCGACACGAGTCTATACATACGCGCACGTCGTGTAACCGCTAACAAGGCCTCCTCTATTTATAGCGCCGCTTCGAGAAGCCTGCTCCTCGCTTGTTTTCCGATTTTCTCTGCAGCTCCAGCTGCACCGTCGTACGTCGATCCTAGAATATATCGGTGCACCGTCTTTTTGGCACGGAACCTCGATCTAACCCCAATTCTTCCTTAACACACCGGCCCCGTATTATTGCCGGATTTTTAAACTATAGGCTTTGACAGACGTTTAGTTTTCGTTAACGAATATATAGCAAACATCTAGCAAAAATATAGTACATTTTTCTGAAAAATATACTATTTACTATTTTGCGAAAATGCTGAAACTTTTTAATATATTTTCTCTCGAAGTGTTCATTCCCTCATAAAAAATCAACGTGACTGAGGACATTTGGGTTTTCGGCTGCCGATATTTCACTGGTGTACAATGTGTTAACCCTTTCACTACGAAAGACGTATATATACGTCCTCTAAATTTGTTTTACTACAACTGTTTTCTAACGTAGAATTTATGTTTACATGTTACATAGGAATTGTAATATTGACAAGTCTTTCAACGTTCGCATGTCTTTACTAACATTGTTCAGTCACAAATTTCGTTGTTTCTCGTAAAACCGTATCGCGAATGAAATCGTATAAAATTCTTCCTTTGCTGATCAGTTTTATAATTTTATTCGTTTATTTTTCAAAATAATATAGCGTTCGGTGGAAGATTTAATGGTTCCGTCAAACAGATTTTAGGTAGTTGAGATTCTGCGGAGTTTTTCGTCGTGTCTGAATAGTTTCTCAGAATCTGTAACGTCTCTTCGAATTCTCTCTCTACTGCGTGCTGTTAGAATCAGTTTCTAATTCGTATTATTGAAAATCGAGGTTATCTGCACTGTTGCTAATTCCACAATTTAGCTCGATGCTTTGCAAGCTTCGGTGAGCCTCGTATATAAAATAATAAGTTTAATTAAACACAGTGCTATGCTTCGAATTGCGTATACAATCAGTTAGAATGTAAAAACGAAAAATATCTGTTAAAGAAAACAGTTATTATCGCCAGTTAATTTTCATTCGAGTTGCGATATCGGACAAAATGGCGACTGATGATCGCCACTCGAATGCAAAGGGTTAATCGCTTGTGAGTGAACATGTGACGTCGAGGTGATTGAACGATCGAGGGATTCTCCATTTCGTGTCGATGCACCGTACTCCACTGTTACATTCATCGTCAGGTTAAGTTTTTCCACTTGTTACTTTGAGAACTTCTAAGAAAATATATTTTCCGGCCATGTAAAAACTGCCCGCGCAAATTGTCTTATAATTCGCCGCGTAAATCGAGAGACCAGTGTATGTATACGTTATTTCTCCTCGAGTTTCAAGTGGAGCGTGATCTTTCAGAAATTCGAATGAATTTTCCTCGGAAAATTCTGCAGAGTTTTCCAAGAGAATAGAATAGACAACGGTGCAATCGTCGCGTACCGCTAGTCACAATCGTCTCGAGGCTCCTCTCTTGAATTAAGCTCGATCTTCCTTGGAGAATAGACACTTTTCGGATATTGGCACTGTTCCATATCTCTTGTACCACTCCTACACGCATTAAACGACCTCGGTGGTCGTTAAACCCGCCTCGTAACGACGAACAATCGCAGCGGGTGGGTTTCGATCGATGAAAGTTGGCTCGATCGATTGAAAAATGGAAAATTCGGAAATACCATCAAGGAGGGAACACAGGGGACAGACGAAGTGATACAAAGACTCCTTCCCTCACAGGTCTAAACAAATGTAACACCGAAAAACGAACGCCGCAGACCGTGGGTTAATCTCTTTGAACTTGTCCACTTATGAAAAAAAAAAAAGAAAAAAAAAGAAAAACAGCCTCCTCAAACACGTTCAGGTCGAAGTCGATCCTGTTGTTCGCTTGGCTACGTGTACGCTCGTCTACCGGTCAAACGGAGCACGAAATTGCGTCCGAGAGGTTGAACGGGGATCGGTTTAGACGTTACACCATGGTTGTAAACGTGAAAATTCGTTGGGAAATTCTCCATAGTGATTCCTCGAATATCTCTCGAATAATCTCCACGACGTGAATTTTCCTTCTTCCCTCCTAGGGAGGGAATCGTTATTTTCCCCGACATTTCAATTCTGCTTATTATAAATTCGTCAATTCTCCTGCTGTACGCAACACGTCGCTCAGAGTAGTGTGTGTATATATATATATGTCGTCTCTGGTTAAACGTTCTGTAATTTCATTCTGATGGTTACAATCGTCGACAAGTGAATGGATCCGCAGAGTTAATTAACCAGCAGCAGCAGAGCAGAATTGAGCCGGTAGTCGTTTAGAATTCGAAAGCGCGATTACAAATGGGGCGGTGATGAATCATTCGTTCCTGACGAAGGTGTAAGTCGAATGGAAAGGAAGAACGATGCGAAACTTTGGGAATCCCAGGCTTCCAGCCAAACTCTCTTCATTTTAACGGAGAGATTTTATTTTCAAACTTTTCCTACGTGTTCTTCAATTCTTTCGTAAACGTTTGCGCGTATGCGTGCGCTTGTCCGATTTTTCCTCGTTGTTTCTCTTCGAAATCGACGCTGAATCACTACTGAGGTTGTTAAATAAAGAGGGAAAAAGGGAATCGATCGTACTCGAAGACTTGCCCGAGAAAATTCGCAGTGGCTGTTTTAAAAGAGCCTCACGTTCGCGGGAAAGTCACGGACGAGACTGGGACTTCGTTTAGCCGGCCGTTTCCTCTCGAGACGACCAAACAATTGATTTACCGGGAGATCGGAAGACGCAAAAACAAGACACCGTGAAAGAGATCCTTTTCCATCGTTCTTCTCTTCAACATTCTCTCTCCGTTCACTTTTCATCCCGATTCTACATCGAACGGCTAATTTTCCGCTGCTATCTCTTCAATCTTCTTCAAACTATTCTCTCTCTCTCTCTCTCTCTCCGTTATCTTACAGTAGATGCTGCATTTCTCGTTATCTCTAACGTTTAGAAAGAAAATAAGCAATTCATCGTCCTTTTCTATCAATTTTTCTAATACTAAGATTATTCTTCTTCTGATCATTTGCAATTAACTCTTTGCGAACACGATTACTGGAGATGAGTTATGAAATAAAAGTAAAAGACTGATTCTTTTATCTAAACTTTATTATGGCGGCGCGGAAGGACGTCTTCACAGTTTTATTATAATTAAACAAGTGAGAGTCAAAACTCGTAAAGCAGAAAGTCTGCTGCTCACTTAAACAAAAGGAGATCTGGAAAACGACTGTTTATTGTTCAGAGCATTAGGTATAAACAATTAAAGGCCTATGGACACGATGATATCTGGTCAGCTCCATTATTCTCATAAGCAGTGTTTGTCATTCGTAACAGAATTCATTTTTGCTTACTAGCTGAAGCAATGTTAGATTATTAGTAACAATCCAACAACGATCAACAATTTCGGCACATCGTAAAGGTCGAGATTCGTTTTTTTTTTAATCTTTCACGAAACAGGTGAAGTTAAATTAACTCCCTTAAAATTAAGTAGATTCTTTAAGCTACTGTATTTTTTTCAAAATGTCTGCAATCGGTCTGGTTTCTTGAGTAGCTCGACTTGCGACGTCGCAACTCTGTCTCGATTAAGAAATTAGGACTGTCGTTGGTAGAGAAACACATAACGAATAGGAAAGATAATCAGAGGCTACCCCAAGACTGTACGTAAACGACTTCGTGAACATCTCGGAGAAACTCCTCGAGAAACACCGCGAAGACGAGCTAGAATAGCTCAGAGGTGCTCTGCGCGTCCAAGAAATAAGGATCGAAAGACTCAAAATACATGCATCGAATTTGAAAACGCTGTAACTCTATGTATAAAGAGTGCTTCGAATTGTGAGTGCTTTTATCTCGCTCAGATAGACTTCGAATTGAAATTCCTATTACTTTTTAGGGTCTAATATAGTCTATAGTAATCAGTGAACAAATATGAAAAGAGTTTTTGAAAAATTATTACCAATAACAATTTCGACCGTTTTTTCCACTTTTTTATATTAAAAAAATTCTGTGCAACTTGGACTTCTTTTTTAGTTTATCTGTTTTCTGTACCTCAGAGTTAAAAAAAGAAATCAAAAAAGATCAGAGTTATGTAATCGGTGCGTTCAAGTAAGAATTTCCGTCTCTCTGATGTCCAATAAATTCGACGAAAGTTTATAAAAAAGTGAATCTATCTGACCGCGTATAAAATGAGGTATAATTTACTCTTGTAAAAAGAAACTCCTGAAAATACATTGTGTACCATTGTCCATGGTGTAAAGTGTTCCATGCAAACGGTTTTGCATATGAGAAGGTTAATTCCTGTTTTCCTTCGAGTAATAACGAGACGCCAGTTTCCTTCAATCCGATCGATTATCTTTCGGATGTTAAGAGAGTGGAATCATTGTTGGACGACTCTGTGTCGCTGAGAAAACGAACGGCCAAGCAACGTGTATTTAACACGTTGAAGCATAAGATTCAGTCTGAGCCCCTCGAGACTTCGTTGCTAATTGGCTCAGCGTATCAACGACCTTTCTTACATCGTGAGCTTCCTTTATTTTTTTTTTTTCTCTCTTTCTTTCCTCTCTTCCTCGCCCCTCCTACGTTACGAAGATAGAAACGTAGCAATTTTTTAATGGATTAACTGGTTCATCCCTATCGGAATCTCTTGTTAATTAGAATCAAGTTGGCGGAAGGAACGAGTCTCATTTTTATCAACCTCTGGTACCGTTTGAAAATTTCACGAGGAAATTGAATAAAACAAAAATGTTCATCGAGCAGATGAATAATATAGAATTTCTTGAAATAACACGAAAATAAACTCACTGTATTAAGGTACATTACTAAAGTATCATGCACTATAGATTATGAAATCTTTGTTTTTGCTGTTATTTATTTAATGGCATAGCCTTCATTAGCTAAAATCATAATAGCAACCCGTTTTTCTCTCGATAATTCCTTTCCAGGACGGTTGCAATCGCTAGTACTGTTAAACTTAAATGAAAATTCTCAAAACTTTTATATCGTTCTTCTCATATTTTCGTCAGTCTCGTAGAATGTTCACAACTAATATAACCTAACCTCGGTGCGTTCAACGTTTCCAATTTCAAACGTTCAGTTCGTTTAAGAAAACTTACTCGTTTCGATCGCGGTATCTTAACACTTTCCCAACCGTGGAATTTTTCACAAACGACGCGAAGTAGTAACCTTCTTCAGCTTGAAAGACTCAAAGAGTCCCTCTACATTTCCGGTGAGGATGTTTTCTTCCGCCACTTGTTAAAATCTCGTAGAAATTCATATTTTTTTTAAATCCTTCATGCAGCGATTTCTTGAAAAAAATCTGGGAGAGATATCGAATGGGTTATTTGAAAACGAGAAAATCTCCCTCTGTGATTGGTAATAGTGTTAAAAAGGTCCCAACACACCTCCCACGTTCAAATATGTTCCATTACAAACAGCTCGGACCTTAACACGTTCGCGGACAGTTTTATTTTTAAATTGGTTGTGATATCCGAAATTTGATTAAACACAGTTTATAAGGGTAGTCAGATTATCGTATTTCAATCGTTATATACAATGAACGCTATAATAGCATCCACGACAATACAGATCAAATTTTAATAATTACAAAAACTTAAGGTTATATAAAATTAAATTTAAAATAATTGACTTTAAGATTTGAATGCTATAGCATTCATGTCATTCTGCATCATTATGAAAATGAATGCTATAGCATTCACGTCCGCGAACGTGTTAATGTGTTAATAATCTCTGTCTGGTAATTCGACTGTCGCGTGATAAACTGTGAAAGGGTTGAAAAGGTTGGGTATACTCTATTTTGTTCCATTATCTCGCGCACTTTTACGATCCGCGTTTATTTTCGTATTAGCTCCTTGTGCCGTTTCGCGATGCTTAACGAAGTGTCGTTAACGGTGTTGAAACATTCGAACGAGACGAGATGGACGAGGAATGGGGGTAATAAGGTCACGGGAAAAATATTTAGAGAAGGTCTAATGGAAAATTGGAGCTCTGAAACAGCGGTGACGTATGACACAAGTGGCCCTCAATGTCGGTACATCCTCTCGCGACAGAGAGCTCGGGGTTAATCGATTCGTCCTTCGCTTAAACGTTCTAACGTAGGCACCGATTAGCTTCTTCTATACGAGATCTACCCACGATTCCGCGCGGAATATACCGTTGAACACGCGTCGATCCTATTCGAAGCAACGATCGTCGAGTTCGAACGGTTGTCGAGTGTAATCGGAATGTTAAAAAGGATGTATACGTACACCGGAGTGATTCGAGAGATATGATTTTGGCGAATATCGTGAAAATAACACGGGGAGATAATTTTATCGAAGAACGATTCGAACGTGTTTGCATTATCGAATTATATACCGTTCGTCGAATGTATATTTCATATTTCTATCAGGTTGACATGTGTAGAGTAAAATAGAACGAAAGCTGAAGTTTATATTCGATCTTTGCATAAGATGAAAGAAAAAAAAGTAACGAATAGTGTTGAATTTTGAATGAAAATTTTCGTGAATAATCCAACCGATTGAATTACAGAGAACGTAGGAGACGATCGAGATGTCGAAACAGATACAAGCAGGATTTAATTAAAACGAAGCATTGTGTTGCAGCATCGTCGAGGGCTGAGGCTATCGAAAAGAGAAAAAGAAAGAAAAGAGAAAAGAAAGAAAGAGAAAGAAAAGAAAAGTATGGCGTCAGGAATACCGAGCGTTCATCAGAGGAAGCTTGGACCAGCACCGATAGCATCCTTCGAAGACCTGTCCGACGAGGTGGAAAACGTGAGTCCTTCCCTGTGTCCTCCCTGAGTCTCCTCTCTCTCTCTCTCTCTCTCGCTCGCTCGCTCGCTCGCTCGCTCTCTCTCTCTCTCTAAGTCGGCCGATAGTCCGTTGCTCGAAAAGCAGAGGGGCACACACACGACGTGCGATAAGTCGTCGAGAGGATCCTGTCGAATAGCGCGCACCACGATTAATATCCACGCAGTAAAAGTACATGTGCGCGCGTATATGTGTCTTCTTCTTCTTGTCTTCTTCCCCCTTCGATAAGACAAAGTGCTGTCGAAGGCTCTCTCCGTGTGTTGTTTCCCCGGAGCAAGACCACCTGTGTGTGTTGTTCCACCAACCAACCAACAAACCAATCAATCAATCAACCAACCAACTACCACCAACCAACCACACCCACTGTGACCTGTGACCTGTGACGAAAAACCAGCCTTACGAATTTGAATGCAGGGGGAACCAGCTGCGCGAATGCCAGGCATCGTTGAGGTCACCACGCCGGCAACGCCTGGTAGTTCGCTAAAGACACCCAGCACGCCGCGAATTGACATCAGCAGGGCGAGCAGTTCCTCCCACCATGAGGACAGTAACTCCAGGGACTCGTCGCCGGAGAGGGAACTCCTCGCAGGTACAATGGAAACAAGATTAATCCTTCTTCTTCTTCTTCTTCTTCTTCCTCTTCTTCTTTTTCTACGTTCACAGACTTTGAACAAGTGTTTCGACACGTTGAATGCTAACTTAACCCTTTGCACTCCGCTACAGAGGCAATCGCAATGCAGACTGTAACACCTTCTAAGTTTATGTATAAAACATATTAGTGAAATAAATACCTGAAATTTGAAATTTGGAAATTGGAATTTGAATTTGAAATTTGAATTTGAAATTTGAATTTGAATTTGAAATTTACTTTTCAAAAGTTCACATCGCAAAAGTATGCTTGATTCGATCGTGCAGAAGAAATACCGAGGGCGCAAAGGATTTACACTGAGAATAAGGTGGAATTAAAGAGTAATTTAATTCTGCGTATAAATATTTGCGATGTTTTTCACACAGCCTGTGTAAAGGTAACATAGCTGTTGGAGGGTCTTTAGAAGGAACGGGATAACTGTCTTAATACATTATCAATCTCGGATAATTAGTGTGTCGTTGCAAAGCGATAGTTTTTATTCACACTATTAATTCACATGCAACATTTTATAAATCAACTCTGAACCCGAGTTAATTCGCTATATTTAACCACTTTTCAAATGTCACCCTGTTGATTTAGCTGTTTCTCGTTCGATTGGTAATATCTTAACAACGTAAACTACCAAGTATATACACTGGCAGCAATTTAAAATTCTCGATAGAGTCAATTTTCGTATTAAGGTCTATACACTTTGGGACAATATCCAGCATTCAACGCGTCAGTCCACTTTATTTAACTATCAGAAATTTATCCGCTCTCCATGCTGTAGAACGTTTGCGAAGGTGCAAAGTTGAGGCTTGTCACGCGAATATACCCTCGCCTTTACGCCCTCTCGATCAGAAACACGAGTATAACTACGATAAAGATCTCGAGAGTGACTCATCGGCCATAGCAAAGCCGCGAATTAATAATTCCAATTCGTAAACGATCAAACTCTTTCCGATCCGTTAATCCGGCAAGTTTCACCGTCGAAAGACGGAATATCCGTGTCTCGTTTAAACCTCGAAACCTCCAAGTCTCGCGGGAAGGAAAGAAGTTTCCAGGAATTGGAAGTTAAATCGTTTCCACGCGGGTAAATTGAATTTTCCACGGGCACGGGAAAGAGTGTGTGACGAAACTCAATTACACCTTTGCTCTCTGTAACACAGACAATGCGTCACTCCTATCTCTCTTTCTCTCTCGATCTCTCCTCGCTATTTCTCGCGTCGAATTTCTTCACCTGGTCGCGAATAGTCGTTCTACTTGTCTTTTCTTCCCCTGTGCGAATGATCAGTCGCAGCTGATGCATTCGTTTGGTCGTTGATAGCCAGATTCCCAAGGTACCGATGAATATTGTTTAACGAACTGAAAGTAATATGTGTTAGTTACTGTAATGATACATGTAATAGATCCGTAGGTCTTCCTATTATGATAGATTGTCACCACTAAGCAGAAACCTTTGAAAACCTATGAACAGGTCTACTTGATGTTGTTATTTACTTCGAGATGATCACCGACGAACAGTATTGGACGTTACGTCTGTTGGTGGTCATTCGGTGTTAAATGCGTTAACCCTTTCGATTTACATCGAAGCTATTCGAAAAGAAGAAGAGAAAAGTCCTTCGATTTATACCGAATGTCCATCGTAGATTTGTTATGCGCGTAAATAAAGTCTGTCGGTGCAAAAGAGAAAATATGGGAAATAAAAGCTTAGAAGTACAGATTTATTCTCTTTTAAAGTCTGTAAAGCGCGCATAACTTCCATATCTTTAAAAAATAACGTAAATTTGAAAAAAAAAAAAGTCCGTCGAAGCAACGTCGTTAAGTTGCGATAGGATATAGAACATAAATAGTCGAGTTATATCGAGAGGGTTAAATTCGAAAGGCGAGGAAAATCTTCCAGCGAGCGCAGACTTTTCGATTACAGAATCGAAAGTTACGAACAAGCGAACGTTTAAGTAAAACTATCGATTCGACGAGGAAAAGGTTCCGGTAGAGGAGAATTTCGAATTATACTCGAGGAATAAATTTGTGCAACGATCGATCGCACTCTAGTTCGCCTTTGAACGCTCCCTAGAGATAACGCGTGCCCTGTTTCTACCGGTGTGCCGCGAATTAATACGCACCGTCGCAAGTTATGGGAGAATTCAAGGGAAACAAGGCTCGCTGGAAGCTTGTCCTATATTCGAGAGGCTCGCTTTTGTCAGACGACACACATACGACACTACAGATCCTCGCGAACGCTTTTCTAGAATTGCTCTTTGCGAGCGTGAATGCTTACAACGACCCTTTCCATAAAGTAAAAAGAAAAAAAAGAAGCAAACCAAAAAAAAACGAACGATCGATTCTGTTTCCTTTCTTTCTTTTCTTTTCTTTTGTTTTTAATTCACAAAGCAATGTTAGACAACGTGTAATTAAGTTGAAAGTAAAATCGTTGAAATTTGCGTGCTTTCATCTAAGTAGGTAGCACGATGTTCGCTAGTTGCATCGTTTAACAAATAGAAATTGTTCGAGAAGAAGGATTTAGCGTGATTAGTTTTGCCATTTCTAAATATTCACCTTCGTTAGACATGTCCTATTGATTTCTACTAGAGTTTAGAATCGACGTAAGTCCATTCCCGTGTGATGTTTAAGAGAAGAAACCTGGAATTTTTAGGCGGAGAACCTCCACCTGGATGCAAGCTGACCCTCGGCTACAAAGAGGACGCCCAAGATTTAAGATCGTCGACAGAGGAGCTGGATTTGCAAGATCCTATTCACGAGCAGGATCTGAGAAGAGAGTCGAAAAAATTGGCCAAGAGACGAAAGGAGGATGGCTCTCTCTCTGACTACAGTGGCAAACAATTGGACAGAGAGCGTAAAGACAGCAATTGCTCGGAGATTGTTCTGTTGAATATCAGCGGTAGAACATCCAGACTCTCCTCTGTCGGTAGCCAAGGTTCTGGTGCCTCTGGGAAACTTTCTGTTGTCTCAGCCACGTCTTCGAGGTAACAGAAGTTACATCTTCGATTAATAAATTCTCTTTGAATAAATCGAAAGAATTTAAACGAGGAAATAAATGGATTTTGTTAGATCACCAAGCCCGCACAAATGTCTGCTAGAAACATCGTTCTGTGGAAGTAAGCCAACGTTGGCCGACAACTTGATAGAACCGTCGAAACCGGAGACAGACGACTTGGAAAAGATTCTACTGAAACGGGAGGCTGACACTACTAAAGCTCTGATACCTGAAAGCATAAAAGTATCGATGGTCGATGGAAATCTGAAGCCAGATCCCCTGGACAAACCAAGAAGACGAGGTCGCGAAGAGAGAAAGGAGATTTTCAAGAGGGAGGTGGAAAAGACGAAGAGAATCTTGGAGAAGGTGAACATAGAGGTAAGTTGACGAGTATTTCAGACTTTTTTCTTTTTTCTTTCAACCTTTTGATCACTGTTATCTCTCCTTTTAATTTGACGAAACAAATTCTACAGTTAAATACCTCAATGTATAAATAAATCTTCAGCTACCGGTAGTGAGGAAAACAGCAACAGCAGGAGGAATAGTAGAAACGCACAGTACAACGAGTGCACAGCAACAGCAGAGGAATCAGTTGCAGGAGGTTCAGAAACCAGTTACCTTGGACTTCAACGACAAAAGAAAAAAGGCGCAGAATTTCAAGGAGATCGTTCAAACCACTCCAACGACGAGCAGTGTAACAGGTAGTCCAAAACTGGCCAGGCACCAAAAGGTACGAGACCTGGAGGGCTCGCGTACGCCCAGTCCTTCTTCCGTTTCCAGAAAGAGCAGCTTCGCTTCCCTGTTCAAGGTACACTCGCACAACTGATCCATTAAATCGCTTCCATTGAATGAATGCTTGGAGTATTGTTAATACAAAGTAGAGACTAGGCCCATCATACGCTTCACACTTCGTCCACAATGGATTCCTCCGCTTTTGTCTTTGTAGAAGATCCGCTAGCTTAGTCGAGAAGAATCTCGAACAAAAGACACTGAATGTTCTGACCACCGCGTGTTCAACTTTTAAGGCCCGTACTGACAACAGCAGTGTGTTGAGCCCAGAATCACCGTCGCCGAGCACGAAACCTCGCCGGAGTTTAACCTCGAAGATCAAGGACACCACCGAGAGTCTGCGCAGCAGGTCCAAATCTCGTGAACGTGTCACGCCAGATAAGGGTTCGGGCAGCTTAAAGAAGGATTCGAAGAACAAAGGTGTGTTCTCGTCAACGTTGAGCCTGTTCAAGAAACGTGAAAGAAAGAAGAGCTACGACGAAGCAATTGCAGCCTGCAGTGGTATCGATTTAGAGGCAACCGGTGACCATCCATCCTTGGAAAGTATCGGTCACGTCGAGTTTCGTTTTAACGCTGAGAAAGAGAACCGTAAGGATGATTCCATCTTCATCAGCCTCCATGCTGACGACAGGAATTACGAAGAAGCTTTACCATCGGAAAGTGTGTCTATTCCACTTGAAACACCCACCAAATTGTTGGACGAGTACGAGTCGGAGCCACGAACGGGAAGTATAGTTACAGAGGTGTCTATAGAACACTATCCTCCAACGAGGATAAAAACCGAGGCTATGATAGAGACAATTTCGAGGTCTTCTTATTCAAGGGACAGCCATCATATACCTCAGAGCACTTCGAAAGATTCCGAGATCTCTAGAAGCTCGTCTAAAGATTCAAAATTAGGTGGTCATGCGAAGATAAACGAATCTGGTGTTAGATCGTCGTCGTCGATGGATGGTAAACCTCCTTCGGAGCACAGAATGTCAAGCAGCTCGTCGAAGGACTCTATCGGAAAGAAAGAAGCTACGAAACCAAAGAGGAGGAGCAAAGAGGTACAACAAATTATCGATCCGCCGGAGAGAATAGACGAGGATGTTACGAAACAAAAGTTAATCAAGGAACAACAACAAAAACAACAAAAACAAATGTTTCATACCGTAGAGAACAAAAGGCCAGACTTGTTAGACGATGGGCTTAAAGTTGCCGATGGATTGGTGAAGACACCTAGCGTAATCTCTGATCTAGATCATAATAGTTCAGAGTCAGAGAGAGACTCGGAGATAGAGTTTGTAAGGAACAAGGTTGAGAAGCTTGCCGAAGAATTACCAGACGAGAGAAAAGGTCTGTTCTACGAGGAGAGCTTCGAGGAGGATCTCCCTTATGTGCCGACTACCTTACCCCTGGAGAAAAGCGTCGCTGTACCGATCCTGCCCGTGAAACAACGACTTCAGGAAGTTAGGTAACTGTTTCGTTATGTAAATACTATTTCCGTCGGTTTCTTCTTATCGAAAAATAACGACACCGTTGCTGTTTAGAACTATACCAATCGAGAGACCGCGTTCCACGACACCCATAAACCCAACACTCCTCGACGAGTTCGTAATGCACACGTCCTTGGACGAGCGCCGCGTCGAGAAGATGAAAATATCACTTCCGCGTGAGGATAGTTTCAAACTGAAGAGCCCGAGGAAGCACGCGGCGAACACGTTTATGGAATTCGCGGGTAAGGTGCCTGATGGTGGTCGAAAAGGCGCTGGAAAGTCACCTAGCCCGCCTCCACTGCCACCAAGAGCCTCTGCTAGACCGAGTAATTGGATCAATTTCGAGGAGATCCCTGAGAAAAGGAAGGTGCCGAAACGGATCCAAACTATACCTCGACCTGACGACGATTCGAAATCATCCGGGTATAGCTATGTGCAGCCTGAAGAGTGCAGGTGTGGAAAACGTTTCAATATTAACCCTTTACCGACCGGCTCGTTTTATTAAATACTGCCACGGTTTTTCGCGCTTATTCGCGACAGCTTTAAAAATTTGTCAATCTACGTGTTAAATAAAGAAAGTCGAGATATTACATATCAATTTTTATTTGAAAGTCCTCTATCTTGAATTCAAGCTAAAGTTAGAATAAAACTACAAATTTGATAGACGTATAGATGTTTCTCTTGTCACACTTTGACCATAATCTACATCACGAGTGAGACTTGTTGTTGTACTGCAAGAGGTTAATAGACTTCCGGTCGATAAAGTGTTAATACATCTCTAGTATCGATTCGAGCACTTTCGTCAACTGCGATAGAATAATTTCTCTATGACTGATACACAGATGTGAGTGCCACGAAGAATCACGAAGAGCATCGATGAAAGAGGCAACGGTCACCAGAACATCCTCGTCCTGTAGTAGCAACGGTGAACGACCTTGCAATGGCGATAACTGCACGGTGCCCACGTCCACGTCAATGGACCGTGCCAGCATCGTCAGGTAAACGCGCCCGGGTACGATCGTCGATCACAGTTGTATCGGTTTAATTAGAACAATTGTCGAAGACGCTAGTGATGAGTAGAGGTTTGTTCTTGTACTTTTAGTGACAGCTCGCTAGAGTGTAGCCTGAGTATCGAGGAGGGTACGCAGCCGTTTCTGCGTGGCTCCGGGAAACCGTTCAGCATCGACCTGGACGTCAGATCGAACCGGTCCAGTATCGTGTCACAGGACGAGACTGACGAGACCCTGCACCAATAATATTCTTCACGGCACACCTCGCCTTATCTTCTCGTCACCGAACGTTCTCCTTTTTATGAAATAACGAAGCAATTCTGCTCTCTCTCGCTTTTTCTATCGAACACAATTTGCCTCTGTCTCTCTGCCTGTCGATTTAACCTGGTCACGGGGTGTTTTCAAAAGTTTCGGCATACAAAACTTTCTTCGGCTAAGGGTGAAACGAAATTTCGATATTGTAAAATCAGGATCTAACTCATGCTAGTTTTTAAGTAAGTTTAAGTTGAAGAGGAAAGTGTTGTTTAGTCGGTTAGTTGTTTGATCGTGTAGTTGTTTAGTCGTTATATTTTTAATTTCCCAATCTTAGTCACCAATTGTTTATATATATAAATATATTTTGATCGAATAAACAGTACCATTATTTGATACTACAATATGAACGTACCTTTAGCCGAGCAACTGATCTGTTCGAAAGTTATGGTAGAAGAGAGAAAAGTGAGACGTGACGATTACAACATTCACATTGATAAATTTCATCCTACTGGTACTACTGTAATATTTTTGGAAAGATTTATATCGAAACTTAGGGAACACCCTGTAGAATTCAAAGTATTCCAACATGGCGGCAGATTCGTTCGTTATTCCGAAGAACTGAGCGAAGCAGACGTCGCGTTCGAAACGTTTCGATTGATCGAGGTATTAGCGAGTTAATCTGGCGTCGTTGCGATTTTCCTCCTCGACTTTCCTCGTCGTCGGCTACGAGTCCTGTTTTTTTTTTTCTCCGAGGTCAAACTTAACGAACATCGAATACACTACCGCTAATACATAGCGCTTACATCGTTTGTTCATTCGTCTGACTGGAGTATACACGCAGTTTGTACATAGATACATTGTGACCAAATGCTTCCTTACGATAGAGAGAAATGCAAACTGAGAGATCGTTCATGGACTGTGGCTGCTGACACATTCATATGGTAAATTCGGTATGATTTCATTTAAGCGAAATACATGCAGTGACACCCGTTAATCTGTTAACTGTGTTCATCTTTCAAACGGAAATTGAAAATAACTTTTTTAAAATTGAATCAAATAAAATGTAATTGCTCGGAATTGCAAAGAACATAGTAGAGTTCTCTTTTTACAATTCTTTTATCCGAGCTTGTAATGAAAATTTAAAAAATACATTTTGTAAATTTGTGCTGAAAATTTCATCGAAATTTTTATGAGAATTATGCTTCTATTGAATATAAAAAAAAAAGTAGCCACATTTTCGAAAATCGAAATAATGAAACTACTTATCGTTCTTATCGATTCTTAATTATAAACTACAGAGATTTAATTTTCATCCGTGAAGTGAGTCCAGTGAACAGGTTAATAGGAGTCATTGTATTTAGCGGTGAATACGAAACTCGTTTTCGAACTTCGCCCTCGAGGCCGTCTGTTTCGGTCGATATTAAAACTGTACGTCAATATCGACGTGTTCTATACCGAAAGAGCTAGCAGGTTAATCGAATGATCTAATCAGGATTACCTGAAACATGTACTCTCGAATATTATTAACAAACATTATCGCCTTGAGGCTCCTCCTTCGTAAAATGAACAAAATCTCCGAAGAAAAATGTTTACCTTATCGATTGGCAAAGATAAGAGTGATAAGAATTCGTTGTAACGAAGGAAGCGTCCTTTCGAAGCTTCATATCATGTAGATAAACTTATAATTAGGTCTGTAAGTACCTTTGCAATTATAGAGAGTTTTATTAAGCGCGAAAAAAGTTTATCGAGCGTTCTATATAGTTATTGGGTTGTCTGGAAAATTCGTGACGATTTTTAAATAACAAAACTAATTCCGTGTTTCAAAGCACTAATTTTTTTAGTTCTACAATTTTTCGTTGTCCCTCCAGCAATTAAAAAATTTACTTTTCCCGAAAACGTTGTTTCTTTAGTTTCTTTAAGATCGAAATTTCTACCTTTAGAGTTTGTTAACAATCTGCAAACAATTTTTTCTAATTTACCGCCTTTTTAAACTAGTACTTCTTACTTCCCGTTGAAAGGAAAATATTCAATGTCAGAAGTGTACACTATTTCCTTCCATCTTCAAGACAGTATAACACAGAGAAGAAGCTAATAATTGTAACAAATAGACTTTCAACAGATACGTGAAAAAATAATCTTTCAGGTTATATAGAAACATACGTTTCCATCTAATTTTATTTGTCGTAATATATTCAAACTATTACCTAGGGAAAATCGGCTTGAAATTTCCGGATAACCTAATATTATCATACCACCTCGACTTTCGTGTATCCTACCAATCTCATTAAAATGGGGAAAAATAATCGATATGAATGTACACAAGAGTCGAAGGGAGTACAACGTTCGAGCATTTCGTTCGACGCATGCGATACGCGCTATCGATCGATTGTTCGATCAGTATTACGTTTATAGGGCGGTGTGTGCGTGCAGAAAGTGTGTGTGCATTCGCAGCGAGGCATATCATATTCTCATATCCATGAAATTCGTTTCATCTCATCGTTGTCGTCGAGCTTCGAATAATTACCAGAAATCGAACATTCAGTAGCCACTGTTCATGGGAATAGAAACGACAGGCGATCTCTCCTCGGTTCCGTTTTGGTCAGTGTAAGCTCAGAAGTTCCGAGGTTAGGGCTCAAAGATGATAATAGAATCAAACGACTACCACCGGTGACAGAATCGAGCCACTAGTGAATCTTTTATTGAAGTTAGAGTGCTTCGGTTTGCTTTGTTTCGTGTCAAACGGATCATCTTTCTTTCGCTGTCCAGATTATTTCGTAACGTGTCAGACGATAGTTTTCTAGCCAACCTAACCTTTTGAAAGCATCAAAACTCTCGCGTCTGTTGTGTCAGTAGGAGGATCTCTTTATAATGTATATACAGTGATTAAAGTTGATAAGCTAAGTTTCAAGTTTCCGAATCCCACAAGAGATTCTAAAGTTAGAGAAATAGCGTTACGTTCGAGAAGAGATTGGCGCTTGCCTTCCTGTAAGCGAGAGAGATTCTGTTCCGTGGAAGTCAAATCGAAAAGTACAAGGTAATAGTGTTAACGTAATATTCTTTGGAACCTTATTTAATCGATCGATCGAACGAACAGAGATCGCAGAGTGTAACTCTGATTCCCGCGGGACGATATTAATTAAAGAAAAGAAAAAAGAAAAAAAAAAAGAAATGAAGTTGATCGCTCGGCTCTTACGTATCGTTCCTTCGCCTTGTTGATCGACGATTAACGAACATTTTAGTCAGGAACCAATTAGCTTTACCAATCGATCGCCGCGTATTAGCGAGGCTGTTAGACGACACATTTTTCTCGTCGGAGAATTTTGTGGAGGATCTGTGATTTTTCCTTCGAGCGGGATCAAAAAGTGATATTCGCTATAGGGAGCAGTCGATACGAAATATTCCGATTCTCCGACGATTGTTCGTTTTTCTAATCGTACCGTTTCTACTAGCCGTGTACGACTACGTGTATTTAATACTGTGTTCAATAAGAAATAACGTTCTGAGAAACGTATCTGGTGCACCGACCATGTCATTTCCCGTCGGTAACGGTTACACATAACCTCTTCGCCGCCGAGATCAATTATTCAGATGATAAACGTGATTAAATTAATTTCAAAGTTCATACGAGACTTCGTCAGTACGTTGTTTTCGATCTGTTTTTTTTTCTTTTCTTTTTTTTATTTGTCTTTATATTTTCCTGCAGATTGACTTGGTCGATCGGTGCACAAAGGGACGTTCATTTCGATTTCTTCGATACGCATATGTAGGAATTGAAAAAGAATATCCGGCATTAAAAGCACTGGAGGCAATTTAACGAAAACGCTAAACGACTATTAGCAAGTTCATTAGCAAGTTCATTAGCTAGCCCGTCGAGGTCTACGGAAGGATATTTGATCAACGAGTACTTTTCTTAGATGTTGATGTTTAGCTTGATCCAGTCACCATTTTTTCCACGGCTTTTTTCATATTCGTAATCTTCGTAAATAATTCCATTCGCGGAGGTGGAACAATGCAAATTAATATTGAACTTTTTACCATCCAGAGGAAATTCTTACTCGATGAATTTAATAAGTGTAATCCGTCGGACAATTTAAATTCCATCGTTCATACAAATCCTGGAATCTCTTCGCCGAGATTGTTCTCGCGTTTTTCAAATTTTATCACTGGAAGACGGTGAAAAACGGTGAACGAAATAAAAGGTAACGTTTTTTTTTTCCTTTTTTTGATCAGATCCAATCCACCTATCCAATCTCCTTTAGCCAATATCCAGGAGAATTGACGATTATTTTTAACACTTCAAGCGCCACATCGATCTCGATCGACTTCTCGTTTAGTCGTTCAGTTTCGAAAGTTTTTCAAAGAATGTTGCAATAAGTTTAAAAAAAGTGGTAACTTTGTAACGCCTGCGGAGGAAATCCGTATCTTTGTTTGAATGATAAGGAATTATTTTTTAAATTTAAAGCTGTTCATTTTTCAGTTTACAGCGACTCTAAATGAACTTAACGAACTGTCATTACCACTTACATGTGGCGCTTAACCCATTCACTGCCACTTACGAGATATCTCGTAGTATCTTTTTTTTTCATTACTGTAAATTCATTTTAGTACTATATCTGCAACTAAATATTATTATATTTTATGAAAATGTATGTTTTCTTTAAAATAAAATCTTGGCATCCAGGATAAACCGCTTTAAATTTGCCTAGCAGTGAATGAGTTAACGTGTTAAACATAATTCGACGATTATAGGAGAAAGGTTTGCAAAGACACTTGGATGTTTCTGACCTGTTGTGTAAATAGATTCGAAGAGTGCATATCGCGGGCAAGCGTGCTGAGAGAGAGAGAGACAGAGAGAGAATGGAGTGTGAGCGAAAACGACCGGACGGAGAAAGAGAATAAAAGCTACGTTTGTGTTTTTTTTTTTTTTTTTGTACGGGTGGCTGAATCATTTAAGAAATGCGTTCCTGTAGACTCTTAGAATGCTCTCTCGCCGTCGGGAAGTCGTGCACGAGGCTAAAGGCAGGGAAAGTTGATGGCGAATCTGCGGCAAGGAATCGTCCACGAGCCGAGAACTTGGCATAATTATTCTCTCATACTCGAACATCGTGAAACACACCTGTTATGGAGCAACGGATCATACTTAGATTTTGAATTCTATAGAACGAAATTCTCAACAGAGTATCGAGTGTGACGAGTGATCGATTTTGTCATTTTTACAACTGAGATTCGTAAAATTAAATCGTAAAATGTTTCGAAGTGATGAAAAGTGGAAGAAAAGCAAGGAAAACTTGATATCGTTGTTGGTGTGTTTTTGTTTCCTAGTCTTCTAGAGGAGAAATCGGGAGAATAGGGAAAACAGAACGCGGGTAAAGAGCTGAAATAAAAGGAAAAAGAAAGAGAATGGGAGAAGCGAAAGAAAGGAAGTGAATCCATAGGAAAGAGAGAGAAGCTTCGTCGTGGACGGCTCTAAGCCTGTTATTTTCCGAGAGGAACAGCAAATTAATTATTCCTATAGAGTCTATTCTTATAAATATTGTATCTTTCGACTGAGTTCCGCGTCGACTTACCGGAAGTAAATGTTCGATCTTTGCAATTCGTTCGCGTGTGAAACGGAATAAATTCGAAGGAGAACGAAACCATTAAAGAAAGAAAAAGAAAAAAGAAAAAAAGAAAAAAACAAGAAGTGAGAGGAAAGAAAATAAGAAATCGAGATTTTTCGCTGTATATATGTATGTTTATTCTCAAAGAAAATTATACGGCTATTATATATATTTATATATAATATATGTATAGAGAAAGAGAAGCGGAACCTATCGGGGAAACGAGAGAAGGATAAACGGAATGTATCGAGGAGTGTGACGTATTGGTAAACGTAAATAGGATATTTCGAAGCGCATCTGTTCAAGGAATTGTTACCGAATGATACAATAAAAATAATTATCTTAATACGATTATCCAAGCTGGCAAACTCTTTTAGGACTGTTGTAAGAAAAGAAACGAAAGAAAGAAAGAAAGAAAAACAAAACGAAAACTAAAAGAAAGAAAGAAAAAAAGAAACTAAAAGTGTTTTATGGTTGAAAGCAGTTACCGGATCCCGATGATCTCGGTCCAAATTCATTCCTTCATCTCCTTTCAAACTATTGTACGAATCATTGTGTACTAATACCGATTTCATTTAATATATT
The DNA here is from genome assembly GCA_951804975.1 of Anthophora plumipes. Lineage (NCBI taxonomy): Eukaryota > Metazoa > Arthropoda > Insecta > Hymenoptera > Apidae > Anthophora > Anthophora plumipes. The sequence continues at coordinate 16,966,310 of OX638122.1, read as the reverse complement.
GACTGTTAAGCCTTTGGATCTTGGATTTTGCTGCTGTCCCATAACTACTCTCACGCTTCCCCTCATCCTTCTTCGCGCTCTCCTTCTCCTCCTTCGCGTCCAAGGTCACAGATTGATCATTGTCCCGCAACACTATCGTGCTTGTTGTGGTCGTTGTCATCGAATTGTTATCCTGCATAGATTGCTGGAAGTATATTTAACACGTGAACACTTTAACGTCGGGCATTTATACTCAACGAAAAATTAAGCAAAATATTACGTAGACACTGAGAAAGATCGCTGTGAATTACTCAAGTACTGAGAATTTTAATCCTTTGCGGACGCGTGTAGCCGCCTATGCGTATTTATGGCTTTTAAACGACAATGCATGCAAGTTCGTAATGTAAACCAAGAATAAGAATCCCCAAATCTTTTTTTCTCTTGTTAGGTATTATAAACACTTGATTCTGAGAATCTTAGTATACTTTTCTTTCTTCTGAAATCAGCATAGCATCTACATAATTCGTATAAAAATTGATCCGTATGTTCACAGATTTACATAGATCAGAATTTGATATTTTAAATTTATTTTATCAAAAAGATATCCTTCATTTTTCGGTAGAACGATAAATTGACAATGTGTCGAATGAAAAAAGTAAGAAGTAGATTATAATTACCTGCATGACATTAATGAGAAATAAGAAAGCGAGTAAAGTCAAGGCACTCAAAGCTGCTCCGCTGCCCCCTTTACCTTTTGAGTTTCTGAAATCATTAATTATTCCTCCCAACATGGGTCGATCGTATTAAATTCTTCAATCGATTCCAGTACTTACCCTCTCGAACCGTGATAAGACCCTCCAGAGCTACTGTGATGATAACTACCAGGACCACTATGATATCTATCGATTGGTGGATGATAGGAGTCTTTAGCAAGGCCTCCAAAGTTCATCAGAGATTTAAAAGTCATCTGTAAACATCGCAGTGCATACCAATGTCCTTTTTTTGATTTTTTAAACAAATATAATTAGTCTGAGGCAATTTCAGCGGAAAGTGTGAACTCGTGCAATGAAAGAACAAAGAACCTAACAAAATCGAGTTACGAGTGTCTCACCTCGAGCAAATCACTGGTGAACACGCGAGAAATAGTTAAGAACCTCCCGTATTTCGCAATGGTCTTGCAAACTCTCTTCACGAGGCGTTAAGTTAGACTGTTTCCTCCGAGGTGACAAATGGTTGGTTCCTCTTGATTTTCGTCACGGTTTAAGGACTCCATCGTATTCCTTGATGAATATCGTCCGTGTCTTTCCAGTGCTTGAACTGGTTAAATGCATGACTGTCCTCGTTGTCGCGACGTTGGAGACTAATTTTGGTCAATCAGAAAGGTGCCGTTCTTCTCCAATTTGTTTGGAGAACGGAAATCTCTGAGGTGTGCAATTAGGTCGTTTCGTTCAAGAAGCAAGGAGAATTTTAACCCTTTGCACTCGAAAGGCGACTCACTTGGCTCGATGTAGCAACTCGAATGACTTATTAAAGAGCGACGATTATTGTTTTCTTTTTTGTTGCATTTGACCAAGTGTCATTACCAAGCCTGTAAGGCTTAATATATTTTCGAAATTTGCCTACTTTTCTCTGTTTCAGTACTGTAAATTTATTTCAAATGTAATCCTTGGTGAAACAGAGTGTTTTCTTCGTCTGGAAACATTTTCACTTTTGCACAGACGTATTTATATTTTTGAAAAAAGTATACATTTGTTAAATACAATAATATAAATGGGGAACCTATAGTAAATTTTTCTTAGAGCAAATAGCGATGAAAATTTTCTCCATGTATATTCTCTTTTCTCTTAGATAGTTATCGAATGTATATTGTCGAAGAACCAGTGATCGAAATGTTGAGATTTTTGAAAAATAAAGTATCATCACACGTGTTCAAATTATATTGATAGTGAAAAGCCGAAATATCGGTTCTCGTGTACTAAGAGGGTATTTATAATAAGATCGTTATAATAGGATTACGTTAATTATCTAGCAAACAATGCAGAGGGATTAGAAAGGAGAAGATTGTGTAATTAAGGCCGTTTATTAATTTTCACTTGAAATATAATCGTACCGCACGTCATACATACAACTTACACCTAAGTGATACGCTAAATGAGCTAAATATTGCGAAAAAAACTCCACCCTTGTGTTGTTTTTGTGTGTGTGTGTGTATATGTTCATGCGTATACATATATAATGCCTATATACAATAGATAATTTCGAACGGGTGACAAAAGAAACACAATATCCTGAGACGTAACTCGTACAAACATATAAGGAGGGTTTTATTCGAAGTAAATTTCTCTGAACCTCGTTTACGAACATTATGGAGTATTCAAAGAAGTTCATCGATCACGTTCACATTATCAAACAACAAAACTCTAGTCTCTTTAATCCTATCCCCTCCAAGAAAACAAAATAAAAAACAACGAAGAAACAGTCTCACAAACGTGAAGAATCTAAGGGTTAAATATAAATGGACAACTGAGATCGTCGCTGACGACGAAGAAGGAAACGTCAGTTGAACGATTCAGCGTGATTAGTAACGGAGACGATTAAAATTATGAATATTACACAGTTAAAAAGATGATATTCCACGATGAGAAAGTTGGTCATCCCATCGCGTCGTAGTACATCCAGTCCCGACTACGCGTTACATCTACATTCGCTATGTTCAATAAATAGAAATAAATATCGTGGTCGTGTCGTGGAGACCTGTACCAGCGATGCACAGCTCGTCCAGTCTGTAAAAACTCTTATTCAGTCAAAATATACGTTTATCTCTCGAAACTTCTGTATAACCGTCCTCTTCTCACGCCTGTTCCTCTTCATCGCGAACTCCTATCGCGTCGACCAACTCTCAACGTCCACGGGGACTGGTTTCTCTCGGGATTCCCATGGGCACAGAAAGTTCAGTCGATTTCGAACGACACGCGATTATCGACCAATTAATTCAACCTGATATATATCTGATCAGTGACGAGCATGTCACGTTTATTAATTGGTCAATGGAATCATGGAAACGATCGTCTAAGCATCTAAGATTTACAATTGAAGCGGAAATATTTTTCTTCAGCTTCTAGAAGACGTGTGTGCAATTCAGTCCTGTAGATCGAGTTCGTCGATGAAGAGCCTCGAGAAAAGAGGTTCCACCGCTCTGGTTTTTGGTCTCGACACGATTCTCGCGTAAAATTCTCCCACGTTACGTCTAATGCTACTCTCCCGCCGTTTCTAGGTGCGATCTAAACGTCAGGACGCGAACGATCCAGATGGAATAAACTCGAGATTGTAATGTGCGTTGATTTTTAGCTCGAAGATAATCGAAACGATAACGTCGATCTGCTGTTTGTCGCGTCCGGATCGTTTAAATCGTACTTAAACGGATGGAGAAGGTCTCTCATACAGCGTTGCAGTCCATGAAGAGGGTTCTGCAATCCTCTCCGGTGCGACCACGTCTGCCTGCTTCGTACAACGCCTCGAAACCTACTCCGCTCTGCCTCTGCAGCAGATAGCTCGTCGCGTACCTTGAGAAATTAGTGAATTTCACGTGAAAATATGTAAAGGAACGAGCGAAGATAGTAGATTATGATTTTTAGATAAATATACTGACGATCCAAGTTGACAGAAGATGGACGACGTTCCTTGAGCATCTGCTACACACTCGGCGCTCGCCTCGCAGAGAGCTCTCTCAGCGCAGCCTCTTTGACCCTCGTCCTCAGCGCGACCAACGTTGTTAAACGACTTGACGGATCTCATGTAACCCTAATATCACGATAGAATTCGTTTAGATAAGAAAATAAAGGTGGTAGGTTTAAGGAGCGTAGGTTCTAGAGATTAAGATACCTTGAGCATGGAAATAGATGCAACAGCAGCCTCAGAAACTGTGTCTCTTCTTCCCATGGATCTGGCGGTCAAGGAACGATGGGAGAATGATGTCTTCAACGCATCCAGAAGGTTGATTACTATGCTAATGAACTAGTTTTTTTTTTTTTTTTGGGTGGGGAGGAAAAATAGTAATTAGTGAGTACAATTCGAGGATGTTATCAGAGATCGTTGTGTGCAAAATCGACAGAGTAGAAGCATTCTACACGAGGAAAGCGTACTTTTTTCACGATTTCACATGTCGACGTTTCGTCAATCTTAATGAATTCACTTGGAACGGTAGGATTCTGTTAGAATTGATAATCTTGAATTTCGAAAAGATTTGACGAAGATAAATTTGTCGAAACGTCGAGCAGCAAGAGTGATAGTCATGTACAATTCAGTTCGATTACGTACTAACCTCAGAAGCGTTTTTAGCCATGACAGCAACCTGATCGGGGTCTCTGCCCTGTCCTAGAAACGCGCCCAGCACCGCAGTCAAAATTCCCTAAACAACCGACACCAGCCATGTGCTCTAAGTTCACATTCTCTGATGATTATTTACAAGAGGTGTGTGAAGATTGTAATGTTCCCCTGAGTAACAGACCGGCGTACAACTCTCCCTCAATTTACGCGGCGCTTTTTTCACGTGGTAAATTATAAATTTGTATTCCACCCACTTGCAACCATCTGACAAAAGAAAGTTTAGAACAAGAGTTGCAGGGTACAACAATAGATATCGGTAAAAAAAAAAAAAGAAAATTCGAAAACAATTTACTTTCACTGCAAAATCGAGATCACTTTGGATTTTACAAATAGGAAATACTCTTTTTTTTTTTAACAATATTTAGAGGACAAAACACATGTTGCACGATATATTCACTAATATATTAGTGGATTTACAGTAGTGGAAATGGGAAATATTTAGCTCTTCGTCGTATTTGAGTTTAAGATAGTTTAAATGTTATTTGACACTGGAGAGATTACTGTATGCAAACGTACATAGAGCCTAAGAAAAGTGCACTTTATTTAATTACATCTAACTACTGTAAATCGAGCGATCTAAGCTTCTTTTTTGTCAAGTGGGTGAGAGAGATAACGCCTTGTATTTTCCTAGAAGTTTGAAAAGTAACAAGTGCACGTAGTAACTTTTAAAGCCAATTAAAAAGAAAAGGTTGATGTTTGAATTACAGCAGCGATAGTGACGTCGAATAAAATTGAATTTTCTTAAAAATTTCGAAAATTTGTACGTACCAGCTTTCGTTTTCGATATTTTCTCTTTCGTACCGACAGACTTTATTCGCGTAAATCGAAAGACGGGTGTGTATCTTGTCTTTTCTCTAAGATCCGTGAGAATCACAGCGACGTGTACGATGTAGAATTTATTTTCACCGAACGAAAGGGAATGGAATTAAATCGTTTAGAAAACGTGAAGGTCGTTAACGTGTCCACGGTACCCTTAATTATACGAAGAGGACAGATGGACCTCGTTAACGAAAGCAACAGCTCGTGTCGTGGAACAATTCGTACACCGTTGCGATTTCACTGTGAAAGAAGGTCGTTTACGAAACGCGTAGAAACGATGATAAGCGACGATTATTTTACAATGCGTGCACCAACGACACGTTTATCATTCTCTATGGAGACTCATCTACGCGTAGGTAGTATTCTACAACGAATACTACTTAGGAGAGATACAAATATTACAATAAAAGGGATATGTAATTCATGCTCAGCGATGTACAGTCTACTGCATAAGTGTGCTACTAATTCTAATTAGCTAGTCAAATTTACAGCGTGTCGTGTATGTGATTACAGAGGGTCTAGACAATGCTACAAAGGGAGATCCGTTGAATAATTCCATGGTAAATTACAAAAACAATCTTTTTCTTCGTTACAGTAACTCCCACTGTTATTCAAACGCTCTTTAAAGCGGAATAACTTTTTTAAAATTGAACCAAACGAGTTGTACTCTCGTGAGAAGTTAGAAGGATTAGTTTACTAAACGACGCGAAGAAAGAGTTTTGAAAAAATTCCAGTTTGTCCGAATTACGATCGCTTTTTGCAACATTTTTACCTGAACCCGTAATGCAAATTTTAAAGAGAGCATTTTGTAAATTTGTGTCGATTAACGCTGCTATGAGCTATAAATGATAATTTCGTAAGTGAGAGAGTCTAAGAAAACGGAAAATCGGAATAACAGTGTAAAGTGAAGCTGATTCTGAGAGCACACAGGAAAGACAGAGTTCAGATGGATGATCTACAGATTCTGAGGAAAGATCAGGTAGAATAAAGTTCAAAAACGACGAAAGGAACTACAGAACCATTGGATGTTTCGAATTTTAATCGACAAAACCATACGTGAAACGCGAGTAATTGTAAAAAAAAAATAAAATAAAAGGAAAAATTCAACACAGAAGCTTCGAATGCAAAAGGATTAATGGGAGTCACTGTATTTCGTCAGACAGAGAAGAATATACGACCGAGTCTTTCGAAAATATCAATCGAAAGCACAACTAGTATTGATATCGAAAATATTATCGTTCAAATTGAATAGCTGTTACCATGAAATAATTCAATCGAGTCGACGATGCGTTTGACCCACATCGGCCCTCACGGTACAGTCAGTTCAGCTTGTGCTTTCGTTACGCGACCCGAATCGCGATGAAAGTCGCGGAAACTCGTTGTTCCTGTTTCGAATAACCGTTTCAAGTAACCGCCGGATTGCTTTCTAAATCTGTGTGTCGAGAGAACCGTTTGAAAATGAGATACACAGCTCGTTCATCTGTAGAAATCGATTCTCCGTGTTGTCGAAGCAGAAATGACCGTAATCGAGCGTAATCGCGATATGGTAACGTATAAAGTGTCTTTATAGAGTATCGAAAATCGTACCTGCATCGGGCTGCTCTGATTATCAACTTTATCGATACCATCGACCGGTTGTTGTGGTCCTCCTAAGAGGGCTGTAAGTACTCTAAGGCCAACCGAGAGCAAATTAGCCCAAGGACTTGCCGGTGCTCCATCGTCGATTTCATTCTTACTTGGCCCGGTCACACCTCCTGTTTGACCAAGCAGCATCTGCATCAGCATGCTGAGCATATTCGACCAAGAGAACCCAGTACTACCACCTTCCTGATAAAATATAAAAACGATAGTTCGATAGAGAACTCTGAATAAATTTTAAAACGTTTTAAAATTTGCATATGAAATATTATTAGATTGTTCGAAAAATAAAGAATTCAAAAAATCGTGCGAAAACGAGGAAATGCATTTCATCTGATCTGTTACACATCATTCTACACTTTAACCCTTTCAGTGCTGTGGACGCATATACGCGTTTCCCGAGTTTGGCTGTTCAGATTCGTTGTAACTTTTATTTTTAAAACTTCTTGCTACTTTTCTCAAACGAACGATACGTGTCGAGAAGAAAAGAAAAGTGTCTAGTTCTAATTGGCACAAATACATGATGAAAAGGGTAACTTAATCACATATAGAATTCCGTCCATGTAGAACGTTTGAGTTTAAAGTACATCGCAACTCGAAGGGTTAAAAGAGGATTAGAGTTAACAATATGAAAAATATTTGACGACGGTTTTACCTGAATCTGATTGGTGCTGATGTCATCCAGATCATCGAGAGCGACCTTCTTCATAGCATTCGGTTTCTCGGCGAATTTCCTCTCATCCCTGACCTGTTGTTGAAACTGTTGCGGATACTGAGGATGCTGTGGCAAAGCTGCTGCTTGCCCCAGGACAAGCGCCACCAAGCATAGCGACACGTATTGATTGTATTTCATTCTGCTAAGGAAATGGAAGAAACTTCGTTATCAACAAATGAAACGATTCGTTGAACAAAAGAGGAACCCTCGATTACGAATATATGCACGAAGAAACTGACGCAACTCTCTTTTCCCAACAGCCTCGAGTGATTCAGGAGAGAAACCAAGAGTGAACGATCGAATTCGAAGAGAAGGAGGATCCGGGAGAAAATCAGGGATCCAGTCATGCTCCCAATATCTCGCAGCTTCCGCTCTACATCTCTTCTCCGCCTCTTCAAATCTTTTTTCTCCCTTTACTTTTCTATTCGATCGTAATTACTTGGTACAATTTTTCCAGCAGAAGGTCTCGATCAATTTTACGCCACGAAACTCGAGATATGTGTCGAACGCGAATGAATTTCAACGAGGAAATGGAAAATTGAGAAAAAGAAGAAATAACTGTGTAGAAAGAAGAAAGCAAGACGAGGACGGTTGTACGCGCGACATCTGAAAGCTGATGGAAGAGGAGAAACGCGTTCCTGGTGTAGACGATAGGAAGGTCGAATTCACCTGGGTCGTTTGGTATCGTTGACCTTGATCTTGAAGAGCGAGGAATAAGAAGAGATCGATCGTGCGTGTATGCACGGGACAAATAAAAGGTGACGGGGCGGCGCGTAAACCGGAGGAACGGCGTCGAGAGGCAGGAAAAGTGTGTCAGAGCGGTTAAGGTCACCCTGCCAGCACCAGGTAGCCCACTTCTCGATCGAAGCTACCGGTTTGTTGAACCCGGCAGGTACCGTTACCTGAAAACGCGGTCGCGACCTACTGTCATTCTGCATTCTCATCGATCAACTGAACGAAGGAGGAAAAGAAGAAAGAATACACGCGTGTGGTGAAGAAATAAACTTGCAAGTGAAAGAGAGTAAAAAGAATTTCAAGGGACTCGTTGAAACGCGGAAGAAACATTGAATAATTAATGAAATTAAATTGGAAAAAGCATTTCTCTTTTTTCTATTGTTTTTTTCTTTTGTTTTAAGATATATAGTATTGAGAAATCTATATGTGATGTGTAATTTAATGAAAACATTTGTTAGATCGTTGTTTCGATTTGTAAACGTGGAATAAATAGATGCGTAATATAATTGTTCTCTTCGAAATGAAGGAATCGAAGTGAGGAGAACATATTGTACGAAGCGCGCCACGCCTCTCGAAAACGGTACCCAACGTGCCGGAAAAATCGCGAACGATTTCTAACTGTATCCCTCTCGCTTGTAAAAAGCATTTTTCTACCTATTTCGTGCCTTTCCTACAACTCGCTCGCATCATCAATGCTAACTCCTAACAGTTAGGTATTTCTTCGCGGCTCGGAAAATAATTCTTCGAAAGGATCTTAAAATTTTCGAAAATCAGCGACGGATAAATTTCTTCCTTTCGAATTTCGATTGTCCGAACTCTAGATTACACAAGTACGAAAGCAAAATTGTCTACGAGATCTCGAAGTTTGGAGAAAATTCTGAGAATCACGTTCCCGCGTTATTTGCATATTCGAGGAGGGTTCACTGTCGAAAGTGAATTGCCGATAATTCGATAAAAACTCGAAGGGTGGAGTTATCGAATGTGCACCGAGTTTATTATACCAAACGAACCGTACTCTACTCACTTCGTTACTTCCAGGTAGACTTCCTTGACACTGACTCTCAGCTCTGAAGATGAAATTCCACGCGAGGTCTTCTATATAGGTTGCGTACTCACGTGGGGGTAAGACACACGGCCAATGACCACACACCTTTGGCACTATTTTCAATGGAACTAACCAATCACCAGTCGACTTCACTGACTCAACTCGTCGTCGATCCTGTAGATCTACTTTTCGAATACTTTTCGACGAGATTTTACGGTTCCACGACGTTCTACCGAGCCTTTTATTTCGATCGAATTCTCTCGTACAAAACAGACTTCTTCTTCTCCTTTCCCCTTTTATTTTCTAACCAGTAAGTTGAATATTTTTCATGGTTTCGTGAAAGAAAAGGGGTAGCAAATCGTTTCTTCCATATCACTTTGTGTAAAATTGAATTGCATGTTAGATCATTCTGGAACTTTCTGGAATATTTTTTAACTCTTTTTTTCAACATGTCACAGCTTAGATAGGGAATCTTTTTACGTAATCCAGAAAGTTTTCTGTAGTACAGATCGTTTACCTAGAAACGTAAATTCTTTGAACTTGCGCAGATCTCTGTAATCATCGATAATACTGGTTGAGGTAAATTTTTTCACCCACTTTACAGAAATGTTCTTGCGAGGATTTCTTATTTCCTCTTAAATTCCTTCGAGCCTGTCGACGCAAGCTAGAACAGGTGTCTAACATTTGTACAGAAAAGATAGGTATTCGTTTGGAAAATAAATCTTTAAAGATTCTTCGAAATACATCCTCTGGAGAAAAGAAATATTTAACACTTTGCCAACCGGAAGCTTGTTAATCGCCTTTTTCCTGTCAACGCAACAAATTAATTAACTCTCGCCATCCAATGCCGGGTCATTTTTGACCCCTCTCTTAATTATCCTATAATAAGAGAAAGTGAACGATATGGTAAAACTGTCTCGCGAATTTTGATCGAAAATTTTTAGATCTTAACCGGTGTTAAGAACGGTTTAACTGTTCGAGCTCCGTTTTTAACCTACTAAACTCGCTAATCAGTTTGAAAATACACTGTCCGATGTGTATTCGACGAAAAGAATGGCGCATCGATAGATCATAGCCATTCACTCGTCCACCAGCCTGGAGGCTTTCCTTTTCTTCTTGAAAGCCCATTTCTCGTTGCATGCACCCCGGACTAGGCGATCGCGATTCATCATAACTGTTTCAGTAGCGGGATGCTGGACGTTGTGTCTTCTTATTAGGAGGATCTCGCTAATCACCGTGTACAGGAACGACCTGCACTTCGCGGAGGAACGTGTATCGAACCTCTGGTGAACGTACGCTTTGGTTCTACCTAAAGAATCCTCGATTCCGGCCTCTAAAATGATCAAACAAAGATTTCAACAAAGATTTCGAATACACAATGTATAAATCTGAATATTGGGTATAAATTAACAATGCATACCGTTATTAACACTTTACGAATTAATTTAATTGAAAATAATGTGATATGAAATAATTGATAAAATCATTTTTTTTTGTTTTTTTGTTTATTAATTTTGACTTAAACCACTTTCATAATTATGGGCACAATTGTACTTACGTATAGAGTCACTGATGATAGATAGCTGATGTATTACACGTCATAGATAAATAGTAACGTAACGGGATAGACGAACGACCTTCAACGGGCCGTGGCGAACCAATTTTGCCGTCGATCTATCTGGAGTATCCAGTACCTTTCTCCCTTCCTACTTGGTACGTTAACCGAGACTTGTAGAAATAGCATCTTCGATCGAATATCTGAACAGGACACGCATTTCCGGTAAATTTTGTTTAGGAATCGATCGAACTGAAGAACAAAGGGAAAAATTGAGCAGATTTGTTCTTTATTATTCCTTCATTTTGTTTTAAAATGTGTCCGAATATTAATGGGAGCCACTGTAATATAAGTTTCAAAGTTCAGGTGATCATATTCGTTATAATTTATCTTTAAATTATGGCATTTTTAAAACATTAATTTTTTTAACCTATGGAAGATGAGTTAACTCGTCATTGGTTAACCAATACTTGGAACACTATAGGTCATTTATCAAGGAATTATTTATTTTTAATTGCACTAAACGTAAGGTACATCATATTCATATTTGCAGTTTCCCTTTGAAGGGTACAGTTAACAAGTTAAATAAATAACACATATCGAGGGAAACAAAAATATTTATTTTAACGTAAATGAAGGATTTAAATGGTGACATTTAATTACAAGTTGTACAGTACATCGGTATTAGGTGGCAGAAAAATATTTCATCCATGTTAAACCGTTTGACTTCGAGGTACACTACAGTTGTGAAACGGTTAAAGATTTTTCCGTTTCTGTAACGTCTCTGCTGTTGAAATTCATCTTGCAAAATCTATCGGTAAAGCAGATTCTGTCCGTAATGAAAATCCCTGTGCGGAAGGCTGCGCGTGTTTTTTCAATAGATCGAAGACCAACGGAAGAATGTGATGTTTCTAGTAACGGGAAATGTTTGGAGCGTTCGTTAGCGAATTTAAAATCTGAAGGAACGGGAATTGGTAACATGTGTATACGCTATGCTTCGCTGCGAAAGAGGCTTCGTTCGTTCAACAAGTTTCTAGACTGAAATGTTGCCTCTTTCGAAGTGGCCCTGCCCTACGTCCGTCTCTCGTGAACGAACGACAAGAAATTATCGATGTTCCGGCATCTATAATAAGACTGAAAAGAATAGGAGATCGAGTCCGCTATTAGACCTTTACCACTGACACAGAAATGCAACGGCATACCAGCAAGCGTGAACCAGCCGTTTCTGTTCGTCTTTCCCTCCGCCTATTTCCTTCGTAACCGTTTACCACGATTATTGCGTTATACTATGATAAATAACGACCTATACGATCGAATATCGAAACTTTGAAATTTCATACTTATTCTGCTTGCAACTTTTACAGCACATAGCTGCACAGGTAAAGTTAATTAAAAGGAAGGTAATTAATTCCGAAGCATCGATGAGAGTTTTTATTGAATGAATATCTGCACCGATTAAAATATCTATTACAGCTACTTGACACACTAAATGAACGATAGCGGGATAACCAATTTGTATGCTGCCTCCCTTTTCTCGCTTGCAGCACACGTATCGTTCATTTGCATTCTATTCAAATTCTAATTAATTCTCGTCCGCTTAAGATAGAAAAAGTTACTCAACTTCTACGTTGACCAATCGGTTTCCTAAGAAAAACAATCCTGCGAAATAATAATCCCTAAATTTCATGAATATTCGCCATTGAACGTAAAACATCGATGGCGTTGTCATCGCCGTTCTAACCTTACAAATTCGTGACAGGCACTTTTCCTTGTTGTATGGTGGTGTTACTATTTCGAGTACATAGCTGAAAGAATTGTTTAAAAAAATGGAATGTTTAATCGGGATACAGTTTAAAGATTTTGTATTGGTTGCGGCTGATATGACTACGGCCCAATCTATTATGGTTATGAAAAACGGTAAGAAATTGTACGTTATGATTGCAACCTAAAAACACTTTGGAATAAACTGTTTATTTCATTGTTGCTTTTGTTCTATTAATACTATCGCAGTATCAAATTCAAATATGTTTGCGATTTGAATTACTCGTGCGTACGGAATAATTATAAAATATCTGTGCAATAAATGCAACTCATGTTACCCCATTTCTTTGTACTTGGTGTTTCAGATGAAGAGAAAATTCACAAAATATCTGATAAACTTATTATGGCGGTCTCCGGAGAATCTGGGGATACTACACAATTTTCCGAATATATAGGAAAAAATATCCAACTCTATAAAATGAGAAATGGCTATGAATTGTCTCCAAAGGCAGCTGTATCTTTTACAAGAAGAAATCTGGCAGATTACCTTAGAAGCAGAACACCCTATTTTGTCAATTTATTAATGGCTGGTTATGATGACGATACAGGACCAGAATTATACTTCATTGATTATCTAGCATCTTGTGTTAAAGTGCCTTATGCAGCACATGGCTATGGAGGTTTCTTCTCCCTTTCCATTTTGGACAGATATCACAAATATGGTAATGGAAGTTCAGAGATTAATTTTATGTTGACACAAAATACATATACAATTTTTTATTAAAATATATCACACTGTTATGTACTACAGATTCAACAGAGGAGGAAGCATATATATTAATGAAAAAATGTGTTAGAGAAATACACAAAAGATTGATAGTTAATCTTCCAAACTTTAAGGTACAAAAGGTATCTAAAGATGGCATTAAAGAATTGGAACCAATAACAGTAAAGAGCTTGGCAATAGAGGATGCTGCTAAAGCATAAGTATCTGTTTTTATTCATTCTATTTGTAATATTATTTGTAATATTATTTGCAATATAAAGAATAAAAGTATTGAAATAAAGTGTCGTCGGTAATCGTTATTACACGTTAATTATATTTCTCCGAAAATGTAAACAGTTAAAAAAAGAAAAAAAAGGAACCATATGAAACATAAATGAAAAAAAGATGTAGTTTTATTTAGTTTTTGAAAAATGTTTACAAAATTGTTCTAACTGTACATATCTTACAAAATTCACTTTTTTGACAAATTTGTCAATCAAAATATGAATACAATTTCGAACTATATATATATAATTTAACCCTGCAGAGGTCGCGGTTGATTTGACAGAAACGCGCGAAATATTTTTATAAACATTTTTTAAGACATGTCGAGATTGCCGATAAAAAGTAAACAATCTAATAAAAAATTTGACACATAAAATAGGTTTAGGTATTGTGTATAAATTAAAAAAAAAGGGGGGAAAGGGTACAATTGTTATTTATGCATTAAAAATGACATTGCTAGAAATTTGTATGCTTTGAATGCAGTAAAGATTAGTCATTTTACAAATCCATTAATTTAGGATTTCGAACACTTAATGTTAAACATGGTTGTTCACTTTTAATTTTTCATGTAGCTTTATTTTTGTAGAAAAGTAGATTTCAAATTACCGTATCCAATAAGTAGTTCTTAAGGACCAAAATCTCTGCAGAGTTAATACACAGCTGTAAATTATTCTAAAAAAAAAAAAAAAAAAAAAGTAAAATAAATCAAAGAATTATCTCAATTTTTTAAGTAATTAAGTATTCAACTTTTTCAAAACAACTTATAATTATAATTTCTTGAGTTGTGCACATGGAAAATTGTATTAATTTATAATGAATCAATGTTAAACACTACACAGTTCTAGTAATATAGACAAAATATATGATTCCGTATCGGAAGCTATAAACCTATCGAAGTATGTCCAATTGAACCATTCAGGATGAGACGAAAGTTGCATTTTATGTAGAAATAGAAAAATTAAAATTAAAATTCTTTACTCTGATTATATCCTACTAGTGTTTAGAAATTTAAAGTAGATCTAACAATTACACCTCTTTAACAGTTTCACTTCTATTAATTAGGAAAAAAAAAATAATATAAGTATATTATTCACGATCAAATGAAAACTAATACACTTGTGTATGATATGGATGTTGATGAATATTCCACCTTAAAAGTTTTGTTGTAAAAAAAAATACTTCGTCTAAAAAAAAAGTACTACATGCACTTTCGAATAACATTTCTATAAATTACTAACGTTAATTTAATCGAATGTAAACGGTGATAATTCGAATGTAAAGCGAACCAATATCAGATATCCTCGCGATGTCCTTGCAAGAAATTTATGTCTCTGACACTTTAGATTTCATGATTGTACAGCTTGAGCATAAGACAAACTATCATTCCTTTCCTATATACGATAAATTTAAAAAGATAACAGCATAACAATGCTGGGAATTTTATTATATCGATCACCTCAAATACGAATATTATGTGTCCTTTTTCGTTTCTGCTTGTGTTTGTGCAGTCTGTTCTGTTTGAATTGCATCGAGCGGATGATCTTCGTAACTGCAAAGTAATCAAAATTATTTCGTAAACGATTTCGAATAGAAGAAATGAACGTTTAATGATACATACGAGAATAACGCTTTCCAGTCTCCTTTAGCTAACGCCAAAAGTAAAGGAGTTCCCAAACAAGCAGGCACTAAATACAGTAAAGCTGGTTGTGCGTGATTGAACAAATGCATGATAAATATCGTCGTTAAAAGTCCCATGAAGTATGCGAAGAATGTCGAGTAAAAATACACGTTCGTTTTCCTGCTCAAACTGTTATCGAACCGCAACAACAGAGCGATGAAAATTCCAGGCAATACAATGTCGCCCAAACCCAGCATAGCAAAGTTGCTAGCGCTAAGACCTTTTTCCAATATGTCTTGAGGAAACACCAACTTAATTGGTATCTCGAATGATTTCGCGACTGTTATCATTACATCTGTACCAAATACCCAGAATGCGTCATAGAAGAGAAGTCCACAGAGTAAGATACATCCTGTTATAACATTGTTCACATGTAATAGTTCGACACTGTTAATCGCGAACGCGATACCAAATAAATTATTTGCAATCCAATGCTGTAAATTAAGAATTGCGTTATATATTACGTTTAGATTTTTATTCGAGAGAATTATATTTAATATCTCTACCTTCTCCAAAAGATACCAAGCGCCGACAAGTGAACAGCATATTAAACAAACGATATCGTGAAGATTAAACTTGTAATTAATAATATGTTGTAACTTATCACCTTCTCCTCTGGTGAATAATATGTGATATTGAGTTTTTGGAATTGCAGCAGGTACCAATGATGAAATTATTGGACTGTAATCATAGAATGCAACTATAACATACGATTTCCAATATATTTGACAAAACAATAAATCTGAATCTGTGGTATACCTGGTAAGATGACATAAAGCTAAGATACCTAGGAAGAAAAAATATCCAGCTAAGATTTGATTTATATAATCCTTGGCAAATACCTGAAAGGTATTTAAATTGAATTAGAACATTAAAGTGGATTAAGTAAATTCATGGTATAAGACATACTCAAGACTATATTCTTCTTACCTTATATAATATATATAAACTAAATAATGCAAAGCTTGAAATAAATGGGAATATTGCTGCTTCTCTACAGGACATTGTGTCTGGTTGTTCTCCACTCTTCTTGCATTGTTGCTGTAAAATGCACAACATATTTAAGAAGCTTGTTAAGTATTTAAACGTCGCATTACTTAAAGACGTTATATATAATCACAATATTTTTAACATTTGAATTCTGTCAAATTTAAAAAAATTAAAAATATTGTGTAACACAAAGATGTTAAATTGTACATACTGAATTGATCGAAAATTGAAATGTTGATTATTAGAAAATAAAAGGAATTTCTTCGAAGAACGCGTGTAAAACATATGTAAAAACGCGTGACTAACCTGCTGTTCCTTATGGTGTCTAACAGCTCGATAACTACCAAAGAAGATAGGTAAAATAGCCATAATTATTAGACTCCCGTAAGCGATGGCCATTCCTTCAGGTGTTGACTGTACTTTTCCCGTAACAGCTTCATTGTTTTCTGTTAGATTTTCAGTCGCTTGCGCGATATATCCGCTTACCTCGCTTGCCATCTTGAACTTACTAGTCAGACTGTGTATAGTCACACGAGTGACACGACTTCAAAAAGAAATCTTCGAAAGAATAATGCAAAGATGGATGAATCTATGTTGTATACCATTACCATTCTTTTAATCATTACATATAACAAATAACAAAATTGCCTTTATACAATAAACAAATTTCTACCTTTAACGAATTTATTTATCGATAATAACAAAGTTGATACCTTTTTTTATGTAGTTCATGTAATTCACTGTACAGTCGTGTAATTATTATTCAATTAGGAAATTCAATACAATCAATACAATTAAAGCCTTCGATTCAATTAATAATGCAGGTACTATAATTAATTAGGTATAACTCGTGTACAGAAAATACATTCTATCGAAATCAACCTTTATATCTTCGGACACGTGGACAAATATACATTGTTTCCACTAGGACTGTCAAGTGGCGTTACAACAGAACGATGAGAACTCGCTATGAAAATGACAAACAAGAGTTTACAGTTGAAGTGTGGGCTCGATCAATTGTTGAATTAAATAACGAAATAACATGTGTTGAATTGAAAGATAGAGAACAAAAGAATTTCAACATTATCCAAATATCTGTCCTAAGGAATAAATGCGGAGATTTAACTTTAAAATACTCTTAATTTCATGGTGACTCGCACAGGTTAGAATTATGCATTGTTTCACGTTTAAAGAGCTGTAAATTCTCTTCGAACAATGAGTTTGTTCGTAATATTTGAAATGAAGAACATTTTCACTGTAAACAGGTGCTAATGAACTATTGAACATCGTATTTTATATTCAACAAGTACCTTTCCTTTTTTCTTTCTTTCTAATATGGTATATATATATTTTTTATGTTCTACAATTTTATGTATATTCCTGTTTTAACAGTGTCACATCATTCCATTCCTTTACAGATATCAATGGATTAAAGAAGCAAGCAATGGACAGAATAGAAACAAATTTGTCAAGGAAAACGTTTAATCTGCTATTGGGAAGAATCAGTATTAGATATTTAAAACATGAGATACATTTTTGCCAAGGGATACTTAGTTTTCTACCTCTGAAAAGAACATATACTCACAGACTATGATAAATTGTACAAATATTTTACTAAATATAAGTAGCTAGCTTTTATCAGATAATCAGAAAGATTATTATAATCTTTTCAAGTTGTAAATTATAAATTTCTGAAAAATTGAAAACATGAATTCATATTACAATATTACAAATAAAAGATTGTATCACAGAGGACAAATTGATGTAATAGATATGCCGGTAAAATTAACTTGCGACTATAAATACTTTTTTGTATACGAAGATCAGATATCCAGATTTGTTGTATTGAAAGGATTAAACGGGAATACAGCGAACGAAGTAGCTGTAAAACTTTTAGACATATTTGTTATTATTGGAGCACCACAGGTGTTGCAAAGCAACAATGGCCGCAAATTTGCGAAAGATGTTGTGCAAGAGATACGTCTCTTGTGCAAAGACTTCATAATACTCCACGGAGAAATGTCCGAAAGCAAAGAACCGAGAGATTTTAAGAATTTACTCGAACGTTGGACGGAGAAAAATCCGACGAAAACATGGTACGAAGCTGCAAAATACATACAGATCTTTCAAAATTCGACATTTCGTTCCGCGAACGGTAGAATTCCTTACGATATTTTATTCGGACGAAATGTTCACGAAGATTTCGAGAAAGTAACTAATACGATAGATTCGAGAGAGAATATATGGGCAGAAGAGGAATGGAATAGTCTGTTGCCTAACGAAACGCGCATTTTTAAACGGGAAGGTAGCGTACACCTTATAGAAGATTCAACTTTTACAGACAGCAGAGATGTGGATAGCGTAAGTATAATATTAACAATGTAATTACATATATACCAGTTTCTAATTACAAATTTTTGTTTCACCAGGTGAAAGATTGCGAGAGCGACTCTTTCAGCGAAATCAGAGATGATCTCCAGGGAGACACTCCTGGGTTTAATTTTGTGGATGTTAAGAGTGAAGAGATCTTATACACAGAAGATTCAATGTTTGAGGATGAATCTGATATATTAGATGATAAAGCAGTATTAGCTAAGGAGAGCCAAATCGATTTGAAATGTAAAGTTTGCCAAAAGCAATATACGAAACCGGGTTACTTGAAAAATCACATGAGGACACATTTAAAAAGGAAAAAGTTCGAATGTACCATGTGTAACAAAACGTTTCACGTTCTAAGTTTGTATGAGAAACACCTGCGACAGTCTCACAGACAAAGTAAATTATCCAGTTTAAATAGAAAGAGGAGAAGTAAAGATTCGCAGGATGAATCGATGTTAGACGCGAAACCATCTAAATTAAGAAGTTTCTCGTCTTTAAATCGTAGCGAAACTCAATCCAACAAGACAGACGACTGTCCGAAAACGACGAAAAGATTATGTCTTGTTAAAGAGAAGAGAAAGATTACCACAGATAGTCGATCGATGAAAATAAACGGTGATCCAACACTGAAATGTTCGTATTGCAATCAGAAATTCAACTTTCCTAGCGTATTAAAAAGGCACATACGATCTCACACGAATGAGAGACCCTACATTTGTGAAATTTGCAATAAGAGCTTTAAACAATTGGGCCATCTCAGTCAGCATTCGTTAACGCACAGAGATTGTCGTATTTTCCGTTGTGCGATCTGCCATACAAAATTCGAATCGTTGAATTCGCTAAAAACTCATGCTGCGTCGCACAAAGAGAACTACATTTTGAAAACTAATC
This sequence comes from Anthophora plumipes, assembly GCA_951804975.1. Lineage (NCBI taxonomy): Eukaryota > Metazoa > Arthropoda > Insecta > Hymenoptera > Apidae > Anthophora > Anthophora plumipes. The sequence continues at coordinate 16,946,688 of OX638122.1, read as the reverse complement.
AAATTTTTCGTTTATACGAGTGTGATCATTGTAAAAAGGTATTTACCACCAAATGCGTTTTAGAGCGACACATACACACTCATTCTCGCGAGCGTCACTTTCCCTGCAAAATCTGTGGGAAAACATTCAAACAAGCGGGACACTTGAAATCTCATATGTTGGTGCACACGGGTGAACGAAACTTCGAATGCTCCATTTGCCAAAAGAGATTCAGCCTTTCGAATTCTCTGAAGAAGCATATGTACGTACACAACGGGCAAAAACCGTATCAATGTGATGTGTGCGGTGCACGATTTCTAGAAAAGAGAAATCTAAACGGTCATCTTCTGACCCACACGAACGAACGTCCGTTCAAGTGTAAACTTTGTGGAAAACGATACACATTGGCAGATACGTTGCGGCGGCACATAAGCGCCACTCACGAAGAAGGACGTACGTATCAATGCGAGATCTGTGCGAAAATGTTCAAGCAACTTGCTCATTTGTCTGTTCACAAAAAAGTGCACAACGACGAACGACCGTTTCAGTGTCATCTGTGCGAGAAGAATTTCAAACATAAGAACGTGTTGAAATCCCATTTGGCCATTCATGCAAATCTAAGGCCGTTCGAATGCGACATATGTAAAGCCACATTTGTAAGGAAAACAAACGTGCAAACGCATATCACATCAGCCCATATGAACGAAAGGCCGTACCTGTGTATTATTTGTGGAAAACGATTCAAACAGATTAGTCATTTAAATGGCCACGCGGTGGTGCACAACAATCTGACGCCTTATCAATGCGACTTTTGTGATCGACGATGCAACAGACTTGACAATTTAAAGAAACATATGCGTCTTCATACGAAGAATAAAGAATGAACAGCGCGAGACAATTGTTTTCTACAGTTGTCTGGAGATCGTTTGAAACGTGAAACTATATGAGAATTAAAGTTCTGTATATCGGCAGTAAAGATAAGTCAACCTTGAAAGCTTCCATTTCTAATCTCCGATGATCATACTTTTTTCATTGACCTCGAACAAATTTTAATTTTAATTGTAATTATGTACTTGTATGTGATCAGTGTATACTTATAGACATTAAATATTTTTATATCTCGCGAAGTATCTTACAGTGCTTTGAAACTTTATTCTTTTGAAAATGCTCGAGGTAGAACGTCACTTTAATTCTAAGCGAATTAGAATTGAAGTCAATGGTCAAGAATGTCTGAAGAATATAGGCTACATATTTTAACATATTTTCTCTGTATTCTTTAACTAATCAGTATCATAAGTACCTTCCTTTTTTATACCTTTTAAATCGTACTGCGATAGAAAAATGTTGAAAGTCTATATTATACAGTTTTATTGTACAAATACAGAAGATAAGTTTCTAACTCATGATCATTTTTAAGATTTACATCTGTATGTACTCCAAGAAATTCTCTGTTAAATGAGATTGATTTAAATCATGTTAAATGATTGACGATTGTGTTGTTTTTTTTTTTAAATAAACAAAACGAAAATACAATGTACTTCCGTTTGTTTAAAGTACATTCTACGTATTCTAAGTAACTTGACGCTTTACTCCGATACATTTTTTTACTCGAATAAATTTTTTTTCGTTCGAAAAAATTACACGTGCAATGTCCTCGCACGTTTTAACGTTTTTCTTAATTAGCAGGAAAAAAAAATCTGAAAATAATAAAACGTCAAGACTAAAAGATAACTTATGTTTAACAGATGAAAACAATAGTAACGTAACATTGATTACATTTTAAAAGAGCCGTGTGATCGCAGCGCTTGGTTCAGTATCATTCGAGTTCAACATGGGGTACAACAGGGGTTTAAGATACGGTACAGTATTCACTGTACTAATAGTCTTAGTCGCAATTTATTATAGAAATTCGGAAAACGTTTTGCAGAAACGTTTGCAAGCATTAGTTCATGGTTTGGAGAAGCTCGAGAGCAAACATGTGATTACTTCGCGTGCAAAAGTTGCGATAGGTTATGGTGTGTGTACTGACGTATACATCAATGCTAAGGAATTATTGAACTACTCCGAGAGTATTGGACAACCTCAACACTTTGACGAGATTAATACAGAGCTGGAATTACTGAAAAGTTTTGCTTATTATTTTCGTCATGGAGCGGCCGCGGAGTAAGATTTTTCAGTTAGAAGTTTACTTCGTTTGTATCGTTTTATTACGATAGAATTAAACTCATAGAGAATGTTGTATACATTTCAGGAGGTATATGGCTAATAGAACATTATTCGACGAGCTTGTTGCCAAAGCTCGTTCCTTCTCATCGTCGTATTCCACCATTGGCGGTAATGCTGCAATTATGGCATTAAGATTCGCAAGAGAGGGATGCGATGTAACGCTTGCTGCTAAGTTGACAAGATCTCTGCATCAGATGATGCCACAAGTAATTAATATCGTCGGTGGTGAAGTAAAAAGGGATGATATTCATTTAGTGATAGAATACAAACATGGTGATGTATGGGGTCCATACTCCAGTGCCAGAGCCAACAGGTATAATACTTGAGTAATCTTGAAGAATAGCAATAGAACTTTCTAACTAACTGTTTAGAATGATCTCCTAGGTATATAATTCATAATGATGCCAATAATCCTAAGGTGAATTCTCTGGAAGCATTTGAGGAGCTTCTGTCAACCCAAGAGCCTGATTTACTTATTATCAGTGGGTTGCAAATGATGGATAATTATCCATTTCCAAATGGTAATCAAAGGTGTACCTTTTAAGGGTCACAATTTTCACGATTGTTCCAGTAAAAACAGTATTTATTAAAATATAGGTGAAAGGCAGGAACTGTTGCTGAAAATAAGAAAGCAAATGGTGGATAGACCTACATCTACAAAAATTCACTTCGAAATGGCTTCGTTCGCCGAAGATAAATTACTCTTCGAGTTGTGCGACTCGATTATACCGTTTGCCGACAGTTTAGGAATGAACGAACAAGAAATAGCCAATTTGCATAACGCGATGTATTACGGAAATATATCGTTAGTAGCGAACTCTACACCACGCATAGCGACGGTATTGGATCAAATGCGGACGTTGTTCAAACTCATACGTATGAGGAGTAAAACTGTCGAAAATTCTCGAGAACTGACGAGAATTCATGTACATACTTTAGCGTATCAGGCTATATTTACAGTGAAAGGTTCTAAATGGAAAAACACGATGGCTGCTGCGGCTAAAGCGTCGCTGACAGCGCACAGACACGTGTGCGCAACTAGTCATGTAAGTAAATTCGCTGTAAAACAAGTATCGGCTTATATAAATCGAAGAAACGTTTTCCAGGTCGATGTTCGGAAGGCAACGTTGATTTTAGACGACAGCTTTTCAACATCTATCGTTCAAGGTACTCGTATAGCTCTGGACATGGACAAACCAGTCTCCTGCTGGGACGAATTGTTAAAAATAGCAAACGAGAATATTCCTATCGAGGCATGCGTGGCGCCGGTATTAGTTTGCACAGAGGCGGCGCAAACTGCTGGCGGTGGAGATAATATTTCGAGCGCAGGTCTCGTCTTGCAAATTTAATGTACTTTTTACTCTTCTCTTTTTTTTTTCTTTTTTTGGCATAGTTGAACGACACCGAATTCACGTCCTAGACCTCTATTTACGAGATGAAATTAGATTATAGCGCACGGTCAGCTTGAAGAACGTAGATTACAGTTCATTCCAAAATGATATCATTCCAGCATACACAAGACAAATTTACCGTTATTTTCTGACATACAAATGTTTTACATAGATGTTAAAACGTGACATTCTTTTAATATCTTACTCTACATACTGTGCAAGAGTGTGTTTGAAAACTTGCTAGGCTTTAAATTAGTATAGAGAACATTGCTGATACTAAATCTAGGTATATATTGAATGAAAAATGTTCCATACGGAACGTATGGATAATTGTCTTTTTACGCATATTAAAAATCTCGATTGGGACCATGCATGACGGTTGAATGACATTAGATGAGGAAAATTCTACCATGTAAAGAGTATGCAATCGTCGTGAAAACTATACTAAAAATTACAGAGACTCCAGTGTCTTTTGATTGAATGTCATTTCATCTCATGCATGAATAGTTTCAAGGGCTAGTTTTACCATTGAAAGTAACGAATCACTGACATAATTTGTGCTGTGTACATACGAGATTAATATTCTGAAATGATCGCTGGTGTTTCATTGTAACGTAGAATATTGTTACGTTTCGAGCGAATTATTACGAATAATTAAGTGCGACGTTCAGACGAAAAGATTATGACAATATCGAATAGAAAAACGTTAGGCGTGTAATTTACACGTGAATTACGCCATACCTAATGACACTGGCAAAAAAACGAATTTCTTACTTGAATTATACATTGCGCGAAGGTTGCGCGCTGTTAGGGGGTCATGTTATGTGATATAGCATTTAAAAGAATACTTATAAAATCATTTTCAAGCGAACAAACCGTGAAGTTGAAAAACAAAACGGAATAAACACAACATAGTTGGACAATGCAAAGAAAAAAGACTTATCCATTCTTTCTCCTACCCCTACCCTTTTTACAGATTCTCAGAAGCAGTCCTCTTTTTCTAACGTTGGATTCAAGGCGCACATTTTTTGAAACAGTGGTAGTACGCGCGGTTAATTTTCAGTAGTGTCATCTAGCGGAAACGAGCGGTACTAAAGAAACGAGAAAAATCTGACCGGATATGTGGCACCATCTAGCGGGAAGGTGCTATTACTACACTCCAAAAATCACTTTCTGATTTAGCCACATCCGTAGTACGTATAGTTGGCCGCTAGATGGCGCAGACAAGCTGCTTTCTAAGATTAGTACTGGCACTGCTACGCTAGATGTCGCCACCTACGTTGTCGAAGTTTACGTTTTGGTTTAGTACTGCTAGTAATTTCTAGATGGCGCCACTTGTATCCTTGAAATTTACTCGTGGTGTTAGTACTGCTGTCGATTCCTAGATGGCGCAACGATGTAGTAACCCCGCTAGGTATCCTTTTGAAAAATTGACAATTCGAAGCGGTACTTCTTGATAAATTTAGGAAAGTATCAGAGAACAGTTAATTCCCAAACGTGTTTTATATCATATGAACTTTTATTTCACGTAATTTCATCGTTTAATAATGGAATATTGCTAATAAATGGAATTTACAATTTTAAGTTTGTTTCGTGAAACTGTCGAAACTACTCGTAGTGGTATTTCAAAGTAAACCGTATCTCGAGAACTGAAGAAACAAATCCCTTGCGTATCTGAAGTACAGTGTTTATAATAATAACCTTATACACAATGTGGAAATTGAAATTTGGACAAATGCGCGAGGTGTAACATACATATACCACAATACAAAACCATTGCATACATTTTTTTTATGGTTTCAGATGTTTCTGGACACGTTTTAAAGAATATCGCGACATTTTCCTTTCGATTAACATTAAATGAAAATAGTACGGTCAATAGAAAATAGTAAATATTTCGCGACCTCTGGCTCTGTCCTTCCTTAAGTCGATATTAGTATTTCAATTGATTCGTCGCTATTAAGCAAATAGGAGAATATATTTACTATTTCCCATTTAAAATACTAGTTTACATAATTACATAATTTCATGTTAACGTGCGCGTACGTACCGTAGAAGTTTTACATCGAGAAATACATGTAGCGGTACGTAGCCGATCAGTTTTTGTTGGAACAACAATCATTGCTTCGTAAGTGAAATAAGTGAACGACCAACTGGCTCGATATTTAGATGCTAGAGCCTCGTTATCAAAAAGAATTTTTTTTTTGCGTCATCGAAGAAGCATCGTGGGTTCGTCAAGTTTTATCTTTCTATAGGATCGTGTCTCCCTCATCGATGCCCAACATCTTCAAATCGTCTGGCCCAGGTTGAGTGTCCACCTCTGTCTCTGCTTGTGTAATTTCTGGTGGTGGTTGATCCATGTACTCTGGCCCATAACCAACGCACCCTAACATACTATACATAGACGAGTACATAATGTTACTTTCTTGTTGACTTTGCTGCTTCATCTCTGTCTCTTCCTTCGGGAAAATAATGTTCAAAGCTTCTTGTAAATCATCTGGCAGAGGAATGCTTGGGTCTGTTCGTTTCTCAGTAGGTTCTGGAATATCAGAAATATCCGGTGCAGCATTCTCTACTGTTGGCAATGGTGGTGGTGGTGGATTCTGGTGATTCTGGACGTATGGTGGAACAGTAGGCATCTGGGGTGGGGGATTCGTCATAAACGGAGGATGACTCTGCACAGGTGGACGCACCGGCTGATGAGTAGGGAATCGTGCTTGACTTTGAACAAATGGCGGTGGGGTGGTTATAAATGGTGGAGGAGGTCGGTTCGTAGGAAACTGCGGCCTGCTTTGTCCTGTTTGTTGTTGCTGTTGCTGCTGCTGCGGTGACTGTTGAGTTGAGAACGACGGTGGTGGTCTGTTCAGAGGAGGTGGAGGATGAGGTGGCAGAGGTAACTTGGATATACTCTGTGTTTGTTTCTGTTGCTCCATCATTGGCTCCTCTATAACCGTCTCCTCAGACTGATCTTCGATCTCCATGTCGACTACTTGTTGCGTAGGTTTAGTTTCGTTCAATACTGGTGGTGGTGGAGCCACTAATATTTTCATCGGCTGATTTTTGTTCATTTGGCCAGCCGAAACATTAGTACTACTGTTACTTGCGCTATTACTATTACTGGCGATGGTAGTGCTACCGGTGTTGATGTTGCTGCTACTGGTAGTGCTACTATTACCTAAATTCACCGGTGTTGCTAATTTGGTGATGTGTACTACACCAGGTGGATTTATAATTTCATTGGGAACCTTTGGTGTGTCTTCGAACTTACTCTGTTGATAGGGTAGAGGGGTGATATCTTTCTCAGGCAATTTTGGTTCCTCAGCCTTCTTTTTAAACAACGGTAATCTACCGATAAAAGGTAATTTACCTTTCGATACCTGAGGCGCTGATTTTTTAGTTTGTATACCACCCTTTTTCGACTTGGATGCAGACTCGTTCGTTTTCTTCTCGAATTTAGATTCGTCATTCGATGAATTATCGTCTCTTCTGTCTTTACCGTATTTATCGTAATTCCTTTTTGGACTGTCGCGCCAATTTCTCTCCCGCCGTGGGGATTCGTTACTATCTCGTTTCCTTCGATCCTCGTAATAGTCCCTCTCGCGATCTCTGTCCCTGTCCCTATCCCTTTCCCTGTCCCTGTCCCTATCCCTATCCCTATCGCGATCCCTGTCTCGATCTCGCCCACGTCTGCGCTCATATCTACTATAACGATCGTATTTATCCTCTCGTCTGTCGTACTTTCTATCACGATCATCTTTGTATCTATCACTATCTCGTTCCCTCTCATCCTCCTTCTCCGTCGATTTGCTTTCAGGTGGTTTCACGGTCATATTAACTTGCTGCTTCGTCCAGAATCCCATGTGTGGTTTAGGCATTTCCTCTGGTTTCGGTAATTCGATCGGTTTGTTGGCTATAGATTGCGGTTTCTCCTCTTCCTTCTTTATCCAGAAAGGCTTTGGCGGTTCTTTTGGTCCCCAAGCTTCCAAACTCTCTGATTTTGATTTATTTGAAAAAGAAGCCTGCTCTTGTTCCTCCTCCTCCTCCTCCTCCTCTTCTTCCTCCACTGTTTTCTCTTGACTTAATCTCCTGCTGCTGATAGACTTCATCTCTTCCTCCTGTTTCGCTTTCAGTTTATCTCTGATAGAATTTAACAATTGTCTGTCATCGGTCTCGACAGGCTGGGGCTCTGGAGTTGGTGGTTGATTCAAATGTTGAGCCATTTTCGACCAATGACCCTTTAACTTTATTCGATGATAATCTATCTCTTCGTTAAGAATCGCTTGAGTTGACGCCTTCATCTTGTTTCTCATAGCGACGCGAATACTTTTGGACATGTCTTGATCAGAATCGGTGTCAGAATTTTCCGATTCGCTGGAACTGTCGCTACCGCTGCTTCTGTTCCTTCGTTTTTTAGATTTCTTCTTACTCTTCTTACTCTTCTTCGACTTCTTCGACTTTGGTGGTGGATCGTCGTCCTTATGCTTTTGCAATTCCATCTGTATCTGCTTGTGCTTCTCCTCCGAAAATGCTTTCTCGCGATCCGCCATCCAATCAGTTTCCCAGTGTGGATTTTGCTCGACGAAACGCTGAACGAAGATATACAATAGTAAGATTCATATTCTTCGATGTGAAAGGTGAAAGTGAAATTGAATTAAACTTACAGAATAATTCTCTGAGTGTTGTTTAGATTTCAGGTGCAAACTCGCACAATGGAGGTCGCCGATCCAGGAATCGCAAAGCTTACAGTACCATGCCGTCGCAGCGCTGAAGAACTGCAAACCTATAAGCAAATAATTTAACACTTAGCATTACTTAAGCTTTGAAAATGGTAAACAATTTAAGTTCATAAAGAATGACCTTATATTCTGCCACGACACATTCATGTCACTGAAAACAAAAATAATATATTAAAAGATGCTCAATAAATGGTTGATAACATTAACTATTTCTTCGGTACGTTCCCACGGCGAACTCTAGAAGAAAAAAAAGGAAAGGGGGAAAAAAGTCGTGTTTTATTTGTACAAATGTAGCACAAAGATTATACAGGTATAAAATAAAATTACATAAAGCAAAGTACCATTGAAACATCCACACATACTGCAATTGCCTATTGTATTTTTCCTCGCTTTTTTAGTTTTTGAATTTTTACTGTACATTAAAGTAAGTTGATTCTCTATACTGGTAAAAAAGACTTTCGGCATTTACAGTAGGTTTCACAAAAATATTTTGATTTATAATATATATGCCATAAACATACTTTATAAATATAACAAATATACCAAGTAGAATAAGCGACACGAGCGATTATTATCACAGTTTACACATTTCCTTTTATAACTTAATACGTTATTTGTATTTATACACGCACTAGCATTATGATAACATTTCATAGGCATATTTATATAAAATTTCACATAAATAAAAATCTTCCGTTGTTCATTCTTGACTGTAAATGGACCTAGATGCGACGGATCGACGAACAATTACACTTGCGAGGAATAATTTTTAACAAGTATCGATATTATAGAAGCTGAAATATCTGAAATCACCCGAAAGTGTGCTCCTCGAGTCCATTTTAAAATCCAGTGCATCTCTATGGTGTTTTATATCATTGCTACAAAATTTGCTGCTAACTATATAACATGAACAGACACTTCTCCGGAACAAAAAAAAAGTATTGTTCCATGTGCTATATGGAAAATCATAAAATTGATTTATATCTCCGCCAAATAGAAAAAAATGTTCTTTCATATTTAACGATGTATTACTTTCAATTATTCGGAAGAAGAGAAAAATAAGAAATATTTGATGCACGAATATTCATCTTTCTCTCTCTCTCTCTTTTTTTTTTAAACACGTAATTCGATATTCTGAGTCGAATCACGTTAATGCAGACAAATTTTTGAGCAAACCATAGCCGTAGATCTCTTCAATACATACCGGACACCACAGTGTCTGTGCACAAGCTACGGAATTGTATTCTATTAGTAATTATCCACTGAAATGAACCATACCTTTAATAGGTGTTCTTTTCGTTGGCAGTCCAGGATAATAGGGCACTTCCTTTTCCGTTCCCTCTCCATTCCGCTCATGCCACGGCATATCAACTATCTTGCGTTCCTGTTGCAGGGAATGAAACGTTAATAACAATATTCGCTACAAAACTGTAACAAAATACTCGGTGGTACTTTTTAATGAGACACTGTTTATGGTACATCAATCAGGACTATGTACCAAGTACCTGTATGTCGATCGTTACTGTAATATATCATCCTTATACAAATATAGTTTCAAATTAGAAATACATAGTCTTAACCGAATCCGTTTGTTTCTCTCACAATTGTAAATCAATAATCAGTTACATATTTCTGCATCCTGTTCTAATGATTACAAAAGTTATTTATGAAAAATATGATTTTCAATTAGAGATTTCTACGTTGAGATTATTGGAAGGTAAAGTACTTAATACCAGAAGCTGAAGGAGTCGTTCGTACTAAGGATACTATTTATTGTAATAACAGGCAACTTACTAAGCAAGCTTCTTTGTGCTCATTGCTATGCAGATGATTCAAATATTCCTTTGCCGTTTTAGGAAATATATCGCAGACTTTACACCAATGCATTTCTGGATCGTAATGCACGAAATTGTACATAGGTTTAGAATCTTCGGGAGACCTTCGTTCTTTCGTGTCTCTATCAATTTTCGATTCCTTGTCGGAGTCGGACGCCGACGTTCTGTCGGGCGATATTGATTTCCCTTTTGGAAAGTCTTCTTTAGGACTTCTTGAACGTTTGTTAATTTCTAACTTAAACTTGCTTTTAAGATCGTCAACCGTAGCTTTGTCTCCTATAATTCCGGTAAGCATATCGATCACGTTGTGTATCGATTTCATTTTGTTTTGTATCTCAATCTGCGAATCAAAAACAAGCAAAAAAAATATATATATATCAATGCATCATGAAAATACATTAACGTACGTATTGCTCGATAGTTACGTACCTGCAACTTTTGATTTTCTTTGATAATACGATTATTCTCTCGTCCACCCTCTTTACCAATTTCATCGCACTGTTGACGCAGAATCTCCAGCTCGCGTTGTAACGTAGCAGATTTCTTAACATACTCTTCGCGTTGTTTAGCCAGTGTTGCTTTCTGTTGTTTTACTTCAGCTGCAATTGCTGCTAGGAAAATTTAACAAGATTTTAAAAACTATTACCATTTGAAACATTTTGTCGAGACAAATTAAAAAGTAAAAAAAACACGTACCCTCCTTCTTTGCATCCTCTGGTCTTGCTAAGGATGATACTAATCCAGAGGAACCACTGTCCACTGGTCTTGAGGATTCTTGTTGGGATGTTAATGTAGGTGGTGGTGGTGCTTGTTGATTGTTATAAGGTACCTGATTCCCCTGCCAATTCGGTGGTGGATAATCCTAACAAAATAAACAGATACTTGATGTCAAATACTCCAAAAATACTTCTATCAAACCTTACCTTTTTTTGTCCATACTCAAATCAGAACTTTGGATAATACACGGAAGATTCTTGAAGATGAATCATCTGGTCAATAATACTGGTTTCCAATGTCGATGCCAATAAAATAAACAACGCGAACGTTATACTTACGAGGGGATTCACAATACTTCGCGATGGAAAAGAACATAAAGTTCATCCCCCAAAAAATTAACAATACTACCAAATATTATGAAAAAACACTATTGGTAGTTTGTATGATAATTTCTTAGTTACTTTCACAAACTCATACAACGCGATCGATCGAACCTATGAATAGGCGATGCTCCGAAATTGATGAAATTCAATTGTATTGCCTTGATTCATAATACAATCTTAATTACCACAAAACAAGATCATCATTCCCATACAACATACTCTTGTCAACTAATGTGTTTGTTTTCTCTCAAAAAACTTACACTGCGATAACCAGTAGGTTGCTGGTAACTGTAGTCATAGCCCTGTCCATAGTTGTAGTTGTAGTTGTTGTATCCTTGGTTGTAAGCTGGCAAAGGTGGTGGTGGTTGACTGGTATTTGGAGGTGGAGGGGCCTATGCATAAGTATATTATGTATACCTTTTGCTCATATAGGATAATTAACATAAGATCAGTAATATAATATAATAAAAGTTAAGATTAACAGGGTAAGATAGCTGTAAAATATTATAAATAGAAAAGATGTAGCTGGAAGTCATCCTAAGCCAAAAAAGCCAAGGATTATAATAAATAATCATAAGAAAAAAATAATAAATAAAATATATCTTTTGTTCATTTTATTATCCCTTTATTTTTTTTTTATTTATTCTAAACTATACCTGATATTGATTATGAACTGGAACATAACCACCAGGGTTAGTAGGATTTGGAGTAGAGGCTTGAGACTGAGAGGCTGTTTGCTGCTTCCACTCTTGCTGTGAACGGCTGGAATCTTTTCTTCTTCTATCTCTGGAACTGGAACGTGATCTTCTATCTCTAGAACGAGATCTACGGTATCTGCTTCTTCTTGGAGATGGAGATCGGTCATATTTCCTCGACCTTCTTCTGTGAGATGAGTCTTCTGAGTCTGCACTAGGACTCCTTGGTCCTTTACGTCTTGATTCTTGCTCCATTCTCTGATATCAATCTGTAGAAAATATTAATTGTATCTACATAATCAATATTATCGAATTACGTTTTCGAAGCAGTTTGTTATTTAGTGACAAATTATGAAAAAAAAATATATATATATATGTATATATATATATATTTACAGTACAACAATATACGATGTAATATTAAAAATGTTAAAAGCAGCGGATGTCGGTTAAATTTTAATAACAATTGGTATAATATAAAATTCAACGATTTCAGCCACTATGCACACTAGGAGTGAAAAATAATTTTAAATGTCGCATTGCAGCCATTGTTATTCTGTCGATAAAACATCGACGTTATTTCTTGACGCGCTGAACAATCTCAAAAATATTTACCTTCGTCAGTATGTGCGTTGCAACTTTAGTACTCCGTTTTCAATAAGTACCAATGCAAAATAACGAAAATAATATACTTTAACCCGTTCGCGAGACACTTACTCCACACGCTGTAACGTAGACCCAAAAACGAATGGAAGAAGCCGCTACGACTATAGGTAGAGTCCATAGAAGCGAAAATTTTAGATGGCTGAACTTACAGCTACTTCTCAATGCGTACAATATTCAATGTTCACCAATACATTAAAAAAAAACTCTCTAACGTCTGGGGATTAAATTTGACACATAAATATACATGGTAAACGTTATTTCAATATTATGCATACTGTGAGCGATAAATGTAGACAGAGACTTGAATATATCGTTGCATTAATTTAAAGAAAAATTATTTTATGAATCCTGGATATGTACGAACATGTTCGTCTCCCGGTATTTATACGTGGGCAATTTTAATTGGTCACGAACTATACAAAACATAAACCTATAGACAAATTTGTATAAAACTTTCAACGTAAAAATTCCCTACATATTTTTCATAGGTCCTACAATTTTCTTTGTTGACGGTTTGAAAATACCATAAGGAAAGCATTGCTAAAAATACCATAAATTTCTATCTAAACACTTGAAAAGTAAACGTGATAATTATCGACAAAAATGATGAAAAAGCGTATTGATGGTCATAGACTGGCACAAAATATTGGGGAACAAGTTATTCTCCTTGGAACGATTGTAAACGTAAGATCGATATTAAGGAATGAAAATGTATAATTATCCTGTCGTTAAAAATTCGTGATATTAATTTATTGTATTTTACTTCGATCATTAGAAAAGTTCGAACGGTAACAATTTAGAATTAAGAACAACCGACGGTGTACAAGTTAATGTAACTTTACCAGAACCTATTGATGGCAATGCTGAAGGATATGTAGAAGTACATGGCACCTTACAGTCAAAATCCACAATGAATTGCAGTAACTACATAGTATTTCCACCCAGTGTGACAGAGAAATTTGGTAAAGATGCAATTTAATTTTATATCGTATAAATTGGAAAAATGTATAAGAATAAAATTACTTGTTACAGATCCTGATCAATACAACGAATTAATGACCATTCTAAATGTATTAGGACCTAAAAAATGGAGAATGCACGAGGATGATATAGGATTCTAAGTTATGAGAGCAATGTGTCTAAACCTTTTATAAGAATACAATTACTTTTGCATATTTATATATAAATTCTTATATATTCTTTCTTTAATAATACATCATTCTTTTCATAACAAAATTAAACAGTGTCCCATTAATAAGATACAAAATTCATTAGCCTTAGCTTCTAACATTTATGCTGTTCCCAGAAATATAAAAAATGATATCCTAAAACTATAATGGGCATTGTCAGTATTAAACAAAATTTTTTAGGATGTGTGATTTCTGTTTATGTTATACCCACTCCTATTTTACATGATGCATCTAAAGAAAAACATCTGCATGTACACGAGGTTACTGGACATTCTGAGTGTTGGCTGTTTAAAACGACAATAAATTATTTAATAGGAAGATATATGTAAAAAAACCTTAATATTAAAGTATATTACCGAAACCAATGTGTAATATGATCAGCATGACCACCATGCCTACATGTTTGACACCATGTGAACCAATTACTGAATTCAGTTAGTTTATTATCACATTCCTCGTTTTTACTGACACCAGATGTTGTCATTTGTAATCCACTTACGGTACCCATATGCATTAAACAAATTGCACATCGCGGTAGCGGTTTTCTACAATTTGGACATGAAGACATCTAAAAAGAACCACGAAATTACTATTACTCCAAGTAGTTCAATTACAATTTATCAAATGTTCAAGCGAAAACGTAGTACCTTTAACTTATTGGGTGTACTTCCTAATCTACCAAAAGGTCCTCTCGCTCTACTTAAACCCTGCATAAATACAGATATGCTTTTACCGCAAAAATTACAAGAGACGTATATCTGCTGCGGAGGCTTCTCATTTGTCGAAAATCGCATAGCGATATCAAAGTGAGCTCTCTGAGTCCACATTTTCCACGCGTTTAAAAGGTTTCTATAACTAGTAATCCAGACTTGAACTTGATTATTCTGAAGTAATTTTGGCGTGAATGCCCTGATAGCTATTAAGCTGCAACTTTGAACATCACCAGTAATTTCTAAATATCGATTTAATAATAGTATACCCTCTAAACTGGCACCTAATATAACGAATAAATATCATAAGTAAGCCACTTATGGTGCTTGATAAATCATACGAGAAAGCAAAGTTGAACCTGTTAAAAGGAAACCAGCCAAATTTCCCTCGTCTGTTAATTTTTGTGTCAATTTTTTTAAATATTCGCTTAATTTATTGTCCGATAAAAACATAAGTGCAAACGCTACTCTGTCTTCGACTGCCATACCATTTTCATTCTATAAATACATATATATGTATATATATATATTATTTAATACATATATAACATGTGCAATTTCAATTCATTTACGCGTACTTACTAAAACATTTTCATAAGAATCGTCAGCTGTTAAAAAAGCAAAAGTTGCTCTCAAATAAGGATCCGAAAGTTGTGATCTACATTTCAAACACGACTCTCTCCACATACTATTTCTATCTTCAGAGAATCCTGACAAAGCCATAGCAACGATGTTTAAATTTGTGGACATTGTCATTTTACTAGCACCTCGATTTAAAATTTCTATGGCTTGTCTTAAACATAAATTAAATACTGCTATTGCCGCTGCTCTTGGATACGCCCCTTCCCTTTCTAATCTTTCTAAGAATAAATTATCATAAGAGGTATTGGTATCTTTGTCGAATCTCCAACCGCATAGAAGTAACCCTTTGTCTCTATCTGCAGATCTGTAACATAACGCTTTATTGTAAACCTTGATACGATGCATCCCTCGTGATTAATACCTATAAATTTTCGCGGTGTGATTAGATCCTATATCTGACCAAGGACGATGAATTAGTTCCGATTTTAAGAAACCATTATTAGATCCTTGCTGGCCATCTAGTTTCAAAACTGTTCTATGTAACATTAACAAACATTACTTTGTATATTTCTGAATACAAGATTAGAATATCCTTAATTTACCTGACACCCGGGTGTTTGTTATCCTGGCACGGTATAGTACCTTCTTCTACTAAGTACCGACTTAAATACAGCCACTGCCATAAGTTTTTCAGGGTATCATTCTCGGCCAATTCACCATTCTGCGCCAGCTCTGGCTATAAATACACATATTGAAACTCTTACATAGCACAAATTATAAGTTTCTGCAACTTACAAGTAATCCATATTCCGAAACTGCGCGTGTTTTAGTTAAAATAGAAATATCATCCAGGGCTTTGTAAATGTTATCATTACTGCATATATATTTAAACGATTTGGAAGCATGATTCCAGGCAAGATGAGATCTTGTTGACCAATTTACCGTTATTCTTTCACAAACGGTATAATCTGTGAGGCCTTTAAGAAGATAAGTTTGAAAATTTGTTGCCTAATTATTTTTACGATTTAACAATATAATATAATCAAACCTTGTTGAGATATTGCCAACAATCTGTTCACATGTGTTGGATGCCATGAAAAACTTACAGGGCTATG
Organism: Anthophora plumipes; assembly: GCA_951804975.1. NCBI lineage: Eukaryota > Metazoa > Arthropoda > Insecta > Hymenoptera > Apidae > Anthophora > Anthophora plumipes. The sequence continues at coordinate 16,930,463 of OX638122.1, read as the reverse complement.
CCAAGGTGGTGCAACTGTTCTTTCCAATGCTCCAGGTTCTGTATCTTCTCCACCCCCAATTCCACAGTGTTGAATGTCATATAAGTGCAGTGTCACTTTATTAGAAATAATGGCAGCATGTAATACCAACTTCATTGATGAAACAAATTTGTAATCAAACAATGTTGTATTCTACCTGAGTCTTTTTGCAAAGCTCCCAGAAGATTGTGTCTAGTTGGACACCATAGAACTTTTGTAATTTGTCTGCTTTGAGATAATGTTAAAACAGGTTTCTCAAAGCATCTTGTATCCCAAATTGTTATCTGATTATCAATACTTGAAACCAGATGATAATTATTATGTGGATTAACTGACACATTGTAAATTGCTTTGGTTGCTGCTGTGTTAATTACCTTTGCAGAATCTATTGTAAAATAATTTAATGTATATCATGTATGATAATGATGACACTATCTTTTACCAATACCTCTAAAATCAATGATCTTTAATTGCTTATTGTTGGTGCCAGCCACCATACATTTTTGTTCATGTTTAAACCAAGCAATGGAATGAACAGTTTCAGAAACACCAACTTCTGCAATAGGTCTTATAGAATCTGTTTGTGTTGTATTATGATGATGTATTCTCTCAGGACCTTGCAATCCCTTATTTATATCCCATAATAAAATGGAATGATCTTTACTATGTTTATCCAAGCCAGATACAATTAAATTTGTGTCTATGGGATTCCAAGCTACAGTGTTACATTGTCTTGCATGTTTGGGAACTGTAAGAATTTGCAAATTTAGATAATACACATCAACAATTCATTGAGATAATTTACCTAATTCCTTTCCACTGAGGCTTTGAGAGTCAAAAATTGTTGGGCCAAAAGTTGTTAGAACAACTTTACCATTTGCTTGTCCAACAGCTAACAAAATGTCTGGTTCTAGCTGTGGATATATATCGATACATTTAACATAATGATGATTTGTATTTGTAGCAAGTAAATGAGCAACAGTAGAATCAGAAATCTTTGTGTCTGTAAGAAAATAGAATTACCCTTTCTCCTCTACTTAAGTTCAAATAGATGTTACAAGTTACAGTTACTCACACAATTGTCTATTGTTGTCTTTCACTTGCATTACTTCATACAAGCAAATTTCTGTACCCCATGTGATAAATTTATTAGCATGAACCGGAGACCACTGTACATCAAGTTTAACGCTACTCATTTTCCTGTAGCTTTAAGAAACTTTGTCAACAAAAATAGAACATATTCTATGGTAATCTTTTTGTCTGAAATAATAAAAAAGAAATGAATAATACACTACACGTTTCTGTGTCACGGTATTATCTTCTTCTCGTAAAAAGTATTCGTTAACCTTATACATATTTTTTTTTGTTAAACATTTTCGTTCAAATCTGACACTTTTACGTTCATTTTTTTCCTTTACTGCTTTGCGAACAGTAAATAGTAAATTTGCATATTAGTAAAGTATAACGGACAACGAAAAACTCCTATGCGTTTGGATTTCTGATTGGTCGTTGAGCAAATATTGTCCAGTTACATTACGCTTGATATAACGGATGTCAAGAAAGTACAAGCCGCTGGAATTATAGCTTTTCCAACGAAAATACATCACGTGGTATTTAAATTGTAAATACAATTTGGAAACAAGTAGTAATAGATTATTAAAAGAAGAAACAATTCAGGGTTATTCCATTGAAAATATCAATTTTATCACATTTATTTAATTTTGTGCACATAAAATAATGTACGTAACATTGCACTGACATGACGTATATGTATATATATTTTTTTCACACAGTTATTTTTCAAACTGTTGATACAGTCTGTATCATTCTAAAATGCATAATATAAAAATCATATACAACGTTACCTTTCTAACTTGTACAAAATATTGTTTTATTAAAAACTATAGACATGTAATAGTTAAATAATAAATGACAGTGCATGAGAATTACATAAAAAATAATGTAATTTACGATGACAGAACAATGATAATGTATGTGTACATGTATACATATATATAATAGTACAGTGTAATAATGTTACAAATATTTGTAGGATGACATTTGTTTGCATTTATTATTCATACTGGTAAAACCCTTTTAAAGAATCCTATTATATCCATTAATCTCAATTTGTCAACAGTGAACACTTAAAAGGCACAATTAATTTCAATAGTACAAAAATATCAAAACTCAAATACACAAACAATATGACTTATTCTATAAGAAGTTATTACTAACAAATATCTTCCAAATTATGATGATTTTGTAAAATTTGAATACTTAATAATATATACTATGTATATATATAATGTGTGTGTATATATAGTTGTAAAATTGTAAATATAATATCAAGATTCTCTTATTTTTTGCATAAATAAATGCACCTCATAGAGGTTCAAGTCTTTCTGATAAGTAATTTAATCATATCCTCAGTCTATTGAAGTCTATTCATTTAATAGACGCAATATTTTTCGTGCAAATTAGATTTTCGGTTAAACAACAGAAATATACACCCTTCTATAATGAGACCAGTTGTAAAATTTAAATTATATCGCTTTTAAAAATAAAAGATGTTTTTTTTTACTATTGTAAAATTATAGAATGTAAATACAATTACTCTATTGATATTTGCATTTCCAAGATTTCAAAGTGATCTTAATATAAAAGTAACAAATTGTATTACATTTGTACACAGCTTGTATACTGTAAAACTAGACTTAGAAAATACTAGAAATAATAAGCAAATTGCGGATCAATTACCACGCGTTTTCATTACTTTACAGTGTTATGACCACTTCTTTGTAAAATAAATAATTTAAATAAAACGAATTTATCAATACTTTACTAAGCAATAGTAACTTAAAGCAAGAGTGCTGAAATAATTCAAGGTTTCAAAGAAATATACAAAATACGTTAATGAAGATATAGTAATTTTATTTGCAAATAAAATTAATTACAGTATTTTTATAATAAATATTTGCAACAACTTTTTGTTAACTATCATTGAATGATCACGAAACCTTGTGCATAATATACGCGTATATGTATATATACATGGTCATATATACATATGTTACATGAACATGTAAGTATACAGACAAATATTTCTTTCCCTCGCCTTTTCTATTTTTCTTTCTCTCTCCCTTTTTCTTTAGTAGTATTCGATTAAATAATTATATATATTTCAGCACTCTAGCAGCAATGGAAAATTAATTAATTAATTAATTATTTTCATTAGTATATAATGTAACTTTGTGCTCTATTTAAAAACAATTTCTTTCTGAATCATAATACGATGTTACCACGTAAATTAATAGTATGTACGAATTGTGATTAGATGCACCAGTGCATTACAAATTAATCAATTAGTAGTTTGATGAAAAAGAGTACAAAGTTTACAAGTTTTTATACGATAATTGTTAAATTGTGTAAATTATGTGTTCTCAATGTAGATGTTTTATATTTTTTTCTTTTTTAATATCAATTCACTGTAAAGTGTCAGAAAACTTTTTCTGTATGTGTATGTGTATGTGTTATGTATGTATGTATGTATGTATGTATATAAATACACTTCTCTTACTCAGATTTTTGCAATTAGGAGTTGAACGTTTCGTTATAGAAGCTATACGCGCTGTTTTTATGTTTGTTAGAGCAAAATGCAGCAATTTCTTTTCTTCTTACGTTCGTTTCCGTCTCCTTGATTTTCCTGTGCTTTACGTGCAGCTATTGCACTCATTAAATCAAAGAACACCTGCAATGTAATACAGAGAAACGGTTGATTTTCACTTTATACTTCTACTTATTTAGTATTCATACGATTAATATTACAAAAACTTTACTGATTATTATCAACGCTCGGATAAAAACAGAATTAATTTTCCGTTCTTATCTTTCGCTTGAATTTGATCTATTAGATAGGTACAACTAAGATGTAATGCAAAACGTGTTGGAAAAATAGAAACATCGTACGGATGATGTATATTTGTGTTGCCAAAATGAACATGCGTAGCGATAAAGCTGTATTCACTATTTCACCTGAAAATTCACAAATTCATTCTCATTCCTTTTATTTTTTGTAAAGTAAATATCTAAAAAAAAAAGAAAAAATGAAAGAAAGAAGTCACTCTGTGGCTCTGCAATTCGTGATACTGAACTGAAATCGTACATGCATACGCGGTATATTTCAGGCATAAGCAACGATCAACATAACAAGCGAAAGTTTACGTAAGAGATCCTCTCTTGTGCGTGCCTGTAAAAGACACCCTTTGCAGAAGATCGATATTTCTGATATATAATTGTAACACCTGTTGATAATTGCACATGTACATACTTATTTAAATTCCAGAAAAAATATGAGAAAGAATACTGCAACGTATAGAGTTCCTAATCGTCGTCCAGTTTTCCATTACGATACGATTACAAGTGCAAAAAAAAAAACAGCAAACCTATAGAATAATGCACTTCTTTTTCTTCCTTGTGGCGCGGTCCTTTCCACGACCGTTGCTCGCCGATTTGTCTTCAATCTTGCGCGACCTTATTTCACGCATCAAGTCGAAAAATACCTGGAAATGTGCAATTGATGCCATCTCAAAGCTTCAAGGCTTGAAAAAGGGTGCTTTTAGAATTAAGAGAAATATGCAACACACACACATATATATATATATATATATATGTACTAATTCTGCATTTGTATCAGTATCTCTTTGTTGCATAGACTTATCTGTGCAAAAGCTATAAAATGTACGTGTAGCAAAGAAAAAAAGACATACAGTAAATTGCAAAATTAAGCTAAACAAGTATGTCTCATGCAATTTCTGTGTTCTAAAAGCTATATGGTACGTTTGAAATAGTATAACAAAATATCAATGATGCATGTGCACTTTTTACATACAATTACAAACATGTAAATCTTGTCATTATTAACAAAACACTTTTAACAATGTCACTTCTTCTAGGGGGCATGTTTCTTCTGATTATCACTTACACAGTGTACATAGACACAGAAAAGTGCCAGATAGAATTATCATTAAATTACCTTATCGACATTTTCTTTTGTCTTTGCACTTGTTTCTACATATGGTACACCCCATTGTTGTGACCTAGCTTGAGCCTCAGCTAAACTGACTTTTCTCTTTTCTTGTAAATCACTTTTATTTCCCACTAATAGGAATGGAATGTTCTCATCATTTTTTACCCTAAGGATCTGTTCTCTACATAAAAAAAAAAAAATATTAAACACTTTGTCTTAAAAATTGCAAATATATGTAGATCTTTGCTTTGAATATATTATTACTCACCTAAATTCTTGAGTGGCCTGAAAACTATCATCCTCTGTTATAGAAAATACACAGAGAAATCCTTCCCCACTCCGAAAATAATTATCTCGAATTGCTGCATAATCTTCTTGTCCTGCTGTATCTAATATATCTATTTGTACTTCTTCTCCATCTAATACAACTTTCTTTCTGTAAGAATCTGCTTTTGTAGGTTCATAGTCTTCGACAAACTGTTTTATATATAGAAAGAAAATAAGAAATTAGTAACACATAACATAGCACATAGATTTTTCTTATGTTCTTTATGAGTGTATTCACATACCTCATCATACATAAATTGTAATGTAAGAGCTGATTTTCCAACACCTCCACTTCCAACCATTATAACTTTATGCATTGCTTGGGTAGTGCCTGGTTTCTTTGACATTTTACTGTATTTCTCTGGAATCATACATTAAAGTTCTTAATTATATGTTTAATATAAATGTTATCCTGCTATATATTTATTAAACTAAAAATTCATCTTAGAAATGAAAATTAGCAAAGGAAATTACAGTTAAGAAAGGCAGGATGTGAAACCATTCTTGTCAGTGTGAGAAATCTGAGAACAGGGTCAGGAGTGTACATTTACCTATATTCAGTTTACATTACACTTGTTTATATAGCACAAATTAATTATATCTATTGATTTGATCATATTTATAGCATCAAAGTAAACATAACTTTTACCATGGTAAACAACTGTATATATATATGTATTTTTAACCACATTTTCCAATAGAAATGGTGATAAAAGTCAAAACTTAAACGATCGATTATTTTCTAATAGAAAAAACGTCACGGTAAACAGACTTTCCTGGGACGATTTGTTAAAAAAAAATATTAGCGTCTAAGTAAATTAATCGTGACACGTAGATCGTACAATTTAATTCTGACTTTCGAACGATAAAAAAAAGAAAAATAGCAAATGAAACAAGAACTACGATGTTTTCGGTGTATACAGAACCATTTATTTTTCAATCATGTTTATACGTTATGTCTTCGAGCTGTGATCCAGGAAATGTTGATCTAAAGCTTACGCATGTATGTCCTTTCTGACGAAAATGAAATTATTATTCACACGATTGTATTCAATCGCATGGGAAAGGTAAACTGATTAAAAAAATACGTAAATCCGAATGACGAATAGTGAAAAAGGCGGTGCCACACGCCCAATTTTAGGAATGTCCATTCCGATTCTAAATCTCGAAAGATTCATCCGTTGTATTCGATCGTACATCTACACGCAGCTTCTGCTTTTAACTGATGACAAACTTCGATTATGTAAATACCTTTTTAAATTGCGCGTACCAAACAATTTTCTCTGCTTTTCCTAAGAACACAGCCGTCACGTTTTGCTTTACTAGTTCGCGACTGATAGTACTGATAATTAACCATAGAGGTGCTCGTGCACCCTACCGGCATCTTGACGAACTGCAATATCGGCATTCAAAAGCGGTTTAACTCTTTCACGATAGCGAATAAACATTCTTTTTCATATATTTCATACGTATCTGTATTCTGTTCTTACACCATAAGAAGAAAAAAATATTTTGACAAAATGACCACAGGTCGGTGAATCATTTTTACAGTTTAATTCGTGAAAATAAGAAAATTTTATTTAAACACATAAAGGCTATATGATAAAATACGCAAAATACAACATGGTATCAACGATGATAATTTTAATACAATTTATTGTCCCCTTTCTTTCATCTCTTAAAGTACACAAAATAAATTTTAAGAAGAAATATATTTCATACACTTGGTAACCTTTTCGCAATCTCGCCTTCTAATTCGTTACTTTTCTATCCACAAATGCCGCTTATTGGTTGCTGAAACGAGCGTAAAACGAACGAGATTCTACTTATAATTTCCCATTTTTATGAACTCCTGCATTTCTGTTAATATAACTACTAAAAATGATCTACGACAGGCTTGAGAATTAGTGTTCTTTCTCTCTTCGATTTTCAAAAGAACTTCTTGCCTGATGGTTTAATGCTCGATACGATTAATAGATTTCCACATCACACTTAACAATTGCCTGCTAACTAACAAGCACCAGTTTCGATTTCAAGTTTCCTGTTTTTTAGAAGGAATAATGCGATAAATGTATTGATTTGCACACCAAAGAGTGAACACGTTTGATAGAATTCGAAGGTAACCGAGGTAAATCGAGCACTAGGGCTGTTGCGGGGTCCGAGACGAGCGACGGGAGGAAGAGAGCGGTGCTTCGAAAAATCCGGCGAAAAGAACACAATTCTCAAGCTTGATCTGCAACGAGTGCGATAAAATATGGAGCACCTTCGTTAATGCATCCTGCCACTTTTCTGCATTGAACCAGAAAGAATTAATTGGAAAAGAATGAGGTGACGTCAAGAGAAGTCGCGTGATCGTTCTCGAGGCTACGGACTGGTCAGAGGTATCTCGTGTAACAGTGGTGTTTGTCAAAAATTCAGTTCGAATGACAATCAAGTTTTAGTTCAACAAAACAGACATCGTTCCCGGTCAGATTAATTATCTTACGAGAGAAGCACATTTAATTCGAAAAATGGGATTCCGTGTTTTCTTGATAAATCGAACGATAAGTAAACTAGCTCGTGTATAAGAAACGGAGCCACATAATGAGAGTTACTGGTGGAAAGATTTCCCCGCACCGCTGTTTGTACGTAATAATAATCGCTTTAAGATTCGAGGGCTGCGTGTAGCGCGACGCGTACTAAAGTTCGGACTTTTCCGGTGAACGGTAGGTGCGCGTTACTCTACTCTCTATCCTTCTCTATCCCACTTTTCACTGAGTTTGTTACGGGCTTGAAAAATTGCAGCACCTTTTCTCCATTTTCTGTCTTTCTCCATTCCTTGCCAGTTGCGCGACAGTACTGAATTAACGTACGTTGACATTCTACGAATATGAATTGTAGGAGGGAGCCGCAGTGATAGTGAAAATACATCGACGAATTTCCATACGTGTTTAATGAGTGACACATACGTAGCGTGTACTAGCTTAGTGGGACTTAAGAGTTCGAGTGTTCTCTTTAGTAATAAGAACAAGGATCAGTGAAATAACAGCCATCTAATTAGACAAGGAAGATCTACGTGGTGTCGTAGGATGACCGATCCGAAAATCGAGATGCATTACAATCCGCCGAGTTCGGACACTATTCAAACTAAACCTTTCCCTATTCGTGGTAAGACTGTTTTTTCAGAAAATATTCATTTCTTATTGTTTGGATTTTTTAACGATAAAATATACGATAGAGTTTATCAAACTTCTTGAAAGAAACAACGGAAAAGTGAATATCGAAAGATTAAAATATGTCTGATATGTTCCTGTTGAACGAATTATCGTTTATTCGTGTCTTTTCTACATTTCGTCTGAAAATTCTGCGTTTCCTTAGCGTGAATTATCGGATCGTGTGATCGCTATCCAGGAACCTAACCTATAAAGATGCATCATGCTAGACCGCGTGTAACGCATTCAATACGAATGACATGGTTACGTAGAACACATGTGACAGGGGATCGTGTTAACTGAATCGAGTTTATGGTAATGCGAAACCAATTGAAACCAGTACGAAGCTGCATTTAATATAATAGGGAATAGCCTTAATCTTGACCTTGATCGCGAAGATTTATACTTAGGAACGATAGTATTATGCTGTATAAAATATGCGAAAGCAAATCGGTGTACATCGAGGAAAAACTTTGAAACATCGGATAATTCTATTCAACGATCGGTGTTGTCTCAAGTTTTCTAAAAGCAAACCAAAAACATGTCCACTACTTGGCACGCTTGAAAGCTTCTATCGGGTGTGATATATCTTACTAGTCTTACTAGGAACGAATAATTCATGTATTCAACGCTAGATATATCGGTTGCAAATTTTTAAAAGAATATATAATACAGAGAAGCAAAAGAGGTTTATTTATATTTTTCTTCTCGACTGCTGTGATAACGTCCAAGTGTTTAAAACATACTTGCAAACATGTGCACTCGGCGAAAAAGATACGATATCAGTTCTGTTTCAGGGAGGCAATTGTAAGAGTTCTAGAGGCGATCGATTTTTTTTTCTTTTTTTTTCCTTTTAAGCGAACGGATTCACGCGTTTGTTTGACAATCACGTGAAAGTTATATCGCAGTAAAACTGTCGTTTTCATATACGTTCTTTTTTGTTTCTGCAATTGTACCTTGGTCTTTGGTCGATTATTAAAAACAGTTGCGCGATAAAATTAATCGAAAAAGATTGGACAACGATGAAAAGTGGTGGCGCGTGTTCACGTGTTTGCCGAATCGTAAGATTATTTGGCAAAGCGCAAAAGATAACAAAAACGTTCACGCACGAAAAAGCCGTAATCGGTTGAACCGTTTGCGAATCGTGCAATTAAGGCTTTTTCGTTATATGAGAATAATATTGTATGATTACAGTAACCACGGTACGAAAATGCATTAAAATCTAATCTTGCCTTATTTGAAAGTTCAATTTGATTATTCCCGTATTCATAGTCGGTGAAAATAGGCAAGTGGTCATTAATAGCGCTGACCCGGAATTGCGTAAATTTCTTTGGACAGCTAGTCCAATCTGATCTCGTATAAATCTAAGACATGTCAGGCGAGTTGCATGAACGATGCATATACATTTATTTCGCGCGTGTATAAGCCACCGTATGAAACATTTCACCCGATAAATTACGAGTCGCACAATCATCCTCGGTTATCGGATATTTCGATGGTGTATGGTAACGGAACAGTAACAACGTATTAATTGATGATAATTTTCTCGCGCTTGAAGCGCAAGGGAACGGCTGGCGCTATCAATGAATGTACAGCAGGAAATCAAACCGAGATGAATAAAAAATTATATATCTAAGTACGCATATAATGTAAAGATAAATAAAACAGCACGCTTCGAGCACGAGTTGAATGAGATGTCAGATTGATATTACGAAAAAAAAAACTGGTTGCAGCGTGTCATTCTATGGAAGTCAAATGATATATCGCGGATCGATAATTAAAATTTTAAAAAGTTAATTTCCGTTCGATGCCAATTTGATATAAATTTTATCTTCGTATTAAGATTGAATTCAATTTTTCTTGATTAATAACACTTAACATTTTCAGGTGAACGGGCGAACTTCGTAAATAAGCCTCATGTGATTGCTATGGTAGGGCTACCAGCCCGCGGAAAGACGTACATATCAAAGAAACTCTGCAGATATCTGAATTGGATCGGTATAATCACGAAGGTATTCAACCTAGGGGAGTACAGGCGACACGCGACCACTGCCTACCAATGCCACGAATTCTTCCGCCCTGATAACATCAAGGCAATGGCGATACGTACCCAGTGCGCGATGGACGCGCTCAAGGACGTTTGCCAATGGTTGGAGAGCGGAGATGGCGAAGTAGCCGTATTCGACGCCACTAATTCCACCGTAGAAAGACGTCAACTGATCAAGGACATCGTTGTTGAGAAGATGGGCTTCAAGCTTTTCTTTGTAGAGTCTGTGTGCAACGATCCTGATATCGTTGAGCAAAATATCATGGAAGTACGGGGAAAATCGAAAATTACGAATAGTTACTGTAGTACCGATCTAGAATGAAATAGCTATAAAAATAACTATGGATTAATTATTGGCTATATGTATCGTTAAATAGAATTTTTTTGCTTATTTAGGTGAAAGTAAGTAGCCCAGATTACGCGAACATGAATAAGGAAGAGGTGTTGGCCGATTTCATGTTGCGAATCGAGCATTACCAAGAGAAATATCAACCACTGGACGAGAATCAAGAGAGCGATCTATCCTTCATGAAGATTTATAATACCGGCGAGAAAGTACTGGTCCATAAGCACGAGGGTCACATACAAAGTAGGATAGTTTATTACCTTATGAACATCCATATAGTGCCACGTACCATCTATTTAACTAGGCACGGTGAGAGCGTGATGAACCTCGAAAGCAAGATAGGCGGGGATTCGGTATTGAGCGAAAGAGGCTGGGAGTATGCCAAAGCATTGGCTAGCTACATCACTAGCCAGGATATTCAGGTACGAATAGCATGGGAGAGAGGTATGAACGTCGTGTTCAACAGAAGAAAATATTATTATCGTAATTACAGGGACTACGAGTGTGGACTAGTTGGTTGAAGAGGACCATACAAACGGCAAACGACGTAGATGTACCTCAGGAAAGGTGGAAAGCGCTGAATGAAATCGACGCGGTAAGCCGGAAGGCAAAGCGGATGATATACTCTCATTTCAAACGAAGATTTATCGCTTGAACGTGAATAAAATGGCAAAGTTCACTTATCAAACGGTTGCAGTAGTTCTGTTCGTTTTCAAATGCTTTCCAACGTTATTTGCGACGGTTTATGTTTCACTTTGTCTAAAAGCGAATCTTTTTCGAACGTCTGATTAACGTTAGCCTAATAAAAGATGGCCTTCTTTATGTACTATAGAGAAGCTGTGGTAGTGGGGACCGAACTCGCGATAAAATTCTTATTTTATGTAGCCGGTGAAAAAAATGACAAACAGAGCTTGTGCAATACCCGATGTTTTGTGAATGACAAGCAACATTTGTATATCAAGTTGTGTATTATATGGTGACAATGATTAAATGGCTCGTTTATGCACACAGGGTATCTGTGATGAAATGACTTACGAGGAGATCGCGGAAAAATATCCGACAGATTTCGCTGCGCGAGATCAGAATAAATTCTCGTATCGTTATCCAAGAGGGGAAAGTTACGAAGATTTGGTTGCGCGATTGGAACCCGTGATAATGGAGCTAGAACGACAGGGTAATGTTCTTGTTGTCAGCCACCAAGCGGTTCTACGATGTCTACTTGCTTACTTCTTAGACAAAAGTGCGGGTTAGTATCTCCTCGATTAAGAATTTTTCATCGTTTCAATATTAACATACAAATGAATAACTAGAGAAAGATATGATTGCAGAGATAAAGATTTTATCTTAGCGTGATTAACTAGTGCGTACACACGTTCTAAATATGGAAGGTGCATTTACATCTGAGCATACGCACGAACGAGGAATATCGAAGTGTCGAAGTTGCGTAACTCCTGACCTCCGATGTATCGAAATGAAATAGGAAAATAGATATGTGTACGGAGATATCGAAAGTGGCGTAGTTACGCGTGCGGTGGAAGTTCAAGACACCTTGTTCTTGTTTACATAATTTTATTGCCTATGAATTGCGCGTAGTTTACTTAACTTCATTAGCGTTAATTGTACGTAAAGTGTTCGGAGTTACAGATTATTTAATGACACAAAAAATATATTATTTCGTGACTGGAGAACTTCAGTCCTCTTTTTTTTATGATTATTAGTATTATTACTATTTGTTATTGCATAAATTTGTAACGCTGACTATTGATTTTTCTTCCAGACGAATTACCATATTTGCAAGTGCCACTACATACTATTATTAAACTAACGCCTGTTGCCTACGGTTGTAAGGTGGAACACATTCGATTACCAATTGACGCAGTGGACACACATCGACCGAAACCAAAGGTAGAACAGATCAGAATTGAATAGTAATAATCGTTTTTCCTCTTGTAAATACATCCTATTGCTGAGCAGATGCAAAAAAAAAAAAACAAAGAAAAGAAAGGGAAAAAAAAGATCTAGATACACTCCTATATTTTGCTCGCTGCTCTAAAATAAAGTACCTCAAATTCCTTGTATCGCCTATTTTTTTAATGTTCCTAGAATGCCTGAATATTATTGCATTTGGGACTACTTTCTCATACTTAATCTCGGTTTAATAATGTATCCTAAAACGCCATGCAATCTCGAGCTTTGTCAATTAAAAGCACTGCGCCGCATGCACTTCTTCATTATGATAGTATACGGATAATACAATTTCAGACGTCGTACCATATACGTACTTATTACTTAAATGGCTGTAATTACGTAGCAGGTTCTGTATAAATGTGTATAATGGTAGTAATTGTTAGACTTACTGTGAGAATAGAAGACTGTATACTTTTGTAATCAAAGAGTATCATCGCCATGAACGAATCAAAACAAAAAGTAACATATAATAAATATTTACTTGTACAAACTGGTGAATCGTCATAGCGGATAAGTGTTGTGAAATTTGGGAAAAAAAGAATCTTTGTAATTGTATTGTGATCTGAACCATGTGTATATTGATACGTTCGTTTTAGCGGTACGACGTGATCATGAGACTTGATCATTAAAACATGCTTAATAATCTGTGTGGCAATTACTTTATTTATTTCTCTGTTATCCTAGGTGTAGTAGATGTAGTAGCTGTTCGCTTACTATATTGCCTGTGGGGACCATTATGGAAAACGATGTAACGGTCCTTGTGAAACTATTTTCAGATCCCAGGATATCTAGAAGAACGATTCAGAAGGAAAGGAAAATTGCCTCGCACGTGATAACAACGACGTTTGTAGCACGACAGAGCTAATTCTTACGATCGTAACGAGGTGCTGAAGACACGCATACTTTTTTGGCAGCTGGCTGCCATTGCACGTCCGATGCAACGCGCCATCCAATTTATTTCCTACCTTAAAGGGGAAAAAAAGAATTAAAAAAAGAAAAAAAAACATAGTTTAGACACGATATATCTGACAGGATTTGACACTGTGTATTCTATATGAGTTATATACATGACCGAAGATTTCTTTCTTTGATTTTGTAACAGACCTACATGCCACGAGCGAATGTAGCGTGATACCGCGTTATATATACATATATATATCTTTGACACTTTTGCATCTTCGAATTCGTATCGGAAGAAAACAGACAGACGTTTCTATTGTAATCGGAAATCACGAAAGGAGAATCCTATGAAACTCGAGCGTATATAATGTAACCACTTATCGTAAATTAGCTTCGATTTTACGAATTCCTTTTAATCTACAAATCTTAAATCTTACGTTTTGTTAGTTCTAAGCAAATTAATTCAAAAAAAAAAACCTGGATAAATCTCTAAAAACTACATAGTGGTTACGCGACATTTTATGTGTTTTATAAAAATATTTGAAATCATTGAAACATTAATATACTGTAGAGGCTATTGTACCGAGAAAAAAAATCATGTTACATTAAAAAAAAAGAGAGTTTATTGCCTTGCATAATTAATTTAGTTATCAGTACGAGAAAAACAGATAACAAAAAGATTTTTGTCAAGATGATTATATGTGTGGAAAATCGAGAACACTTTGGAGTATAATTTATTTCGAGAGAAGTGTACATACTTTTTTAATGCCCCTTCACGACAGAAAAAAAATACATTTATCTGAGAAGTGTTATTTTTTTTCATTTTGATACCTTCTTCCTTTTCATTCCGATATCAATACAGCACTTCAACTATAAAAGCATGATTATCTTTTGTTTATTTTCTCTTTCGTGTAAACACGAGATATTTTTTTTTCCGCTACATCAGGTAGTGCCGATACAAGTTAGCGCTGAAGTTGTCAACAGTAATGTTGTTTGTACCGACGCTTTATGTTTCTTGAGATTTATACTCAAATTGTATACGATGAGGAAAGAAATTAATCACGATGATGGCAACAACTAACGAATTCGGCCCTGATTCTGGTGGTAGAGTTAAGGTAAACTTAATGCGAAGGTAGCACGTAAAAAAGAAACTAACCTATAAACGTGTCAACAAAGAAGATTCCACGATATGGTAGCGATAATAATTCGGTTGTTTGTGTCGTAGTAAAATTTGAAGTATTGTTGAATTTATTTTAAGGGACTTACTATAGTGAAGCCAATAGTATACGGTAACGTAGCTCGTTATTTTGGTAAAAAAAGGGAAGAAGATGGTCACACTCACCAATGGACAGTTTACGTTAAACCGTATCACAACGAAGATATGTCCACGTATGTTAAAAAGGTTCACTTTAAATTACATGAGAGTTACAATAATCCAAATCGAATTATGGCCAAACCACCTTATGAACTAACTGAAACTGGATGGGGAGAATTTGAGATTGTTATTAAAATATACTTTCACGATCCTAACGAACGGCCAGTAAGTACATTCTTTATATTTTTAAACGTGTAGATAGTATAAAGTCAGGGTGTATTTTTGTTTCATATAGGTAACTATATATCACATATTAAAATTATTTCAAACAACACCTGAGATACAATTGGGAAAGAAAAGTTTGGTGTCTGAATTCTATGAGGAAATTGTTTTTCAAGATCCCACAGCTTTAATGCAACATTTATTGAATTCCAGTAGACCCATAACTCTTGGTGCTTGGCGTCATAATACAGATTGTACGTGTTACTTGTTTAATTTAACGAATTTTTATACATATGAAAATTGTTATGGTTCTTTTTGTACAGTTGAAGCTAAAAAAGAGTCTACAATGAAAGCAATAATTGAAGCAAGGAATAAAATAAGACTGGAGGTAATAGATCTAAAGGAAAAATTAACATTGGCAAAAGAAACAATTGCTAAGTTTAAGGAAGAAATTGCCAAGATCTCCAAGGCTGGTGGAAGTTTATCTGTTGCATAACTGAAATACTTGCAACTGTTTGAAAAGCATTATGGGGTACACTATGGAGAGCTGTAAAAAAGACCTGTTTTTTGTAATGAATTGATATGTATATAGTTCTAGTGTAAGATGATTGTAAAATGAATAAAGTAATTAAGAATAAATCTATATAAGTATCTGTTGAATTTATACAACTTACAATTAAATTCATCAAATGAAATCTTAATAGTTAAACGTTAAACAATCGTGCCGACGTTTTAATTCATTATGATAGTATAAAATATTTTCTTCACGCGATAACTTTTTCTTACAAATTGTAACTTTGATAGTTATATTTGGCGCCAGAAAATTAAAAAAAAAGGTACTTCAAATATAGAAAAATTTATATTTTGATATTGTAGAAGAAGGTAGACCAAATTAAATACTCACTTTGGTATCATTCACCGAAATAATACGACAATGTTCCGTTTTCAAAACAGAAGACCTGATTCAATTAACGTCTTGAAGTTGCTTTTCAAAATTTTCCGAAACCGCTTGACCGACTACGAATTTAAAATTTGTAACGTATATTAAAAATCTACTCGTATTTTAACACAATTTGCAAAATATTTCTTTAAAAGTATACCAAATAGAATCACAATGTTCCACGAACGTTTTAGTACCGTTAAATGAACGTAGTACGAACGACTTCCGGAAAAGTTTCGTAAGATTCTAACTACGATATTGCCTACAACGTACATGCGCAAAACTTTCGACACAAAGTGCTGTAAGTTCGTCAAATTTCCACAGTGTATATTAAATACTATTTATTTATTTAAGTACCCTTTTTATTCTTACATCAACATGTATCGTTATATGTTAATGTCACTCGAGCATTGTAAAATATTAATAAAAGATTCGTACATGTAATCGCGACCTTCACACGTTAATACCTTTAAAAAAATGGTTATCACGTGGAAATAGCATGTAACAGAAATGTACAGATTTGGAGTATAGAATGTTCGGCAATGTTAAAAAGAGGGATGATATCAGCACTGTATCAGACGCACCAGTGTTTCAATTAAAATTATTTCTCATTAATCGTACGTCAGTAAAGTTTTATCGTTGCATGGAAAATGACGACAGCGCCGAGCGCAAGTACCAACAAACCGTGAGCGTTTTCTTCGCCGATTACACGTCTCTAACAGATCATAGTTTAGGCTCATCTTAACTTTGATATTATTCTAATACGGATACGCACGCATCGTGATAGTTATGCAATAATCTTCATTTCTCCAACCGGCCGGTCACTTACCAGTTGCGTATTGTTAAAATCGTTAGTTTCGTACAACAGTTACGAGAGTGATATGCTGATCAGTGTTAAGTTTAATTTGACTGTGTTGATCAATTTTTATTCGGCATTCTATCGTTTCCTAACTGAATAAATGTAACACGCCTTTTCAGTTTTGGTAAAACATTCTTAGTCCTAATCACTTGTAAAATAAACAACTTAAAATAGCATACACGATCTTGTTACGGAAATATTTTTTAACTACAAGGAATATTTATTATCGATAGGTATACATTGATGTTAGTTATATTGATATTATTAAAGATTCGTATTAAAAACTATTCAAAGTTAATTAGTATCGCTGTAATGTGACAGTGCAGAGAATACTTAATTTAATAATTATCAAGTATTCGGCAATTGATTAAAATAGCTAAGAAAATTTAATACTTAACGATTACTTTGCGATAGAACGTGTGTATCTATTATTGAAATAGTGTTATTAATCATTTATATCTATTTTAACCGTCTTACGCGTGCTATGAACTATTTCATTCATACAGTTTTCCATATTTTACGCTATTTATTTTTGTAATTAACTAAATATGCTTGGTCATTGCTATTTCACAATACGCCGACTAAATAAATAAAAGCAAACTTGAAGTTGTATAGCGTTGTGCGCCACTTCCGGTTAAATACGATTACTTCGCTTTCGCGCGAAATTTAAACTTCTACGATTACGTTTGAACGATTCTTTAAGATGTTTTGCATTAATTAACAAAATATTGGTAATGGGAAAGAAGTAATCATTAATTGGTAATTATTTTTTTCCTTTTATTAGTTTAGGCATCGAGTTCGCAATTGGAGCATTAGCAGCAGTGGGTTCAGGCGTTTTTACGAATCCAGTTGACGTGATAAAAGTACGTTTACAATTACAAGGGGAACTAGAAGCGCGAAATTCGTACAAAAAAATATACAAGAATACCCTACACGCAGCGTATTTAATAGCGAAACATGAGGGTGTACTTGCACTGCAAGCCGGAATTGTGCCAGCTCTATATTTTCAAGCGGTGCTTAACGGAATACGGTTAGGTATCTACAATACAGCGAAGAAGTCCGAGCTGATTGTAAACGACAAGGGGAATACTGATATTCTAAAGACTACGCTACTAACTGGAACAGCTGGATGTATTGGAGCTGTACTTGGAAGTCCTTTTTATATGGTACATTTATTCACTACTTTTTTTTTCAATCACTCTACACAGTATAAGATCCCTGTATATTACGGACGATTTACATCAAAGTTTATATGTTTATATGTATCAAGAGATTTATTATTAGTTCACCCTATTAATCGAAGATGAACAATTCATTTTCAATAGGTAAAAACGCAGATACAAGCACAATCAGCACAATCTATAGCTGTTGGTTATCAGCACAATCATGAAGGAAGCTGGTGTGCATTCAAATCGTTGTGGAAAGAAGGAGGATTAGTTGCGTTGTATCGCGGCTGGCACGCCAATATACCACGCCTTTTTGTAGGATCTGCGACCCAATTGACTACTTTCGGATTAACCGCGGATTGGTTACGCTCTCTGGAAGTTAGTATCTAAGTAGAAATCGTAACATGAATTGAAAAGTATACCTAATCTTTCTTTCTTCTTTAGGTATTTCCAAATCAACCACTGTTATTAACTTTCTTGGCATCTTTAATTGGCGGAAGTTGCGTGGCGTTGACTATACAACCGTTCGATGTTTTAGCAACGAGAATTTACAATCAACGTAAGTGTAATTGTATTTTAATATGAATATTTATCGAAATTTATACCAATATTCGCAATAATAAATGTATAATCACACCTAGGCACAGAAGCAGGTGGAAAAGGTTCATTGTATAATGGTCTTTTCGATGCACTGATTAAAATATTTCGAACAGAAGGACTGACCGGTTTGTACAAAGGAATTTTTCCAACATGGATGAGAATAGCACCGCACACTGTGCTATGTTTAGTTTTTTATGAAAAATTAGAACAATTGTACGATAGAGTTCGTAGTTAACGTTAACGCGAGAATAAATTTGTTAGAAATGCGGGACGAAAAACTTTGTAATTTTCGAATTATTGTATGAAGTATGATATAGTATGAAATAATAAATTAATTTCTTACACGAATACTTATATGTTTCACAATTTTAATGGTGTTCTAATGTTCTCACTTATGAGATACTAAACACACTTTTATTGTAACTTTTTTTAGTAAGTGGTCTTTCCTTGATTTGAAAATATTTCGGCGGTATGATTGAGATAGTTGAAAAGTTTGTAACTTCTCAAACCTGATATAAAAATGCAACGTGGTCAGCGTTGCACAGTTCGTTGGTGAACCGACATTATTCCTTAACTTATAAATAATTTAAAACACGAGTAGCAAATTGGATATGTAACAAACTTCTTGTATAAATCGTGTAAAAGTTCGTGTACTTAAATAACTCTTACGAATTAAATATTTATACAAACCTATTCGTGAAAAATTTTTAAACCTATCTATCTGTAAAAATATTTGATCAAAATGATTTTAAGTACTGATCTCTTTTTTTTTTTTTTAATTTAAGCGACAGCAACGTAGTTTGGTCTAGATTTGAATCCTTGACTTACGGATGCCGCTACGTCCATTGTATTTCTTCCTCTTGTCTCGGGTAAATATATCCTAAACACAAGTAATGTTATATGTTACGTTGCGATTACCAAATAATTATATTCTGAATAACTATATTACGTACCTAACGACTTGTGCTAGAATTAAAAGAAACCCGACAAATATTAAGAAGGTGTATGCTCCTATAATACTTTCTATTGTTGGAAACATCATGCCGACTATAAAATTTCCACCCCAGTTGAAAACGCTACCCAAAGCCATAGCCACTGGTCTGGGACCAACATCGAATAATTCAGACCCGATAAAGTAAGGTATTGGACCAAGACCGATACCATAAAATACCACATAGGCCAAAACAGTGACTGTACATACAATCGGCATAGACGAAGACACGTACTATAAAGATACAAATAATAATTTCATAGATTTCTTTAATTTTTTTAGAGATCTTAATTTAAAAAAAAAAATAATTCTACTTACGATTAATACGATAGAAATACATAAAACTAATAAACATCCGAGGCACAAATAAATACTGGTAAGCAAGACACATCTTCTATTTAAAGATGACATTACTGGTACCGAGACAAGAGCCATAGCAATATTAGCTACACCAGTTCCAAGGGTAGCATATTGTGCTCCAGTGATTCCAAGTCCCGCATCGCGGAATATAGAGTTCGAATAGTAAAACACAACATTTATACCACTCATTTGTTGTCCGAACTGTATTATACAAACTAAAAATATAGGAAGCCTCAGACTTGGATCTTTCAAAATACGTGTAATAGTCCAAGGTTCGGCTGTAGTTTTCATTTCTACTTCGCGCTGTAGACTAGAAATCTCCATCTGTAGTAACATTATATCCATATTACGTATCCTCCTGAGTTCTGAAATATTAAAGCAACATTTACTTCAATTACAGCTACATTGTTTAACTACAATACCAACATTTACCGACCGTCTAAAGCTTTTTGTTTCTGTTCTCTGATTATGAATAAATATTTAGGACTTTCTGGTAAAACAAGACTTGTAACAATCAAGGCATACAGGCATAATGGGACAAATGCTCCCAGCATATAATGCCAAGAGTTTTCAGTTCCCAGAACAGTATTGAGTCCTGCAATTTGTCCTAAGAACACTCCACCTGTGAGTCCTAGTTGACATAAAACTCCGACTGCACCCCTTAGTCTGAGTGGTGCAATTTCTGCCATATACATCGGTACTAAACATGTCGCGAAACCTCCAGAAAAGCCTAGAAAGGTTCAATTTTTCCATATAAAACATTTCACGCAAGTTATTTGAGATAGTACAAGTTAGCATTTCCGAGCTCACCTACAGCTAATCGACCTGCTAACAAGAGTTCGATCGAATTTAATTTTCGTACTAAGAAAAACATTGCAGCCCCTGCAATGCCGAATACGTTTCCAACGCACAGAGCCCCTTTTCTTCCATATCTATCTGCTATCCAGCTAGATAAAAATGAACCAACTGCACCGCCGATCAGACAAATTGAAACGACAGTAGACCACATTATTTTTAGACCATTATCAGTAACATCCACTCCGTATCTCTCCTTGATACTTTCATTACAAAATCTTTCTACTAACTGCAATACATGTACATTTACTAAAAATTCTTTTTACAAGTCTCTAAAATGAGCAGATAGAAATACCAACATGGGCTGCATTGTTTAATACTCCTATGTTGAAACCTGCTGGTACAGCTGATCCTAAGCAGCAAGTAACACCTGCCAGAACTAATGTCAGGGTCCATCCTCCTGGTGCCTAAAAACAACAAGTAAAACAAGTGTTCATCACAAGAGTTATTGTTTAATAGTTATATTGAAAAAATGACATAAGATGGACTGGTTTTTTAATTACTATTTTATCAGCAATTATATCATATTAAGTTATTCTAATCATAAAGTGTTGAAATGAAATATTGTTCATTAATCTATAAATTAAATATTGTTCATTAGTGAAAGATTTTTATATAACATATAAGAAGCAGGAAAGGTAAATTTGTGAAGAACATAAAAATTTGTAAAGTGAAATGCTATCAACAAATGTTAAAGCATTTTGCAATGTTATGTAAGGTTACAATGTATGTGATCAATATTGTAAATAATACAATACAAAGTAAACACTGGTAGAGACTTGTACTTTTCACCTATCCCTCTCTTTAAAAAGGGGGGGGGGGGGGGCAGAAATATAGAATCAGAAAATCATATAAAGTATCACAGGCAACAGTGTGTTGTATCATGGGGGACCAATCTGTAATAGAATGGAAAAGTCTGGATGGAATTAAACTCAATGAAGTCACACATCATTGGCAAACCTGGAAACTATTTAGACAACAAAGCATGTTTCATTACCATTTATTTTTCATACTGCAAATAGGTTTATCATGAATTTCTTATTTTCCAATTGTGTTGTTCAGATGATCTCTCTTATCTTAGTTTTTGTATGACTGTTACAAAATTAATGAATTTGTCCACTATCAGAATATTAGAATGCTTAACAACTTTATTCAGATTAAATACAATTATTGTAGTCTGAGAGAGAGCCTAACTTCAAACATAGGATATATGATAATGGAAAATAACATGACCTTTCATAGAGTGTAAATTTCTCTTTCAACGCTTTTGTATGTTGACTTGTGTGTGTATGCATTTTATGTATAGTGCAAACAAAACATGTGTGCATCTGATAAGGTTTAAACTAATTCCAACACACACATAACAGTGATATCCAAATCTCCCTACATGCAATCATATCATTCGTATTTAAATTAAAAGAGGGGGATCACATATGAAGATGATATATTATGTAAAGTACATGTGTTTTACTAAAACATTATGAAATCCTTGATGTATTTACATAAAAACCCTTACATAAAAATCTTACAATCTTTCTCATCAGTATAAAATTAAATAACTTACAAAATTCGTTTAATAATTCTCCTAAGTTACTTTGTGTCACAGTGTTTTATCAATTTGTAAATAAAAAATTCAATTAGCTGTAATTACAAGAGTCGCCGATTCAGAAATTTTTATGAATAACGTGTTTAAGTTAAAGGGCGGTATATGCTTCTGGTTTAAACTTGACTTAATAAACAGTGTTACTTACCGATTTTTCGTCGCGTGAATCTGTATTAGATTGATGTGGATGTTCAACGTCGGTAAGCACAGCAGCATGACTATCTGAAAATATGATAAAACAATCGTATGTGGATATTTCATAGGTATCTTAAAAAATTAAGTTACCCTTCGCTATGAATACATAATGTGAATGCTCAAATTGCGTACGATTTTCCCGAATAATTTTCAATGCTATAATTCTAGATCAATACCCTGTGTATCTACCCTTTTCTCTAGCGAGTGTCGCAAAAGAATCGTATTTCGAAACAAGGGTACACAACGAATATAAGGCAACGTTCAAAAGGTTTCGACAAATATTACCTAACGCCATGCTTCCTACAGCACGTGTCAGTGACACGTCAGAACGGTAAATAACACTAGAAACGAGACGCTAGTGCTAGCATCACGGAAGTGTTGGCTTCTCTTTTTATGCTATTGCATAGCAAAACAAGTTGGAGAAATGTTGAATTCACACGACATAATCGTAGATGACACTGTTTAGAATCCATGCAACCGTTTCGATCAAATGAACAACCGAAAAACGTACACTTGATACACGGCGTATGTTTTACCAGACGTAGGCTTAATTAAATCAGTATTCCCTTAAAAGTATCATTTGACTAGTAAACGTGCAAATTTCTAACAAACGAATACTTTAATTCGATTTTCGAATTATGACGAATAGAAGTTAAACGATTCAACGTTGGAAACGGCGCAAATGTGAGACCTACTTTATTGAACAGATATTTTTCAATGAAATCGATCGATCTTTTACAATTCTCGTTTTGTTATAAGTAACACGAGAAACTTTGATTTTGTTCTTTCTTTCTAAATTATTAACAAATTACTATCGATATGAATACAGAAGAAAAATTGCGTAGGTTAATTTAGATATTTTGAATCATCATTTTGTTCATTTTATCGACTTCCAGCTATACTATCGCAAACTACAAAACCTTGAGCTTTGTATATGTAAATGCGTAGGTGTCGATTACTCTTCTGAGAAACATTTTTCATTCATGATACAACTGTGATGTTGCTACGACAAAAGATGCCTGCAGCGAAACTGCAAAGTGTAGTACACGCTTTGTAATTTATAGTTCTATATCTCGTTGACAACCTAATCAGGCAATGGATATCCCTTTGACACTTATGAAGAACATTTCCCATATAAAGATCACGGCAAATCTTAATGACATTACACAAAGGAGGCGGAGCTACATATGTAAACATCGAAGTGCAAGTTAGCCGATGATAATCATACACGACAGTCATAATCTTGCAAGGAAAAGGTCCAATGCCAACCAAATAAAAGCGAATGCGAAAACGTAATCAACGTTGTGGTGGAATGTAAATATATATACATGGATATAGTGTTTTTTCTTATCGACCTGTTGTATCAACTTTTTCATAAGAATATAAAGATGATAGAAATGTGACTGTAGTTTTTGTGTACTTTCTTTCAATTAACTTCGCCTCGTTAACCTTGATGTGTGTTAAGTAAGATTGTAGGTAAATAACACATGTATACATTGTACGCCGGCTAAATATCGACTGCTGAGAAAGCCTGAGTGCTGGTAGTCACATTATTTATTCATGGGGAATAAACATTCGAAGGAAAATATATTAAAAATTTTATACATTTTCAGAAAGTAATATATAGTATATTTTTGTTGAATATTCGCCATATACGTTTCAATAAAAATCAAACATCCATCAAAACCGATAAGTTGAAAATCCCGCAATAAATACGGGGCCAGCGTAAAATATGTTAAGTATACTTTTATCGTCAGACCTGGGAGGAATAAATTATTTATCGCACGATGCACCGTGAGTTGTTGCTACAAGCGACACAAAGCACCGTTTCCATGTCAAGTTGAATGATAATTAATTCGAGACTTAATTTTGATCGATCAATATCTTTTCGTATCTCTTCTTTTATTCGTTTCTACTAATTTCATTCTTTCTTTTTGCTTTTTTATCTTCGTATACATTACTCAACGTTATTATATAGCATTTTTTTACATACCTTTAAAATCGTGCATGTCCTCGGTTTCCGAATTGCAACGCGAATACAACGATCTACATAAAGAAAGAAAAAGAACAATGCTTAAAATAAGACAACATTACTTACGAGGATTTAAGTAATAGGTATAATAAATCGTTCATAATTAAATATCAATTTTCTGTTGTGTACTTTCTACACCTGTACGTGTTAACTTATTTACGCATGTCAAACTATTTTATCTACATGCTTCGATAATTTCCGTTGCACATATGAAAGCATGTCTCATTGATAACGCGAGTCAATTATC
Source organism: Anthophora plumipes (assembly GCA_951804975.1). Classification (NCBI taxonomy): domain Eukaryota; kingdom Metazoa; phylum Arthropoda; class Insecta; order Hymenoptera; family Apidae; genus Anthophora; species Anthophora plumipes. The sequence continues at coordinate 16,905,252 of OX638122.1, read as the reverse complement.
GAAATTTATCGATCAATTTACATATCGAATTTTCGATGGTTCGAAACAAACTCTCGACGGTCATCGACCATGATAAAACCGTCTGAACCGTATTCCTTCGTTCTAATCGTCGTTGATGTAACTAATCACAATAATTGGTAAGGTAAACGCCTTTGTTCTATTGTCACGCTGTGTGTAATGGCCCGAATAATATTTCTTAACTTACTGCCGATCAACGGTAATACAGCGATATAAAAATGTAAGGTGAGAACGTTACACTTTCTAGGTAACAACTGAAATCTACGCTTCTCGTAAATCTCTTTCTATGTGAAGATAATTTGTGTACCATAGTGAAATTTTTCTGAAAATCTAGTTGAAGTGCCTATGCGAATAATCAACTAAAACTTTGTTCACAGCTTTTCTACGATCTGATAAAAAAAATGTGAATTTTTTATCCGTATTTCTTAAAACATTTCCCTATGTACAGTTTCGAAATTTTCATGAAAACTGTCAGTACACTCAGTTGCATGTAAAGTACGCAATACTCTCGACTAATCGTTCGCGGTATGAGTCAAGAAATATTTAAATAACTCACGTCGTTCTTTGCAAAAGCGTTTTCTTTCGAGTCGTAGAATGTACGATTGTCTAACCACTTCGTCACGCTGCTCGCGGGGAACTAGTTCAAATACTGTATAAATGATTTTGGATGTCAGAGCTCCCCCACCATTTTCTACCTTCTCTTATCCAGTATTACGTATTTCTTATTTACTCGTGCAATTAATTCTAACCTTGATGATGAAACTCTCTTATGGGAATATTTACACCAAATAATTTCACTTTTACACAAGGATGCAAGCGTTACTAATTCAATGCTGATTCTCGACTTCGTTTTGTCACTTGAAGCCTGTCATTTTTTAAACGAATTAAAATTATATTCAAAATTATACTCAAACCAACTCGCTTTACTTTCTAGATATGAAAATTTGTGAGGTTTAAATTCTATGAAACATTTTTAAAGGATGTACAATAGAATATGCAGTATCGTTAATATAATTTATTTATATCATTCTCTGGGATAAATGACTAACCACGCATGATGCATTTTTTTTTTATGACACGTTGTATTTAGTATCGTATACTTGTAACATTACAGATGCTGTTTCATGAAAATTGCGTATACGTGCACTTACGAGATCGTTCAGTATTGTCCTCCCAGGGGACGTAGTTTTCCTTTTTGTGTTTACCGCGTAAAGGAAATGTTACACGCGTCACTATAGAAGTTCACGTAAAGAAAAAAATGTTTCCTTTGTGTACGCAAACTACACGTTTCCGTTATGTTCAGCACATGCAATTCCTTATCTGTCAACTTCTTTTTTCACTCCTTTTATTTTTTTTTAAATACGAACTTAAAGCGTCATACAGAAATACACAGCTTACGTAACCGACCGCCACTGTACCGTAGTGAATCGAACTATTGTACAATATTTATCTCCAGACTCGTAGTATATGTAATGCCCCATTACATCGGTAACGAGTTAGCCGTTTCGTCGAAGGAGAAGGACTGAGATAAATGTTAGTGAAAGGAAAAATTGTTCTTCTTCTTTACGATCAGTTTATCTGTTGGTAAATGTAGAGCGAAGGGCCCAATTACCATCACTCGTTACAGCGATACTGTAATATCACTGAATCGGAAGATAACGTGGCTTTCGGTTGCGAAATTATTCGTGAACAAAATCCCGCATTGATCCTGTTACGTTGTTTCTCCGTTCATTTTTTTTTTCTTTTTTTTCTAAACTGTTCATTCCTAATAATATTACTCTGATTCATCAGTGTCGTTTTAAGCAGAACTTTTCAACATTTTCTTCAGGCGACTCGTGAAAATGTAACGTAACTTCGATCATTCTGTCGTTTATTTCAAGTGCAATCCATTCTGTGATCTCTCTCTCCTCTGATACCTTCGCTCAATGCAGTTAACAGAGGATATCTTCCACAGCCGCATTGCTCTTTGAAGTCGTCCAGATCCAAGGACCACAGCATAGCGCCGCCAAGATTTAAATCTCTTATAAATTCAGCCTAGGAAGGAAATTTTCATTGTTTATTAGATTTTATATTCTATCGCTATATTCGTAGAGGTTATTCGTAGTAGATAATCACCTTTTTCATTATACTAGACGTATCTTCGTAGCTGACCCATTGGTCACCATTGGTGGCGTATGGTCCGACCAAATTCTTTGGATCCTTCACAACGGACCATCTTCTGTCTCTCACGTTCTCGCATATCTACGAACAGATTTTCGAAAGCTCAAAAAAAAAAACGTAATTTTTTGTTTTTGGTTATGTTTTTATTTTTAAATAATCGTTGTTTATATATTAATTCAGAAATACCGAAATCTTTATTTGTTTATATTTTAATTAATGTACAACTATAAATAAAAGATAAAGATTTGACCCTAAATAATAAATCTTTAATTTTAAAACACATAGAGATAGATATATATCAATCCTTGGTATATCTAGTGTTAAACATCACATATCTCGTTTCATCAGTGCTTTTCCCTTTTCTTCTTAAAAACGGTATAACACCGAGACGAAACTAGTAATCGTAACGAATAGACTTTCAAAATGCACATGAAACTATAATCTTTCAGAATATATGTGAACTGTAATATGAATATACGTTCTCGTCTAATTGTGTTTATTGTAACATATTGAAACGTTATCGATCGACAATCAGCACGAACATTCCGGACAACATAATACAATATTATTTCTATTGTTTATAGTATTCTGTATAATCTCATACCTCGTAGTAAGAGAGCATGCCTGGCTGCCTAGTGAAGTCTCCTGGATATCCAGGTCCAGATACTTCCGCCTCTAAGCCAGGTGTTTCTTTCATCTGCGATCTTCTTGATAACTTGAAGCTTTGCCCATAGGCTGGTATGCCCATTATCAATTTACCAGCGGGTACTCCTTGTTCCAGCCAGTAGTTTATCGAGAAGTTCGCGTTCAAATACGCGTTCTGTTCACCTGGGCTGCGATAAAGCGGGGCTACGAGGCCAGTCTTGCCTTCCCAATAGCCATGATAATCGTAGCTCATCACACCAAACCAATCCAAATACTTCACCAATTCTGGAACGTCGTATGCTACGTCTATCACCTCCTTGCCTGCTGAAACAGCAGCAGAAAGGTGTAAACCTTTGGGTTTAAAAGCTGCACTTAATTCCTTTAACAAAGCAGCGAAAGCTTCTTTGTCGCTGGATGGTCCACGGTTACAGTCGACCTATAGAAGCATAAAAGACATCATTTCACAATGATTTCCTAAGTAAGAGACACGTGAAGATTAGCGTAAGCAATTTTAATCACCTGCCAGCACACTGGATATTCCCAAATAAGATCCAGTCCATCGAAACCGTGGGTTTGAATGTAATTAGAAGCTTGACGAACGAATCTTCGACGTTCCGCCTTGTTGTGCGCCAATCTGCTGTACTTGTTATCCTTTGAGTCCTCCCATCCACCCAAGCCAAGCAAAACCTTCAATCCTGTCTTAGTTTTTATGTCTGCTAGTTTGATAAGAAGTTGCTTCTGATCTATACCCTGTAGATTTTGAATAGTCAATCGTTCCGGGTCTAATGTAGCTAAACCATAGACCACGTGAGTGCACAATTTTCTATCGATGTCCTCAGGGAGGAATTGTCCAGTTCTCGGTCGTCTTCTCGACCACTTCATCAGGTAACAGATCATTTTCTTCTCGTCGGTTTCTTCCGCGGTGACGAGGGGCAGCAATTCATTGGACTGTACATTTGAAGATGCTTATACATACATTGTACAAGGTGTACTTATTGTACGAATACACACCTGTCGTATGGAGTCCTTGCATTTAGTGTTCTCAGGCCAGTCGCAACGATCCTCGTTCCAGAAGAGACCCGATGGACAAGCGTGCTCGGTGAGCTTTCCGAAATTGCAGAGGAAATATTTGGAACAGTCCTTCTTATGAGGAACGAACAAACGATTGCCACACTCCTCGTGCAAGACTCCGACAAACGGCGGTTCAGCTTCCACTTCATCTGCGTCGTCAACGTCTAAATCTGAATCGGTGGTCGTTGGTGGCAAGTACGTGGGTCTAGAAGAGGTTGTAACCTCCCAGCTTGGTCTTCCAGTGGTGGTTGTAGTGATAATTTCATCAACGTCGATAGTCGTGAAGTCTATGGAAAGAAACAGAATTATTTTTACTCGAATTTACTTGTAACATAATCTTCCAACCTCGAATGATATTTACCATTCGTTACAGGGCACAATGGGCCATCGGGATAGTTCCTTAGAACTCTGTTCATGGTTCGAAGAAGTGGACTGGGTTCACAGTTGCATCTGTTCTTGAAATCGTCCAAATCAAGCGCCCATACCATACCACCAGCTAGACCAAGTTCCTTGATGAATTCTGCCTTCAGTTTAATTTGTTTCGTATCGTCGAAACTGACCCACTGATCTCCTTTGTAAGCATACGGGCCTATACGTCGCTGCTTGTCTTGAACTACCGTCCAACCTTTCTGCAGTGTCCTTTCGCAAATCTATGATAATTCAGAAGGAAAAGGTTGGAAAAGGAACGTGATAAATGTATAGATGAGAGAAAGATGATAAACGAGGTGTGTACTTCGTAATAAGATAAGAATCCTCTAGCTCTGGTTGCTTCTCCAGCTTCACCACCGCCATAAGTAGGTGCGTTCAAACCCCTCTGACTTCTTTCCGCCAGTGAGAAGGATTGTCCGTAGAGAGGAGCTCCCATCACTAGTTTCTCTGCTGGTGCACCTTTCTCCATCCAATAATGAATCGAGAAATTCTACGAGATCGATAGAGTGACAGTGAACGTGACGTTGAAACAGGATTGGAAAGCGTGTGCTTGTTTAATTATCATTCAGAAACACGTACCGCGTTAAAGGTCGGCTCCCAGTCACTGGCTAACGCGTACAGAGGTGCAACGTGACCGGTTTTCTTATCCCATTGACCGTGATAGTCGTAAGTCATTACGGATATCCAGTCTAAATACTTTGCCAAGGTGGGAACGTCATAACCATTGTCTATCACGCGTTTGCTCGGCGAAACTGCAGCTGATAGTAGTAAACCTCTTGGTTTAAATTCTTCGCTCAATTCTTTTACCAAACTAGCGAAAGCCTCTTTGTCCGAGGTTGGACCCTTTTTACAGTCCACCTGAAGTTTGTACCATCGACACGTTCATTTGATATAATAGACTTTTCAATGTGAAATTTACCTGCCAACAGACTGGATACTCCCAGTCTAAATCCAGACCCTGGAACTCGTATTTTTCTATAAATTGTATCACGTTCTCGATGAACCTACGCCTAGCTGACGGAGAATTCGTCAAACGGCTGTATTTATCGCCCGCGGAATCGTTCCATCCACCTATGGCCATTAATACTTTCACTCCTTTCGATTTCAACGCTGCTACTTTCTCGTAGAATTCTGGAAAATTGAGTACGAGAGAGATAAGAACGAGGAAGAGAGAATTCGGTACGAGATCTCGATCGTGGATGCTTACTGTTATCTATATCAGCCCAAGGATCATGGGATTTGATAATCAATTGAGAACCATCGAGAACTGCGAAACCATAGAGAACATGAGTACATAAATCAGTGTCTACATCTTCAGGCAAGAATTTCCCTCCTTCCTGACGGTACCAGGCCCAATTGGTAAAATAACAGATCATTTTGAACCTATCCACTGGTTTTAAGTGATCTGTCGACGTTGAGGATGATATAGGTACATTAACCGTTGTGGATATCACAGTGGGCGCTGTTGTAGATGCTGCTGGACCCTGATCTAAGTCATCTTCACTTATTTCTGGCTTCGTGGCTAAATCATAGAATACTACGTAAGAAAGAAAAATTAAATGGCTATGAAATAGATGAAAATTCGATGGATTTTACATTCTTCATCTTTGTCAGGAGAATCAGCGAGGACTTTCTGAAGTGTGTGCATCAATGGATGAGGTCCTTCGTCGCAGCGTCCACGGAAATCGTCGAGATCTAAGGCCCAGACCATTCCTCCACCTAGACCCATGTCTCTAATATACTGAGCCTTTCTTCTGATCATCTCAGCATCGTCGAAGCTAACCCATTGATTGCCTTTGTAAGCGTATGGTCCCATTCTGTGCTCTGTGTCTTGAACCACGTTCCATCCACGGTTCTTTATTCTATCACAGATCTCGTAATAAGACAAAAATCCAGCAGCTCTGGTGAATTCACCAGCTTGCCCTGCGCTAGCTGGAACGTTCAATCCACTTCCAACGCTGGGATCGTTTATGGAGAACGATTGTCCATACAGTGGCATACCTGTTGTTGGAATAAAATTAGTCCTGCGTAGTTTATAGATTTTTAATTTTGGTTTTTCAATGAAACGTAAATACCCATGACGATATTTCTACGAGGAGCTCCTTTGGCGATCCAATAATTGATAGAATAGTTAGCATTGAAGTAGAAATAGTCGTCGTCAGGATGATAATAGAGAGGAGCCACGTGGCCAGTCTTCTTGTCCCATTGACCATGGAAATCATAGGTCATTACCGCTATCCAATCCAAGTATTTCGCTAATGCTGGGACGTCGTATCCTTTGTCGATCACCTGCTTGCTAGGTGAAACAGCTGAGCTGAGTAACAGTCCTCTGGGTTTGAATTCCTCGCTCAGTTCCTTCAGCAATTCAGCGAAACCTTGTTTGTCCGAGGCTGGACCCTTCTTGCAATCGACCTGCAGCAGTAATGCAACTTTATTGATCTTCTATACCAAATATCATGGTCACAAAAATCGCAATTTAACAACGTTGCTTTGACGGATTTGATAAGTGTTCATATTAACACAGTCTCTATCTCATGGGATACGAAGTTTCACAAGTATCACATTTACGGTGTTGTGATGTAATCGTACATACCTGCCAGCAGACTGGGTACTCCCAGTCTAAATCAAGCCCGTCGAAATCATATTTCTCGATGAACTGGATGGCTTGTTCGATGAATCTCTTCCTAGCAGCAGGATCATTCACCAAACGACTGTACTTGTCTCCTGCAGAGTCGTTCCAGCCTCCAAGTGCAAGCGACACCTTCAAGCCACGTTTCTTGTATGCAACGACGCGCTCGTAGAAACCTGTTCGACGAAGAATTTGCATTTTAACATTTTTCATTTGGAAATGTACTTCAAATAAACGACTTCGTACGATTGTCGTAATCTGCCCAAGAGTCGTGAGCCTTGATGATCAAGTTCGAGTAATCCAAAACAGCGAATCCATAAACGATATGGGTGCACAAAGTGTGATCTATGTTCTCGGGAATGTAACGTCCAATACCTCTTCGATACCAGGCCCAATTGGTGAAGTAACATACGACCTAAAGAGGGAAATAGTTCAAGATACCATTTTCTTATGAATATACAGAAGAATTATGAATGAAATTCACCTTGTAGTATCCAGACAGAGGCGAAACTTTGTCAGGATCTATCAACGTAGGTGATAAAGTAGTGGTTGCCTGAGTGGTGGTTGGCTCCCAAGGTTTTTCAGTGTTTGAAACGGTTGGATGATCATCTGGTCTAGCTGTAGTCAATCCTTGCTCTTTCTCTGAAGAATCCGAATCCTGACAATTGGCACGAGCTGGCCAATCGCATATTCTAGTTCTCTGATTGAAGTGCAAACCTGGAGCGCAGTGAAACACTTCGTAACGACCCCATAGACATGCCTGAAAGCGTTCACAGTCTCCCGGGACGCTTGTATAGCTATCAGGTGTACATTGCTGAAAGGAAGCAACGAGAAAAATTTTCTGTAATGTGTCACTGTTAAAAGATCAATTGGAAAATGACTTGTATGTTATTTTAAGTATCAGTATTTAAATAATTTGGTCAGTATCCTTTGGTCAAGAACGGAAACGGGGAAGATCGGAAATTAACAACTAGGGCACTCGTGATAGATTAATATTTATAAGATTATAATATATTAATATGTCAAAATGTTACTCACCGTGGATTTCGTATTTGAAGCAACTAAGGAAGCACTTTTCGTTGGTTTTCTGATACAAGGGTTCTTAAAGGCCCAGTCACACATGCTCTTCTCGCTATTCCAATTCAATCCAGGGCCACATTGTTGAGAGAGCAGATTTCCATTCACGCAAACCAGGAAACCCGTGCAGGAATTCGGATGTGAATAGTATTGGCCGTGTTCACAGTTTCTCTCTGGCCTTAGATCGAGATCCTCCGTCGTCGTTGTTTTCTGAGTAGTAACTTTCGAAGAAGACCACCATGTCGACGTTATGGTGGTGGGTTTTGGAGTGGTGGTCGTTCTTACCGTGGTCCATGGTTTCTGAGTCACGCGATCTAATCAAACAGAATTATTATTATTTACTCTACGAAACAATTGCTCGTTGCTGTTCTATTTCCGTCGATGTACTTGTGCCAAGTGGACGAGAAATTTTGTACAACTGCATGGAAATGGAATCGATCGAGAGTAGAATGGGAATAAGGTAAGCGAAAGAGGATGGTGTCATGGTTTGACGCTTAAACGGACAGCAAAGTGATAGAAACGAGCGGCACAGTACCTTCGATGATACTGAATAATTTACAGAGAGAAGATGCGAGCGTTGCCTGGAGGCGATGGTTACAAAACAGATGGAAAAATGTGCGCAGGAGTGAAGATGTTTAAAGACCAGAATAAACAGGTTTCCGTTATTACCAGTGAACCGACGCGTCTGTTAATGACATTCCTGACGAAGTTACGCGGAATAAGACATGGTGCAATTGTACTGTCGTATTGGAAGTATAGCACCTCGAGTTCTCTCGGCTATTTCACTTAGAATATCCTCCGAGACCAATTTAACCTTCCGCGAACCAGCTGGGGTTAAATTAACCCCGGCGATTTTCACGCTAAGTTCGTCATTATGTGTATAAGAGATGTGCAACGAACGATCTCGCCAAGAAAGACTATTAGAATCGAAGTCCCTATCACTCTTTAAGGTTTAATATAGTTTATAGTAATAAGTAAACAAATATATTACAAGAAAAGAGTTTTTAAAAAATTATGCCCAAAAACTGTTTCGATTTTTAGTTAGTGTATTTTTAAAAATAAATTATGCATGTTTTAAGCATAAATTTTTATTTCATCTGGATCTGATCTTATTATAAAATTAGCGAAACACGATTTTAAGGTGTGTAAGGGGTAAAGTTAATCCCATATGGTTTAGCGTGTGACTTCTATTCACCTGATTCACGAATGGTTGACACTTTTTCGCGACAATATGGAAATTTGAATATTTAAATATTTTTCCAAGTGGAACATTCGAAGGTGATCGTTTCACAGAGAGTAGTATTACACGAAGAGACATTCTAGCAATTCAGAAAAATTCTACCTGATAAGAATAGGTAGGCTTACCAGTCTCCGTTTGACATTTCGCAGCAGCAGGCCAGTCACAGATGCCTCGATTGGCGTCCCAGTGCAATCCAGGTGCGCATTGTTCGCGCTGCAACTCGCCAAGCACGCATCTAAAGTAGTTCTTGCAATTGCCAGGATCTGGCACGTATTCCCCAATCATACACGGTAATCCTGGCTTTGAAGAGTCTGTTGGCTTTTCTGTGCTTTCGGTGATCTCCACAGTCTGCTCTTCCGTTGTTGGCCTGCATTTCGTCATCAACAAACGCGATACTTTTTCTGAATGCACCCATCCCTCGTGACATAATGGTTTTTTTAATTGATCAACTGACCAATTAAAAAACTTGATTGGCTGATCAATGATCCGGACATATTTCGATCCAATAAATAATAGCATTATTTGATACTACAATACCTAGTCGAAGTCCAGGTAGAAGAGATGCTGCTAGTGGGCTGACTCCATGAAGATGTAGTGCTACTCTGAGTTGTAGAAACTGGTGTATTAGTGGTTGGTTTCCAAGACCAGGATGGCCAAGTTGTTCTGGTGGTTTGCTGGGTGGTTGTGCTTTGCCCATTCGTCCACGTTGGCCACGTCGTTGGTTTCGCCATCGGTGTAGTTGGTCTTGGAGTATCTTCTACAGCATCGCTATGGGTTGTCAGAGTAGGAGGTTGCGGTGTGATTGGCTCTGGTGGCCGTTGACATCCCTCGGAAGGTTTATTCTTCAAACGACCTACGATCGAATAATTTTCACATAGAAATTTCACGTCTCGAAGAGATCTCAAGGTTTCTGAACGTTTCGTTCGTCTACCTAAGGCACGGTTTATGCTCCTCAATAAAGGAAAAGACTCCGAACAGCAACGATTTAGGAAATCATCCAGATCCACTGTCCACAATGTCGCACCTCCGTATCCATTTTGTAAAATGTACCTTCCTTTCGCATAAACACTCTCCCTGTCGTCGTACCCCACCCATTGGTCCTTGTAATAGGCACTTGGACCTAAAAGGGAACATTTGAAACCGTTCCAAAGAAAAGACAGCTCCTAAGAGTCTTCTAATTCTACCTTGTCCAGCTTTCCAACGTTTATTCTTTAATCTATCGCAGATTTCGTAATATGCCAGCATTCCTGGTTGCTTGGTGAACTCTCCTGGAGTTCCAGGTCCAGTGGCTGGATCACCGATGTCAGTTAAATCTTCCCTGGACAATCTATAAGCTTGCCCATATAGAGGAATACCTACTAAAAGCTTAGATTTCACTGCTCCAAGATTAAGCAGATACTCCATTGTGGAATTCTGAAAGAGTTCGATAGTAAGTCCTTCATATTCCATAAGATCTATAATCCTCCCTCAATTTAAGGGCTATTTTCTTTACGCGAGTCTCCTTTTTACGTGGTATATTAGAATACAATTTATGTGGTAGTTTTCACGCGTGATTTCAATTCTACCAACAGACATTATTCGAGGGATTTTATCATAAATCGAGGGACGGCGGTACATTTGGAATAAAATACTCACGACGTTATAGTACGGGTTTAAATCACGAGGATTCCCAAACAACGGTGACAAATGTCCAGTCTTCGATTCCCATGCACCATGATAATCGTACGTCATCACAGACATAAAATCCACCAGTTTGGAAATTTCTCTTATCTCGTACGCTCTGTCGATCACTTCTTTATATCCTGATAATGCAACAGCCAACGTGAGCCTAGGTTCTTGCTGATTAAACTCCTTTCTCAATTCCTGCAGCAGTTTCGTGAAATTTGGCTTATCAGTGTCTGGTCCTTTTCTACAATCGCTCTGCCAACACTTGGGATAATTCCACTCGAACGACAACCCGTTGAAATTATGCTTTTTCAAGAAATTAACAGTTGCTGTGATGAATTTTCGCCGAGAAGCACCGCTACTTATCAAACGAGAATATTTGTCACCTGTACTGTCTGTCCAACCACCGATTGCCAATAACACTCTTGATTCCTTCATCTTCGTCACTCTTTCATAGAGATCTATAAAGAAACCGGGAAAATATAGAAACGTTTCACTAACATCTCGTAACAACGAATAACAAATTGATGCAATTACTATTTTGTATATCTGCCCATGGATCGAACGGTTGGATGAGCAGTGTTTCAGGATTCAGTCCAGCAAATGCATAGATTATATCGGTGCATAAACGAGAATCGAGTCGTTCCGGAATGAACATTCCATCTCCTTTGCGATAGAGAGACCAAGATGTCATGTAACAGACAACACGCGGTCCTCTTTCACCAGAGATCTCTAAATTCTGCGACTCCTCCGTTTCCTTTATTCCATTGTCGTAATGGTCATCTTGAATACGATCGAACTGTCCTGGTCTGCAAATCTCTAAGCTGGCTTTTACGCAACGACCGCTGGACGGATCGAAGAACTTCCCCGATCCACACTGACCCTGATACTTCACGCCTACGAAGTCAGAAAAAGCAGTGTATTGAAAGAATCTTATAAAACAAGGAGTTCAGAAATTGATTAGAATTCAATACAGTACCATTGTGACAGGAATAGTATCCTGAACAGTCCTCAAGATCGCTAAATACACCATCGATGGAACATTTCTCCAACTGTGACTTATCGTAGAAGCCGATTGATTCAGTTGCACTGTTCAACATCGGCCAAGGATTTCCGCAGATGCCCTAAGAATGCAGAGAATTGAAATTGATCCTTGCAACTTTGTATCAGGTGTTAAATTGAGTATTTACTTGAAAGTCGTCGAGATCGATGGACCACAAAGAGACTCCACCTAATCCGATGGATCTGACATAGGCTACTTTGATCTTTATAGAGAGTGGATCTTCGTAACCGATCCATTGGTCACCACGTTTGATGTACGGTCCTTCCTCGTCTCTCCCCGAGGTCCATTGTCCGTCTTCCAATCTTTCACAGATCTAGAGATATAAATGAATTAAGAGATGATCGATTTTCCAAATAAGATCCATAAATAACGATCAATTACTTCGTAGTAAGCCACCCTTCCGTTTTTCTGTTTACTGTGATCATCTTCGATTCCAGGTTCAATAATAGGAGCACCGAAATCGGTGCGATTTCCAAATTTCAAGGTATACCTTTGTCCAAACACAGGCAGACCAAGGATTATTTTCGATCTGTGCTCTCTAGGTACTCTCTCTATCCATTTATTTGTCACTCTAGCGACGTACTTCAACGGTGCAGGATGAAGAGCCAATTTCTCTCTTCTGTACGTTGGTACATCTCTCCAGGCTCTCAGAAAAACTAGATCAACAGTGGAACAAACTTCTCTATCTACAGTATCGTCTGGCCTCTGAGCCACAGCTAGAATATACTCGTTATTAGCTAAAGACTTTTTGATCTCCTTCAAAAGAATCTTCAGATCCTCCGAATGCTCCGCTGAACCTTCCCAGTCGATCTCCACTCCGTCGAAATCGTGCGTTTGTAGGAAACTGAGAAGAGATCTGGCGAATTGCTCGCAGTGAAGGGTACAGCGATTTTTGGTCAGCTCAGAGAAAAGTTTTCCCCTATTTGGAACTGCGATCGAGACAAGCACACGTAGACCAGGGTCCCTCGATCGATGTCCCGTTATCGCCTTGTATCCACCTGTTCGAATTGACGGAATAAATTAACGGGACTCGTGATTCGATCGATATTTCTGTTTTTTTTTTCTTTGTCTTTATTAATACGATCAGTATGCATCGTTACCCTTGATTTCGTCGTATTCCCGGTCCTTGGAGACAACAACAAGTTTCTCCGGGTCTAGAAAGGAGATTACATGTAATTCCGTGGTTAACGATGGTAGAGTAATTTTTTTTTTGTTTTTTTTTCAATATACCCAAAGTGGCAGCTGCGTATACTATGTGACTGCATCTGTGATCGGGGACAGATTGAGGGAAGAAAGAGAAAGGTTCCACCCTGTGCACAGCACTGGAGTCCAAATGGCACACCACCTTAGGGCTAACGATCTGCAATGGCCTCGTTAACGTCGGTGGAGCCAGAGGCTCGATCCAGATGGATTCATGGTCAACACCGCTGAAGAAAGGTGCTTCCCTGTGCTCTACCGCGTCTCTCAAAGGCACTCGACCGTCAAGGCTACGGCGAAACGTTCAATTATTTAATAAATTACCGATCAGACGTGGAAAGTTAATCAGAAACATCGAGTCTCTGCATAAACAGTATCAATCTCGTGGAACAATAGCTGATACATTAATCATGAACTTGAAGTGTAATACAAGGGAACAGTCGATTCTTTGCAAATGAAACTGAGAGGGAGATTTATGGAATAATTAGATGATACTGTTTCATAGCGATATACTGACACTTTGGAATCCTTCAAGGGTAGGCTAGCGGTCTGAAAATCGATCCCATTTGCGGGTAACGCTTCGACAGCGTCACGTAAAGGAAATCTCTCGGATCCGTATTCTGCATGAGTGACAACTGGTCTGTCTAAAGAGTTATCGATCATCGGTGGTCCTTCGACGGCACCTCGTTGAAAAGATGGTACATTGATAATCTCCGCATCCGGTTCCCTTTGTATCGGGTTCCAAGATGGTGGTTGCAGCTTCTCAGGGATTTGTACTCTGTAAGAAGGCTCTGCGGCTGCTGTGGCCACAAGGACCAAAACGAGCCAAGGAATCATCGCTGAAAAGGATAAAGTTCTTCGGTGAACAAGTTTCTTTTATTACAATGGATACGATTAAAAGTATTTCTCGGATATTCGTTATCAATTTCAAACAAATGTAACATAGGATAATATAGTGAAATAAGGAAAATTAGAATATCGAGATATCGCGAAATCTTCGTTGAATTTTCGGTGTCACATTAGGTATTTCTTCTCTTGGTCTCGAAATTTAGAAGTATTAATTTTTTAATAGTCCACGATGATTAAACAAGTAACAAGAATACTCGCATGTACCTCTGATAAAAGAGGCAAAGTGCTCTAAAACCCTCTCTCCTCTTTCCTCTCGTATAATAAAAATCAACAGAAGATAATTCGCTTCGTTCGTCAAAATTAGTACGCGTTGTAGCAACGAAATTCCTCTTGGAATACAAAAAGGGAAGAAACGCTACTGAAGAGTAACTATTTGTTTGATCAGCAATGCGTTATCTGGAGATTATTCCGCGACTTAATCTTTTTCATCCAGTTTTGCTCCTGCATTAATAGAATCGTACAGAGACGTGTGTATTTCTCGTTCGTCGGGTGCAATTTGCACCGGTGTCAAGTTAAATCGACAGGTTACACACGAGCCGTGCGATTAACGAGCCGGATCGAATTACTATGTCAGGGTGTTAAACGCACCGTGTATCTCTTCTTTCTTTTCCAGGCTGAAACTCACGGGGATTGTCAGTATTCACCTAGGCTCGATGTATCCGAGTACATATACCGGCGGATAAACCTGTCCGAGGGACACGCGTGTGCACCCAAAAAAAGAAGAAGAATATAGAACGAGGTGTGCGTAGCATTACAAAGAGCTCCTGAGCTGCGATAATTGCTCCTGAGCAGGTTCAATCATAATAACAGGCATTCTGCCGCGCCTTGAACATTGTACTGGATCAGCTGTAAACAAGATCCTTAAAGAATACCTCTTTGGTTAAGCCCTTTGTTGGATGATTAAAGCTTAAAGCTTAAGGAACACTCCTCTCTCGATATTGTCACTATCAAGCAATTTATTAAGGAAATCCCTGTTAAGGCCTTGGACGAGTCTTGGACTCGTGAGATCCTTGTGCAATATTTGGAGTAGCATTGGTATAGCTGGACAATTCGATTTTCCATCGTTGGATTCCGCAACGAGTAGCCAGGATGACTTTTATTTGTCATAAAGTAAACGCTCGACTATATCCGGAGGAATGCCAGCATACGGAATGGGCAAAAAGGAAGAGGAGGACATTCTTCGTTCCATCGAAGCTGATTTTTTTCGCTGTTTTATGGAGACAAAACCCGGGAGATTTTTATTTCTTTTTTTTTTTTTTTTTTTTTTTTTCGTGGAATTAGTCTAGACTCGTGTACGACCTTGGTATCTGTGTAACTTTTACTTTAAAACAGTTTATGACGGCTCGATTATCCCCGCGACGAATTGAACACAGATGAAACACCGGGAAATTGAAATTTATGCGGACACCGTTGATGAGCTGATTCACTCGAGGACAAAGACACTGTTCGCTTCTTGTTGTTTAGTTATTTAAAAATGCAACGCTCGTAGGTGGAAGTGACCGCAAGACGGAGGACAATGTTTGCTGGCCACTCTTCAGCCGCAATTCTTCATGTATGAATGACAATGTCAAGACAGGAAGAGTTCATGTACGATTTTTTTATTTTTTTTTTTTTTACGAATATTCAACAGTCTTCGATATTTTTACGAACTCGTTGCGAATTGTACGAGCAAAGCAGCGAATGATTAATTATAACGTCGAGAAAATGAGTATTCTTGTGTATTCGTTAGCTGATATGAAATATAATTTTTGGAAACTTTTTGTAGATTTTTCTTATTGCAAGATTGTTCAACTAGTTCGGTGAGTTATCGAACAGCTAACGAGACTCGAACTGCTTAACGACCATTTAATAGGGCTGGCGGATATTGCGTTGCTCTTATCATCGAGAAGCGTGTTTGTGTTGGCAATAAATCTCAGCCGCTTACGAGTGGAACGAGTGACAACAAAATCGATCATCGGTAGAACAGAATGTGTGAAACTTCCAAAAATTCGTGTCCTTAGATAGAGGCGTATCCATGGAACACGTTTCTACAAAAACCGGTCACTCGATTGTAAAGAAGAATAAGAAGAAAGAGAAAAAGAAGAAAGGAACAGCAACCTTTATTTTCATCAAGAGATACCCTTTCGAAGAGGATTTAACATAGATGAATAAATCAGAAAGTTTGGATAAATCGTAGTAAAATGTGATCCATCGTTCAGCGATCAATTTACGAGCTGATTATCAATGCTACAGGTACACCTTGAATAAAAGAGCAAAGAAAAATTGCTAGCAGCAATTTACAAAAGCCTTAAGGAATCTTAACACTTCAACGACCGTATCGTGCAATATCTTGCACTAATAGCCGGTATTTTTTCGCGAGTTTGTAATCTTGTATACGTTAAACAATATGCTTCGAGACGAAAAATCGAATAGAATAAATGCACCCTTGATCGTTTCACACTTTTGAATTTGTATTCTGCTATTCGTTACTAACTCAAAAATCAGAAAATCGATTGAGCGAACGAAATCAGAAATATACGATGGCCGAAAAACGCTGGTTGAAGGAAATCGCGCGATTGTGACAGCGGCCGTCAACGTGTTAACTTATCCAGATATACAGCCGACTAAATTAACAATTTCTGAAATTACACATGTTACACAAAAAAAAAACCATAACGAACACCAACGTTTCAAAATTATTCGTCAATCGTACACAGTTTTACGTACAGTGTCTCCCATTAAAATACTCGAACACCCTTTAAAACAGAATAACTTTTTTCAAATTGAACCAAATAAACTGAGTTCTCGTGAGAAGTTAAAAGAAATAGTTT
The DNA here is from genome assembly GCA_951804975.1 of Anthophora plumipes. Taxonomy (NCBI): domain Eukaryota; kingdom Metazoa; phylum Arthropoda; class Insecta; order Hymenoptera; family Apidae; genus Anthophora; species Anthophora plumipes. The sequence goes on along the minus strand of OX638122.1, from coordinate 16,888,339 downwards.
ACTAGATAACGTATAAGAAATATTTCGAAAAAATTCGAAATGGGCGGAATTACGAAGGAAATAGTATGCCGCTGTTTGCAACTCTTCTATCCGAGCTTGTAATGAAACTTTAAAAAATATAGTTTGTAAATTTATTTATTAAAAATCGATGCAGGAACGTGGAACAAGCATTCAAAGCTGTAAGAATCCTTCGATTTATCGCAATTGTAGGTGAAAAGTCGCGAAAGACTTCGATTTTTGCCATTTTCAATCGTTTTCAGCGTTAACAGTACAATAGATACAAACTTATAAAATGCACTTTTTAAATTTCCATTACGGGTTCAGATAGAAAAGTAGTAAAATGCGATCCTTACTATTTTCTTCGTAATTAGAAACCACTTGTAATTTTTTCAAAACTATTGAGCACAATTCGTTTCGTCGAATTTTGTAAAAAGTGATTCTAATTTAAAGAGTGTCCAAATATTAATGGGGAGTCTCTGTATATATTTCGAATAAAATGACAGGGTGCAAAGATGGAGAGAATTAAAAGAAGAAAACGAACCTTGGTGTAAGCGTATAACGGAGGGACGTTCTCCAGAAGATCGTGTCCAGGTTGTGAGGCGTGAATGACACCCGATTCTACTGCACTGATCGTCGATGATTAAGAAGCAGGGAACGATGTCCCCTCCGGACGCTCTTCCACCAAGTCGTCGCCGATGAATTTTTCAAACCGTACCACCCGCTTCGCGGGGAGGGCTAACTTGCATGAATCTGGTATTCTGAACGCGCTGGAACTCCCATATATACCTACTCCCATCGGCTGGGGACCCCTCGACTCCCGCACCCTACAGGAGGACCCTGTCTCCGACGTCCTTGACCACGAAGAACACGACAGCCTCTGCGTACACCAATTCTCCAGCTCCTTCTTTGTCTTCTTTTCCATTAGATACTAATAACGCTCTCGGATCCTTTCTTCGAATGTTTCTCGCTTAGGTAAAAAGAAGGGAATAAATAGAAGATAAGAAGAACTATAGTAGACTCCCATATAACACGGTTAATATGTTACGCGCTATATGAATTCGCGTTATAGGAAATCGTGCTGTATGGGAATTTTTCTCGCTTAGGCGAAAAGAAGGGAATAAATAGAAGATAAGAAGAACTATAGTAGACTCCCATATAACACGGTTAATATGTTACGCGCTATATGAATTCGCGTTATAGGAAATCGTGCTGTATGGGAATTTTTCTCGCTTAGGCGAAAAGAAGGGAATAAATAGAAGATAAGAAGAACTATAGTAGACTCCCATATAACACGGTTAATATGTTACGCGTTATGTGCATTCGCGTTATAGGCAATCATGCTGTACGGGAGCTTTTCTCGCTTAAGCGGAAAGAAGGGAATAAAAGATAACGAGAACTATGGTAAACTCCCGTACAACGCGGTTAATATGTTACGCGCTGTGTGAATTGGCGTTATAGGCAATCGTGCTGTACGGGAATTTTATCTTATAATTGAGTATAATCTAAAGTAGCATTTTTCAAATGGTTATTGCCATGCCAACTTTTATTTTCTACGTTTTATCAGATAGGGCAATATTTTCAAAATAAATCGCATATATACACAGTTGATTAGGAAAAATAAATATTATTAATGTATGTAAAGGATGTTTTATTTCGTTGAAATTTAATAAGAATGTGATTATACGAATATATGTATCATGTTTTTTTTTTTGTTTTTTTTTTTTTTATGAAGAAAACAGTGTAATGCTCAACTAAAGCAGATTTAATAGGCAATCGTGCTGTACAGGAATTTCATTTTATAATTGTGTACAATCTAAAGTAACATTTTTCGAACGATTATTGCTACGGCAACTTTTATTTTCTGTGTTATCAGATAGGACAGTATTTTAAAAACAAATGACACACATAGTCAGTTGATTGGGAAAAGAATATTATTAATGTATGTAAAGAATGATTTATTTCGTTGAAATTTAACGAGAATGTAATTATACAATTTTATGTTCGATGTTTTTCAAGAAAATAGTGTAATGTTCAACGAAAGCAGATTTAATTCTAAAAAAAGTAGCCTAAATATCTTCACCGCGTTATAGAAATTCGTTGGAATTCGTTGAAGGGAATAGGTGAAACGATAAAAAGAAAAAAAGGTGAAATAAAGCTTGGACTTGTCGAAGGTGTTAATTTGTCGTTGAGGAAAATTTGGCGATTTTTTAAAGAACTCTTTTACCGGTTTCTTCTGTCCATCGCTGATATTTACACTGCACGAGAAACGAAATGCAACCTGATTCGATACTTGTAACACAATCATACTACATAAAGTTTAAGAATTAAGTAAAACAGATTTGAGAACTCGTTGTTGGAGTCATTCAAACAAAAACTGTATTAATTAATTATACATATATGAATAATTCTCAGTTTCCAATTACTCTACATCTAAATCACCTGATAGAAACGTTCGTTTCTAATTAATGTATCGTTAGATTAAGCAGTAGAATAATATTCTATAGTCGTAGATTGAACTCGAAGGAATTTGTATCATCATTTGAGGGTCAAGCGGAAGTTGGCTGGCCAATATCCCATGCAGAAGTGCATCGTTTCTTGCAAGGACTGATCAGTATGATACCGTGCTCCTAGGATAATGTGTTCCATTATGTATGCTACGCTCGTCATCCTTTCGGTATCTTAACAATACTGAAAACTCTTCTACTATTAGGCTGTGTAATTGTACCTGTTTGTCATTTGAACAACGTTCAACATAAGCTAAATATTATAATAAAAAAAAAAAACTATTTCTAAAACTCGAAAGGATTAGCCACGTTAACACGTTAAGCGTTAATTAAAGTACTTGATGAACTTTTCGTTTAGGTGGCGTTAATTCTCGAGTAACGAAGACCTTCAAATTTAGAAAATAATTCATTAATAGGTTCCGTTGAAACAGTTTAAACAAAGATAGGCAGGCGTCATAAAGTTACCACTTTCTTCGTTTTTTATTGTAACATTCTTCGAAAAACTTTGAAAAATGAACGGTTAAACGAGAAATCGATCGAGATCGACGATGTTAACGTGTTAACCCTGTTGCATCGCATCAATGTGGCCTAACGTGAAATAGACAAATAGTAAAGTAAATTTATTTATTAATTTATTAAGTAAATTTGTAACGTTTCTTTTTTAAATGAAAAAAAAAATACTTCTGATTTGAAAATGTTCCGCTGCAAAAAACTGTGCTGGATTTGAAAAATATTCGAAATGCAAAAGGCTACCTCCTACGTTACCAAACGATCAGAATATTGTATAAACAGTACTTCAAGTCACATATTTACTCTCTGTTTAGTATTTCATGTCACAGATATTTCTTAAAAACTAAGCACGATCGCCTTGCGAAAGCTCTGAACGTTTCTTTCTCCAATTCGAATGCATCTAAAGTCTTTATCCTAAGATTGCTTCGAAGAAAACAGTTTTAATAGTTCCGAGATCTGTCGAGCGCGTTAAATTGCTACGAAACTTTCGCGAATTAGATAAAAGTCTCTGTGAAAGAGGGAAAATTTGCTGAGTCGTTAACACGTTAAGCGTCACGTTGATTTCGATCTCGTTTAGCCGTTCAGTTTCGAAAGTTTCACAAAGAATTTTGGAATAAAGTAGGTCAAGGGAGGTCAAAACTGCCCTCCAACTAATTTACTTGTGCGATAGACCATTCGATAGCTTAGCAAAGGAAAACATGTGACAGCAAGTTTCAACTCTATAGCTCGATCGTGCGAGTAGTTACAGGGTAAATTCAGATCATCAGTTTTTGGACTATTTTCCCTATTTAGTGATAGGCAAAAATTCTGAAAAAAACTGACATTATACTGATTATAGTCGTCTTTCGTAGCAAAAAGGTTAAGGTATCTCACGCAGAAAAGTAACTTTTTCGAATTTTTACATTTTTTTCATGCACTGTATATATTACGGAATTTTAAACATTTTCACATTCGAAAGAGCAATATACAGATTCAAGAAGTTGAATAAATTCCACTAACAGTAACTATGTGCACATCTAACTTGTTTTCAGTACTATGGTTGGTGCAACGATTAAGTTTCTATATAATGAACCTAAACGAAAAGTCTAGCGTTGATCCGCCAGAGACCGGCGTGGCTCTTAACGTGTTAAAACTGCGACGATTCTTGAAAAACCACCTCGACAAATTTATAACCCCACCAACAGAAAAAGTCCCGAAATGACCGGCGAGAGATAGGGTGGACTCGTCCCATTGAAGAATTCGAGAATCCGACCGTAATGGCAGGTATCGCGTGGAATCCTAAAAATAAGACACTTTAGGGAATGCCAATTCGCCTTGAACTTGGCGAACGGTCGTTTTATCGGTTTGTTTGCTCTCTAATAATAAAAAAGTAACAATAGAAAAAAAAAAGATCGCTTGGATACTCGAACCGAAACAGATCGTCGAGCGACGGACAATCGATCGAGAGTTCGATTTGCGATTATGTAGATTCACGTTCGAAATGGACGACGGGAACTTTATTGTAAACGTACAAGCTAGAAAGAGAGAAAGAAAGACGGATGTATAGTGATGAGAAGTTAGACAAGTATTCAAATAACATAATGGGTAAGTCGATTAATTGTTCTAGGTTCCAGCGAATCGATCGAAAGATCCAGTTTCTACTTGTACCAGGCGTAAAAGATAAAGCGGATTATGGACGTGGACTTTGAGGTTCATTGCCATCGGGAAGTGGAATGTATTTCGATACAGGTTGTATGAGTTTTTCGTACGTAGAACCTGTTAAAGCGCTTTAACGGATAAACGGAATGCATAATTAAGTCACGCGGCTAAACAGCCACGCGTGTGACGCTGATAGAGCGTTCTGTTCTCTCGTCCGCCTGTTAAAAAGTCTTCGATATTCTTTCTTTTTTCTAGACGGTAACTATTCTGGCATGTAATACTCTTATCAGTATGTAGCGGAGCGGTTCCATTAATCTTGACGTACATATGTACAACATCTCGTTCATTAGAGGTGCTAAAATGTGAGATTCAGACGTGTCACGAGGCTGCGAAAAAACGACGCAAAACGGAACACAAGGTAGAGATACAATTGATCGTAGAATCGTAATCAGAATGAGAAATAAGAAATCGAGGAAAGAGGATCGCAGAAGGACGTCAAAATTTAGAATGATCTAACAATTCTTCGTAAGCCTTGACCCAATAGAATGATACATTGTGTCACTCGTCCTATGAAAATCATTAGCCATTAATGCATCCTCGAGAAGAGCTTAATGTGATCGTTTAATATTTTGCCACAGAAAGGTACACGAGAAAGCTATTAACACGAGAGCAATAGATAATTCAGAAGGCGAGGCCGTTTGTTTTGTATGAACGGTGTTTCGGATGTTCTCGAATTTAGACAACCGGTTGATTAATTCCACACGCCTTAGAGAGAGTCGTGAAATCCTTGGAAAAGCCACGATGAAGCATCCGTCAATGAAAGTTACTATTCTTGTAACGGAGATATAATCTCTTTTCGATCACACGTCACTCGATGATAGCGACTGCTGGCGAGAGATTAAAGAAGTAAATTGTATTCCGTCGGTGGCTGTGTTAGAACTACTGGTATAAAGTAAGTATAACATCAAGAAGAAACTGGTAATTGTAACGAGTAGACTTTCGAATAACACGCGAGAAAATAATCTTTTAGACTATATGCGAACTTCGTGTTTTCATCTAATTTTATTTGTTGTAATATATTCAAACACTATCGAAAATCGGGATATACTTTCTGGACAATCTATGTTCTAGCGTCGATAAAAACGAACTGTAAGATGATCGATACGACATATGTGTACCCGTGGAGTTCAAAGGGTCTCGACAAAGAATCAAGGCCACGACACCAGTTTTCGCAAGTCTGCATTCTGGTTAGTGACCCACACTCATCCCAGAGCACCAAGATTTCGATTATCGTGCATAGACTCCCGAGAACCTAAGGTTCTCTTCCTCCCCTTCTATATAATTTTCTTTTCTTTTTTTCCTTTGTCCTCTGATTCTGTTCTTCTGTTCCTTACTTCCCAACGGTTAGAAGGATAACGACTCTAACTTCGTCATTTATCTTTCTCCATCTTCACGCGTGGGTGTCTCATGAATAAATACAATTCTCCTTAATTATTAGAATCGATGTACCCGCGTTGCTTTACGATTATTATTACTTGTTAAGCTGCTTTACGCGTTTCATTCAATGTTTGACCAAACAGAGCTTGGAATTTTGTTACGCGAGAAATAATTACACTCTTTCAGATGAAGTTTCCTTATAATTTACAGGAAAGTATCGAACGAGATATTTCGAACCTATCGACCGAAGGAACGTGCAGGAGAAAAGTCCGTTGAAATATCGTTAATGAGCCCAGAGCCAAAACACATTGTAAATAACCGTAAATGTGAATAGCTGAGAGCCGCGGTGTCATCGAGCAACGGCAAATGCATGCATAAATTGCGCGTGTTTGCGTTATCGCGACGTTAACTGGAAAACAGCGTAAGTCGTAAAGACAGATAAGAGCCGTTCATGTACCATGATAGTTCGATCACCAGCTCCTTTGACAACGCTTTTATTCGACTTTGATTTGCCCTTTCGATACGTAGCCTAGCCAACCTGAGAAGAAACGACGATGGATAGCAATGAATATTAATCGGACCACACCGATGCTCTTGGTTCTGTTGATTTATTTTTCCTTCCCGTGTGCCTTGTCACTTTCGACACCTATACGTTGAATTTATCTTAGCGAGGAAAGATGCCGATGTCTTTTGGAGGATATCTTCGAATGAATAAAAAAGGAAACGTCGAAAGATTTGGAAATCTTTCGGAGTCATCGTGTCAAGGGAGTACGCCACTACTTTCGTTAGTCTCACCTCTTGTAATCCTGTCACTTTCGACAGGTATATGTTAAATTTCATTGAACCCCTTGAAAGAATAACGAGCGAACGTGAATAGCCAATATTTCTGTACAAAATAAAATTCAACGACCTCCGTAATCGTCGAACTATTCGAATCGTACGCTATGATGAAACTGTACGTTATTAAGAAGTTATTTTCCATGGAGAAAAGAAGAAAGAAATGCAGGTATGTTCGACGATTCGAGTAGTTTATAAATAAAAACTGTCCGTGACAGTTAGAGATTTGCGTAATAATTTAAGAAAAGAAATCAAGTTTTCTTCGATGTTCCTACAGGGAGATAGCTGTCGTTCACAGATCTACCTGTCGCGGCCAGATTTTATACCCCACGGAAACTACCCGTATAAAAGTATCGCGACCCGAGATTGTTAGTGCACTTCCGTCTAAAGCGTCTAAGAGAAACAGTGATTGCAACTGCTGATAGTTTATTCATCAAATTAAATAGGTAACTGTTCAAACGAACAATTTATTTATTTGTAATAAATACAAATTACTCGTGCTAATGTGCGTGTGATTTTATTTTTCAAATGAGACATGGCAACGATGAAGTATACTTTAACTTTGATCACGATACTTGGTATCGCATACGCGACAATGGGAGCAATGGAAGAATCCGAGAGGAACCTGTTAGGATCGAACTACCCATACGGCAGAGGATTGGTAAAACTATATATTTGATATAAATAAGTATAAAAATTTTAGCGTAAAAAAATACATGCTAGTTGGAAGTGTAAGTTTCTTTCTTTTTAACGGTATTACAGAACATACGAAATCTGTTTTCAGAACAACGAATTACAGTTCCCAAGACTGATGATGTTACCACCATGTCTGTGCCACCCTAAACGCAACTCTGAACTAATAAACTCGCTGTTGGGTCTACCGAAAAACATGAACAACGCTGGAAAGTAAGACATCGCTGAAAAAAAAACCGTGTTAAAAAAATGATATATCTCAGCAAGTTCACTACTGATGGTGCTACGCTTTATTCGTCATTGTACATTTCGAAGAATCTTTCAAGCTTGTAATGTATCGAACTCAATAAAATTAACGGAAGAAATATATTTCGTCCTTGATCGTTCACCTCTTCGTAACTAAAACAACTGTTACAGAAAATAAAATAAAATACTTCGAAAAGAAAGTCACCTGAAGGAAACAAAGAGGTTCAGTGTGGCCAATAATAAACATAAAGTCTTTGAAAAATATTGTATAACTGTTTCTCTTCTTTCTTTCTATGAAACATGTAACGTACTTTAATTATATAATTATTTCATTCGATATAATCCAAATGTAAAACACCACATATTTCAGAATTTATATACAAAGTTTATTTCGTAGAAAAGCAATCACTCTTATCACGCAGAATTCGTCGTACATATTTTAAAACTTTAAATGGAAACCACCACCGACGGGTGGTTGCCTGCCACCCTCTGTGAGGCCCATGTGAAAACCGGAGTTACTTAAATCAGCATCGTCGCCGTCTCCTAATTGCTTGTACTCCTTTCCACCGCTTGGTGGTTTTGGCGAAGCGTTCGCTGTCCTCACACCTAACTCAGACTTAGCTGGCCACGTAGGGAACATTTGCGGATCAATTGGCAACGGTGCTTCTGCAAAATAGCCATGCTTCAGGGCATCTTCGGCTGATATTCGTTGTTGAGGATCATACGTGAGGAATCTGCAAATATTTATTTCTACAATATAAAAAATACGAACTATTGTAACTTAAAAAGTATGTATTTCACAAGAAAAATCATACTTGTTTAATAACTCGATGCCTAAATCTGATAGGGATAAACTGAAACGCTGTCTCAAATTGTTCACTGGATAATGGGCGAATGGAATTTTCTGCACCATTGGTAATTTACTATACCCTGGCCATATTCGATCATTAGGAGTACCCAATTCTTTGAATATCCTATTTAATTGATCAATCTCAGATTTACCTGGGAACAATGCTTCCATTCTTAACAGTTCTGCGAAGATACATCTGAAAATAAGATACGTGTTAATTAGTGATGCTGTTGTAGATGAATAAAAATGAAAATATTGTTAATTTTTCAATCTCGTTTCTTCTTACCCCACTGACCACATATCAATGGGAGTACTATACTCTTTTCCACTCAGTAGTAATTCAGGAGCTCTGTACCAAAGTGTTACAACAATCGGTGTGTATTGTCTGAGAGGTGAACCATATTCTCGCGCTAAACCAAAATCACCAACCTTCAGAATGCCACGATGACTTAGCAACAAATTTGACGTTTTCAAATCGCGATGAAGTATCCAATTGTCGTGCAAGTGTGTAACTGCTCTTAGCAATTGTTGCATAAGACATTTCACCTCACCTGTAAAAACAAAAGGAAATTTTTATATCTCTGCTTTGTATTTTTTATTTTTTTTTTATTTTTTATATTTACCCGGTATGAAAACCTGCTTCTTTTGTTTCATCGTTTCCATCAAAGACTTCAAGTCATGCTCCACGTAATCCATTACGATGAATATTTTATCCATATTACTACCGACAACTATTTCTCGAACGGTAACGATATTTGGATGCTGCGCCTTCAACAAAGTATTTATTTCTCTGAGACTGGTAATTGGAAAGCCTTCCTTTTCTTTCTCCATTTTCAGCCTCTTCAAAGCAACAATTTCATCTGTACGTTTATCGCGTGCTCTGTATACCACACCGTATGTACCTTCTTCGATACGATTTAAACATTGAAATTCTTCTACGCTTCTGCAGCCTGAAACCACACGAGGATTTAATAGCACATTGATAATCAAATCAAGACCTTAGAACTTAGATCGTGTACCTTGAATCGCTGGTAAATACGGCGGCAATTCAGGCTCCTCGTCCTCCTTCTTTTCTTCTTCTTCTTCCACATTTTTAGACGCTCCATTTGAATCTACATGTCCAGGCGATTCTCCGTCTGAGTGATCAGACTTGGCCAATCGATCAACGGATAAGGGACTTGGATTATTGTAATCGGAACCATCGTTAGAATCAGCATTGGAACCTTTGTTCGAATCGTTTGATTCATCATCGTCGTCGCTGCTAGATTCAGACGAATCGGAAGAATGTCTATCTGAAGATCTTTCACGTATACTCCTTTGGCCATCCGAGGAATGTCTAGATCTGTAAATGAACGATTAATATGTTAAAAGAATAAATGATTAAATATTACAATATTTAGGGGTTAATATGATCCATACTCGATAGACTTGGAACGAACTTCGTCCGAATGGACAGGACTAGGGCTCTCATCCGATAATTCGACAACAGACGGATCTTGATTATTATCTGGACTTAATGGTCGTTTCTCTCCCCGTTTCATTCGTCGCGCTTCTAATTCTAGTCTAGAAACTTCTTTTCTTCTGGCCATTTCTCTGTCAGCTTCTAACAATCTCTCTTTTCTAAGTTCCTGTTCGGTCATCTCTTTAGGATCCTTTGGCTGTATTGGCATCTCGTTGATCTCCATGTCATCGGGTTCCTCGGTGACAATTTCCATCGCTTCGCGCAACTGTTTTTCTCTGTGCTCTTTCTCGCGTTCCGCTTTTTCTCTGTCCCTTTCGCGAAGACGATCGTGCTTGTGCGATCTCTTGTGACGTTTCTCGCTTCTCTCCGGTCGTTCCATCAACTCTGTTTCAGAGTATTGTTCTTCCATTACCCTCATGTGCCTGTGTTCCTCCATACGAATTTCGCGACGTTCTCTCACGTCTTCGATGGTCCGAATCTCACGGCGGTCTCGCATATCTTCCAATCGAATTTCTCTGCGTTCGCGTGAATCGCGTATCTCGCGAGTATCTTCCATACGGATTTCGCGACGGACTTCTGCTTTGTATTCACGAATATCTCGCGAATCCTCTCGTCTCTCTCTCCTTTTATCCAGTAATCTGTTAATCAGATATCTTAAGATAAAGAAAAGGGCGAATTAACAGAAATATTAAGAATATACATAAATTTTTATACCTTTCTCTTAGATCCTCCAAAACACGATCTCCGGTACTTCTTTCTTTCCTATCGTGTCTAGACTCCCTGTCTCTATGACTTTCCATTCTTTCTAATCTCTCCAGCCTTTCCCTGTCTCGTTTGGAGCCTTCAGAACGATCTGATCTTTCCAAAATATCAACAGCATGCCTACGGTGTCTGTGTTTATCCCTGTGCCTATCCTCTCCACGTTCATGATGCCTGGTCTTTCTCTCCTTATCTTCCCTACGATCTCTTCTGTCGCCGTGTTTGTCTCTTCTTCTAGACGAATTAGACTTGTGATGACGAACAACAGCCTGTGGTGGCTTTATGTCCAAAGAATCAGCTGTATCTCCACCATCCTCCTCTGAAAAGCTTTAAGTATACTTTTCTCAAAATGGCTAATGCTTAAGCACACATAAGTGATTTGTTAGAATAGGTTTTTTTTTAATTAGGTTAATGTGAGAAAAGAAAAAAAGGAGAGATAGAAGTAGTACATTATGCCATTGAAAGCGATATATTTAATTTAGAGAAAAAGATCGACAATGAAAGAACGTCATTGTTATATTTCGACGTATTAAATACGTGTCGATATACTTTCTTTAAATTAGCTGAAAAGCAAAATAAAACAATGTAAAATTAGTCAATTAGTTTGAAGGTTAATTATAATCAAGCATTATGTTTCTCGATACCTAAAATCGTCCATATCCTTCGATGGGCTTTTCTTTATCTCTCCATCCTCACTCTGATTATCAATATCCATGTCAAGTCTATTTTCTGACATATTATAAGTTAATATATCCACTTTTTATCGGTAATAAACCGTGCATAGTTTAAACCCGTAAAACGAAGCGCATTCACCGGATTCACCAAGAGTAAATTAACGCTTCATGTGCAACACGTTGCTTCGAAAGATACAGCGGGAGAACATAATCCGATTTTTATCAAAGATTTCCTCCATTTGTACTCGCACAACTTTGCTAATTTACAAGGAAACAAACAAGCAGTGATTTAACCATAGACGCATTGCATCATGTCCAATCTCTAAATCCTTTCCGCAGTTCGACACGAACCGTTGGTAAATTCCAGTATACCCTTTTAGCGCGATAAGATGCATTCTTATTTAACCGATTCGCAAAAAGCGATTTCTCTTTAAGCACGCGCTTACAATCGATATCCTAACATTGTTTAAATTATTCATTGTAACTAAAAATAGTACAACAGTTTGCGAAATATTGTACGAAGTAACATAGGAATCTCAGTAAGAGAACCTTATGCAATATAATATGAGACTGCCTTCTCGTACATGAATATCTGCCCTAATGACTGTACTACATTCGTCATAAGTATACGTGAAAACGAAAAGTATGTTCCATGAACAAATCCATTTTCTTCGAGTTTGACAGATGACCAACTGTCAGTTTTCCAAAACTTCGAATAGATAATTTTAATAGATACTTTACAATGGAAGCTGTACCAAGGTTGCCGATGATATCCTTCCAATTAAAAGTTAGTCCCGAAGTGACTACGTTTGGACCAAAGTTAAAGCAGGTATCTAGAAATGACATTAATAATTGCAGTAATATAATAATTATACGTTAATCTTTAATTCTTCCTTGTATTGTTCGTAAAATTGAACCGTTTTATTCTAAATTTCTATTATCCGATCTGGCGGCATAATTTCTTCGTTACGCTTATCACGATCTTATTAATCGAATTGGAATTGTAAATATTTCATTCCTCGTTTCTCTTTTCAGTACATACGTGATTTTTACAATGAAGATCCAGAATCGTATTCGCATGAAATACATCAGTTAGAAAGCTTACGTGCAATGGCTGTACGTCCACCTATCAATGTAACCGGTTGTTCGTTGCTGAAAAAGTATTACTGTCAGTTACATTTTCTTCAGAGTAGATTTCCTATGGGAAAAGATGGCACAGCAGCAGTTACATTTACATGGTAATTGATCATATATCGAAAAGATAGATATAAAAAGAATAAATGTATGTAACTGTTGGAATTAATCCTTTGTATACTTGTGAATTTAAACAGGAGGGATACATATGCAAATATGGTCTGTTCATTAGCAAATATCCGCTTTGAAATCATTTCCATCTTATATAATATCGGTGCAATGCACACTCAGTTGGGAGCATTAACAGAAAGGACATCAGCAGATGGGATGAAAATGGCTTGTTCTCACTTTCAATGTGCTGCATGGGCTTTTGAGCATTTAAAGAACAGTTATCCACAGCCATCTGGTGTAGACTTAGCACCAGAGCTAATGACATTTATGCATCAACTTTGCTTAGCCCAAGCTCAAGAATGTATATTGGAAAAGAGTATGCTTGATAATCGTAAACCCACAATTGTAGGTAAGTATGAAACAACTAAGGATCGCATAGATGTATTAAACCTTTTGTGGCTTTAATCGTCTACTCTTATGTCTATCATTCTACAAGATATATGTATCATGCAGCAAAAGTCGCGAGACAGATAGTGGATTATTTTACTCTGGCATTAACTACCCTTGAACAAGGTGGGAGTGAAGATGGAACTATATCTGATACAGTTGGTACTAAAATCTACAAGGTAAATTTAGAAGCTGTTTCTTTCCTGGTATATCATAAAATAACACAAGCTTAAGAATTTATTTTCTCAGAACTGGAAACATTATCTGAAATTCAAGAAAGCTTATCACTTAGCAGTTACATATTTATATCAAGGCCTAGCAGCTGAAGAACAGAGGAAAATGGGAGAAAGGGTGGCATTTTATAATGCTGCATTAGTTTCTTTGAATGAAGCACAAGTTATCTATTCGAATATCCCTGGAGAGAAGACAATTATAGAAGAGGCGCTCACGTTTACAAACGACGTGATAGAAGGGAAACGTAAAGCGGCAAAAAATGAGAATGAATTTATATATCACGAGGAAATACCTGAAAAGGAAATACTACCTACTATCAAGGGAGCTCCTTTAGTTAAAGGAATGTCATTTAGTATTAACGATCCTGAAATTTCAGGTCCTGATATATTCGCTAAGTAAGTGAGTCGAGATTAATAAAATACTTGATATTTCATTCTTATTCATGGTGCAATATTTGACATAGATTAGTACCGATGAAGGTGCACGAAGCGAGTTCTTTGTATTCGGAAGAAAAGGCAAAGCTGTTGCGATCTGTCGGTAGTAAAATTGAGGAGAAAGATCAACAACTCAATACCTATCTTACATCCTTAAAATTAGAACACATGAGTTTATGGGATCCCGATGCTCAAACTACGGAGTGGGAGCGTTTGCCACTTCCCGAGGAATTAGTCGAGAGATGTGCGGCACTGAATGCAAAACAGCACGTTATTCAAGATTTAGTTGACATAACGAGAAAATTGTGCGATACCAGCGATGATGTTGAAAAGATATTGAAAGAAATTAAGAAGCTTCTCCTGGATGAAGAGCAAAAGTTAATATTTAATTACTAAAAGATCGAGAGAATTTATTTTGTCTTTAGTTGTTAATATAATCGTTCTTTCTTTATTGTAATAGAGAGAAAGAGTATCAGGATGCGGTTGGAAAGAGACCGCCGTCTATAGTAGCTACTGATTTAACAAGGGAAGCTAAAAAATACGAAGAGGCTCATAACAAAGCTTCAGAAAGTAATCACGCTCTTCGTAAAGCAATAACGATGCTTGTGAAAAATTTGAAGATACTTTCACAACCACTTTCTGATCTTATGGCCCATATACCTTCACCTAGTATATATTTTTCAGGTACTATTCAAGTTGTTTCTTAATATTTTATACGAAATTCTACTAATTTCTTTATATAAAAAAATGTTACTTTCCACAGAACAAAATACTGAAAAATCGCATAGCGCGATCGAACTGGAACGAATGCATACAAAGGAATTGAAACGCATTTTGTACAAAGTGGATGAAATGCGTGTGCAGAGGAATGAATTGCATACAAAATTACGGGATTCAGTCGCACAGGATGATCTAACACGTTTACTCGTTACTGCCACATCCGATTCTGGACCCTTGGATCGTTTATTCGCGGATCAACTTAGTAAACATCAGACTCTGGTTAAAATACATATTTTATATTACCTTTAAAATATATTTCATATATTTATTTATACTTATTTATGATTATTTATGCGAGAAATATTACAGGTATCCTTGATCGAGCAAAATCTAGCTGCACAGGAGAATATTTTAGCAGCTTTAACAGATGCTTATGCGCAAACAGCTAATGTACGAAAAGGAGTTGAAGAAATATTAAAGCGGCGGGAACATACAATCACTTCCCTAATTGCATCTTACGATGCTTACGAAGATCTACTAACAAAGTCTAACAAAGGTCTTGAATTTTATAGGAAATTAGAAATAAACGTTTCGAAGTTACTTCAAAGAGTAAAGAGTACTTGTAAAGTACAGGAAGAGGAGCGTGAACATATTCTTGCACAGGATAGTAATAAAAATACTCAAGATAAAGTGGACGCGTTGACAGCAGCTACTTATGATTCAAGTCGCGTTCGAACAGGCACCGGACTTAAATTAAAAGATTATTTAAACAATAGGGCGGAGAGTGTTTCAAATCAATATTATAATGTATATAAAGGACAAGGCAAACAAATTCAAATAGATACTGCAGCGAAAACATATTATAACGACACGGTAAATAAGAGTGCGGTACATCCTAGTGGAATGCCTGCATTAGATCCAACAATGTCATCTGCAAAGCCTATGCAGCAATATTATCCTGCTCCGTATACAGATTACAAAGGAAATTTACCCTATTCTCACGACGTGTCTGCTTATAACGAAAATGTTGCTTTAACCCAAAATTATATGCAAATAAATAGCTCGGACATTCCAAATACTTATTCGCAAGTAATTGCAACAAACACGACGACAGATACTACGGCGCAGTATCCAGTAAATTCTTATGTGACCAATGGACAATTCCCTGCAGGTTTGGATGGGCAACAAAAATATTCCACTAATACTCAACCACAGTATAACTATCCTAGTAACACAATGCAATACGAGACTTATCAGCCTCCTGTTGACTATACAGGATACAATGTTGCACAGCCATATTCTTCTAATCTTGACAAGACTGTTAGTGTTGCTAAGCCAGAATTACCTTCTCAACCATCGACGATACCACAAGCAGCTGTACCTCCTTCGAGTACAATGAATAAAACTGCAGACGTGCAACCGCATCCTTATACTACCGTAGCTCAAGAGCAGCAATACATACCTGAACCGCAGCAAAATTTCATCCCTCAAGAATCTCTTCCAATTGTCAGAAGTCAGCAAGTACTACCAGTGGATAATACTCAAATGCAAAATTATATTCCCCAGGTTAACCAAAACGAAGTTCCATGTACTCAAAGTTACAGTGGCGGGATGTACTATAATCCATCCGAGTCACATGCTCAGCAAGTCACTTCCAGTCACAATACACTTGGGACGACGAATATCCCTGCCTCTACTCAATACATACAAACACAATACATGAACACGAACATTCCTCAGTCTGTTCATTCTACTACTTCGTTAACTGCTCCAGCAAACGAAATGGCAATTTCATATCCTTCAACTTCCAACTTCAATTCTACCATTGTACAATATCCGCAGCCGAGTGGTACAGAACAGAATAAACAGATTTATGCCGATAATGCGTATCAATATGTACCACAAGTATCTACCAATGACACTACTTTGAGTTACCCTAGTACTTATCACAGTTTGCAGCATTCCACTGGTGTTTCATATCCACAAACTATGTTACCCTCCGATACAGGTAGCACATACGCGTACACAAACTCTTCTACCAATACAGAAATCATTCAAAGTCACACAAAATCTGTAGCAAGTATGCAGAACTACTCACAAACATACCAGTATCCACAACAGTCACATTACTCTGGATATGGTGGATATTACAATCAAGGATACAATTACATGCAAGGAAATCAAGGAGCCGCTACAATGACAGAGTCGTATAACAAAGGTCAAATGGTATACTCCTATAATTCGACGACTCAGTGTTACGAATACAATCCTAACAATCTTCAAACTTCACAACCTCCTCAAGTCTCGCAACAACCCTCTGAATCAACGCCCCAAATAAATACTGGTATCAATAATAGTAATGCGTATCAGCAACAAGAAAGTAATGCAAGATACACAAATGCTAGTAATAATTCTACAGTCAGTCAAACTCCATCTTCTCAGTACTCTGGACAGACCTATCAGTCTGAAGGTTCAAGTGATATTTATTATACTACTCCATATGGTCTTCAAATGCAAAATCAAAGTAAGTATCGAAATGATTTTCGTTTTTTGTTTTTTTCTCTTAATCCTGATCTAATTCAGTGGAATTCGTGTAAATTTTATATTCAATCTTTTCTCAGCAACTGTTAATAAAAATGAAAACTACACTAATTACAATCAAACATATATGCAAGCAGTTAACAATGGAACTAATACAACGACAAGTGCAAATCCTACCAAATCTACCACAAAGTCAGAGAAATCTAATGTAGATTTACTTGCTGATCTTGATGTTACCATAAATCACGCACCCTTGGTACCAGAAGTACGTCCCCTCAATAAAGTTCAAGAGGAAACTGCAACGAAAGACGCCGTTAACGAGGAGAGTAAAGAGAAGGACGAGGATGAGCAGCAAGCTAATGCTCAGTCTACCATTACCGAAGATAAAACGGATAACGAACATTTGCAAATCGTTTGGGACACATGGTACAATGATGTACAACCCAAAAAAGATCCCTTAGGAGATCCAGTAGCTTTACAGAAGTTCATCAGCGAAGTTGAGAAATACGAGAAATTTGTAGATAGTTTACTAGTTAAAACATTAAGTGGAGCGACTAATCTTGATATAAAATGGAAACAAGTCCAAGAATTTGAAGTACGGTTACTTAAATTATTTATATAGCGTATCGGTCTTGTTTTTCAAATGTTATAAAATGATACGTCGCAATTTTAGGAAAGAGAGAGTGGGAAACAATCGTGTACAGTAGCCTTAGCTCATTCTTCGGAAAATCGAGTAATGGAATGTATCCCGTATGATACAACGAGGGTACAAATATCATCGACAGATATTCCGAACTATATTAACGCATCACACATAATGGAAATTACTCAGTGGATTCCAACAGCATTTATTATTACACAAGCACCATTACCAGACAAATTAGAGGTATTCTGGATGATGATATGGGAACAAGAGAGCGAAATAATCGCGTGTTTAGTATCTGATGGACAGTTAAACGGAGAGATATACTGGCCAGAGGAAAAGGACATTCTGAATGTGGGTAGCTTTACAATCTCGTTGAGAAAGAGAGTGAATCATGTATCTTACGTTCAGAGAGTTATTTCTGTTCGCAATATTAAGAAAAACTTGGAAAAGACTGTCGTGCACATGCAGTTCCTTACATGGCCTTCAAAGTGAGTTTTAAAGATAAATAATATTAACACTTCACCGACCTAAGAAGCCTATCAATCAGTTTTTTTCTGTCAGCGTAACAAATTAATTAATTACTTAGAAAATTTTTAGAGCTGTAAGAATAAGCACGATAGCAAAAAACCGAGCCAGTATTGAATTGAACGAGGCGGTCGGTAAAAGTGTTACCATATAATTCTCATATAAATTATTTCATGTATACAATTTTTTTTTTTTGTTTTTTCTTTTCATCGTTTAGTGGTTTTCCCAGTAGTCCAGGACCATTGCTTACATTTGCGACAGATGTAATGACAGAACAAGCCTTGAGACGTTGTACGAAACCGGTAGTGATACACTGTTTGGATGGTGGAGCATTGAGCAGCCTGTTCCTAGTTGCAGCAGCAACAGTGTGTCATATACGTGCTGGTTGCGGAATAGTTAATGTACCTCTCGTATTCAAAGGTCTTCTGAAGTGTCGCAAACAAGTTGTAAATAAGGAATCTTTACTATTTGCTTATCAACTGGTATTATACCATGCCCAGGATATTTTAATGAAACGTAGGAATTATTTCATTTCTGATTGCTGATACAATTCAATTGAATCGGTCAAAATAATGCTTGTGAAATATTAGGTGGAATCTTATCGTCTACTCGTTCGACATTTGAGAACTTCGAAGGACTGAAAGGAAACAAGGATAAAACGTCGAGAAAGATGCATCCATCCGACGATTTCCTTCAGAGTCTTGGTATCAACGCTCAACGATCAGATACCGAAGGTATTGTATGATATTTTTTACAATGAAAAGTTCATTGACCCTGATTATTATCGCAGGTCGACAAAAAGGTTCAACTGTTAGCGGTGCAACGCATTCCGCTACAGCGTCGATTCAAGAGAAATCTAAGGAAGGAGCGATCGATCCATTGAGCCAGCTAGATCCTTTATGGTCAATTAGAAGATAATCGGACACATGTTTGCTAATGAAATTTTCTTATGCACCCATCGATAAATTGATTATTATTTAAACGGACGTATCGCATTCCTACGTTTCTTAAATTAACGATACTACTGCTAAGAGTAAGATTCTAACTGGCAAATTGTATAAACAAAGCGCAATTCGTATGACTCTGATATTTCTTAAATAAAAAAAAGACACGTAACTGTTCGAACTGTTTCTTATATCTTTAAGTTTTAAGTATGTCTGTAAAATAATAATGTCAAACTGTAAGATATATCTGAATAAAATGTATGCATAAAAAAACGGAAGTGCCTGTCTGTTCATATTTATTTCCATATCATCACCAGGGAAATTACGCATGTCTTTGTATATGTTTACACAAAAGGAAAGCTAACATTAGTTACACTTTTAAGCAACGTATGATACAAGGCATGCGTATGGGTATTCCTAACACATACGTACACATACGTGTGTATGTGTACGTATCCACCGTGATTCAAAGTCACTGGATATTGTTTTACACATCGTTTAATGTTATTGAAATGTGTGTGACAGCTTTCATGTTTACCATATATCGTTTTGTATACGAAAGAAATCGATCGTTTTATTTAATGCAAATCTTCTTCCATCTAAACGATTAGCATCTTATAAATTATATCTTCCTATTATTAATTCTCAACACATACATACGCACACACATACACACATATAAAAGTAACAAGTTTACCCTTTTATACGTCGCGTAATTAAACCTAATTCGTGTGAAGGAAGCAATTACGAAGATGATCATTATTATTGAACACAAGGACCATTTAATAATTCAATATTCAAAATAAATGCTTCTTTAAGAATATCCAGCTTAATAAACTACACTTTGAATATCCTTTAAGTTACAAATACCGGTACACTTTTTATAAAGGCTATTAAAATAAATATGTTCGAACTTTCACGATTAGTATAAAGATTACCTCGAAAATTAAGTTACTTTATAAATCGATATAACTATATTTCCGTTTACTAAAAGTTAAATGTATATAACAAGGTCGCAGTTTGTCTTTTATAAAAGTTCTATCAATTATGCTGATGCTTAATATGGAAATATTTGCAACTCTGTGCTTAGTCCCATGTTAATATCTTATGGAAAATTATAAAAACTTATATAAGCAATTGAAATTACGAAACAGTTTACAAAGAAATATCTTTACTTCTGTTTTTCGTTCTATCAGTCCACACTTTTTCAAATTCCTCTGTTTCTCAAATCTTTCACTTTGTAAATTCGTACGAGCCAGTGTTCTGTAGTGTAGGCTTCTTCTAACGTGTCTAGCTCAAAGTCTTTGTTACCAATTTCCATGTTTCTAACTCTATCGTATCCAGAAGGTTTACCTGTTTAATCGTCGAATCATTGACAATTTAATTCATCCTCAAATATTAATTGCTTTCATGTAAAACAGCCAGAAAACTTACCTCCTTCTGTATAAACTTGGCCAAATCTGTAATAGCACATTTTGTACATAAGACAATTGAGCAAGATCGGAGAACCCTCTTTGTCGACTCTAAATTCTCCCGCGGAATTATAATAATCCCATTCCGTTATAGATTTTCCTTTTTCAGTGCTTCCGCCGATGCGTACCATCCATAGGAACTTGTTAATGTCTAAAATTACAATCAAACAACATTTGAAAATGATTTAATAGTTTTAGTCACTTATTTTAATTGTGTAATACCATCGGATGAATAGCCTGTAAGTCCTCCAAAGATAACAAGAACGTAATTAACATCTAGCTCTCTCATTATTTCGTAAGCTTT
The DNA here is from genome assembly GCA_951804975.1 of Anthophora plumipes. NCBI lineage: Eukaryota > Metazoa > Arthropoda > Insecta > Hymenoptera > Apidae > Anthophora > Anthophora plumipes. Next base: position 16,867,217 of record OX638122.1, on the reverse strand, counting down.
CTCCTCAGAGCTTGCCATCGCTTGACCGACTCTTGATATGTGAGTATTGTTCCATGTATTATTGTCCACTAAGATCGTACGATTGGCCATTGCCGTGATTTGATATCCATAATCCCACCAAGACATTACCTTGGCATTCTGTGTTTAAGAAACACAATTTTAAACATTGCAAATAATGAAAAAGTTATTAGAAATCTTGTGAAATTACTTCTGGCGTGTTCATCCGTAGCCAATAATACGCCTCTCGAAAATCATCGAAAATCATACGACCACCATCTGGAGATCGAGCTGATAATACGATACTAGGCGAACTGTAAGCTTCCGCTGTAACCCATGTGCAATGAATGGTATACGAAAAGAAGAGAACGCACATTACGGTTATGAAAAGGATGGCAATCTGGAAAAATTAATATGTACCACCGACTGCAGTACTTATTTCGCAAAAGATTTTACCATTTCGATATAATTACCTCGCTTCTAAGTATATAGTTATTTTCGAACTTCTTCGATTTCTTATCAGTAACTTTTCCTCTCTCTACTTGTTTCATATAAGTAATGAGTAAAGAGGAAGCTCCAATTCCACCCAAGATACACATTACAGGGGCGAGAACTAACATTAAACGAACCATCACACCCTGCAGAAGTTTCGGGGATATTTAAATACGTTTTTTTTAAAGAAACTTCTGGTAAATCTTTTACTGAAAATTTTTTACTCACGGCAAAGTACAAACTTGTGACTCCATACAGAATAAGGAAAATATTCGAGTCGGTTAATTTTGAGAAACAGAAGTATAAACCCGACGGGAATAGAAATACTAAAATTTGGAGATCAAAATAGAAGGAACTCCACGATGTTGGCTGATGCTCCGAAACAGAAGCGATGATTGGTATATGATTTTTCGCGTAAGACGGATCCAAAAGAGAGTAAAAACGACCAGTCCATGGAGATATTTTCCCTTAAAAAAAAAAAAATTACGAAATCTAAACATCGTTCTAATTAAAGAATACATTATCAACATTATCATATATACCTGTTATAGTCAAAATAACACCTAATATAAATGAGACAGTAACTATAGAAATAACAAGACCTCGAAATAATACTTCAAAGTCATCTTGCGACACTTTGCTGCGCAAGTAATCAACTAGAGCATGAATCTGACAAAGCCCAAACACTCCCAATGCCTGTATACGAAATAAAAATTAGTATCTCTCTGAAAAAGTTACGCGAAAAATTATGAGAAATATTGTTTCTGTCTCACAAGCATATGTTCAGAGCTTTGAACTGGTTGGAATCCAACAAACGATATTTGCATAGATAAAATTGTTCCTAGACAGTATAAAATACTATATGCAACGTATATCCTATGGGAGAATCTGCCAGTCACCATTAAGGTCAATACATGTAAAGGAATTAGATTAATTAGAAATACATATCCTCCCCAAGAAGACACCATATAAAAATATGCAAGTGCAGCACACGTTGACCAACAAATAGCTCCAGTTTTAACTGCTTTGATCCACATGTAATATGTAAATAACATACAAAAAATAGCTATGCCTTCATTGTCATAAGATCCTGCCACTGATCTGGATATATAACCAGGAACAATTGCTATCATGGCTGCAGCAAATAAACCTGATGCAGAGTCCTGAAAATGGTGCATTAAAATAATATTTTTCATTTATCCAAGATAATATAAATATCCTTACCTTCAATTCTTTGGTAAGCAAGTAAGTAATAATTGTTGTCAAACTAGAAAATAATGGGGCAAGGAAGACACAAATAGTACGTATATCTAAAGTAATATTTAGTAACCAAGAGAGATGATATAATGCTGCTGAAGTTATCATTAAACCTGGATATATTGTCCCTGTGAAACAAATTAATGTTCAATTTAAATTAGTACTGCAAGAACATAAATAATATAAAGTAATCTTGGTAAAGATATACCTCCAATTATCCTCCCTAGGGGATACCAAACACGATCATCAAACCAGTTATGAAAACTATAGAATCCATTTTCTGCTAAATACTTTGTTGTGCGATAATTGAAGTATGGATCAAATTCATGAATGACACTTTCGAATCTTAAGACTGAGAATAATCTGGTTGCAAATGCTGGAACCAAAAAATTGTATTTAAATGTATAGAAAAGATCACAAAAATTTTGTTTATACTTATTCAAGATACTCACATAAAATTGCTGCAAGAGACAACACAGTCAACTTTAACAGTGTTTCTTGTTTCTGTGCGGACATACGCAAACCTCTTGTCTTCATCAACGAAGCCATATCGACGAGGTTATGGGATATAACTTTTTCAAATAATCAAGAACCACTTTTACTAAATTTATCTATGGGAAAAGGAAAATAAAGAAATATGTATTATACGTCATTTAGCTGTAATAAAAACTACAATTGTCTCGCATGCGGAAAGCAGCTAAATACTTCGCAATTGTGCGTTACAAAAATTTTTAATACATCATAGGATCGTACGAATAAAAGCTTCAACGAAAGAACACATGGTGTTTGTCATTTAACGTTAGGTTACTACTTTGCGAAGGTTGATAATAAAAAAAAAAAAGAAAAATCTTGAGCGTTCAACTGAAAACACGATTACACATAGCGAACATACTATTTGAACGAAACATAGTAGCTACATGCTAAACTGACGTTAAAAACGTGGTAAAAACTGACCACGTACACAAAATTACCGGCCGGCGACATATGTATATTTTTTATCACACATTTTATCATTCCGCATCGTACACTTGTGTAGTTTTATATATATTACGTAGACCGTGATGTGAACTTACGAATTTATCAATCTTACAATACAAGAAAAGTAACAAAATAACAATGTCATTTAAATTACTAACTCAGAGACATTGCGGACTCGAAAGAAAAAAAGCATAGACTATAGTTACTTCCAAGTTATGCTACCCATGACATTCGTGATAAGATAAAGCAAACGATTTAATGCTCATGTAAACACGTATCGATTATAAATAAAAAAAAAGGGAATGATAATTCTCATTAACTCGAATGTAGCCAAATACCGATTGCTATCGTTAAATAAGCGAAATGAACGTTTAAATTAAAAATGAGATTATAACGAACATAAATCCCTATTCTGAATCGTTCAAAACGAAATATACTCGTAGTAAGAGGTACATCTATATGCATCTATTCGCACATTTATTCGATGGTTTATAATTATCAATAAGTCCGTCGTTCCCGCCAGAGGACCGGTATTTGTATTATGTTGCACGAGATTTCTTTATTTCCATTATATTTAAGTACAATATTTTGTCCCATCAAATTTGTGTTTTTATAACGATCCATTTAGTATAAAAAGATGTCAGAAGGTAATATTCAGTTTATACAAATACTTACATCTTCGAGCTTACGCAGGAAATCTAACCTACGATACGTAGATCATTACGATATATTTGAATTACATTCATTTTGAAACTATACAATTCGAATAATTCAACGTTACGCTGTTAGGGAGTGAAGTTGTAATTTTTATCGTGCACACTTTAATGAAACTGTTGATTTTTCGCCGATAATATGTGTACATTTATTTTCTGCATCATCAGAAATAATATCATAAAATTAAGAACTTTTTTAATGTACCACAGAAAAGGGAACAACAGAGGACATGTGGACTCCTTACAAAGAACTGCAGAGTCTTGTAGAACGATATATTACATCTTCTCCAACAACTCATGATCTCCAGTATCATGAATTCACAGAAGCTTTACGTAATCATAGGCAAAATTTTCTCACACTTCTTAAAAACCCTGTAAGTATTAATTATAAGATACCAAAGAATTAAATGTAGTAATAAAAAAAAAAATTAATTCATTGCAGCCTCCAAATGTGAACAGCAGAGAAGAAATAACAAAGGGAGCTACAGAGGGTATTAATCTTCCTGGTTTAGGGCATCAATTATTATCAAAAGAATTAGTTGATGAGACTATTATTATATCAGATATGTATAAACTTAATGAGTTCATGGCATTAGATCTTCTCTGTACTGCACAATTACAAATGCCTCATCACCCTAACTTACCTAGGGGGTTAACAGCCATTTTACTGTATTATGATGGAAAAAAGGCACTTACATCAACTTTAAGAATGCTTATACAAGCTAGAATGGGACACAGTTGGAAAATTGATGCTCCAATTGCTCTTTTAAGACACATCACAGAATATACAAATAAATTACAAGATGATGGTCTGTTAGATAGGATTTTATCATTGCTAGAAAAAATGTATCCGGTAAAAGAGCAAGAATTGTTGGAAAAAAATCGAGCATTGGGCGGACCAAAGCATCGTTATATGGTCATGAAACTCTACAACGATTCTAGACAAGATTTAGCTGATATTTTATACTTATGGTCCGCGCAATCCGCGTTACCAAATTCAATTTTATTCCGCCTGTTGTCTCTATTACAAACGAAACAAATCGAACCCGAGGCGAGTGAAAGAGGCTTGGATAAAGTTACTCTCGCTATCGTAATGAGCGTATTAAACGCGATTAATCTTAGTTCATTACATAGCCGTGAAAATGGCGAAGGTATAATATGCATTTTAATTGATTGTTGAAATACCTCTTATATTGTTTAATGTTTCTTTCAGAATTGATTAATTCAATGCCATTAATCGCGGAACGAGGAGCGCACGAAGAACTATATCAAAAATTAATATCCACTAATATCAACTGGGACTGTGCTGAATTACGTGGAATTGTACAGTTTGCTTTTGCGGTTGCTCTGACAACGATTAAAACCGCGAGCAATATACAGGCTTTAAATATTACTACCGAAGACGAAAGACTACTAGAAGCAGCTTTATCCAACAAGTGTTTTCATTTTATGGCTAAAGTACTGTTCAAGAACAAGAGCATATATCATGAAGAATTCTATCTTCGTTACTTCCACTCTCTTATCTCCGATTTCATATTATTAATGCCTTTGAAAGTTAAAGATTTGCGAAGTCGAGCGGACGAATCTATGCGTCTGATTCAAGCGTACCAACAGGAGGGCATCGAGCCACCTTTAAATCTCGATAACCATTTCGAGTACCTGATGTTAACTGTGGCGGAATTGTACAAAGAAGATCCTTTAAAGTTGGATTTAGTCATGGACTATTGGTGTCATCACTCTGATTCAACGCACGCATCTGCTCCTGCTTATATTAATCGTTTACCTTCTAGACAGGTTGCTCTATTTAAATTCGTACGTCTTGCTGGAGAAATACTACCGGCAGGATTGTTCGTACCGTATCTTAAAATGATAGCATCTCTCGCCTCATCACCGCAAGCTGCGCGACAAGCATTTAATTTTCTTAAACCAAATGGTAAGAATGATCTCCTACAAAACGTTCTTTTTTATTTTCTTAAAGAAATAATATAAAAATACTCGTAGGATCCTCTGGATCGACAACGATTTCCTGGGACCACTTCTTCAATTCGTTAAGCCGCTACTACATCAATCTTAGGAAAGAATTGCCCCCTAGTCAGGACACCGTTTATCGACAAAGAAGTCATCCAAAAGGTATTACACCGGAAGAAGTGAAAGGCCTCGAGGCCGTGCTCTTGGTGGTTCAAGTGATCGCGAAAAATGATGAAATGTCGAGAATAGCTATATGCGATCACCCTGGGTGGAAAGTACTACCATCCTTAATAGGTTTAGTAAGTTGTGGAATTTCGATTCCACTGAAAGGCGTTTTGATAAGAACACTTGCCGCATTAGCAAAATCTCCTGAAAGTTCGTCTACTGTATGGCAAAGTTTGGAGACTGCGCAAATACTCTCGACCATACCAACCATAAGCAGCTACCAACCAAGAGGAGTTCAAACTGAGTTGGAAGAAATTGAGTCGAAGAAAGACGAGTATCCATTGACACGGGCAATGTTAGAACTTTTAGACGTTCTCACCGACTTCCCTGTACCGAGATTACTAGGAATGGGTCAACGTAATCCTGGTTTCGATCCGTATTTACACTTTATCATTAACACTGTCTTTCTAAAATTCCACACACGATCGTACAAAAATCCAGCAGAGAAATGGGAGGTTGCAGAGGCTTGTTTAAAAATATTCTCTAAACTTATAAAACAATACGAGCCGGTTGCAGAGGACTTCACTGGATGCAAGGTGGAACTTCAGAGTGGAGAAACCACAGTGGTTAATTCTGCTCCTGGGTACCATATAATGACTCAGTTACATTCAAAATCTGAATTACTTCATGTTATATTATACGTCTTAGATAAAGGTTGTACTAATTTCGACAACTACGAACCTTTTCCTGGTAAAAGTAACCTTGAGAATGGTACTTTATACTGCTTAGAAATATTGGAAAGAGGTTTGAAGACACAACACGATTATTACACGGCACAATTATCTGCTGCTAAATCTATTCACAAAATTCTAACTGGTTTGTCAAGGTTACTACTCGAAGTGGATCCACAATCCAAGAAGCCTGACTATATGATAAATGTAGCTAAATACGTTTCGTACAGTTCTTGGCTACCGCAACACGCGTTCCATGCAGTTGGTGTTATCCACGAGGTGTCTAACGAGCCAGGAGCAGATTCTGAATTGCTTTCTACATTCACGGCCACTCCTACTTTGTCCACGAACATCAGACACGGTTTCGTAGAATGCTTGGATGCAGATATAGCATTGGACGAGGATGCAGACTCAAATGAGAAGCAATATACCGGTAGCTGCAAGGAGCGAATTTTACTTCTAATGATGCAGAGCATCACACGACCCACTCCCAATCTTTCTCACTATTTGCTAGGATTTGAGATTTCTAAGGATATTAGAAAGACAGTTCTACAACAGCCAGGTATTCTTGGTTTTCCAAGAACATGTTTGCATTCGATATTGGGAATTTTGGAGCAGTCCCTTGAACGTGGCCGGGACAAAATAACAGAGGCTTGTTATTGCTTCCTTCACACATTGACTGCTATCAATAAAACATCAGTTCCGGTACTCAGATTCCTACGAACCAGTGTCAATCAAGATTTTGTGCAGAGGCATCTTTCAAAGCTGCCGTTCGAAGGACAGAATAAAGCTACAGAGCTTGGTTGTATGTCGTGGTTATTAAAAATAGCTGCTATAGAACTGAGGGTTGCTGGTGGAAGCTTGCAAAATTCTTTGGTTCAAAGACTGGTTGGAAACTTTGGCCAAGAAAAGGGGCAAATTGTTCCGTCGCAAAAACTTCTAATGGACCTTTTGCATTATATCGAATTTCAGCTTCAATTGGAGCCCCCGTTGTCTCTAGATTTCTTTGATCCATCTCAAGTAGAAATGGTTCTAGGACGTTGTAGTGTTCCAGTCGCGTTAATAGGAGGTCCCCATCTTATAGACATCAGAAAATTACATTCTCTTATCACCGAAGAATTAGCCGTTACTCAAAGCAGTGCAACAGCAACCCAGCGTAATCTCATGCAACAGGAAGTACAGAAAATCTTGACCCATACCTTAAAAAGAAATCAGACCAAGTTATTGTCATATGCCACCGTGAAGTTTGTGGAAGGCTGGTGTCAAACTACAGAGATACTCTTCTGCGTCGCTACGAATCAACAGCTTCCAACACCACAGAAACAAAATTTACTGTTAAACCTGTCTCATGATTTATTACAGAAGATGACATCGTGTGAAGCTTTAAGCGAAATCAAAACCTTAGTATCTGGAACAGTTCTGATGTTGCTAGTGCATCTGAGAAATAGTTTTATCATAGACACAGACAGTGAATCATTCCCATCGTCTCCTTCGAACACAACGATGATGAAAATCATTTTAAGCCACATTTTACAGTGGATATTAAATGCTGGCGCATCTTCGCAGAAAGTAATAACCCATTTATACGCAGCTTTGTTAAATTTCCTCTGTGTAGTTGGCTTAGAGAAGTCAGAGACCACAAACATCATAGATTTAATGTACGTCAGTCAATTGGATAACTCGGTGAACAGAGTAATGCCTGTTCAAGAACGTTCTCATCGGTACGCGACGATACAAGTGATAAACAGCTTTGGAAATCAGTTGATGGACATTCTGTGCCACAATTGCTCGGGTGGTCACGACGTCTGTAAAATGTTAGCTTTATCCTGCTTGGATAAAATCTTGGAACTAGATTACGACAACGCTTGGATCATTTATTTAACTAGTAGAGGATACTTAAAGCATATGATAGACAGTCTTTTAGAATCTGACAATATGTTAAGATGTATGCTGCAACCAGAGGTTCAGACACTGAGGCCGTTGTACTTATACGAAGCAAAAATGGCAACGTTTTGTAGAATGGCTTCGACAAGATTAGGTGCTGAAAATCTCTTAGAAAATAAAATTTTATCATGCATGTCGAGTATGGTCGTTTTCGATCATCATCCTGATGTTCATATAGCATTTGAAGGAGGGGATTATTCTTTTATTCCTTCCATTGGTCAACGTTATCAGCAAATTTTCTTGCCAGCCTTATATCTCTGTGATGCTCTGCTCACAACTCTTGGAACAGAGAATCAATCTTGTGCCATACAAGTTTGTGGCTTCCTGCAAAGTCACCGAGACACTGTAGAAATGGTACTAAGAAATGCCTTTCCTAAAGCAAATACTCTTTTCTTGAAAGAGATCGCCTGTCTCACAGGGGTAATATCCAGGTCGGCAAATATAGACATGTACAAGCTGGTAGATGAAGAATTAGCAAGGAGGGATTTCGATAATCGTCAACTGGAAGATGCCTCCGGCATGAGAGAACTTCGTGCTCATTTGTATAGATTGCAGAAATTAATGTTGTCTTTATTATACAAATTCCAATTACAATCAGCTCCTGTTCGCTTAAGTCACGAGGAAACTGATGCAAACCAGCAACACATCTCTTCCGTGCAGATTGTTGCAAATATTATGCTGTATACGCGTAATCAGATGCAACATAGTAGAATGGATCAGAAAATAAGGAACGTATTGTTCGAGCCTCGTTTAACATCAAAACCAGGAAACAGAGAAGAGAGGATGAAGGATATATCTGGCGGAGTACATTTGGGAACGATTGTCGATCAACTTGTGTCTGTTACCAATTTATTACACACTGAATTACCTCATATCGATACTCTTATTAAGAAATCTGCGATAGTTGGGGAAATGAGTACGACTGAGTTGAAAGAGTACATGTCCGAAGAGGAAGCGGAACTTGACGTACAAAAGCAACGAGTAATAGTAGAGCAACGATTAAATCGCTGGGTAAAGGAGAAACGTCAAACTATAAAATACTGTTCTTTAATAGTAGAACATGCTTTGTATATTCTTTGGAGTCACTTGGACTTTTACATGATACAAGTGGTATCACGTCATAGCCGAATGCAAGGTAAAATTATAGATACAAATTTTAGTACATAATTAAATTAATTTTACAAAGTTTTACATATTAATTCCTGTTTTTTTTTTCTCTCTCTCTCTTTCAGTATCTTCAGGGAGTATAGACGAAGATATGGTGTCGTGGAAAGTATCTTCGGAGACGCTAATGGAGCTAAAGCAAGGTCTTGTTTCTACATTTACAGATAGTTTTATTGCGCAGTTGTTAGATAGGCACAGTGAATATGCAACAATCGATTACAGTTTTATCGAAGCTCTTGTCAGAAGAATTAAAAGGCTATTACAGTTTATAATTGTACAGTAACGCCACGTCTATATGTAACAATTCTCATATATATAAGAACATATTTTTTTACATATCCGTATATTTACAAATCAACTGCCAAATCTCTCTCTTACAGACAGTATTTATTATGAGAATTGGACTGATAAAACAAATTCCCTATAATTCATTTTTGTATATGTACGCAATTTATAAAAAAAAAAAAACGATTCAAGCATACTGCATACTTTTTATCAATTGTATTTGAATACCTACAAAATTGTTGATCATTTTGTAATATTTTGCTAGGCACAATAATATATGTATAAAATATATTTACACAATTATGTTTTGTTGCTATATTAATTGTGCTGTCTATTAATAATAAATTAAAGTATTTAAATATTTACAATTACACATTTAATTGAATACTTTTAAGAAGTGATAATAGCCTCATCCCATGGTCCATAAATATTGTCTTTGTACTTTTGACACCTTACATACCAATAAGGAAAAATTAAATGTAGCAATAGTATAGAACCAATGAATACATAAGAAAGGGTTTGTGAAACTAGCAAAAGAAAGTACAATGTATTAAATGTCAGGAAAGTTGAAATGAGTATTTTGCTGCTTAATTTATGCATTAAAAATGGTAACAAAACGAAACATTGTACAGCAACAGTGAGAAGAGAGAAAGCATGTGAGGGTGATGCTAATCTAGAAGCTAACATCAGGGAGCCAAAAATGGAAGATGTTATGGACAAAGAATCTGACAAAGAAATCTGTAGTGAACCATACTTGCTGAATATTAAATGCATCATAAACATTAATATTGTCATGGCATAAATTGTATCTGTACTGATAGTCTCTGTTAGAGTTTTCAAAACAGGTGATAAAATATAACCAAACGTGAGAAATATAAATGCAGTTCGAAGGTGTTCTGTCAACATGGTAAATGTGTTTGGTTCTTTCAAACAATATACAAAATAACCGAATACCGTAAATATTACGCCGGATATAAATACCATATCCGGGCTAGCCCATTCTTCATTCAACCAAATAAATATAATGAGAAAAAGAATGACGACGTTCAGTTGAATGCATATACTAGCACCGAAAGTTATTGCCTGTATTAATGTTACATTATGTGGTTTTACATTTTTCCGTAGTTGCTTCAAAAACGAGCTGTCCGTATAATTATCCGGTAAACCATAATTCTCGTATAGATTTTTCTGCCATCGTTTTCCCGTTGTCATAATGTATTCCGTTTTACTTTTGCCAAATGTTGCAATTCCGCAGCAAATGAAATTTTCTATTTTATCGAATAAATTAAAAACTGGTTAATAACCTCGTGCATCTTTCAGTATCTCTCAACTTCCGTTGTTTACTGTATTTGTACATTTCATGTAACAAACTATAAAAGAAAAAAGAAAAGAAACAGATTTAATCAATTTTTAATTGTGTCTCGTTATAATTTCATTAACGGTTGCTTCGATCAAAGAATCTTACGTTCTATCGAAAAAAGATATTGAGAATCACTGCGGTAGAGATACTTTTAAAATTGTCAAATTTGTAAAAGATATTCTTAAAATATTTCTTTGTATCTGTATCGCTTAACGAGAATGAACTCACAATAAAATGAATGATTAGAAATCAGAGTATGATCGATGATTGCTACCTTTTTATGCTTTCCATTATTTTCCATGTAATAACCAATAAACGTATAACCGTATCGTTTCTAGATCACAACTCTGAAAAAAAAAGTGCGTGGCAAAAAATATGGCCGTGATTAAGAACAATTAAAATCTGATGCATTTCAAAGTAAACATTTCGTGTGTTTCTTTAAGCCTTTTATCATTTATGTGGAATTAACGAGCCGCAGTCTGTACGTTAAATAATTCCCCTAACGCAGGTGTACACAGGTAAATAAGTTCAACTGAATGCAATTTTAGGTTCTCTTCAACTTTCTACCCACGTGTACATAATTTTTCGAAAATTTTCAATAAAAAACCTATCACGTTTTTATCTTCCGTGATTTTTTTTTTAGAAAATCTACCTTTGTAAATGCAATTGTCTCGTTGCTTAGGTAATATTTTAAGCAAATATGCAGAAATTTAGACGAGCTCAAGCAGAGAATAAACTTTCAATCAACAAACATTTAGAAGCAAATGCTTATTTAGAATCATCCAGTGAAGATGAAGATGAAAAAAACGAAGAAGATATACAGAATGTTGTTGAAAAAGTATTGGCTGCTTACCAAGGGAAGGAGGCAGATGCAGAAAAGATTTTATCATATTTAATTAATATCTTTGAATCTGGCAGTGCTGTTTGCTTAATATGTATTTCAACTGTGAGAAAAGCAGATCCAGTATGTTTCTCTTAGAATTATATCAGTCATAATTTTTTATATTCTTTTTTAGTACATATAGATAATTAATGCAACTGTTTCAGATATGGAACTGCAGCAAATGTTTTGCATTTTTACATCTATCTTGTATTTTACATTGGATACAGGATAGCTTAACTGTTAAGCGTGAGAAAGGTCTGACACAAATATGGGCATGGTAAGTTTTATATTCATTTATTTACAATCATTTAAACATGGTATGATTTGTTAATATCCATGAATAAATTACAGCCCAAAATGTCGTATGGAATATGGACAGGATGAAATTCCACGTAACTATAAGTGCTTCTGCAAAAAAGTTATAGACCCTTCACATCAACCATGGAATATTCCACATTCCTGTGGAGAAATTTGTAACAAACCCTTGCAGCCAGAGTGTGGTCACAAGTGTGTTTTACTCTGTCACCCTGGACCATGTCCACCTTGTGCAAAAATATTATCTGTCAAATGTTACTGTGGCAAACAAATGCCACAGCAACGGCGATGCAATACCAAAGAGTGGAGTTGTGGCACTGTGTGTAACAAGAAGTACAAACAATGTTTACATATTTGTAAAGAAGTATGTCACACAGGAGAATGTCCACCTTGTTCAGAACTATTACTACTTGAGTGTCATTGTAAGAGTAACAAGGAACTGAAGGCATGCTCAGAAGGTGCATGGATTTGTGATAAACTCTGTGGCAGGCCTCTTTCTTGTAATGTTCATACATGCCAAAGTACTTGCCATTTACTTGGCGATTGTGGACCATGTTTACTGGAAAAAAACAGAACGTGTCCATGTGGGAAAAAACGTTATGCTATTTCCTGCAAGCAGGAACAATTACCCACATGTGGGGACACATGTGGCAAATTATTAGACTGCGGTTCGCATCGTTGTAACATGAGATGTCACACGGATCGTTGCGGACAATGTTTAGAAGTCGTCACGAAATCGTGTCGATGCGGTAGCTATAAGAAAGAAGTCGCTTGCGGCAAAGAGTTTCACTGTAATAAAAAGTGCATGCAGATACGCTTGTGCGGGAAACATTTGTGCAATAAGAAATGTTGCGACTGTGTGATCAAAAACACGTATAACATGTGCGAAAAGGTATGCAACAATACTTTGAACTGTCGAAAGCACAAATGTTCCGCCCCCTGTCACAGTGGCCCCTGTTATCCTTGTGCACAAACTGATGTTATACAATGTAGATGCGGATATAATAAGATAACAATACCATGTGGTACAGTGAAGAAAATAAAACCTCCGCCTTGCAACAAGTCATGTAAAATACCACCTATCTGTCATCATCCTAAAAGAGAAACTCACAAATGTCACCAAGGTCCTTGTCCACCTTGTAAAAAGATTTGCGGTTTAGTATACAAACGATGTGGTCATTCTTGTGTTGCTGTTTGTCATACGAAAGTCTGGGTAAAGGTGACTAAAAGCGATGTAAAGACGCAACCTGCTGGACCATGGGATATACAGAAAGAAACTATGCAGCTAAAAACGTTACCGTGTCCACCGTGCGAAGTTTCGGTACAAGTTACATGTTTAGGAGGGCACGAGACACGTCCGTGGCTTTGTCACATGGCCAAACCTACCTCTTGCGGAAGATTATGCGGCAAAATGTTACCATGTACAAATCATACATGCGAATTGATTTGCCATAGAGTACCGTTGTCCGACGGAGATAGAAATACTACTCCTTGTATGGAGTGTGAACAACCATGTCAGTTTCCACGTCCGTCTGGATGCACGCATTCGTGCCCGAAACCTTGTCACCCTGCACCGTGCAGTCCTTGCAAGCAATTAGTTAAAATCTCATGTCATTGTGGTATAGGTACCTTATACCGTAGATGTGTTGAACTGACATCAGCCACGACCGATGAACGTAACGAGTTACTCAAATGCGGGAACCAATGCCCCAAAAATGTAATTAAACTCTCGATACGGCTATTATTTATAAATCTGTTTGATTTTTTTTTATAATTAAATGATCGCGTTTTATTTTAGTATTCTTGCAACCATCGATGTATGAATAACTGTCATCCAGGTCCATGTAAAAATGAAAAGGAATGCAACAAGAAAGTGAAACTATCTTGTGCATGCAAACGTATTAAAAGAGACTTCATTTGCTCAGTGGTGCAGAGAGAGGAAATTTGTATAGAATGTGACGATGTTTGTATCAAATTGAAGAACGAGAAATATCAAGCTCAAGCAGCGTTATTAGAACAGGAACGACAAGCGGAAGAGATACGCAATCAGCAAGAAATTGAGAAGTTCGAACGAAAATTCAAACCCCGTCGTAAAGGAAGGGATAAGATGGATACAAAAAAATTGGAGAAAAAGACATGCGATACTTATAAGAACTATTGGATTTTAGCAATTTTTATATGCTTAATAGGTATTGCAATAACTTATGTGATGATTGTTTAAAGAGCAGGCACGTTTTTGATCTCGATGATTCTTAAATACGTCGTAGAAATCAACATTTCGAACAGTTTTTTTTTCCTATGCGTGTATCAATTAAACTTTCTTAGTTTTCAAGATATTCGCAAAACACTGTCGGTACCATTATACCGAATTCAGCCGTTTTACGGTGACCAGATAAAATACAAAGTAACTCTAACCCAAGCCTAATTTTCATCTTTTATTTACGAGAGGTTATAGGAGAAAGTTATTTCAAATGTTGATCTCTACGATATATTTAAAAATCATCTAAATCGAAAACACGTCCACTTTCTAAATGATCATCTTGTAGAAATATATGATGTATTTTCAATTCGAGTTTAATAAATTAATGATCGCGTTTTAAATAATTTTGTTACGAATGTAAGATATTTTTACGATTTTCAAGATATAGTGCCATAAAAAGTCCAAAGAATTTTAAGTTCGTGTTCGTTATTTTATGAAACTGAAATGGCATTGTAATATTTTATACTGTCGTATTTTTATTGCACAATAATTATGTCATTCTAACGCTGAATAAAAAGTTTTAAATATTTGAAGTTACATAATTATGGTCTATTTTTCTTTTACACTATTCCGTTTTTATTTCAATCCGCGCAAATTGTGAATTTCAAATTCTGTTTACAAAGTGCCATCTATTGGTAATTAATTTGTTTAGCGGACGTCCAAATAAGTTGTTTGAGGTTAAGTTGTCTTTGCAAAGCAGTCTTGTTTGTGTTTACGTTGATAGTTTGACAATAAAGAATGGCAGTTCCATCGGTTTCATTATCAACAAGAAACAAAAAGCATTTTCTAGGAGTACCAGCGCCTTTGGGATATGTTGCTGGTGTTGGAAGAGGGTAATTTATAGAAAATAATACTATTTCGCTAACTTAACCTTCTTAACCTTCTTTGAAATGGATGTTAATGTATTACTTTGATTGATCGTTCTTTTTTTAGAGCTACCGGATTTACAACTAGATCTGATATCGGTCCGGCTCGAGATGCTAACGATGTTTCGTAAGTAGTTAATTTAATAAATCGAAAGTGAGCTTATCGTACTATGATAAGTTTTATACTTGCCCCATAGGGATGACAGACATGCTCCACCTACAAAAAGAACAAAGAAAAAAGAAGAAGAAGAAGAGGATGAAGAGGATTTGAATGATTCAAATTACGACGAATTTTCTGGATATGGAGGATCTTTGTTCAGCAAAGTAGGATATCAAGCAGAATTTATTAAATACATATGATTACATATACAATTTATTATTGCAGGATCCATATGACAAAGATGACGAAGAAGCTGATGCTATTTATGAAGCTATTGACAAAAGAATGGACGAAAAGCGTAAAGAGTACAGAGAAAAACGGCTCAGAGAAGAATTAGAAAGGTATCGTCAGGAACGTCCTAAAATACAACAGCAGTTTTCAGATTTGAAAAGAGAATTGGTAAACGTAACCGAGGAAGAATGGAAAAATGTTCCAGAAGTTGGTGACGCTCGAAATAGGAAACAACGAAATCCACGGGCCGAAAAATTCACACCGTTACCAGATTCTGTACTCGCTCGAAATTTGGGCGGTGAAACATCGACTAGTATCGATCCATCGAGCGGTCTAGCATCTATGATGCCTGGTGTAGCAACACCTGGAATGCTAACACCTACAGGAGATTTAGACTTAAGAAAAATTGGACAAGCGAGAAACACTTTAATGAATGTTAAATTGAATCAAGTTTCCGATTCTGTGGAGGGGCAAACTGTTGTCGATCCCAAGGGATACCTCACAGATTTGCAAAGCATGATTCCAACATATGGTGGTGATATTAAGTAAGTTTAAAAGATATTGAATATCTTCGTATTAACAGCAATTTCATGAAACTTTCTTTCAGTGATATCAAAAAGGCTAGATTATTGTTAAAGTCTGTAAGGGAGACCAATCCTAATCATCCACCAGCATGGATAGCCTCTGCTCGTTTAGAAGAAGTTACCGGGAAAGTACAAGCAGCACGAAATTTAATAATGAAAGGCTGTGAAGTAAATCCTACATCAGAGGATTTATGGTTAGAAGCAGCTAGACTTCAGCCACCAGATACAGCTAAAGCGGTAATCGCTCAATCCGTAAGACACATACCAACCTCTGTCAGAATTTGGATCAAAGCAGCTGATTTAGAAACGGAAACGAAAGCAAAAAGAAGAGTGTATCGCAAGGCTTTGGAACATATACCTAATTCAGTGAGATTATGGAAAGCAGCTGTGGAATTAGAGGAACCTGAAGATGCACGAATTTTGCTCAGTCGAGCAGTCGAATGTTGCCCAACAAGTGTAGATTTATGGCTTGCTCTTGCTCGATTAGAAACATACGACAACGCAAGAAAAGTGCTTAACAAGGCAAGAGAAAATATTCCAACTGACAGGCAAATTTGGACAACAGCTGCGAAATTGGAGGAAGCAAATGGAAATAAGCACATGGTCGAGAAAATTATCGATCGAGCGATATCTTCCTTGAGCGCAAATGGAGTTGAAATTAACAGAGAACACTGGTTCAAAGAAGCTATGGAGGCAGAGAAAGCTGGTGCTGTACACACATGTCAAGTTATTGTGAAAGCAATTATTGGTTTTGGAGTTGAGGAAGAGGACAGGAAGCACACATGGATGGAAGATGCAGAAGCTGTAAGATTATACGTTTCTCTTGTGTATGTTATATATTGTATGAACAGTATATGAACAATTTATACATTCGTTGTTCTAGTGTGCTCAACAAGGGGCACTAGAGTGTGCCAGAGCAGTCTATGCTTACGCATTATCGACATTTCCAAGCAAAAAGTCAATTTGGTTACGTGCAGCGTATTTCGAGAAAACATATGGAACACGAGAATCTTTGGAATCGTTGCTTCAAAGAGCAGTGGCACATTGTCCAAAGAGTGAGGTCCTTTGGCTTATGGGAGCAAAGTCAAAATGGTTGGCTGTAAGTATATCCTGAGAAACATATTATATCACAATGTTGCCCTTTTAATTTATATAAAATATACGTTTTATTTCAAGGGTGACGTTCCAGCAGCAAGAGGTATTTTATCCCTCGCGTTTCAAGCTAATCCAAACTCGGAGGAGATTTGGTTGGCGGCAGTGAAACTGGAATCGGAAAATTCTGAATACGAAAGAGCTCGACGGTTACTCGCGAAAGCTAGAGCATCTGCACCTACTCCTAGAGTGATGATGAAGAGCGCAAAATTAGAATGGGCTTTGAACAATCTCGATGCGGCTTTATTACTTCTAAAAGAAGCTCTAGAGGCATTTGATGATTTCCCTAAATTGTGGTTGATGAAGGGACAGATTGAAGAACAGCAAGGAAATTTGGATAAAGCTTTAGAAACATACAATCAGGCTGTAAGGTTTACTTTTTCCTCATCTAATTTCTACGTTTAGATGCACCTATTATTTAAATACTTTTAATTACATTACAGATAAAGAAATGCCCTAATTCCATTCCATTGTGGCGTCTATTAGCGCAATTAGAACACAGAAAGGGTCAGGTTACTAAAGCTAGATCAGTTTTGGAAAAAGCACGTCTGAAAAATCCTAAGAACGCTGAGCTTTGGTTAGAAGCTATCAGAAATGAATTGAAAAGCGGCGGTGTTAAGGATATGGCAAATACACTTATGGCTAAAGCATTGCAAGAATGTCCGACATCAGGTTTACTTTGGGCAGAAGCAATATTTATGGAACCACGACCACAGAGAAAGACGAAAAGTGTGGATGCTTTGAAGAAATGCGAACATGATCCGCACGTTCTTCTTGCAGTATCTAAGTGAGTGATTGATAACTTATTACGATATTTGTGTGAAATATATAAAGTATACATTATTTTAATAAAAATACATGTACTTTACAGACTGTTCTGGTGTGAACATAAAATTTCGAAGTGTAGAGACTGGTTCAACAGAACAGTTAAGATAGATCCAGATTTAGGAGATGCGTGGGCCTATTTCTACAAATTTGAGCTGTTAAATGGGACAGAGGAACAACAGGAGGAGGTGAAAAAACGATGTATCGCCGCAGAACCTCATCATGGTGAAAATTGGTGTAGAGTATCGAAAAACATAGCGAATTGGTGTCTAAGCATCGATCAAATCTTAGTATTAGTTGCGAAAGATCTACCAATTCCGATATAATGTTCGATAACGTAATTTAAGTTAATAATTGTATATATTTTCTAAAGATTTAGGTATAATAATAAAGTGAACTATGTCTAAACAAGATAAAACATATTTATTCTTCTTTGTCGATGTTTTTGCCGTTATCTCGTTTTGGCTGGCTTTTTCAGTTCAAACGCGATACTTTAAATTTCGCGGGCAATTCGATGCCATTAACCTCTGACGTTACCAGGTAACAATACTGCTACAGGATAATCGTAGTTTATAAAAATAGTAAATGGAAACGAAAGATAATAAGGTATCTAATAGTTAATAGTTGAATAACTCTCGTAATTGATGAGGATGTTGACTATCTGTTTTCTTTTTTTTATATATAAAAGTCCCTTAAAAGTATTTTATAATGTTCACTGTGACCGACAGACGAGGTACAGATTCCTGCATTTCATCGACGTTTCAATTTACTCTTTGGTTAAAATAGTTTCGCTCGTTAAACGAGAAATTTACGTCAATAATATTAATTATTACATTTAAAAGTCTACATTATTTTTATATGTTAAACAATTCTATTAAAGTTCGAAGATTGGTGTCAAGTGTCTATTAAACATAACCTACGAGATGATCAGTTTACTCACCGAGCATACCCTACGTATTAGAAAGGTGGTGAGTATAAAATAAAGTTACTGTTAAATTATGCTACATATTCAGGATACTATGCTATATTTTTTGAAATAGATTTTCTTTTATTTAATTCTTTCATTTAGTCAATACGTTCGCTAGAAAATACACACAAGAACGAGTAGAATTGTTCTTTGTCACAATCTTAATCTTAAATCAATTTTTTGGAATGTAACTGTCCTATTTCCAAACATTTGTAAGACCCAACGAGGCTGCCATATGACGTGCAGCTGGGATAACTGCACCATGAGTCATTCGAGCTTGTCAACCCCTAAAAAGTCCTTCATTTCTACTCCCTTCTCCCTATTGTGTGCGTGTGTGTCACAAATAGCATCGAAAGTGGGCACATTCCTTGGTAACATTTACTGGAATTGCAGGCAGTTACAATTCGTCCAACTCCATTTACTGGAATTGCAGGCTGTTCCAATTCGTGCATGTCCGTGATAATCGAAAAAAAGTTATAGTTTAATAGGAAAGATAAAAGTACCGAAAGCAAGTTTAATACGTGAAAAACATGGAAGTTTATCGTGCATCGAATGCGAAATCATGCTTGTCGCGAAGGGTGAGTCAGCCACCCTCCGATGACGGTCAAGGAGACGATTGGAGGAAGCATTCGAACGATGGTAAAGGGCATTTTACAGGGGTGAGGGAAGGAGATTCGGTGGCTCACTATTGGCTGGCTACCGGGGTCGGAATTCGTGGTGGGGATTGGTGCGGTGCGATCGTAGGATCGTCAGAAGGAAGAGTGGAAGAGTGGCTCGCCGGTGTTACCTGGTGTTACGTGCCGCGGAATCACTAGCCGGTCAGTCAGTGTGCTGCCTCCTTCCTGCCCTTGAACACTCGGCTGGACAGTGTTTGCGCCTGCCTCTACCTCTTGTAGTGACAACTGACAGGTCAGTGCTCTCTTCGCCGCGTTCCATTCTATCTACTCGGCTTAAATTGCATGCGATCGATGCGCTTTCGTCGAGTAAACTGAAACGTATACACGGTGGTTATTTCTCTATCGACCATATT
Source organism: Anthophora plumipes (assembly GCA_951804975.1). Lineage (NCBI taxonomy): Eukaryota > Metazoa > Arthropoda > Insecta > Hymenoptera > Apidae > Anthophora > Anthophora plumipes. The sequence continues at coordinate 16,846,890 of OX638122.1, read as the reverse complement.
TGACCGGTTACCGGCTTTCTTCGTGCACTCAAAGAAAGATAGTAACATGGATAGCGTGTGTGTATATACATGTATACGTGCTTTTACAATACAGCGAAGACAATTATAATACACAAGTTAACTACTTTTCTCTCGGTATTTTTGTTTCTTTTTTTTTTTTCAAGTGAAAATCGCCAAAAACTCGATAAATACGTTCTCATTGATATCGATCGTCTTCGTTATTCACCGATCGAAAATGGAGGGGTGTGGTCAAATCTCCATACGCGGCTTGTGTACATACGAATCTCAGGTCGATGCTAACCGACAGGTTTTCCTATTGTTTTTTCACTTTCTCGAGTGGGCGTTGTGAAATATTGAAATCGGTAGGATTAAAATCACATATTTTCCGGTATTCTGGTACTCACAAAAATACAAACAAGAATATTGTCGATACTACAATTTGTGTTTTTATATCATCCGTAGAATTATATTTTTTAATTTGGTTTTATGGTAAACTTTGAGATACGAAACTAAGGTACAAGGAAATAAGTTATACTTTGTGAAATTTCGACAGCATTGTTCTCTCTACTTATCATCAGACCTTTGAATGTCCTTACGTTAGGACGATAGGATGGGACAAGGGCGTGGTTTTGACAGATGCACTCTGCTGCGCATCAGGCACGCAAATGTGTTTCTGGTTGCCGACTGGCGAACACGCGTCTCCTCTCCTTTATAGTTATACCATGATTTCCCCTCGACTTAGATTTCAAGGAAAAATTCCATTTTTTTTCTTTTCTTTTTTTCGTTAGCATTTAATTTTTACATTAACAGTAGAATGTAATCTGTGAATAAATCTTTCTAATAAATTATTTATCGTGAAATATTTAATCGAACCTTTGAAACGATTTAATTTCAATGTATTTTCATGAAACGTATCCAGTTGCCTTGACGGACTAATTACAACGCACTGCTTTTCTCTAATTAAATGTACACATTTTTATGCACGGTATCTTCATAAGGGAGAATCCAGCGGTATTTGCATCTTATCATGTCTCGGACGAGTTGACTCGCTTCAAGGCGAGCGAGCGGATCTTTCGAGTAAGTAAAGAACTCTGGAAATTCTGTTTACGGATTCTAGCCGCAGTGGCAATTTTTATTTTCAACATTTACATTATCAATCTTAACGGCCACAATCATTTCCATCTCTCCAACCTATTGTTACCTTCGTGATTGGATTTTAAAATTATTTATTATATTGTAAAGTCTTAGTTTAAGCAGAACTGTGTTCCTCGGAAATTTAGATGCATATTCACGAATACGTAAATACACGTCCATGGAAAAAAGATCGTGATTCAAGATAAATCCCACGCGAAGAATTAAAAATCACCTTTTTACCATTGACCATGAAAGCCGAGGTCGTCGATACGTTATGTAGTACATATAGATAGCGGAGTTCAGGAACCCCACTCTTCGACCCCCGCATTGCCAATCGATGAAACCGTCTGCCACCAGTCGACCGCTCCCCCGGTGCAACCCCGCATGTACAAAACCGACACGTACACACAGTACGGAACTAGCGTGCGCGCGCGCAGCTATTTCATTCACGTTCCGGAAGAAATATCCTGAGACTTCTTCAGCATCTTCAAGGTCGACCCATCACTAGGACGTAACCTAAAAGCGCGTTTAAATTTAGAATAGAAGAGAATTAATTGCAGCAGGTGGAAAGAGAATGAACTTAATTATAATTCCGTAGTTTCTTCATTTTGTTTGCACATTATCGAAAGTAATATAATTAACGAAACAGGTGCAAAGAAATTCATAGTAATTAAGTACTTTCTTTTTTTTCGGTTAATTCTGAATATTGAAATACTATATGGAAAAATGGTTAGGAGTTTTTATATATCTATGGAACTTTAGAGCTCAAACATATCACCCTTTGCTTTCGTCAAGTACCAGAACCAGGATGTTGCTCGTCGTGTAGAAGCGTAATGACGAAAGCAATCTGCCATCTACGAGATTGGGTCAAAGGGTTCTTTTCAGGGCTCTATTCATTCACGGTGTATACTTTGGTACTCGTTCACGAAATCTTGACCGCTGAAGAGGATCCTTTTTACGCCGGTTATTACGGCGAGATCGTGGCATAATTTACTGTATGACGTGGCTTTCAGCGTTCACGAAGTATCCCGAATTTCGTCGCTTCTCAAATCGCTCGGTTGTGTTGGACTAAACCATTCCGAAATGAACATTATATTTTTCAACAGCTGTGCTTACTTATCTCGGAACGTTTATAATAAAATTAATATTAACCCTTTGCTATTGAGGGTCTAACGTTCATTCATCGTTGATACAATTAAAAATGAATAATTACATCACAGAAGGATACAAAGGATCAATCTCGCTTGTATCTCTTGAATGAAAAGTTCTTCCGTGTTTCTGAATTTATCAGAATTCAATGCATGAGATGAAGACAAAAAACAGAACATAATCCGTAGGTCCACGAGCCGCTTGGTAACACGTAATACGCCCCTGAGCGTACGCGCCACCGCTCGATACGAACGCGCGCGTCCAGGGTTCGTTAGCCGTCACGGTCGCCAGAAAGAGTGACGGAGAGGGGAAGGAAGGGAAAAAGAAAGAAAGAAAGAGAGGAGGGCGTTTGTATCGCGTTTGCTCGGAGTGCAAACGCGACACGAAATCATCGTAACGCATTTTCTAGCCACACGCTGCACGCTTTTATGTGGGTATATGTACAGTGCACGTAGGTGGTCGACAGTGTGCAACCTACCACCACCACTATTGCCATAACTAACACCATCACCATCGGTCGATACAGCCGGCACACGGCCACGCAGAGAAACGAACCGCTGTGTACGCCACTGTGGTCCTCCATTAAATGCGATTACCCAAGTTAATTGGCAGCCCGCGCGAACTCGTTAGCCGTCGGCCGTAAGATCTCTTTTTACCAGGAACCTACGACTATGTCCGGCGAAACCCTTGGACGATTAAACGATCTTATCGATTCACCAGATGCGCCTGTACTCAATCGGTTCGAAACGTTCGTTCGATAGACTTACGTGGAAGTTATGAATAATCCGTTTCTCTCTTTTCCGCCTGGTTTATGTTGATTATGAACGCTAAACTACCATATAACAATAATTACTGTAATTTTACAACACAGTGTATTTTTTTAAATGATTCTAAATGAAAATATTTCTTTACGCTGTTCTTTTCGTTTTTTCTTTTTGTTTTCGTTGTATGTATAATTTTGATTTAAAGTATTTTGTATGACTGGCAGAGATTTCAATCCCGCGATGAGTACGTGGTTCGCCGAAGTATGTAGCGTATACACCGACGCGTCCTGCAAACCGGCTAGCGCGTCGATGCGAGCAACCTAGTTTCCTTATTAACTCGCAGACCTCTTTTCTCCACGCGAGATCAAGTAGGATTTATCGTGATTTCTCCTCGGACACTGGCGTACTGAGATCGTTCTCAGTCCTCCACCTCCACCTCCACCTTGTACCGTGATAATCCAATGAGATACATCTTCGAGAGCCATCGGGTACCAGCGTACTTTCCTGACTTTTGTGAAATCGACCGACTTTACGCTGTGACTCGCCGCGAAATTGCGCTGGTGAAGAGTATGAATGGAGGTTATCTTCAATTCTGACATTTCAGTTACATTCATTTTCTTCATATTGTATATAAACGATTTTTCATTATTTGATTATAAATTTCTTGATATCAGAGATGTACACATGCCGTAGATGCTGTAATAACGTATAGTACTCTTAAAATGATCAATTTGCGTGTATCATATGCTTTGAAACGTGTTAACCGCTACAACTAATCGAGCCATCTCCTCTTCGTTTTGTTACCGTTACGCAGAACGCGTACGAACGACGGTTCAGTGTGCGTGCACTCAATGCAAGACTCCTACACGCATGTTCGAGGATAGGGAGAAAAGAAATATTCAGCAAGCGGATACGTAAAGGACACGAATGTGCTCCACGGTTGCGTATTCAGCCTCTTTCGAGCTCTCTCTATATACAGCCATACGACCGGCTACCATATAAGGACCTATACACAGCCTTGTCGATGCTGACCCACCGTTGGAACGTATCCCTCGAACACTCTCCTGGAGCCACTGGCGTACGATTATCTGTGTTTTCTCGAACCTGCAATTCCTTTGCTGCTGCTTCTTCTACCCTTCCAATACTTCCTATTATACAAAAACAAATATTTTGTAATAAATTTTTTTTTATTACTATCGATCTGTAATTTATTTTTACTATTTGAGAAGCTAAGAAGTTATTTAAAGTAGAATATGTAACCTAGGTTCAGTAATTCGATCTGGCTCTTCTGTTGAACGATGAAATTAGTTTCTTGACTTTTCTGGAAAATATTTTCAGAAAAGTATCGAGTTACCAAGTATCAGTTAACCATGAGTTTTTATGTTTATCAGTTGTACGAAGCTTCAGGCTGATTCATTTTACGCTAAACAGTACCGACTTCTGTAAAATGATAAGAAAACTTGTTAACATTACGTGTCATTATCGTTCTATGCGTTGATAATGAGTTCCGCCAGTTTTAACCAATGATATTTGCTTTATGGAATTTGCATTGGTATCTCCTTTGAATTGCTCTCCTTGTCTGAATTTTCATCAGTTAAGAGTGGTCGTCGAAACGCTAAAACTAACGAATATAAACGACGTAAATAAGGAGAGAAACAAAGTTGGAGAAAAAGAGAAAAAAAAAACAGAGAAAGAATTGGGAGGGAGAACCCGACGAACATGAGTCATTCTAGCTTCAGTGGTGCACAAACTTTTTTAATTGCGAGCCACCAAACCGACGGAATTTGCGTTCACCTGCAATTAAGCTTCATTTTTAACGCTGTTTAACACTGCGAACAAAATAGGATCCTCCATGCAAAGATAGATCCGCGTTTCGTCGTATGGTTTTTCGAGCATTTGAGTTTGTCGAGGAGGTACCGTAAAATACGGAGTGTCGTCGATTATGCATCGCTGCCTTAACAACTGTAAAGGGTAAAAGCAACGTGAGTGCCGGATTCGATGTACGAACATATGACGGAATCTCTCGGAGTTTCTCGCGGCGGAGCATGCATAGACTACCAATTGTATTTTAAACATGCTTCGATAGAATTTTGTTATTTCTGTTGTAGTTTCTATAAATGTATACTTTTATAGCTACGCGTGTAATACGAACATTTACTCAATTTATAATAGATAATTTATCAAATTTCATGGAAATATCTCTGAATTTATACAAAATTACAATTTAACCTTGATGAATTCGTTTAAAATTTCAAATATAGTATGATCGATCAGCCTGACGAATTGTTTACATGAAGAAATATAATCGTAGAAGTCCAGACCCCGTGAATAAGAATCCTGCTTCATAAAAATGCCGACGTTTCAATAGGAAATTACACGGGAGGATATGTGACCAGAAAGGAAATGGAAAGAAACTCGGACCGGAAGTAGCGAGCTTCTGCCGTTTCCGCTTCGTAACGCATTACTTGCCGGCGTCTAGGCACGAAAATTTCGAGAACGAAAAACCATCGTTTAAATTTTAATAAAGATTTAATCGCATATCTCCCTCCTGTTCGTCTATAACTATTCTCAAACGAGTCAAACCCGAGATAGATACGATTAAACGAATCCGCTAATTGCAATTAACGTAACCATATGCATTTTAAGATGTTACGTGTCCGATTACGTTCCAACATAATTATGACCAATCCGTTATTTTCGTCTACAAAAAAGAAAAAAAAGTAGACGAGGGAAGACCGGAAATGTTAGACGAGCGAGCAACAGTTGCCTACCTTTGCATTCGCCAGAAACGGTGCCGTTATTCGTTCGGAATTTATGGTACTTGCGTATGTTTGTTCAGCTTGTATCTCGCATTGAATCAAAGAAAAGCTCGTTGATTTTTTTTCTCTTTTGTTTTGTATCTTTTCGATAATTCGCATCAAACATTTGGACCGTTTATTTTGAAAGTGGTGCAAGTCCATTTTTTTAATTTTTTTTCTAGTTATAAATAAAAACGTTTACACTAAATTATGTGATATCTCATTTTTTTTTGTTTTTAAATGCACTTACATCACTTTCAAAATAAACGGTCCATTTAACAAATATATATGAAACAAAGAAATCTACGAGAGCCGACCCTGTACATAGAAAATATGTCATACGGGTGAATCTCCAACGTTTAAATTGGAAACAGGAAAGAAAGTGCGTCTTGGGTTCATGTAACGTCATGTTTCTCGATATGTTCCGACGTTTCTGTCAATATACGCATTGAAAGTGTTGCGAAACGCATTCGATATCGATACGTTTCTCGATAGTCGCGTATTTACACGGGCCGCGTATGTCACGTTCCTTTATAAATGCTTTCTTCGTTTTCTCCGTAACACGATAATAATAAACTGGCGCGTTCCCTGACGCTTTGAGGATTTATGCGTTTTCTTCTTGTATAACCGTCGCACGATCGTCGTTGTTCCGTTGGAAATAAAAAGAATGGATTAAAAGTCAGAGATGTTGAGACGACATTGTTGCGAGATCTACCATCTTAGTTGCAATCATCAATTTTTTGTATATGCAAGTCCTGTTTTAATTTTTCGGATTTTATTATTCTGTATAGTTTTAAACGTATTATAGCTTAAGGATAGAGTCTTAAGCTTAAGATATAACTTCTTTTTTTGTGGTAGACTAGAGAGAAAACAGAAACAGATCGCGTCCAAGAAAAGCTCGCCATTCAATTTCAGATTATGGTTCAAGTTGTTGATGTCAAATTGTTTTTTCTTTTTTCTTTTTTTTTTTTTTAACAGAAAAACCTTTTAGGGATATCGATAGCCAGACGAGAAAGAAAAGTACAACTAAAAAATTTGTTAACTTTAGATTATGAATGTGTAAAGTACTAGCGGAATCTTATGATTCTTTAGATCGATTAGTAGAATCGATTGTGTTTTATACAGGATCATTAGCAGATAGTTCCGTAGAGGTTACATTAACAACACATCATTAAATCAACGACAATGAATGTTTCGATAACAATGAAAGAAATACAGTTTTTTTTTTTATTATCAACAAAATATACATAGTCAATACTGTCATTAAGAATAACGATTGGTCGTTTGTTTCAGATTAAACAGTACAACACATCACCATGTCGAGTCCGTCGTTGAAAGACCTGCCAAAAGTAGCCTTAGACTTGAAAAGCGAGCTAGAGGGTTTCAATCATGGCTGTATGAAAAAAGCCGCGACCGCTGAAAAGAACGTTTTACCTTCTGCCGAAGGTACAGCTTTGAATATTATTATTATTTTTCCCTTGAAGCATTTTCGTCGAGATAATCATCGTAATGTAACTTATTCGTAATTCAATTCCTTCGTAACATTATACAGAGTTCTAATGTTAAATAAACGATTTCTCGTAACGATCGATTATAATGCATGTGATATTATAATATGTAGACGTACGACAGGAGCGACAGCATTCTGAATTTATCCACGATGTGGAGACATTTAAACCAGATCAATTGAAACATGCCGATACGAAAGAGAAGATCATTTTACCCAATGCCAAAGGTATCATAGAATTTTAATCAGATTCCATAGGGGGAAATACAGTTTATAGTAAGGTTCTCTATCTCTTCTACGGCCGGTAACAGGAATGGGTGGTTCTGTTGCTTTTGGTGCTTCGAGGTGGCGCGATCAAAACAATACGTGACCGGAGGCTAACTTTTTCACTTTCGCTTTCAGTCGCTTAGGTGGAATTGTTTTGCATGTGCGGTCGTCTCGTCCCATAAACTCCCGTACTCTGTACTCTCCGTCCATGATAACAACACGATGTTACGTCTGTCAGACGATAAACGTTTTATCGGCTTTACCATTTTTACCATTATTTCTTACTAGCGGTGGAAAGGCACTTTAAAAACAGTGTGCTTTGTTCTCGGAAGAAATATACGATTCGCTTAAGCAACTTGTATTTTTTGTTCTTTTCTTCAATTAAGCAAAATATAGTTACACTGTTTTTAAAATAATTTCACGGTACAAAATTGCGGCTAGACTATTTAATGTCTAATTGAATACTATTCCACAGTGGTTTCCAGTGGTCTTTTATTACTTTTTGCAATTCTCCACCGCGTGTTTTCTTTTTTCGTTCTTTGACCTCGATACACGTTTTACAGATGTAGCCGCAGAAAAGACCCAACAAACGCTGATGTCGGGCATCGAGACATTCGACCCGGCTAGTTTGAAACACACCGAAACTCAAGAAAAGAATCTGCTACCTGACAAGGATGGTACAGTATCGAATTTCGTGGCTGTTGTACATTTTTCTTGGCTTTCGTAATCTTTAGAAGAAACTGCTAACCGAATAGAAAAGCATAGACGTTCAAGTAATGAGAAATTTGTATGTGTAATGTGCAGCTATCCAGCAGGAGAAAGGAAAGCAACAGCTAATGTCTGGTATTGAAAATTTTGATCCTGCGAAATTGAAACACGCGGAAACGCTTGAGAAAAATCCCTTGCCAACCAAAGAAGGTGAGATAAAAGCAATGTAATAAACGAATGCTTCTAGAATTACGAGCTATTAAAAATGGCAAAAAAGTGAAAGAAAAATGCGCGGACACAGTATTTGCACGAATATGGTGTTTTTTGTTTCAGCAATCGACGCTGAAAAAGTAGCTGCTTAAAGGAAGCTTTTTAATACAGAAAGAACCGGAAAAGAAAGGGAGCAGCGACTCGTCATTTCTTCCATTTTCTATATCGTGACATTTTATAATAATTATTCATACATTTGTCGACAAGAAAAAAGGAGAATGCGAAACACTGTGTTAATGTAATCTTATGATTATACTTATCCTACCGTCATGAGCGTCCCTTTCGGCGAGACGCGCACAAGTCGATTTTTACACGAAAAACTATTAACAACGGAACGACGATGAAGGTTCGGGCCCAAATTTAATTAAGAAAAAGGAGAAAAAAAGAAAAAAAACGCGCGGTAAAACTTTTTACAACCGATACCCCTATTTCGATATTCCTAATAAAGGTATTAAAATACGAACGATAATTAAGTAATTTTGGGCTTGTATCGACATCCGCCTCTCAAACACTAACTCGCCAAAGGATGTACTTTTTATACTAAGAAAGTTGCACGCAGGCAAACATTATTTTCGATAGCAACAAAATTGGGTAGCATTGCATGCGTTACAGATATCGCAATGATACAGCGGTTGATCTTATATTTCTGTAAAAATCATATTTTATATAACAGGCTATTGTACTTTTTTAATATTTCGTACACATCGCATTGTCATTCCGATAAAAATTATTATGACGAATAAAAAAGTAATTTGTAAGAAACAGACTTTTATATATATATACACACACACACACACACACAGATATATAGTATCTGAATCCCTTTTAAAGTATCAATTAATTATGTTACATATATCTTGTATTCGATATGAGCTTCGTTCGAACAGGCGCGCGAAAATCAAACAAAGAAAGTATCTATCGTTGAAAGTCTTAACCTGTCTGGTAAGGGTCCTTTTCTAACAAAAGTAGTTCTGAAAGTGCCAAATCACGGATTATGATTGGTCGTGAAGTTTTTCTCTGTCCAATAGTCTCATCGAAATCGATACTAATAGCAACCTAATGAAAAAGGACCTGTTGCTAGTCCTTTAGTAGCCATGCTATAATTTTAAGTACAGGGTGGTCGTTACGTTGTACGGTTTAAAACTTCTCGTAGTGATTAATAATATTTGATCGAACGAATCATTTATCATATTACTCACTTATCTTCCAAAAGGTACAATTTTGTTTACAATCAGTATTTTCTTTCCTTTTTTTTTTCTCCCTTTTATTTTCGAACTAACGATTCCCAATTAACAATAGAACGTCCTTCACTGTTTTGCATTATGAAATTATTATTATTTGTCGATTTATGAAAACCTTAAGATATTTCTAATGTTTCAATGGTAACGATCGTTATTTTGTGATGCGTGTATTACGGATACAAGTAATTTAAATACTTGACAAAACACCTAGCTCTGTTGTTTTAGCTACGTCGAGAGAAAATGGAAATATCACCGAGGAAACCGTCAAAACGTGCACAAGAACCTATCGATGAATGGCTACAAAATGAAGGATACTTCAGGAAACATGCACCTAGAGATCCAACTTGTTTATTTAGAGCAGTTAGCGAACAAGTTTATATGACACAACATTACCATATAAGAGTTAGGAAAGAATGTGTAGAATTCATGAGGAAAATGAAACATTTATTTATAGAGGTGGATATAATTCTACTTTATGATCCTTAGTCAATATTAGAATAAAAGTTAAAATTCACACATTTCTTAACAGAATGTAACAATACCATTTGACGATTATATCGAGCAAATGGCATGTTTCACTGAATGGGGTAGTATGAATGAAATTCAGGCAATGTCATTGCTTTACCAAAGAGAATTTGTTATATTTAATGGGCAGAAGCAAATTAGCCGTATTGTTACAAACAATGGATTCAAGGACATAATATATTTATGTCATACTCCACAGAAACAGTATGAAAGTATATATACAAGAGATTTTGTTGCAACTGCTGCTTATTGTCAATGTAAGAGTTATATTTGTCTTTTCTTTTTTTAAGTAACAAAAAATATTGTACATGATAAACACTTTAAGAATTATTTGTAGCTATTGTTTATCAAACACTATACAAGGATGTCTTTCAAATGGCTAATATAGAGGATACTGTTCATAAAATGTTACATGATCGAACAGCTACATTTAGGCATGACAAGTTTTTCCTGAAAGGCAATATAGAAATGAGAGAGTAAGTCAAATATCATTTGCATAGTTAGTATGCAATTCAAAATGTAATGTAAACTCAACTTGTTTATGTTTAGTCAAATAGCTACAGAGATATATAACAAGGTTGAAAATGGAAATGATGAGATTGATGATGTACAGACTGTAGTAAAGAGCATACCACCCTTTCCATACAGAATTGCAAAAGCTCTTGATCCCAATATTTACCGCAATACGGATTTTGATATATGGCATGAAATTAGAAGGGGTAACAAAATTCTAGTTCTAGGAAAAGTAATGGTATTTTATTGAAGAAAGTAACGAATTATATATTTTAGAAGTAAAAAATGCAGGATGGACTAGGCACAATAGTCATGAACTTCAAATTGGTGGCAAATGTTTGATACAAATGGACTTTAATGAGGAAGATTTTGATAAAGCTAATAATAACAACATTTATGTGTCTTCCTTTGAGAAGGATACCTGTGGTAATGATGCAAAAGTATTGCCAAAAAAAAGCAAGGACAGTGTGTTTTACTATGGACACATTCAAGAAATGAGCAAAAATCAAGGACCTGTGTTAGTTTTTATCGAAGAATTAGGGGAGAAGAAAATTGTGCCATATTCTGCACTTAAACCATTGCCTTTAAGAAAGAATAAACAGAGCAACTGGTTACCAGTTTGTAAAAAGAATGCACTCTTAGATTCGAGTTAGTACTTGATAATGTACAATTGGTATTTTTGTTCAATTTATACATTCTCGTATAAAATATTTATTATTTATTTAAACAGACCAAAAGTGGAAAAAAACGTGCGGCGTAACTTCGCGTAAAATTAAGGAGTCTGCCAGTACTTTATCAAATAATATTAATAAAAATGAAAACGGCAATAATAGTGTTAATGATATTAATAAGAATAATTTTCAGTGGAAGGAAGATTCTTTGTAAGTAATTTGTATATATCAAGTCGCTTTTTAATCCATCTTTTTCTAAGAGAGATACAAATTTATTCCTTTACTTTAGAAAAATGGATCATCCACAGGAATATGAAAACTATCATGCAGAGAAATGTCCTAATTTCTCAGCTAGTGTAAGCTAAATTATTTAATAATTATAAAAATGAAATGCGTATAAAATATTACAACAAAATTTTTCTTTACTAGAATTCTGTCGAAGTGTTTCCCGCAGGAACGACGATTCCTGATAATACTCAGTCCTCTGCAGTAAACGCTGTAAGACGAGAAAGCAACAAAGAACGCAAAGAGAAAGGTTCATTTGCAAATAAAAATTCTGAAAATAATTCGTTGAGAAGTTCAAAATCTGATAATTTAATGAAAAGTGATAATAACGTAGAGTTTAATTCGTATTCTAAACAAGGAATGGAAAAGGAAGTCTACTATCCACCGTATGCCGGTAATTAGACGAGTGGAATTATTATTGAAATTTCTATCGAACTATTTATATTAATATTTTTATATGTATCCGAATAATTCAGAAGATACTAGTGCACAAATGGATCATATGCTACGTTCTGTTAATTGTTCTGTGCAAAAAAGTATCGATATAAATGGTAGCGATTTGCCATTGTCAGGTAATAGTATAATTTCTTATTATACCAGCCTTTTCTTTTTTATATTTAATTGTCTATATTTTTATAGATCCGTTTACTTTGAGATTCTTTTATAATTTAGGATTAGAGGTAAGTCTCGCGCTTGCACTGTCAACTCGTAAATTGTATAATTTATTTATTTAAAATTATTTTGTAGTATTTTCGTGGCGGTACTAATTGGAATTATTTAATAAATGGACAAGCGCCTAATTTTGGACAGTGGTATCAAGGTGTGGTTACAGTTACATTAATTCTCTTTTCATCTTTTTATAGTAGTATATGTGTTTATTAAAAAAAAAAAGGAATACCTTGTACAGAAGAATTAACAAATGTTACGAACGGTACGATGCAAGATTGTACTTTGACGCAACAAAAGAAGGAGTATAACAATGATCGAAAAGATACTGTCGCTCAATTACCGTCCCAAGAGAACGAAGAAAAATGCGCGAGTAATACGAAAGATATGCAGACTAAGAAAATGGACGTTCCAAGGGAAGGAGATGAATTTGCATCCCGCGAAAAAGTGAAGGAATCTGAATTTACAAACAAGGACTCCCATCGATTAAATAGAAACGGTTTGGGTCCACGGTTTAAGAAAAATTCTGACAGTAAGTATCGGAACAACATTGTATAATTTCAATCCTTTATAATAAACGTTATAAAATGTATTCTCTCTTTATACAGATCGACATCGATCCGTTTCACATTCTTCCAATCAATATCTAACCGGTGGGTCGAATTCTAAGGTTTCTAAATTGCAGAAAGATGTGAAAGGGGATAGCGTAGCTATCCAACATTCTTACTCGGTACCTCAACAGGTACATAATCCTCCCACAGGTGCAATAAACTCTTATCAAGCGTCTTACATGCAACAAGGTATATATTCTGGAATGCCGTATTACGGGAATGAGGCAGAAACTTTTTCGAATCCTTACTATCCTCCAAGTCCAGGATTTATCCCAATCCCTTGTTTACCACATTCCGATATACCCGATAATAACAGTGTGCAACCGTTTTCGCCGCATCTGTGCCCTGGAATAGATTATACACAAGCTTATACTGGATTATGTCCACCGTACTTGTGCCCTCCGCTGGCTCCGTTCAATATACCACCACCAAATATACAAGAGCATTGGTATGCAGTTGCTGGACAACCGCATTATATGCAGTATACACCTGTATTGCCTGTGGCTGCGGAAACAACCTGCAACGGGATTATTCAAAACACCAATCAGAACCCTTTATCCTAAAAGCTGTTCTTCCAGTTATTTTACACATATTATGCCGCTAGGTATAGGTCTAACAATGTTCTTCTTGTATATGGAGTACCATTCATAGCATTCTGCTGAAGTATATATACGTATAAGAATGTAACTAGTTAATTAAAATGAGTCGTTATTGCCAAATTTAAGGAAAGTGTTATCAACAGTATTAACCAGTTTCGCGGGACTGATTGTATTAATATTAGTAGCTATGTAAAGGTTGTTTATGAAACGAACTTTGCGATGATAACTGTTGAAAAGGTATCGTAATAGTTTGTACGTTAAGAAGTAATAGTACAAATTATCTTTTCTAAATACCAGTCGTTGTAATACCTGTATAATTATATTCAGTATATCCCTTCATAGGGTACAGTTTCGTTAACTGTACGGAGACTGCTCAAAATGCAAATAACAAATATTTTTCTGCAATTTTATACAGGTGACTTTTTAGTTCATTAATATATTTGCTCATTTGTAATTCTGTACTTCGTTTATTAAAACATTTTTTTTGCAAATAAAAACCTACGATAAATGTTCATTTTACTCTAACAGATATTAATTATTCGAAGATAAGATAGAAGTTAATCGTTTGAAAAAATTGTTTTACATTTATACATCGTTTCAAATCGAATTTTGCCATACAGTGTTGCCAATCAACATAGATGGCGAACAAATGTCACTAGCGTCATTTTGCACAAAACAAATATTCTATTTTCTATTTAATAGAAAAAAACATATAGAATAAACGTGTGTAATCGAATTAATATAGAAAATTCACGATCTTCCGCTTAATCGTCGATATTAATTTTGTTGTTCAATCGAGATAATCGTGTTTGGATCAGCCCTAAAATTTCCGCCATTGAACGATCTCAGTTATAAACCGGTGAAGAAGGTGCGCGCTCGAGATCTTTCAATATACAAACACCGTGGTTCTGTTCGCTGTATTCCACGCCATGACTAAAATTTGTCGGAAGAGTAGGAGTGTAGTAGCTGTGACAGGTCAAACGGTGAATAGCGAGATTACTTAATATTTGCTCGACAAAAAACAAGGGATTTCTCGGATCGAGTAACGTCGAGAGATTTATCCTCAGTTCGTCGTTTCTGTTTCGTAAATTATTGTTAGCGGCAAGGATTTGCTATTTTCGTAGGAACGGCTGAACTTACGAAGCAAGAGGAGAGCAAGCGCAGAAACTGAAAAGAAATGGAGGTTGGTTACGATTAATTATTTCGAAATTAATACCCGTTATGATCGATAACACTGTATCTGCTGAAAACGCGATACCGTATACCCTGTGTCATGTTACTCCGGAAAAAGAAAACATTCGCTGTCGTTTCTAGTATATTCCTTATTATCGTTGTTCTTATTGGATAATTAATAAATTCGATAATTAAATCGGATGATACTCATATGTTTTTGTAATACTTTGCATACCTTAACACGGATTTTACGTTGTTATCTTTTATCGAATAACGATATAATATTTACGTTGTATTACTTAATTTCTTACGTTTATAAAATATTACACAATATTGCAAAATATTATTTGCGGATTAAAAAGAAAATAAAGAGAGATTTAATGATTTTTTTTTTTTTCACATGTTTTCATACACATGTGTTTACAGGTGGATGAATGCTCAGCTGGTGGAGACAGTGGAGCTGAAGAAGACGAAGATGATGCATCTTCTCATGGATCTAGAAGTAACAGCAGTAGTAGCAGTATCAGTGGAAGTAGTACTTCAAGTGACAGCGGTGATGACAGTGGAGAAGAACATGCCACTAGTGGTAGTGAAAGTCATAGTTCTGGGGATGAAGATGAAGAGGAAAATGAGAATACAGAATATTCTGTTAAAGCAGAGAGTCCAGATACTTTGGTACAACTTGCAATTTTATATTTTAGACAAACATCTTGTCATGGTTTTGTTAATGGAAACTTTATTTCTAGAAATGGGAAACATGTGTTGCTGCAAACACTAAGGTGAAGCTACCACAAGATCTTTGCGAGCATTCTGCTATTTTTAAAGAGTTTTTGGATTATCCATACATTTGGAATGAATGCCTTACAGAGAATCAAAGGGAAACTCTGTGTAATCTCTTACCGAATTTCCCAAAGGACTGTGATGTAGAAGCAGAAATAGATAAAACTTTGTGCATGTTGTTCGAACGTGAAAATCATAGGTTAATAATAATTATTTGTCTCTAGCAGATTTTTTAAAGTTGAAACATCATTTAATGCAACTTTTACGTTTATTTTGTATAGATTTGGTGTGACACCTCTGGACGCATTTCACAATCACCTGTCGGTCGGTCATTACCGACCGGATATCAGAAGAATGTGCAGTTTAGTACGCAAGGCGCAGCAGAGGAGATTATTATTCGAAGAACGAAAACGGTCTTACGAATTAGCCGGTCAGTTATTGAAATCCAGGGAGAGTTTGTTGACAAATGCATACAAGCAAGGTTTCTGTCAGCCAGCGCAACGAACACTGTCCAAAGTTCAATGGAGAAAACCAAAGCCTGCAATGGGTAAGTTGGGCTATTGCTGTGATTGATTTTAAAAAATCTGGCTGTTTATACTTCCCCCACGCTCCAGCCGTTTGGCAGAGAAGTATGTAGTAACTTCCGAGGGACAATACTAACAAGCAATGAACCGACAGTTGAAGAGAAAACGCAACTGCGCTATTTGGAGGAACTGAATGCACTGAGGACAGAGCTCGGGGTAAGCGCGAAGCTAGCAGCCGACACGACATCTGAGAACGAGGAGAACTATCCGCATTATCAAATGTCTGGGGCGAAACAAAAGAAGAAGAGGCGCTCTATGATAGGGATACACGGATTGTCCATCAGAGGGTTGCAAATGAACCACGAAGACGAGACGATTCGACCTGTCTTCTCCACGCTGCAGCGCACGGAATATCCTATAAACAGATCGTTGTTCATTCGCGAGCAGACAGAAGAAATGTACCGAGAAATGTTGCTTGAACATAAAAAGAGAAGGGCTAGGCGTGATGTACGTGAAATAATTAAAGAGAATTAGTAATTTCAAATAGTAGCTGCAGTAGTATTGATTAAATGAATTTTATTATTTTAGGCGCATCCAGAATTGAATACACAAGGTATAGCTCTCGCAGACCTCACTCAGAGAGCTCAAATCGGACAAAAACACAAACTCTCAATTGGTCCAGCAATGCGCATCACACCAGCGAAAAAACGAATAAAACTAGAGCAATCGCCGCTTTGTCCACCCGCGCCAAGGTTAATCAATTCCAATTCGATAAAGCACGAAAGCGACAATAGTGATTATTCTCACACGACAGATGAGAACAGACATTCCAGTACGTTGGATATGGATCACAGGATATTGACGCCAATTAAATCAGAGCCTGTGGATCCCTATGAGATGCATCAAATAGTCAAAAAGAAATTAAGCCCAGCTACACCGAAAGGTAGCAAATCTTCCGTGATATCAACGCCAGAAATCAAAAAGGAAGTGGAGGATATGGAGTATGAAGAGATAAAAACTGAATTGAATACAGGAGTGAACGATGACGTTCCCCCTGAAGCGGACGAAGATGAGGAGAATGACAAGAAGGAACTCGATTTAGATGGCATCGATATGATGCAGCTTCCAATTCAGTTGGACGATGGAATTGACATACTGGATGACGTGAAGTGCGAGGACGAAGGAGTTATATCGATACCAGACAAAGACATTGCTGTTCCCTCAAACGACGATACGATTGACATCAACAGCGGTGCAGAATTAATGCAAGAGACTCATGCTTGTTTCTTCTCGTTATTAAGAGATGCATTCACCTCGAAGGGTGAGTACAGGATGAGTGCAGTGGAAATGAGAGATGCTGTAACACAGTGGCAAGGAAATCCCATTTCACCATTGAACGACTGGTATTCCCTGGCCTCTTCTTGGCCAGCGTTGGTACCGTTGGCCTTAGGATTCCTCGCTGGTGAATTGATATACAGTCAAGATTTAGGTGATCGACAAGAACGCGAAACAGACCTTGTTCCCTACTTAGAGAATAAGGGGAGTGGAGTCTACGCGTGGATAGGAGCTGGACGTGACTCGGACTCTCGTCTTGCAGACCTGTGCACGAAATTTTTAATGCACAAAGAGTTACTAGGTACACCGACTATCGCTACCTCCTGTTCCGTAGTTGCTGTGAAGCAACAGACTCAAATAGTAACTCAGACTAGCAACAGCAACGTTAACAATAGTTCTGGAAATGGAAATACAAACGTGAGTGGTCGAGCTAGTAGTCCAGCGATAGAATCCATCAGTGTAGATGGTGGATCGATTAATACTGTGTCAGAATGGGAGCCTCCTCGTGCTCTTTGGCCCACTGAATGGAAAGTTCGACCATCGACACCAGAAGAAAGGGAAGAGTTCAGGAGGCAAGAGCGTATGCGTTACGCTGCGCCTCATAAGGCATTTACTTACAAAATGCATGGTTATGCATCTGTTGTAGGTCCTGTGAAAGGCATTTATCAACATAACGTTGGTACGTTTATGTTTATAAACTTTCACTGGAAGATATACGTGATATATAATCTATAATATTTTTATTCATATATTTTTTTCATTTCTTCTACAGCTTCTGGGTTGACCAAGGCTCGTGGACACTCCCTGTTAGTAGCAGATCGACCAAATTTCGTAACCATCTTGGCTTTAGTTAGAGACGCCACTGCGAGGCTTCCTAATGGCGAAGGAACTCGAGCTGACATTTGTCAGCTGTTGAAAGATTCTCAGTACATTAGGGAGCAGACAGAGAGTGACGATAAAGAGGGATATTTACATTCTGTAGTATCTGGTGCTTTAGACAGGTTGCACTATGAAACAGATCCCTGCGTTCGATATTATCCGCGACGCAAAGAATGGCTTTACCTCCACCGAGCACGTTCAGAGTCCGAATTTGGTTTGTATATAAAATATATTATTTTTATACTTTATATATCATAGATTACATCGTATCTTTCCCTTTACAGAGATGTACCATCAACAGTTGCAAGGTGTAGCAAAGAACAAGAAAAATGTTGGAAGTATGTCCCGAAATAAAGCGCTTCCACCAGTTATTAAACCTGCCAACGTTAATAAAGAACAGTCGCCGAATACCACTAAGGAAACTACGCCTAAGAAAGAAAGAAAAACCGCAACTACCGCACAACCTGTTATTTCCAGGTAAATTAAGAACTTCTTCCCATGGAAAAAGCATGGAAAAAAAATGCTT
Source organism: Anthophora plumipes (assembly GCA_951804975.1). Taxonomy (NCBI): domain Eukaryota; kingdom Metazoa; phylum Arthropoda; class Insecta; order Hymenoptera; family Apidae; genus Anthophora; species Anthophora plumipes. The sequence continues at coordinate 16,827,965 of OX638122.1, read as the reverse complement.
TAAACACTTTAAATTCTATATTTTTGTCACAGAAAGGAGCAAAAGAAGAGCGAAGAAAAAAGCATCAACGATCACTCCGTTTCATCTGAACAGTCTGCTGTGGTTACAAATGTGCTAACGACAATTAGCGCACCAGCGACGACGGTAATCTCCGTAACAGGAACCAGTGTTCCCGTCACGACACTCCCAACCTCCTCTACCTCTATCAACACCGTGACTGTAGAAAAAGACGCGACAGCCAGCGAGGTGAAACCACAAATTACTACAACAGCACCAGCAAAGAAGACGCCTAACATCGGTGGAAAACCGGTCGCTGTTGTAAAGACCAGTGCTCAAAGTTTGCTGCAGTCCAATCAGCAACATTTCCCGCATCACCAGATCCAAGTATCGACTTCCGCCGGTTTGCAGACGATTCGGCTGTCCGGACACTCAGTTTTACACTCCGCCCAGTCGGTTGTAGCCAGCAGTGCTTCGAGTGCAACGAACGTGACCACCAATTTAACCACCATATTTCCACATGCGAAAGTACAAAGTCAACAACAGCAACAGCCGCAACAATCGCAGCAGCAACAACAGACAATAGTGACCAATCAAGCTGGAAAGAGTATTTTACAAACTGCTAATATAAAGCAACAGCAATCGCAACAGCAACATGTACTACCTGGAAAGACTTTGTTAGCATCTCAAATAAAGTTGGTTAGTACAGGACAGATTAAATCCCTCCTCACGGGACACGGTCTTCAGGGCCAGACGATATTTATTAAACAGTCGTCACCGTCTGGTAATCAGTCGCAACAATTGCAACAACAACAGTTAAAGGTACGAGAGATCGTGGTTTATATTTTTATAATTCACTAATACACTTTTTGTTATAATAGCAGCAGCAACAACAGCAGCAACAGCAGATCCAACAGCGAGTTGTAACCAATCAGCAGCAGTCGATACAGACGTCAGGTATGCAGCGTATAATCGCACAGATTGGAGGAAAACCAATCGCAGTGCAAATACAACAATCGCCGCATCAGCAGCAACAGCAACAGCAGCAGAAAATATTGGCAAAGGTTTTAACCAGTTCTGGAGGTGGTCAACTGATTTCTGTAGAGAGTCTTCTCGCTCAAAAGGGATTGAAGTTGGCGACTACGACTAGCCACGCTAGTCAACTTAATAGACAAGGGAAACAAGTTATACAAACTCAATATCAGGTACGATGTATTTCGATTGAAATTTCTGTTCAAATTTGAAATTCAAATTTCATCTAACGGATTAAGTAACGCTTGTTAGGTGGTGTCTCAAGCACAGACTTCTACTGGACAGTCGAAGATTATAGCCAGCACCCAGCATCAATCTCAGCCGCAAGCTCAAACTGTTAGAATGGTAACAGCTCAATTAGCTGGGAAGCCAATAGTTTTAGCCAGTGGTAACAAAAACGTCGGAGTCGGTGTAAGCAGCAGTGGAAGCGTAGTACTTGGTAAACAGCAATCGTCGCAGCAGCAGCAAACGCAGCAACAGCCTATCATTTTACCGAGCCAATTACTTAATATCAAAACGTTGCACGGCTTGAAAGTGATACCAACCCCGGCTGGGTTGAAAACCACCGGGGCAGCGGTTTACGCGCGAGTTATCGCGCCAACGACCATAACTTCTTCTCAGACAACAGGAAACCAGCAGCAGACCATTCAGACTCAACCATCGAGGAACAATACTTACAGTACACCTTGACAGAATAATTGACATTACCCTTCTTCTTCTTTTCGTTCGCCCTCGTTCTCGACTTATTTTAATCTACTTATAGTTTTGGAATTTGGCGAGGAACGCTCGATTTATTGTGTATAAAAAAAAGAGAGAGAGAGAGAGAGAGAGAAAATAGAAAATGTAATAAAAATTAGTAAGCTCGTATTTAGGTATTACATCACGTTTTGTGTACTATATTTTTATCTTATTTTACCAAAACTGTGGAACAAAAGGAAATCGTTAGTTCGTATGGCACACGATAATCGGGATCATCGGGGGACACTTAACTAAAATAAGAACACATAATTGTGATGTTTTATATTAAGTGTCGAATTATTTACAAATGCATGGTACGATTTTAAATACAAAAAACACCGTCTCTTCGTTCTCTTGTATCAAGAAGATTCTCGCAGCGTCGCATGTAACGTATAAATAAACCTTATTACGTAAACGGTAGAATACTTAAATTATGTTTTTTTTTCTTTTTTTTTTACAGATTCTCTTTACGCGTCTCTACGTTTGTAGGAAGTTACTTTACTATGAAATACCTAGGCAGCTTAATTAGCCACCGCGTCTTTGGTCCGTTTCTTGTGACAGAGGATATCGTTAAGAAGGCATCTTCGTCTATCTATGTACAAACTTTTACGATATGGCGTCGCAAGATAAAAGAAAAAGAATGAAAAAAAAAGAAAATGCATACACGTAGGAGGTGCATTCATATTTATGAAATTATTACGAGCATTGGTTGTCCATTGATTTGATATCCTCTTCGTTGTACCGTCAATGTGTTCCTTTGAACAGGATACCCGCGTAGTTATGTCCTTTCTGAATTCCGTATATCTTGGAATATGTCTATTAAATTGTTCACACCTATCAAGTACCCATCCTCGTGGTTTCCCACTTGCCATTCTGCATCATGACAGATTCTTGGCAGATGTTGCGGCAGCGGTAACGTTTTCGCGAAGTCGATCATCCAGATGCCAGCATTCTTTGCGTCATGAACGAACAGTAAACTGGATCCAACAACTTCGTGGGAAGCAAAGAACGGCGAAGCTTTTAAAGTAGCCCTAATGGCTTTCAGACGTTGAATATACTTGGACACTGCATGAGGATAGCTTTCCACGAAACGTCTCAACGCTTCCGTAACCTAATAAGATTTTAACGTTAGGTTACACTCAATGATACATTGGCTTGTGATTTTTAGTAAATGATCGCAAACCTGATCTCGAGTCCTCGTCGTTTTAAAGTCTTTCAAAGAACCTCCATGCGCGAGTTTAATGCCCTCTACGCGAAAACCTAGCGTAGCTGTACTGGAAATTGTTTCACGCCAGACCATGTACCTTGGCTTTGTAACTCCTTGCACACGACGTTCCTCGGCGCTTGGTGCTGTTGGATCCACTTGCACCATTTTTTCGTACATGTCTTTTCGCAACTATCGCAGAAAATTGATTGATTAAAGTTAAATGATATACATAAAGATTTCTGCTTTATCGGCCGAGATACATCGAGAATTCTATAACTCGGTAAAATATTAAATAGAGTATCTCAAAAACCTGCAGAGACGATTCTTATTAATTTACCTTAGGCCTTTCCTTGGCTTTCGCGAGCTCCGACTCGAGATACGTCCTGACTCCAACTTTACAATCCATCACGCAAGGATGCTCGAAGTCTCCAAGAAGATCTTGCAGTTGCAAGTAGGAAGATACTACTATTCTCTTGCCTACAACATCGCTAGATTCATCTTTTTGCACAGTCTCTCCTGTATCAGTCTCTTCGGTGTTCCCTTCCTCAGTTTCTTTTATATCTAAAACACCTTTGAACTCCGGCACGTACGGCCTCAAGACGTCGTTCATCAGCAGGCGAAAACAGGCTTCCTCCTGAGGGCATAGTTTCTTTAGAATAGTTCCCGGAGTGGGTCCTGCTCTGAAATTTCCTTGATGACCTGCTAATTGTACCTGTCATCAACAGTTTACAAATATCTTCCGTTAGGAACTTTTGATGAAATTCTAAATTATAATTGTTTATCGTTGAAATTTGTTGCTCTATTATTGTTAAGAAAATGAAGTGTTTTTGAACAGATTACAGAGTAGAAATTATCCTACTCACCCATGGGTACCTTTGTTTTTTGTACGTCTGAAAGAACGGTGTCCAGTGCACGATATTCCTAAGTTTCCTCCATCCCGATGACTGTAACAAGATAAAGAAATGTTTCTTTTTTTTCTTTTTCGACAAATTCTTCTTTCTTAGCGTCGACATAAAATTAGATTTTATACACATTCGTGAATAAAGGGGTCAGTGGTCTTAGAAAACTTTTTATTGTTTTTAATAAAATAAAAAAAGAAAAAGAAATATAAAACAGTATTTATTTTTCATACGACTCTGTCCCGTTGTTACCTTCGGGATCTTTCTCTCGTTCGATCTATCTGTGTGATCCGAGTCCCATTCGGAACTCAGATCATCTCCACTGCCTTCTCCCCATTCCAGGTTAGTTTGGGGCACCTCCAGCAATCTCAAATATTGCTGATAGCCGGAACAATTTTCTAAGCAAGCCTCCTCTCCTTTACTTTGGCCTCTGATGCACTTATCACATTTTATGTTTTTACTTTTATCACCCTCCACTTTGTCACTCGCGTTTTCTATATTAACGTTTGCTTTAACCTTTTCCACATTTAAACAACTACCTTCCCTGTAGTTGTTAGCGTTATTACGATCAAAAACTCCATTCTGCTGTCTCTCGACTATAGAATTCTCGTCACTTTTACAATCCCCGTCGATTTCGCTAGAATAATTTGTCTCAATCTCTTTCTGACTCGAGTTTTCCTTTCCAAGATCCTGATTACCATGACTGTCGTTACTTTCCTCTTCGCTATGGACTTGGTCCCGGGATTGGGTGGCCAAGAAAGAAGGTGAAGGACTTCTAGAGGAAGATGACGAGCGTCGATCGACCATACTCAAGGAGAACCTCCTGGAGTGTCTTCTACTCTTTGATCTAATTATTTTTCTTTGATTTATGGACCTCTTCTCGCACTCGTCCGACTCTACGCAGTTATCTAAGGCCGATTTCGAACAGACTACTATCTTTGGTATCGTTATTCTGTCGTAAGTTTTCTGCATCTTCGTCCCGATCACTTATCAACGTCGTACAATGATCATTCACCGCAATAAATTCCTCCCCGAATCTTTGCTATCTTTCGCGTAAAATGATCTTTTTACCGAGATGTATCGCCTCGAAATTCTCACAAGAAGAAACGATCCACGAAGACCTGTGCCGTTGGTGCATCGTTGGGTGAATAAATTTCACAACGGAGGAGGCGTTCGACGTAAACACCGCGTTGTGTCCCACTTCTACGAATCCCGAATTGGATGCTAATGAGACGCACGTCAATGGAAATTCTCGGTGGAACTTTCACGCCTTCGTTCAGGGAATGTCTCCTCTGTCCCGTGACAATACCGAAGTATCTTTCCTTTTCTTCAATCTCCAAGCTTTCAGAAGCTACTTAGACAATCCGATATTTTATTCCTATTTCTCTTAGAATTCTTTCGACAAAACCTCGAGGAATTTTTTTCCCAAATCGTTCTTCGGCTTTTGTAATTCCCACGATCGAAAATCTCCAAAAGCGCAATAGTTGTCTTTCACCATGCAAGAAGAACAATTTTTCTTCTACAATTAGCGCCAAGAAGAGTTCACAAGTTTCACTCGGATGAAAGATAATGGCGGTCAGGCTATTATCCCATACGTAGCCAGGAATCGTTCGTCAGACACTTTCTCCTTCGTATATACAGTGTATGTGGCGCGCGTCGCTACTGAGAACGCGGCCACGATCATCCTTCTGCGGTGACTAACAGACACGGTACGATTAATTGGTAAACGGTTCGACGCCGATAATTATCTTAATAACGAGCTCTGACCGAATCGAGATACCTGGATCGACTGATCGCCTCGTACACCCACGTTATGTGCCTCTTCCTTGCCCGCTGGAAAGCGTGCCACACTGTGCTACTTTTTATTCCACGATCGTCGGTGCGTTCCTCAATCACCTTGCAATTGCGTTACATAAAATTCCACACCTTTTTGATATATCTTCTTCGAATAAATAAACGTTCCAATTTTACTACAAGTTTTTTTTTTCTTCTACCGCGTTCCGTTGTTCAGCAGCACTCACTGAAATACATTTAGAATAATTATGACAAAAAGAGAAGAAAATAGGTTGATTAACTTTTTATACTCTATTTCGATAGAGGTTCAATTGTTGTGTTCTTGAAGTATTCTTCAATCTCTCGATTCTCAATCATCATCGATCTATTCCTTACAAGATGACACAAGACGTGACCTCTTGCCTCACGCCTTGTACATATAAATACGAAAGATTATCCAGCTTCCCAGAAGCTTGCCGAAGCAGCCAGACGTTACTTGTTCCTTCGACGCTCGATTAATCACGCTTCGCCGATGCGGCTAACGAACCTTTCGATATCCAATTTCAAACAAATGGAATGCTTCAACTGGGAGAACACCGTGGACTGTTTATAAACGAATCGCCGCGGTTAAGCTGCGTTATGTCGAACTTCTACGTACTTTCCAGAAAAAAAAAAAAATCGTACACCGTTTACGCAATCTCGATGAAAAAACGAACATGAGGCTTTCCACTCGCGAAACATCCACGCTCTCAGATTCCCCGCGTTTCTCGGGTGCCACTGTCTTTCGTGCTTGCAATCGCTGTTGCTGTCTTTATTAGGAATAACGATCTGCCGCTACCGCCGGTAGCTTTTATTCAATAAATTGGCGTACTTTTTAGGAAATCTAATTCTCTGAAATATCCGTCTGTTGTAACGTATCTCACGTAAAGTAGTTTGAGGTTAGAGTTCTGCAAATTATAATTTCACACGAATTCGTTCATTCATCGTAAACTTCGTTGGAAATGCATCTTCCTTTGTAGTATGATTGTAAATGTAAGTACCTTTGTACGACGATCGTTTTCTGTGAATTGATAAAAGATACAGTTCTTCAATTCACAATCTTCTGTAAACCATCTGACTCATCGAAGACTTCTTAAGAAATGTTAGTATTGAAAAACATTGGCTATACGAAAAATTTTCCTAGTAAATTAGATACAGATGAAACTCGTCGATTTGGTAGTTTCTTCCAATTAATTAATTTACTCATTAAGAGTTCCAGGAATTCGAGTAAATTGGCATAACGACATGGTTCACTGGCACGTAGGCTGTCTGTTTGATTACTTTAAGCGGCGAGGCAGGATCGGTGAGCACGTGCTCCTGGTCTATCAGCCGCTGTTACATAAGCGAAACGTCCACGGCGTTCTTCTGGACCGAATCGCTAAGTGAAAATTGCTCCCGCTAGCAAATCTTATCGCACGTCCGCTCTCGCGGATCTATAGGGGCTTCCTCTTGTAGTGCACACAACGATAACTATTATTTTTTACACGGATGCATGACGCAACGGTATTTGTTAGATTCCTCTTCTACGATTCTGCATCACCTTGAGGATTTAACAGCTGTATCTTTTAAATTAATTTTTTTTAGTCTATTTGAACGAAAGACAATATATTTTTTGATAGGTTATAAAGTTTACTGTATCCAAGACAAGTTTCCAGAAAAAAGAAACTTTTTCATCTACGTTCAATCCACTAAAGTGAACACATCTGTCTTCGAAAGGAACTTCTTCAGCTTCTTCAACTCTTCGATAAATACACAATGCTCGTTTTACTTCGTCAATTACACAATCACCCACGCAATGACTATCAACTTTTTCCTCTGACTTTTCTTTTCTTTGCTTTTTCTTTTTGCTTCAAATTTCCTTACCGTGTAAATTTTTTTCTCGTACAACAACATCCATTTGGTTAATTCGTCGAATAATACACAGTAAGCATTTTTCTGCTATATACAGTTGGAAACGAACATTTTCGTCCACGGAATAACAATCGTCGATCGATATCGTGTACCTCGGCCTCGAACAACGTCACAACGATCGTTGCAATATGAAACTGATGAATCGATAATCGAATTCAATGGAAACGCGATGAACACTACACGTTTGCAGTTTACTTTAAGAGAAGAATAGCGGTGGTCGGAGGGTGGAGAAACTTTTTCTTTCGTCGATCGGAGGCGCAAATTCAGCGAAGCGACGAACCAGCAGACTCGACGACGATCGAAATGCGTCATCGACTAATTAACTGGCGTTCGCGAGCGTCATTAGCGGAATTATCAGGAGTGGACGAAACGATGGGGCGATCTGGAGTTCGACGGGAATCGTTGACCGACCGGAAGTGGCGTTCTCCACGGGCTTTTCCCTTGATTTCAATCGCTTAATTCACTACGAATAAAAAAGATAAAAAAAACTACGCTGTGGTTACACTTGTACTTCGGTACACTTGAAATCTCCAATCTCGTTCTTCCTGTTTCTCTTCTATTTTTTTATTTTCATTCATTTCGAAGATAATTAGAGATTTTTCTAGGGAGCAGATTTTCTGGAAATTTCTCGTTCTACTTTATTCGTAAAAGTATTAAATTGTATTCGCTAACTTTCAATTTTTAAGGTTACCAGTTACATTAAAAAATAATTCTCCATTTCTTTACAGCCTTCAGACTGACAGAAATATCTTTGTTTGAGATATAGGCTGGTAAAATGGGAGATTTGCAAGGGAATGAGTAATTTCGATACGATTCAAACGTCCCTCACGTTCGTCTCCTCTCTTTCCTCCTTTTTTGCCATTACACTCACTCCGGTTTCCCTCTGAAGAACATCTCCCACGCGTCCACAACATCAAACGAGCGCAAATGATTTTAAACGGGACGCTTAATTATTCAATTTCACGCGTTCGACGATAAACGATGAATTCGACGATAAACGCTTGGCTCGCTTGATTGCGCAACCCGCGCAGAAATTGGGTCTCTCCGCGAGTACAACTCGTGCACGGCTGACGTTTTATGGAAATTTTACGATATTCATAAATTCGTGCCCGTTATTATCAGGGTTAACACGCGTGCCGCCACTTTCTCCTTGCGATTAATATCGTCCATGATCGTTCTGATGTAACGCTTCATCCATAAACTGTATAAATTGTGTATAAATTTTTTGAATTAAACAAAAAAATTCGTAAGAAACGAGAATATTAACAGGATTCTAAGGGGGAATTTCCCGACGAGCGTTGAAGAGTTCGATAAAGGTATTGGGTGGGAAAGAAATACAAAGAAAAGAGAAGACTCGAAAGAGAGGAACCCTTGACCCAGATACGATGCAATCGAAGAGAAAAAAAGAGGAAAAAAAAAAATACGATAACGCGGTCCAAGGCTCGCTTGTCGCAAAAGCCACTTCGATTTGTAAAAATGCACGCAACTTGACAATTAAATGGCAATGAAGTAGACGTCAGGTTAATAAATATTCGTCGAGGTGTCGTGTTTTCGTCGAATAATGAAGAAAAAGAAAAAAAGGGAGGGGAGAACTGCGAGTAACTTTAAAAAATGGATGAAAATATTGGAAGTTTTTAAATTCGAAACTTTAAGGAACTCCCTTTAATTCTCATTGTAAGAAAAGACGATAGGAACGAGTAAAATCTATTCCGCATCCGTGCTGTGGAAAGTACATTTTTCTGTGTTTATACATAAATATATAAAAATAATAGATAAAAATGTACTATGAACCCTATTATATACCCATACCATAAAAAAAGTTTTGCGTCAGTGAACGCCTATTTGCGTCACAGCCTACCTAATCCCGAACATTACATTCGACGACGAAACTACACTCCAAGAACGCTATGACTTTTCCATTAGCAACGATCCAACGGTGCTTTCTAACTGAATTGGTAGAGGAATCGAAGCCTGGCGTCGGCGTACCGCTTTTGAAGAAAACCAGAACAACCTATTAGGTAACTTCGCAGTCAAGACAAAAAGGAAACAGCCACTAATTGAGCTAGAACTGCTGCCCCCTCCCTTTAGGTTCCGACCACCATGAACTCGCAGAAACTCGAGAGACTTGAGTGAAAGAAAAAAAGAAAAAAGAAAAAAGAAGTAGCAACAAGTGTCTCAAGAGAAACTTGAAAGAATTTAGGCCTGTCGATCAACTGTATTGGCTAATCCACGGTTTCTAATTGATTATCGTGTCGACGACAACGTTTAATTATCGCAGTGAACGAACCCGTAAGGCATTTCGTATGCGTGTAAAAACGATATCGATCGATTTCGAAAGTGTAAAGTGAATCCTGTAGGCACTTTACAACGATTATTTCTGATTTTGTAACCGGTTAATCATTCGATTGAGACGTTCAACGACGTAGTTAGGGCTCTTGAGATATCGTTCTGATCCATTGTTCACGCGTTTATGGTAGCTCGCCTCTGGCACTTGCGATTCCTCTGTTGTGCTTCGCCTCGTTAAAGTGTTTGCCAAACGATGAATAGGTGGTAATTAAAGAAGGAGAGGAGCGGAGGTGTGCCTGGAGGGAAGAATCGGTTAAGATGATGCTGGCTATATAAATAGAAGTAGCAATGGTAGAATAGTTTCGTTTACTTACACGGGCCGAGAAATACAATCTTATTTATTCCCTGAAGCATACACACACACACACACGCACACACATCATTCTAAAAATGGTTAGAAATCGAAGGATTAATCAGTTCAGACCCTCGAAAGAAAGCTCGACTATACACTCATCCCTACATTTACGCGGGTACTCTTTAAACGCGAGTTTTTTTTTTTACGCGGTAAATTATACCTCATTTTACGCAGTCAGATAGGTTCAGTTTTCTACAAACTTTCATTGAATTTATTACATATCAGAGAGACGCAAATTCTTACTTGAACGTACTAATTAAATAACTTTGACCTTTTTGATTTTTTTTTAAACCTCTTGTTTTACGATTTAAGTTTCCATGGCGCTTTGAATTACAATACAGATTCCGACACCGAATAAAATTTATTTTGGTTTTCTGAAATATCATTATTTTTTTTTTTTTATTAACCTTTGCGATTTAGATAATTTTTTTACCATGTTTTTTTTTTTATATAAGCAGACTATTTACGCGATTTTTATCCGCGAAAAAAAAAAATCAACGCAGAACGGTCAATGGAGAGATGGATGTGTGTGTAAATCTGGATTTACCTTCTTCCTATCGAACAACGACGGGCTGCGTTGATAATTGTCAACGATGCCCAGCAGACAGTCGTCGCATTTGCAGTAAAAATTACTACTGGACGCCGAGTCGCTCGATAGAAACGAATTGTATGTACTGGCGCTGTTCTGGCTGTCCATCGAATCGGTTCTCCTCAACAGGAAATTCTTTTTCCTCTCTGCGACAAGCATGTCCGTTTCGCGTTCATCGTCACGCACGGTCTGCTTCTCGATTTTCGCTAGAAGAATTTGTTCCATTAGATTCAACGTTGGCGGAGTGGACAACATCGGCGACGTTGGCGTCGTCGAAGAGCAAGATGAATTTTCAGTCTCGTTCTTCTTTCCTTCATCCATATTTTCGCCCGAGCTGGATTTGTCAGGTTTGATTTACGTTGCCTTGAACCGAAAGTTCACTCCATTCTTTCTGACCGTGGGTTTATGGTTCTCGCGATAACTTTGCAATTTAGATTCTTCTTATTTTCGAGCGATCCACGTGTAGTATACGACCTTAGAAAATATCGCAGGGAATTTCCTGCGTATTCGAAATCTCTCACGGCCGAATGTTTTCAGGATTTCAAAGTCTCTTCGACCGTGAATTCCCTAGATCTTTAGGCTCACCCTCAATTCGAGATTTCTTTAAATTAGATCTCGAATCCCTTTATCCCTAAAACCACTTAGATTACAGATTCTCTTCTCGATAGAATTGCAGGAGAATACAGATATGAAAATAACACTCGTACACATGTAAAGTCACAATAACACTTCACGCAGTTGGTATTATTAAAGAACGTGAACCAACGGTGTCCCTTAAAACTTTCCTCATTGATCAACACACCACCGACTGATTCACTTTTCGGCTGAACAATGACACTATCCGTATCCTTTCACCGTTCATAATTCCATTCACGAACCACCTGTGAACTTTTCTACGTAACTCTTTCACTAGCCTATACAACCTTCCTTCTCCCTAACAACGCATCGTCGGCCTTGACGCGATCAAGGCTTCCATTAGAGCAGCGACAATATCGCCGCGAGGATCAATTTCTGTCAACTTACGTTCTAAACAACTTCAAACAACTTTAGCCGCTCGAGCAAACACAAAATGATACCGTGAACTCGATCTCTGCTTTATATAACGTGACTCTATTAGCGAGAATTAAAAGAAACGCCCAAGAAGGCAAACAGAATGCGTTAAGAACAGAATATAGAGGACTGTCTGTTGTTTTCTCTTCGTCCTGAGAATATTCCAACAGGCGATTTCACGGAGCTTAACGGGTTTCACATCGAGGAAATGGTTAGAGAACAATTCTATCGGGGATTCATGCCGGACGAAGGAAGAGAAAAGCATGAGGACATGAAAGATCGGGAGCAGCGTGCTGGAAACAGGCCCGATAGCACAGTTTTCCTCTACTGACCCGAATTGACAGCTTCCTGTTGCCAGTTGGTTGCTCTGTCGCGTATATGGCATACAACATGTGCACGGTATACGTCATTTGATCGTGAACGTCCAGGTGGTAATCCTGTTGGTCCTTTGCTTTTCCTGACATCTGTTGTTTTTCGTTGTTAGACTGCACGAGAAAAGCTTTCAATTCAAGACAAACAACTCTGTTTTTTTTTCTCCCTTTGTAAAGCAAATAAAATTACTACAAGCGATTTAAGTTCCAAGAAAGTAAATACAAATATTTTAGCATCCCCTTTTTATCCGAAAAGAACCGTCGGTTGCTTTCGAAACCTAACCGCTTAGTGGAATCGTCCGACAGACAGAGAAAGAAAAGGTATCCAATTACATCCTCTCCGTATCGTCCACTTGCATAACCGCCAGAGTATTCGATTTGCCGATTTACGTAATGTATTTGCCTAGGTCCTCGATACCGCAAATGTACTTCACTTTCGCCTTTCCCGATATATGCTATCGAAGGATACTTCCATTAAAAGTCACTTCCAAAGCACTATGCGAAAGATCGATAAGAATTCGACGGATAGAAAAGCTGAAAGTTGATCAGGTTTCTGGAGATTCAACATTTTGCGTAGTACATTCGAGATATATAAATAACGATAGAATTTCCAAAAGATAAAAAATTTAGAATGATCGAAAGTTACTTAGGCATATCGGGAAACACTTAGATAGCATCTCTATCGATCGATCGACCTAACCTAATTGTTAATCCTTCAATGAAATACGCAGAAGTGATATTCGAAAGGAGAAACGAGGAAAAGAAACCGGGTTTTATCGATGATCCAGATGTGGAAACATCGCTATCGGCAATTCTATGCCCCGATCGATCAATAACTCAATCGTATAAACGATCATGTCAAACCTGGAGGATTAGTAATCTTCCAAGAAGGTGGATAAGGAGCTGTATAAACAGACTACTTGATAAATATTCCTCTCAGGTTGACGAACGAATTGAAAACACGGACAACAGACATTAAAGGAATCTCGAACCCGTTCGATATATGTAAAATGGCGCTTTCTGAGATCTCGATCCCTACAGATCGATCTATCGTAGGAATTTTTATCCTATTGAAATAAAGATTTCCCTCATCGATATCTTCTTCGTGATAAAGAGTAATGAGTTTAACTTGCTATTATCACGATTATCATTTTGCTGGCGATCGTATCTAGAGTTTGTTATTGTTAACAAGAGTCGCGTGGTTACCGTTCCAATTTTTACGGAATGAAAAGGACGTACGTTTCACGATGGTCTTGTGTAACGTAAGATAATTCTTACGCTAATTTTGTCATTGACCTTACTGAAACATACCTCTTTTATGTTACTTCTACAATCAAGATAAAGAAGTGGAAATTTATTTTGCAAATGAACACGCTGTACAATAAAAAAATAACCTTGAATCGGCATACCATTGTCCTTTATAACCCGGATAGAACAAACTTGCTAAACTTTTTCTTTTTCCAAACATTCTAACTTTATAGCCCTAAACCGGATACGTGAAGATATTTCGATGGGTTTGTGGGGAATTTTTTTTCTTCGAAGAACCCCGGTGTGACATTTGATACTTGAAGAAAAAGGAAATGAACGGCGTGTCGTGACGGGGTAAACAAAAAGGATGAAAAGACACATCGAGCGTTTGCATGATTTTCCTTTCTCTCTCGTAAGGAAAGGTCAAGCTGTAGTTTAGCGAACCGCGGTGGCAGGGCGAAGTATCGCCTTTTTCGGGTCAATCCACGGTGGAGAAGTAGGCCGTGTAACGTTTCGAAAGCGAGAAGCCACGACGGCAAGTAGCGAAATTTTCAACCGCGATATTATTTTCAGTCACGCCACGCTATGTTTTATTCATAACGCGTTTGACACAGTCCCCTGTGCCGCGAATCTCCTGTCGCGATTCTTTTCTCTATTTCCGATACGTAACTCTACGATAAAACAGTTCGTAGCCGTAGTTCGATAATACGATGTTCAACGTGGAATTTAACTATCAGTTTCATTGACCACTAATACACGATTCCAATCGTGATCAGCCAGAGAAAGGAATGTAAACTTAGAAAGAGATTTTTTTTTTTTTCAAATATAGATAGATAAAAGCTGATCGATTACGCGTTTGTTTGAATTATCGCCAAAACGAGCTGAAACAAAAGTCGACGCTTAAAATAAACATCTGCCTTTATCTTTTCTTTATCTCCCTCAGGATCGAGTCGTGTATCTTCACGATTGGACGATTCTCTTCTATTTTATGACTACTATATATAACTGAATACTTATTTTTCTGGGTCATACGATGTACAGAACCAATCTCAACGTCCGACAACCATTTACGAGCAAATATTAAGAGAAAGAATATTCTCCAGGAAGCTTTAAACGACACAACTCACCAGAAACACTTTGTAATAATCTCGATCGACGTTCCTATGAAGGATCTCCTCAAGACTGAGCTCTGCGTCGTTCTCAGGATCGATTTTCAACGAGTTCACCGAGTGTATGTCACTGTTTGCACGTCCACGGAATCTACGATGCTTCCTAGCGTGCATTAGAATCCGTGTACAATTAGTGGTACACGAAATCTTCAATGGAAACGCGACTATAGGAAACGTGCTGAATCGCATGGTCGCGCGCGTGCAGGACGTGAACGAAACACTGGCCGATTACTAAATCGCGGGGACGTTGCAGCTCGTTTTATCACGTGGTAATTTTAACGATAAGTTTTCGTGGTCTCGCGAAACACCTTCTACGAAGTCTGCGTTTATCTGATGACAACAGGTCGCGTGTAAAGCGAGTTATTGAGCTCCGTTAGACGATAGCCACGAGAAAAACCTGACAGCTACACTTTTATCTTTGTTGTTTTGCTCTTCTAAAGAACGACCTGCCTTAAAGACCACTTCTACACTCTTAATAGAGAGATAATAATACTATCGCCTCGATTGAAATGATTCTTAAAATTGCAAATTCAAAAAGCAAAGATACCGTGATACTGTTATAGAAGAAGATATATATGTGTGGATTTTAAACTTCCAGCTGAAGTAATTTATGGATCTTAGTGAAGAGTAAAATACCTGGAAAGCCTCAAAAATGAATAACAATTGAACAGAAACTGATCCTCGCGTTCCTCCACCATTTAACCAGCTTTAATTCGCGCAAACACCCTTCGACGCGATAAAAATATCCAAGTATACCTTCCATCGAGGCCACACTTGCAATCTACACAGGTTTATTTAAAAATCACGCTTTACCACGCAGCCTCTTCTACGTAGTAATCAGAAATAACAAACATTAAGCTACTCCACACTTTCACAGGATTTTTTCTTAAAATTCCTTTCCACGCTGGATCAGTGAGATTTCTCTGCGGACAGAAAAAATTCGTTTCACCTCTGTTGAAAGCGTTTCGACTGTTTGAACACCTTTTCCCTGTAATTAGAAACGTTTCAGAGTGGGACGCTTGAAACTTTTCTGGTCGATTGATCGTTAAAGAGGCAGTCAGCGACGGAACTCGCAAACGAAACCGTGCGCTACACACTCTGACAATGACAATGAGAGTTATGGAGAAGACCACGGGGCTGACACTGGCCGACAGATCCCCTGGAAACCCGTACCGCCGACTGACTGACCGCAAATCACTGTACTGACTGACTGACTGATCCCTGTTACCGCGAACCCCTATGGTAGAAACGACTGGAGAGGTGTCTTGGCTTCCACTTCTGTAGCTGAATGCAGTACAGCACAAAATAAAACGATATTTGAAAGTATAAGCCTCATGCTTAGCTTTTTGAACGATTTCAGATGAGTTGGATGACTTCTTTGTGACGATTTCCGAAACTGAGGAAACTGAGCATGGATTCTGATGGGGGAAGGAGTCTTCTCGGAATTTCTGAACGCTTTCAGATGAGTTGCGTGACTTCTTCGCGATGATTTTCAGGAATGGAGAAGTTGAAGATGGATTTTTGATAAAGAATGGAATTTTCTGGAATGAATAGTATCAGATGAGGATAATGTTAGGTGTAATAGAAAAGTTATTAGAACATTCCACATGACTTGTGTAGATTTATGGAATTTGTGCAATGGAAGAAAATTGATTTCTTCGGCTGGCTGAAGGGATGATGTTCTATGTATGAGGAAGAGAAAATCCGCGGAGACATCAGAGGAAAACTGTAAAATTTACGGCGTGGCGTATTATGAACTGAATTCTTCTTTTCCTGTGTATGATATGATCAGTTTACGTCAATGTTCGTATTTTTTAAGCGTGGATACTTTTAGCTTGGAGGCAAAAAAAAAGCCAATAAATTTTCTTTAATGAAGAGGAAGACTCGACATGTTTTTTTTTTTTTTAAGATTCTCCAAGAATAAATTGGACGATTTTAAATGGAACATTTAATATTTATCATTGAATTAATCCAATTAATATATCTGAAGTTTGCGAGAAGCGAAACATGTATAGAAAATATTGCGCGCAGCAGCTGCAGTCTGTTAGAACACACTAATAACGTGAACATCGGTTGAACCCACGCGAAGAATGCACAAAGAGAACGCACACGTGCACAACGGGTTTGTAAACACGTTGATCCGTATGTTAAATGAGTAGGTAGATAAAGACAAGTATGCACGTTTGTACGTACAAAGGAGAGGTATGCATAACAGATTCCGCGGGCGGCGCGAACAACGTTCCTCCGTCTGCTACACTCTTACGTGAGCCTTCCTCAATAGGAATAATAATTTTCAACCGTTTTAAATCTTCAAAAACAAGTCTTTTAAAAACATCATCGAACTGTTCAAACTTTTTCCCCTATCAAAGTCCGATCGTTTGAACAAACATCGAGGTGTTAAGGAAAATAGGAATAAAAAAAGAAAATATAGTAATATGGAAAAAAACGTAAGTTAAAAATGGAAGAATAAAAAATTGTTCAAGAAAAAGTAAACAAACAAGATAAAGATTGATATATAAGCAGACACGTAGCCGGTTCATTAATGTTCTGTAAATGTCGTGACGAATTCTGTATAGTAGACGACGAATGAACAGCCCGTTTGTTCGTGAACTGGAACATAAGAAGCGTGATGTTGCGTAAGATAAATTACGCGCGTGTTCATCGTGACAACAATGTATTTGTGGTTGGTTGGTGGTCTGGTGATGATGGTGATGATGCTCTGTCGTGCTAAACATAGGCATTCTCCTTCGGTCTAACATTGAAATATTTATACACCTGTAATAGTTGTGTACGTCAAAGTACGTCGGGGTTTAAAGCTTCTTCAATGGACTTGCGTAAATTCTACTTATCGCTCGTCCATTTCTTTCTCTCTTCCTGTAATTTATTTTTCCCCTAAAAATAGCTTCGGCTATCGACGCTGATAAGCAAACTTCCTCGAAACGGGTCTACTTGCGACATTGTAAAAAATAAATGGAAAAATCAATCATCGACGTGTCGCCTGGCATTAGACAATATTTTACGCGTTCTTATCGTACGCTCCATAAGAGAAAGAAAAAATGCCTTTTTCAACATCTTCACTCACCTTAGAAGATTTCACTTGTTGCAATTCCGTAATATCGGACTCGTCCCCGCTAAGGCTAGACGTGGTGGAGCAGTCTGAGATTTTTCTCACTGGTGGAATGTTAAGAAAATCTATCTTGGTCTTCTCTTGGAGCTCTGATGAACTTTCTGGTGGATACTGTGCGAATTGTGTGTTGAGCTTGGAGTAATAAGTATCAGCAGAGTCCAGACAAGAGTTTCTTCTGTTCCCAGGCTCATTGAAGTTTCTACACAGAATTCCCATTGTTGTAATGTTAACCATGACTCAAGAAAAATTGAGGAATCAAGAGATAAGTACCTTATAGCAGTGGCATTCATGGAATCAAGGCATATGCAGCAAGAATCTGAGTGTCTTCTACTGCGACACACCTGTAGGAACTGACTATCCAAAGATTCACGTATTTCATCACAGTCCAAGCATGAACAGCTACTTGCTTGACTGGGAGTTCCACTAGTTCCCTCGTACTTTTCAAGATCTAGATCATTCCTCTCAAGCTTCTCATCTAAATAAGAGTAATCTGAATAATCACTGACCACCACACTTGGTGTTCTCCAATATCTTGGTCTTCCCTCATTATGCTCAGCTTCAGTACTCTCCACCATAGTTGAGCTGTCCCATCCTGCAAAATATTCCTTCATAAATTTCAATTCCAAACAAGTCTATTTTCTTTCGAAATATTTATAAGTTTCATCTCATTAACATAGTGGCATTGAAAATCTCTACACATCATATAAGAGAGAAAGAGAGAGAGAGAAAAAAATGGCACGATTCAAGAATTTTAATTGTGCCGTCATCGCGAACGGAAAACAAACGAACAGGTCATCAGAACGACAGAAGAAAAAAAAAGAAAATAAAGGAACGATGATGTCATTGACACAGCACGCGTGGTCAGGAATCGTGTTTTTAACATAAACTCTCCCCACCACCCTACCTGAATCGATTGGAAAGCAACTGGTGGCATGATTCCATCCCCCTCACCTTTTATTTGATCCTCGTCGCTTAGCACCGCGCTGTCGGAGCTACAACATCTAGTGACCCGTAGTTTGTGCCGCCTCTGCTGTTGCGTGGCTAACGACGTGTCGTCGTCGCTGGCTGCGGCTGAATCGAGGCTCCAGCAACGAGCCATCGAGCCTCTTCTACGTTCAGAATCTGTCTCGATACCCTCATCGCTTTGTGGACTTTTACTGAGGGATCTTACCACCGGCATCCTGACCGTATCAAACTCGTCGTAGGTTTCGTTTTCCTCTATCGGGTCGACGATACCCTCCTCACCATCCTGTTGACTCTTCGTCTTCATTCTTTCGTCTTCCTCACCGAGTAACCGTTCGAGGCCGCGCACCAGCTCGCATACCGACGAACCGGTGTCGCTCACGGCGACGTACTGATTCTCCACGATGCCTACACGCCGTTTTCGCGAGATTTGCGCGCTCGAGGACAACGGGGCGACGCTCTGCTTCCGTGATGGTGGTTCCTCCGTAGCGGCGACGCTAGATTCTTTCTCGAATGGTTGCCCGCGTAACAGCTGTTTCAATTGTTTCACCTTAGACGCCGAGGAACGGTGGACGTCACGTCGAACGCCTCGCCGAGAGGATACGCATCGTCCTCTCAGTATACGGTTGCTGGAGCCACGATTTGAAATACGGGAGACACATCGCGCACTGATTCTGAACCAATCGCGGTCGCGACATCGACGGTAGTAGAGGCCGCCATGTTCAGTTCCGTGGACCACGTGAGAGATAGATGGGAAACGTAGCCTGATGGTTTGACCCGGTTTGAATAACCGGTCACAATTCGGTTTAGACGAATTCCCAATGTGATCTTCTAAATTATCGTTACTTTCTTTGGTGTTCTTTATATTTGTAGATTGATCATGTTTAGTTCTGTGAATTTGAACTTCCTCAACGTTCGACGCGTACGTCCGATTTATGTTCGTTAAGAAATTGACTTTCTTCTTCGAAGGATTTCTTCTTACGTTGCTCTCGACGTTATTTTGCGATAGATTCGCAACGATGATGTCGCTTGACAGGAACGTCTGGCTAAAAACGAGAAGAACGTGATTCGAAATAAAAGGAATTCGATCAATTTCAATTGGATACGGTTTCTATATTTTTATAATAGTTTCGTTTCGAATACATTTCAAGACATTCCATAGATTCTTTATTATTGTACAAGCTTTAGTTCAACATGTCGCGTATCATTTTATAGATCCGTGAAAGAGTACAACTATAAAGCGACTTTATAGCGGTACATTCTAATGCGACATAAATTTTTGTAATACCAACACCGTCATTACGAGCTCTTATCTAATCTCGGAATTATACCATTACGCATAACTTGTCGCTATTCCCCATACCGAAACCATTGCTACGATTCCATCTCGAGTTCCGTAATTTGGATCAGTAACACCATGAAAATAAGTAAACAGCCTACTCCCCTTGTTGGTATACTCATTCGAAAATCGATGATAAATCGAACGATCGCTTAAACTGACTATTTCAATCGTAAAAAATGTATATATATAAAAGAATACGTATGACATGTTTATTCCCGGTCGAAAATAATTTTTTATGAAAGCGCGTTTGGAAGTGACGAGTCAAGGACCGTACATCCGGGTCGAAGAAATGCGGAGGGAGAGATGCATGGAAGGTATGCCAGGGTTGCTTCTTGCTCCTACGATTGACGTCACAAGTGCGTCATCAGAGGCAAAGAAACAAGAAAGTACGATTGAATGATCACGGTTGCAGCAACCGGCGGCGCGTATACCGCTCGGTATCGTTTCGTTCTTTCTCTTTCTCGACAATCGATCCATTATCTCGTCAGTTCAAGTGCCCCTTGGCCACTTGAGCCTATCTGTGCTGCAACCGTTTCGTTCGACTGTGTGTTCATTGTACGAAATAACCGTGCACACCGTAATAACGAGCAGAATTATGCACTTCTTTTTTTTTTTTCTTCATCGCTCTTTCCCGCTTCTCAGTATCGCATACGCGTTATTTTCTATCAGGGAATGCCTGTTAATTACGCGCAATAACGGACGCCGAGGGCAGGGGAAATACGAGATTGCGGCCCAGGATCCTGGGTAGATTTGTTATTTTTTTAACCGTTGAAAACCGAGATGTGACAAGGAGTAAATAACACAGCATAAACAGATTGAAAGTGTTATCGTTAGAAATAAGGAATATCTTACAAGTATGGTTTCTCCTCTTTATTTTCATTAAGTTTGACGCTTGTATGGTAAAACAGATCTTATCCGACAAACAAAGATAAAGAGCATCTGTAAACATCGCTTTTAATATTTGCCAATAAAAGGGAAGATTTATTTTTCGATTGTTCGTTAGATGAAGTAAAATGTCGACGAGGAGCGTAGAAGAGTTTGTAAGCTTTCTGATTGAGAATTCGAAGATGACACAAGGAGAGGAAGGTTATAGGCGAGACTAGTAGCCAGGCTCATATTTCTGTCGAAATCGGGTCAATGTCGGCCCAAGGCTAATGACTCGTTCATTCTGAATAGTCGATACCACATATCACATGTTTCCATTAATTTCCAGGTGAACAGTGTTTAGTGAATAATTTGTTAAATTTTGAATAAAAAGAAGAGAAATATTTTACAGATATTAAGAGGGAAAATAAGTAGCCTTTTTTTCTGAAAAAATTTAACGGTATTTAAACGATTGAATTGTCAGGAAAGATTCATGCATAGATTCATACCGTTACAGACGTGCATAAAAATAAAAGATATATCTGTTATTTGATACTTTCTAATTTCATTGTATTCGTCTCTTACCTGTCCATCTCGTTGTCGTATTCTGCATTTTATTCTCAATTGGTAATGTAAAAATGATTACGTACGATTTCAATGCAAGAGGTTCGGAAATGCAACGAAAAGAACAGAGAAAAGGAGATTCCCATTGGGTAAATTTTAAACGCGTCTACGCCACGGAACGATCGGATTTTATGTAATCGAAATTCGAACAATTTAGGCGGCCGTCCTCGACGCTCATCGTCGGGTACTAATTTGTAAATCGTGGTAATTGAGAAAAAGTAGTGTGTATGCAATGATTGTACGTCAATCGCAGCTGATGGCCGACTGAACTCGGGATTTGAACTTGACCACTCCACGGTGACCACCTATACTCGAGTTCCTGTGTAAAGGAGGGGATCGATTGCAATGAAATCGGTTCTCCTAGAAGGGAAGCTGTCCACCTACAATTGACGCAAGAGGCAGCGTTTACGATTACACCTGTGCGAATAACTTTTGCTCAGATTCCATAACCGTATCAGTTCAACCGAAAAAATTGATAAGATACCACGGAGTTCGTAGCTAATGCGTTAGAAAAATTTCTACTGGCTCTTTCATATATTAGAAAAATTATTTTTGTTTTTTAATAAATCGTACGTTTTAAAAATGTTTAATACAGCTTTATTATAGCACTTCGTAAAATTGAATGTCCGAATGTTCAGCAGGATCTAAAATCGACGATTCAAATACTTCGAGTTCTTCCGTTTTTTCCGATTCGTAACGTTTCACCCATTTATTTATGGATATTCCAGTTTTCAGGCTTTTAAATGTGGTTTCGATAGGTGGCCTGGTAATCAGGATTGTTCCACTTTGTATATTGGCCTTTAAAAATTTCCAGATTTCTGTATGCACAGATTCTGAGACATAAAATTCGAATGGATTGTTCATAATAATAATATCACTTTCTTGTACAATATCAGGACACTCCTCAATTCTTTTATTAACAACTTCAATACGGTCGTTCATATTGTACTTCTTTACTATATCAGATTGCAATGTGCAGAGTTCTTTGTTCATTTCAACTCCAATAATCTTTTTGGCAGATGTGAATATATGTGCCTGAAAAATCAATTTTCGGATAATATACGTAATTCTTATAACTGAGCTTATACTTTTAAATACAATTACCCCATATAAAACAGCACCCAATCTGGACCCTACATCAAGTAGAGTTTTGTCTTGCAAAGGTGGTAGAACACCATGAAATATATGCAACATATCAGATACTGACAAAGAATGTGATATAATGTCTGAAAACAAATTAATTTTTGTTTAATTACAGGGTAAATAAATAAATGAAAGAATATAAGGAGTCTCTTACTGTATTCTTTCACATTGTTAGACCCACAGTCAGCACAATATAAATTATCCAGTTTTCCATTCTCTATAAGTTCATCGACTTCCTTATTGTCATAAAGGAATGAATCAACATGCTTTGTTGATTTATCATCACAGTCTGAGTTCTGCACAGTTATGGAACTTATAATGATTCCTTCTTTCAAATTAGCTTAAAAACTTAACATTTTTATTTTCTACATGATAGCAGACCTCTCCAATTGTTGGTGGTACAATGTTCTCTGATGAAAGTATACCATCAAATGGTACTCTCTCTCTGATATCGTTAATAATCGTTTTTATACTTTTTAATTGTTCTTCTTGCGAGCTGCATTTCTTGTGACAATCTCCTATGAACAATATTAAATTCAATTAATGCTTTGACAATAATGTTGTACACAACGTTGGTATGTTATATGTACCCCGTGAAAGAGATTGAACTTTTACTTCTTCGGGTTTCCAATTGTCGCTAATAAATGATAAAAATACTCGTTGATCGATGTCGTTTAAAGAACGCATAATAGACGTGAACGTTTGTATAGCATTTTGAACAGACATCACACCGTTCTTATCCATCAAACTGATGTAATATATTGCACGTGTGTTTATGATAGGTTATGTTCAAATTTCATACATTTGAATTTCACACTAGGAACTACTCACTAGGAGTTATATCACTAGGATTTAAATTTAAAACGAACTCAGACGTCGGTTTTTTCAGAGCGTTTATTAAAAAAAAATTAAGTACATAAAATGTCGATATACATACATAGATATATAAATAATTATTCTTAACGTTAGTTTGTATAGGCAAGATGTAAGGCACATATGCTCCACCATAAAATCTGACCTCCATCCTAAATATATACAAGAAAATTTAATTCTCATTTCTGCTTGCAGATTGTCCTCTCAACTTCGTAGATCGTCACGATTGTTTTTTTCTTTTCTCGTGTAGAAATACGAAAGATTTAAATAATTAACGTTACACTAAGAAATACGTTGACAAATTTTACAAATAACTTATTTACAAAAAAAAGCTTTTACGTTTCTCCGTTTTTCTTTTCTTTTTCTCGATATCGAAATTCTGTTTAACGAAAATTGTTTCAGCATTTTCTTGCCAACACAATTTTCGGTTGCTTTTTACACATGATTGATCGTAAAGCTTGATTACCATCAGGAATACAATATTGATTACTAAAAAAAAAAAAAAAAGGTAATTATTGCGTCTACCTCGAAGCTAGGAAAATACTGTTATTAGAAGTATACTTCTCCATATTATGTAAGAAATACTGTTAGCGATGTACGATTGGATTATTTCTATAGTTCTATTAGCAAACCGTAATAATTCATCGTCAAAGTCGTTATTTTGTCGGGCGTTCGATAATAATAACACATGATTAACCATATGATAATAATTTGGAAAATAAAAACAAAAATATTCCAATTAAACTCTCATCTCGATAAAAATCCACGAATTTTCAAAAAGTTTCGATATCACCGATAATAATAATAATATTAATAATAATAGAACACGTAGCACAGCTGTCTTTTTTATCA
The DNA here is from genome assembly GCA_951804975.1 of Anthophora plumipes. NCBI lineage: Eukaryota > Metazoa > Arthropoda > Insecta > Hymenoptera > Apidae > Anthophora > Anthophora plumipes. Next base: position 16,803,453 of record OX638122.1, on the reverse strand, counting down.
GGCACAACTTCATTCGCCCCTTAATTAGGCGTAATCACTAGTATCTCGCGTATGTACAACATAAAATAATAATGGACGCTAATTAATTTAAATTAGGAAACAAAACGTAACTTGTAAAAGCTGCCTGGATTAAAATTACTATAAAACTGTTATGCGTATGCAGTAAAAAGGTAAGTGTCGCAAAAAAAAAAAAGAAAAGAAAATAATTACATTCAAACTCGCTAAATCGACCATGAAATAGGTACGAAACAAAGAATGAGCGAAAGAGAGCGAAAAAAATGATATAGAGAGACTACTAAAAGCTAGTGAAATCGAAGAAGACGTTAAACAGGTACTTTGAAAATTTTATTACACCCCCACTTCATGATCGAGCACGAATTTCCCCTACTCTATTATTGAGCGTTCAAATTCCTATTAACCGCGTGAAAAATGTGTAAAGAAAACCTAAAAACTGAATGCATAGGATAAGGTATCGATCTTGATCGATAGCATTTGAGCATACCTATTATTTATACGACACCCTGTAAATGTCTTGTAACAGTTTTTTTCTTCTTCTCGTTGTAACCCTAAAGGATGACTAAAATCTACATAATATGTAATAGTTCGAAGTCTCACTAAAAAAAAGAAGCATCGTCGTTGGAAGTGTGAAAATTCTTTTCGTGCGTCTTTTTTGTTTTTCTATGAATTTTCTATCGCAACGAAAAACGACATCAGTCATCCGCGGTTTACCGTAAACAGAGAATATCCCCGTAAAGCACTTGGCGACGCTTCGTTTGAAATCTAAAACATTCTGCATCGAGGATGAAATTTCTTTTTTTTTTTTTTTTTAAACTGCGCCACAAAATGACAGATTTACGAGGTTATGATAACTGTTAGATAAACCCGCAGGATACTGTTGTAGTACTTAAAATAGAAGTCCAACCGCGACATCTGTAGATACACGTTGGTACCGTAAAAATATTTTTCAAACGCGACACACAAAATTGGTCATTCGCAGAGAGGTTGTTCGATTAGGCAGTGTGATCCCTGTAGCAGAGTGGGCTCTCAGTATTTCGACGTGTGTGTCACTGGTCAGTTCCAGCGGTGTCGCTGTTGTTATGGTTGTTGCTGTTGTTGTTCTGCCCGTTTAGAAACGAGGCCATTTCCATCGGCGACTGTTGCCCGCTCTGTTGCAGAAACATGCGTGTTCGTTCGCTTCTTTCAGATCTCACTCGTGTACGACAGCAGTGTAGTAGTAGGTAAGTAACGTACGTGTGTGGTGTTCGGAAAGTACGAAAGAAAAGTGGCTCCATAGATATAGTGTGCAGAGAGGATGCGAGTAGAATATTTTTTAAAGAGCAGCACGCGACCAATTTGCTAAAGCTAGAAAAGACTAGTCTCCTTAATATATCGAAATAGTTCTGAAAAGCAGAAATCAGTTAGTCGAATGTAAATACAGATAAAGTCGCGCGTGCGATAGTGCGGAGGAAAAAAATGGTAGTCGCTTGTAAAAAAAAAAGGAAAAAAAAAAGAAAAAAAATAGAACGGGCCGAAGCACGATGTGAAAAAGGCGCTGTCTTTGTTTTTTTTTTATTTTTCAAGGCGTACCGTTGTAACCCGACGGAGTCCATTGCTAATGTAAAACGCAAACGAAAAAAAGAAAAAAAAAGGTAGAGTAGCCGTTATTCGACACGGTATCGAGTTACTTAGCCATCAGAACGGAACTTAATCAGTTATCACGATCGTTATAATGATCGAACCAATGCACTTCTCTTAATCGATGACCTTGGGGGTGTAGTTAGGCACCGTGATTTCACACCTAGTGCCTGAATATGTGTATCTATCGACCGTGCGGAAGAGCAGAAGGACGTTTGGGGAAATTAAACGTGATAAAAATTTCTGCCGGCAATGATGAAGCATTTATATCTATAGACACTGTGTGATTAGATTTACTCGTGTACCCAATTAGGGTGCGCCTTATTTACCGATTAAGTTAGAACTATTTTTTTTTTTTAAACTGTATCAGGTGCTGTCTAATCTAAGTGACAAAGATATAGTACGCTTCTTCTACAAATTTTTGATTGATATTTCTTTTTTAAAGATTGGACTCCGCCCAAGATTACAAACCGACAGAACACACACACGACAGTACGAATGGCCGAGATACAAATTATCGGAAAGGCGTGCAAAAGTAGCCACATACGCGACTAAGATTGTGTTTACGTTCGCCTGTTATACTTATTTCAATTCGAATAGGGAAACTGAATGACCGTAGACAATTGTAACATTCTTGTTTTTTTTTTTTTTTTCTAAATACGAAATAACATTGATGCGTAATTTTGCGTGTTTCCAAAATCGATATCAGCCCCCAGTCATTCTTTTCCTCTGACAAACCGATCTTACTGATAGTATTATTTACAAATACCGACCTTAGGCTGTATTATATCTTCCGACGTATCGAGACCAGCTAATGGATTCGAAGTTATGTTTATTTTGGAATCCGTCACCCCACCGTTCATGACTCTTCCGTTTGTTATAGGTTTTCCTAAAAAGAAAAAAGCAAAACAATTACATACCGATGCATTTCTTATTCTATCCGAGTTGTGTTACTTGTGGAAAATATTCTATTACTACAAATAGAAATTACCTTCACTCTGTGAAGATTCACGGCTTTGTTTGTGCTTGGTCCTTTTATAAACCACTGCTATCGCGGTTAACCCACCCAGTAGAGTCGATCCACCAAGAACACCGCCAATTATGGCGTACATATTTACGTTCTTATCATCTGCAGGTCTTACTCGACTGTCTAACGTTAAATTGCTGCCGTGGTCTGTCCCGATATCCTGTTCTTTATGCTCATTTGTAATAAAGGGTTTCTTCGTTTTCTGCTTGAGAATCTGCGAGAACTCCGAGGCAGCATCGACGGAAAAACTTTGCACTTTGAACTCGTATGTTGTATCTGGTTGTAAATGAGAAATGGTTATGTTGAAAGAGTCCTTCCCTTCCACCGTAGTTTTTACATAATCCCCAGCTGAGGTAGAAGCTCTGTGGTACACGTAGAAACCGTCTATATCAGCTGATTTATCCGGGTTTTGCCAGATAAGCAGTACCTCCTGCGGTCCTAGAGCTTCGGTATTCGTTAAAAGAGGTATGGGCATCTTGTTGCTCTCGATTCCGCCATCTTTATTCAGATGAAACCGCACAGAGTTAGGGCTAAGCTTGTTGTCGTTGTTCGAATACACAGCAGCTATTCGAAATCTGTAGGTGTGGTCAGGTTGAAGATCAGTCACTTCAAACGATCTGACATGACTAGATATCTCTGAGTTCGCAGTCATCCACTTTGCTTGCTTGCCGTTCATTTTCTGCCCAAGTTCTCTGTATTGAACTTTGAAGAATTGAATAGGCAACCCCGTGTTCTCAGGTACCGACCATCTAACCATTACAGATACGTCTGAGAGTCTTGTAACATTGGGCTGATTCGGTGGTACCAGCACCGCTAAAAAAATACAAAAGAAACTGTAAAGAAGAAAGGAAATTGACCGATATATTTAAAGTGGTATGCACTGTGTAACGAATTACCAGTGCCCTTGCGTTTCCCTTCTTTGCTCCTCCTTCTTCCTCCCCCTCTAGTGTGCTTGTGCCTTGAATTGGGGATTCCATAGTCTGGTCTCACTTCGGTTGCTCCGATATGTTGTTTAGGATTCACTCTAAGCAGATTGCAACCAGAATGAGAACCGTACTCATTACTGGCGACACACTGAACAATACCGGCATGTTTTTTCTCAACCTCAGAGATGAGGAGTGTAGAGCCTTTAATTTCTACGTTATCATTAGGAGAAAGAGATTCTCCATTGATCAACCATTCGACCTTTGGCTGTGGCTCGCCCGTTACCATGCAAGAAAGCTCCAGTTCTCCGCCTTCGGAGAACGTAGAAGCCTTCGGCGGTTTGGTTACCTTCGGGGCCTCCATTACTTTTAGTATGATCACAGATTTTATGTGTGCACCATTGCTACTCCATATACAATCGTATTCCCCTCTGTCGGTCGATTGAACGTTAATTATGGTCAAACCCATCGAGGTTTTCACAGAGTTCGATGGCAGGGGACTGCCCAATCTACTCCATGTGACGTAAGGCACTGGATAACCGGCGCCAAAGCACTCTAACGTGACGTTCTTACCACGCAGAACTTTGTACTCTGTTTGTGGTTGTTTAACAAAGTATGGCGCCTGGAAACTGGTGTTCGTATGTACATTTAGAATGGTCTTGCGGTTACTAGAGTACATTTGCGTTGTTATGTAATTGCCAGCAGTGCAATGATAGGTTCCACTGTCTGATACTTTAGCATTCTCAATGACCATGGTCTTGCTACCGACTATGTTAACATTTTTTATAAGATTATTGTCTTTGTAGAATTGAACAATGGCCTCTGGAGCTGAGTAAGGCACAGGGCATGTTATAGGCACAGTATTCCCCGCTGGAACGTCTATAACAACGTTATTCTTATCGGAAAACTTCTGCAATGTCGCAAGTGTTAATCTTGCTGGATCAGAAGCTAAGCCGCTTGAGCCTGGATAAGAATACAGAAACAAGAATCAGTCGCTGCATTGTATACATGCAATATTGTAAAAGACGTTGCAAAAATGTACCATAGTAAGCTATGCAGCGGTAATCCCCGGCCTTTGACTCATTGTCAAAGTTCACCACATGTCTGGACGTCTTTCCACCGTTGCTCGGCGTGTGGGAAACCGGCAACCATTTATCAGAGCCTAGTAATCTATGACGCCAGGAAAAGCGATCAGCACCAAGGTTCAGGTTACATTCGAAATTCACGTCATCGCCTATCGGTGCATCCAGGGGCTGGGGATGCCTGGTAAAAGACATGCCTAGTTCCTGTCTTTGTCCTGTCGATGAAACGAAATTAATAAAGGAAAATGTAAAAATAAAAAAGAAAAGAAAGCTCTATATATGGAAAAAGAAGCTCACCATGTGCAAGACTGGCCAGGACATGAAGGAGAGCGGTGACGACGCCACAGAGGGAGGGCACAGGTTGCATCTTGACACATTCTACAATCAAGGAAGAGAGAAGTTCGTTACGTTAGCCGGAATACCTCTTCACGGTGGTCGCTTTTTCGACCTGGTTCTTGGAGTGGGACGAAAACTCGCAGAGATTCGAGGCGCCAGTCAAGAGAAGGAGAGAGACACATATAGAGAGAGAGAGAGAGAGGGCCCACTAAAATTAATGCCGACCAAGCACGTTTAAGTTTAGAACGTTGCGAGTTCACGTGGAAATAGAACGCATTCATTCTAGTTTCGATCATGGTTCGTCATTTCGGCACAAACACATCCTCTCCGTCTCTCCCTCCCCCCATCAATTCGTGCCTCTTTTCTCTCTTCAAACCACCACCGAATGTGTCGCGCATTCCAGTCCCAGTGAAACGCGATATAACAGGATTTGTATGTTGGTAAATGCGGTTCGGTTTTCAAAGCTTCTGCCGTGCTGACAGGTTTCGCCAATCGTGACCATTTTTGAGGGTTTTCGAGGGAAACGAAACAGCGCACAGAATCATGGGTTGTCTGTGTTACAGTGATAAGCTACCGTTTCGAATTATTGATATTATTCTATATAAAAAAAAAAAGATAGGATATTCCGTTTCAAGTTGCATGTTAAAAAGAATCCTCTCCGGTTATATATTAAGGATAAAAGTAAGTCAATAACCTGGCAACTATTTTCGAGATGTCTAATGGAATGCCTGAGGTATTTGTAAAAGTTGAATTAATTAGAGTAGATGCTGTAATGTATTCGTGTAGCGGCAACGGTGGAGCGATGAAGGTGTTAAAACGACAACGCGAAAATGACCATATACGGTGACAAAAAGCGTCGTTCATTGCGCACACCGTTTTCCACCCACGTGCTGACCGTTGCGAGTGACGATCAGAGAGTTGTGTTGACACGTCGAAGACCGATGGAAATTGTTCGTTGGCTAACACGCGTTTAAAATGTAGGTAGATCCATTCATGGGTTATACCGTACCCCGCACGCCTACGCGGAATGCTTTAATACACGGAATTAACGTGGAGATTTTCTCTGTTCCGCAGAAAGCGCGTTTGTTCAATAAGAGAGAAACGTTGCTTGCGGTGGAGGCATGACATACGTGGGTGTAATTCGAGTTTCGTCGGTCAGTCTCTTGGGAAATTTAGCATTCGATGTTTTTGTTGGTTAGGTCGGTACTTCTTTCGTGAACTTGCCGGCGGAGTAAAAAGAAAAAAAAAAATAGAGTATCCAAATGGTATTCGTGTGACAGGAACAGATTTAACGCAATAAATATTTCATTTTCGTGTATTATTTGAAAAAGTTTTTTCTTCGTAATCGTATATCTATTTAAGAACAATTCGTTTGATTCGTTAAGGTGTTTCAATTTTCTCAGATAATACACGAGCCTCCGTGAACATTTTCGTCACGAGTTATGGGGAAACGAATTCGTCCATCTTCAGGATGGTCATTCGAGGGGATTTTTCACGATGAGTTGAAATCGCGAGGGCAAGAGGCACGCGTTCGGTTCATCGACGGGATATTTGTACATGTTTTATGTACGGATGGACTCTCTTAACTTCTAGTTAAATGGTAGCATAAATGCCGGCGGTATGTAACAGGTGAGAAGGGTTCGAAAGAGGCTGGTTTCCGACGTTGCCTCTCATAAAAATAAAGAACTCGAATTCCAAAGCAGTGGTTGTCAAGCCCCTGCACGCGCCACTACGATCTTCCGTACACCTAACCTTACGGACGAGCCAATGCCACTCGGGTTACGCACACAGACACGTACACACGCGCACGCATTATACAACTACAGGAATTAGACTCGTTTCTACAACCTGTCGTTGACTAGGGGAACGCAATCCCCGAAATCCTTTTTGATATCCGTGACGATCTCCGGTACAAGTAGAGAATCGAGTTCCGCTTTCGCAGACTCGCAGCACTTGTTGGTCGAAATACAAAAAAAAAAAATCTGGACAATTGGATTCCCTTGCGTTTCAGCGAAAAGGAATGCATCCAAATCAGGACTGCTTTTTGTTCTTTTTATTTGGTTTAGGTTAATGTAGATTATCAAAGTACCAAAGTTGATTCATTCATTTTTTTAATTACAGTTTTGTAAAGGTGACAATTATTAAAAATTGAACGAGAATAGAGTTGAATTTAAAAGTGTACTACACGTAATATTTCTTAATTTTATAACGTTTAGTTTCATTGCTGCATTGTAGAGTAATTTATTGGGGGTTCAATGAAACACTTAATAATCGTTTTAAGGCTCGTTTATTATTATAAAGTGGTATCCGAGTAGCGTTAATTTTTTCACGAACAATCTACAGTGTTGTATTACACATGACAAAGAGGAACCAGGAAGATCGGGTTCCCATTCGACAAGTGGATCCTTCCTTCCGTTTGATCATAGATTAATCATGCGAACGTTTTATTCTCGCGTCGTCGTGTTTCTTTTTTGGATGCAGACACACGACTAACTTAATTTTCCCGCTCGGCATGCATGACGATTGCTTGGTAAAACGAGTCACGAATATTTAGCCGTATATGTGTCATACGCTATTTTAATCTGCTTCCCATAACCACCATTTATTCAACTATTAACGCTTCGTTTTTTCGTTAGATTCTAGCTTCGGATTATTTTATTTCCATCAATTAATCCCCGTCGATATTTAAAAGATCCTAATACACCTTTGTGACTGTTATTACAATGTAGGCGGGAAGTTGACAATTCGACTACATTACTACGCGTGTCAAAACGCATTTAAAGGAGGTTTAATCAAAAAGTATGCAATATATAGCGGTTATTAGAACGCAGGCGCGTTAAGTAACGCGGTATTATCCAAATCGATGTTTTTTTTTTTCAATTTGTCAATTGTGTAAATAATTAATCCTATTATTTACAATGCATATTTGCTTGCACTGCATCATTCACTGTATTTGAATTTCAACGAAAATACCGGTGGTATTTCATGGGCCCCCTTCACCCCTTCCGGCAGGTGATCTTTTACAAGAACACCACCGTTAAATTTTTCGATGATAAACCATCGTTTAATTCAGTGTATTAATTCCCATTGTACCCAGAATTGTAAAGAGAATCGCAAAAGCGAGCAAAGTGTCGCAAAGCATGAGAACAAAAAGACAACGGAGACAAGCCAGAAGAAAACAAATATAATCATGCACATGCATACTCACCCTTTTTCCTTCGATCCAGCCGTACGATCTACCCGTTCTAGCCTCTTTGGATTCTCCTTAAATCAATTCTATGATTTTCCTCTCCTGGAGGAAAACAACGGGACATTAATAATTCGTACCGGCGAGACGCTTCATTTCTTTTACGGATTCAACTTCGCTCAGAACACAACGCTTGGCGTCCACTAGCACACTGGAATGCAGACCGACAGGTTTTGAACCGCGATAAAGTATAGTAACGACGTGTGCCGCGATCTAGGTATCCTCGTGGGCAGGTTGGTACATTGCTGTATCGTCACGTGACCGAGTCTGTTTCAAACGTAAAAAGCAATAAGTGCACGAATTTTCACGGCGAATTTCATATTCCAAATAGCTCGATATTTAGAAGACTTTGTAATTCTTACTTGAAACGCAATTGATTGAATTTAACGGACGATTATAGAGTAAAAATTTCTCGCTATAGTTTCGAACGTCCTGCGCGGAATTGTCGCGCGCATACCACCATATTTGAAATTTTGAGCGCGCCAACTATGACCATGTAAACATAAGCTTTATAAAAATAGTATTGTTATTATGACAGACGTGAATAATTTAAAAGAGTTTAAATATAGAAATATATATTAATATATTGTATTCAAAGTAACATTAATTAATAACAATCGATCTTTGCCTTTTTACACTTTCTCATGATCAATAAACTTTGTTTACGATTTTATATGTATATATATATATATATATATATATATATATACATGTATATATAATGTATACACACATAGTTTTTATATATATATATATATATATAGATAGATAGATAGATAGATAGATAGATAGATAGATAGATAGTTTACATATAGTAGCGTATCTTCTCGAAAAAAAAATGGATGCGAATTCAAATAATCAAATTCTGCTCACGTTTGATTTCTTATTTTATCCACATTCTTTTCATTAATAAAGTTCTATTTTGGTTACAATCTAAAATATTAAATATTTTACTCAATTATATATATATATAAGCAAGGTCAAAAACTTAACAAACATTTTACAATGTATTCCGTTTTAAAATGAGTAATAATTATATTAATATTAATAATAATAATAATATAATTAATAATAATAATAATTACAATATTACGCCAACAAAATTCGTACAATGTACAACTTGTAGATATACATATAAATAAACATCTGTTCCTCAAAATAAATGATTTTCTGCGTTTGGCACGATGTCATGTAAATGGAAGCAAATTAAACATCATGTTACATTTTGATTGTCCGTGGCTAGTTGCGATGTAATGAAGTATGATTTGCTTCGTACACTTGATTATTTCCTTTTTTTTAAATATATATATATATATATACTTTTTTTCCTCTCTTGGTGTTTCAAATGTCGATGGTGTTTTTTTTTCTTTCAGTTGCGTCAGCCGGTCACAATTCAAAACGGGAAATAATGATTCGATAACGGCAGTTAAATAATAATTGTTTTTTATGCACCTTAGGGATTATTACACACAAGAAAATGATACGTTCCTATCGCATTACACGCTACAATAATACTTTATAAAAAAATACTCCATAAATAAACTATCTTGTACAAATTAGCGTTTTACAATTTTCGTACATATTCGACCTCTATACAAATGCGTAAAATGTTACATCTTTGATTTGACTGAACGTTTCAACAATGGACCAGCTGACTGTAAGAGTATTTTTTGCCGAATGTCAGAATTCACTGTAATATATTGCTTTTACGTTGCATTGCTAATTGATTACTCTTAATTTATAATTGGATCGATTAGCTACAATCGCTATTATTTATAAATGGCATCCCACTCCCTAATCAATTATAGATTAGAATAAACTACATGGAAGAACAGATCTTCAGTCATAGCGAACGAAAGCTAGACTAAAAATTTCAACAAATAGTGAAAAGTGTGATATTACTTTCGATATATACACATATATATATATATATATATATATATGTATACATATGTATACATATGTGTACATGCATATATGTATATGTATATATGTATAATGTTTATAATATATTGTTAATTCAAAGATGCCAGTTTCTCCTTATCTAGATCAGAATGCTTTAGGTGTCAGCAAGAATGCCAATTAATAATATTAGAAAAGTGTAGGGAACACCTTCTTGTTTTTTTTCTTCTCTATCCCAACCTTCTCTTTCTCTTTCTCTCTCACTTTCTCTAAACGATAAAACTTATAAAGTTCTAAAACTTCTGTTTTCATCAAAATATAATAACAACAACAACAACAAGGTGTGTGTTTCACTTTTTGCAATAATATCACAGACAATAGAAAACGTAAAGTCTACAAAAAACTGGTCTTGCTCGTGCGTATACAAATTTCGAAAAAAAGTGCCCGCTAAAGGGAACACACGGTGCCTGCTTCTAAAGCATTTATAAATACGTACGTACGCGTGTGTGTGCTAAATAGAATAACTTTTACATTCACGTAAAATGTATATATATATGTTTCTCTCAAAAAATTGAAGTTTCTCGATGTCGTATATAAACATGGCATTCTTCCTTGCACCCATTTTCATCTTGGATTCTTGTTTGTTTTTTTTTCTTTTTTCTTGTCAACCCTTAGTAGCCGACCAGCTACAATCACATAAAATGTTTTGGCAGCGCGCCTTGCCGATAATTTGTAGTCCTTATAGGTTATCCCTATCCATGTAACCTTCGTTTGTGATGCTAAATTAATTACACTCCTTCTTCTCCCCTTTACATTAATAACACCTAAAAGTTTTTCATAGAGTTAGCGCATAATTTTCTTTTAAGTGCAGGTAATAACTTTACTGACTTGAAATTAATTACAATTACCCCCGACTCATTTGTCTGAGAGTAAACTAAAATAGTAAATATTAGACAGTAAAGAATCGTGTATCGTTAATAAGTTAAACTAAATTGCACCGTCTTAAGAAGCGACAATAAATGAGTTCTCGTATTTGAATGTATCTGAGCCAGCAGTAACATATATATATATATATTACAGGTAACAATTTATCGTAAATCGCAGGTATGACGCTTAAATATCATTACCAACCTAATAACTGATACCATTTTTACATAGTACAATCGTAAGACTAGAAGTGTCTCCGATCTACAAGAAAAAAAGAAAAAAAAAGTTAAAAAATCTGCCATTTTTAAAATTGGTAACCAAGTATTATTCCTGTTGAGAATGTTAAGATAACCTTTCATGCATTTGCTATGTAAAATCAAAATTATGCATCTCTTTTTCCTCTGTCCTTTTTTTGTTCTTTTTTCTCTTTTAAATCATTTTACGTCATATATGGCATAGTAATATTTATAGAAACACATGAAATTATTCAGGCTGCGCTACCATGCTGTGTTTGTAGTGTCACGCAAGATACAATTAGTAAATGGTTTAAGCTAATGAACTGTTTTTCTTTTTTTTTTTTACTTCTCATTTCAGCAATTATTAGGAAGAGCTTTTATCACGCGGGCAGTGCCCTGTAAAAATATACGTTCTCTCTATATAGAACTAAGTTATCAATGTATACAAGACCAGTAAATCGATATTCGATATTTTCTTATTTTTCTTCTTTTTTTTTCTCTCTCTTTTCACCGCCATATACATTTTCTCACGCTATCAGGTATTCACAACGGTTTTCTTAATATTACAGATATATTTCTTTTTTTATTTTCTTTTTTTATAAAAATAGGATGACCTTTTCCTCTTTCTCTTACACCATTTTATACATTTCTCTTTATAATCAATATTATATCGATTGATATATTATATATATTGATAATTTAACAAAACTTTTTTGAAACTGGTCTCTGTATACATTACAGAATCTAAGTTATGTACAGCACTGTTCAAAATCATCTCAAAAGCCACGAAGAGAGTAGAAAAAGGCAATGAAATGATAATATTCTCTCATTTCAAATCCATATTCAGTGTACCTCCGACGTTGTGTTCTTTTTATAATTCATGTTTTTCTTTGTTTTACTCAATATATAGTGTTCTCGCGATACACATTTTGCACACATACAGCTGCGTACATGACCAGATGTATTCTGTTTCTTTCCTTTCTTTGTTTTTTCTTTTTGTTTTTTAGTGTAAAAGGATGAGCATGTGAACATGAATGTGTAGACGTGCGTGTGTGTGTGTGTGTGTGTGTGTGTATAGGATACGCGTGCTAGCGCGCGCGTATTTACGTGTAATGTATAATCTTTCTTTTTTAAATATATTATCAATTTCTCTATCGAATAGATATCAATTATATATTTCTATACATATCTACAAAAAACCTAATATAGAACTCTATTTTATCATTAATTAAACTCTCTATGAATTAATATGTATAATTGTCACAACAGGTCTAAAAAGTTTATCGTTATTTTGTTTAGTTTTATAGTACGCAATAGTGTTTTTTTTCTTTTCTTTTTGTTTCTTCATTGACGTTCCACGAACCAACCGCATTTATATCCTCATAGTTGTATTATCATGTTTTAAGAACATGTTCGAAAAAGTAACCTCTTTCTTTTTCTTCTTAAACGCTATCTCCATCTCCCTTATTGCTTGTTGCTTAGTGCTACTGAATTCATTTTGGCATATAGCGAGTTCTAAACCCTGAGCGACCGCCAATATTTTCCTTTTCTTTTACTCTCCTCTACTCCCTCCCCGCACCCGCCCATTTATTTTTCTTTTAAATAGAAATGCACCAGATAAAGTTTTCTCTCTCTAACACGACAGAATACATCGCGTTCTTCTCACTCTTGTTTTCTTTGTTTTTTTGTTTTTCCTCTTACACTACTCGTAAGAATGACAATTAACTTCGATGCAGATCTTTCCTAATCATTTTAATCGTAATCGAAAGACGACAGATCCATTGTCAGCGATTGTAAGAAATTTGAAGTCCGCAATTGTCTCGATAAACCCATACCATAAGTGATAGAATTTGAATTTGCAGAAAAGAGAATTAGGAAGGGTCTCTGCGACGCTATATATATATATATATATATATACACACATACAACCGAAGTTACTTATATAATCTGCTTTATATACCGCTTCCCTTCACTCCACTTTGGCCAATGCTTACGTCTTTTCTCGGGCGGGTTCGAGTAATCATTTGGCGTCGTACGTTTCTTCAACTTGGACGTACCCTCAGACTTTGGTGTCGCGTTAATACCTTGTATATGCTGCTGAGTTCTATTGTGATTGAGTGGCGTGGCGACACCTGCCAAATTCAGAAGCGCGTCCGCGCCTTCCGCGATCTTCCGTTGCTCGTCGAAATCGGGAAGAACCGAAGTCTGTTCTTTCTTAACGTATTTGCTTAAGAAACGAATGAACGATAAATGTACAATTGATCATTTTTGTTTTATTGTTTTTTTATAAGGGCTATATAAAACATTGCTTACCATTCTTGCCTTACAGATGTGATACAACTGTAAGTATGGTCTTCGCTGGAGCTCCTAGTGATAACAGGAACCAATACTTCAGATTCCGGTACTTTTCGTTTACGATCTGTAAAAGAAATTTTATAAATTATTAATAGCACTTTTTTTTTTCTAACGATTGCAAGAGCTATTACATGATACTTTACCTTTGTTATGATTTAAAATAATAGGTCCATGTTTAAAAGAAAGCATAGCAGCGGCTGCTGCATCTACATCGCTATCTACTTCGGTATCGGTGTTGTCGGTAATGTTGCTCGAGGCCAATCTTTTGGAAAGGTATGGAAAGAGAATAGGATCTGGAAGGCGGGTACTGGTGTTTTTCTTTTGTGGTTTTTCGGGCGAAGATAAAGTTTGAGCGGTTGGAGGAGGAAAAGGAGCACGAGATAACGCCTGTATCAGATTTGGACGATACTGGGCATCTACCATCCATAAAGAACCTTTGCCCAAATTCTAAAAAGAAATAAGAATTTCATTGTAATCTTATTTTTCTTAAAAGGGGGTATAATCTTTGGATAAGTTTTATAATGCAACTATACTTACCGGTGCTTTCTCTACTTTACGAAAGCACTTATTTAGGCTTAGATTATGTCTAACGGAATTTTTCCATCCAGTTGGAGCATTCCTAAAATACGGAAAGTGTTCCAATATCCAAGCATACACTTCCTTGACTGGTAGTGCTTTTACAGGGCTATCTTCAATAGCCATGAAAATTAAACAAGAAAATGAATATGGTGGTTTACTGTTTCTATGCAAATGAGGATCATATGGTATATGAGTTGGGTGTTTGTTGCGATTCGATACTGGCAGATTATTATTGTTCAGAGAAATCTTCGTCTGATTGTTTTGTGAGCTATTATAATGACTTTTAACAGACTCCTGAAAGATTTGCATTGATTTTTGACCATTTTTATTCGAGTGCTGATAGTTTTGACTATTACCATGTGATGCTGTGTTATTTATCTTGCCACTACTGTCTGCTGTGGTAATGAGAAAGGAGGAAAACAATAGTTAATGTTGGTCCTTTTTGTTTTTCAATTAAAATGAGATCATGTAATAATCACCTGCGCAATAACCATCATCTAAACTTGAAACAGAATTCGTATTTTCGGAAAAGTCTGCCATATCGTCGCACACATTGTTATTTAAAACATTTTCACTTTTAATGTCCTTGGAGGGGTTTGAAATATCCAAACCCTTTAACAGATTCTGCTGATGAAGCCAGCTTAAAGAAGTCAGATCGTCATCCGATTGGCTGTTCTTTTCAATTGACTTCTCAGACATAGAAAGTTCATCCATTGAGTTTGTTTCAACAAAATCACTTGTGTCCTCTTCCTTCTTCATTGTGTATAGGGTTTCTTCAAAATCAAAGTCTTGTGTGCTACTTAGTCCCATGCCAGTTTCCATATCTGATGCATCTGGTCTATCTGGTGGCATATTGTATCAAGTATCTTATTTGTCACTGGAAATAAAAAAAAAAAATACATCCCTTTTTAATTCTGTAAAAAAATTAACTTACTGTTAAACGCGTTATTTTTCAAACTTCTTTCAAATTATCGTGTTTTTATTACTAATTAATTATAGAAATGCCAGAAATTACAAAAAAAAATATACATATATAGACGACTACTGTTTCTAGGAGATGAGATGTTTAATCTGTGAAGCAGGCAGGCATTGATAAGCGCCAATGATTTGACCGGCAACGAAGCAGAAATACTGTTACCAAGCAACAGCTTCCTCGTAATCCTAGCAACGTGTTCACGTATAGATATCCTCTTAAATAGTTCATTTCGTTTAAAACCCGAATTTAATTGACTACGCGCCGAATTTTATCGCTTGTTCGAGAAAGACGTAACCCGATCGTCTTATGATAAAAATGAACATTTTTTTATCGTACGGTATGTCTGAATTAATTGTTACAATGAAAACGTTCTCGAAATACATGTGCATCGTTACGAAATTGAACGAATAACTATATATAAAAATACCAGTCACGTGCAAGTTGACGAAGTAAAAAAAGGTAAAATTCAATGGCGTACAACGAAACACGTGTAATCTTCTGTACGATTCTAACATCTATGACTAAAAGTGATTACGATTAAACGTGATGCAGGTAGAAAATACTGTAAGAAGTAGAATAGATTTATTTTACATAAATGTCGGTGCATTTTCTATTTTTGGTATCATATAGGAATACTATAATTACGGAAGGGATGCGTAGGCAATGAAATTGAATTTCCGCGCATGTGACGCGCCTGTAGCCTCGAACCCAAAGTACCAACATCGTCATTTGTTTATCCACTAATAAGCGACAAAATGGCCGTGCCTATTAGGAACACATTGTGATCGAAAATAAACTTTGCCAGAATCGAACGATCCCTTAACACGTTCGTTATCATCCTTCGCTACGATCGATAGTTCTCTCAACATTACGTTCGTATGCCATCACATCGAATTCTTCACGCGAATAATATACTTTTAAATCATTTTTTTAAAAAATGGCGTCTACTTAGCGCATTTCATTTCTCGGCGTGTTTTTCTGCCTTTGCTAACACATACTGGCAATAAAGAACAAATCGAGAACGTGTTACAAAATTCGTTTTTCTTCCTATACGCGTGGATAATCAGAAAAAAGGAATCACACGGAATTTGCCCATCGATACGTGGAGCACACGGATAAACAGATTTTTTCAGACGTATCGTTTTTCAGAAATTACGCACGCGCCTGGATCGCGATTTTCACGCATCGACGAGGAAAATGAAAAGATACACGCGTTGTCAGTAAAACGGTTTTACGTGAAATGACACACAAATTCGAGAACAAGCGAGACATGCCACTGCATTACTTGTTGAATTCAAATATGGAGTTGATAATGATTACGAAACTGGAGCAAACATGAAAATGGCCACGGCATTGGTTGCACACGGTGTATCAACATCGCGTTTTCAGATAGAACAACACTTTTCAAACGGCTCCTGTATACGATTGGAAAAAAATTGTAACACACATAACGAGGATAAGATTCGAGCGCACTGAGAAAGTTTCCCTTACCAACCATATTTTATGCATTTTTACATACGCGTCATCTTTCGAGTACTGAAATTTTTATAGGACGTAGCATTTCTTACACGATTTCATGAATTAATAATCACTTTGCATAGAGTACGGGAAATTTTACGAAATCTCTTAAAATTCCACAGCGAAAGGTACATTGGAATTGTTTAAGAAATGAAACAGCGTTTTGCGTCTTTCTGCTTTTTTAACCTGATATTTGTTGTATCGATGTGTGTTTAAATCACGTTAATTAAAAGCGAACACAAGATGACGAATGGTGTGAGCTTTTTTGGAAAACTCACGTATTTGAGTAGACAGACGGCGGTCTTCGTGCGTTTTCTAAAGACGGGCATCTCAGGCACACTCTACACAACACCCAGCTGATTGAGACGCCATATTTTGACGTCATCACGTGGTTACCGAAACATCTTATATCGCATCTCGAACATCGATTAATCGTGTTTAATTAATTACCCGGGAAAATACAAGTCTGCTATAACGAACGATATTTGGTATCGTACCATGGTATATCGTTTGTCTAATATCGTTATTGAACGAGGAAGAAGAATCAGAAATGATCCATTTAGTTTAAATTTTAACAATTTATTTTTTCTTTTCTTTTTTTTTTCATATTTTCAATTGCAATTAATTTACAGTATCTAATTGAAAGAACATTTCGAACTATTACATTACGGTTTCATATATACTGCTACAATACATTGCACCATATACTCTATTGCAATATTACTATAATCTTAGTAATAGCCCCTTCTCTTTTTTTCTTTTTATCCTTTTTCTTTCTTTTTTTTTTTTTAATAGCATACTCCATTTTTTGTACGTTGTAAAGAGATAGGAACAATCATGGCACAATTCATGGGAAATTTTTTTTACAATAATGTATTAAAATATTCGCATTTTTTTCTTATTTCCATTTAATGAAAAAGAATGTTTAAAACGTGTTTCAAAGGAAATGAAAAATTTTTTTTACAAACCGATAAAATAAAAGTCAGATCGCACACACATGCTTGTTATGAATTGTGAATAGTTTGTAATAAAACCTGGAAAAAATATTCCTTTAATCATCGAGATATCTCTAATTCATCGTTACATGTTTATGTTATATTTTGATTAGCAGGTTTTTCTCATAAATCGATAACCTATCGCCGATTTTCATTCAGGTATCTTTAGTCAATCTTCATGCACGAATCACAAACGCGAACTGGCTTGTCCCATCCTCTGTGTGGTACAGGCCTACGATGCTGTGAACAACCCTGACACACTCCGCGACCACAGTCTCTGCAATGATGCAGAGGAAGCGATATGGAAAATTTCTTCTGGCATATGCAACAATTGACAACTTCCGAATCGGGGATCCAGTAAGATGGTCGAACTGTATCTTTGATAAACGCTAAACAAATGGAGAAACGTTGATATTAGGACGAATACCATAAGACAATTACATTTTTTACGTGTACATTATTCTCTTACATTTCGAGTAACTTAAAACAGAACCAACTGCACTCAATGTAGACATCACTTGTTCCGATACTTTCCTGGCGTTAACGTCTTCCGAGGTTTCGGTAGATTCATCTTTGTTATAACAAGTATCACAGACTCGTACTTGAGTGTACCAATTTCTGGATGGGACACACTTCGTTTTCGACGAACACTGTTCGCAAAAACCCTCCCCGCATGATCGACAATGATGTTTCGTATCTGTTAATCCGAAGGGCGTTTTGCATTTATGGCAATGCCTTATTTCATTATTTGGTCTCCAATAAGACGGAGCAACTTGATCAGCAACCCATGCTGACAATACTTTCGTTGGTTGTAATGAAACGTTGGTTACAGCCTCGGTAATGTAAGACATACCATCGATCATCCTTTGTGCCGCGTTTTGAGTGGCTATAGAATGATTTGTCTGGAAATTAACATTTTTGAAAAAAAAAAAAAGAATCCGGAATGTTCTACAAAATATACATCGTTTACATACCACGTTCCACACATGTGTAATTTCTTTACAAACAGCAAACTCTTCCGGATTCTTATTACCATACCAATACTGACGGCTCCTGTATATTTCTCCGCAATGTCGACATTCTATCACGTCTCCCGAAAACGCGAACTTTACCAAACCGTACCAGCTACTATCGTTCTGATTTTCAACTTGTTTCGTTACTTGTGTTTCGTTCCCATTGCTATGACACGTTTTACATATATATACTATGTTCTCATACTGTTGCTGATATCGACACCTAATGAAACATTCGTTTGTAATACTTCGCTCGATTTTTCTTCGTAAATTATAAACGACGAATAAGTAGAAAGCCCAACCTGTTATTTGTAGCATGAGGTTTACCCTCTAGAAGGTGTCCCATATGGTTGCTACATCTAGATCCACAACTGAGACATTTCGCGGGACAGGTGAAGTACTGATCGGGAAATAAAATGTTAGAAAAATTCTCCATCCTTTCGGAAAACTTTTCGTTTAAAACTTTTAACGTATTGTAAATTAAATGTAACTTTCTGGCAGATCGTACAGTCGTATTGTATAATTCTTTCTTAATAGCAGTCTGCAACGGTTCGTAATCGGTTGTGAAATTTGTGGTCTGTATCCCAACATATTTTATGGAACTAAATGCATCTGTTTCAAGTTTCATTTGAGCAAACCGTGTTTTAAGAACATCTTCTGCACTTTGTAGACCATCTGTGACAGAGAAAATATAATATATTTGCTATGAAATGAACGTTCCGATCCGTGATAAAATTCTTATTTTGAAATTACTATTAATCTGAGAATGTAGCAATATGTACTATTGGTCAAAGGTTTGGTGTATCTAGTCTCATGTAATACTATAATACTTGGTCCCAGAGCACTTAAGGAGCCAGTAAGACTTTCTCTCTGACCTACTGCTTCTAAGGCAATTCGAAAATGGTGGCTATATGCTCTTGAAGCAATACCAAGAAATGTAAATAAATCCTTATTTAATTTTTCCGATTGTGTCCTATATATAACAACATCAGATACTGTAAGAACTTTAAGTAACAGTCTTGTTCTTTCATTCTCATAAGAGCTAATACCTAAACAGAAACAACAGAATTTATTACATCTGAAATAAATTTGTACATTATACTATATTAGAAATGCATATATCAGTACCTAATAAACCTTCTGTATCTAAGCATACCACATTTAAAACTGGGTCAAGTGCAGCCCAAACTCCTAATGTACACGAATTTTGATCATTTGATGTCTTAAAAACTTCTTCCCCTTTGAAAAATGTCTGATTTAACGCGTGACTCTTGCCATCACCAGTATTCCCAAATATTGATACCACCTTCACTTTTAGATCCTTACTGTTACAATTCAATTTCTCCACAAATTGTTCCACATTGGAAACTCTAAGGTATTCTTGTCTATCTATCAGTAAAAAACTTTCATTCTGAACGATTCTATTTGTGGGAATGGAGTCATTGCTAAAATGATTTATATCTCCATTACATATGCACATGCTATCCAAACTTTCCATGATAGCTGGTCCAGTCGTTTCCAATTTACATTCTCTCCTAAATGCACTCATGCTGTAGTTCAATGGTGTTGTTATTAAAATACAACTAAATACTGTCTTGCGCTGAAAACATAATTGTTATTGCTCGATTATTATTTTATCGGGATTAAGAGCAATTGAAATATTTACTTTAAGATTATTTTAAATAGTAGCAGCGCGAATATGTACGATAAAGAAAGAACAGGTATTGGGACAATTTCGTACGATTAAACCAATAAATAATAACGTCACTCCTTTGATGATTCGTTGAAACGGAAAAAAAAAAGAAATTGTGTTCATTCCGTACAGTTCTGCATTCAGTTAACTGCGCAAATTAACAAAAGCCGTAATGGCAACCTTACTTTTCGAAAATTCAACGATTTACGTTTAAACTACGTAGCAGTATAACGATCATACTTTGCGATGATTCACGAACTCCGATGAGAAATTTTGAATAATACCAAAAGTCAATTGCCTGTTGACAACACCTCCATTATACGAGCGACTAAAGCATTGTGGGTGATGCGCCAATTGCAACAGGCAACTATTTGAAAACCGCTCGAACTGTAATCGAAAGTGACTTCAAGGCTAACGTTCACTTTTCTACTAACAAATATATTTCAGCTTTTTTTTTTCTCCGCTTTATTGTGTAAATAACTAAACATCAATAGACGGGTTTCATGGCGGCAATCGTTACCTTAAAAGTGGTTGTTGCGCAGGTATGCAATCACTTGAAGGATAAGGCGTACCAATCGTCGTTCAATCGTTCTTTACATCTTACTAATCAAAATCGCGATGTTTCATGGTACAAATTATCAGTTTCGCGAAAGGCAAACAACGGGATTGAACATGTTTTTACAATCGGAGAGGGGATAGATTCATGGTGGGAAAGCTATCGGTGTCGCTTAGATGCAATTGCTTTAATTCCTTACATTCGGACAAAAGGATTTAGTTGGTAGCTTATCGAAAACAGGTAATTCCTCGGTTTACCAATTGATAAACTGTTGATTAATTAAATACATATACATATCCGTTGGAAGAGACGAACATTCGAAACTAGCGTTTCTAGAACACGCTTAGGAATTAACTGTTCTTTCCAGCCGATTTTCCGAAACAACGCCCTCTTTCACCCGCCGCGCGTCTTTGTCTCAGCGACCTTCAAAGAGCACTTTAGAACTCAGCTAGGTAACATATGCATCGCGCGTCTCGAATTACGGCGACACTGGTATCGATACGTTTCCACATTACCCATGGGTTACTACTCTCAATGACAATCAGCTGATAGTTAATAATTGCCTACTTATTAAGAAGCACCAACTACGATTTCAAGCAGTAAATTTTTGTTACAAGGAATAAATATTGTAATGCCATCTACTGGTGGACACTTCTATTACCTATCCGCAGTATCAGAGATGACTAAAAGGGCGGCACGTTCTTGACTGTACGCGTCGCATCATTTGGCGACGATCTAGTGGTACTAGACAAATATCTACCTTGTAATTCAGCATAGCATATATATCAAAGGCGCACGTTTTTGAAAGTGTACGTGGCGTCATCTAGCGTGGAAATGGTATTACTAAATTTCAAAGGTTATCCGTTAATTTAGCCCTTCGCGTAGTTGCGGATACATACACTAGATGGCACCACATGTTCTGCCGTATTTTGGCCGCTGCTTTGGCGCCATCCTGTATTAACCACTGTTGGAAGGGTAGAGAAAAGAACAGGTAATTTTTATGTGTGTCCGAGATTGCCGACCAGCCTTGGATCTGTGTATTGTCGGTAACATAAAATAACAAAATATATGTACAATCCTGTTATAAAAAATACGTACGGATCGCTGAACAGATCTCAAATAAAAAGTGTTTTTATATCGCCTGAATTTTCAAATGTCGATTTACGTTGTTTTATTACAGAAATTGCTGTTATCATATTTTTTTTTTTACACATGTATAATTGAATTTGACGAGGACAATATTGTATACCGAGTATTTACGTAGGAGTAGGCTGAAATATTCGGTAGAAGCACGATGTACAAATAGGAAATACGTATTTGTTGAACTCTTCCTTATTGGATTGTATTTTATGTAACATAAACTGCAATACGGTTTAATGTTACGTAATTTAAACAAATGTCTTATTCACGTCGTGTCCAACATACGTGCGAGTCTATTGAAAAATATTATTGATTCACGGTGAATTACAACGTGTATTATTAATTACACGGGCGCCCGCGTATATTTTTAAAACAGGCATCGGCTGGAACGAAACGAGACATTGAGACAATCGATTATGCCTACTCGATTATCGAGTGTGTGCCGTTCAAAATATCGATACCGATTGATGAGGAAGTGCTGATAATACACCGCTAGTAGACCGCTAAATTGTTGAGGTTGATTTTTCTG
Organism: Anthophora plumipes; assembly: GCA_951804975.1. Classification (NCBI taxonomy): domain Eukaryota; kingdom Metazoa; phylum Arthropoda; class Insecta; order Hymenoptera; family Apidae; genus Anthophora; species Anthophora plumipes. The sequence goes on along the minus strand of OX638122.1, from coordinate 16,780,784 downwards.
TGTTTCGGTGAACGAAACGTCGCTCTGCGTAGCCGAAGTGCGATTACGATTCTGGTCTTGTCGATAGAATGAATGACGGTGAAATCTAAGTATCGTCGTCGGCACATGTGCCATAATGTCACCGAACGATTTAGTCGAGGAGAGTTTCAGGATACATTTTTCTACCTTACACGAAAGACAGTGACCCACCCTAACAAAATTCAGTTTAATCGAGCGAAATCACCGAACAATGGAAAACCATACGCAGGATAATACGATCAACATGAACGGAAGTGGTAGGTTCGATGCGATAACATATTTATTCGCGAAATATTTTTCTTCATACTGTCTTAATGACATTGCGTTAATTAGCATTGTTCATTTTTTTTTTTTTCACTCAATTCAAACAAGACACGTCTTCGTCTTCTTAAACAGTAACTTTTCTGTCAGATACATTTGCCGTTAATCGTTCTTTCGTTTGAAGCTTTTACCAACAATGTGTTTGTTACAATTTAGAGGATCTACAGGAAAAGATAAATAGATTGGAGGCAGAGGGTGCCAAGATGCGAGAAGAATTTAACGTTCAGAGAGCCAAGATGAAGGAGTTATTTCTCCAGAAAGAAGGTGAATTTAATTGCTCTTGATAAGCATCATAAAATTGGAAGAAAACAAGTTTCACATAATTGTAAAGGTATTTGATTACTGATAAAATTTACTTGCAGAAGAATTGAAGAGAAGGTTACAAGATAATATCTGTTTACAAAAGGAAAATGCAAAGCTGAAGAATGAGTTAGACGAGGCAAAGAGCCAATTGGTGGTTGCAGATTTAAAAATTCAAAATGATATACTTACCGAAAAGAGGAAGGCACAAGAGGAAATAGCATCTTTGCAAAGGGTTATACATGAAACAATGGAAGAATCTTCATGTTCGCGCAAACAATTACACGCAGAAGTAGCTAAATTAAATATGACCCTTTCTAAATTACAAGAAGAGAATGCATTGTTAAAGTCACAATTACCTCGTGATCCACCTATGGATGGTCCACAAATATCCCTATCTGCAGCAACAAGAATACTAGCTCGAAAAGTAGTTTCTCAACTAGGTGCAGATGCTTTGTCTTTAGCTCCAGACAATCTTGAAGAAAGCATGAGGAAGGTAAAAAGATATGTACGTAAGCATAAAAATATATGATTCTTGAACTTTTCTGCAATGAGTTTGTAAAGTGGCACCGCATTTCAGAAAGTGTTCATTAATCATTTAAAACATCGTTGCAAGATGTTTATTTTATTGCTTGTTTTTTTTTTTCTTTATCGATTTCACATAGGTGTGCAAATATTAGAAAATGTTGCTTTATAGGCACAGGAAGATGCAGAAGTTCTGCGCTCGCTAGTAGTGCCGCTTGAGGAAGAGATTAAAGCCTTAAAAGAAAAGCTTAGAGCAACGGACGATGAGTTACAAAAATGTAAAGAAGTACAGTTGCAGAAAAAGCAGCAAGAAGCGGGTTCGTCTGAACCAGCATGTGATATGTGTGCAAATTACGAAGCACAATTAGTTAAGATGCAGGCGACTGCTAAAGATTTAGAGAAGCAGCTGTTAGATTCTGAGCATATGCTACAAGTGCAGAAGGATGATTTAGCTAAGGAGGTGGAATTTCGAAAGGATATGGAAGAGAAATGGAACGAGAAGAAAGAGGAGCATAAAATCAAAGTGGCAGAGCTCACTGCTACCTCGAAAATGTTGCAACAAACTTTAATCGAAGTGAAAAAGACTTTTGAGCTAGTTCAGAGGAATGTCAAAGATGAGCTCGTGAAATTAACGCGAGGCCGAGAAGAAGTACAAAGACACCTCATAGCGTAAGAAAATTTTTTAATAACGTTCTCGCTTTTGTTTCATTGTCGCTTCTAATTTTCAACGTAAATAAAAAAAATAAAATAAAATAAAAAAGTAACGTCTTTTCTTGTGGCAATCCTGACAAAGTTTCATTGAAAATCTAGTTGAATCTTTGCAGACTGCAAAAGGAAAACGAGAATCTTGTTGGTAAACATAGTAAGCATTCCCAGCAGCTACAAAGTGAGAGTATTAATATGCCGAATAACGTAGAAGAATTGCACGTTAGCCTTTTAAAAATGCGCGAAGATCTGATCACCGCAAAAGTGGCGCAGGAAGTTGCGCAAAAAAAAGAAGAAACGTCACGTTGTGAGATAAACTTGCTCCATGAGCAAATGGAACAGGATAGCAGAGTAAAGGAGCAAGAAATATTGGTATTAAATAATGAAATTAGTGGGTTAAGGTAACACCGTTAAATTACTTGATTATTCCGATTCTTTGACAATTATCAAGTTCATGTAATTTTAGTAATATTTTATAGAACGCAATTAGATAAATATATACGAGATCATCGATCTCTTGCCGAGAGGGAAGAGAAGCTCGAACGTTTAGAAAAGCAATTGGAGACTGTTATGAAAGAGAATAAAGAAGCTGAATTAAAGATAGCCGAATTACGGCAACGAGTAACCAGCCTTCAACAGGAGTTAGATACTAGTGAAGCGGTTCAAAAAGATTTCGTTAGGTTGTCGCAATCATTGCAGGTAAAATAGACAATAAAGGTTGCTCCGATCGAGACAAGCTACATCGTATTTATTTACACTATCGTTAATTGCAGGTACAATTAGAAAGAATTAGGCAAGCAGGTAGCGAAGTAAGATGGCAACACGAAGAGGACGTAGAGGAATGTCCTAGCTGTCATACTGGCTTCACGGTTACAAAGAAGAAGGTATAATATCGAATGTTTGTAAATATAAATTACTCGTGTTCATAGGCGTTGTATGTTGATAGCAAGTGTCATTGATACAGGTACATTGTCGTCATTGTGGCCATATATTTTGTCAGTCTTGCCTTTCACACGTTGTGAAAAGTGGACCGAAACAAAGACCATCCAGAGTCTGTGATGTTTGCCATACATTATTGGTGCAAGATACAGCACCGTATTTTAGCCAAGAACCACCACACACGCCTGACTAAAATATTCTAAAATGATCAAATCAGTCCAACAAGATGTGCAATATCGATTCAATGATTCAATGTGTCAATGAGTTGTTTTATAATATCGCAGAGCACACTTACTGATGCAACTGAATTCAACTTGAGAAATTCTATTTTACAATTTTCAGGAAGATGTAGAGATGCTATTAGTAACGAGAAGGGGGCTAGATACGATTCCTATTACCTGACAACTGGAGTGATAAAGTAAATATCGTGTAAATAAAAATTATGTACTACTTAATGTTTATTGTAATTTAAAAGATTAAAGCTTTTGAATGTATGTGAGTTATTCGAAAATTTGTGAATATTTATCTATCTTGTTATTTACATCATTAAAAGTTAGACTCGTATAGAATGAAATATATTGCAGATTTCATTTATTGCCATTTCTTCCACTAGAAAAAAAAGATACGAAAAAAAGGACGGATTCTATCGTTTCTTACTTTATTTTCAAAGCGCAAATCTGTACATCCTCTTGTTATAAGATAAAATTCTTTTCTTAATTTAATATTCTGAAATCCAAAAACATTTGTCTAGCTTCGTTCTTTATTACAATGTTTATATAGGAACAAAATATTCGATAAAAAGTAATAGTACATCGCATATCACATATTTGATTTCACAGGATTTGTGAATAAAAAATATAATTAGAGTTTATAAAAATAATTGTCTCACATACGGTCGTCGTCTGATAAATAAAGCAGTGCACGGGAATATTTCTTATTTTAAACTTGGAATTTTGAGCGCGAGATTTTTTGTTTTTTTTTAAATATTTCATACCGTTTCAACTAAAAAGCACATAAATCTTATGATGACAAATATGTTTTTTGAGTAACAAAACGTGTCCTAAATGCTGCTGACAAATTAATCGCAACGTAAAAACATTCAGCCCTAAAAATTCTTGATATTCTGCTTAAACTAGCTGTAAAATATAATTAATACATACAAAACGGTGAGGTACAAAGTACAAACATGAAGAGGTTCATGTGACTATGTTTGGATAATCTTAACGATACTGCCAGGAATATATGATTTACAACAGTCCTAGCCATTTAGAGCGTAACTCGTCATTTCATTCATACTTTGGCCCGAGTTACTTCAACTCAAAATTGGAATCAATATAAGAGTTGATCGGCGATAGTCAATAATTATTAACATTCGACAGTAAATTTACAGATATATTACATAAAAAAGAACGTCTTAATTACATTTCTGATTGGTTGTGGTCGTCCCTTCGGATCGATCGGTGGCTCTTCAGATTCTACGTGTTTATCTCGAAGCATTTTCCAGTTGTTCAATATATTTTCGTACTCCAAAACTTTCTCATATTCATTCAATTTCATGTAAACATACAAAAGTCCGTGATAATCGTACTCTAAGCCACTGTAGCTTTTACCGAACAATTTTAAACCTGACGTACGATAAAATTGAATTAAAACGAACGATCGTATATTTAATAGATTCATTACAATATACGATATACGTACTGATCTTGATACTCCTGTGATAAAGTTTCTCAGCATCTCTGTATCGGTTCATGTGATAATTATACAACGAGGCTAAATGTCCTATACTCAGACCAACTTCGTGATCATCTGGTCCTAATAGTTCCTCTTTTATATGTATAGCTTTTAGATGCATTGCTTCAGCTTCCTGAAACGAACGATAAAGATATAACGGTGATATATCGTATGTTCAATTGGTATATTTACGTGCAATATGTACCTTACATTTCCTCATACTTTGATACACACGTCCCAAGTTTCCATAATGTTTTGCTGTTTGCACGTTTATCTCGCCGAATGCCTCTCTCGCTGATTGCAAAGCGGATAAATGAAGGCATTCAGCCTTGAACAGCAGATTCTGTTTGGACAACGGTGTTGACGTGCTATCTAATGCTATTTCTTCAAGAATTAATGCATTTATTCGTTTTGCGCTCGCTAACAACAAATGATCCGCATGTAAAAGGTTTAACATTATGGCTATTGCTCTCTCTATGTGAACACTGTTCATTTAAAGTGAAATAAAATTGTATGACTTTTCGATATATCAAAAAGCAATAAATCACGGAATTACTTACCTTGCTTCTGGGAATTCGCCGGATCTGTATTCGTATACGTAAAAGGCGTAAGCCAAATCTTCGTGTGCTAGTGCGACATGTAAATTCATTCTACCGAATATTTCTATTTTAATTGCTAATGCCTCCTGCGGGAAATATTCCAATATAGATAAATAAACAAAGAAATTACGAAACAATGAAAAGAAATATATACAAACCTTATAAAGATTTACACTGTTAATAATGTTATCAAAGTTTAACCAATAAAATCCATAGTCTGTTAGAACGTTACTATACATTGGATGATTTGTTCCAAATACTTCTCTGGCATGATGCACAGCTTCTCTGATCAACAGACCAGCTCTCTGAAATTCGCGCTTTAATATACACGATTTTGCTGCTTGCCTTAGAACGTCAACAATAACACGCGCAGATAACGTATGATTCAGCTCTTTTAACGCTTTTATACTCCACCTAAAAAATATTATACAATAAAAAAACTTGATAAATAAAATTCATAAGAGTAAAATGCGATATATTACCTGTAAGCCTCGTCGTATTCGCTTTTCATGTAGAAAAGTATACTAAACTCAGTATATATGGCAGCACAGTTGTAATACTTATAGCCTGCATCCTTGATTTGTGTTAATAGGTCTACAGCAAGCTGATATGTTTTTGACGCTTGTGAAAATACACAATAGGCTGCTTGTACATGTAACAATCTAAATATTTCAGTGATTATTGTAAATTTATGTAAATCCATATTATTCACATTGTTCTTATAAAACATCTCTTACTTGCGGTAACATTCTAATGTTCTGCACCAATTGTCATTATGTGCAAGACACAATTCCTTGCAAGCTACCAGTACCTGTTCACTCTTAGCATACCAACCACCATCACTAAAAAATCCACCAATTCTTAAACCCAGATTGATCACTTTCTCTGGATTATCTACATCTTCCCTGGCTCCAAGACAGTAACTCATAGCCAACTCTTCTATAACTTGTATTCCATGATCTATGAGAGCCTTGAGAAACAATATAAAACAAAAAAAAAATGCACAGAATAAAAAAAACATTAAAACTACTTTCATTTCTTCTTCTTGATATAAGAAAAATCCATTACCTGACAAATTTGCAACAGGCCTGTACGGCGACTGGTGACTGTGAGCATCTTGGAGAAGATCTCTAGATTGCTAAAATCAATTCCCAGGAGGCATAATCTTTTTTCTTTGTACAACTGAAAAGAAACATCAATTAATTACTTTGTAACAATAAGATCGATCACTTTAACGTTAAATACGTGAGAAACGCAACTTTGTATATATTCCCTAGATTGTTGCTGCATTCCCGTACGAACATGTACCGTCTCTTTATTAATAAAAATCGTAGCGATGAAAATTTCACGAGGGGACATGTTTCTCCGTGTTTGTCAAAATGCAATTTCACGTGACTCACGCACGGGGACAATATCCAATGCGAATTAATCGCAAAAGCTGATATGAAAAAAATAAATAGTGTCACAAAGAAACGCGTATCAACGAAACGTTGTTCACGCTTGACGAATCATGTCATTGTTCTACGAATCATTCTGTTATATCATGAATATACGTAAAAATACGAAAGCAACGAGTCAGCGTACAGATGAGACATATGATATATCGCGTATGTTGTCTGTTACTGTTGAATCGTCCGAATTTATTTCTTGGCATTTTATATTAAGCTAAATTCGTCATAACAGTGTGTTATGATTGTCGCGAACGTGTGTAGACAGAACGGCGGGACAACGTTTCACATATATCGATACACTGAACAAGGATTTCGAAAGGAATGAATAATCAATTCATTCTGTACAATCGTTTCGATAAATGATAAGGAGGAAGTTGACGTTGAAGTTAGAAAAAGAATGTACATTAGCGACGACGGAGATGAATGCGAGGCCAAGATGTTTTGACGTTTACCTGATGATAAATATCGAACAACATTTCGTTCGGCAGATCGGTGAGATACCTCCTCATGCAGAGAAACTTGTTCGCTATCGCTGATGCACTTAACTGGTAAAGAGTTTTTGGGAAAAACACCGGTGGTTTGCGTGTTTCGGCCATTTTCCTAGAGGCGTTCGATAATCACGAACGCGCACACAGCCGCAATAATTGCTGTCACGTCTTCGTGCGCATATGCTGCCGCGATGCTCCGCCATCCAACCACCAGTGGCAACCCCCACTTTTAGAAATGACGGTAAAAGTAAATGACTAGCGCGCCAGATACACGAACCGCGAATTTTTTTCTCTTATGTTACACTTGTTGCTACAATGATTTCACGGGTCTCCGCTCGATGATCACGTCGTGCCAAGAATCGATATTGCACAGGATGAACTTGAAACGATGAAAGTAACGTCTATTTGATTCTAGAACGATTTGGTTACAGTATAGATGAGATACCAAAGTTCTGTAAGAATATTGCAAATTAATTTTGCAGTAACAATTAGACTTGTAGCGTTAATTATCAGCAGCAAATTAACGTCGAAGATGTTCAGGATTTGTTTTTCGTAAAAAAACAAAATTAAAAAGTAGAAATTTTTTTATTTTCGACAAAAGAAAAATGCGCAATTCAAGGAGAGTGTGGAAAACTTTGTGAAATTTCAGTGTCGCAAATTTAAAAACGATCTTTAAGCGAAAATAAGAGAAGCTACACGTTTCAACAGATTTGGTAGGTTTAATAAAAAAATGTGACAGTGAATACGTGTGCGTGAGAAAAAAAGAGAGTCGATATTGTTGCGATCGTGGAGGCCGATTAATGGCGCCAGCATTGGGCCATGTCTTCTTTGGCCCGGGCTCCCTTTTCCGAAAATACGAGCAGCGGTGGGAACGTTTAACGTGATTCAACGTCACCCGTGATCCCTGGCACGATACAAAGTGGCGGAAAAAACGTTAATCCGTGCGCGCAAGTGAAAGGAAATTGGTACGCGTACAGGCACCGATTGTGAAAGTTTTTAATGTCAAATCGTACTTTTGAGATCGCATTACAAATCATTGGACGGCTGTCCACATGACGAACGAGCGTACCAGAGATTCAATTTTAACATTCTAACTTTGTGCAACGTCGTTTTTTTAAATTGCATTCACATATTAAGAGATAACATAATTATAACCTCTCACTCAATCGAACATTCCTACGCCCGATCCTATTTCAATAGACTACTAATATAAGATGTTTCTAAGCACGTACTATCAGACACGTGTCTCGTTGTATCACTCTCGTGCCAAACTGCACGTATATACTCTTCGATTGATCAAGCAAAGATCCTGATCTTTTATTTATCTTACGTTAGAGGTACATTCGATGCTGCACACGATACAAGGATGAAGGAGGAATCATCTGAGGAGGATAAAACATCTGAAACAATGATGCAGGATGTAGTTGAGGTGGCAGATACCTCGTCGGATGAAGTTTACGATGATCAAGCACGTGCTTCCGGTCGGGAAGAGTTTACGTGTTCCTTGTATATCTCGCGTGCCGTCGGACCGCAAGGTCAAGTGCAAGGAATACAAGGTGGCAAATTGCCTGCTTCTTTATTTAGCCAGTTCCCCGCTTGCATAAGCAATCTCATTTACGTCTTCTCGGGATACATGTACAGTCAATGGAAGGAATATAGCGGGTTCGTAAAATTATAGTCAGATGTCGAAGTAAACCTGTTTCAAGTTACGACTTCGCTATATTTTCTTCACCGACTATACATACACCCGAAAAACTCGCGCGCTTTTTCCCTCCGTCTCTCTCGACCAGGCAGATGGCGAGAATTATACAATCGATATTCAATTGCATCATCGTTTTGGTTAGGAAAGTTTCTTCTTCCTCATACTTAAGAAATGCCTCTGTTTTTACAACATAGGCATTCTCACGCGTGTTTAGTAAATTCTTAATCGAGAGAGAGAGAGAGAGAAAAAGATCGATTAGGCGTACGTGTAAAATGAACAAGTGATGACAGGTGGCGAGTTGCTGCGTTCGAACCTAGAGGAGGTGATCCGTACGTCTGATCCTCTGGATGCTTGGCACGTGTCTGAAACTCCTTGCGGTCTGATCGCAGCGTTTACGCGCGAAGCTGATGCTGAGAAACTTTTGCAGCGCGGTGATTTGGCGCGAGTTTTCGAAGGACCCGTACAAGTATCTACGTTTTCTAACCTAATTCTTCTACCACTCTACGCTATCTATAGTACACGTTAAAATTATCCAGTTTCGTGGAAGTTCCTATATAATATTTAATAAAAAAAAAAAAATCTGAACATGCAACCTATATTGCTACATCTATGATATTTATTTTGACCTTGAATGTCGACATACACCAGTTCATTTCACCAGCGAATTTTTCACTCGAGTAAGTGATTAAGTATTCACTCGAAATGACCATAAATTACGTACAGCATCATTGCCAGTATAATCATTGCTTCACACCGCAATCGACCGCTTTCCTCGTCGCTTTCTCTTATGCAAGAAAGTGAGATAACCGTAAACTTACGCAACCTGGCACGCTAAATTTCCTACGAAAGAAACACGGCCAAGAATTTTTTGTTTCCTTTTGAAATTAATCGAAGTGCTAATTTCAATGTTAATCGTACAATCAGGTGGCGCGATTCTCGTCGAAAGACTCTCGTTATAGACAAGCGGTTCTTCTGCGTGACGTACCCTGGGCCATTCCCCTGCAGGACATCAACTCCGCACTGACGAAACAGGGAATCGCGACAGGAAGTGTAGAACGTTGGCGTCAGTATGTGCGCGTCGAGGTAACTGTTAATTAGCTGCTAACAGTATAACCGATAAAGACGAATAAAAGAGCCAGAAAGGAAAACGATAAACAGGTTTTCCTCGAAGGTCTCGTAATCTTAATTTGATCAGATAATTCAGCTAATTAAACATCGGTATTAATGGTCCCGGTTGGTTTTACGATAATTTGTAAAATGACCCTGGATATACCAATAATTTTTTCAGTTGTTTCACGATCGATCATATTTTGCCGACCGAAACGTATTTATTTTAGGTGCTAGATGCTGGACACTACGAATTACTATTACGTCAGGGCCTGGACTTTTTTGGTGCTGCGCGGTTCACCGCGGTTCCCGAACGCTGGTGGCGAGGAGGAACCGGAAGTACCACCGGTGGGCCAATGCAACAGGGGCCAGCTATGGTGAACAATTTCCTCGAGGTGTCCAATTTTCAAACGAACGACGGAGTGTTACAATGTTATCGGTGCCAGGGTTTCTGGCACATGGCTGCCAATTGCAGGCACCTGCCGCGCTGCGTTCGTTGCGGGGAGCCGCACAGCGTCGAGTTCTGTCCCAGGCCCCGGAACAATCCCATCTGCTGTCATTGTTCGGGGCCTCATCACGCTGGTACACGTTCTTTCTTGTTGTCTCGTCCAATAGATATCGCGTTGTGCGACTACAATGCAATAAAGGCACATGTATAGGGTGGTTTATTAATTTCAATTATGCGGAGGGGTATCCCACTGAATTTAAAAGAATTCTAGAGAAAGATTCCATTGTACTCAACAGAACACAACCTGTCTGTCACTTTTGTTTCTCAAATGAAATTCTTGCTTTAAAACAAGTTTTTTTTTCCAAGGTTCATTTAAGTAAGACAACCTATATATTCGTTATGAAACGGTCCACTCTGTACTGGACACATGCTACTTTTTATTAAAATCATGTACGAAAAATAATAATACACAAAAAGTGTGTGCAATTTGTGCAATACAGGCAGATCGTCTAAGGGGTTGAAAAGTTTACTAGCGTAACCGTCAGTCGTAGTTCCGTTGAATGTATTTTATTTAACGTATTCTCAATTCCAGGCTACCGGCAATGTCCGGTTCGGCAGCAACTTTCGAATGCTACGCCTATTAGCATCACGCTGAGTACCACCCGAATTGGAAACCAGTATCCGGCAAACGCAGCTTCTAAGACGAACGCATCCTCTCATGAACAGCAGCCCCTGAAGTCGGGCCACTCATAATACACAGAAATTACCATACACAAGTGCATCGATAACACGACATTGCGTCTATTCAAATTTTTCGCGTTTATCGATACTTGTTACGTATATACACCACGTACCGTGCACACATAGTTTCCACGTTCGCGTTAAATTCTTGTAAAGAATGTACAAATTACTTTTCTATATACATATATATATTTTTTTTATGAGTTTCCAATTTCTCTGTAATCGAGATTTATAAAAAGGACCTAAGAGGCTAGCTGAGAACTTCTTTTAATATCGTGTAACAAGCGTCCAAGTAAAAAACAATTCAGACCGCTTTCGTAATCATCAGCGCATTAAACTTACCGATGAACTAGTTCAAATTCCAGATAATAAATCCATTACAGAATACTAATGGTTTTTTAACAGCAGTGTTTTTGAAAATTTTTGAAAATGAAAAAACAAAAACATATTTTCCACGTGAATTAGTCATGTGTACTAGCCACGTGATCCTCTATACTCTGTCCCACTTTCTTCGTCCTAGTCTTCCCGAATCTGGGTCCCCCCCAATAGCTGTCGTCAATTCCTCTGTGACGACCAGTGTTGATAAAGGAAGGATAATGGAGGGGATCAAGCAGCAGGTGTATATGGGATAGATCGATATGTGGCAGTGGGGAGAGTATGGTGGTCAGCTAAGGTATTACACGTTCATCCCACCACCATCGGTCAGGGCCACTCCTTAGGGGGATTTTCTCATCATTTATACACACATCCTGATTCGATTGGCGCGACCGGCGATCGCATTCAACTTCTTGGCGGCATCGTCTACATTATACATGTGCAAGTCCGTATCGCTAGCAGAAACATTCGAAGCCTTTACGCTTGGACGATTCGCATAGTTTCGACGAGTTACGTTACCCGGTACGTTCTCAGTCATAGTTTTCACGAGAGCATAGCGATTATACGTATAGAAGAATGACGAGGATGGAAAAGACCGGTCAGGTACGATCACCTTTCGGTTTTAAACATTAAACTCACGTATAAAATGGGCCGTGCAAAGTGAATTAATAATAGGCAGTAGTAATATAAAGTAGGTCCTTTGCTTGTATGTAAACGTATATGTGTAAGGATCTTATTATGAGCACAAGTTCACATGCAAGTTATGTAATTGACGATTGTAATGGTCGTATTTCCTTGTACAGTTCCTTTTGATAAGACTTTTATGCTTTCGGACATTTCCCTCTTTACTTTCCTTTTCCTTCAAAATTCCAGATGACACAAAGTATTTCGCGGAAAGTGTCACTCGTATTTCCTCATTGCTGGAACTTTCGTTTTAGTCATGACAATCGGGAGTTTCCTTACCAGCCGAGATTAAAGAAGAAAAGATCCTTAGAGTATCTAGTTTTTTGCACCAGTTGAATAAATTAGAACGGTGAACAACGCTTTACGAGTTGAATATATTTATCGTCACGGGGATTAATCTTATTCATAAACGGCGATGCAACGTGTGTTTTCCCTATGGTGGTTCAATTTTTGTTTCCTCCGTTCGTCGTAACGATGATCTAATGATTTCCGATCTGAGGATGTAGTATTAAAACGATCACGCGAGCAGCACGGTGTTCTTAGTGTAGCACGGCTTGAAGAACAGACATGAGTTTCACCGGTTGGATATTCTTCTTCGTTGTGGCGATCAGCTCCAGCAGCCAACAGCCAACATTCTTTAGGAATACATTTAAAGGATTGAATGGTATCGCTCTTAGGACCAATTCGTTTGACAGCGACGAGATCAGAGCGGTTTACTACTACGATCAGACTGTGGCGGTGGTTACTCTCGGGAACAACAATGAACTGTACAATTGTAATTTAATTGAAGTATAGTGAGTGTTAATTTCAGATCGATGTTATGTGTAAAATTGAATAAAAAAAAAAAATTGTATCGGTGAAATTTCAGCGAGGAAGAGGAGGCCAGAGAAGTCTTGAGAAATCTTTCGTCGATCACCGTGCCTCAGCTAGTATCCTTCCGGGAGATGATTAACCTAATGGAAAAGTGTGAATTATTGGACTCAATACAGCAGGATTTATCATCTACCTCGAAGTCGAATGCTAATAAAAATGTATTGTCTCTTTTTAATGGAATCTTGCCAGGTGATTTTCTACAGCTGTTACTTATGTCCTTCGTGTATTGTAATTTACATCAACAACGATATAAAATACTGTTGCAGGTACAAAATGGTGCGGCACAGGAGACATCGCGGAGAACTATCACGATTTAGGCCAGGAAACTGAACTCGATATGTTAGTACCCATATCGTGGATTGCTGCTAATCGCTGGAATATTTAATTCAATTGTTTAATTAAATAGCGATACTATTAATATCTTTTATTTATTTCAGATGTTGTCGCAGCCATGATCTTTGTCCTGTTAAAGTTCGAGCGCGACAAACGCGATATAATCTTACTAACTATTCTATATACACTAAGTATGAAAATGTTACAAGAACGTATTCGTATTGTCACTTGTGATCGATTACGATATTTTTCTTACCTTCGTAGATCGCATTGCGTATGTGACGAGGCGCTGTATAATTGTCTGAAGTCCACAATGCATTCCGCGGCGAAGATTATGGGTCAGATATACTTCAACGTGATGAAAGTACCCTGTATAGAGGATGTACCACAGAACGGGTATACTTCCATAGGATTAGAACGACGATTTATTCCTGCTAAAATGTATTATTAAGTGACTTTATCAATAGTAAAATATCGTCGTAATTTTTTATTTTTTTACACTGCCAATATTGTATAAAACCGGGACAGAGGAATTATTATTTTTTAATTGTTATCAACATTATACATATGTATATACGATATTACATAGCTTACAGAATAATCCTGTTCAACTGATTAGATGTGTATTCGCCGATATACTCTGTTGAGTTGTGGATAAAATTGCCTGTTTTAAGCACGACAGCCGGGGTATACTACGCTGTATAATATTTTTAACGTCGATAGAATTGTGATTATATAGATTACCTGTAAATAGTATTTATTTTTTTTTTTTACATGTACAATAGCGTGAAAGTTTGCTGTTGTAACAATAAAAAGTGTTTGCTATTACCTATTAACCACAATGTTTCTTTTCTAACATGTAAATACTGACAGGACAGTAGCCTGTTTAATAGCATCTCTAAATCTGATTGTGTATATTTCGGATTTTCCAGTAGAAACTTTGCCAACTGGCCAGAATTTTCCTGCATGGTATTAGCCAATATTCTTACACATGCAGTGATCTAGAATAAAAGGAAGTTTTAATGAAAATATAAATTAACATTGAGTGTGTTGCTTACCTCTATTACAGCTGTGTTTGGAGTATTTTGGTATAGATAATCTACTACAAGTGGAATTAACTTATAAAAATACATGTTGCAGGATATTTGAGAAGATAATAGAGCCAACAACCAAATAAAGTATGAATTTTCAAATGAAAGGTTTCTCTTTGCAATAGCTTTAGCAAGTTCGATCATTTCATCATCCCTAGAAACATTTTTTACAATTATTGGTATATCTTGAAATATACTGCAAGAATAACAATATTAAAGAATAGTTACTCTATCTGCTTGAAACCAACATGCACATAGTGCACAGCTGTGTAAGTTACTGAAGGCATTATCACATTATCACAGTTGTGCAACAGTGATACAATATATTTCAAACAGCCTTGAGCATGAAGAATTTCAAAACCTTTGCTGCTGCCAGCAACTAAATTTCCCACTGTCCATATACAAACTTCCTAATAAAGAAAGAGATGTTTTCTTCACTGCTATACATAATTATATATTTTTTTTAACAACTTACTAATAAAGGATAATTTAGAGTATCTAATTCTGTGACAAGATATGGGCCAATACTTTTGGCTAATGAAGTACATGCTTTGGTATTTCCAAGTGCTATATTACAAGCACAGCTTATAGCACATACTTGTAAAGCTTGATCATTACCAGAGAAATCACGTACCAGGGCAAACAATATATTGTCTACTTTTAAAAAAGAAGTGACATTTTCTTCGCTCTGTTAAGAATGTAAAAACAATGTTACAAGTTTAATTTGTTTAGCAACAATAATGTATAAAACTAGCATTGAAATAATACCTGAATAAGAGCATTTTGAAGCTGTCTGTACTCTTCAATTGATAATGCCTTCTTTTTAAGCGCTTTTGCCTTTTCAACGATAAATTCCGTCGTAAAAGACGAATTCGTCACGATATTTCCAAGTGCGACACGATTTTTGTTTAACATTCTCATACGATTCTCCTTTCTCTCCATGTGAACAAGTTCCCTCAAATTTTCCCTCATAACCTCGACAGCATCTTCCTTTAGCGACTTTTGTATTTCCATCTTGTCCTTCGTCGCGTTGTTACAATTATAAAAAATTATACAACCGTCAATTATAAAAATATATTTAATAATCTGTATAAAAAGAAACTTTAACAGCGAAACTTTTATGGCGTCCGTCATACACTTGCTTTACAATTCGTTGCCCTTCGAATGAGACCAATCAGAAGTTAGAAATCAGCTGATTCAAATCTAAACAATTAATTTAATTTATTCTTCCTAGATATTCTTTTAACGGTGTAACAATGGAATTATAAATAAACGTTACATCAATTATTATACATCAATTAATACATCTTATCTAATTTAATGACAATGATCTGTTGAAACTTAAGTGTTTAATAGTCATTTAATTCGAAGTGTTCATCGAGTGGTTGAGTATCGTCGTCGTTGTCGTCGTACTCTTCAATTCGACAAATCGATAGGATATTATATATAGCGTTCGGAAAAGTTGATGTTGGACCAAGCACATGCAACCGGATGTTGCACTTTTCCAACACGTACTTCCATTTTAATTCGGTGCGTTGAGGAAGTATCATAGCCTGAAGGAATCATCGATGGAATACTCGTATCGAAATACGATTTTTACAGACAGAATGTTTCTAATAACCTGAAATTCATTAGCTGTGCAACCAAGAACGCGTTCAGCTGTTTCTCCAAATAATCGACAGCCAATAAGATATCCTGTGCTATCTTTCAGATTGACTTTTAGATTGAGACTCATTACGTTCATAGGCACTCGAGTGCCGTTACCTGAAGGACACTCGAGGTTCATGCACGAGTCTCGATCGTCAAGAATGATTTTCTTGCATAACGCGCTGAGAAAAACAATGCATTGTAACAAAACAATCGTGAATATTTATCGTAGAAAGAAAAAAGTAAAAAAAAAGGAACTAAATCAACCATCTAGTAGATATTACGCCAGTATTCGTGCTTTCCACATTTATATCCATCACGTATGCCTTCAAAATTGTAGCAAATTGAAGTCTTTCCCCGTGCGTCGATTTTTTGTTCAGCTTGTTCGATATATCTTGTATGGTCATTACGCTTGTAATCGTGTCAGCTGTTAAAATAGAGAACGGACAAACCTTAAAATAATTCTAATCGCACGGTGAAGTGCTAAAAAAAACTGTCTCTTTATGAGGTGCGAATTGGCTCTTACGATTTGGTGTCACGAAATTCCCAGACATAACATCGTTCTCGTAATATTGCACCGCGTTTCTTACGGTCGTGGTTTGCGGTATGTTAGGATTCTCGGTGATGATCGTTTTTCTGGCTACAAATGCATAAAATTATAAATCTCGTTAAGACTTTTTCTTTCATTACACTGATAATTTCGTAAGATTATAACCTATGCATAGGGTAATTCTTTTCCTAAAATTATCGTAAGCGATACGAGCATCCGTGAGAAGAATTACAGTGGTTTTAGGCTTCCAGAATGCTGCCCTTTCGATCCATTCGTTTTCCCAGAGTACTAAGGACACCGCTTTGTCTCTTGTCTCATCTGATGCTTCGAAGCTGCGAAACTTTACGCTTCTCCCGTCGCGCGTTATCACGTTACGAACATCGCTAATCTAATAAATACAAATTATTGTATGAAAAATATTATTTTCAATAAAAATTTGTTACTATACTTTATATTTCAATTATTTTAGTTTTTAAATATTTCTAATACTCAATTCCTATATATAAGCTATATATAATTTTATAACTAAAAATGGTGATGCAAAATGTGAATATCTTTCGGCGATCTTTAGACTTAAGGCGTACAAAAGTAACGACGACCAAGACGTCGACATATTGATCGCGTAGCGTTTCCAGGTTCTCAAAAATGCTTTTCAAGGTTCGCAGCTCGTTTGGATTCTTAATCGGGAGCATCAGCAAAGGTTCGTATGTTGCGCGTGTTGGTGCGTCATGAATTTGCACCAGCGCGTTGCCCTCGTTCACCGTCAACCTACACGGACTGGACACCGTAGGCACGAAAAGTTCGTTTCTCTCTTCTGGACGACGCTCCATCACTTTCGGATTAATCACCTCCGCTGTAAGTCGATTTCATTTGGAAAATTTTAATTTGAACTTAACGATCTATTTCGTTCAAATTTAAATGGCAAAACTCAAGTATAATATTGCTGTTTAAATATTTGAATTCTTCGATTACGTTACAAACCTACGCTCCCAATGTGAAAGTTGGATGATAATTTCCTAACGAATTGCGCGCTACCCCATACGGTTACATTTATGGAATCTTCTTCCGAATCGCGTAAAGTAAACGTCCATACACCGCGTTCACCGTTATTAACTGAAATTAACGATGAATATGCTCCGTGACAAAGTAGTATTAGTACAATTTTACCTGAACTTGAGGGAAAAGAAAAATTCATACATTTCGTTCGCGTAGCATCGATCGTTCTCATATTAAAACTCTGCACAATTATGCCGATTACCAATGCATTTTGCATACCGGGTTGCAACGATTTCAATGCTTGCCTGTGTATACCTGACATCGTTAATTATCCTCGGATTTAAAACTAATATCTATCTTTTTAAACAATTACAATTTTTCTTTCTCTTTTATAACACTTTGTTCCTCGAACAAGTAGGAGACAACTTTTGGCGCCATTATTACCAACTATATTTAAAATTTCGAATAACATTTCGAACAATGCGTCGATGTAATTATATTCTCCTTAAATGATTTTCTATTTTATATCGTTTTTATGGGAATTAAAAGTATCTGATAAAATGCTTCGTTGGTATTTATTTGAAGAAATTTTATAACGTAAAAAAGGGACCAATGGTGGCGGGATGTATTCGAACGCCGTTATGAACGCAGCTTAAACAACGCATATTCAAAGGTTGGCAATCCTGTTGTCGATGACAATTGATTCACTTTCATAGACTTTAGTGACGTTGGTTTGTGGGAGGTGAGCTGTTAAAGTTCATGATTTTGAAACGTTTTTAAAATTGTTACGTGTCAGAACTCGAGGAAACCATGGCTGACAACGAAGCGAAAGCGACGCAATTACTAGCGGAGGCTGAGAAGAAGCGAACAGCCTCAAAGGGCTTCTTTGGCACGCTATTTGGGTACGTTTACCACATCGATTTACTTGAACTCGTCCGTCGCTAAATGTTCAATCTCGACTGACATTATTTATTTACCATGATTCAACAGTCAAATTAACAATGATGCTTTCTCTTATACATAAAGACAATTTGTTCTTTCGCGGTACTTTTTCCCGTACCGTTCGATGGATTGTTCGTTTCTACGAATTTATGCGACTATATCTGTATATATAGCAATTACCGTCCGCTCGTGATATAGCGTGTCAAAACTAAATTAAGGTGCAACATAAGGAACGCGTGAAAGTATACATCTCTACCTTGTTATTTAATCGTACTTTCTTCTTTATTTCCTATTCCTTTGTTATTTTTATACGTTCGATGGATATTAATATTCGTCATTTCTTCGATAAATATTTTTCTCTCATTTTTTTTTTTTTTTTCGTACCAACAGAGGACCATCGAAATTGGAAGAAGCGGTAGAATGTTATCAACGTGCTGCAAATATGTTCAAAATGTCAAAGAATTGGAGTTCAGCAGGAAGTGCATTCTTTGAAACAGCAGAACTGCATGCCAAAGCTGGTAGCCGTCATGATGCAGCTAGTAGTTATGTAGATGCTGCTAATTGTTATAAGAAATATGATATAAATGGTATAATAACAATGGTTTTTAATGTTTGTCATACAGCTGTCTTTAAGAAATATAAATTAATCATGCTGATCTGTTTGTAGAGGCTATTAGTTGCCTGTTGAAGGCAATTGAGATTTACACTGACATGGGTCGATTCACAATGGCAGCTAAATATCACCAGAATATAGCTGAGATGTATGAAATTGAAGCTATAGATCTTGAGAGAGCAGTTCTTCATTATGAACAAGCTGCTGATTATTTCCGTGGAGAGGAGAGTAATTCTTCTGCTAACAAATGTCTCCTAAAGGTATCTCAGTATGCTGCCCAACTTGAAAACTATGACAAGGCTATTCAAATATACGAAAAGGTAGGATATACTTTAGTAATAGTGTTTTCAGTTATTGCTAGAGAACAAAGGATTGTGATGATTTGTTGCTTTTCATTCTACAGGTTGCTTCTGCATCTTTGGAAAGCCCTCTGTTGAAATACAGCGCGAAGGAATACTTTTTCCGAGCGGCACTATGTCATTTATGCGTCGACGTATTGAACGCGCAACACGCGATCGAGCGTTACAACGAGCAATACCCTGCATTCCAGGATTCTAGGGAGTACAAATTGATAAAGGTATGAAACACAAAATTCGGCGATGTTTTTTTCTTTAAATTAAAGAGAAAAAAGAACTATTTAACGTATTCGAAAGAGTTTTAGTGTTACACACGGATATGGTAGATACGCTTTAATTTTTATTTCAGACATTAATAGAACACCTCGAGGAGCAAAACCTCGATGGTTTTACAGAAGCGGTAAAGGAGTATGATTCAATTTCACGATTGGATCAATGGTACACAACAATATTATTACGTATTAAAAAGCAAGTTAACGATAATCCAGATCTACGCTAATCCGTTGTTCCTTCATTTCTTTTTTGCGCTATTTCCTGTCGGTGATATTATTAATCCAACTCTACATGTATTCCTTTTTCAAGTCATATCCTGCTTTCAGTGGAACTTGTAAAGTAGTTTCGTTTTTATACCCAAATATATTTTTCATAACATCTCCTCTTGCTCTCCTGGCAACTATTACATATGCTCATCACATTTGAGTTACTTGTGTACTCATAGAATACAAGTCATTGCAGAATATAAAGAAAGGAAAGATTGAACATAAAATATTTCATGGATATTGCTAGTTCATTTAAAAAAGAAAAAAAAAAAATATGCCGATATACAGGGCATCAAGATAAACATAGAAGTAAATTAATAATATTAAAAGTTTGTTTGTATTCATACTTATAAGTATCATAAATAGCTTGCCAAAAAAAAAAAAAGAAATACATAGTTTCTGCAGTTTCATTTTCGTCGCATGCGATTGCGATATATATATATTTCGATAAAGTAATTCATTTCCCTGAGTTTAATTGTTTCGGTAGATGTGGTGCAATTTTTAACGTGTATAATATTTTTAGAAAGCTTGATAATATTTGTTTACGATGAATTACATTCGAAATAATCGTTAACAGGACTATGTGGTTACAGAAGAAAGAGTTGTTACCTTCTAAATTTTTTTTTTTTTTTCAATTAAAATGTACGTTACATCTGGAATTGTTATAACAAAAGAAAAGATAGATTGTCAGTTATCTTCTCACTGCCAGAGTATCGAAATAACGAATGTGGTACGCGTATTATCTTCTTCTGGAACTGATGTACCTTGTGTTAATATCGAATATTCTTTCTCTTTCTTGTAATCTCATTTATGCAGGATTTTGTTTAATCTTTAATTTAAATTCTTATGCACATGTATATTGTTATCATTACTGTTTTTTTTATCGATATTTTATAAAAAGGATGGTAAATGTGATTAATATTATTGAGGAATAACGGTGATACGCATTTAAGTGCAAATATACGTTACACGACTTTTTCTTCTTTTTATTTTCATTACGGTATATTTGTTTATACTCATCTGTTGTTGAAAATTTATTTTTATCGATTTGTACTTAGTTGTATATTTGTACTTAGAGATAGATTCGAGATAGCTCGTACAAGAGATTAAAAAGAAGCGTTAAATATAAAAAAAAAAGAAAAGTGAAACAGATTTAATTTATTTCGCGTTAATTTAATATATTTAAGTGGATTATATGTCTCTTGAAGTTTACCGCAGCATTTTGTATTTAAAACAAGTTGCATTGTTTGAATATACTTATCAGATACATATATATACACATATACATATATGAATATTCCATTGTTAAGTAGGGATAGGTAATAACAATTTTTGCATGCACAGAAAGTAACGGAGGTGTGCACTTGCGTAAAGCATTACGAGAAATGCAATGTCACTTTCGATGCACATAATTTAAGGTTATATTATTTTTCTCTGAGAAAAAAAAACAAATTCTGGATTGTAAAAAAAAACTCGTCCAATAAAAAAAAAAGATATCGCAGAAACATATATATATATTAATAAGTAGCGTTCAAACCATGTTACTCTTCCATTTCTTCTCTGTATACATTTATGTATATACCTATGTATACATGTTTAGTCGTGTAATTATTTAATCGATCATTTATTTATCGGTACAGTATATATTGTTGGGTTTTTTATTTCCTTTGCTACTTCGCCTAATTTTTCATTTTACAACTAAGGAGGAAATTATTCTCCTCCGAATTTGGCTGCTAATTCAACGACACAAAGATTCTAGGACTGTACCCCATTTAATTCCGTTACCAGTTTATGTATATCAGCTGCATTCTTTCGAAACTCCCCATAATAAATATGATTAAATTAACAACGCGAAACTATCGAACGTGTTCGAAAGAAAATGGTTGTAACAATGATGCGTGATTGGCAGTGGTGATGTTGAAGAGGTATATTTAAACGTTCTTATTGTTTCCTTCGAATTACTGTCATTCAAGATTTGTATCGTTACCTTAGTTTACTTCGTTGAAAGGGAAAAGTTAGCATGCACGTATTATAAAACGGATACTTTGGATACGTATAAAATGCGCGAAAATTCGTTCTTTTCCGTTATGCACATTGTAAAAGTTAATTTATCTATCTTGTACATAAGTACACTCGTACTGTATATTTATTTGTAATTCTATTTAACGTCATTGCTAATGTAACACGACGATTATAACGATCTAACCAAAATTAACAGCACCACACAATAAATTCTATAATGGCAACGTTACACGCTTGAAAAAAAAAAAAAGAAATAGGTATAACCCTGTACCGAATAATAGAGGCAATATCTTATACTGGAAGAAAGTATCTAGAAACGAAAATCATTTTATAAAGTGTCCTATAGGACATAATTTCTCGAATACAAACCAACTTACCATTATACGCGTTCTTCGGATTCTCTAGTATGTTAGATAAATAGACAATATAATAGCGTTCTATACGTCACTCGAAGAAGTTCCACAGAAATTAATCACTGGAAGCATGTGTAGCTTTCTTTTGATACAAAACTTAAGATAAACACGCAGTATGCATCGGAATAGGTAAACCAAGCTGTAGTTTCCTTCATATTCTATTGTGCATAACTGGCCGCATATTAGGTTTACTCTGTAGATAAAGATAATTGGATACAAATTCACACATCGTGTCTCTGTATCGTGAATCGTTGTATCTCCAGTTTATAAGTGAAAATAAAAACATTGAAAATACTTGATGTGTATATGTAATCTATGTGAAAAATTTCAAACCAAACAGAAAAGCCGCGAAAACGCTTAACGGGTGGTGTGATTGGCTCCCGTTAAACTCGATATCTGAGATACCTCAACGTTCAAAACGTTAATCGTTATTACTAAGAACGACACGAGAAACGAACTCTGAAGATAGAAGAACACGACACAGTAGTTGAACTGATAGTTCAAAGAACTTGAGGCTCTTGAAAAAAAAAAGAAAAGAAAAAATCATGTCGAAAATTCGAACCAATGGAATACAGGATCCACAAGGAAGTAACTGTCCTTATTGGAAGAAAATATTCCGATATGCACGCACACATGTTCCTCCTGTATCAAGAATGCGGTCACTGAACCTATGAGCCTTAATATTTAAATATCGATTAAAAACAATTTCAATCTCAAGGTATCCCCCAACGTTACTGTAAAAAAAAAAGAATTAAAAAAGAAAACAGTACGAATATCCATTCATAATTGTACGAGTTTTTCAAACACTCGTTCGAGCGTATTTTTCTTTCTTTTTTGATTTATACGCGATTCTCGTTTGAAAGGCAGTACTTCACGTGCGGATACTCGAAGATCGCTCGTCTCAACAGATGTGCTTGTAAGCACTGCTTTTAATCGCTCAGTTTTCGACGCGAATTTTTTCCCTGATCGTCCCCGATCGTACAACAAACCACGGAAACAGGATTGTTCCGTTTTTGCGACGGAAAATCGTGCCCCGGATCATCAAGTTGGCAAGAGAATCTTGCTATTAAATACCTTTATACTCGGACAGGTGAGCGATCCATTTTTCGCAAACCGTTTCTTCTAGAAGTTTGTTTTTGCAAATTCAAAAGTAATGAGGACAATTCCGTTTCTATTTATCACCGTCAATGTTTTGACAGAAATGCAATTTTATAATACGAAATAGAGCGGTAATATCAGGCAATCTTTGCAACTTCGGTTGTCTATTTTAGAGGTTGGGTATATATCAGAGTAATCTCGAAAAGAAGAGAAAGTACGTAATAATAGTCTATTAAAGAGAAAGGATCGAGAATTGTACAGTCGAGTGAAGATGCACGGTGTCAGCGTTTCTCCGAGAGCAACATTATGGCCAAAAATTTGTACAAACTCTATTTTACGTTGCATCGATAATTTGTGCTTCGATTTAAACGAAAGACACTTTAGAAATCTATCCACGATGAATACCTCGTTAATTCTATGAAATTGAACGCTTTACAGGACCTATTAAATGTTTCAGAGAGTAATTATTTTAATGGTGAATTTTTATACAATTTTTTTGAACAGGTAAAAATCAGCATGTTATTTCAGAATGGCTCGTGGACAGCAGAAAATTCAGTCACAAGCTAAAGCAGCAGAGAAAGCTGCAAAAGTGAAAAAGCAACAGGGACACAGTGCCAATGAACAGAAGAAAGCAGCACAGAAAGCTTTAGTACATGTGTGCGTAGTTTGCAAGGTTAGTGTGTTCTTTCTATTTTAATAGTAAGTATCATGATATTTAAAGTTTCTGTAATTCAAAAAATTTCATCTACTTACAGGCACAAATGCCAGATCCAAAGACTTATAAGCAACATTTCGAGAACAAACATCCTAAGAATGACTTACCAGAGGATTTAAAGAATATATGAGAGTGTGATGTTGTATAAGGATACAGGGTTGAGATGGAGCAAGAGCAAAGGAAAAAAAATAAATCACTGCAAATGACAAAGTGATATAGTTCGACGTTCAACTAATCCTTAAATAGTCTCAAACAAGAAAAATAAATTAAACCTTGTTAGTGTTTAAAAAAAAAAATGAACTATTGCACAGTTAACAAATGAATTTTTGTGCACAGCCCCAACTTATTCTAACATTATTGACAAATTGCTTGCAGGACAAAAGAATTATCATTTCACATCCGAAGATTATTCTGCATTCTTAGTATTTAATACATGATCAATGAGTTTCTACCTAATCAAATTGAACGTGTACATTATTAAGAAATAAAGTGAATCAATTTAGCAGAATGTTTGAAAATATTCATATATACTTTAATGTTGCAGATAGTAAAGCAATATTCGTTATATCACAGTTTTTCTATAATCTAGAAGAAAAGATATGCCGATGGAATATCTCGCATTCAAATTTAGATAGAATGTAATTCGTTCGATTACACAATTTTAAAGAGTAACGATAGGAAAGTTGTATCTATGAGAAACATGAAACTGCCATTTTACAGTGTTTCTGACAATTAGTCTATTAATAAGTATATATATTATATGTCTAGAATGTTGTATCACACAGCTCTGTCTACAAGTTCGGCCGTTAAGTTTTTCTTGTATCTGAGCCTAATTTTCTATTGAAATTAAATTATTCGCTGTTTTCAAACTGAATAACAGTAACAATGAGATGGAATAGATAGTGATTTTCTTTTTGTTTTACACAGTCAAATTTTAGCATGTAGTACTTAAATCCTTTGCTTTATTAACACTGAGAATAATTGATTCGACGAGTCCTTTTTATTTGTACAGATTTGTTTTATATGCTGCATTGCACTGTACATTTGCTACCATGCACCAAAAAAGAAAAAAGAAAAAAAAAAGAATCTATGGCAAAGCATTGCACAATCAATTAGCATTTAGCGAAAGAATCTATTATTCTCAGAAATTCGTGAATATAATATATTACACATTGAAGTATACTTTAAAAAAAAAATCTCCGAGGAACTCCCATTAAAAAATGACATTATCAGTGTTCGGTACTGACGAAATTGATGGGTGACGAAACTTTTAGCGTGCTATGTTTAACATAGAAATAAGTATGCGAATTGTATAATTTGTTCTGAGAAAAATAATTATAGAATTTTACACCACAACTCTGTTATATTTTGTTCAAACGATTCATCCTAATTTGTGAACAGAAATATTTTTTCCAGCCAGAAACCGTAGATGCTAATCTATTGCGCAGAAAAATACAATACGAAGGATCGTTACGAAGCAACGTTGTGTCTGGAGACTTATCGACGATAAAATTATACGTAGAAAGAAATTTTTGATGAAACAGCGATGACTTTACATGATCGATAAGAGGAAAACTAGTAATATACCGTAGAAAATTCTACGACTTTTTCCTCGTCTATAAAACTTTGATAGACTTTTGCTATGTCACGATTATTTATCAGCGATTTCAAGCAGGATTTCGAGCGGGAAGAAAATTACATCATGCAATCAGGCGAACACCATATCTTATATGAATGAGGTCCGTGGTGATCTCTCAGTCAGTGTCATTTTCTTATAGCGTGCGACAACATCTCCGGTGCTATTTTCTAGATTACATTGTTTCTATTCCAAATTTTTCCACTTTTAAGTAGAATTATTACATAGTGATTTTTTTTACAAAAATTGGATTATTCTTTATATTTTGAAATATTCATTTTGGTGATTGTAATTTTATCGTGTTAATTTTATTACCGGCCCTATCCAACGC
Organism: Anthophora plumipes; assembly: GCA_951804975.1. NCBI lineage: Eukaryota > Metazoa > Arthropoda > Insecta > Hymenoptera > Apidae > Anthophora > Anthophora plumipes. The sequence goes on along the minus strand of OX638122.1, from coordinate 16,754,492 downwards.
CAGGGAATCAACAAGATACGATCCTGTTGTTTGAAAAGGTAGAATATATTTTATTCTGAAAAATATGCGGTAAATTGTAATGTTCTATCTTAAAAGGGAACCCGTGAAATTTTGTGCCTGAAAAGAAATAACTTGTGAAAATGTTTCACACGGTATAAAATTTTACGAGACGTTTATACGATAATCAGATTTACATGACATGTTACGGTGACCCATTAGTGTTTTTCGATAGTGTCTGATTATTTCGTAATAGATTTATCATAATCTAATCGTAAATTCCAGCGGATCATTTAAATCCCAGATAAGAGGGTAAACATTCGCTTAATTAATTCTGTGCTGAATGATATTGGCATGTCTTCTATATTAAAGAAAAGAGAGTACGTATAATTTTTTCAACGAATAACCGTCAGATCAGTAATATAGCTAAGAGTTCACACGATCGTAATGTAACGAATGCCTATATCGATTTTCATCACAAAGGTACGTCGTACTCAAATTACAGCGAACGAAAACATCCGTCTCGTTTCAAATAACTAAACAAAGATCAAAGAAGTACACAATCTACAGTCCAAGAAATATTCCATCTGTATCATTTTTCCATGTATATCGATTAACATTTTAAGAAATAATTCGAATGCTTGTTATTTTACAATTTATACCCTCTAATAAACATTTCTACCAGCCAACCTTAAAATGTTTAATAACGCCAGAAATAAATTCATCGTAATTATCCTATCTGTACCTCTCTTTTTCAGAAACACGAATTAATAAATAACTCCCTTATATCGTTGATAACCGAGAACAATTAACCCCGCGCGTTTGCCACTTTTCTTTCGCACACACGGCAGGCGATATACGAATAAACAGTTGATTGATTTCGTCGGGGGGAAAAATTCAGTTTCAGATTATTTCGATAAAGGGAATCGAGACATGATGGATTCTGTATTTCGTACGAGGTCTCCTGGTACAGCTGCCGAAGGTGTTCGAGATCAGTATGCCGACGGAAGGGCTGCCAAAGTATGGGAAGTCTTTATCGGCGACAAGAAACAACGGACGCAAAATTACAGGGACTTCTTAGTCGGTTTGTTGAGAGAGAAAGGATGTAAGAGAATTTTAGATGTGGCGTGTGGAACAGGAGTCGATTCTGTGATGCTTCTGGAAGAGGGTTTCGAAGTTGTCAGCGTGGATGCATCCGATAAAATGTTGAAGTACGCTTTGAAGGCCAGATGGGAGCGACGGAAGGAACCGATATTCGATAACTGGGGTACGGTATCGTTCAATTGTAAAATCACGCGGTATTTTTGTTTACCGAGAAAGAAATTAATTGCGTTTGCTCGAAATGAAAATCTGCGCGTACAGCATCCGCGCGTTTACTTTGATATTACCGCGCTACGTTAATCGTATTATTGTCAACTTGTATTTCAACAATTTCAATATTTTTTTGTTTTTTATGGATACTGGATTACGTCAGCGTTGAATGTTTTGAAAGATCGCGTTCGTTGAAATAAATATAATACGATACCACCAGTGACGTTTGTGATTTTAAGCGAAGCAACAATTATTTTTAACGAGATAACGAAACAGATCAAAGGAATGGTATAATTCTCGTGTAACGCAATAACGTCAGTGCTTTTCCCCGCGAGAGAGAAATGCAAAGAAGTTGTAAAATTATTGTGAAATCGTTGACCCGATGAACGCTAATATTTTCTGTATTTTTTTTACTTCGAACGAATCGTTTGGTAAACAGTTATCCCTTATCGCGACAGAGGACATGTGGTAAAAAAGATTGCTACTTTATCGAGGGTCAACCATTTCTCACGCTACGTTGTTTTCTATCTTCTTTTCCTACCGATGATACGGTGGTTGTTTTCCTTTCGACTTAATCATGCAACTTGATACTTTGCAAATGTTCTTTCCGAGTTAAAAGTCACGCCTCCCTTGCAGAAGGATATTCACTGTTTTTTTTTCTTCTTACTTTTATTTATTTATTTATTCTTTATTCTTTATTCTTTACAGTGATCGAAGAAGCCAATTGGCTGACGCTGCCGAAAGATATTCGTCACTTGATCAAAGGTGGATTCGATGCTGTGATTTGCTTGGGAAATAGCTTTGCTCACATGCCGGATACATTTGGAGATCAAAGAGAACAACGGTAAAGTGCGATATATATATATATGTCCATATATAGTATAACTGATGTTAACTCTTCAAGAGTTTATTTTCAGTTTTCTGATTTTCTCTAGGCAAGCTTTGTTGAATTTTGAAAACTGCGTGAAACCTGGTGGCTTATTGCTGATTGACCACAGGAATTATGATTACATAATTGAGACCGGCAATATTCCTCCGAAGTGCATATATTATAACGTGAGTATTTTCTCGGAAGGAGCACACACTTGTATAAATACTACTCGAAGACATGGACGGATGTTTCTTTTTCTTTTTTGGTTTCTTAAAAATTATACTAAATGTAATGTTACTTTTTCAGAGTCAACGTATGACAAATATTAAACCCTCGGTCCTATTTGTCTCTGGAAAGCCAGCAATTGTTACGTTAGACTATACGATCACTCTGAGCGACGAGGAAGAAGAGAAAAACCATCATCATATCAGTGAATTCAGACTGTCATATTATCCCCACAGATTGAGCGTTTTCACAAACATGTTGGACGAGGCGTTCCACTATAGAGCTAAGCATACGATTTACGGCGACTTCAAGGCTTTGGAAGAAGTGAAGCTACCTGGTTTCTACATTCACGTGATGGAGAAACCAGTGGAGAAGCAGATGCGTGAAATGTAATCGTTCGAATAGCGAACGCAACTCCTCACTATGTTCGTCGTATATTCACTCATTTTCTAATTTTATTTTTTCCTCATTTCAATTTATTTCGTACAAAGCAGAGTTATCCGAGAAAAGATGCTCGTCGCATCGATGTTTGGCAAAGTTCAGACTGACAGAGATAGTCTGTAGCCCCTTGGGACAACATTCTGCGTCATTACTTTTATTTTATTTTTTTATTATTCTATATATTTTTGTACTTTTCAAGAAACTATGGCTATTTTTGTTCATTTTTTTTTCTTTGTTTTTCTTTCTTATACGTATACTACGAAGTAAGAATTGTAAGTTGTCGCTGAAAAAAAAAGAGGACAATAAAAAGAAAAAGCGAAGGGAAACATTGTAATTAATTGAAGGATCCATTCGGACGTGTATGTGTATAGAAGACAGAGTGCGGCTTGGTCAAGTTTTAATCTTTTTTTATTATAAGTTCGAAAGCAGCTTTCTTTTGAGTATTCTAGCCAGGCTTCGTTCGATGCTACAATTTGATCTCTCGACGAATACGATTTTTCATCATCTCCTTTTTTTTCTCCTTACTTATTTCACCTCTTTTCTCTTTTTTTTTGTTTTTCTTTGTTTTTGCATTTTCGTCTCTGTGGTTTTATTGAGCGGTCGTTGACGACGATTCCTCGATCGATTACTTCTCCTTACATTCGATCCGTTTCGAATACGTTCGACGCTTGGCGAAACAAAACTCGGAAGACCAGCGAATGTAAGACCATGGCAGACACAAAGTTTCGATTAGTCTTCGCTATGAACGCTTAAATTCTACGGTGTATCTTCGTTTCTTATATTTCTCGTGTACAATCCTAACCTCAACATTCGGTTCAATCGCCCCTGGCCCGCCATTCGAACATCCTTCGAAACCACAAATGGCAACGTTAACACCATTCCGTTTGTTTTTCTCCCCGCAAACAATTCTCCTTCTTTAGGGAAGTCCTTTAAAAATTCTTCAACACTATACAGTCTACGTGAATTTCACATCGTCTATGTTTTCTTTGTTCAGAGGTGACCTATCAATGACCTTGAAATCACGGCCTGTTACAATAGGGACCACAAGAATGCACCTTTTAATTAGAATTATTCACTAGTGACTGAAAAGAGATGATATTTACAGAATTTTTCGGTAGATCGACATCTTGGAAAATAGATTTCACGGTCATTATAGTGAACGGGGGCGAGGGCGATTGAACCTGAATTAAATTAAGCACAACTGTCATTTTTCGTTCAGGTTTTCGTTGAGGTTATCTGTCACGTTTCACGCTTCGATTATCGACCGTCGACGATCGCTCGAACTGAAAACAAGAACAGGAACGCGGCGATGAGCGTTGTTCGCATAGGATTATTTGTTCGTCGCGTTTCGTTTTTTTTTCTTTTTTTCTTTTTCTCTCTGGCTCGCGTCGAGATCGCACGATCGGATTTTACGAGAGTTCACAACAGCTCGGCTTCCTCCCCCTCGATTATGCAACGCCGCGGAAATCGGTGTATCGATAGATCTAACCTTTGATCGTTTCCTCAAGTTTGCTTTCGTGAAACTAGTAGTCGATCGATTTAAATTGTGAACGAAACTTGTACATAGGTTAGACACTATGAATATTAACCCTTTGCATTCCATAGACGTCGCTAAAGCAAACTAACCAAAGTTTTTCCAACTATCATTTTCTTTTTCTTTTTTTTTTTTTTGGTTTCGAAATCAAACTTTTCATTTTCAAAAGTCTCGTTGCAAAGGTGTGTTGAAAGTCGATGGATCGATCACGTGAAAAGAGAGTACTCGGAGTACAAAGAGTTAATCTTAAAGCTACCAAATCGTTTCTATCGTTCGATAAAATTCTGATCGAAACGAAGAATCCTCGATAGAGGGTTACTTCTATTCTGATAAAAGAAGACTCGTGAAAATGCAACAGCAAATCGATCTTTCGCGGCGCTGGTTAATCGAAGAGCCGATATCCGGAAATGACAAGGACAGAATTTCCAAGGCCGAGGACTTGATTACAGTGCAACGAATTGCCCATATAGAAAAATGGACGAAGTGTTAGTTATAGCAAAAATTTGTCCCCTCCACCCCTCCCCCCATTTTTTTTTGTTCGTTCTAATAATAATCATACAATAATAATAATAATAATCATAATAATAATAATAATATATATATATTTTTTCTTTTATTTCTTTGTTATTCCGCCCGATAGCTACTATATAGACTCTCTTAACCATTTTCACAAAAATTCGGTACGATCACGGCTTCTTCGATCGTCGCTGCGATCACTGCCGTCGTCGTGATTTCGTTCTATTTTTTTTCTTTTTCACTTTATCTCGAAGTCGCGTATTATTTTTCCATGTCAGACTTAAAGCTTACCGAACATACAGCACCAAAAAGTGATTAAAAAAAAAAAAAAACTATAAAAAAGGATTAAGAGATCAAATTATATAAAAATAAAAAAGAAAAATCAATATGACTTCCACTCGTTTGATTTCTTTCACCATTTTCCTTTCCTATGCGAGCTCATACAAATTCAACGATAATTTTCATATTACTTCAGGAAAGAAACGAGCGGAAATCTCACAGAGGAACAAAAGTTCGAATGAATTCGTCTGTGACAAATTAAAGACGACGACGACGACGACCGCGTATCGCGACGCCCACCCACTCGAGCACGGCGATTAATCCGTTATTGCAAAGTAGCTGATATATATAAAAAATCGTAATATCACATGTTTATCATTTCTCCTTTCATTGCGTTGCCTGTTTCCCCACGGCACCACACCCGACAACGACCCGCCTTGCCGGCGTTTCCAGGCTTCGACGCGGACACCTGATCGCGCTCGAAATCGACCCATTTAAAACACCACACCGTCGGACGAGCGTGTCTGTTTTCCTGACGCAAAAAAAAAAAGAGAACACACGTGATGAGGTTCGTCGTTGCATTGTCAGAGGGCGCGAATCGATCCACGTCGAAACACACTGTCCCACGTGATCGAACGGCTCCAATAATGGCGGACAACAAGCCTTGTCACGTCCACCTCGAAGTTTCGAAGCCTCGTTATTATCTTCGTTTAAGCTTAATCCGCTCGAAAGCCGCGTCGTTGCAAACTGTTTGATGGAATGTTTCTGATTTTTGGAATATTCTAGCGATCAGAGATTCAAATGGAATGTAAACGAAAGGTTTTAAGAAAGCAATATGGCGAATGATTCGTGTAAGGAGAAGAGGATACCGAAGGGTTTTCTTTGGTGAGATGGAACGTCGTCAGTCTTCGATATTTTCGATGCAACAGTTCAGTGGAATGTACCGGTGAATGGCTTGCGATAATTAATGGAGCCGTTCGTCAGGGACGAGGACACGTGCGTGAGAAGAGAAGCTCTCAGATAACGAACAGAGCAAGTGTGATCTCCCTGCGATTTCAAGGTATCCTTGGATCTTAGATTCTTTCAATTTTTGTTTTTTCACGTGAAAACTGCTACTCTCAAAGATTACCGGGTCTCAGTTGGTGATTCGTGAAGGGAAGTTCGTTGCGATGGAATTTAACGTGTGCTTAAAATTAAAGAGAATTTTTAGAGAAGAGATAGACATATTTCTTTCGTTCTCTCTCGAAATGAAATATGCGAAAACGACGAAGGGGCTTGGAATCGCAGGTCAATCGGCCAGATATGCAGCATTTAAAAAGGAGTAGGCGCACTGCGTTCACGATTTAACAACTCGATTGACGCTGCTAGAAACGTTTTTCAACAGCGTCGATTTTAAACTTTCGCATTTCGTTAATGTTCTGTTTTTTTCTTCTTTCTCTCTTTCATTAAAGTGTATAGAAACTACGATAGAGCCAGCTATATCGTCTCCGCCGCTAAAACCTAATTTAACAAAGTCCTCGTAACTGTTCGATAATTCAACGTTCTCTCTCCTTTTTCCCCTCCTCTCTCGTTTCTCCTCTCATCGTAACATTGTGAAATTAGAACTATGTTTTACTTTGGTTTCTCTCTCTCTCTCTCTCTCTCTCTCTCTCTCTCTCGTTTCCTTCTTTCCTGCACGCTCTTTTCTTTTCTATTCTCATGCACACATACACGCACATTCACTCTGCCATACTTTTATTCGCTCCTATTTAGTATTTATATTATTTACACGCGTAAGTATTCATGTCAGCGCGTTTGCACGTATTAACGTAGATTGCATCTTTTTTTTTTCCATTTCTCGGGAACTTTTTCAGTTACGTGTTGAATCGTTGTCGGGCAACGTGCGATCGAACGTTCGGGTCTCAACGATCCATGCTTCTTTAGCACTTAGAAAAAGATCGGCAATTCGTCGATAATTATATCGAAAAAAAAAAAGAGAAAGAGAAAAAGAGATACTTCACGTTATTTATAATGCAATCTCTAACGGTAGACGAGGTGAACAGAAATGACGTAAGATACATGGCGTCGGAGGTGAACCACGTTTGATATCGATCGTGGAGGCCCCGATGTGTCGATTATTTACAGGGATACGCGGCGTGGAAAATGAGATACCCTTAAAGCTCCTCTGTTCGCGTCGCGTCGTCTATATGTCGGCTTAAGCTAACGGAAATATATACCTATTCGAGGCTTATTCGATTAATCGCAATTTTTTTTTTTTTGTTCTCTCTCTACTCGGTGAGATCAGTACTTTCCATCTTTGATTGTCCTTCAGAATTGTGTTATTCAACGTGTTGTTTCTTTCTCGAGGCGGCAGCAACGGAAACGTAACGTGTACCTTGTATATGCGTACACTGCGGCAGAAAAGTGGCGAAATTCGTTCGTGATTGGTTAAATTATATCGAATACGATTATTTGAACACTTCGACTGCCACGGGAGTTTACAAGTGTCGTGACAGAAGCTATTCAACCTATGGTGTGCGAATGGGTTTCCCTTGTCTTGACCCTGAATACTCATCTCCTTCGCCCAAATTTACCCAATCCATTAAGCCATCTTCCCCTAAATTCCAGGCAGATGCAAAGATGGTTCCTCTCGATAACATGATTTTCCAGACCCTTTTCCAAATACCTACTAAGATCTTCTATAGTTAGTCAATATAATCCGAACGCAGATAACGCGGAAGTGAAAGTGTTAAATTTAACCTCAAATTCACCTGTAACGACAAGTGAAAAATTTAAATTTTGTTTTTTTTTTGTGCATTTAAAAAAATTTTTTTTTCTAACGATTCTTGCTCTGTTTGAAACGATTTCAGAATTTCAGCCAACAGTGTACGCATATTGCTTTAGTTAAATAGAATTAGTATCAGTGGATAGAGAAGCTGCGCCATAAGCCGAGAAAGAATAGACGAAAGGGAAAGAATATAATCGCATGTACTTTGAATTTTCCTCTCTCGAACTTCTCGTTGCAAACGCGCTGCCCACGAACGCAAGCACGCGTCATCAATTTAATCATTTCCTTCACTTTTTCTATATATATATATATATATGTATATTATGTATATGTACGAATATATATATATACACGTCGTACTTACAAGTATATACACCTAATATTGCTGTTTTGGTTTCCGTGAATGCCATGTGAACGCGCGATTAGGTCATATTTTACGATGTAACAAAATGCACGGAATCATCGAGCGTCCGTCATTGTCACCTGAAGTCGCGCGAGAACATTCAAGCTTCTTCGAATTCGCGAGCAGAATTTTTTACATGTTTTCCCCTTTTTTTTTCTCTCTCCTATTAATTTTCATGCGATTTGACTTTTAACCGAATTGACTTTTAACAATTTATCAATGTACTTTAATCTGTAGAATTTTTCGAGGACCATAATCGATTTGAACGTCTTTGATCCTTTTTCTTACCTTTTTTTTTTTTTTCAAACGTTCGATATAAAGATTAGCACAACGAGGAGAAATGTGTTAGGTTAACACGCTTAAAAAAATAAAGGTGTCCCTTATTGGTAGCTTCTAGGCACCTATGAAAGTTGGTTTTTGGTGTACTTTGAACTTTTCCTCGTTTAGTAATCCTCAATTCAGACTTTTGAAAAATGTTCTTTTTTTTTTTTTGTTTCGAGACGTTCAAACGGATGACGGTCGAGAAATGATTCTCCGATCTTTTTAAGAAGGTTCAGTAAGAATACTTTCTGAAGGGAGAGTACTTACAAAAACACGACGCGAGGTTAGACCATGGGAACACTTTAAATAGTGGTTTTCATAAATGTAGAATTACGAAAAATTGCGTAAAAACTCTGATATGTAAATAAAATTACAAATACCAAACCTCTCAATCTTCTATCCTTCTTTACTTTTCTTCCAACCTCTGTCACATTCCTAACCTCAATTCTCAAATGAGAATATGTTAAATTAACAGAGAAAAGCGTAGATAACACTTGAATAAATTTCAGAAAATTCACACTTTACCGATTAATCGCCAATGCCAGGTCACTTTTGACCCATGTCTTAATTACCGTATAATAAGAGAAAGGGAACGATACGACAAAGTCCTCTCGCGAATTTTTATTGGAAATTTGTCGAGCTGTCACGAATAAACGCGATAGCAAAAACCGAGCCAGTATTGAATAGAACGAGCCGGTCGGTAAAGTGTTCAGTAGGTATATCGAAGCTGTAGTTGAAATGATCGAAATATGAAAACCTTAGAGTCTCCCCAAGATCGTTTTCGGTGGGATGATCTTCGTTCGCAACGAAGAGCACCGACGAATTATTCTCACGTAACTCGCAACACAACACTCGCAACCGATTTCAATCACACGTACAATTACACGCAGCATACACACACGCATACAGTTTTGTCCGCTGAGACGGAACGATTGAAAAGCCATCGATCATCGTTCGCGTGCTCGCGAATCCCTCTTTACGAAAGCTGCCGAATATAATGTAAATAGAAAAAAAAAAAAAAAGAAGAACAGTCAACACGGTGTAGCGATAGCGAAGCAACGATAAAACGAGTCGATAACACGTCTCGAATACGTTTTTAACCTTAAGCCACGGAGCTCACCTGCCTCGAAACTGTAAACAGAACTTTCGTTATCACATTACCATTGCTATTCTATCCTGAGTCTTCGACGTTTTCCTTTCTTTTTTCATACTCCACGCCAGAATTCATTTCTAAGCAATTCAAGGACCGTTTATTACCGTTCATCGAGTAATTAGAATTTTTTATAATATCTTCTACATTCACAGGATCCCGTAACAATTACGAAATAATAGCTGGTTACGTGAGATAGCTTCTGTGTAAAATTGCCTGTCAACAGTGTGTTAAGTACAGGAAATATATTTAAAAAAAAGTACATCGTAAACGTAGAAATCAGTATTTTTCTCTAGGAATGTAAACGCGTTGATTAATTAAGAACGTAATAAATGACCCTTTGATTGCTCTGAAAATATATAAAATCACGTCGATACGTTCTTCCATTTACTCTTCACCTAATTATATTCCCTCTGTTACTCTCTTTTGTTTCAATTAATCGTACTTTGTTCCTTCGTTTGCTTTTGTTGTTACAGTTACCTTATCTATCGCGCGCCTCCACAGGTCTAGCTGAGATCCCCTACCTAAAGATGCGTGTAAACCTACAATTACAATGTATGTGTGTGTCTCTGTATGTGTGTGTCTTTGTGTTTGTGTTTGTATTTTTACCTTACGCATAGAACGTACTTTTTTTTTCTCTTTGAATTATAGTATCTCATTCGCTCGTGTTTGTTTTTTTCTTTTTTTTTCTTTTTTTTAACGTTCGATGTCTCGAAGAAGCCGTCGCAAGCGGTATATTAATTCGATATACTTTTTCGGTATAGCGTTTTCATATTTTGTTCTTCTTTATTTCTCTTTGGTTTCTCGTTTTTACTTTTCTTTTATTTTTTTTTTTTTTTTTAAATCGCGTGTTCGCGGCCATGCAAAAATATGCCAAGGTGTAATTAGTTGTAGCGGGACCGTTTCGTCGACACGAATGTCCCCCGTTTTATTTTAATATTCTTATCTCCCCCATCTACTAGTATGTGTTTCTTCAAGGTTTAGGTTCGTTCTTCGCACCAACGACCCACGGCAAAGCTCGCCGAAGGTCAGACACGAAAGTGGTAGCGGAAAATGCGGCATGTCCTTAAACGTACGCGGCGAAATCTTACGGAATATTACATCGAGTCTCACTTCGTTGAATTCTAATTCACCATTTCGAACAACTTCCTTCGATCACAATTTCTCTAACAACTTCGAAATAATCTTTTTATCACTTTCCAACAATTCGTAAACCCTCATTTCTCCTTTCAAACGTACAACCTGCAGAACCTTCTCAATTATTTGAAAATAATCTTCCTCTCCTTCCGCAGCCGATATATTCCTCTTCCCTAAGTAAACACCATGGCTCGCACAATTTCTAAAATTGCTTACTTCTCATCCTGCACAATTTCAATTGAACGAATACTTCTGTAGAATCATACAATATAAAGAACACTTGATAATCTCCAATTTTACCCTCAACAAAGTATTCGAAAGAACGCTAGAATTATCCAGCGGCTCTTGTCAACAGAGTAACCTCGAGGCGACCGCCCAGAGTCGCAAGAACTTTCACAAGTACTCCCTAGGCCTAGGTGGAGGCCTCTTCCTATCGGATCTCTCGCTCCTCTCCGCAGCAGCGGTACTCTGTTCCCTATCGTCGGTGCATTCCAGCATCTGTGTGGTTTCTGTTGCCTCCGACGGGCTCATAGGTTGTGTAGCTAATGGTGCCAACGGTGCGGCTCCTTTATTCCTCGATTTACTTCTTCTTTTTCGTAGAATTAAAGGTCCAAGTGGCGTAGAGTCGTCTCCTCTTGAAGTGGTCGCTTGAGCTAGTCTCTCTAACAATTCTTTGCTCACCTCCCTTGAAGAACTCTTGTAATCACTATCCTTCAATCTATCAGATTGCTGAGACTGATGATGGTGATGGTGATGATGATGGTGCTCCTGGAGCTTGGAACTACGTTCCGTAGTGGTTCCCTGCTCTCTGTACCCTTCGCCGCCTCCTGTCGACGTGGACGTGGTGGTTATGGATACTTTCTGTTCACCAATACCACTTCCAGGAGTTTGAGTGGCTTGGGTGCCTTGCTGACAGCTCGAAGAACTTTGTGGCTGATTGGTTGGCTGATTCTGAGAGGATCCACCGCTTCCTCCTGTCGAGAAATTATTGGAACCCTTCTGCTGTTGAGGACTGGCTACTGGTATCCTGTTCATCAGGGTCTGCAGCATGTCCTCTATCTTTGCCAGCCTTTGGTTCACTCGTTGTACTTCTAGCTTCAAATCCACCTTTATTAAAAAAAGTAGAATAATTACAGTAACGCGTGGAATCTTTCGATCTGGCTTAATACCCTTCCAACATCTTTCAAAAACGTTTCCCCTGCCATCGAGTATTGTACTTCACCTTTACTTCCAACACCGCAGCCAGGATTTCTCGGTCGTGGCTCGGCTGCGTGGTGATCAATCCGTCGTCGTAGCTCTCCAGACGACGTAGCTGCAGTTGCTTCGAATCTGCTGCGCTCTGTTGTTGCTGCTGTTGCTGTTGTTGAGTCTCCTTCGTTCCCTCTGCGTCGCCAGATTCCTCAATGGTGCCCGTCAGTTTGCCAAACTTTGGGAACACTTTATTGCTACTTGCACTAGAGCTAGGTCGCGCGTCCCTTGCGCTCAGGGACCGTTTGAAAGTATCCACACCTGTCCCTGCCTCGCTTCCTGAGTCTAGGCTAGAGCTTCCTGTAGGAAAACGAATTGTCGACTATGTCATTTCTTTTCGCAGTAAACTTTTTCGACTTCTCCAAATAAAAGAAACAACGTTGCTGAATTACCTAAAAGTCGTCCCCATTTGCCAGGTCGTCCCTTGACGGCAGTATTCTCCTCTGTGGTGGAGAGTTTCCTTGTGTGCGATGACTCACCCTCCTTTCCCTCCTTCCCATCCTTCCCGTCACCCTTCTCCACGTCGGCAGTGTGTCTCTCTCTGCGAAACCTGGGTAGAGAACGTTGGGAAAAGAAACAAAAAAAAACGCACGTGTTTAGTCCCATTAACGCAGCATCTTATTGTCTATTTACATTACTGGGGCGAGGGGGGGGGGGGGGGGGGATTAAGGGGCCAGTTTCACTAGGCGATTAATCAAATAAAGGGGAAGGTAATAAGATTACATGGTGTGTACAAGTAGTGGATGGGAGATTAACAATTTTTATATTTCTTTATTATTATTATTATTTCTTTTTCTTTCAATATTATCAAAAGTTTCACTTTCCGATGGTTTAGGCAGGAGGTGGGGGAAGGGGTGGCACCGTGAAACTTTTTCCTCATCGTCATCATCATCATCATCATCATCATCATCATCATATTCATCATAATCATCATAATCATCATCATCATCAACAACATCATCGGTCGTCGTCGTTATTCACAGTCATTCTGCGTCGTATCTATTTTTTTTTGTTTTTGTTTTTGGAGGGGGTGAATTTTTGTTTCTTTTCTTTTCTTTTTTTTTTTTTTTTTGTTTAATCTGGCAAAATATGAGTTCGTTCTACTGAGGCTAGAAAAAAGGAGACAGCTCCAGCGGTGTGTTCACGAGCAACCTACTTTGGTGTGCCTACGGGATTCGAAAGAAAGTATTCTCAGTGGTGATAAGATGCCGGTAAAACATACGGGAAACCCTGGCTATGTCGATGAACCGATTGCGGCCGAAATTCGAAATATATTTACTTACTTTCGGTGGACGAACATCGAAACGTACATTAATATTCAGGCATCGTTTAAAACGGAATAGGTTTTTTTTAAATTGCAAAGAAAATAACGAAGATCATTTTTTACAACTTTTTTACCTGAGTCTGTAATAAGAAAAATAAAGACGCGTGTTTTTATATTTATGTATTATTCCGACTAATTGAAATTTTGTTAAAAATATTTTTACAGATCGTTCAGTAAACTAATCTGTCTAACTTCTCGTGAGAATTGAATTTGTTTGGTCCACTATTGAAAAAGTTATTCCGTTTTAAACAGGTGTCCGAATATTAATGGGAATCACTGTATATAATTCTTCTAAAAAAATCTACTCTATTTCTATAATTTGTAAATCAACGTTTATTTAATTCCTCCTCTAAAGAAAGAAATTCGTACGGAGCTCGCGTAATAAAATTTCGTCACCGAAACGCGATTTTCTAACGATACATAAAGTTCGCCGATAGGTCGAACAACTTGCGAGCAAAGTTTGCGGCCGTGACGATATTTCCAAGGCTGGTTTTCTCTAATGAAAAGTCTGAACACGTTATCGCAGTACTTTTCGGCTCGAATTGGCCGACTTAGAAACTTCGCTCTCTCTCCCTCGATCTCACGAAGCGTAATTACACCGTCTACCTCCGCTGGGAGAGCATCAAAGTTTAAATTATCGGTTATGCGCCAGGAGACTCGAAGGGGACACGAGCGGAGAATAATAAATCAGAGTAAATAGGTAAGCAGTCCGTGGTACGCGTGCTTTCTTCCTTCGTTGTTTTGGAAAATAGGTAAATCCCACGCTACTAGATTTTACCGAAGAAAATTCCAAAGAAAATCAAAAGAACGAACGATCGAGATAAATTCAACGACCTAACCTCTAACCTCTTGCAATTCTTCAACACGTTCCTTGCCTTAAGCTGAGTTTCGATTGTCCGTAAGCACCAATCAAGAATCGAGTTTCACGTAATGGCATTCTGGTTGGCCGCAATCGTCGTTCATCGACGCGACGTTTGATGATACAGTTGTAATGGTAACGAGCTGCCTGATTAACTGTGAGAATGCCATCAAGCGATCGATTCGACCCGATCGATCGATAGACAGGAAATAAGAAGAAAAAAGAACAGGTGAACCGCCTCGTTACGTTCCCCATGATTCGAACTTGATTTCATTATTATTATTTTATAAGAATAATAATATTAATACTCTATAAATCTATCATGCATGTAACATGCCACGATCGAGGCTTCTAAAGATATAAAAAAAAAATATATATATATATAGGGAATCGTTCAATACGAGAGAAAATTTGAAACTTTAAAAAAATACCGACTGAAATTCTGGTATACAAATTGTTTGGCAATTTGGCAGTTTTTCAAGCAGCTACTTGGCATCGTTATACGTATATATATATACATATATATGTATACATATGTATATATATATACACATAAGTACAGGTGACAGAGAAAGTTGAATCCTAGAGTGTGTACGTCACATGCATTCGGCGTTGCATAAAATCGTAAAAGGATCGGATGCTCGAGGCGCAATGGAGGACTCTACTATCTGTTTCCAATCATTTTTCTCTCAATTTAATCAACGACGAAAATAGAAAAAAAAGAAAGAAGAGAATCCGTTAATAGTCCTGTGCTGTTGTATTTTCAGTAAAATATTTTACAGCAGCACAGCTTCTTCGAGTTAAACAGTTAAAATCGAAGAAAGAGACACAGAATCCTCGAATTCGCTCTGTACAATCCTGGTTCCACTAAGAATATACATCTGTATATACATATATATATGTGACATATATATATAAATATGTATATATGATGGGAGAAAGATGCGCATAACCCTCTAAAGCCGTATATCTTACAGCACTCTAGCATTCGTCAGAACTGCAGTGAACGTCAAAAATGGCAAAGATTGTAATGGCACCGGGTGATGTGTACGCACCCTGGTTAGGATGCAATTCCCAAGTAAATCGATTTCCATCTCTCCTTATCATATCTTACAAATCAAACGATACGTTCTTTCTTTCTCTCTTTAAAAAATAATCCCTTCTTTCCGTTAAACTGTATCTATTTACAAAAAAAAAAAAAAAGTTAACCTACAAAAGCACAACGAATACATAAAAGACATGGAGATTCGATTTACCCGGGGACAAGTTTCGTAGACGTGCTGAGTGAGAATACATATCAGTATCTCTGTCAAGCGTGTGTACAGCGATTGCACATCCGTGATACCCTTCGAAAAAATCGTTTTGTTTTGTAACTCGATACGTTTATCCGTTGCTCCCCAATAAGGGGGACGCGCGAGTTGGTAAAAGACCGACGCGACAAGGACGAGAAAAAGAAGGAAGAAGAAGAAGAAGAAGAAGAAAAACAGTCCCGCGTTGCTTCTCTTTTATACAATTCTCGTTTCTTTTCTTTTCTCGAGTTAGTAACAAGATAGAGAGAGAATATATGAAAAATTAATCCATCACGGTCCATCGTTGTCGAAAGTCGCTCGCCCCGAGGAGGATCGCGCGTCCGCGGAGTCGACATCTATAAAAAAAGCTTCGATTTCGATATCTCGATAATGTGAGAGAGAAAAAAAAAGAAAAGTTCACGCTTTCTCAACAATCGTCCCCGTAAATGAAATAAATCAAAATAGGTTCAAATATGTACAAAAATCATCCCGTAATTAATATATGTATATATATATAGCATATGATAACAATAATAATAATAATAATAATAATGATAATAATAATAATAATTCATCGTGGATATTTGAAAAAAAAAAAATGTATATGAAAGAGAGAGATATGTATATATATATAGATATATATATAGAGAGAGAGAAAAAATGGCAAGTTAAAAAGAATATATATATATATATATACATGTATATATATATATATATAATATACATATATATTATAATATATATACATATATATATATATATACGTATAGTTGATAATAATTATATAACGAGAGATACACAATTAATAATATATAATGATGGTATAATAATAATCATAATGAGAAGAATCAATTAATCGGATAATCAATATAAATATAGACAGTCAATAATATATATATAATAATCAATTATAATAAGAGTGTACGTAAGAAGTAGCAAAGATGGCAATAAAAAAGAATGGAAGAAAGATAAATAAATACGTAAGAAATGAAATTGCCTAAAACTGGGCCAGGGCGGCAGGACGTTCACGGTGAGCTCCTCGTCGGAATCCTGCTGGGACCGTCCGTTCGCGGCCCTGCTCACGCCGATCTGGGCATCCCCGTCGGTCTTGAACCTTTACGGACAACAGGCCAGCCAAGCAACGATCAACAATCAACAACAATTTACCAGAACATACGAAACGAAAAGATTTTTTTTTTTTTTAATGTACCGCTTTCTCTCCCTCCCTCTCGCACACTTTCACGCTTTGCTCAAGATTGTACACGTCAGTGATGTGTTTGGCAGTTTGTAACAGTTGTTTTCTATCGATTCTTACATGCGTATACCCCCTTGATACTCTTTGATAAAATTAGCGATTTCAAATTGAAATAATTTTTTTTTTTTTTTTTGGTTTTTCGTTTTGGTGGTTAAATTTGCATATTTCGTTTGAGGTTAGGGGAGTACGCATGTACAAGATGAAATTAAACGAAGTTCACGCACATAGTCGTTCACCTTTCATACGAGCACACATTCTGTCACATTCGTGCGTTTTTTCTTTCTTTTTTTCTTTTTTTTTTTGAATGGTTCCAGTGAGATTGAGGTTACAAAAAAAATATATATGCATGTATCATCCAGCCTGTTTGGACTTGCGAATACAGACCAGTTGTCCACTCTGCGCGGCCTTCCACGTGGTCACACGGAAGAATTGTGGCTGCACGAGTCGTTAATCATCCTGTGGATACGTATTCGTTCGTAAACAGTCGCCGGTGAATTTATTTCTTTAGCCTTGTAAGCGGGTAGCTATGGTCAAATACACGTAGGGAACGAATACGAATCCTTCAAATTAATCTTAAATTTAGCATCGAACTCTCCCCCCCGGGTACTCCTTTGTACGACAAAAGAGGTGAAAATGTTTTCTCCTACAAATAGGAAAGAATAATCTCTTTCGTCTAAAAATGGAGGACCACGGGTAAGAGGTATTTTTTAATATCGGACGAGAATGGATTCGACCAGGATCCATTCCTAAACGCTGGCAACAGACTTTCCCCTACCTCGAGAAAATTTTGCGCACCAGGTGATCCTGCGCCTGATCCAGCTGCGGCTCGTTTTTCCTCCTTTCGGCTAGTTCCTTCTCCCGTCGGACATCGGCCACCTTCCGGAAGATCAGCTGCACAGAACGTTCGATTCGATATTGTGCACGCTTTAAACGAGCATCGAATGGCGGTCAAATGAATCGTCTTAGATATTTAGTTGCATATCTCACAGAACGTATTATTCGCGTAGCAAAAAAAAGGAATATATAATAGGCTGGTGCAGTTAAAACGATTAATCAAGATGAACGACACGAAGTAGTCGGAACAACGGTGGATTATTTATAGAGTTTGAAACAATTATTTATGCCCCCAAGCCGCTTCTTCGCTTATTATTAACGGTCTGGTACATTTCTGGACCTTTTATCGGTTTTTCCACCGTTAACTATATACAGGTGAATAATAATTCGATTAATTATCGACTGCTGATAATCATCTTGATCCGTATAAATAAATCTCGGAACTTTTTTTTTTTTCGTTCGAACAGCAATTCTATAAAAATCCGCTAAATTAAAGTGAAACTTCCTTTTGTTATACCTAACGGAGAACGAGATTTATATGCATAATTTCCACGTGAATAATATTAGGGTCTTATCGCTGCAATGAAACGCAGGTAAGTGGAACGATATAATTTTTTCGGTACTTGAGCTCCCCAGCACCGAAAAAACGATGGGTTTGTAGATAGAAAGTTCAGGTGGAAGGGTGGTGGAAGTACCAGTGCGCACGCGTTGTGAGAGTTAGTCGATAGGCGCACAAGTAGCAGACTATCTGCACTCACGACTAACCTCAAAATATTTTATTTATCGCATCTGCTCGAAGAAGGTCGGCTGTTGCATCTCGACCAGTTCCGCCTCGGAATCTCTGTTTCGAATGTTTCGGAAAAACTTTTGAGAGAGTGCCGTGATTCGTTTCGAATCGAAATTATCAGCGGGAAAATAGAGGTATATGGATTGCTGTGGAAACTGCTCCTCGCGTTCGAAAGGTTTGTACATTTTCTTTTTTTTTTCATTTTTTCTTTCATATTTTTAATAACGCGCAGCGTTACGTGGCTGTTTTATTTTTGTGAAAATGTTTGAATTTTCAAGCATCGCACAGCAGGCCAATTATTTATCCGTCGCATGTTTATACTTTGCATTCGAAGATGCTACTCTGTCGTATTATATCGCGCCTGTTTCGTAGAAGCTATGTGAAACGAAAACGATCGAGATAATTGATTTGTTCCAGATGGGACATAGTCCGAGCCGTTCCGCTTTATCCGCGAATATCCTTTCGCCGGACGAGCTGACCTTAGTGGAGAATCTGTTTAAGTCTATGTCTCGAAGTTCAGGCTCCATAAAGCGCGAGGACATATTTAAACATTGGTCTACCCATTTGGATGATGTCCTGTTGCAATTTGTAGTAAAGTTTCTCTGCTATGAACCAGGGAAGAGAGTGTCAGCTATAAATGGAGAAAATTTTGGTAGACTGTATGCGTTTGCTGTTCGAGGAAAACCATGTGAGAGGGCTAGCTTGATTCTCAATGGATTCTCAGAGGAGGAGCAGAAATCTGAAATACCCACCGCCATGTTCCTCCAGTACATTCAGGCAACCATAAATTCCTACTTGAGGTTGCAAAAAAACTCTGGCAATGCTCATTACCTGACCTGGAGTAGTATTGGCTGTACTGTAAACACCAGGAGGATAGGAATGAGGTCTAGAAGCTTGTGTGAAGATCTAGTCAAACATGGAGACATGCTAACTGCTGATCAAATAGAGAATTGGTTCTCAGCAACTGCTACCTTCCATACCATCCAATCGCACGTCTTCCAGTGCCTTTTCTTAGTCTCTCAGAAGAAAGGAGACAAGAACACCAGTGCCAGAATAAATGATCTAAATCTGTTGCCTGTGTGCAAAGGCTTAGAGAACATCCCACATTTTCCAAGCATCCTAGGACTGGGAGATGTTCTATTTTTAAATCTCAGCTTGCCCCATGAACTTCGCAACGAATGGAGATTTTTGTTTTCCAGCCAGGTACATGGAGAGTCATTCTCTACCATGCTTGGAAGAATCACAATGCAAGGATCCACCATTATGATACTCCAGGACACAGACAATCATGTGTTTGGTGGTTTTGCCTCTGATAGCTGGGCAATTGGGCCAAATTTTATAGGAAATCAATCCTCGTTTTTGTTTAAATTGGAACCAGACATACTTACATTCCCCTCCACCGGTTACAACAATCATTACCAATATTTAAATATGCACCAACAAACTATGCCTAACGGTCTGCTCATGGGAGGACAACTGAATTATCCAGGCCTTTGGCTAGACTGTGAATACGGAACCGGAAAATCAAGCTTATCCTGTACTACCTTCCAGAATTATATACAGCTCAGCAGCAAGGAGAATTTTAAGATCAAACACTGCGAGGTGTGGGGCGTTGGTCCGCTTCCGGAGGTGGAAGAGGAGGAGAAAGATTCTAGATCAGTTCTAGACAAAGATGTTACATCTAAGATGTTGCTAGAGATGTCTGGCCGCAAGATGTACAGCGATATAGTCAGAGAGGAGAAGAAGGAGACAAAAAATGCGACATGAAGTTATCTTTCACAGAAATACGTATCAGGCTACTCAAACTGTATCAGCTTTTTAGTACAGAAGAAAAAGAGAACCGTTATATGCGAAAAATGAACCGATAAATTCATAGATTGCGCGGAATTGTCCGGACAGGATAATAAACGATCAAAAGTTATTTCTACTCGCGTTCTACAAGCTTGCTCGTCTGTCTGCTTCCTAATTTCGTCTCAAGAAAATGAAAATCTACGTCCCGGTAACGGCCTGACGATTTCTCGTGCTAGCCACTATTTTTTCCACTCAACTTGAACAAAAGAGCAAGAAAAGAGTATAATATATATATATATATATATCTTGCGAGTTGCTGTGTCTTTCGAATGCCTATTATCTAGTGCCTGGGTGAATCATCAATCAATTTTTAATCGATTCTCTCGATAACCTGATCGAACTCAGTAATCGACGAGGAAGAGAAGAGTATCGTACAACACGGGTCACTATATTGTCGCTATACTGTTACGTAAGACTGTGGGTGTGAGTGTGTATATGTATGTGTGTGTATGTATGTACGCGCGTGCGTGTGTTTGTTTTATTCGTACAGAAAAGCAATCGGGGCGAACGCAGCCGTTCGTTCTGTTCGCTCAGAAAGCGTAAACCAAAGAGCCATATGCTGCACTGTTGTTCGGTATGTTAAGAATTCAATAAAAATTTGAAACCTCGTACAGTATGCCTTTCAACTTATTGCGATCCCTGCCACAAATATCGGACAGATAGATCGTTTAAAAATTTATAGAAATTTTTAGGATAGAAAATACGATACTTTGAAGAAAAATTTTATTTCGACTTTGAAAAGCTTCCGTGAAGTAAACGTATTTAAAGATAATACCGCTTTAAATTTGACAACGAGAAAACTGAAGGAATCTGTGATCGGAGTGAAAAATCAAATCACTCACCCGATGACTAAGGTTATAAGTCAGCACAAGATTCCTGGCGAAAGAGTTAGCGAAGGCCTGATAAAAATCCAGCACCTCCAGTAATCGATCTCTCTTGATCGTGTGCAGATCACAATAGGTTAAAGCTCGTACGTTGGCAGCACTTTGTCCCACAGATGAATTCGTCCAAAAGCTGTCACCGAACACGTCACCCTTCCCTAGAATCGCCACCACCTCGTCGTCCTGGATAACCTCGAGACTTCCAGTCACGATGAAGCACAAAGAGTCGATAGATTCGCCTGTGTGATAGAGTAAGTCGCCCGGTGCACTGTGGGACATCGTGAAATGCATCGCGAGGGCACGCAGGCAACCGTCGGAGGCTAACCTAAAATGTAATAGAAATATCTAAATTAAACCTACTTGTTTCTTCTTCTTTTTTTTTCTTTATTCCTTTCAGAAAAAAAAAAACATTCAGATGAGAATTTTCGTCTTAACCCTCTACAGCACGAATTTTTCTCCTTTAAATATAAATTAACATTGAATTCACTAGCTTCGATGATTTTATTATAACGAATTATGTTTTGCAACTTTGGAGTTATAACCGTGTACGTTTGCACAGTTGTGTGTGTGTGCGTGTGTGTAAAAGCTTAAGTATGAAATTCCATAAAACAGTTTGTGCTTGGCGAGCATCTTATTTTTCGAACTTCTTTGCACTTTACTCGAAAAGATTGGCCAATGTGCAGTTTCATTTTTTTTTCGCGTACTATATCACGCGAAAATAATAGCAAAATGATCGTTGAAATTATATTTTTACACGAATAATATTTTGTTTGTCAACCATCGAAGCTAGAAAAATGTCAGGATGTCTCGGTCTTAAATTTGAGCTAAGGTCAGTGCAAAAATACAAATTTAATAGGCATATAACTTTTCTTTTGCCATATCTCGATAATCCACGCTGCGTGTGTGACTGGTTATCATAAGGCAAGGGGTTACAGGTCACACCGAACTGTAGAGGGTTAAAATTTCTCGAAATTGCGTTTCATTTAGTTCGAAGTATGGAAATAATGAAAAATAAAGCTCCGATTTATATTTTGGACTTCTTTCTTTTTTTTTGTTTTTTCTTCTAATCTCATCAGTTTTTGTCAATTACATTTATTCGAATGAAGAACATGCCTGAACGCAGGGTGTTCGTTGAAGACCTTCCTATTAAGGTGCACGCAGATGTCCGCCTTCATGTCTTTCGGGCAGTAGTTGAGTACCTTGTCTGTATCCAGGCCTTTTGTCATCGCCCAGGTGCTCACCACGTAGTCCATCACCCGTTCGCTAAGAGCCTTTGGCACCTCGTGCAGTTTCATGAATTCTCTCACGTTGTTCAACATGTCGTGGTACTTCGCTGTCGCAGATGTCATCTGCTGGATTATCGTGGTCACGTGACCAAAAATCGTTGCATACAGCAGAGCTAGAAACAGAATTATACCGTCAATCGTGCTTTCTAAGTCCCGTTATCGACAACGGACGCACGATCAGAGACAAATTGTTGTGGAATGATCAACAGTCTAATCAAACCTAACGCAGAATCAAACGGAATAGCAAATTACTCTGAAATATCAACTTTTTACACTCCGAGTAATTTTCCTTTTTTTTTTTTTTTGTACGATCGATTTACCAACTCCCAGCACACTTTCGAGAATCATTGAAGACGTGAAAGGAAGAAGAATTTATTTACGTTTATTAACCCCTTCCCGTGCCATTTAGTTCGACGAAACTCAAGCCTAAGTGGTAGGTGTCAACGCTTGGTAAAGAAGCCAGACTGATACTCAAAAACAGTCACAATACGAGCCGAAACGTAAATACTTGTGTTATAGTCATTTGCTTTACACGATACAGCTCTTGTGAACGTAAACACTAATTTAATTCTTTTTCCTTTTATATATGTATATATATATTCATTCCACGAGTCTGACTCGTGCTATTCATGTTTGGGCCAAAACCTTCATCACGAGTCAGACTCGTTAAAGCACGGGAAGGGGTTAATTCTGTAACGACGTCAGGTGGAGTGCAAATAGTTGAAAAGAAAATCCCATAAAGAAATTATAATCGATATTAATTTTCAAAGATGAGAATAAATCTTTCAACAATTGATTCAACAGAAAATCTCTTCGACTTTCTACTCGAGTGAAATCTTCTCTAATTTCACGATGAAGAATTAGCTAAAGCAGATTTCATAATCCTCGAATAAAGGAGAAATCGTACCAGCGATGATCATCATACAGATGGTAAAAATCTTCTCGTTGTCAGTCTCAGCGGCGACGTTTCCAAACCCGACAGACGTCATACAGGTCATTGTGAAGTATAAAGCAGTGACGTACATGGTCCTCCTGGATGGACCAGCTACCAGTTCCGGTGCGGTGCTGGTATTGGTCCAGAGATAGCTGTACGGTGACTGTGTCACGTTCGCCAGCTTCCATAGCCAGGAATATTGCACCCCGTTGTCCGCGTCAGACCTTCCTATCGAGTACCTTCAACGCAATAATACTTCTTACTCGAATAGACGCTTTAACCAAAACCTATGGACCTACTCTATGTAATACTGTTAGAACCTCTAGAAAAATCATAATAATGACAGGCGACAGGATAAGTCTGAGACACGTGATGGAAGCACGCATGCTTTCTTGATCTCTAAATTGCGGCTGAAGCAGCATTTTCTTTCTTTTCTTTTTTTTTGTTGTTGTTGTTTTTTTACCATTCCTATTCCCATTTCTTTTATCACCATACCATTCAGGATTCTTACCATTCTGCGTTTCAATCGTTATCATTGCATTTAATTTTTCCGAAATTCCTCGTTCTTTTATCAGAACATTTCTCACTTACGTTCCTCTCTTTGTCATCGTCGATATTTCGCAATTTCACATCTTTTCGTGGAATTTCATTCTTTTGTACAATCTTTCGGAATTATCAGTGTACTCCTACTGTTGGATATTCCACGATGGTATTTCACTTGTCTTCCCTGATTTCTCTTTTATTCTTTTTGAGCAGAGCTTCGTCCTTTTTTTGATCATTCACGAGCAACTGAGGAGGAGGAGGATCACGGTCAAACACTCGAAGCCCTCCTTTTCGAAACGAGGAGGACCCTCGCGAAATGGAACATAATGGCGTTCCAGAGAGAAAAACAGCAAAGGGCAGTGTTGAATTTCTCGTCTCTTCCGTCGTTCGTGCCGACGACGAGAACGGGCAAAGGACACGCGGCTTTGTCGGTAGAAACGAGCGGAACGTTGGCGAACGACTTTCTCCTCCTTTGGACTCTTGAGAGCAACCTCTCGTTTCTCTCTCTCTCTCTCTCTCTCTCCATCTCTCCCCTTTTTCTCGCTCGTTCTTCAGTACACGAGACAGCGTTAATTTGAAGCGCTACTCCATTTATGCCGCTTCGAGCGGGGAACAAGCGAAAATAATTAAGAAGCAGGGTGAAGGAACTAGACAGGCGGTTTCTTCCAAGTATTCCCCGTGGTGTGATCGACTCAGCCTCCTTGTAACCTGTCGTAGCTGAATTAGGCGAGTATCAGGCCATCCTGAACGATTTTTTATTTTCCACGAGTACTCACTTCGTAGGAAAAATATTATCGTTTCTTCTCGAAGAATATTCCTCCCTGATTTTTTAACCTAATCCAAGAACCAGGTGAATAAATAGTCGTATCCTGAACGATTATCCATTTTTAATATCGTGTTGTTTCGCCGATTTTATAGATAGGATCAGATCCAAATGGAAAAATTCAGGATGACCCGATGGCTTTTCTTTCACTATTCTAGAAGCCATGGCAGACTCTTCGCTCCCGGGAATACTTAAAAATTCCACGTTGAAAAGAACTTCTCGTATTACTCGTATAACTTGAGGAAAAAAGAAAGAAACAGGAAGAAATGTTCTATACACATCGCGATTTTCCACGTATATACAACTTAAATTTCGCGTTCGAAATGATTCGAAGCAGGTGCTTTCCACTGGTAATGCAGGATAATTAAAAAAAAGGCAACAAGTTAAATGGTCAGTATCTCAATCTATTTTCGATCGGTGTTTAAATCAACTTTCGGTCGGTACTTTATTACGAAAAAGGTCAGTATGGAATTAATTACTGGTTAGTATCATTACGGTCAGTATAAAATGAACAAAGCAGAAAGAAAAACACATTCCATTATGAACTCACTGTAAGTCGAAAAATAATTACATTTCAAAACATCTTTATACGTAAAACAAATATATATACATATACTTTTATATTTTATATATTCAATCAAATTAGACATTTACAAGTTTCTACTTAACGAACGAGAAAACGTTATTTATCAAAATATATACAGATTTTAACATTTTCACATATTAATATATTATAATCTCATAAATATTAATCTATCACGAGTGACCACTTAGATTTAAATATTGCACATTTATATTTAAATAATGACTATGTAATATTAAATATCGATCATATTCGCTTAAATACTGTTAATTTAGTATAAATACCGACCAAAGGATACTGACCAAATTGTTTAAATACTGACCAGTAAAATACAAGCCATTAAAAAATATTCCCGTCAGGATTAGAGTGCAAACAGTTCAGAAAAGAAAGCGGCACGCTGTGTCCCAAAGATTATACTCCATGTCCCCTCTGTGTGTGTGTGTGTGTGTGTGTCTGTGTATGTGTGAACCTCGATACATCGAAGTAGTAGTTAGAAGGGGTTTTTTTTCGGCGGCGAGGGGCTAGGGGTGTGAAAGAACGAAAAAAGGAGAAAAAGAAAAAAAGAACGAAACACGTCGATGGTCGAATCCTGCCGCAGCCTTGTGTTACCTTTTTGTGTGTGGGCAGGGTAAAATCACCTTAAAGTGACGTACCAGACACAGGCCAGCCAGTGAGCAACCAACATGTAGAAACAGAGCAGTAGAATGAGCATCGCGGCTCCATACTCCAGATACCGGTCTAGTTTCCGTACAACACGGCCAAGACGGAGTAGACGAACCACCTTCAGCGCTGAGAACAAACTTCCTATACCATCCTCGTCGTGGTCGAACGCGTTGAAGACGTCGTATGGCAGGCAGCTGAGCAGATCGATTATGAACCACGATTTCAGGTAGTTCATTCTGATCACCTGCAAGTCGAGGTTTGAACGGTGTTATAGCCTACGATTGGATGTATTAGCTGGTTAAGATCGTTCCTCCTTTGTCGCTTCTACGTTCTGGAATCTTATTGGTTCTATCTCTACGCTATGATTTTCTAAAAATTCATCGAGCTACCTGGAAAATTCTTAGCGAAAAGTAAATAAGTCAATTATGTACTTCAGAGCATTAATTCTGTTTTCTTTCGTAAGATTTGTGTATTTTTTTTTTGTTTTTTTTTGTTTTTTTTAGTTCTGTAGTTTTTCGGTTTTTCAGTAATTGGAAAATTTCCTTTTTCTAAAGACTACGTTTCTCTTTTTTTTTTTTTTTTTTGGATCGATATTTCCATTTTCAAATTTTCCGAACAGTCTGAATTTTTGTTAAAGCTAGTTATTAAATGTTTTTTAATTAGGATAACATAATAAAAGTGATCTGGAAATCTGTCAGTCTAAAGTAGGATAGATGAAGAAGGTGTAAACGCTGAAAATTTCATCGGAATCGGTTAGATTTTATTCCAGTTGGGATCTGAAAGTCGTTACGAACTGCGATTTTCGCTGTTCGAGTTCTATGTTCCTTGCAAAATTTCAACCAGTTGCTGTTTTTTTTTTTTGAAAATTGATCCTTCTAGTTTGTCGAAAAGGAACTGAAGTGGTTTGCTCCAATTTTAACACTTTAGCGAGCTTCTTCTATTCGATATTGGCTCGGTTTTTGCTGTCGCGCTCTAAAATTTCTCAATCAAATTATTTAAAAAAAATTATTTTAGCGAGCCTATTCTATTCGATATTGGCTCGGTTTTTGC
Source organism: Anthophora plumipes (assembly GCA_951804975.1). Lineage (NCBI taxonomy): Eukaryota > Metazoa > Arthropoda > Insecta > Hymenoptera > Apidae > Anthophora > Anthophora plumipes. The sequence continues at coordinate 16,727,330 of OX638122.1, read as the reverse complement.
TGTCGCGCTCTAAAATTTCTCAATCAAATTATTTAAAAAAAATTATTTTAGCGAGCCTATTCTATTCGATATTGGCTCGGTTTTTGCTGTCGCGCTCTAAAAATTGTAAATCAAAGTTATTTTCGAAAAATTTTCAATCGAATTATCTCAATCGATACTATATATCCTTCACTTTCTCTTATTATACGATAATTCTTTAATCTGTGTCAGGAAGAAACCGATTAAGAGGCTCCCTAGGTCGCCAAACGTTGGCAGCAAGAAAATTAATAGGCTTCCGGTCTGTAAAGGGTTAAGAAAGTCATTTCGCTTTAAAGAGGGTACAAAGACTTCTGTGACTAACTGTATACACAGGTCTCGCTCAGTTGGGTTCATTTGTAGCGAGAAAGGTGACGAAGAAGGAACGACCTCGACTAGCTAACACATTTGGCTTTTCCTATAGGTAATTAAGTAACTTCGGAGGTTAAGGAAAATTGTAGAGACACGGATGTAAAATGGAAGAAATACATCTGGACAACTGTGGAAAAAGGCAGATTTTAACAAAAGGTCTTAACTGCCCTCCACACCATTTCTTTTTCTCTATTTTTTTTTTTTTTTTCATTTTTCTTCGCTGTTAAACGAAATGGTATATACTTCAAACTATTTTATTTTCTCCGATATTACTTGCGATATCTAAATGAAAAAAATACGCAAAAGAGCTACGTACCAGTTTTACTAGAGACATTTTTTTCAAAATTATAGATCAATTATTAATTGCAAAAAAAAAGAAATACTTTCTCGAGGTTGATTTTTATAAACAGCTCTTAGACTGACCACCTTGAAAAAATTCGCGAAATAATGCTCTGCTGTTGAATTATCGTATATAGAAGTTTGAAATTGCTCAGCCACGAGCAACGTTGTTAAACAATTTAAAGAATATCACGAATAGGTAGAGTTCTTTTTTTTGTTTTTTGCTTTTTTGAAGAGAACGCGAATTGGACGAGGGAGAAGGTTGAAAAGAGGTTTACAGGTGTTCGAAGAGTTCCTTCGAGAGAAATTAGGGTGAAGAGAGATTTCTGGAGAACGTTAAAGAAGCGTCACGTAGGACGTGAAACGCTATATTTCATTTTCTTCATTTTCTTTTTCTTTTTTCTTATTTCCTCTTTTCGTAAAATTCGGACCTTCGGGTCAGACACCACCTCGCCACCAGGGCCAACGAACGTGGTGTGGAAGTTGAGGACAATGTCGATGAAGAATATGACGTCGACGATGCTGTCGACGACCAGCAGAGACACGTCCTCGCTGGTCTTGTTCTTGAACGCGACGTTGTAGGGTACCATGATCGCCGTGTAAAAGGTCAAACACAAAATGATCCAATCCCAGATCGCCTTGAACGCGCAGTAATGTAACAAAATGTGCGGCGGTGTCTTTGGCGCCTCTTGCCTGTACTGTGGCATCACATCGCCGCTTAACGACATCATCTGCAAAGTTAGAATCGAGATATCAAAGAAATTAAAAGTTAAAGAAAAAAGAAAAAAAGAAATAAATAATTCCTCGTTCGTCACGTGTTCTATAACACAGTTGTAAATAATTTCGCGAATGAAACATCGAATTGCACCGTGTACACATTTAAATATCACCGATTTACACGATAATCTAACGATCTCGAAACACGTACACTCCCGTCCATAAATCATCGGACATTTGTGCTTCTTGAGGAAAATGATTATTAGCATGCAAATACAATTTCCTGTTGCGAATTTATAATATATTTGGTTATTTTTATCTATTTTACGGATACATCTGAATGCTAAGTTAAAAATTCACATGTATAACATGAATAAATGTTAAGAAAAAAGAAGTATTTATTAAATACAGCTCGAATTCTATACGATGTTATTCTGTATACACATTTCGTTTACTTCGATAGTTCAAAATTAATTAAAGAACATATCTGTAGCTTCGTTAAGTGTTTATAAAGAATTTAAGAAGGGTTTTTTTACTAAATAGAGACTAACATGGTGCTGAGAAATTGCATCGTTCAATCTTCTTCATTTTTAGTTCGACAGTTCCTATGATCCCAATAAATACTTCTAGAAAAGAATGATTTATTTCAAAATCCTCAGTTACTGGTTACTGTTGCAAGAAAAGAGTGTACTGTTTCAGAAATTACGGTAAAAAGTAGAATTTCAAAGTCCGCATTCTAATTTTAGTAAGTGTCCGATGACTTATGGACGGGGACTGTATATACATAGAAATCCGTCGCGGGAACATTTCGATGGAAATCGCCTTTCCCGCGCGTTTCCGAACCCGGGGAAATTTCCATGAATACGACAGCGGAGAAAATGTTCCGCGTGGAAGGTGAAATTTATCCGTGTTTCACAATTTTCGACGCACTTTAACCCTTTGAGTGCACAGTACTTGAACCTCGAACGCTCTGTGTCGAATATTTTTTCTACCTTAGTTTTACATTAGTTTTATCCATCGCCAAGTCTTATCAGGAGTTTCGATCATGTAAACAGCATTATAAATAATGTTAACCACTTAACAGTCGGATTTTTTGTTTTTTTTTTTTTTGAGAAAATTAGGTTCTCAAACATTTTGGGAACCTAATAATGTAAAATAAAACTGAAAATAAGAAACTATTGAGAAACAAGGCGACGTTAAATACTAGGGCAAATCAGTATCTACATTGTATAGCTAAAAGTTCAAACAAAACTTGCCCGAACGAGACTCGGGATCGTTAGTGTATGGGAAAATGTCACGTCCAAGTGCAATTCAGACAAAACTGTCAAACGATTAATACAGTTCTACGATCTTTTAGATTTCTTCCTCTCCGTATGTCGTATTTTTAACGAAATTTAGAAGACAGATCGAGATTCTCTAATTCAGATTAACCGATCTATGTTATTCTACTTTATAAGTTCCTCTTTAACCCTTTCGCTACGGCAGATTTCAAAAGAAAGATAAATGTTCAATCGGGAAATTCGTGAAATTGGTTTTGAAAGTTGAACAATTGATAATCTTCAAATTCGTGAAAGTGTAATAATTGTTTCGTTGACTTAAAATCGAATTCAGGCGAAAGGACGACAACAACAAGTGTACGAATGAAATTTCCAACAGTAATCAAAGGGTTAACCCTTTGATCTATAAATTCTTTTACCGATTATACATTTAACCATCAACTATTCACTGTTTTCGTACCATTTTACGCAAAAAACTGCTAATGTATTACAATTTAATCACAATTGGCTATTCTCAGTATTATAAATTATAAAAGAAGTTGGAATTAAAATTGATATTTATTACTAATATAATTCTTTTTCTTGAATCTTGATCAGAATCTGTGCCACGAGTCTGTTGTTACAGGGCAAGGGGTTAATTTACAGGCTTACATAAGGAGAAACAGTTTCAATTCTTTATTTAACGATCAATTACTTCTGTCTACTATTTATTTAAAGAAAATTCGTGTTTTAAGAACGCTGTAACTTAAAGATAAATTGTAAACCATATGTGCGTCTGTATCACTGAAAGGGTTAATAAGTAGAGACACGATCGTGGAAATTTCAGCTGTTTCTAGAGAACGATTTCTTTCGTATGATATTTATAGAAGGATTATTTATAAGTTGTCTCACATGAGCTAAATGTGATTGCTTCGCGGTGGTCGGTAACGCGGAATCCTTTAAGGCGGGCAGATGAGAGCTGAACTGTGAGACAAGAACGGATCTGGACCTGGTGACCGATCTGGCCAGCTTGGCGAACTTCGAGAGGCCACCCTTGCTGTCGTCTGTCTCGATTGGCTGTTTCAGGGCAGTGATGTCCCGGAAGGTCAACAGGAACAGGACCACCAGGTCCCGTTCGTTTTTTATTGGTGCTATTTGAAGAAGCAGCCATAATGGTGTTTCTATATATCCATGGGAACAGAATCGAGAGAGTCTAGGTTATCCTCTAGAAAATTACAATTCTCTTTTCTTCGTTCTCTTACTTCTTTTACTTTCTTTTTTTCCGTATTCTTTTCTGTTTCTCTTTTCTTTCTTTCAATCAAATTCTAGGTCTATCATCTATTATCGATAAGGGTAATCAACCTTTTTATATGAGAGCTGTTTTTACTTCGATACCTTGCAGGAAGGCCTGTTTAGATGCTAAGAAGTTTGCGATTTTGCAAATTCGAAAATATACGATGGTGAAGTATGTGAGAGTTCGTGAATTTCGAGGTTTGAGAATTTGAAAGTTGAGAAAACTGGAGATTGTAGAATTTGATCATTTCTTATGGCGATTTTGCAAATTCGAATATTTACCCCGCATGGTTGTGAATTTGGAAATTGGAGAAGCTTCGATGGTGAAGTATGTGAGAGTTGGTGAATTTCGAGGTTTGAGAATTTGAAAGTTGAGAAAACTGGAGATTGTAGAATTTGATCATTTCTTATGGCGATTTTGCAAATTCGAAAATCTACGATGGTGAAGTATGTGAGAGTTGGTGAATTTCGAGGTTTGAGAATTTGAAAGTTGAGAAAACTGGAGATTCTAGAATTTGATCATTTCTTATGGCGATTTTGCAAATTCGAAAATCTACCCCGCATGGTTGCGAATTTGGAAATTGGAGAAGCTTCGATGGTGAAGTATGTGAGAGTTGGTGAATTTCGAGGTTCGAGAATTTGAAAGTTGAGAAAACTGGAGATTGTAGAATTTGATCATTTCTTATGGCGATTTTGCAAATTCGAAAATCTACGATGGTGAAGTATGTGAGAGTTGGTGAATTTCGAGGTTTGAGAATTTGAAAGTTGAGAAAACTGGAGATTGTAGAATTTGATCATTTCTTATGGCGATTTTGCAAATTCGAAAATCTACGATGGTGAAGTATGTGAGAGTTGGTGAATTTCGAGGTTCGAGAATTTGAAAGTTGAGAAAACTGGAGATTCTAGAATTTGATCATTTCTTATTGCGATTTTGCAAATTCGAAAATCTACCCCGCATGGTTGCGATTTTGCAAATTCGAAAATCTACGATGGTGAAGTATGTGAGAGTTGGTGAATTTCGAGGTTTGAGAATTTGAAAGTTGAGAAAACTGGAGATTGTAGAATTTGATCATTTCTTATGGCGATTTTGCAAATTCGAATATTTACCCCGTATGGTTGTGAATTTGGAAATTGGAGAAGCTTCGATGGTGAAGTATGTGAGAGTTGGTGATTTCAAGGTTTAAGAATTTGAAAGTTGAGAAAACTGGAGATTCTAGAATTTGATCATTTCTTATGGCGATTTTGCAAATTCGAAAATCTACCCCGCATGGTTGCGATTTTGCAAATTCGAAAATCTACGATGGTGAAGTATGTGAGAGTTGGTGAATGTCGAGGTTTGAGAATTTGAAAGTTGAGAAAACTGGAGATTCTAGAATTTGATCATTTCTTATGGCGATTTTGCAAATTCGAAAATCTACGATGGTGAAGTATGTGAGAGTTGGTGAATTTCGAGGTTTGAGAATTTGAAAGTTGAGAAAACTGGAGATTCTAGAATTTGATCATTTCTTATGGCGATTTTGCAAATTCGAAAATCTACCCCGCATGGTTGCGAATTTGGAAATTGGAGAAGCTTCGATGGTGAAGTATGTGAGAGTTGGTGAATTTCGAGGTTCGAGAATTTGAAAGTTGAGAAAACTGGAGATTGTAGAATTTGATCATTTCTTATGGCGATTTTGCAAATTCGAAAATCTACGATGGTGAAGTATGTGAGAGTTGGTGAATTTCGAGGTTTGAGAATTTGAAAGTTGAGAAAACTGGAGATTGTAGAATTTGATCATTTCTTATGGCGATTTTGCAAATTCGAAAATCTACGATGGTGAAGTATGTGAGAGTTGGTGAATTTCGAGGTTCGAGAATTTGAAAGTTGAGAAAACTGGAGATTCTAGAATTTGATCATTTCTTATTGCGATTTTGCAAATTCGAAAATCTACCCCGCATGGTTGCGATTTTGCAAATTCGAAAATCTACGATGGTGAAGTATGTGAGAGTTCGTGAATTTCGAGGTTCGAGAATTTGAAAGTTGAGAAAACTGGAGATTCTAGAATTTGATCATTTCTTATTGCGATTTTGCAAATTCGAAAATCTACCCCGCATGGTTGCGATTTTGCAAATTCGAAAATCTACGATGGTGAAGTATGTGAGAGTTCGTGAATTTCGAGGTTCGAGAATTTGAAAGTTGAGGAAACTGGAGATTCTAGAATTTGATCATTTCTTATGGAAAAATCTACGTTTGACTTCCTGCAAGATACGCTATCGTCGCATCTACCCATCATGCTACAGGCTTGAGAAGCAATATTTCCACACGCTGCGTCAAACAACACACAACAGAGACACTATTCACGAGCATACAGAGATTACATCACTGCAAGGTTCCTTACGAAAAGCCTAAAATGCTCTACCTACGATAGAAAGAGCAATTTCGTGTATAAACTCATGCCATCATGCAAATGAGTGTCATGTGTGTCGTGGTGCAAAAGGACGGGTATTAAATTGTCATTCGTTTCTTTTTTCTTCTTTGTTTTTTCCAAAGTGAATCATCGTACATCAAGCAGTGCACTCAATCAAGGGGGAAAAAAGAAAACACAGTGAACAGTTTCGATCAATCATCGACAAAATGATGCACAGTTCGAAGGAAGAAAAACAAAAACAAACAAACAAACAGAGAAAAGAACACATATACAAAAAAGGTGGAAAAAAAAAGACAGTATAGAAGAATAGATGGAAAATTAGATGCAGAAGTTTTGTTAATAAAAATTCGCTAAATTATCTGTGCCTAATTTATTCGCTTAATCTCAGACGGTTTTTATATAACATAGAAAATATAGAATTGTTCATCCCAGTGCCAGGTTAAGGGAGGTATAGCTTTTGGAACCGGAAATATCAAAGTTGAAATATTTTACAGTGATCCTGATCGATCTTTCTTTTCTTGCAATTGATCGTAGGTATTGTTGTTCGAATAGGATGCGTTTAAACGATTGTATACCATCCAACTTTTAGTATATCGTGTATCGGTGGTTGAGTTTCAAGTGTAGATTACCTAGACGAGCTATCAAGAGTGGAGAAATTGAAAATTTGTCGATTAGAGAGAGAAAAGATAAAAGAAAAAAGAAATTACACAGCCTTGATAGCTCGTGGTTGTTTATTCGGAAGCTACTTAGCTTTTCCTGGCGATACACTGAGTACTCCATAAGGCTAATTAGCGTGAGTCAGTGTTCACAGGGTTTGTAATCTGATTTCGAAGGGATTTCACGTTTTCGAAGAATGCACCTTCGTTTCGAGTGAAAAATAAAAAATTAAGGGTTCACACGTGACCTCTGTTGTATATGCTAGCAAATTCGAGCAATTTGCACTTATTTTTAACACGTTGATTGCCACGATACTTTTCACAATTCCAATGTAAAAAGTCAATTTAATTGAATCATATTATATCATTAAAAGCTCGTATTATAATACATAGTAATCATCAAAAAGCATATAAAATGCATAGAATATTATCAGAAACGTTAAAAATATTCTTTTGCTTTTGAATAAACTTTGTACTATTATATTTTCTGTTCATTTATCAACCGTTTTAGTGCTAAGCAATTTTTGCAAGAATGCACGAAAATTGCGGTACATATTTTGATTTGTTTAAAGGAGAAAATAATGTTATCAAATAAAACACTCTCGTTTAGACAAATATCAATCAATTTTAATCATTCTTTCTGTATTATAAAGAGAAAAAAAAAAAATGTCAATTGTGCTTGTGAATAAGAAAAAATAAACATAAAAAGGAAAAAACCACAGTGAAACTCGTTTTTACCAGTGAAACAAAAATATTCTGTTCATGTATGTCAATAATGATTTTCTATTCTCTTCTTTGAGGCTATCTATTGATATTTACACCGATAGACTACGAATTTCATCGTAGCTGTAGAAATATGGCAAGCAAAGAGAAACTACGAGTTATCTCGTAGGTGGCAGTCAGTCAAAGTGTTAAACGGTTCTCGCGAAGAATGTAGAAGAGAGGGTGAAAGAAGAAATTGTTCAGAGAGAAAGAGAGTGTGTATGAAAAGGCAAGGATAAGGTAGAATGTGAATTATCATCTCGGTTGATTAGATTCCGCGTCAACGCGCATTTTCACCAACCCGAGGACATCCAATGATAAATGTCCTTCGATCTGGTGAACACCTTTATCAATCTCATCCCTCTTTCTGCTCCATAATTCCCGTCCCCGTTTTCTGCGTCCCCGTTGATCACACACTCTCTTACTCTTACTCTCGTTCACGTCTATTTCTTCGAAATTTTTATTCCATCGTGCAATCGTGATTATTAATCGATTCAGATTACAAACCCTGCGTGTGTAAACGTAGAACCGATGAAATATGTTTAAATGTAACTGAGAGATTCAGTAATACGACATTGTTCATGTAAACGACTTTGCGACAGCCTCGAATTAACACTTTACCGACCGGAAGCCTATTAATCGACTTTTTCTTCTTGCAAACGTTTATCATCAACTTAGGGAGCTTATTAATTAGTTTCTTATTGCCAGAAATTCATGAATTACCCTATAATAAGAGAAAGTGAACGCGATATATAGTAAGCCCTTTCACCAGAGTATTGATTGGAAATTTTCAGAGCTGTAAAAATAAACGCTGTAGCAAAAACCGCGCCACTATTGAATCGAATGAGTCGGTCGGTAAAGTGTTAAGACGAAACACACGGACAGGTTACTTCTGTGCTTGCCTACTGGCCTGGCGAACATAATCGCGACAGAATCATTACGAAGATGACGATTGAAAATTTATTCAACATCGACATTCTCGAATGTTAACCCTTTGCACTCGAAACTTTTTTTGGTTTTTTTTCATTCATATTACCAGCAACTCGAAGCAATTTTAGTGAAAAGAATCATATTTACATGTAAGTTAAATGATATACGCGTTGAAAGAAACGTCATCGTTGTATGTTATTATTTTCTTAATTGTTTATGAATAGAAATGTTGTGATATATAAAAAGAGACAAAAAATTATACAATTATTAGATTTTGTTTTTGTCCTTATGTTTAAAACTGAGAATTATTTGCATTGTTTTCTTGTAGCAAAGCCCTCGAGTGTGCAGAAGGGTTAATTATAAAAAGAAAAAGAAAAATTCGAAAATAAACTGTTCCAAATCCTTCGGTACTTTTCAATGTTAGTTTCTTCGAAGAAGAGGGAAAAGAATTCGCGTAACCAATGCAAAATTTGTAAAAGTAGAAGGAGAGGAAAGAATTTCGCGAAACGTTGTACGCGAGCGAAATAATCTCGAGGAAGATGAGAAATTGACGTGGTCGAGTAGAAAGAATGGCGAAATCAATGGTTCCAAGACGAATTCTTCCTCTATCGTTCGCCAGGCTTGGCAAAGGTACAACAGCTGCGTCTACATACAGTGACTCCCATTAATATTCAGAATTAACCCTTTGAAACAGCGTCGTTTCTTCAAAATTCAACCAAACGAATTGCGTTCTCGCGAGAAGTTAGAGGAATTAGTTTACTAAAAGACGTGTGAACAGATTTTTGACAAAATTCCAATTAGGAATTAAAATTCGGAATTACGAGGGAAATGGCAACGTGATCGTCTTTTGAATTTTTCTCATCTGAACTCGTAATGAAAATTGAAAATTTGAAAAGCACATTTTACAGATCGATGCTAATTGTACAAATGCTGAAAATTTCAAATGCTCAGGACTACAAACGATTGAAAAAATTTCGCGACTTTTCGTCTAGAATTTACGATTTCGCTGAAAATTTCAGCCACGAACGTAAATAGATTTTTAAAAATTTTCTAAAGTGTTGTAAAAAAAGAACTTTACTACGTTCTCTTCAATTCTGACTAATTACAATGTTTTCCAAATAATTTTTAACACACACCACGATTTAATAAACTAATTTTTCTAACTTCTTGAGAAAATTCAGTTCGTTAGGTTCAATTGTAAAAAAAGTTATTTTAACACGTTGAATTACACCCAATAATCTACAAAAATTCAGATTTTACTTTCATAGAAACGTCAGAAATAAAAATAGATGCTTCAGATTTTCATCCTACTTTTCGTACTACGAGATTTTATGCTGTCTTTCGATCATTTGTAACAACTGTTTAGATTTCCTGGTAGTTACGAACCACAGTGTATATAACACGTATGTAGAAATATTAAAGTAAATATTCTAGTAAAATTAGCGTGGTATTGAACGTGTTAAACCCTCTATGAGCCCGTGTAAAACTTTTAGCTCACATTTTAATTTATCGACATTTTACACAGAAATGCAAACATTATAAGTCGTTGTTACCTGAAAGTCACATAGTGAATATTATGTCAATAAAATTGTTTAAACGGAAAAATTCTTTTTTCATTTGCATATATAGATTTATAATTGCTGATTTTTCGTTCCCCCAATTTCTTGGATTTCAAACAAAAATTCGACTCATAGAGGGTTAAAATTTATTAACACTTTCACGATTGCTGATTTTTACGTTGAAACTGTTATCTGAACGCCACACATCATTTCCAAAAAGTCTACAGCTGAATAAAGCAAAAGTTTGCTATTTAAATCTCTGTTAATATCAAAATTACGGTGCTTACGATCATTCGTTGTTTAAAATTTGGTAAGAAAAGATTATCGTTCCGATAGAAAAAGAAATCAATTGGCAAAAGAGAGAAAGGAATATAAAAATAGTATAAAATACTGTAAAATGTAATTTAACCCTCTATGAGCTCGTGTAAAACTTTCAGGTCACATTTTAATTTATCGAAATTTTACACAGAAATGCAAACATTATAAGTCGTTGTTACCTGAAAGTCACATAGTGAATCTATTGCAATAAAATTGTTTAATTTCAGTACCAAGCAGCGTGAATCACGCTTCTCCTATTCAATTCCGAAAAATATCAGCTAATCGGTCTGTAGAATTGAACTAACTGCACGTTCGAACTTTGTCAATGCGTGTCTTTACTCTTACAATTTATCAAGATTATACTAAATTAATATCTACGCTTTCGTAACCTTCTTGCTGCTGTTAAAAAGAATTGTCTCATTTCTGAAAAATTCCAAATAACGTAAACGAGGAAAAAAGAAAGGAAAATTGAAAGAAACACGATCGTATTCAAATGTTTCACGTTTTTCGACTGAATTTTTGCAAAAAGTCCGTGGCACAGGTAAACAGAAAAATGTCTTTTTCATTTACACATATAGGTTTATAATTGCTGATTTCTCGTTCCCCCAATTTTTGTCCATTTAGAACAAAAATTCTACCCATTGACTGCCACGCAAATTTAGCGCGTTTTTATTTGAAAGAAAACACGAAGTTTGACAAAATATAATATCAAGTTACTCATACACTGATAAATATATACACATTTAATATACAACTAAATATATATATAAATCTGAGAATATATATACATTTATAAATATATCCTAAAGTAGGATTAAAATATTATTATTTATGCTTTTAAATAATTAATAAATTATTTAATAACTTATAAATGCGCTATGTTTAATAAATCAATTAATGTTTAACACTTTAACGACCGCACGTCTGCGCAGTCAGTATTTTTCAAGAATTAATTTAAAAGAACTTTATTAAATTCATGAAAAAGGTTCCAGAAAACAAAAAACAACAACAATTTAACAACAAATTTAATATTTCTCCTTTCTATGATAATTATTAAAGCAATCACCTACATGTAATGGTATTTTGCATGTGTTACACATAAAATATGTTGGTTTTCTAATTTTATTTGCATAGCAAACATGGCAATCCCTTCGTACACACTTATTTACATTCATAAATTATCACTCACGGAGTGTGGTACTGGCCAACAACCTTTGGCGGTAGCATCACACACATGTTGTGTGATCGGTCGTTAAAGTGTTAATAAAGAAAAACAGTACGAGATATCTCGTAGGTGGCAGTGAATGGGTTAAAGGGTGATCGAATATTAACGGGAGTCGCTGTAAGGAAACGGCGAATAATAATAATAAGAAGTGGATAGCAGAAGTTATGACGTGTTCCGTGATAGAAGTGTGATACGTGAGAAGGTACTTAAGGCAGATTTTTGTTCAGAGAGGGGCAAATTAACTGAAATCAAGAGTAGCCGGGAGGTCGAATAGCGTCCTCTCATTATGGCCGCCCCTTGGTCCCGGGATCGTTCGACGATCCTTGTAAGTGTGTCGTCTCTTGTTCACGCTAAAGATGGGTGTATAACAATCGTATACAGTATATACATATACATGTATATCTTACCACCAAATGGTATTTACAATATACAGGTTGAATCGGTGAAAATCCTCTCACTTTCATCTCTCTTCTTATTTTATTTCTTTCTTTCTTTCTTTCTTTTTTCTTTCAACCAGAGTTGTTTCGATTACATGTATAGGTAACAACTATCGTACAACGATCTTGACGATTTTTATTTCAACGTACTTTATATTTCACTCGTGACAATTTTCCAACAATTTGTCGATACTTTGATCACGTTTTAATTGAGATCTCTATGACTCCGATTCATCTTGAAATTTAGGAATTTATGTGATTTTGTAGTTTGAAATTTTCACAGGAAATTACTCTACCGGTTGCGTTCGTTTACTCGAGAGACGTGCAAAGTGATATTTTCGATTGATCCATCCTGTATATGTTCATATGTATATATATAGATTCGTGTATATATATATATATATATTTTTTTTTCTCTTTGAATTAATTATTATTATTATTATTACTATTATTAGTATCTGTTTGTTTTTTTTTTTTTTGTTATAGTTATTTTGTTATAGGTAGATTCGAGGGTGACTTACTGGTGGGTCTTTCGAGCACTCTTTTGCGAACCTGTGCTAGACATACCTCGTGGGGCACCTTTAAACAGAACGATCATTCATTATTGAGTTCAGCTGACTATCATTTCATCGCTTATGTGGTGGTTTCTTAATTTTTTGTTCGCTTTTTATTTTTTCTTTTTTTTTTCAAATTGTTCACCTAAAGGGAGAGGAGGGTTTTCTCTTCCGACACGCATTCTCTGCTCGTTACTGGTCGCTTTTACATAGGTGCAGCCCAAAATTCTCGCGAAGGTTCGAATTCTTGGCTGTTTAATCGGACGTTGCAAACGAGTGATTCAGAATTTTCTATTCAATCGTTCGAAACCCTCTTTAACCCATTTGCATCCGAGCGCGGAATAATCCGCGAGCTGCGACTGTCCGCTATCACCGAGCGCGGAATAATCCGCGAGCTGTAATTGTCCGCTATCACCGAGCGCGGAATAATCCGCGAGCTGTGACTGTCCGCTATCACCGAGCGCGGAATAATCCGCGAGCCGCCACTGTCAGCACATACGATCGACCGCGCGCGGTGATACGAGTCAGTCCTCGGTTGAACGTCGCTGATGTTTCAACGCGACAGCTTAAGTAGAGCGATGATGCAAATGGGTTAATTCGATACGAACGAGTAAAAGAACGGCCGAGAATATTGTCAAGGAGAAACGAATCAGCCGATTGGTCGAGCATCGCGAGTTTCACCGATTGTACACGGAAAAATGAACATCTGCACACAAAATACGATGGAAAAAAGATACATACACAGAGTGCCTTCGCCTCTAACGAACGTCTAATTAATCCTCGACGAGAGGAGTTTCTATACGAATTGAAATCATCTCGATGATTATTTCAAGATCATCCTTTTCTTTCACGTGTTTTAGCTATTAGAGGAGATAATTTCGATGTTCAATTACGTGTGAGGCATCTCTGTATACCGTAGTCACTCCTATCAATATTTCGATAGTCTTTAAAACGGAATAACCTTTTCAAATTTGAACCAAACGAACTGGGTTCTCTTGAGAAGTGAGAAGAATTAGTTTACCAAATGACGCGTAGAAACAATTATGAGAAAATTACAATTGGTACGAATTACGAAGATTGAGAAAGTATAGTTTGTAGATTTATATCGATTGTACACATGCTGAAAATCTTGTTAAAATCGGTTGACGTTCCTAGGAGCTACGAACGATTCAAAATTTCGCAACTTTTCGTCCAAAATTGCGAGAAATTGAAAAATTCTCAAATCTTTCGACGCTCGTTCATTACTCCTGCATCGACTCATTTCGACGAAATTTTCAGCGTGCATATAACAAATATAAATCTACAAAACAGATTTTTTAAATTTTGAAAAAGCTGCAAAAACAGAACTCTACAGTGTCTTCTGTAATTTCGACTGGTTACAATTTTTCCAAAATATTTTCCACACACCTAGTAAACTATAACAAACATAAATCTACAAAACAGATTTTTTAAATTTTGAAAAAGCTGCAAAAACAGAACTCTACAGTGTCTTCTGTACTTCCAACTGGTTACAATTTTTCCAAAATATTTTCCACACATCTAGTAAACTATAACAAACATAAATTTACAAAACAGCTTTTTTAAATTTTGAAAAAGTTGCAAAAACAGAACTCTACAGTGTCTTCTGTAATTTCGACTGGTTACAATTTTTCCAAAATATTTTCCACACATCTAGTAAACTATAACAAACATAAATTTACAAAACAGCTTTTTTAAATTTTGAAAAAGTTGCAAAAACAGAACTCTATAGTGTCCTCTGTAATTTCGACTGGTTACAATTTTTCCAAAATATTTTCCACACATCTAGTAAACTATAACAAACATAAATTTACAAAACAGATTTTTTAAATTTTGAAAAAGCTGCAAATAAATAACTCTACAGTGTCTTCTGTAATTTCGACTGGTTACAATTTTTCCAAAATATTTTCAACACATCTAGTAAACTAATCCTAACGTCTCGCGAGGATTCAGTTCGTTTGGTTGAATTATAGAAAAGTTAGTTCGTTTTAAACGGTGTTAGAATATTAATAGGAGCCACTGTATTTTATAGAAGAAAGTCTGTATAGTCGTAAAGAAAAGCGTCGTGACGATGAGACTGAGATAGAAGACGGTAGAGATGGCAAGTTCGTATATGAAATGAGCTAATAACAACAACGGCAACAACAACGAGACTCTCTGTTGCTTTTTTCTTTGTCATTTTCGCTGTCGTTTTCTTTTCGACTTCTTTTTCTCGTAAAATGTATAGAAGTACTCGTACTGACACACGAGGCGAGTCTCTGCGTGAATCAGGCGACACCAACCAACACGTGAACAACACGTGAACAACACGTGAACAACACGTAAGTATGGAACTGAAAGCCGACGCAGTCGACGATAGAACAGATGAATGCAGACAACTTCGCGTTATCACGTTAAGCGCCACACCAGTCTCTGCTGAACAGCGCTAAATTTTTCCGTTCAAACAGCGTCAAACTTCGAAAAACTTATTCCTTATCGTTCATAGAAAGATACACGGCTTTCCTCTGCAGACGTTGACAAACTTTCGACATTTAAATATATCGAATAATACTCTTTTAGAAATTTGAAAATGATTTCCTTATCGTTCAAAAACGTACACGTTTGCACAAACAAAACCGAAAATACAGCTACTTATAATTAAATTATTTTATCCCACGCACTCTTCTCTCCCTCTGTTTTAATCAACTTCATTTCCCAAGCTCGTTCTATTCGATATTAACTCGGTTTTTACCATAGTGATTATTCTTACAGCTTTACAAATTTTAAATAAAAATTCGCGAGAAGAGTTTATTACCATATCGTTCACTTTCTCTTATTATAATGTGATTAAGAGACGGGTCCAAATTGACCCAGCATTGGTTAGGTTAATTAATCGGTTGCATTGGTAGCAAAAAGTCGATTGGTGAAGGAAAAAAGTCGACTGTACTTGGCGTGGCGCTTAACGTGTTATTCGGTGTGTCGACCAGCGTCGAGCATGCACAATGATTATATTAATATATATACGTCATCTCGTGCCTCGAGGCGTTCTGTCCGAATTATTTCGTCCTGGAATCGACGAATTCCTCCGTATTTTCGACCGCTTACTATCTTTTCTTTTTTCCAAAATATCTCAGGCGTTTTCTTTCTTCTTTTTTTTTCTTTCTTCTCTCGTTTCTTTCGAATTTTCTCGAGATATTTAATCAACGGTGACTTTTAACGTTGGTGCAAGTTGAAAGAAATCGAGACAAAATTCCCAGCTACGATTTCACATTCGTTCGGTGTAAAAATTTAAGTAGAATCGCGATGTTGATGATGAAAATATCCGGAAATCGTCGATTCCAAGCGGAGAAAGAAGCCACGAACACCACACTTAAGCTTCTCCCATGCGGTGAAAGTCTGGCGATGGCTACTTACTGTTCTTCTTGTACAGCAGGATCTCGAATTGATCGTGAATCTGGCCCTCGAGGCATTCCTCGATCCTGGCGATCGTCTCTTTGTCCGTCAACTCCCCGTACATGAATCCGCAGCGGCAGGACTTTTGCATAACCTATTAATCAACATTTCCAAATGTACCATTGAAAATGATCAATTGGACCGTTTACTTTGCAAACGTGCTAAAAGTTCGTTTTCTCTTCTTCTTTCTTTCGAGATATTCTAGAACTTGCATTTTACTTCACTCGAAATAAATTGAAATAAAACTATCAGTTTTAATGTTTTTTTCACAATTTTAATTCGCAAAAGAACAAACGATTCTCCGACGATATTTTGCAATTTTTCTTTGTTTTTTTCTTTTTCTTTTCTGATAGCGAGGTTTATGGTTGTTCGGTGATGAGCGTAAATGAAAAAGAAATGGTAAATGAAAGAAGCTTAGGGATGCGACGATCGCTGAGAACCAGGCTATTTACCTCGGCACGATTATAGCCAGAGATTTTGCAAAAGCTTTCGTTGCAATAGACAATAGGGAAGTCGACGATCTGAGCGTTCGCCAGGAGAAAACTGCTGTCAGCTGTGAACAGAAGAAAAAAGAGAGGATAACGTGTTGATCATTTCTTTTTACGCTTCTTTGTATTCTACGTATTCTTTTGCCTCTTAAAAAAAAAAAACAAAAAAGAAAGAAAAAGAATAATAATAAAACTTGAAGAAATACACCTGGAGAGATTAGGATTATGGAAGAGGATAAGGATACCATAGGACAGTGCTCCACAACTATTCATTTTCCACGACACAGCAATTGATTTTTCGATAATTCTTCAATTTTTCAAATTCTTCAAATTTTCTTCAACCGCTACTTCCGCGGGAATTTTGCATTTCTGCGAACGGGTTAAAAATGCTTAACTACGCACTGAAAGGGTTAAGATTGATAGGACTAAAATCGTAAGAGAGTAAAAATTGGAAAAGATCGTGTTAACGGTGAGATGCGTTTTCAAGTCGCGAAATTGTTACGTTTGTCGTCCGGACGCACTCTTCTGACCGGAAGTCCGGTGACCGGAAACGGGTCAAGGCCACGCATACCGACCTCGTGCACAACTCCCACGTCCACGGTCCTTTTGCTGCGATCTCGAAAGCCTACCTGACTTCTAACCTGATCTCGAGGAGAGATCTGAAATTTTCGAAATTGATACTTTTTATTCCTTCTGTGTTATACCTTCAAATATTTTCCTCTTTTCTACTAGCTGTATCCATAACTAATTACCAACTTTCTTACATAAACTAATTCTTAAATAAATAATAATTCCAATTGCTATTATACTTTGTATGTGTTGTATACTTTTGTTCATTTTCCTTGGTTCGTAGCTCCGCTATGTTTAAGGTAGAAAGTAATATTTATTTTGATACTTTAATCAAAACCGGTTTTCCACTTTATGAAAAAACCGAAAACCAGGTTTTGAAATTTTATCAGGATTTTTCAAGCCCTACACTGGACTCGTCATCTTCCAACTCTCTCACATAGTCATATCTCAAAGTTCATCTTTCGAAAATCTTTAAATACCCCTATTTTTCCATTCTCGAGTGTCTCTGTTCTATCACGAGCACTTTATTATATTTAATAAAGTTCTGTTTCTATGCAACGACGATTTTTAATTGATTTAAATTTAACGTTACCCCATTATCTGCTACGATATCCGAGGAATTCGAGCTAACCAGTCATCACAGTCCTTTTTCACTATTTTCTGTAATGTTTCTAATTGTTCCTGATATTTCATTGGTAATTTTCAAAAAGGGACTCTGAATTAGTAGCAAGTCTCCGCAAGTGTCTGAATTACAAAGTTTAATTGTTTTTTCCTTTTTTTTTCCAAGCAATTTATCGAATTTAAAAGAGTTAAGCAGCAGGTAATAGAATGAGGAAAGTTGAACTTCCAGTAGAACGAGTTTCACCCCAAGCCAGTTTCCACCATCGATCAAATTCACCCTTAATCTCCCCACAGAGAACCCATGAACACATGTCCCCTAATCTCCACTCTCTACAAAGTTGTCGGTGTCGCCATAAAGACTGGAGGGAAGAAACTTATACGTTTCCTGTTTCCCTACTTTCTCCTAGGGAAGATCAACCTAACCTAACTTGACACAGCTAATCACCTTGTCCATCATCCCTCGATGAAAATTGTCCTTGACCGTTGCACAAAATTTTCGAAGGAAATTCCGACAGTTTCGTGAACATTTACTGGGAAATTATTACTGTGCAATTTATGAGAAACTAAAGGTTGAGCATTTTGAAAGATTGGCAAATTTCAGAAATTGCAAAGTAGCGTAGCGTACAACTAGTGCGCGCCAATAGAGAATAAGTTACACCTAAACCAGCGCCAATAGCAAACAATGTTAGCACGCACCAATAGGATGCGAGCACAATTAATATTAGTTGCCTGATGCATGTACTGAAAGGGCACTCTTCATGGTCCGCGCTCGGGAAAAGGGCGTATATAAGGACGCCCGAAAAAATGGTAAAAACAGATAGTAACTGAGGGAACTCAGTACTCGAGTTAAACTAAACATTTACCAGCGAACTCTGTAACAACGAATAAATCTTGTTCAACACAATATTACACGCTTACGATTGGTGTGTGGTTTGGGGAAGCAACGAACCCACAGTAGGAACTTCGAAGTCTCTAAAAATTCCATTCTCAGGGAAATCTAAGAATTTCTTACAGACAATTGCAGACTACGAGTTTCACCGAAGGAAAATCTGAAAAAACATTACAAACCTCAGATTTTCGCTACTCTGAATGCAAACCAACCAAATTCCTTCGTCCTGGAAATCTATTAAATTGCCCGCGAAAGATTTGTGGCAACTTTTAAGTAAATAAGTCAATTTCATACATTCGAAGTACTATTTCTGTTTCTCTCTTCTGTTTAATTTGACAATCACCATATTTCAATATTTCTTTTAACATCGTACATTTCACCGTTGAATTTTGCAAACTGTTTGCGAACAATTTCTTTCCAAAGGATCATCGTCTTTGCTTAACATTCTCAATATCTTTGCTGCTTTATCAGTATGTTCTCCCTTTAAACCAATAAATGTTAGTTTATTGATGTTCTTTCTACCTTCAAAACAGCGTAACTTTAATAAAAAAAACTGACACCGATAACAAACAAACTTTCGAAAGACACGTAGAAAGATAATCTTCCAGAATATTTTCATATTTTCGAATTTCATATTTTCGTCGATATTCCTTTCGTTTAAACGTATACAGGGTGTTTCCTGTAACGTTACTCACGATTTTTCACCTACTTGCAGCCATCTGACAAAAAAAAGTTTAGAACAAGAGTTGTAGGGTATGAGAAGTGCACAATAGATATCAGTAAAAAAAAATGTCGAAAACAGTTTGTTTTTATGGCGAAGTCAAGGTCACCTTGGGTTTTACGAATAGGACCATATATTTTTTTTCTTTTCCATATTTAGAGGACATCGAGACGAATTCAAAACACGTATTGCATGATATTTTTATTAACATATTACTTGATTTACAGGTGGAATGCATTTCGAACATGTTGTAGGATTTTATGTGTTTTTAGGAAGGGATCGTGTTTCGGGTAAAATACACCCCACAGTTACGGTAAAGTTTCTTTTTATTCGAAGTGTCGATTCTCGAGATCCGTAGAAGACTGACTGATTGTCTCTCGAGCTTTCCTCAAGTCGTCTTGAGGTTTTTCGACGTTCTTCCTGATTGGTTAACCCGATGCGTCGGTGTTAACCAATTAGGAAATTCGCTTCCTAGCCTACACTCGTCCTTTACGCCCTTGGCGCGCTTTTTCCAGGACGGTGGGGCTTTCCCATGGGGGGTGAGTTCGCCATGCGAAACTTGGCAACGCAGCGGAATTTCCTCTAGGTTCGGTACCTGCGAAATGTACATGTTCGGCCTCGTGGCCTCGTACGGCGAACCTTTCGGAAATCTTCGTTTATGACAAGGCAATTTACTATTGAGCCGTCGGTGAAAGTTTCTACGAAAAACATGCATTGTTATATTTACGAAAAGCTAAATAACATAAAACGGTTTCTTCAAAAATAGTTTTGCCAGGATGCATGTCATAAACCGCGCTGATCATCTGTGTGCCAAGTGTGGGCTTGTAGCTGGTCGCTACAATGTAATAAAATAAAGTGCATTTTTCTTATGTTTTAGTCACGTGTTTACATTCGGTGATCTCATCGGCATCAAATAATGTTCACAGTGTCAAAGTCAAATACGACGAAAAGCAAAGTATTTCACATTTCCACTTTTCTAAATCAAGTAATATGTTAATCAAAATATCATGCAATACGTGTTTTGAATTCGTCTCGATGTCCTCTAAATATGGAAAAGAAAAAAAATATATGGTCCTATTCGTAAAACCCAAGGTGACCTTGACTTCGCCATAAAAACAAACTGTTTTCGAAATTTTTTTTTACTGATATCTATTGTGCACTTCTCATACCCTGGACTTCTCATGCACTTCTCATAACTTTTTTTTGTCAGATGGCTGCAAGTAGGCGAAAAATCGTGAGTAACGTTACAGGAAACACCCTGTATATTAAAACCGTATCTACCGAAAAACCTAATGCAACGTATACCAGAAGGGCAAACGCGAAGGGTTTGCGAAGAAAGAGGATAAGGAGGAGAGAAAACGCAGCGTGGAAGTGAAGAGACGAGCAGCCACTTCCGATCGAGTGTCCTCTCGAACGTCTCGAACGTCTCGACGAGCTCAACGACGCGTCCTCGAGCGTGTGGCCAGGCCTATGCAACAGAAAAAGCCTTCGAGGATCCTCGAGGGGCTTGCCAGCCCTGCTGAAATTTCCCAATTCGATAAGAACCGACAAGTATACTCCCCGATGGATCGTCTCCTAATGTACAAACAGGAAATTGTTTCCTAAACGGTTAGATTACGTTAGGTTCAGTTAGGTTCTTGCTTCTACCCTGTCATTCTTACATCCTGGAACGTTCTCAATCGTTGCCAGCAACTTCTTCCAACTGTGTTTATCCATCTGGTGTGAAGAATGGCACGGATTAACGTGTATAGTCGGGGCCAAGATATAGCGAGGTCGTAAATTAAGCCCTTAAGAAACAGCATCTATTGATGCTGCGGTACTCAGGGCCGTGCATTGCAGTCTACTTGAGGGTTCTAACAATAAACTAATGGTAGCATATGATTTGGTGTTTAAAATATTAAAGACCTCGATAAAACCTTTACCTGTACTCGTACCTCTAAAAGTGGCTTCTCCCAGACGGAAAAACCCCAATTTGTTCTAGCTGTACGCAGTTTTTAGAAAATATATTAGAATCAGTTCGACTTTCAAACTGTGAACATCTATTGGAACTCGATAAATTAGAAAAGAAGAAAGAAAAATTGTAATGTGATTAAGAATTTTTTCTTTGATATATCATACAAGATACATTGACGGTGGATACAAAAATTCTTCGTACGGTCCTGACCATGGTTCCAAGCCCTTAACTGCTCGTATTTCTGTCAATTTCCATGTTTCGCCAGCTAAAACATGTTTACTTTGACTCCTGACCGATTTTACGACCTCGCTATATCTTGGCCCAGACTGTAAGTGAATCTACAGTGTGCCAAATTTCGTTCTAAAGAAGATGGACGTTTGGTGAAGTAGGAGAAAGATTGATACACTGTTTCGATTATTATTGTTGCGTCTACTAGCTGTTGAGCTTGCGATCTTTCGAAGTTTGGCTGAGTTTGCATCTCTGCGTCGACTAATCATTTGCCTCGAAGGACCACTTCCGTGTCTATTGGAAGACTAATTAACTATGATCCGAATTTCTATGTTGTACAATGTTTGAGTGTCTATCAAATGGGCACACTAAACGCATCTAAATTCTAAGCAGAATGATTCTAATGGTTCCTTTTCTGCAAGGAAAATCAGGATAATGGTAATGAGCAGTCGAATGAGAAATAAATGTGGCTGGTTAAATAGGACGAAAGGTATATTCTCGACTATTCTTAGTAAGTGCTAATACAATTCTGTCGTCTCTGGAAAATCCTAGTCGAAAGGACTCCCTTGACGATATGGCCTTTCTTAGCCAAAAATTGTCAAGCTTTTGCGGAATTTTTTTGGAGAGGAAGAAATAGTGGTAGATTTTTGAAACTTTGACATCTATTAGTATCTATATTCCGCTATCCCTAGAAAGCAAAAAAACTCCACATGGCCCACTCGAGCGTTCGCTTTTTCGACTTTTCTAACATGACCGTTTAGTAACCTTTATACTAACCTTTCTGGTAAGAAAATACTGACCGAAAGTTGATTTAAATACTGTTCGAAAATAGATTGAAATACTGGCCATTTAATTTGTCAGGATTTTTCTATAGAAATAGAGAGTAGAAGGTGTGAAGAAGACGATTAGAGATTCTACGTGAAATTGAAACGAAAGAAGTGAAATTTAGCTGATTCGACGTGAATTCCTCGATAAAATAGATTTCGATCGTCGATCGGAGAATTTCCAAAACAGAATTGACCTGATTAAATGCCAAGAATAATCGAAATTAGTTAGAAAGAAGCATTCTTCTCTCGAAACGTGTAATTCAGAGCAAAAGAAAACACGAGAGGATCGTAATAAACGTTTCGTTCACGGAATAATGTCTATTCTGAGTAGGGTGGACAAAGAACGTCGTCCCGTGGCTAAGCAAACTTTCACAACTGTCCGGACTATAATGTCCAGTGATCCGATTCGCGAGTTTTTAATGCGTTTACCGAAGCAACCTATGGCAAATCCGATTCACCAGAGCGGAGTGCCTCTTGAATATGGATGAGATTAACCGTCTGATGTAAGAGAACATTCGAAGCCTCCTCCCATTCCATCCACCCGATAAACAGCCCACCGACGACCTGTGAAGATCGACCTTTAAGTGCTCTACGAGATTCCACCGTTGGCTCGCTATCGACGTATCATCACCTAGAGAAATCTCTATACCTTCAGCAAACATCTCGTTTCTTTTCCCCTCCCCCTTCGTTCGAAGAAACTTCCTGTTAGAAAAGTCCAAAAAGCGAAGGCTTGAGTGGACCATGTGCACTCTTCTGTTGCGTTTCCTCTTCCTAGGGTTTAGTTCTGCCTCAAGGCTAAGAAAGGCCATATTGTCAATGGAGGTTCTCTTGACTAGGTTTTTCAGGAAAGACAGAATTGTATCAGCCCTCTCGAAGTACAAGCATTCACTCCTTTTAACCGCCCACGTTTATTTCTTTATTTAACCCTCTCACCGCCGTAAATCCTAATTTTCCTTACATTCCGATGGAAATTCCTAACGTCAGCGACGAAACAAGTCGACGAACGAGAGAAAGTATATACGATTTTAGTTCTCTGTGATCTAGCGTGACTTCGAAGTCGTGTACTCCTCGACTGTTAACTCATTTGCATCCGCAAGCGGAATATTCCTCCGCAAGCCACGACTGTCCTTTATCGCGAAACGTGAAAAAGTCTGCGAACTTCTCGTGAATAATATATAATAAAATTCGACACTTTTAGTGCATTATCAGCAACAAGATTTTTCTCTTTAATTTATTACTATACGTAATTTCTAAGGAAAACTGAAGGTAAAACACTGGTTGATGCACGATGATACGGACCAATTGGCTGTTGAACGTCTCTGATGCAAATGGGGGTTAAGACCAGGAGAAATAGTTGATTCAATCACGTATTGTGAGCACTTAACACGGTTAAGCAGCGCAATATTCTTGAAACATCCTGCTCTATCAGATAGAAAAGGCACGAGACTACAGTATGACAATGTGAGATCTCATACTGCTATGATCACCAAAAAAAAAAAAAAACTGAAGGAACTTGATTGGAAAATTGTGGCGCATTCGTTGTATTCGTCGGACCTAGTACGAACAGATTTTCACCTTTTCCGATCTCTTAAACATTACTTAGAAGGCGAGACAATTACAAAGACTTAAGAAACCGATTGTCCGAGTTTTTCTTTAACGAGAAATCTAAGGATTTTGATAAGAATGGGATAGAACTCTCTCGGGTGGCAGAGAGAGTTGTGGAAAACGGTGAAGGTTATTAATTGACACTTCTAATAAAGCTTATTGAGGGAAAAGAAAACGGCGTTACTTTTGCACCTAATGAAAAGTGGAAAAGAAGGAAAATACGCGAACGAGGAGAAAGAAAATGTAACGTGCTCGCGTTTTCTACAACAGGGCTGTTATTACTACGTTTATTCTAATTTCTGGCACGGTTATTAATTTCAGAACCGGTCGTTTATTACGTGTTTTATCGGTCGACCGGGCAAATATTTCCTTCCGCTGGCCAGAAACGCCATCAGCACACGGGGATAGAGAGAGAAAGAGAAAGGGAGGGTGAAAACGAGCAGGATAAGCTCGATAAGATTGGACGCATTGGCTTACAGCCGCTCTGCACGTTTCCCGCGGCTAAATAACGTTTCTCTCTGGCTAATAGGCTGATTTATGCGACGGTTAAACTATCAGTGTTGAAGGGTTACATAGAGTGAAAGGTCTATGATAATTATTGGAAATGGGTTGTTAAAGAAAAGTAAAAACTGTGATTCTTTTAATAGAACTTTATTAACTCTTTGAGGCACGGATTAAAGCGGGATTAAAACAAAAATGTCCCACACCTCGAAATCTTGCCGTAGCTGCATATGTGCATAGCTTTATATTTCGCCCTATTTATGTAAAACAGTTGTTAATGCCTTCGAACAATGTTAAGCGTTTTTACTTGAGGAAAACCAGGCTTGGCAAAGCGAGCCAGCTCGGGGTTTTCCCAAGTCGAGGAGAAGGGACAGGACGTTTTCCCTTTTAAAAGGGAAGACCAGGACGCGCAGAGGATAGAATAGAAACAGATAGAGTGGAAATAGGAAGAAAGTTTTAAGAGTACGCAACCGATAAACGATCATCCGACAATTTCTATTTTTATTTGAAGTCTTCAACCCTTCCATCTTCCCAAACTCCCTACACTATCACTATTTTTTTCTTATGTTTTTACATGATGTTATACATTTATTAATAAAAATATGCCAATTTTGTTTCATTTAAAACCCGAACAAATTCCTGTGCAACGTGGGTCTATTTTTGATCTGAAATCCCGTGCCTCAAAGAGTTAAGCAACGTGGAAGGACGTCTTCACAGTTTTATTATAATTAAACAAGTGAGAGTCAAAACCCGTAAAGGTGAGCAGAAAGTCTGCTGCTCGCTTAAACAAAAGGAGATCTGGAAAATGACTGTTTATTGTCCAGGGCCTTTAGGTATAAAGAATTAAAGGCCTATGGACCCGATCACATCTGGTCCGTTTTATTATTCTAGCAACCAGTGTTTGTCATTCATAACACAATTCATTTTTGCTTATAGTCGGGGCCACGATATAGCGAGGTCGTAAAATCGGTCAGGAGTCAAAAAGTAAACATGTTTTAGCTGCCGGAACATTGAAATTGACAGAAATACGAGCAGACAAGAGCTTGAAACCATGGTCAGGACCGTACGAAGAATTTTTCTATCCAGCGTCTCAATGTATCTTGTATGACATATCAAAGAAAAAATTCTTAATCACATTACAATTTTTCTTTCTTCTTTTCTAATTTATCGAGTTCCAATAGATGTTCACAGTTTGAAAGTCGAACTGATTCTAATATATTTTCTAAAAACTGCGTACAGCTAGAACAAATTAGGGTTTTTCCGTCTGGGAGAAGCCGGTTTTAGAAGTACGAGTATAGGTAAAGGTTTTATCGAGGTCTTTAATATTTTAAACACCAAATCATACGCTACCATTCGTTTATTGTTAGAACCCTCAAGTAGACTGCAACGCACGGCCCTGAGTGCCGTAGCATCAATAGGTGCTGTTTCTTAAGGTCTTAATTTACGACCTCGCTATATCTTGGCCCGAACTGTACTTGGCTAACAATAATTATATTTAAGAAAGAATGATCGAAGAAAGATGCTCTAGGTGAAAAAGGTGTGGGATTTTTCCACACACGTCGAGATGTTTTTCTTTCAAAGTTGCTAACGACGAAGAAAGAAATATTAATCCTTCGAAGAACGAAACTGAGTGATTTGCTTAAAAATCGGTAGGATACTTCAGCGAGGAGAAGAAATACTCGGGGACTGTTTACGGTTAAGGGAAGAAATATTGAATTGATGGATTGACGAGTTTTTTCAAAGGAATTCGAAAAAAGGGAGACAAAATGAGAGAAGAAAAGGGGAAGGAAATTGACGCGGTGAAAAGGAGAGCGTTGACTATGCCTGCAGAGGAGAAGGCCAGCGTTATATTTATCGCGGCGTGTAATCGATAGTTCGTCTCTCAGGTAAACAGGCGTAGGAGTGATCGTTATTTTCGGGGGAAGAAGCGTAGCCCCGTACTTGAACCACTTTCAGCCACCGTTCCGCTCAATTCTAAACGCGATTAGGCCAGGGCTTCGCGCGTCATCCAGCGTGCACACATACCACCCAACTCTCTCTATCCTTCTCCTCCTTTCTACAATTATTCCTTGCCCTGGAAAATTCATTCCCGACGACGCTATCCCAATCTGTTATCTGAAACTTACCATTGCGAGAAAATCTTACAACTTACGACATTTTTTAGAGAGAAATTAGAATGCGGTGGCTAATTACTATTAAGAATAAACTATGTATTTAATGTAATAGATATTTGCGTTTGTTGGTGTGAAGAGTCAGAGTTAGACCAGTTTTATCGCACCTCTTGAGTGTCTCGGTTCTTTTCCGAGATATGAACAGTTCGTTGAAATCCTTCAAGCTAAGAACAACACTTCTCTTCGTTTTCTAAACGTATACACTAGTATATTAATAAATATATAGTTAGATCAAACCCTGTTGTATTTATTTAACAACTAATTTTCAACAATTACGCTATCAGATTGTGGGGTAAGTCCTCTTTACAGTTTCTCACAGTCCTCTTATCAAAATACATCTTTGCCTTTCCCTGTTCCGTGGTCAGCTCCTTTAACACTAGATTTACGAGCTTTTCTTGCGTGAACCAGAAACTGAATCTTTCCCTCCAGAGATCGATTTGTTAGAGATAACATAATTGTATTTTTCTAAGTTCTCTCGTGAAATCTGAAATCCGTGAAATTCACGTGTCCCGTAAATCTAGTGTTAAGAACTACAGTCACATCCTTAACCCTTTCACTGCGGAGTACTTGAAACTTAAAAACGCTCTATGTCTAGGGAAAAACTGTTTCGTGTAGCGTGAGCTTTACTATATCGATTATACAACGTGTAACTAAATGACTAATTTAAGTAAGAATAAATAAATAATCTTACAAGATCGTTCGAACTTATCTTTTGTTCAACTTGAAACGATTATCGAGAGAATGTGGTTTTTTAAAAAGAAATATATCAGGGTTTGAGAATATTATTTTTCTATTGTAGGGAGTTTGGGAAGATGGAAGGGTTGAAGACTTCAAATAAAAATACAAATTGTCGGTTGCGTACTCCAAAACTTCTTTACTAACGGTCAGTCGCTCTTTCCTCCTATTTCCATTCTCTCTACTTCTCCTCTATCCTCTCCCTGTTTCCCCTCCATCTGCTGTTTCTACTCCATCTCTTGTTTCTACTCCATCTCTGCTGTTTCTCCTCTATCTCTCTCCCTAAGCGCTTAAAATGCCTACACTATCCTAATGTAATTGAATATATTTGACATTTATCGTCGTTCTATCTTCGATTCGGAAATTTCTGACGATTATTCGAGACAGTTGAAACATTTCTCTTTCGAAATGTTCGAAAATAACGATCGAAGAGTGTGAGAGAGAGAGTTTGTCGAAATATTTGGCGAACGATAGAGAGAGAAGTAGAGAAATTGAGGGTAACGTTTGTAATTAGTTTAGAATTCCAAAGGGGATTTGGATTGATTCGATTGGTCGAAAGACGCGTTTCCATAGGCGATCGAGGCACGGGGAGCGCGTGCACGCGCACGCACGGCCGATGTTTAATGGACTTTTCTACTTAGAGGCCAATCAAGTGCTCGAACATCTTTCCCCTTTCACGTGAAAGCCCTAATCTACCCTTGGACGCTTCTCGATGCCATGGACGGTGCTCGAGAAACGTAAGCAGGCTAATATACCATTGATTGAACGGTTTAAAAAGAGAACACTTTAGAATAGACAGAAATATTCCGGAAAGAAAGCTCTGATTCTTTTTCTCTCGAAACGTTGCTGCACGGACGTTTAATCGAAATTCCGGAAATATTCAAACGAAACGGAATAATTCAAGCTGTGAAAATAAACATTCCTTTCCTGGGAAAAATATCGGCGAGGACTCTCGATGGAGAATGAAATAAAGGGAATAATAATCCGTGCCGCGAATTGTGTATGTTTTTATTTCGAAAAGTTTCGAGAGAAAAGTTGAAATACGTCCTGTAAACAACAACAAAAACAAAATGGAAACGTAAATATGAGAGTGTCTTTTCCTATAAATTCTATACATTCAAATAACGTATCCAATTTTCGACAATTTATCGCGGTGCAATGGAAAACTTGGCAAAATTCCTCGTTTTTCTGTTTTTTTTCTTAATGAAAAGTAAGTAAATTAAAGATTTCTACAATCTGAGTCGACGAACATTCGATTGCATGATATGAGAGTGTTTTTTCCTATAAATTCTATAAATTCAAATAACGCATCCAATTTTCGACAATTTATCGCGGTGCAATGGAAAACTTGGCAAAATTCCTCGTTTTTCTGTTTTTTTTTTTGAATAAAAAGTAAGTAAATTAAAGATTTCTACAATCTGAGTCGACGAACATTCGATTGCATGATATGAGAGTGTTTTTTCCTATAAATTCTATAAATTGAAAGAACGTATCCAATTTTCGACAATTTATCGCGGTGCAATGGAAAACTTGGCAAAATTCCTCGTTTTTCTGTTTTTTTTTTTGAATAAAAAGTAAGTAAATTAAAGATTTCTACAATCTGAGTCGACGAACATTCGATTGCATGTATACTGTTTGGTTTGACGAGGGTTTAGGTTGGCTTGGAGAAAGTTTCTTTAGGACAGTGTGGCAACAGATAGTCGAAAATGTGTCGGTTTAATTTCCCTCGAGCGGAAAAGTTGAACCTCCTTTGTAGCCCAGCTAATCAACGCCATTTTCCTACTAATTGTTCAGAGACCTGAACGTTGGACCTCTGCTGGCATCGATTGTTCATATATTTCTGTTCAATTATCAAAGAAAAACGCTGTTCTTTCCCAATTTCTCTCTCTTTCACCATTTCCTATCCGAGATGAGTGTAAAAAATTGCAGCGATGACGTAAAGAAAAACGGTAGAATTGTACAATAGAAAAGAAAATAAAAGAAAATCGCGAAAATACCGCAAACTGCACACAATTGATCATTTCAAACTCGTAATCTTTCGCTAATTTTCAAAACCTTTCGTGAGGAGGTTCAACTATTATATACGATAGGATCAGATCTAAATTAAAACGAAAATTTGTATTTGCAAAATGTATATACGATTTATTTTTAAAAACGCAAACATGATAATTTAAAACTTTCGATTAACTGAATATCGAAACTGTTTTTCGAAAGAATTCTTCAAAAAAAAAAAAGTATCTGTTCACGTATTACTACAAATTAAAAGTGTATAGTGATGGGAACTTCGATTCTGATAGTCTGTCTTGGCTGATTCGAGATCTTGGAGATCATTCGTGGCACTTTTTACACATAAAACTACTGTGTTTTCGACATATCGGTGAATGCGTGTATTTTCAGTCCTTCGAGGTTTGTTTCTTCGATACGCAGAGCACCTCTGAGCTATTTTACCTCGTTTTCGAGGAGTTTCATTTCACCAAATCGTTTACGCGAGTCTCGAGGTAGTTTCTGTGTTTTTCTACCAACGAAAGTCCCTAATTTCTCAATCATAGACAAAATTGAAACCACAGAGATTGGGAATATTTTGAAAAAAGTACAGTAGCTTGAAAATCGTCCGGGTTAATTTAGCCCCACCGATTAATTTTCCGTGTCAATTTTCTCCCAAACAGATCGTAATAAGTTATACACGTTCCTAATCTAACACTTGTCGACGTGAATTATAAGAGAATCGAGCAGATGGGATATTCAACGCGTTAGTTGTTTTATAATATTCAATTTTCCAGAATGGAAGAATGGCGAGGGCTCGAGGAATATCGTAATATATCAGGATTAAGCGTTGCACGCCGCGGGAACAGTGGAACAGGCCGTTTACGTTCCGCCGTGCGCCAGTAGAAAGGGTTAAACATTAACCGGCCGCTTTCTAACGGGTCAATAGAGAAGCTGGCTTGAATTTTGCACCGGCGATCTCGAACGCTAAAGCTCGCCCCCTCCTTTGTTATCCCTGGAATCGTTAAATTTCCCTGGCGACCACTCCGGGGGAAAAGTGAAAAAAAAATAAAAAAAAAAAAAAAGCTCTCTTCAAACGAACCCTTTTGACAAACCTCCCTTTTGTACGTGCCCTCTACCCTCGAAACTATCGATGGTGCAGTGATAATTAGAGGTTAATGGAAATACGGGTAAGTATATCGGGTTGCCTGGAAAATTCTAGGAAAATTCTATATACTTCAAAGCGCTATTTCTTTTTTTATTTATTACAACATGTGCTTTTTCAGTTCTACAATTTTTCAGCGACTTGGAAAATTCCATTTTGCCAGGAAATTTGCTCCTTTGTTTCTTTTTCTTTTCTTTTTTAACCAAATTCTCATTTGTAAAGTTTGTTTTATTCTATACAACATGTGCTTTTTCAGTTCTACAATTTTTCAGCGACTTGGAAAATTCCATTTTCCCAGAAACTTTGCTCCTTCGTTTCTTTTTTTTGTTTTAACCAAATTCTTATTTGTAGACTTTGTTTTATTCTATACAACATGTGCTTTTTCAGTTCTACAATTTTTCGTCGCCACTTCAGCGACTTGGAAAATTCCATTTTGCCAGAAACTTTGCTCCTTTGTTTTTCTTTTTTTTCTTTTTTTATTACCATATTCTCATTTGTAGACTTTGTTTTATTCTATACAACATGTGCTTTTTCAGTTCTACACTTTTTCAGCGACTTGGAAAATTCCATTTTGCTAGAAACTTTGTTCCTTTGTTTCTTTTTTTTTGTTTTTACCAAATTCTCATTTGTAAAGTTTGTTTTATTCTATACAACATGTGCTTTGTTCAGTTCTACAATTTTTCAGCGACATGGAAAATTCCATTTTGCCAGAATCTTTGTTGCTCTGTTTCTTTTTTTTTGTTTTTACGAAATTCTAATTTGTAGACTTTGTTAAACATTTACAAACAATGTTTTCCCGATCAGCAACTATCTTTTTGAACATTGCACACCTCGGTCGATGTTTTACCAGTATTTTTCCCTTTTCGTTAAAAGAAAGATATTCAATGTGAAAACTATACTCCATTTCCTTTTACCTTGAAGACAGTCTAACACCGAGAAGAAACTGGCAATTGTAACGAATAGACGATTGAAAATAATCTTTCAGAATGTATGCAAACTTTATATTTCCATCTGATTTTGTTCGTTGTAACATATTAACAAGTGGTATCTATCGAAAATCGGCGCGAATTTTCCAGACAACCGAACAATATCGGCGAAACAGAATTTTAAACCGCGTTTCTATTCGTATGATGTATTTATCGCGATGAAATGAACCCCATATATAATTCAGGATGTGATTTTTATTCACCTGGTTCGCGAAGGGGTTAAGAACGACGATTCTTATTTTTTCTTTTCTCTCTACGAAGACGAGGTATAAAGTCGTTTAAGAAACACGTTGTACTACGCACGTTGGGCTCGTTTGTAGGGAGTAAGGTCAGCCACAGGCTAGCTGGTTAATCTTGATTCGCACGCGACCGAAGCCGGATCGCTGGGTCAAGGTGCAGCCTGTGCAGTTACACGCATCGCCAGGTGACCGTGACGACTCTCCTCGCACCTGTCGCAACGCGTCCCTAACCTGAACCACCCTAACCTCCCTTCTCCAAACTCCTCGCATCCTCGACGATTTTTAATTATTATCCTCGCATACTTTTTCGAAAGCGTCAGAGATCAGCCGAGTGTCTTTAACACTCGATTCTACGCGGTTTCGTCGTCCTTGACTGAGAAGATTCCTCGGGAATTTCTGACGCAGGTACTTCGAAAGCCTCGAAACTGCGAGAAATAAGAGTTGCAGACTAGTCGTCCGAATCTGAGAGAGAGAGAGAGAGAGAGAGAGAGAGAGAGAGATTGGTGAAAGTGAATCATGCACTCGAGAGACTTGCAACACGTGGAAAGTTCGAATTTCCTCGACTGAAAGGCGAAGAGAAGAGGAGAAAGAAGCGAGGCACGTCTCGAGAAGACTTAGTTCTCTTATCAAGAATCTCCCTGGCCAGGATTACCGTCGCTAATTGGCAATCTGACCTTTGCCTCCTTCGGCCTCTATCCTACGCTTCGTGCAAGGCGTTCGAACGAAACTCCAACAACCTCGGTTATCTCGATCAGTCCACTGCTCTAATCTTGATGGACACACCACGTCGTTTCGACGAAACGATGCGGCCATCGCTTATACGTAACCCTCTTTCGAATCGAATCCGTGTGAAAAATTCAAACGAAAGGAAGAACAGAGGAAAGAAATAAACGGCAGAGAGGTGAATTTCTGGGTCGAAAGATTCAACTGAATCCTCACCAGTGAAACTGATCGATACGTAGTTTTAATGCTGAGAAACAATACGACAATCTGTGACACTTTTCTCTAGTTAGGTGTAGAAAACGTGTCGTTCAGTAAAACGTTAAACGAGACCAGTTAAATTGCATCGTGACATATTATGCGATTATATAAAAAGCTTATACCCTGTTTCGTTGTAAATATTTCCACAATAGGTGGCAGCCGATAACTGTGGAAGAATTGAAACAATAATAGGGTAGAAACGCGTGGCTGATTGTTCGCGTTGGATGGTACCGTAGAGAAGCTGGGAGGGTATTGTGCGTGGCGACGATCATTGAAAATCGTCGATATTCGAACGTACGAGACTGGAATACGAGAAAGCGAGGATCCACCGTTCAACGACAACCAGCGATAACCGAATCAATGATGGTATCTCCGTTATTAGGAGGCCGACGATTCCCTTGAATAATGGTCTCGTCGCGTCGGTCACTGGACGTGCTCGTGCATCCTACACACATACATATCTATCTATATATATATATATGTGCATACGTGGCGTCGCGACGCATTCGAAACTACAGAATACTCTCTGAACGTGAATTAAGAAATTGTTCAGTTCTCCAAGGAACTGTGGCGACCCTTCTGTCTACCACCGCTAGAGGGACAGAGACACAGGAGACCATTCTCGCTAGCGCTCCCGAGAGGTCCTGTTTGTATATATACACCTTCCAACCTAACTCCTTCAGTCCCCCGCGTCTAAGGCACGGGTCTCCTAGAATGCCTTACTGACGAGTCCACTAGGAGGCCCAGGACGAAACGCAACCTTTCCTTTTCCTACGATCCTCTCTATCATTCCTCCGCCTTCTATCCTCCGTCAACATAACAGCCCACAGAACTATTCAGCAGGAATGAAATGTGTACGCTGCAGAACTACAGGAGTACTGATGTATTTAACGTTTTTCAATTTCACGGAAATCACGAAGAGAAACTAATTGTATAATGTAAAGGAGCATCGTGAATAATGGACTTTGCATGAATATCGTAGAATTCTTTTTTTTTTTTGTGTATAATGTCGAGATGTAATCGAAAATCGTTTTAAGCTTCGTTCTTAACACACTTCAAGGGTTTCTGTTCCAATATTTTCAGCGAGCACACAGGTTTTCGGTTAATTCGTGCAATGTCACGCGGTAGCTGGTTTAACCGAAAAGAATAAGGTGTAATTTTAGTATTATGAGAACTAGCACGTAAGCTCGGACGATTTTTTAACACTACGGGAAATTAAGCCCTTAAGAAACAGCACCTATTGATGCTACGGCACTCAGGGCCGTGCGTTGCAGTCTACTTGAGGGTTCTAACAATAAACGAATGGTAGCATATGATTTGGTGTTTAAAATATTAAAGGCCTCGATAAAACCTTTACCTGTACTCGTACCTCTAAAACCGGCTTCTCCCAGACGGAAAAACCCTAATTTGTTCTAGCTGTACGCAGTTTTTAGAAAATATATTAGAATCAGTTCGACTTTCAAACTGTGAACATCTATTGGAACTCGATAAATTAGAAAAGAAGAAAGAAAAATTGTAATGTGATTAAGAATTTTTTCTTTGATATGTCATACAAGATACATTGAGACGCTGGATAGAAAAATTCTTCGTACGGTCCTGACCATGGTTCCAAGCCCTTAACTGCTCGTATTTCTGTCAATTTCCATGTTTCGCCAGCTAAAACATGTTTACTTTTTGACTCCTGACCGATTTTACGATCTCGCTATATCTTGGCCCTGACTATAATTTCTTTCAATTGCAAATGCAATGAATTTCAACCATTTATAACGTTTATATGAAGTTACTTTGAAATACAGAACTCTTGTGCGCAACGATATATCGTTGTTGGTACTAAAAGGGTTCAATTTTCCACAGTGTCTCCTCGATGAAACGAGGAGGGAAATCTCCCGTGGAAAACGCGACACGCGACGTAGAACTGTTAAGTGAAACCACCCTTGTTCCATATTCTAACGAGCATTGTAGAGAGTTGACAAAGTTTCCACTTGAAGAGAGAAAGAAAAAATGAGAGAAAGAGGAAGATAAGAGTAAAAGAAAGGACGTTATAATTCAAGATTATAAAGATAGTCACGAAGGAGGCTCGAGCACGGAATTTCGAAAAGGTGTCGCGCGCTTGGTACGATCCGCAATGAACGACACGCGACACAGGAGACCTTTTTCTCTTTTTTTCTTCCTTCTCCACCATATTTCTTTTTTCTTCCCCTTTCGTTGAGTGCCTGGCGGATTTTGATCGGTCACGACACACGCAGCTAAATCCGAACGAAAAGCGAAACTGCAACGATTACAGGCACGGATATCGCGTGTCCCTGGTCTCGAAACTTATTCCGTTCAGAAACCAAGGTTGTTTTACCTGGAATTCTCGAGAACCACGACTACTGGACGGTACCAGTCGATGGTACCGATGGATTTATTATACACCGAGTGATCAAATTGTACACGAAATTGTTTTCGAAACGACCCGTGTCGCTCGTCTGAAGTTTAATATTTCAATTTTCATTTGTTTCTCAAGTCTGAAGTTTTAACAGTTTGCGGTCGATAGTTGAAAAAGTACAAAAACTGTGATATATTTGTGTATTCTGAAATAATCATTATTATTCTTCTTTGGTAAACTCTAAAATTACATTGAACAGAATACGTTCCAATTAACTTAATACATTTGACACTTTGATAAAAAATATATTCGATCGAGGGAGAAATAAAGTTGAGAAAATCCTCGACAGCCAATCGACTCGTATCGCTGCGCATCAAACGGTGTTTTGCTTAGAAATTACGCATAGTAATCAATTAACCCCTAAACGCATAGATTTTTTGAAAAAAAAAAAAAAAAACTGGCAAAAAGAAATCAATTTTCTTTTTATGTAAAAAACACACTTTAGAACATTGTCTTGGCAAAGAAAATAGAAAATTAATCAAAATGTTAATTTTAATTTCGGATTTTGATCCACATTGCAGAAAAGAGCTGAATATTGCAATATCATAGCTTACAATCCTATGTAAATGATAAATATCCATAAAACGATTCTTTTTCTTAGCTTTCACATTGTTGTTCTCAATTCTCGATTATATTCCAGTGTGAAAACTCGATAATCATCTAAAATCTCCTAATTTTATTACGTATTATTCACGAGAAGTTTGCAAACTTTCTTGACGTTTGCAAATGAGTTAAGCACGAATTGAAACGAAAATACCGGAAAGATTATTCTATTAGAGAAAGCAATGTGTACATGTAACAGATTCTGAAACTTTGAAATTACCGAAGAATTTTCGAAACATTGAACCAAAGTCCTTCGAATCCACAATTGTTCGAATTTTTCTTCGACGATGTTCGCTAATCAAGTTTCCCAGGTGAAGAACCTCCGCGAGCTTTTCCAAAAACACAGGTGGAAAAGCCACGCCTACACGCCGCTGTTGAGATCGATAAAAAAGAAAGAAACGAGAGAAAAGAGAGAAAGAAACGGGCAGCTGATAGAAAGAGACTGTCGAAACGAGATCCAAGATCGAGAGAAAGCTCTATTCCAACGCAGAGAGGCAGAAGAAGAAGGGTGGGTGGGAATTAAGGGCGATAAAGAGCGATAATAGTGGAGGTGGAGGTGGAGGTGGAGGTGGAGGAGGGTTTAGGCGAGGGAATTCAATTAGCGAGGAAAGTGCAGCGAGCGAAAGAATGTGCAGCAGGAAAGTTCGATTTCCAAGCTGAACCGTTCAATCGCAAAAGAAACGCTCGACTTTCCCTTTCTTTTCTTTTTTTCTTTCTAAATCACCCTTTTCTACACGTTCCTTCTTTCTTTCTTTCTTTCTTTCTCACCTTTACCACCTTCACAGCCATTTCGTCGCGTGAACTAGGCGGAGGTGTACCGATTGTTCAAGGAACTAATTAGGAAAGGCGAACGCGTCGCCACAATCACGTCCGCGTGTGCACGATTTCTCGTTGCGCCATTGTTACGGCCCGTCCTCGTAACCTTATCGCGTCGAGGAGTCCGCCATATTTAAAGTCGTCGAGAACACAAACGAGGATGTACAATAGAAGAAATCATGGTAATTATACGGAAAAGGGCACGCCTCGACAATTTCAACGGCCTTCAAATATGTCGCCAGAGGATAACAATTCTGATTGCGAGCTACTATTTAATTAGAATAATAAAATACCTAACAGTGTGTAACGACGAATGGTCTGACTTCTGGTTGATGATTTCAAGAAAATCATGTTTCTCAATGTCAACTTAATCTCATTAAATGTGGAACCCTGCATTTTTTTTTTCTTTTTTATAGTACGATAGAATTTCTTGAGACGATTACAGCGATCTATCGTACGATATCAGCCGTTGTTTTTGAAAATGGTATTAGGCGATTTATTCACACACTGAGATACTTAACACATTAGATTTACGAGCTTTTTTTGAGTGAACCAGAAACTGAATCTTTCCTTCCAGAAATCGATTTGTTAGAGATAACATAATTGTATATTACTACTGTATTTACAAATTCGGATATATTTTCGTATCGTTCCATAAATAAAAGTGAGAAAAAGTTGCTTTGGAAATAACAACGATTGTTTTTCTAATTTCTCTCGTGAAATCTGAAATCCGTGAAATTCACGTGTCCCGTAAATCTAGTGTTAAGAGTTTGCGTTTGAATCAAGTTAAAAGTACCGGCAAACGTTAGTCAATTTCAAAACTATAAACTTGTTAAATTGTATTATGGAATGATTAATAACAATGTTAAAGGAAATTAAACGATTTTCTTCGCTAGAAATCGACTTGTTCCACTTTCGACAAAAACATTCCTAACATTTCACAGTTCCTACATCTTGTTTTATTAATTCACAGCGATATTGTACTCCATTGACTGTGTGATTACAAATATAAAAAGAGGATATCTAAATCTAAAACTCCCATTAACTCATTTTTTCCAAAAATGAACTTAGATCGCTTAAAAAAGCAAACAAAATGGCTGATATACACTGAAAAGGTGACGAATCTAGCCAGACGAACAGAAATGTAAATATACAGTCCCGTCCATAAGTCACCGGACACTTACTAAAATTAGAATGCGGACTTTGAAATTCTACTATTTACCGTAATTTCTGAAACAGTACACTCTTTTCTTGTAACAGTAACCAGTAACTGAAGATTTTGAAATAAATCATTCTTTTCTAGAAGTATTTATTGGGATCATAGGAACTGTCGAACTAAAAATGAAGAAGATTGAACGATGCAATTTCTCAGCACCATGTTAGTCTCTATTTAGTAAAAAAACCCTTCTTAAATTCTTTATAAACACTTAACGAAGCTACAGATATGTTCTTTAATTAATTTTGAACTGTCGAAGTAAACGAAATGTGAATACAGAATAACATCGTATAGAATTCGAGCTGTATTTAATAAATACTTCTTTTTCTTAACATTTATTCATGTTATACATGTGAATTTTTAACTTAGCATTCAGATGTATCCGTAAAATAGATAAAAATAACAAAATATATTATAAATTCGCAACAGGAAATTGTATTTGCATGCTAATAATCATTTTGTTCAAGAAGCACAAATGTCCGATGATTTATGGACAGGAGTGTATATTTACATGGAGATCCTTCGTTAACCATCATAAGGGTTTAAAAGGACAGAAATAAAGGGGAACGTTTCTTTCGTTGTAACGTTTGACCGAGTGAACAGACTCAGAGGGGAGGAAAGTTCAAGGAGACCGCGGTGAAAAAATTCGCGATCTAGATGTTTGTCGAGAGAGGGGCGCGAGAGGGATTGCAGTATCGCGTGTGTGTCGTTGTTTATAAATTCTACGAGAAAATACCGCGAAATAACGTTGTTTCTTTCGACGATGCTTCAACCAAACTCCTTCCGCCTCTCCATTTTCACTCTCAGGCAGCACTCGTTTCCTTTTCCTGTACAATCGACGTGAAATACGAAACAACTATTCCTCGTCATCGAGGATTCCAACCCTGTACAAGGTGTCTCGCTTGCAATACTTTCCCTGCTAATTAAAGTAGAGTCCGTGTCAAACGAGATACCAGCGTAACATTACCGACATTTCTCTGTAATCAAACGTTTCAACTTCATTCTGAAACTCTAAGCTCGTAACTAGACTGCGGAATTTTCAGAGTACAACAAAAAAGAGCAGAACTTTGGTAGAAAGCTCTATTAATTTTGATATTCTGTATACTTTATTATTCTAATTAATAAATACTCTGCCGTGAATAATCGATCGAGTTAGACAAATTTTCTAATTTCAGCGAAAGTGTTGAAGGTACAATTTTCCCACTGGAAGATTCTTCATCCCCCGTGTAAAATATGCTCGTATAGTACTTTGAAATAAGCGTTATCAACGCGGCGAAGTCAAAGAGCGAACGATAGAGGAAGAAGCAAACTGTGTTAACCCGTTTCGATATTCCGTAGTTTCGTGTTTACGGGTGATTGGCTGGATGTCGCGGGACGAGGCAAACAACCGGCACCACCCGCTTCCGTTTCTCTTCCCCTGGAGCAAAAGGGTTCACTCTCTCTCCTTCCTGTTCACCGTCGTCGATCGCAGAGGCCAAAAATAGTGTAGCCAGCCAGCTTTCCAGAGAAAATTCATGTCAAGTCGAGGGATGATCGCGCGACATCGACGAGCCTATTGTCTACCACACTTCCTGCCACTCTTTCTCGACCTCTCTTTTCTCTATCACCTCTAACCCTTCTCCATTGGCCGCGTGTTGCCGTCTTCAGGCTCGTCTTTCACACCTTCTCGAATCGTACGAACGATTTCGTCGGTTTACCACCACTTCCTCTTTACTAACTCAAGTTAATTGCTTTGTTGAACATCTTCGAAGTATCTCCTCCTTGCGAGGATGGCGAAAGTATCGTAAACTTGCTGAACATCGGCTGGTTTTCGTAACATTTATTGTAAGATCGTAGTTCCAAGTGCAACGAAAGAGAAAGTGAGCGACAAGGGATGAAAGTCAGGTCCAACTGACAAAACTATCGACTAAACTGAAATGCAACCATCTATACAAATGCATACTAGGCATTTTAGGGCTCCACCATTGAAATTCTGGAACGATTTCAATAAAAAAGTCTCTAATGCATCATAGTTTGTAACCAATGATGTTATACGAAATGAACATTCGATATCATCTGTTAAACAGAAATTAATTATTAAATTAACACGTTGAACGCCATGATTCGAATAAACTGCAGTACTTTAAAATTGTTCGATATTATCATCGTTAGTACAACAGTGTGAAGAAATTAATGCAACGATAGAACACATAAAAATAGTTTTATTTAAATAAATAACATGTATGCTTCAAAATTATGTGCTCGTGCTATAAATTCATGTTGGCGTTATGAGCAAACCACGTAAAATCCTAACAAACTTGCCAAGAGATTGCTCGAGAAATCATCAGACGTGGACTCGAAGGTTTCAAACCGTTAGACATGAAAAACAGATTTGTAACTCCAACAAATGACTAATTAAATAATCACGAGAGAGATAGACATGTCGTTGGACGTATTATCTATACGATTTATTTACTGTTGTTAATAGAACAAATTGCAAATAAAAGAAAACAGAGGAAGTAGAGTAAGTACACGAGAGTTCGATTTTGCGAGAGAGTGACTAGGCGTGAACGTAGAATCATCTTCGGATGTTCTTCAAGCTGAAGAAGTTTCCGACGTGTGCCAGCGGGACTAATTGTTTCACTTCGGGAAAGATACCTTTTCTCTTCGGTGAAGAACTTCTCGTCTAATTGAGAATCTTCATTCCGCCCGTTATCAAACCGACTCGCCGCAGTTTTACCTCACCTCTCGCTAGGTTACCCAATTAACCTTTCGAACAGGAGTATTCCCGAGAATTTCGAGTGTTTCATTTTTCCAATTTACATTTGCAACAATCTTTATTTTCCTTTTTTTTCTCGCTCTCCAAGGGTAACGAAACGATCGTCGAAGGAAACGTTGCGTTGCGGGAAATTATTTATTTCCAGGGAGTGAGAGTGTCAAGGACGTCCACCGCAAGGTTGAGCAACATTCCAGTTTTTCTGTTTTCCTTTTCCCCACTTTTCTACACCCCCTTCTATTTTTTTTTTCACAAATTAATTTAGAACTCGTGGCACGAGACCGTGGAAGAATTGAGACCCTCCTCTACTCTTTTCTCTTCTTCTTCTTCTTCTCTACCAGTTTCAATCTGGTTCTTCGGCGCATCTCTACTCCACGACGAGCACTTTAGAGCCGGTAGTGCAACCAGCAGGTCTTGAAGCTTCAAATGTTCCTAATTAAAGCCAGAGAAAGAGAAGAAAGGAGGTAGGTGGACGTTAATACTCGACGAGGCGAATCCGGAGGGCAATTGTTTCGATTTCAACCTCTTTCTCTGTCGTTTCCTCTTCTTTCCAACCCTTCTGGATCTCTGTATGCACCAGGCTGATTCAATAAGTAAGGAAACAAAGAGCTCTAGTTCAAAAACGTATCTAAGTAAGATCTACGCTGTCTGTCGTTTCAAAGTGGCTGACGAGTAAAAAAAAAGGAGAAAATAATTCGAAAATTTGAAAATTGAAAGAAACTCTTGTTCCACACTGTGGGAAACCTACTTTAAGCAACGAGAATTCTTTAGTGTGGAACTATTATTAAAAGAAAACAACAATTGCACAAGTCACACACTTCAGATTGACGAATTTATTACATTTTCCCCTTTTCTAAATTATTCAGTTATTCCTCTTTAATTATTGTTCAAAAATGTGTTAATAAACAGTTGGTCATAAATAAAAACCGATTGTGTTTCAAAATCAGTACAAATCCTTCCCTTGTGTCTAACTTTTCATCGATTTCAATGTACTTGTCCATAAAACTTTTTATCCGGCTCGCCAAATATTTTGGAAGTTGGAATTTGGCCCAGATGAAACTTTGAGAACCTCTGGGTTGAAACAACAGTCAGTGGACGAACGAGGCTGGTGTATCGCGCGTAACAGTTCTTCTTCCGGTTCTTCTCG
The DNA here is from genome assembly GCA_951804975.1 of Anthophora plumipes. NCBI lineage: Eukaryota > Metazoa > Arthropoda > Insecta > Hymenoptera > Apidae > Anthophora > Anthophora plumipes. The sequence goes on along the minus strand of OX638122.1, from coordinate 16,685,410 downwards.
TGACTCTACATCTTTATAGAATCTACCTCGGGTAATAACAATTTCAGTTCAGCTCTCCGAATTCACCCGGTGAACGTGTCTTCCTTTCGAAGAGGAGGGAACTCGCCGGAGAAATAATCCTCAGATTGTACCCCAGTTCCAGAAGATGATTCTCTTCTTGTTAGAGTTGTTCGAGAAAACGCTGATAATTTTCACTTCTCCCCTACCCATCCATCCCTCGTTCAACCTGTATATACGATATTGTTCGTCCTCAATTTCCTTCGGCTCCAGGAGGATTCCCCCGAGCGACTTTTATTATTCCCCACTTTTAAGTATTGTCTATTTTTAGGCATGCCATTTTTAGAACGTCCCACTTCCCGATGTTCCCTTTCTCCAGAACTTCCCGAGTGTTCCGAGGTATTATTAACTTTGTATTCAAATTTTTCGGCAGCCTTAATCTCCTCTTCTTTCTTTGTCTCGATACGTATCCACTTCTCCTTCTCTCTTTTTTACATTGTGTAATACATCAAGCAGTAGAATCGACGATGTAATTACTCGCTAGAGTGTACTTTCCTTTATTGTGTATTTGTATTCGATGCTGCACCACTTCCGGAAGTGTAGCTTTACCACGCTGCTTATCGGGAGCTTCGAGATCCGACCAGATTCAACGTTTGTGCTTTCCTTCGAAATTCTACCCTTCTTCTATGCGCTCGATAGATCACGGAAATGTTCTAATTCGTTCCACAAAATCTCGTGGATTAACGAACCTTACACGAACTGTAGGCATGTGATATTGTGACAGTATTTCTGGCTAACCTCTCCAATGGAAAAGATGTGGAAAGAGAGGCAACCGTAGAGAGGAAGAGAGAAAATTGAGAAGTAAGGGAAAGCTTAGAAGTTGTGGAAAAGAGCGAAAAACACAGCGGAAAAGGATCATAAGAAATAGGGTTCGCAAGAGGCCAGACCCTGGAGCAAGCGTGAGAATTGTACAGTCCCTGGCCATCAATTTAGGGCCACTACAAATTTTAAGCATTTTTCGCGTTTTCCGTAAAATTAAAAAGCTTCTTGAAATTTTAACGATGTAGTTGATTAACTAATATCATAATACACTACTACTGTACATAATATTGTTAACACATGTTAATATCTTGTATTTCCACCCTTTGCTTCGATGACAGCTTTATATCTTCATTATTTTCCCAAATATCTGTCATTTTTCTTTTCAACTGTGACAATGTGGTGTTTGGAGATTCATCAACTATTTTTCTAACTAGGCTCCAGACATTTTCTATAGCACTCATGTCGGGAGAATTTGATTATTACCACGATAGTAACAAATCAATTGTTCACATCTTGTTCACATTTATAGGCATAAAAGTGAAATTTCCGTACGTGGTCCTAATTCGATGGCCAGGGACTGTAGAAAGTGCAAAGGATGGGATTAAAACGAAATAGAAATAGAATATGCAATAGCATATGCTGGTGTCACAGTTCTAATTCTTATCAACAACGTGCTTAACTATCGCTACAGATGTATGCTTCTCTTATTAGCACACAGGACAAATTTCAACCGAGAGGATAGAGATTTTCTTTCTTCTTTATTTTTCTTTCTATTTCTCAGGATTTATTCCTCGGTTAACGATAAAACTTTCCTCGCGGCAAGAATCGCTGAGAAATCCCCCTGGGAAACTTTTCCAATTTCACCGTCGATGTGTTCACCCCGGTTGTTCCGTTGGATGCAAAGCGACGCGAATGTCTGTCACGTTATTTAAAAGTCGCGAAGGAGCCTGTTCAAGGCCTACGAAATTACTTTATCCACGCGGCGACGTATACACTCCCGTCCATAAATCATTGGACACTTGTGCTTCTTGAGCAAAATGATTATTAGCATGCGAATATAATTTGCTGTTGCGAATTTATAATATATTTTGTTATTTTTATCTATTTTACGGTTATATCTGAATGCTAAGTTAAAAATGCACATGTATAACATGAATAAATGTTAAGAAAAAGAAGTATTTATTAAATACAGCTCGAATTCTATACGATGTTATTCTGTATTCACATTTGGTTTACTTCGACAGTTCAAAATTAATTAAAGAACATATCTGTAGCTTCATTAAGTGTTTATAAAGAATTTAAGAAGGAATTTTTTTACTAAATAGAGACTAACATGGTGCTGAGAAATTGCATCGTTCAATCTTCTTCATTTTTAGTTCGACAGTTCCTATGATCCCAATAAATACTTCTAGAAAAGAATGATTTATTTCAAAATCTTCAGTTACTGGTTACTATTGCAAGAAAAGAGTGTACTGTTTGAGAAATTACGATAAAAAGTAGAATTTCAAAGTCCGCATTCTAATTTTAGTAAGTGTCCGGTGACTTATGGACGGGACTGTACGTGTGCCCGATCGGTGAGAAACGACGAAGATTTGCCGAAAGAAAAATAGAAGAAATTGTATAATATCGTAGATACGCGACGAAAGTAAATTATTTACGTTATTATTGAAGAAATTACGAAGAATCGTACGTGGACGAATATTTGAATTCGATTCGCGTGGAGAACGGAAACGACGCACGTTCTCCAGAGACACGTGGACGAGTAGGCTGTTACTCGAATCGCCTGTCGTTTGTTAATTGATCTATTATGTAACAGCATTTCGCAACGCGTTTAATTGGAGGAGTTGCAGGCACAGAGGGGACAAATCCAACAGGGAGTGCCGTTAATTAGAAATTCAACCGCCTCTTGGAAATAATGCTAATACACGTGTGGCGACCCTTCTGCCTACCACCGCTAGAGGGACGACGACACAGGAGACCATTCTCGCTAGCGCTCCCGAGAGGTCCTGTTTGTATATTGTTACAAATCGCGATATGGTCGTCACGAACCGAAAGGTTGTCCCTCTTTTTGAGTCAATCCACTTAAGGAATTTACTCGGGATACGGGACTTAGGTAGTGCACGGGAACTTGAGTGAATAAGACACGAAAAGAGTTTTGTTGTTATAAATTTGAGGTTTATTCTACGAGATGTCTACGTCTATGTGATGTCTACTGTTCGAAAATCGGCGTGTTTCTGACGTGTTGCTGGAAGGGCTTGTTTTTTTATTAATTCGTACTATTTTCCTATTGGTGGAAGAGTATGTGGAGGTGGATGTGTGTTTTCGTGGTTGGTGTAGGTGTTTAGCTATGGGTGTGGTTTGTGAGATGGTGGAAAGAGAAATTTTCCGTTTTCTTTAGTTATCAATTATTCTGCTGGTCCTTGTAATTTTTCTGCCCATGCGGTGACCGGCTGCTCGATGGTTTTAGGCTTTCCGGTGAAATATTGTTTTATTGCGGGTTGCGCTCGAGTACGGGGCTTCCTTTCATTACGCTAGGCAGTTACTTGAGCGACGTCTGTTACGCATGTGACAATATATACACCTTCCAACCTAACTTCTTCAGTCCCCCGCGTCTAAGGCACGGGTCTCCTAGAATGCCTTACTGACGAGTCCACTAGGAGGCCCATGGCGAAAACGCAACCTTTCCATTTCCTCCGATCCTCTCTATCATTCCTCCGTCAACATAACAGCCCACACACGATAAACGCAATCGCGTAAATCGTTTATCTCAAGCGTTTACCTCTCTACATATCTATTTTCTTCGAAAACGTCCGAAAGAAAAGTCTAGAATCTAATTGCTCGTTTAACCACTTTCAATACTATGAACCACATATATACGCGTTTCCCAAGTTTGAATATTCAGATTTATCATGATCTATTCTCAAGTTGCAGGATTTTCGAAACTTCTTATCGCTCTTCCCAAATAAACGATGCACGTTGAAGAAGAGAGAGGAGAACGTTTAATTCAATTGAACGCAAATAAAGCATGAAAACGGTAACCTAATCACACGTCGATCGATACTGGCTGTGTACGCGAAACAGAATTCCGTCCACGTACAGCGTTTCACTTTAAAGTACTCTGCACTCAAAGGGTTAATAAAAAAAAATAAAACGAGATCCCGAGTAAATAAACTTTTCGTAAAAAACGTTCCTCGAAATAGCGAAACGCCAAGATTGTTCAGCGTAGAACAGGTTGTATATAGAAATGGGAAATATATGATAAATATCGCGGGCGTAGGAAAAAAAAAGAAGAAACGTTCCCTCCTCCATTTGTCAAGGTAGAACGTTCGATGCAAATGAACCGTCATCCATTTCTGCGGATTTTAAGGCTGTTAACTGTGCCCGTCGGTCCACGTGCATCGTTAAAAGCGAATTACGAGCGATGAATTTGCATCCACCTCGCGGAGAGGTGTGCGTAAACGAGAGCACGAGGCTGCACCGTCGAACCGGGGTCCATTGTGAGAAAAGGTGAAAACGTCGAGAAATAGGCGGGCACGTATACCCATTCGACTCGACGTTTATTACTCCCCACTGTTAAATTGCCGCGAAACGAAATCTCGCGAAAGATTCCGTACTACCCGCCGCGATTTATCAATCCTCCAGAATCGATCCCTCTTTAATTGGAACTTTCGGGAATATCCGTTTCACCAATTTTTTCTCCAACTCCTCGGTACTAACCTCGAGAGAGAGATGCAACTCGTCGGTTGTCAAACAATTCTGCTAATTTTACTTTAATTGTGTTACAATTAATTTTGGTAATTTTAATGTAATTGTTTAAATGTTTCTCCCAACTGTCGCGAAAATGAACTTTCGCGCGTACGATTGCTTCGAGTTTAGTTAGGACATCTCCCGTTTCATCGATACTCTCCAAGATCGACGGAGGACAAATTCCCGGGACAAGATAAATTTCTATCGCGACACACTTGGAACAGAGAATTTACCGCGGGGTCACCGTTTAATTCGCTAAAAATCCCGGTTACTTAGTACGCTTTTACCGTGGCCAACAAATAATGCGATTCATTCTGTCCTAATATAGGTTGGTGATTTATCTTCCGAGCTCTCTGGCTTTCCTCACTCCACTGCTCCCGTTTCCTCTATTTTTCTTTATCCCTTTCCCTTTCTTTCTTTTTTTTTTTCCTTCAATACTCCCCCTCCCCGCCATTCCTGCCCCAGTGAATTTCCTCTTTATTAGATTTAACCTTCTTAACTTGCACGGAGCTTCTCCGCTGGTAATGGAATCTCTCGTCCTTCTTTCTCATGTCCGTTCTAAGTAACTTCTAGGTTCAATCAACACGTGGTGTAAAACGCTGTACAGATGATCCGGGGTGAAAGAACGAGGGAAAAGTGTGACACATTTTCCAATAGGGAAGCTCGATTTTTAGAAGAAACGAGAAATAGGACTACAATTATCGTCGACAATTTCTACGTCAAGTAATATCCATGCTTTTTCATTTCACTATTCCTTCGCTCCTTAAATTTTCATCGGTTAACTTCTCCAGACGTGTACAAATTCAATTCTTCCTTTAGTATAATTCAAACGAACGGCGATACGAGTTCTTCGTAACAGTTACCTCACTCGTACAGAGTCGTGGCTGAGGTCAACCGTAGGTGCACGTGCACTCGACGAATCTTCCAACGCCAGTTTCCTCGAAAACAACAAACCTCCCGACGAAAGAAAAAGAAAAAAACTATGGTAGATCACACACGAGTTTATATACCTATCGTTCATATACCGCGAGAATCAACGATAAAATATTCCCAGCAATTTTACAGGTTTCGTTTTCCACGCGCCGTGCAATCGAACCTCGTCGACAGCATCGTTCAATCGAACCCTCTGGCATCGACAGATTCGTCGAAGGGTTAATAACCCAGCACTCGCGAGACAGACTGCGAATCGATATTAATAGCCCACGACCGACAACCGTTAACGAGAGACACGGGCCACAGCGAGAAGAAAATCGCGAGAAAGAAAGAAAGAAAGAAAGAAAGAAAGAAAGAAAGAAAGAAGTAGGAGAATACATAGTGGCTAGGGAGGGAGAATTACAGGACACCGCGTGTCTCGTGCACCCGGTGGTTATTCATCTTTTATTCGGGCTCGCGACCGGGTCGCGCGTCGTGGGCCACTCTCCGTGCTCTCTTACTCCCTCTTTCTCTCTCTTTTCTCTCTTTCTCTCTTTCTTTCTTGCTCTGGCTCACTCGGGGCGGTCGGTATTTCTAAAAATAGTCGTGCATCGAATAACGAGCAGACCGCGCCGCCAAGGGTTGAAGTTTGCATTGTGAACGCGTACAGTCCGTCCTGTATACGGGCTAGCCCCCATGTAACCGAAGATTTGACCCAATGACCCAACGAGCGCGACCGAAACCGGCCGGAAACGCCCGATCCTCTTTCGCCAACCGACTCACGCCGCTCTCTCTGTCTTTCCTTATTGCTATACTCCCACCATTCGTCTACACGCCTATCCCTATTCCCACCTCACGCCACGCTGACGCTTTACAACTCTATTGCGTCTTTCTTCTCGCTTTACCACCTTCTGGTGCGTTAATTTTTCCGGCAAACTGGTCAATCACCAGAGGCAATCTTCAGTTTGATTTTACGACTTCGTATGCTTTATTTAGCTTCAGTCTTTCCGATTATACAGGGTGGCGCGACCTCGGCCTGGCGGATTATAGTTGTAAAGCACGCAGTATTCGTCAGTCACATTTCGCCGCCAAACCGAGGTTAGGTAGATCTTGCAACCACCATAAAACCCTCGTACAGAAACGTGGTCGCTGAGGCTCTTACATCTACGAATTATTTAACCTACCACCACCATGGCTAGCAACAATCCTCTTTTAAATATTCAGTCATCCCCATCACGTCAACCAATCGCAACGCGATATAGTCTATTAAAGAGTAAACGCAAAAATAGCAGCTTCGAATTTAGAAAATAATCTCTTATAATACGGCTTTTCTCGGCAGGCGTTACAAAGTTACCACTTGTTTCGTTAAATTTAAAACACTCTGCGAAACTGTTGTAATTCGGAAAGAAGCTCGTACCGGGCATATGTTAATACGAACATTTTTCCTTATCTTAGCGTACTGAATCTATCCCCGTGATGCTCACATTTTCTGAAACGTCCTGTATGTGTAGCGAGGTTACTCGTACAAACTTCGTTTTACGGAAGATTGTATAATTCAGGAGGAAATTTGCCCTTTCATTAGTTTACCGTTTTATTAGAATTCTACAAAGAGATCAGGATGACGTTATCCGATAAACCATCAGAATGAAATGAAATCTTCGGCCAGAGTTTTACGAGTAGTTTTGAATCCATTCGGTGAATGCGTTAAATGTAGATTTACGTTAGATTAAGCCTAATCGTTTCGCGGGGATATAAATCGTGATTAAGACGGCGTTACGTAACGCTTAGAAGTAACAGGTCTTGCGTTACTGTTGCTATTATTGTTACTATTGTTACCACATTGTGCACTCTGTCTGTTAACACAGACGATCGACTGACCTGTCCTTGTCCATAGATGTCATCGATCAGCGATGCGTAATTCTAACGCGACCGCGAAAAAAACAAGCATCTACCGAGTCTCTAGTTTCTCACCAATTTCTCCGTTTACTTTATCGATAATAATACTATCCTATCCCCTTATCGTTTACCGTGAAATCACTTCTAAACCTGATATGTACCAGGCGATTACTTATCCGACGATTTAAACAAATAATCGATGGAATAAGTATCGCGGGCAGCGGTGGAGCGTATCGAGTGTATTTGGAAAATATTTTCGTGCGGTTCTACACTCGTATCGATTATCCGCGCGGACGACCTGTTACCAAACTTTTTCCAATTTAAAACCCGATTGTTTTTCGAACGGTTGTGAGCTCCGGGGAAAAAAGTCCCGTATTTCGCTACCATCGCGCTACTCACTCTCCGATCCGATATTTCTTTTCGATCGATCGATTTCCCGTTACGAATCGATACGGCACGCGCTCTTTCACGGCTCGAAGACAATCGAAGGGGGAAACTGTCTCCGCGAAAATTCACGTTGTTCGACACGGTTCGTTCGTAATCGATACGTTAGCCAGGACTGCATTGCTTACTGTCCAAGTACTAACGTTCTTAACGGATAGTACTAACGGCAGCCTAACAAAAATCGACGGCAAGTTCACCGACATCCACAGAGAAACTTTCTTACTGTCGATATTACTATACTTGCCGTACGAATTTTTAATCGAAATCCTCTTCTTGTAATATAGTTGCCCACTTATTCCTACAAACTAGACATATTAAAGGTTAAAAAGTAACAGGATCTTCGAATCTAATAAAATAAAAATAAATTCGATACATTCTAAATAAATTCTTTACACACAGAATAACCGTGTTTTTCGTCGTATGGGTGAATTATATTTTATTTAGCTTCTCCAAGATGATCGTGAAGTCTCTGATTATCTTTTCTATTAGTTCTGTGTCTTTCTACCAACGGCAGTCTTAATTTCTCGATCAACACGAAACGACCACGTCGCAACTCCAACTACTCAGCAACCGATTGCAGATATTTAAAAAAATAAAAGAAGATACAGTAGCTTGAATATCGCTGGGGTTAATTTAACCCCACCTGATTCGTGGAAGATTAACCAAAAAAAAGAAAAAAAAGCCTAACGTTACCTATGTTGGGGTCGACGTTAGATCATCTAGCAATTGTACTAACATTACTAACACTCGGTACCGACATTTCCCTGGCTCCGGAAGTTCGTGTATTTGCTCTGAAAGCGGCAGCTACACGAGCTTGAGTTTTACGACACGAGGATGGGAAGCGAGAAACGGTGAACGGTTCGTGAAAATGTACACCGGTGCGCTACGCGAGAATTATTCGCGAAAAACGATAAAGGATCGCTCTAAACGTGAAAACACAGAAGCGGGAGGAGGGGAGAGGAGAAAAGAGCAGGGAAACCTGTATTTTTATCGGCGGCGAAAGCGCGGCAAACATTCGACAGGGAAAACAGATGGTACATCGCGGTTTTATCGAAAATCGACGACATTCTCCTGGCTCTAGGAAACAACCGTTACGAAAACACAAAGTTGCCCATTTAAATTCGACAGTTACGTAAGAAAGACGCAGAGAGATGGAAATTCGATGGAATTTTCAAAACGGTGATTTTTTCGACCTTGTCGAAATCAATTTTTTCGCGCAATCAACGCGATACACGGACTTTTCGCCTCCTTTTTCCGCTTCTATTCGCGTATCGCGAAGCATCCACGCTGCGAACTGTGCAAACACTCACGGCACCAGCCGGAAATCGTTCGCGAAAAGGAGAATGGAGAAGTATAGCGAGTCCGCGCGATATGGAACTCCCGTCGCGCTTATTTCCCACGATTTTTCCACCAGTTTCGCGCCCTCTTTCACTCGCTTCCAGTCGCTTTTCCCGAAACATGTACTCCGCTGCACGAAGCAAACGGTCTTTTAATTTTACTCTATTTTTTAAGCACCGAAACACTTTTCTCATTTTCGAATTGATCCATTTTTTTAAGGCAACAAATCAAAAAGGTCAGTATAAAAATACTAAACGGTGTTAAATACTGACAAAAAGGGATTAAAATATCGACTAGTAAAATACAAGCTCTTTTTTTATTCTTCCTTGTTCCCTGTAATTCGGGTTCAACCCTTTCGCTACGATAGAGTTCAGTAACATTTTATCGTTGCTCGTGAAATTTGTCGAATTGTCTTCGAAAGTTTAGAAAGTACTAATTTTCAAATTTGTAAGAATTGAAATAGAAGTATAGATAAAATTCCGATGAAAATGCGTTAACAGAATAGTACGAGCCAAATTTACAAAGCGATAACAGTAGTCAAAGGGTTAATACTACTTTTTCACATCTTTTTTTACCACCGTCTTTCCGTCTGAGATATGTTTTTCTCAGGGAATTTTCTATTGTCATATTCTATTATCAATTTTCTATTTCATAATCGATAGTGTCAATCGAAGCCGGAATTCGAAGTTACTTCGCGGCAAAGAAGCTAACGTATCGGAATTTCCGAAGACAGAAATTTTTAGAGTAACTCTAACGGTCGAAACGTCGACACGGAGGTAGAAAATCCCGAAGAAGCTGTCCTAAATAAGTCTTGTTGAAACACATTTCGAAAGATCCCTCGGAAACTTCGAAATGTCCACGTGAGTTCAACTCGATTACTTGGACAGAATTCTTTTTTATTTCCATTCCGGAAAAGTTCGGTCAGAGTATCGAATTAACGACCTCCTGAGAAACATTTCTCGAATTAATAATTCCGAGTAGAAAATGTAAAAATCGAAAGACGGTTAAAAAAAGGAAAAACTAAAACTCGAACCCAGGGCCATTTAAGATTGAAAGTCACACACTGTTAGTAATACCTCTCTAATAAGTCACCTGCACTTGAACTACTTCGTGCAGGTACTTAACCAGGACAGATATACCTGTCCTATAAATCGTTATTATCTCCGAGTAATAAATTGTTACACGGAATTACACAGGCACTGATAATTCGAGCAATAATTATTTCAATTTCTCTAAAGAAATATTATTCGTCAGTTTATTTCCTATATTCAGCTGCTACATTAACACCTGTCCTACAAAATATGTCCTGAAGTCTCTAAATCCAAGTAGATTAAAATTTTTGTTTATCTTACACTTGATGAAAAAATAGCTGGTGTCATAAAACTAGGTTAAAAAAAAAAAAAAGCAAAATTCTAAACTGATTTCACTAAATTTTTTATTTCTAAGCAATTACAAAGTAAGAAATTGCTTAGAAATAAAAAATTTAGTGAAATCAGTTTAGAATTTTGTTTTTTTTTAACCTAGTTTTATGACACCAGCTATTTTTTCATCAAGCGTAAGATTGTAAGAGTGTAAGATAAACGAAAATTTCTATTTTTCCGCGAAATGGAGATAATAATTGGGATCAATTAAGAATTTTCTTGAAATTGAAAAGATTGTAATTCTTCGGACGATTCGTATAGAGAGGAGGAGGAGGATATGATTCTAGATCGAACGTAGGTGGAAATAATAGGAAAAACTCGAGGCAAATATTTGCAGGAATTAATTGACAAATTGATATCCATCCAGTAGCCACTTTATTCGCGTCAGCTCGTGTCCGGTAATTAACGCACGATGTAATTAATGCCGCGTTTATCCCGATTATTCGAGAGCCGTTCCGTCGAGCGGAATTACAAAATTTCGCATCGAGACACGACCCGCGCGGAATTTCAATTATTTTATCCCACGCAATCTTCTCCCTCTTTCCTCGCAAAAAAGAAAAAAAGAAATTTTTCCTTTTTCCATTCAACTCTCGACAATTAACCTTTCGTATCGTCCTGGTGATTATGACGGGAAACACGAGAGGGAAAATTGCTAGGGAACACGACACGGTTCGATCTTCTCATTTATAATTGACAGTCTATCGTTGATAAAATAATTCATTTCGATTTCTCAAGGAATTAGAAATCAATCGCTGCGCTGCTACCATTTTCTTTTTCTTCAAACGTCTTTCCTATTTATCCTTCTAACGCACATTACGTATTACAACGCGTTTACGCTCGTAGATAAATAATTGATACACGTAACTTCATCTTTACGACGAATTAACTCGTCATTGGTTTAATAATACCTAAAATACAGTCATTTATTCGTCAAAGAATTTCTTATTTAATCTCGTATTAAATATAAAATGTGCCCTATTCACGTTTGCAAAAAGCAACAAAGAAAAAGAAGGAAAAATATAGCTATTTATCATTTTTACCGATTTTTAGTCGCAAACCGTGGAGATTGAATTTTTATTTGAAAGTTCACAGTTCATTGGTACAATTACCGTTATTCCTATACTTTTTCTTTATTAATTTCAATAATACACTTTTCGAACTCTGTTCTGTTATCATTTCCAATATGTTGCAAAAGTGTACACATTTTACATTTAAAACACGTGTCGTATTTGAATAAAAGTATTTTCAATCGAGAATTATGCTTGCTCGAATAAATCTTTATTATTCCCGTGATTTTATTACATTAATTTTATCATCACACCTTCAGTTCTCCGTTTATTTGCATTTTGACACGCGTTTCCGCAAGTATCCTATTAAACAAACGTTATTATTTCTCGTATCGAGGATAAAAGGGTTGAATATTCGTAAAGATCAAAGCTACACGAGCGTAAAACGTAACCGTAAATCTTCGGAAGGGCTTGGAAAATGTAATCTAACCGGTGGTTAAAGAATCGTGAGTGCGCCGAACGTGAAAAGAAATTGTCCACGGATACCAGAAATACCAGCAAGTTTATCGAGCCGATAAAGCATTATGTGGCTCTATTGAAAATTTCCTGCTGCCCTCACAAAGGGATGAAAAGAGTGAATACGTGAGCCCCGTGCAAAAGTGCAAAAGGTCACCCCTCCCTCCTTTTCTGATCGTTGCGTTCGAATCGACGAATGCCTTGGAAAACCAGCTACCTTGTGTACAAAACCGTATACACGGTGCATTAAACAACGTCCAATCGGTTTCCCGCTTATTTCTACATCCTCCACACTCCTATTCAACGTGTACACGTGTGTGCACACTCTCGTCCAGAAGTCATCGAGTTACTTTTCAATTGTAATCCATCTAAAAACGTGTTCTCTCTTATAATCCTGGTAAAGCCAAGCAGTCGATCATTAAACGCAAAGTTGCGATATTTCTAGAATTTCGAATGATTTCTCCCTTAACCCTTTCTCCAGGACAGATTTAAAGAGGGATATATGTTCAATTTTCACCTGGAAAATTTCTCAAATTAGTTTCGAAAGCGTACAAATTAGTAATTTTAAAATTCCTGAAAATGTAATACTTGTTTCGTTGAATTAAAATAGAAGCGCGGAAAGAATAAAATTCAGGTGAAAGGACGACAACAAAAGAGTACTATCCAAATTTCCGAAATGCATATAAAAGCCAAGTAGTAATTAAAAAGTTAATTAAATATACAGTTAAAAACCTCTTGGTAACTTTTCAGACGTTTCGTTCGCGACAACTGATTTCCAAACCGACTCGTGATCATTTCGAGAAGCACACGATTATATTTACATTTTTAACAATCTATTTCATCTAATCTGACGAATTCTTCTTTTGTAAAACTTTAACGATAAATTGTACGGAATTGTAAGGATATTTTGTAAAGGAAGGGGCGCCCGAGTCAGGTTACTACGACCCTGGAAAAACTACGAAAGAGTGAAGGTATATACGAAGAAGCGCTGCGTCGCTTGTTTTGTGGGAAAAAAGAAATAGTATCGAAATAGCCGCGCTATAATATCGAAATAAAGTGTATTTATATAGAAAAGCCTATACTTTCTAATTTCGCTTGGCAGTCAAAGTGTTAAATACGAAAGAACTGTTGACGGTAACACATGGAATAACACGGTATGCGTCAGCTTCGCTTCCGCATGCACAAAGTAAAATTAATTCTCGATCGTAGCCGTGGCTACTGAGTAATTTACGAAAGGGTATATACCGAGCGGAAACGAAATAAACCAGATGAACTGGTGGCGTGGCTGATCGTAAAAAGATCCCAAGGTGAGTATACAGAGAATACGTAAATACAATGCTAATCTGAAATCGACTGATCATTTTTCACGCTTCGAGGAAACATACTTTTACGAGCTGCATGTCCTACCTCTGTACATATACATATCTACAGTGTACGTGGATAAAAACCTCCTTACGTAACGAAGCCATTGGCCATGAGGGAGGATTCCAACGAGGAAGGAGTAAAAGGGAGGGAAATTGAAGTTTCGAGACGACGGCTAATGGAAGGAGGAAATTATTACTGTTACACCTGGAGTGCCACTAGTGTCTGTAATATAAGTACACCAACCTCTCAGTTTGCGCGGATAAAAATCGCGTAGAATCTGCTTGTATGAAAAAAAAAATTAAGAAAAACATCGAATGAAAAATAAAAAAAAATTTTTATAAAACCAAAATAAATTTTATTCGGTGTCAGAATCTGTGCTGCAATTAAAAACGCTATCGAAGCTTAAATCGTAGGATAAGGGGTTAAAACAAAAAAAAACAAAAAAGATTAGAGTTATGTAATTAATTAAAAATTAAGCTAAAGTAAAAATTTCCGTCTCTCCGATGTGTAATAAGTTCAACGAAAGTTTATAGACAACTGAACCTATCTTAGAGATTTCGAGGGTTTTTTCCTTGCTAGGATTGTTGATAAAAATTTTCCAAAGATTTTGAGGAAGATCTTAGAATACTACATGTATTCACTGGACTTATTTTCACGTTACAAAGATTCACGCGTTATTTTCATCTTACTTATGCTTCGATGAATGCTGACTAGATAAAAAACGTGAGCGACTAGAAACGTTTTCGACGTTTATTCGTCTGATCGAGTAACAGAGACAAGTGTTCGCTCGCAAATAACGAACAACCGTGTCAGATTTCTTTCTTCGACCTACGGAATAATTTCTCGCCGAATAAAATCGTTACTCGTCATTCAGAAATAAACGTTGCTCGAAAGGAAGTTCGTTCAATTCCGTTCCCTCGAAGTGAAATAAATAAACGAAAGAAAAAGTTTGCTAACCGTATAAGAAACAGTTGAAGTGCCTGATGAATAAATCGCAAGAACGGGGACCATCGGCGAGTATTCCACAGGGAAAGAGACGAACCTCAAGTGTGTTTAATTCTCGTTGAAAATTAACATCGTTCAGTCGGACAGGAAATTTCCTTTCAAACGATCGAACCGGATCGTTCTTCGATGAAATATCCGGGCAATTAATTGCCCTCGACTCGTCCCCTAACCCTGATTCTCTCCTTCGATGCGGATTAACGATTACACCGGCTATCTTGGAAATAACCACTCGAAAACGTCGCTCGACTTGATTTCACCGAGACAGAGAGACACAGAAAAAAAGAAAGAAAGAGAGAGAGAGAGAGAAAAGGAAGAAACAACGATAACGATGTAAACGCGATAACTTCGTCACCGTTGCTAGGGCTCTTTCTTAAACCGTTTCGCGGTCGTTTCAGCGACATTGTTGAAGGGTTAATGGCCAATTGGCTGAAGAAGCCTGTCGTCGTCGTCTCTGTGTTCCACGGTTGCCGCCTTCGCCGTGACAATTTCGTTCGCCAGGCAGTTTCAACCACGAGGACGAAAAACACACGAGGAGAGGGCCGTGGATACGTGACTGCACCGCTCCTCTTGACGGTTTCTCGCCGCTAGTTAATTCATTCGCGGCACGTTTGAATTGAGGACGTAACAACCTGTGCACAAGCACCCGGAACAGAAGTGCGAATGAGAGGGGGAAAGTGGCACCGTGCCGCGTGGTTTACACTCCCCTGTATAAATACGTATACAGTGGTGGAAATACAAAAGTATTGGGGCACGATTGCTACGATTGCTACGATTCAAGTACTCGTAACTATCCGGACCAATCGATTCGAAGGGAAAAATCGCTTCTTAACATATTCATTTACCGTTTATCCTAGTTTATTATATAACAACAGCTAATAATATCAACGAAGTTATACCTAAAATAGTATATAAATTCACGAAGGTGTATTAAACGTTAACCAACTCGATTAACTGGGAACTGTATGCATACACCTAGTTACTTATACGTGTACAGCGTGTTTTCACCTAACTTTATCATCTGCAATACACTCGAGGTTCGTAAATATTAACCCTTGCACCGGCAAACGGTTCGTTTGCCCGGGTCTATTTTGACCCGAGTTACCTATCCTACGATGCACGCTCTAATTATCTCTGTTTATCATTTGATCTGTTATCTTCTTGACGCTCGGGTCAATTATTATTTTTTCTTCTATTGGTGTGTTTGTCACTAATACATTAAAAATCGTACATAAACGTTTCTCAGAACCGTTGGAAAGTTTCGCAAGAGCGACTGTATAAGCAACGGTAGCCACATCTATCTTGACGCGAGACGGAAAGTTTCGAGCGATGCAAAAACGTCGAAACAGTCCCGCGCGTATCGTAACCTCGCTACTGGCTTCGTGCAGCGATCAGATTTCTCAGCGTTGCTCGTGCAACGCGTCCTGGCATCAGACGTCGACAACGGAAGCTTCGAGTTCCAAGGTGTATCCCCAGAGACAGAGAGAGACAGAGAGAGAGAGAGAGGAAGAGAGAGAGAGAGAGTCCCGGGGATAGGTCGGAAGTCGGGCTGATGTTCGCATACAGCTCCGGGGAATATTCGAAAGTTTCACGGAAGATCCGAGAACGTTCGCAGGCTAAGTAAGTCGCGAGAAGCTGAATCGGATATCGACCAGCCTGAAAGCCAGCCAGACCTCCTGGTATCGTCGAATTACAGAATCTTTTATACATGCTGCCTGTCTCAGAAATTGCCAGACCGTCGAATAATCTAACCTAACCTTATTACTTCGATTACACCAGGTGTCCTTAACAGGATGATATCCATAGATGTGAAATATAAAGCGGGAATTTTCGTGGAAAGATGACTGGAAAATGTGGAGCAAGATTCGAACATATTCTGGAACACTCGCATAAAAAGGGCTATCCGAGAAATTAGAGGAAACTGTCGTTACTATTTTCCCCAGCAACTCTTGCCAACTTTTATCAACCGACAGAAAAATGTATCGGTGTTTAGAGTTGAGATAAATCGATTTCGCAAGGAAATAGTTTGTATTTATACGTGATACGATAAACTCGGAACAGTAATACAGATAGTCTGCAGCTGTTAGACGCAGGCGTGAGTGCAAGTGCACGCGTACTCGACGAATCTTCAACATCGATTTATTCGAAAATAAATGTTCGCGTAGAAAAATCTTACCCTACATTATCCACGTATTTTCTCCCATAGATTCGCCATTTTTCTTCTCACACCATCTGATATCGGAATTGTGTATTGTTTAAAAACCTAACCTAACCTCCAATTTTCTCTTTTTCTTTTTCAGTCTTTTCTTTACTTCCTTTACAACCACACTTTCAAAGAGCAAAATTTTCATAACGATCGTACCCGTACAGATTTCGTGGAACAAAAGAGAAATCAGCAACGATACCGAGAAGACACAAAACGAACGGAAAAATTCACCGAGTATCAGAGACATTACCATTCCATTTATACACCTGAAGTCGTTCAGGATAGCAACGTGGTTGCTACGACTCTCGAGGGTCCTAAACGTTTCCGGCACACACAGAACGGTGCCTCTATCTACCCGATGCTCCCCGAAGTAATCAGGGACTGGTTCACAGTCGAACTCGAAGTATGTCCCGCAATCTGTGGCGAATATCCAAAATCTAAACGTCTCCAACTGCACCAGCTAGAAATTACAGTTCCCTCTCCTATGGGCGTAGCATTAGAACGGAGATTCTCTTCCGTTTCCGTTTCGCGCAACAAACGCATCCGACCATTCGTTAGGTTGTACAACAGCAAGAATAGAATTGTTTCGAAAGACAGAAATAGTCAATACTCGAGTTCTCTTTTTGCAACTCTTTTATCTGAGCTTGTGACGAAATATATTTCGTAATCGGTCGATGTAGGAACAAGAGGCAGGCATTGAAAGATGTAAGAATTTCTGCGATTTCTCGCGAAAAGCGAATATAAATCGATCTTGTGAATTTGAAAAGTTCTCCTCGAAAAGTTATATACTTCGAAGTTGATCAATTTGTTTCGAAGAAGGTTGAAGAAACACCACTTATCATGCTGACCCTGTTGCCGAGTGATGTCTAAGAGATGTTCAGTCATCCAACAGCGGCATTAGTACGATTCCCAAAATGGAAGCAACGCTGGCAAATATTGGTTCAACACGCGAAACGTCGACGAGTTTCCTCGAGGCTATACGCGACATACTATGGTCAAATGAATTATTTCGTCCGGTCGTGAACGATTATCAGAGTGTAAGAGACGGTTGTATAATACCAGCTGGCTTCCAGGACCGCTTATCCTCGTGGATCTTGGGAATCCCAGGCATGCTGGTTTAATGGGTCAATGCCGCGGGCACCCACACTCGGTTTAACCCTTTCACAACACAGCCTATTCATCGTTGGTGACCTTTGACCAGACCGATAGACCGTGACCGGCCTGTTTTTCCTCGCTAGAGTCACTCGAGGATGCTCCGAGCTGAGGAGGCTACTACAGGGGTGTGTATCGATGGAACGAGTTAAGGAAGTTGGATCACTTTTAGGCGGGTTAGATGGTCGATTCGTCAAGTGGCTGAGTGTGCTTCAAACGGGTCAATTAAAATTTCAAACTTAGACACCAGTTTCCTAATTCTCGGAATTTTCGGAATTTTCCAATATCCGAGCTACGAAAATTCCGAAATTTCACGCAGCATTCGCCATTTTTATCCTCCGTTCTCTCCCGACCTTTCTCTGTCTCGGCTAATTTTAATCTTTCCCCCCTGAACCTTCGCTAATTATAGCCCGGTTTAACGCGAAATTTAATAAAATTTAATAACGGACTAGACGCTCGCTCTAACCATAATACACAGCCCCATTCCCCAGGCACGTTGTGTCCCGGTTGCCCGGTTAGCCATGAGTATCAAATATCCAGCAAACGCGCGGTAGTTCTTTGCCGCTCAAATCCGAAACGCTGGGAAGGCCAATTAACGCTTGGCTGGTTACCGTACCCCAACCACTTCGCCCAGTGGTTCGTGTTACTTCCCACGTGCACGACGAATCCAAACAAACGCGATAAAAGAGGCACACAACGCGGCGATATCGCAAATTACCCTCTCCTGATCCAATTACATTAATTAAATATCCCCCGTTGGTTGAACGAAACAGAAGCTGGTAGAATGAAACGACAATCTTTTTCCAACTGCTCATCCCTTATCCCTGTCTATTTAAACCGTGAAACGCCTCCAACCGGAGAATCTATCATGGTCATCGCGAGTAATCTCGTTATAACGGATGCAACTTTTATCTCTGCACGCTCACCACGGTTACGTAAAGTTATTAGTTTGACCTATTTCCATCACCGGGTGAAACAGAGACAGAAGGAAACGAGGAAGAGAGAGGTTAAGGGAGCGTAGAATGGGAAGCACGCACTAAAATGCCACGAATTCCCAGAAAACCCCTCCTCGAATCAATCTCTCTCTTTCACTCCCTTCTTTGCCTTTCAATTCTCTACCTTCCCCCTTTTCTCCATCTCCTTCCACGCTCTCTCTCTCTCTCTCTTTCTCTTTATCACTGTGTCTCCCTCTGGTTCGACGCGATGTAAACCCATTGGGAGAACAGCCCGGTATACAGGATGTTTCCGAAGATGTGGACATAAAAGAACAAGAAAAAAAAATTGATGTAAACGTGTGTCCTAAATGACTTTTTTCCCGAATTATAGCCGTTTTTATGCGAAACCTGTTATTTTACCCTTTGCGCTTCGAGTATTTTCTTTTTTTGTGTGATCCATTTATCAAGTGCAACACACTTTCGCAACGAAGCTTTTCAAAATTAAAAGCTTCGTTTTGAAAAGAAAATGAAAAGATGATTACACGTTCATAAGTTTATTTACTTTCATTTATTATACGAAGTCGCTTTATTTCAACAGATGAGATCTTCTATGCTACTTGTATTTGCTCGTTACCGCTGTGTATCTACTGCGTTACTACTTGCCCTACTGTGTTATATACCAATGTGTGTTTGTGTGTAGCTGTGATTCGTTTACGAATTCGAAGACTGTCGAAGGAGTAGGTAGACCGTTGAACAATCTGTTTGCTATATTAGGGAGAAAGCAACGGAAAATCTGGTCGCCAAGTAGGTTTAGCGCATGTGGTGTCCGACTGCGCAGGTCTTCGAGTGGTTCGTGTCTTTACAAATCTGAGAAGTCGTTTCACGACCGAAGAAACAGAACGTGAGAATGAGTGGTAATATAAGAATGACTGGGAGACAAAAGGGGCTATAACTCGGAAAGAAGGTCGTCGTATCGGGACCGAATGAATCTATCTTGAAAGTTACGCCCACATTTTCGGAAACATCCTGTAGGTATTTCCGTATGTCGTCGACGGAACGGATCGAACGATCGGAAAAAGAAACCAATGAAAGTAATCGTACTCACGTTGACTGCTGCTCCGTCGTATGATGTTCTCGAGGAATGTGTTTTGCGGGGCGACCAGGCCCCTGCGCCCCCCTGGCATCCTTTCTTCCTTGGATGATCCCGGATCCTGGTCGCTGCGGCTATCAGGACCTCGTCCAGCCTCTGGCTACGACGATCACGTGCTGTCTTCCTCGCCTCATGTCAGTCTTCTTCCCCGCTACTTTTACCCCCCTCCTCCCTCTCTTGTTCACCTCACTTGAATTCTCGTTTACAATAGCTGCGATACACACGGATGCACACACACACGCGCGCGCGCGACTAACGTGCCCACGTTCTTCACTAACTGAATGTCATGATTCGAGGATAGTTCACCATCGTCGCGTGGATCACCCGCCGTCGGTCCTGGAACCGGTCCAACAGACCTTCTGACACGCACGCGCGTACAACTGGTTCACCCCTTCAAGTCCTTTGCTCTTAAAAATTCCTCCTCTCTCTCTCTCTCTCTCTTTACCTTCCTCTCTTTCTCTCTCTCTCTCTCTCTCTCTCTCTCTTTCCCTTCCTCTCTCTTCGCTATCTTTCTCTCTCTCTCCCTCCTTCGCGTGCGAATACTCCTCGCGAGAGAGCCAACATATATAGTTCCTCTGTAACGTGTGTAACGCGGTACTGACAATGAGCAAAAAACGGAGAAAAAGAAAGGAAGAAGTAAACGGAAAAAGAACGCGAATCTTTCCCAACCGAGATAGAACCGTCTGGCAGAGACCTAAGACGTCTCTGTCGTCACCTGAACGTGGCTGCTCTCCTCTTCCTCCAACGAACTGCGTTTAAACGCCTCCTCTTTCTCGTTGTTTCGTCGTTCTCCAGCTTCGCCAGTGGTAGGAGGGATGATTCCCGTTGAGATGGTGGAGCAGGAGGGCCGAGGCTGGCAAACTGTGTACAATGGGAATAAGGGAACAACACGTGAGACGAGATGGTGATGGTGATGGTGGTAGTGGTTGTGACGGTGGTTGCGGTGGTGGCGATGGTGGAGGAGGAGGACGGTGATCCGGATTTATCGAGACGCCGTGGACGGCGACGTCGATCGGCTCGCGGAAGTGTCCTCGCTTGGTGGACGCGCGATCGATGACCCATCTAACCGCAGTCCTTCCAGGTGATCGCGCGTGCTATCACGGTGACCCGGCGGCAAGTAATCAGACGTCTGCGCGCTACCTGCCACGTCGTTCTCCACATCCTCGGCGTCCTCCTCGGCGTCGGTGCAGCTGGTGCCCGCGGAGGAGGACATCCCTCAGACAGAGGAACTGGCCACTGGAGGAATTCACGATCACATTCTCGTCTTCTTCGATGAAAATGATGTTGCTGCTCTTCTCCTCGTAGCTGGTGCTACTCTTGGCAACGAGTTGAGGTTCGAGATGATCAACTGATCGACGATGGACCCTGATTCGATTTGATGCGAACAGTTGCCGACGATTCTTAGTTGCTGGAAGAGAGAAATACATCGATCAATTAATTCGAATCGATTGTTTCGTTGTTCCTACGGTTTGGACCAAAATGTACGAGTACTTTTACAAATTTCTATAAACAGGAAGTAAATTTGTACGGTAGAAAAGTTCCTGAAAGAGAAGTGGAACGATGAAATTATTCCGTTGGAATAGTTAGCGTCCCCCGACGGGAAGGTTAATATTAAAGCACCAACTATTTTTCCGCTCGAACGGGTAGGTATGGTATCTCGTCGAACTGCCAACAGCGAAGATAAAACTGTGCTTTCATCGTTCGCGGACGATAAATCACGGCTTGAATTATCTTTATGGATCATCCGTGGAGTCGTATTTATGGAGAATAGCGAGATCGAGGTGACGACAGTACGGTAACAATGCCCACGGATACAACTGGACCCTCCAACTCCGTCGAACGCGTCAAATAAATGGGTTGGACCCGTTTAATCGACGACATTGTCCTATCTAAATGTACCGCAGTGTCGTTTCGAACAAGACAAACATGGCGGAAGAGTTTTAAGCGGGAAACTTCTGGGGAAAAAAGTTTGTTTAACTAGAACCGTGTTATTTAAAACCATTCTTTACTTAAAAGTCACTCGATGATGTACGTTATATACATTTATATACTTTTTATCCTCTGTATGAACCGTGAGAACGTTGTCGAACAAAAAAAAAAAAAAAAAGAAAAAAGAACCAGAGTTTCTAACCTTCCAGATATCGAAAGATTTCTAACCCTCACCTGTTTTACGTAAAAGGCCAGTCGTTCGCTCCATGTAGTAACAAAGCACAGGGAAAAATCTGCACTTCCAATAAGAGAAGCAATATTCCGAAACTATTCGGTTCGATACTCTCGATTTCCGAAAGATCCACCACGAATTCCACTCGAAAGCTCAACGGCGTGCAACCTGATTCGAAATAACACCAATCCCGTAGCAAGTTTCGTCGGTCGTCCAATCAGCGGATTGCAATGACGTAACGTTTGCACGCTTACGATTCTCGAGGTTAACGCGTCTTTTAAGTGGCGAATACTCGAATCGATCCGACCAACGTAATCGCCGAGTGGTCCTTATTTCTAGGTTAAAATTAAATCGATTCGATCGCGAAGAATCCATGGGTGGAGATACCTTCGAGTTATCAAATACTCGCGATAGCGAGCGTTAATTGTGC
This sequence comes from Anthophora plumipes, assembly GCA_951804975.1. NCBI lineage: Eukaryota > Metazoa > Arthropoda > Insecta > Hymenoptera > Apidae > Anthophora > Anthophora plumipes. The sequence continues at coordinate 16,662,909 of OX638122.1, read as the reverse complement.
GCGATCAAACAGGTTATTCTCCTTTGTTTTCGCACGGAAGCGTAGTTTACACTGTGCCCACGACCGTTAGCTTATCCGTACATCCTGTCCGCCATAATTAGTCGTGTTTGACAGGCAGTGGCGCTGCTGACGATTATCGATCGGACATCGATAACTTATCGACTAACATCTAGGGTGATTCTTTCAAATTCCATTAACCTTCCGCGAACCAGGTGAGGTTAAATTAACCTCAGCAATCGTCGAGGTAAAATTAACCCCACAAGATTCACGGTGTGACTTTTATTCACCTGGTTCACGGAGGGTTAACATCATCTGTTGTGAAACCTGACGTGTAAAAAAAAACAGTCAAAAATTCGTCTGTGCTACACGTAGACACCGTTTAATTGCATTCTACCCTACTTGTCGATATTATCGTTGGAATATCGACAGGACGGCCGGTGATTTCTCTGGAAAACGAGCACACGTTCGAACGTTTCCTTTCAATATTTCACGAACGACTGTGAGACGTATCGAGTCAGCTTAACGGATTCGAGAAAAGGATTCGTCTGTGTCTCGAGAACAAGAATTCGAGCTAGATCTTTGTCCTCTCGAGGAGAAGATTACTTTTCCTCTTTCTCTCTCTCTTGTTTTAACCTCGCTCACTGCCATGTTTCCAGATACCTTTTGTTTTTTTCAGCCAGGGATTACTCTCGATGGGACTTGTTTTTCCGTGCCATTTCGAAAATTACCCCCCTCACTGATAACTTCCCTATCTCTACCGTTGTTATGCCAGTCCACGACAATTTTCCCGATAATTGGAACAACTCGAGAATTTTTGTTTCGCTCGCGCCCTCTGATATATTCTAAGCAGAAATTTTTCCTTCGCCATCTTCCTTACGGATCGATATCCACTTCGATATAAGCAACTTCATTCGTAAATGTACTTCGGTTCGATCTCGTTTCTAATTCAAAGCGAGAGGTTAGATTGACACCGAAAAAAAAAAAAAGGAAACAGCGAACGTAGAACGAATCTCGACCCTTTCACAGGAATGAAATTCTGAACGCATCGCAATAAACCGTGTGGATAGAAAAATACTCTACGTCAAAGGAAGGGGTAATTAACTAACCGAAATTCAACTTTCCTGAACGTTCCTCGTCGGTGTTCAACGTGATACGAACTCGTGAGTGTCAGTTACGTAAACCGTTGCTAGAAATAAATACCTCGAAACGAATACGGATAATATCCACCGTTTGAAACGGACGAAACTGGCCGGCGGGGCAAATTCGCGGGTTTATTTCAACCAGAAGGATAAAATAAATCGAACGCTGCGAAATATTGAATTTCCACGATGTGCCAAGTTAACCTCTTGCCGTATAACAAGTCTCACTCGTGATGTAGATTATGGTCAAGATCTGACAAAAGAAATATTTGTACTTTTGTTCTAACTTTAGTTTGAATTTAAAATAGAGGACTTTCAAATTAAAATTGATGTATAATATCTCGACTTTCTTCGTTTAAAATTGTATTGGAACAGTGAACGTTCGAGACTGACATATATAGTAACTAAAAAATTCGTACGGCAAGGAATTAACAAGGAAGAATTGCGAAATACGGTTTAATCGATATTTCCTTTAACTTCGTAATGGATGTAACGAGTGCTTTGAAGACGACTTACGGTAGTTCGTCGACGAATCAACACACGGAGTGAGTTTCGAGCAATCGGGGTTGAATTAAAGCGGGCAGATAAGAAAGTTGGAAATCTGCAAGTGAAATGAAAGGGTACACGGTGGCGAAATCGAGACGAGCGGACCGGAAGTCACTCGGACGACACGTTTGAAAATTCGCCCGCGGGAACCACCGAGAGAAATTTCGGGATTGAAACTGTTTGACATGGGACGAAATTGCGGGTTTCGAAGGTGGACGTGCTTTCGTCGTCAACGTTCTGTGAAACGTCAAATCCAATCATTCCCGCGGAATGTTGCAACGCGTAGTTATACCCAACATGTGGAAAATAAACGTACAATAAAATATTATCCTCTGTTTATGAATATTTATCTTCTCTCCCTTCCCTTCGTGTCTTCTATCGTTCGTGATACATATTAAATACAAATTCATATTTTTCTAAAAAGTTACTATTCTCTTTACTCTGCGAGATTAAATAGACAAATAATTAGCGATGTTAAATTAGATATCAGGAAAAGCAACAAATATACTATTTTTTAATATTTGAAAAAACAAATTCACTTTTTCACGATTTTCGAAAGTTTCATTGCACAAGTGTGTCAAAGTCGACGATCGATCGTATGAAAAAAAAAGAAAAAGGAAAAAAAAAAAGAAAAAAAAGAATACTCGAAGCGCTTTGGGTTGATATTCGCAGAGCCGAGATACTTTTTCGAGAAGCTACAATTACTCGTGGGTTCGTTTCGCACGCGAGAAGCGTCGTTAACCCAATAAATCGACAATGGCGACGGAACAAGCGCGAGTCGGGCTAATCTAGCATTAAGCGGGTAAAGCCAGGTTGAGCGCGAAGGAAGAGGCGTCTATTATACGGCGGACGGCGAAGACGCGACAAAGGAGAGCAGACGTGCCGCTCCATCAAAGACGAAAGACAGTCTAAAACCAAACTATTCTGCACGGCTTTCGCGAACACGAGCTCTTTCCCCAGGGTCTTATTCTCATAAGACGAGAAGTAAAAAGGGCACCTGTGTAAAAGGAATCGATGATACGCTCCTGAAGGAGCTACTTGTCCCCACTATTACTCTTACGCAATTATCTTCAAAGAAGATTAAACGTTCCATCGAGAGTTGGAAAAATTCCGGGAAAATATTTGCAATACTGTTTATTCTATCACGAGTTGATCTCCGTCGTTGAAGAAGATGCACAGATAGTTCGAACGGCTAGTTTCTCCACTGCGGCAGAATGGTAAACAATCGAATCCAAGGGAAAAACTAGTCGCCTAGTAAGAGGAAAGAAAGCAACGCGACAACAGCGAGAACAACGGTTTCCCATTTTCCGATCGGCGTTTCTCTCGTCAGCGACACGGAGGCTGAACCGATGATGGCAACACTTCCGGGAGATCAGCTTGTTGGTGATAAAAGAAAGGAAAAAGGAGAAGAAAGAAAGAGTGGTTAGAGATGGAGAAAGAGAAAAGGAAGGAGGAAAGAGGAAAGAGGGCAAAGACCGTGGGTTATAGAAGAAAGAGGTCACCCGGATTTCTGAGCATTTTCAACTCTAGCAGAAAGCGAGTCGTATCTCAAGGTAGCCCATCATTTTTCCTGGGGAGGAGTTTTTGGCACCGTCGAACCACCCATTTTTCCTCTCTCCGCTGATCGATCGATCCGTAGAGACTCAGCTTTTGTCACCTTCTAGTCGATGGACGCTGGGGGGTTGCCTGTCCGAGAAGAAAAACGCTCCTGGCGTTCTGAAAGCCTCTGGAAATCTACGACTGATTTTTAAATTTCAAAGATCACGTAGAATTCGATCCCCTTTTCATGGATTTTAGTTTTCATTTAAAGAAACTGCTCTTCCTCTCCCGGACCTCTCGCTTCAGTTTTTAATATCGAGAAACAAGCGCAAAGAGAAAAGGAGAGAGGCCGAGGGAAAGAATTGCTTTGAGTTCGATCACGTTAACTATTTCCAGGCTGCGAAACTTTTCGACTGGACGAAGGAAGGAAGGAAGGAAGGGAAGCAGCATGGTTCACGTTTGAAAGACGGTGTTCCTTGCCGATCGATCGACCTTCTCACGTTCCTCGACTAGCGAGAACTGCGTTTTCGGGCTCACCTTGCACCTGCGAGAAGGCAAAGGGCAAGGGAGATTGATAACTCGTAAGATGGCCAGCGAATTCTCGCGTTGCAAACGAACGGTATTTCGTGCACTATATGCTGAGAGAAACGTGAACGATATTAAGGGTGCACAAATATGTAAGAAAAGCGAATTGCAGAGGCTAAAATTGATAAGGAAAGAGAGAGATGTAAGTTGTTCAATTCAAATGGAAAGTACCATATTTTAACCCTCGTACGTCCCTCGTGCCAAATTGACACACTTCTGCGACGGAATATTAAACAATATTTTAATATCTTTATTTTTATTCTTTTTCATTTTTTATGAAACGTATATTTCGCACTTTCATTGGCAAACAGAACCTTTAGAACTGTAAATAACATTACATATATACAGTAAATAACTTTAGAGCTGTAAATAACATCGCAACCATGCATGTTCCTCGAGCTCTTAATTTTTTGTCAGTTATGTAGAACACAGAAGGTGCATCGATCAAAGCGACGTCTTCTAATGGTCGTTCGAGACATGTAACTCGAACGAAAAACGGCACAGCCAATGTATATTTCCTCGTACTCGGTGAAAAAGATGTGTACAAAATTAATCACCTTTTTATTTCGTCGATTTTTTTTTACCACAGCGTCAAATTGACATCGAGGGACGGATGAAAAAAGTTTCACATGCGAAAAGATTTAAATTTTTCAAGTATTACAACTTGACCTTTCCATCGTAATCAATCAGATGGACAATTATCATCTTCGAATTGATTCTCGCTTTTAAATCACCAGACTATTTTATCGATAGTTGGGAAAAACACAGAAGCATCGATGAGATACTAAAAATGTCAGGAGAAATGAATGACATTTTCGGTTGGTGAAGTGGACACACGTCGGTCATACGTGCGAAAGAAGCGCGATTATTTCTAGCCGAACGATCATCTACAGGTGTTCGACGTAGTAGCCGTTGGTACAAAGAGGGAAAGCCTCGGGAATGATGATCGAAAAGTTGGTTAGAAATTCGTAACGCGGCGGTGACGTCATTGGTGCGCGCGCTTACGCCGCGTGCCCCTATTTCGCGATCCGCAAACGTCATTTTCCGCGATTCGTGCCACGGGGGCACTGCTCATAAAACCATTTCGGCGATCCCAGCGACATAAATTATAAAATCGACCGACGCCAGATCGTCTGTGCAACGGCCAGCATGTAGGACGCCGCCAGGAAGAAATCTGTACGAGAGAATCGAGACGGTATACATATATGGTATACCAGATACTGCTATCTCTCTCCATTTACCCCCACCCTTGCCTCTGCTCTCTCTAACACGCTCCTGGGGAGCACATCGAACGATTTATTCGAGTCGATTGTTAATGGAGTGGAACCTTCCAACAGCAACGAAACCTTCTTATTGCTCTCCTCCTCTTACAGATTTCTCGTTTACGAGAGAATGAAATTCCCGCTGGCTTCAACGACTACGCAACGGTGAAGATCTCAGGTTACACTTTTTTCAGAAGAACGGCGTGGCGCGTCGAGATGATCGCAAGTTGAACAGGAATTAGCAGAGCACATCTATCCCTCTATTTACGCGGCACTTCTTATGAAAAAATTCTTACTTGAACGTATTAATTATACAACTCTGACCTTTTTCGGTTTTTTAATCCCTTGGTCTACGATCTAAGTTCCTATGGCGCTTTGAATTACGGTACAGATTCTGACACCGAATAAAATTTATTTCCATTTTTCGAAACATCATCTTCTTTTTTATATTTCTTTTATTTTAAATTATCACTTGTTAATTGTAATAAAGATTCTTCTGGTGAAGACTCGGAGTAAATGAGCACGTTCGTTCAGTTTCTTATTTTTTTTTAATAAGACTCTAAATGCTTAATATTACCTTACAATATAAATAAACGTACTTCAGATAGAAAAAAAAAACAAAAAATACAAAATGACCCTCCTTTAAGGTGATCTTCCGCCTTCTAAGACTTTACAACAGGAAGAAAGCGTTTAGCCAAGAATGCAGCGTTCGGTTAAACGATCCGCGTATTTTAAAAAGCGGTAGGCAAGAGCAAGGAACCGCGGTGAAACCGATAGGCGAAAGGAAAGGAGAAACTCGACACGTTGGATAAAAGGAAAGGCGGCTGAGCATTTCGTAATTGGTTAAGGGATCCAAGGATGAGGAAAGAGGGTAAGCCTCGTGGAAGAAAGTTACCGCTGCGGCTACGGTGGCTTGAAAAAGACAGGGTGCAACAGATCGACGATGTGGAACGCGCGAGAATTCTATTCGGGCCACGAGGTAACGGCCGCGTAGATATACGGGTTCCCGATTTCCCACGAGAGGTCAGGCGAATTCATAACCCAATCTATTCGGTCGCGGAGGGAAACGGACGATGCTCGGTGACGTAACTCTTATTATTTCTAATCGATATTCCCGAAAATCATCGGTAAACGAATCAGACGCGAGAGAAGAAAAATTCCGAGAAACGCGTACAGTTCCCCTTTGTAAATATTTTCGGCAACAAATTAAATGGTCAGTATTTAAATCTATTTTCGATCAGAATTTTATCACGAAAAAGGTCAGTATAAAAATACTGAACGGTCAATATGTAAATAAATAAACGGAGAATATAAAGCAGAAAAAAACACTGTATTAAACCTATTCCATTATAGACTCGTAAATTGAAAAATAATTACATTTAAAAATGTAATTATTTACTAGACATTTACAAGTTTTTATTTAATGAATAAGAAAACGTGCTTATTGTTTTATTTATAATAATATACATTTTAACATTTTGACATATTAATATATTATGATCTTATAAATATTAATCTATTACGAGTGCCCTAGTTGCTAATTTCGGTCTTCCCCGATTTTTTTTTTTTTCGACCAAATAGTATTTGTTTATTAGTATAAATACTGACCAAATTATTTAAATACTGACTCTTGATATTTAAATACTGATAAAAAGGGATTAAAAGTACCAGTAAAATACAAGTCAATATTTTCTACCTTGCGTTCGAATTTTGAACGAAATATATGAAACACGTTTCTTCCCTAGTAGCACAAAATATGGAATACATATTTATCCAATATTAAAAAGAGATTGAATCTCTCTCTCCGGTATTTAAATGTACATACAATATTTATTCTAGATTGAGATATATTTTTTTCGAATATTTATAAAATATTTCATTTTACGTCACGGAAAAATATATCGATTTCCTGATATAAAATAAATATTAATTCAATATTGGAAACAAAATATCTTTTTCTGGGTGAAAAATAAGTATTCGTTTAATAGTAAATAAAAACATTTTTCTTTTCGGATGTACAAAAACTATTTCATTTACGTTAAATTTGAATGCCCCTGTAGTGAAGCACAAAGGGTTAAAAGGGGCAAACATCAAAGTTTCTCGTGACTTTTCTCTTATAATTGCGACGAATCGAAAGATTCTCACATCTTCCCGATTTAGATGAAATATTCAGCACATATACGATCACAAATCTATAAAATGTATTTTTTTTATTCGCAGCTCAGATAGAAAAGTCGTAAAAAGAGAACTCTGTTGTGTTCTTTGCAATTCCAACCGATTACAATTTTTTTTTCAAAAGACATTTTTATTTATTATTACTTTATAAACTAATCCTTTTAACTTCTCGCGAGAACTCGGTTCATTTGGTTCAATTAAAAAAAAAAAGAAAAGTTCTTTTGTTCTAGAAAGTGCCTGAATATTAATTGGAGTCAGTGTAGGTAACAATCTGAGAATCTCGAAAAATCTCTTGTTGTCAGTTTGCATAATTGGATGAAAGATCTCCGTAAGAAGATAAACTCTGTTCGACACGGTAAATACTTGCGGTATCGTGATGTCGCAGTACGCATTACACCGGGGAAAAGTGAACGTATCTCTCCGTCGCTCTAATCCTGGACAGGTGATATCGGCGGGAAATATAGAGCGGAAGAAACACACTGTCCCGTATCGGAAACGCACGAACCAACGTCAGAGGCGCTTGCAACGACCTGTGAACCTGGCAAGAATCCAGAACTCGCGTCACCGCTGAAAGAAACGCTCCCGGCTAGAGTGATAATCATCGTAAACGTTGTCGAAATCGTCTCCTTTGTTTTCCCGCTGCTAGAAAATTTGCCGAGGCTCGAATGATTTAATGGAAAAAATAACAAGACTCGAGGAATTGTATGTTGAATATTACGAGGATATTGGTCTTTGTTTTTTATTTTTCTTTTTTTCTCGAGGTTACGTGGGATTGTTGAGGATTTTATTTAGATGGAATTTCATGGATAATTATTCGGTTGTCCGGAAAATTCGTGGCCGATTTTTATGTACATAAATAAATCAATTTCATACTTCAAAGCATCTCCTTTTTGTTCCATAAGGCATGTATCTTTTAATTTTACAATTTTTCGTCGCTTTTCCAGCAAATTGAAAAATTCCAATTTGCGAAGAATTTCGTTTTTTTATAAGCAAAGAAATCACCGAGAGTTGCAACGAATAAAATTTAAAGGACACGTGAAACGATAATCTTTTAGAATACACGCGACCTTATGGTTTCGTGCAATTGTATATATATATATGTACGTGTTGTAGTATAGTCAAACAATATCTATCAAAAATCAGCACGAATTTTCCGAACAAGCTAACACGATTTCAAACAAAAAGTAAAATTTCAACGATACAAGTGAATGATATTGTTAAAATAAAAATCGAACATACATTGTACTTTTCAGCGTTTAGGGTTACTTCGAACGGAAGGCTGAAAGTTCTCTTTTTCCCCAAAAAAATGTACTATTCCTTTAACCACGATAAAAAGTACAACGATTCTCTATTGTCGAGCGTGGATTTTCGCGAGATCAAAGGGAGTGATTAATCACCAATCGACAAGCGGTGATTTGCATGTTTGTGTGCGCGCGCGTGCGAGGACACGTAGAAAGAGGATCCATTAAAATGTAGATGATTCGATCTAGAAGTCAATCACGCTGATCCCATCCGCAATACGCATTGTTTCAGGCTCTATGCTCAGTCCTTTACGCTCGCGAAACACCGTGTAAATTCTGTGAACAATATTCCAATGTATGACACAGACAGAAAAGTGTAACAGGAAAAAAAAAGAAACTGTCGATCTTCCTCGCCTAGAAAATTTCTATTATTTCAAACCATATCTGAGACCACATTTGTACAATTTTTCTAGAAACTTCTTATCGTCCGTAAAATCTTCGTTTTAATTGCGATCAATTTGTTTTCCGTTCGTAGAGGTACAGGAGCGTGAACGAAAGAGGTTATGGTCGAGAGAGAAGCGGAATTCGCGAAATTGAGAAATTCGGCCCTCCTTGACCCTGTGTGACCCAAATATATTGCCTTCCAATGGAAACTGACGCGAAATTGCGACAAATCGGTCGTTCCCTTTTATCCATTCCCCCTTGAAACCTACGGACAAACGTGTCGTCCCTTTAATTCGTCTCAATTCGAACGCCGGAGAGCTTCTTTTGATCCATTTTCCTCGGATAACATCGTAGATGAAAGACTTTTCAATCAACCGGATAACCTCAAACGTCAGATTCGAGGGAGAGCGTGCTTTAAATCTAGCAAAATGATCGTAATTCTTTTCTCAAATATCTCCGTATCGAATTATTCGCGTATCTGTATTTGTGTCATTTCAGCGTGTGGAAATAGCGACTGGGTGGATGAAACGTTGTTACACCGCGACCTATCTAACGACGAATCGCTTGGAACAGCGATTGATCCACGCGCGTTCCACTTTGTCACGAGTGTACGTCGAATCAGAGATAAATCGAGAATCGAAAGGACGGTGGTTCCTCTAGGAATCGCCACCACCGCGTTTCCCATGACCTTGCCCCGTCAGCTATCACATCGTTCGCCAGGTTTGTTCATCAATCAACTGGACCAGCACCTCTGGAGCGGTCCACTATCGCTGTCGAACACGTAAATATCCTGGTATACCAGTTACCGTGCTCAACTGTTCGTGCAAGTCGTTAAAAAACTCACTTTCCGCTCGTTCGACAGCAATAACGAGCGAGACATTTACCAGTAGAACTAATTAGCCAATAAAAGATCCATCGGTGCGATACAGAAATTGAGACGTAGCTTGTGCAAAGAGAAAACATGCCAGTATCGACGAGAAACCGAGTTACACTGGTCGAATATACATACAGAGACAAGTAAATGTAGACACCCTGCAGTCCGTCAGCACCAACAAGTAACATGATATCCCCTAATACACGTACGAATGCAGGAACCGTCTATACGAAGAGAGAGAGAGAGAGAGAGAGAGAGAGAGAGAGAGAGAGAGAGATAAACAGCAATGGAGGGAGGCTAAAGGTCATCCGAATGGTATTAGAATCACTTGGAAGTAAAAAATCAGTCCGCATAGAACATCCCGGAATAATTGGATAACCTAACCGTGTAAAAGCACGTTTCAATAAGGACAATCAACGATACATTCATCGATGGTACATACGAAGAGAAAAAGAATCTCATAAAGAAATAGTTCACCGTGTTACTAATAATAAAGGGGGAAGCAGATGTCACCCCGTTAATAGTAGGAACACTTCTAGCTAAGAATTACTCCAGTGTGATGTACGATCGTACCGATGAGAATATCCCAGGAGGGTCGGATCGTCTCCACGGTATTTTCTGCGCTGGCTAAGCAGGGTGGTTCCGTCCATCGCGTTTCTGGATCGTATCACCCCGAGGATCGATCGTGGTCGGGTGCACACGCGCTGACCGGTTGCGGTACGCGTTCGGGAAACGCGTCCCGGACACGTTTCGCCTGCTCCTGGACAGAGGAGGATCACTGCGATCGTAAACTCTTCGAGGATCCTCCTCTATGCACCTTGAGCTTTTTCCACCTTCGACGTATCAACCTCCGCCGTCCACTCCTTTCTCTCTCTCTTCCTCGTGGAAATTGTCGTTTACAGAGAGATTTCTTTACGGGGCTATCTCACGCACCGTTGCTGCTCCGTCGTCCTTGCCTGGCCGCGCGTACGTGTGTGTCGAGGCGCGCCCGCGCGCGCCAATCAACGGATACTCGCGCACAAAAAGGACTGCGAGATCTAGCCTTACGGTAGGCTGACCAAGTGGCGACTGAGACTCACCCTCCGCGATGGCGCTGGCAACCCCCCCAACCGCCCCCACCTCTCGGATACTTCACAAACCCCTCCACGTTGCACACGTCGAACCGTAGCGGCGCGGCGCTCGCGCGAGAGCCTGCGCGACTTCGAATTTAACCGTCATCTTGTTCGTGAGAAGATGATCTGTTTAGGACGTTTCTTTTTTTCTTTTTTTTTAGAGAAGTTTTATAAAGAACACGAGTCGACTTTGTTTCGAGATGTATCAGTTGTAGAATTTTTTCAAAAACTTCCCAAAATTCCCGCGCCTCCTCCAGATTTAACAGGAACTTCTCTTCCATGGCTTTTCAGTTGTAATCGCGTCTTCGTTTCATAAAGATACAATT